>JAQSVV010000133.1:0-2400000 GCA_036375495.1 Agrotis segetum
GAGTAGCACCTTTTTTAATAGAAATTGTTATGCAACCTGTTTTTGGAAGCCTTGACTCAATTTTTTTTAAGTTCTGAATCTTTTTAAATTTGAATTTGTTTCTGTTCTCGGAAAAAAGTGAGGATTTTTTTCTTTGTGTCAGTTGGATGTGGATTGTTGCCCGATATGTTTAATCGCTGAATTCTTCATTTTCTTTGTAAATCAGGGCTTTAAATCAGTGAAGAGTGTATAGTATCAGTGCTGCAAAATATTATTAATATTATTTTATTGCTGTTCTATTCGCCGGAATGGCGTAATCTGAAAATTTTCTTATGATTCGGAAACGCTGAGTACGGCATCACCCACAAGTTTATAAGATAGCAGTCTGGAGCAACGCTCCGCCGCGACCCGGTGAGGTCGCGTACAGCCTTTTCCGGTTCCTGAATTTGCCAGGCTCTTAAGCCGGCAAATGTGATCCAGAGCCAGATTTTTTTGAAGACCTGTTTCTGTGTTGACCGAGGTTATCAGCACGGTGCTCCGCAGCAGGCGGAAGTCAGCGCAGCGCGTCTCGTCATCCTGACAGGATCCAGCTGAGCAGTTTTATTTATTTCTTTTAATGTTAAAATTGATATTTTTATGTAAGGCTTAGCAATTACAACCCCTACTCAGGGTATGTGTGAGGATTTAGGCATTTAAAACCACTATCTTACACAATCTTTCTATTCTTACCGAGGCGTGTTAATTAGCATTGGCCAATTAGTTAATTACCGCAAGGTTCGCTTTATTATTTTACCTCTAAATTTCAAGATTTTGGTTTTCCCTTAATAAATTAAGTAACAATTAATTCATACTTTCGTTGGTTAATCTGACATAATAATATAATAATTCAGTTTTAATTGTGTACAACCAATTTGTTTTATAATTCAATATTAGATACTATCGATAACCTGGCACAATCGCAACCCAACTGATTTTTTTTTTTTTTTTTTTTACATTTTGAAAATATTTAAAAATTATACGTATTTAAATAGGGGAATGCTGTTTTTTTTTTAAGTATCCCGCTATATATGGCGCCCGAACTAATAAAGTAAGTATTTTTCTTGTCCATACTACTTGTTATTTAACTCTACATCACATAATTTTTTTTTTTTGCAATTTCGAGGGTGGTAGCTCACTCCAAGTGAGCTAATAATTTCTTCCACTGTGTGAGCTAATTCGTTCTCTGTTTATTCCTATTGTTTGTTTCAGGACTTTAACGTGATTACCCAAGTGCCCAGTTTAAGAGATTCCTAGAGCCTGGACTGTTCCCATGGTGATACATCACGAGCCCTGAACTACAGATACGATCACGAAGAACTGGCGGGGTTTTGTTCTTTGTTTGCTTGTGTGTGTTGTAATTATTCATTATTTATAAAAATAGTTTTGTGAACTATAAAACACACAACCCTCTTTTATTTCTCACCCATCAAATACATAATTTACCTAATTATTATCCCCTGTGTTTAATTTGTTTTCCTTTAGCTAGCGGTTGTTAGAACCCGTAGTGTATGAGTGTGTTGTATGAACTTATAGGCGTCGTGTTGCAAAGGTAAGCTCTGTATGCACGGTTGTTGTCTGTTCTTAGTTGTGTCTTTTGTTTCCTAGCTTGGCAATTCCGGTCACGGCTGGTCGCGGTGTGTCTAGTTTTTTTGTGTTTAGGTCCAGCTGTACTTGGGGTACCTATTTTTTGCTTAGGATCAAATCGACTTTTAATTCACAGCCGTCGTACTTATTCTAGTTTTATGCTCGTGTTTTGCCTAGCGTTGTTTTAGTTTTATTTACATCATGTCGGAAGAAGGAAATTCCATTGGCGAGACTCCGCATCGTGATAGTCCTATCATCTCTCGACCGCCACCTCCTATTCCACCTAGAGTCTCTCGTAGTTCCAACCAGTCTATGCTGCCTTCACCAATCAAATCCGATGATGGTCCACCGTACGTCAAGCAGTTCTCTCTGTCAAAATGGAAGATTTCTTTTGATGGCAACACATGTGTTCGCGATTTTTTTTCTAGTTTAGAAGAATGCAGGGAGGCTGACAATCTAACGGATAGTTATCTCGTTAGGCGTTTCCACGAGGTTTTGTCTGGTATCGCTTTACAATACTATAGGTCCATTCGTCGACCCGGTCTGACATTTGTAGAGATCAGACAGGCTTTCCTTAGAACATTCGGGTCAGCTGATTTTGAATTCAGGACTGGACAAGAGGTCCGTAATCTTAAGCAGAGACCTGAGCAGTCTGTGAGGGAGTTTGTTATCCGTGTGACGTACCTTAATGCCAAACTCGTCAAACCCATTGAGGAACCAGAGTTAGTTGATATTATTACACACAATATGTTACCTAAATACACCCCCTGTTTGTCTATACAGAGGTTTCCAGATTTAAATAGTCTGATTGAGGCCGCTTCCCATTTTGAATCTTTTATTAAAACTCCAAAGGCAGTCGCTAGTCTGGATAGTACCGTTTACCCGACTCCTATTTCTGGACACGCTTCCCAGTTTCCAAAATCCCACCAAAGTGAAAGTAAGGTTCAGAGTTGTCCAACCTGCAGTCTGTCTCAACCACACTGCCTTAAGTGCAACAAACCCGGACACTCATACCGTTCTTGCCCGGAGGTCACCGGCATGTCATGTTTTAAGTGTCGCACTCCAGGTTTTATAACACGTGATTGTCCTAAGTGCAATCCAAAAAATGCTTAAGCCACCGACGGCACGCTCTTTACCGTACAGTGTCGCCGGTTATATCTACTGATTCGACTGATAATCGACCTTTTATTGAAATTTTATTGTGTAACCAGGTTGTTAAGGCTTTACTTGACTCTGGAGCACAGATGTCGCTTATTAGTCATAGTTTAATACAGAAATTTGGTCTTTCTTTGAACGCGAGTGATGCTTGTCCTCGTGCAATCTCGGCTAATAATTCGCCTATCGATATTCTGGGTACTGTTTATCTCCCAGTTCAGTTTAACGGTACAACTTTTATCCATGAGTTTTTAGTGGCAAGTTCTATGTCGTCTTCCGTGATATTAGGTATCGAATTTTGGAATAAGTTTGGTTTAACGTCTGTCTTTAGTCAAGCTTTTGATAAAAATATTAGAGGTAATATGTACCTCCCGTCTGTTCAGCACTCACCTCCACAAATTTCCTCTGTTAGCGAGGTTCGATACGTTCATCCACGCAACGTTTTATCACTGGAACAAGAGATGAACCTTCAGCAAGTCATTAATGAGTTTGAAGACATCTCTTCTGAAAAAATAGGCCTGGGAAAAACATCTTGGCTGTCCCATAAAATCAATACAACGGGACCTCCTATCCGCCAAAGTTATTATCCTTTATCTCCAGTTAAATTAAAAATTCTCAACGAGGAGATCGATAAAATGCTAGACTTGGGTGTTATTCGTCCCTCTCGTTCCCCATGGGCTAGTCCAGTGGTTATGGTTACAAAAAGTGATGGTTCGGTGCGTTTTTGTGTTGACAGTAGGAAGCTTAATAGTGTGACCATTAGAGATTCGTACCCACTCCCGCGCATTCATGATATTCTTGATAACCTTCGAGGCGCTAGATACATAAGCTCTCTTGATTTTAGGAGTGCTTTTTGGCAGATTCCGCTCGCAGATAAAGAGAGTTGTGAGAAAACCGCTTTTATTGTTCCACAACGAGGTCTTTTCGAATTTGTTAGAATGCCATTTGGCCTTACTAATGCCGCTTCTGAGATGCAACGTCTTACTGACATGATTGTTAATTATGAATTTACTTCTACCAGCGACGACTGCGTTTTCGGGTACGTCGACGATTTAATTTTAGTTTCCAAGGACTTTAATAGTCACCTGGCGCTTCTCAGGAAAGTTCTAGCTCGTCTTAAGAAGGCTGGTTTATCCATTAATCTAAAAAAGTGCGTGTTCTGTAAGAGCGAATTAAAATACTTAGGGTATATTGTAAATGAGAAGGGTCTTCAAACCGATCCCAGTAAACTCGAAGCTATTAGGGATTATCCTACTCCTACTACTGCTAAGTCTTTACGTGGTTTTATTGGTATGTGTTCCTATTACAGGCGTTTTGTGAATGGTTTTTCTACCATAATAGCTCCGCTCACTGCGTTAATTGGTAAGAGAAAAGGACGTGATCCAATAAGTTTGGACGACGCGGCTCAACGGGCTTTTGTAAAATTAAAAGAAGCTCTGATCGATACCCCTGTTATGGCATGTCCAGATTTCTCGAAACCGTTCATCTTGCAGTGTGATGCGTCTGCTGTTGGTCTTGGTTCAGTTTTAACACAAAAGATTGATGATGTAGAGCATCCAATCGCTTATTATTCGCGCCTATTTTCCAAAGCTGAACGTAATTATAGCACTACAGAGCGCGAACTTTTGTCAGTTTTAGATTCTATTAAACATTTTCGGTGCTATTTGGATGGGTTTAAGTTCTCTGTCATAACTGACCATATGGCCCTTAAATGGCTTCTCACTTTGAACAACCCCTCAGGTCGTTTAGCTCGTTGGGCTACTATGATCTCCCAATATACGTTCGATATCATACACCGCAAGGGTACACAACATATAGTACCAGATGCTCTTTCCAGATTATATGCTAGTCCTGTGACGTTTGATCAGGGTCCAGAACATACTAACGACCGTTGGTACAAAAAGGTATTTTTAGGTGCCCGTGATACACCACAAATGTTTCCAGCTTACGCGATACATAACGGTGTCTTACTAAGACGTATGCCTGTCACCAGTCCCTTGTCTTCCGACCCATGGCGTGTTGTTTTGCCAGCTGAAAAGGTTACTTCTGCGATTTGGGAAGTACATAATAGTTTTCCTTCAATACATCCAGGTGTATCCAAGTCGTACCTAAAACTTAAGGAAACCTTTTATTGGCCTAACATGTACCGTGACGTCGTTAGCACTTTAAGACAATGTGAGGTTTGTAAAGCGTATAAGATCGCGAACACGCAACCTCGCGGACTGATTTGCTACCCTAAGCAAGTGACCATGCCCATGCAGATGATTTCGATTGATGTGATTGGACCGTTGCCCCTCGCTTATTACGGATATAAGTACATTATCTCTATGGTCGATGTTTTTTCAAAATACGTGTGGCTTGTTCCTCTTAAGAGAGTAGACGCTTTTGCTGTTATAAAAGCTTTAGAGTCCGAAATTTTCTTTAACTTCGGTGTACCTCGTTCTATTTTATGCGATAACGCCACTGTTTTTCGCAGTAGTCAGTTTCTAAATTTCCTCAGATCTTTCCATATTGAATCCCCTACATTTACACCTTATTATACACCCCAAGCGAATACTGTTGAGCGCTATAACCAAAGTGTAGTAACATGCTTAGGGATTTTAGTTGGTGAAAACCAAAGATGTTGGGCTAAGATGTTGCCTAAAGTAAAGCTCTATCTTAACTCATGTGTCAATCTAGCCACTGGCTTCACGCCTAACTTTCTCATGTTTGGTAGGGAAGTACTTATGGATTCTAGCCGTGCTAATAGTCAGACTCAAAGCTCTAATTTAGCGGACAGTCGGACTCGTCACGCTTCGAATTTGTCTTCTCTTCGTGAGGTATATGCGAAGGTGGCTGATAATCTTTCTATGGCTTTCCTCCGTAACTCCCAAGCTTATAATTCCAATCGGTCGGCTATTACTCTAAATGTTGGTGACACTGTATGGAGACGTAATTTCTCCAGGTCATCTGGAGAAGACTTTTTCTCTGGAAAGCTAGCTCCACGTTTTGTTAAGTGTCGTGTTTTGCAAGTTATTTCTAGGACTACTTATTTGCTACAGGATTGTGATTCCGTACATTCTGGTAGATATCATATTAAAGATATCCTAAAGTAACTTTTTTTCTCTATCTTTTTATTCAAATATTTTGTACGGGACTCAAGCGATTCTATCGCGCTCAGTTTGACCCTTAGAAATTGTCTATTGGTTTAGTAACAACAAATAATTACAGATGGCAGTGGTCTAACTTTTGTGTTGGAACTTTTTTAGTCGAGTTTTTGCTAGCATTAAGTTCCAATAAACGTACATAGATGGCGTTTTTCTAAACTTTATGCCAGTACTTCGTCAAGTCGCGTCATAGCTAGTTCTATCATAGATGGCGTTATTCTAAATTTTGTATTAAAACTTCTTTGGTTGTTTCGTTGCATCTAGTTCAACAATTGATTTATAGATGGCGTGTTTCACAACTTGGTAGGGCGTTGTGTTAATTAATTACTGTGCTTAACCTATCCGAAATGGTAGACTTGTCACTTTCTTATTCTTTGAACTCAGCCATACTGGTGCATTCTTTAGTGATGTGCAGGTGTCGATAAAATCTATTATCGAATTTTTTATCTTCGTTTTGAAACTTTTTCTTAAGTTCGAATGTTACTTGATTTGACTTTGGCTCAAGTTATATCTTGAGTCCGGTTTTTTTCCAAAACCTCCCTTTGTCTCCCGTTCCTGGTTTGAACCGGAGTACTACTTGGTCGTTCAAGTTGTATCCTTGAACTTGAACGCTGGTTTTTGGTATTCTCTAAGACTCACGTTCCTTTGTTCGAACTGAAGTTCATTTGTCTTATGTCCAAGCCTTATTTTTGACTTGAGATATTTTTGTTTTTTTGTCTTTTCTTTTCTGAAGTCTCCTTTATAGACTCATTGTGGATTTGTCTGGTGTCGATTTTTAGGCCATGGTGTTCTTTGTCCGAAGCTGTTAGATTATTTTCAATCGATCGCGTTTGTCAACTAGGTGTTATTTTTACCTTAGGTTTTATCTTTATTCTTTTGGCTCTTTCAGGTCACTTTGTTGACTTTGTCGTTCTAGTTTGAAGTTAGTTGTATAATTAGGTAGCTGCTACTTGCACTATTAGGTTTTATCTTTATTCTTTTGGCTCTTTCAGGTCACTTTGTTGACTTTGTCGTTCTAGTATGAAGTTAGTTGTATAATTAGGTAGCTCCTACTTGCACTACTGTTAAGTTAGCTTAGTTTTACTTAGACTTAATTTTTCCTTGTTATCTTCTTGACCGGACAATCTTAGGTTTAGTTTAGGTCAACTATTAGGGATAGTGTTTTAGGCTGGTCTAGGTTAATTTCCTCTGGTTTTTTCCCTTTTATCCTCCTGGGCTAGTTGTTATTTTTTCTTGTATTGCTTATTGCCGGACTTTTTTTTCTTGGAAAGGGGGTACTGCAGCGTTTTTTAAAAAACGCTACATTTTTGAGTAGCACCTTTTTTAATAGAAATTGTTATGCAACCTGTTTTTGGAAGCCTTGACTCAATTTTTTTTAAGTTCTGAATCTTTTTAAATTTGAATTTGTTTCTGTTCTCGGAAAAAAGTGAGGATTTTTTTCTTTGTGTCAGTTGGATGTGGATTGTTGCCCGATATGTTTAATCGCTGAATTCTTCATTTTCTTTGTAAATCAGGGCTTTAAATCAGTGAAGAGTGTATAGTATCAGTGCTGCAAAATATTATTAATATTATTTTATTGCTGTTCTATTCGCCGGAATGGCGTAATCTGAAAATTTTCTTATGATTCGGAAACGCTGAGTACGGCATCACCCACAAGTTTATAAGATAGCAGTCTGGAGCAACGCTCCGCCGCGACCCGGTGAGGTCGCGTACAGCCTTTTCCGGTTCCTGAATTTGCCAGGCTCTTAAGCCGGCAAATGTGATCCAGAGCCAGATTTTTTTGAAGACCTGTTTCTGTGTTGACCGAGGTTATCAGCACGGTGCTCCGCAGCAGGCGGAAGTCAGCGCAGCGCGTCTCGTCATCCTGACAGGATCCAGCTGAGCAGTTTTATTTATTTCTTTTAATGTTAAAATTGATATTTTTATGTAAGGCTTAGCAATTACAACCCCTACTCAGGGTATGTGTGAGGATTTAGGCATTTAAAACCACTATCTTACACAATCTTTCTATTCTTACCGAGGCGTGTTAATTAGCATTGGCCAATTAGTTAATTACCGCAAGGTTCGCTTTATTATTTTACCTCTAAATTTCAAGATTTTGGTTTTCCCTTAATAAATTAAGTAACAATTAATTCATACTTTCGTTGGTTAATCTGACATAATAATATAATAATTCAGTTTTAATTGTGTACAACCAATTTGTTTTATAATTCAATATTAGATACTATCGATAACCTGGCACAATCGCAACCCAACTGATTTTTTATGTTTTTTTTTTTACATTTTGAAAATATTTAAAAATTATACGTATTTAAATAGGGGAATGCTGTTTTTTTTTTAAGTATCCCGCTATAAATACTACTACCAGAGCTTGACTTGTTTTTTTTTTTACCTTAAATAGAGTAATGATATACCGTGTATAGTATTGAATTTTTATACGCCAATGCTATGACGTAGGTACTCTAATCTTTATTTATTTAACTTTAATTGTTTTCAATCGAAAGAAAAAAAATGAAATACAACACTAACTGCAAGGCGTTTTCTTCCAAATCGTTTTCTTACGTAATTTATAATTGTTTAAATTGCCTTAAATATCAGGTTTAAGCTCAATAACCGAGACCAAGAACATAGCTGTGCTACGTAGATCTAGTACATGAAATAAAATGATTTTAAATGATTGCTTCGATTTTTTACAGCGATTGCACACTACGTCAGATCAAAGCATGGCGGAAAACTAATCCTACTATCAGGATACACCTACTGCCTGCACAAGACTAACAAGAGTCTGAAGTCGAGATGGATGTGTTCCTCTCATCACAGGAGAGGGTGCAGGGCTGCTGTCCAAACACAGAACGATCGTGTTATCTACAGGACGGGAGAACACAATCATGCTCCTAATGCGACAAAATATTACAGCTTGGAGTAAAACACAGAGAGTCTCACAAAGAGACGATTCTGTGGAATTGTAATACAATACTCAAGAAAGGTTGCAATCACATCTTCAAGTTTCATGATTCTATTGTAAATTTGAAATAACTATGAAAAAATATAATAACTTTAAAATAGCGATCAAGACTTTCTCTGCCTTTTAAGTTTTAAGTCAGTGACTACATAATAGTTTGTTATTTTCACTGACATCATGTTTTACTTGAGCAGTGTACATAGCTATAACTTAATTCAACTTAACCACACACTAACAACAACTTCTTATATAACAGCATTTTCAAATGTCCTGAATTAGGGCGTATCCAGCCCCTGTTGCTTAACAGCAACAGGGGCAGGATGCGTCTTCCGCGGTCCATTTCAAACCAAATCTGTAATTTTTATTTTATACACTTGCTGAGCGGGTACACGACGCCGTTGTGCGCCACGGCGCAGCGCGGCAACTGGTGGCCTACAATGACGTGAGTAGTTCCGCTGAGAGAAAGCGACACAGCTATACAAGTCGTCTAGCTCCATCTCATTCTCACTGCTGAACTACTGTAAGTGAACGAGATGGCGCTAGATGACTTGTATAGCTCTGTCACTTTCACTCGCCGGAATAAGCCATTTTAAGACGATGTAATACCCCCCTGGGCGATAAATCAGAAGAATATTCAATTCGCAATAGGTGAAGATCGTATCACATTTTTGTATTTTTTCAGGCATTCAATTCGTCCAGTCAAGACGAGGTAAAGATCTTATTCTGTTGTCTGGATACACATATTACAAGTACAAGACGGGGAAAAAAAAAAAGATTTACTGGAGGTGTTCGACGCATCGTCACAATAGATGCAAGGCTATAATCCACACATTGAATAATTGCATTACCTCAGTGAAGGATAACCATAATCATCTTCCCAACAAAAAGTACAACAATAAATAAAGTGTTTTGCTAAGTTTGAAGAAGAATTCTGTGTTGAAAACTGTAAATGTCACCTAACTACGAAATACAAGATGATTATGTCATCTTCCCAACAAAAAGTACAACAATAAATAAAGTGTTTTGCTAAGTTTGAAGAAGAATTCTGTGTTGAAAACTGTAAATGTCACCTAACTACGAATATACAGAGCAGTGTTGTCCCAGTTGTATCGGTCCCGACTTACGAGTTGTAGGTCGTGAGTTCGAACCCCGCCAGGCACAATACTTTGTGTAATTTATTTCGTCACCACTGCTCTCACCTATTTTAACTCACTTAACTGCCTCTGTAATGCGTGGTGTTGACCACGCACACTGACCATGCGTACCAAGTCCCCCAAACCTTACCATTTTGGAATCCAGGTGACATCCAAAGAGATTTTTACGCAGGCACGTGTAAATTGACACCAAAGTCGTAAGGTGTCGGAGATTTGCGTCGCCTAATATTGTACGAAGTGGTGATATCTACGCCCGCTTCTTTATCTTCATCTACATCGTTGAGCTGCACCAGAGGCATCGCGCAAACCTCACACTTACTTACACCATAGCTAAGCTCAGCCCCCCTAGACAAGTCGCAAACGATAATCGTTAACGCTCGGTTCTCCCCAATAGATTTTCAACCTTATTCCTTCGAGTCTTTAGTTGAAAATCTATTTAGGATCTCTAAGCGTTAGTGACTGGAACGAACGACAACGCCATGAAATCTTCAATAGATTTTCAACTAAAGACTCGAAGGAATAAGGTTGAAAATCGATTGGGGAGAACCGAGCGTTAACGATTATCGTTTGCGACTTGTCTAGGGGGGCAGGTTTGTACGTACGAAGTGACGTAAGTGACCACTGAAAGCAAACATTGCAGACCTTCAAAGCCACTACCTAGTATCTAGTGTATTCTAATCCTAATTTAAGTAAAATAAATGTTTGAAAGTGTACTGTGGGTTTCATTCTCCTTATCAAAAAAAAAAATATATATAGGGATCTTTAATTACGGTGTTAAATTTAAAAGAATATGTTTGTTAAAAACAAATCCCAATATTCTATAATTTAACATAGTGAACTAGATCCACAAGAATGTATACTGTTTTGTTTGACATTTTTTGTTTTTGTGTTTTACAGAGCCGTTTACTGACGTCTTAAAAACTAGAAGTAATGTTTCCACAGTATGGCAAGCATTTCTTAGAAGCAAGGACAAACAATCTGCGACGTGGCCATGCCCCGGGTCCGGCAAGGACGCGCCCGGCGTCAGCTGTACTGGTGGTCGCGCGAGTTAGCAGCGCTGCGCGAAGCGTGCGTTGCCGCGCGCCGCCGGTACACCAGATTCCGCAGGCGCCGCACCCGACCTCCGGACGCGGCGGCTGTGGAGGCGGAGCTGTACGAGGGCTACAGGGCAGCGAAGACCGTCCTCCGCGACGAGATCTGGCGGGCCAAGGAACTGGCCCGCAAGGAGATGCTGGAGTCTCTGGACGGGGACCCATGGGGCCGCCCCTACAAGTGGGTGCGAGAAAAGCTCCGCCCCTGGGCTCCCCCGTTGACGCAGAGTCTCCAGCCTCAGTTCGTGGAGGATGTGGTAAGCGCCCTGTTCCCATCGCGGGGGGAGCATACCCCCCCGCCTATGGCTCCGTCTCCGACGGAATCTGAGGACGAAGCTGACGCAAACGCGGACCACAGCGACGACGACGTCTACGACGCTCCAGAGGTGACCGAGGTAGACCTGAGAGTGGCGGTACAGCGGCTCAAAGCCAAAAATACCGCCCCGGGACCCGACGGCCTGCCAGGAAAAGCCTGGGTCCTGGCCTCGGGGACTCTCGGGCCTCGACTGGGGGGGCTCTTTAGCGCATGCTTGGAGAGGGGCCAGTTCCCGCTTCGTTGGAAGACGGGGAAACTGGTCCTGATCCAGAAGCACGGGCGCCCTGCGGACTCTCCGTCCGCATTCCGGCCCATCGTGCTGCTCGACGAGGTGGGCAAGCTCTTGGAAAGAGTCATTGCAGACCGCCTCGTCGGGCACCTAAATCGGGTGGGCCCGAACCTGTCGGAGTGCCAGTTTGGCTTCCGCAGGGGGCGCTCGACGGTGGACGCTATCATGCGCGTTAGAGCCCTCACGACGGGGGATGCAGTGGCCCGGGGCAGGGTCGTCTTGGCGGTGTCTTTGGACATCTCCAACGCCTTTAACACCCTGCCCTGGAGTTGCATCAGGGACATAAATTTATGTCAGGCACTCCGGTATCACCGGGTGCCGACCTACCTCCGTCGTATAGTCGAGGATTACCTGACGGACAGAGCCGTCATCTACCCCGGTCACCGGGGAGAGTGGAACCGGCGAGAGATGTCGTGCGGTGTTCCACAGGGATCGGTCTTGGGACCGCCCCTGTGGAAAATCGGATACGGCTGGGTGCTGCGCAGCGGCCTCCCTGATGGCGTCAGCGTAATATGTTACGCTGACGACACGCTCGTCCTGGCACAGGGAGAGTCGCACCAGGCGGCGGCCGACGTGGCGACGGAAGCGGTCGCGACAGTCGTTCAGAGGATCCGGCGGTTGGGACTCGACGTGGCGCTGCACAAGACGGAGGCCATGTGCTTTCATGGCCGTCTGAATGCGCCGCGGTCAGAGTCCCACATAACGGTGGGAGGGGTTCGCATCGGCGTCGGGAGGACGATGAAGTACCTGGGACTCGTCCTCGACAGCCGATGGAACTTCAGGGAGCATTTCCTGAGTTTGGCCCCGAGGCTGAACCGGGCAGCAGGCGCCCTCAGGCGACTCCTGCCCAATATCGGCGGGCCAAACACCTCCTGCCGGAGGTTGTACGCCGGTATCGTGCGGTCCATGGCCCTCTACGGGGCCCCTGTGTGGGCCCTGAGCATCCGGACGCGACCACTGAAGTTGGTCGCATGCCAGAGGGTCATGGCTATCCGGATGATCCGGGGATACCGCACGATTGCCGGCGAATCGGCCAACCTCCTTGCCGGATTGCTGCCCTGGGATCTGGAGGCGACTGCCCTCCAGCGCGTCTATGAGTGGCGCGTGGAGGCGCAGCGCCGGGGCGTGACCCCGCTGCCTCGCGAAGTCGAGGCGTGGCGCGAAGACCTCCGGCGTGATCTCAGGGCAGTATGGAAGGAACGACTGTCGCGACCGACGGCCGGGCACGCCGCAATTGCGGCGGTAAGACCCCTCTTTGAGGAGTCGCTGGAGAGAAGTCATGGCGTCCTGACCTACCGCTTGACGCAGGTCCTCACCGGACACGGAAGTTTCGGGAGGTACCTGTGTCTGATGCGAAAGGAGGAGACGCCTGGGTGTCACCACTGCGAAGATCGCCCGGAGGACACGGTGGAGCATACGGTGCAAGACTGCCCAGCTTGGGCGGAGCACCGACGTGTCCTCACGGCTGCGATAGGCGGAGACCTCTCGCGCCCGGCATTGGTTGCGGCCATGCTGCGGGGCGAGACGGAGTGGGAAGCGGTCAGCTCCTTCTGCGAGGCAGTAATGCTCGTAAAGGAGGAGGCAGGCCGCGAGCGAGAGAGGACAGCGTCCTCCCTCCGCCCCAGCCGCAGTGGTAGGCGCCCACGGCGACGGACGTCGCAAGATGATCTCCGGCCACCGTAGGCGCGGGCATGCGGGCAGCGAGTAAAGGGCAACTCGCTGCCCGACCAAGGACCATGCCCGGGTCGACGGCGCGTTGTGTCCCACGCGCGCCTCAAAGAGCGTCAGCATAATGACGGGGCCCCCCTCTCAGAGGGCCAAAGCCTGCCGGGGTCGCGGGATTATTCCCTTACCGTAACCCCGGAACGTAACAGGCTATGAAGGACACCGTGGATTTTAGTCAGTAGAAGTCTGACAGTCCCTCCCGCCCTGCCCGGGGTTGGAGGACTCATTTGATGATTTTACCACGCTAAAAAAAAAAAAAAAAAAAAAAAAAAAAAAAGCAAGGACAAACAGTCTGCCAAATGTAAATTGTGTCGCAAAGTTATAAAAGTCAATGATACTTCGTCATTAAGACAGCACTTGGAAGTGAAACACAATATTCTAGAAGAAATGGAAAATATTGTGTGGTTTGTGGAAGCCGAGGACGAAAGTTCCGAAAATGAAGGTATAACGTTTATTGTCAATTTTAATAGTTATCCATTAGGTAAGTTATCGTTTATTAACTAAAAAACTCAAAGGTAACTGACTGACATAGTGATCTATCAACGCACAGCCCAAACCACTGGACGGATCGGGCTGTTTGGCATGCAGGTAGATGTTATGACGTAGGCATCCGCTAAGAAAGGATTTTTATCAATTCTACCCCCAAAGGGATAAAATAGGGGATGAAAGTTTGTATAAAACTTTGACAATTTTATAAAAAAATACATTGCTAAGTTCCGACATCCACGCGAAAGAAGTCGCGGGCACAGCTAGTTGTCTCTATACGAATAAATTAAAGTTTAATATATTAAAAAATTTCTTTATAGACACAATAACAGGTTGTTATTATCATGTCGAACTACTAATTTGTAGGTATCTTAATTTGTTGCGAATTCAAGTTCTGGCTATCTTTATAGTTAAAAGCTTCCAGCCTATATTATCTATTGTTTCTTTCATTTTACAGCAGGCAATACGTCAACTGACGAAGAGAAAATTAACATCCGGAAAAAAGGTTCCAAAACCAAGAAGAAAACACGCAAATCTGCAACCAAGTTTGATTTGAATGAAAATAAGAGTAAGTATACTGTGGAAGCACCTGTGCCTATTCAGCAAACAAAACAGAAGGAAACATCTGAAAGGAATGCTGAAAAGTCATAACCTAAATATATGGCACATAGGCAATAAAAAATATTGTTATTGCCTATGTGCCAGAGTGAAAAGTATAATTAAATGTTTTATTTTCAGACGACGGAGACGAAAAACAGGAGAGTAAGCCGTCAACTGACGTCTCACATACCCGCAGAAATGCTTCAACAGTCTGGAATTATTTTGTTAAAATTAAAGACAAGAAACAAGCAAGTTGTACAATATGTGACAGGGTTATAACTTGCATGAGCGGTTGTACATCAGCGTTACACAATCATTTAAAATCAAAACACAAAATAACCAAGAATCCTCTGAAGGAGGAACAATAATTGTTCCTCCTTCAGAGGATTCTTAGTTATTTTGTATTGTAATTACTAGTTGTAGACATGATGTGATTTTTTTCTTTTTTGTACTTAGGGCTGATTTTTTTCAATAGTCAGATAATTTTCATCTGTGGAATAAAAATGGCGGTTTGACAGCTTATCTATGGATAATAATATGTCAAAGCGTTATTTTAATTCCTCAGATAAAAGTTATATGACTATTGAAAAATCAGCACTTTTATAAAAAAAAAATATGAATAAATAATTATTAATGATAGTCTTTATTTTTCCTGTTTTTACCTTACTCATTGATTTAATTTGATATGACTAGTTTTTTCACCTGTATTTTCTCTTTTCTTTACAGAGATGTCAAAGATCGACAAAAATAAGGTGTCCATAATTTGGCAAGCATTTCTCACAAGAAAAGACAAAGATTTTGCAAACTGTAAATTATGTCGCGAATTGGTAAAAATCGAAGGCACTTCGTCATTGAGGGATCACTTGGAAACGAAACACAATATACGAGAAGAAATCGAAAATATCATGTGTGTTGTAGCTGAAGATGAAAGTACTGAAAATGAAGGTATGTAACGTTAAATTATTATGTAGCTTCTATTGTTTTCTATTAAGATACTGGTTTCATATAACTGAAAATGAATGAAAGGCAATTGAACAACGACTCGGTGCCCTACCATGGACCATGCCAGGGTCGATGGCGCGTTGTGTTCCACGCGCGCCTCAAAGAATGTCAGCATGATTTCGGGGCCACCCTTTAGAGGGCCAAAGCCTGCCAGGAGCGTGGGACTTATCAAATTACAGTGACCTTGGAACCCAAAGGGCTATTGAAGTACACCGTGGATTTTAGTCAGAACAAGACAGGACTCATTTGATGATTATACCACGCTTAAAAAAAGGCAATCTAACAACATTCAATCTAACATTCCTGTGCGGGAACGAATTTTAAAACTGAATAAAATACATTTTAATGTTATCGATTTTAATGTTTTTCTTACATGTTTGAAAAATATTTTTTTCTTTTCAGACGAGGAGTTCTCAAACCCAAAACTGAATCACCCGAATACTGACCCATCCCCAGTTTGGACGTATTATCTTAGAAGTAAAGATAAAATGCGAGCAAAATGTAAAATTTGTGAAAAAGTGATAAAATGTACCAAAGGCTGCACCTCAGGTTTGCTGAAACATTTAGCAGCAAAACACAGTAAACGTCTAAGTAAATAACCGACATTAATTTGCTGGTGATTTAAAGGTGTTATTTTGTAATCTTAAGTTTCTTTCGTTTAAAAATACAATTAGGTGGCAATATGGTTTTAGATGATCATTAAGTTTTTTCTGAAATGGTTCAAATGTGACATTAGTATCATTATTGCGTTTTTTAAATAAATAATTTAGTAAAATTAAAATTTCTTAATATTTACAAAAACAATTTGTCGAATCAATCTTAATTTGACAATTTGTCCATTATAAAATATACTCGTATGTTTTCACCAATAAATAAACACAGTTATTAGTTTCATGTTAAACTTGTACGAAGTAAGTTTATCTTAAACATATTTAAATTACGTTAAATATTCAGTGTTTTTAAACGGCACAAAATAGTCTCCCTAATTCAAGTACCTAAACTCACTTTTCCTGCTTTTCAGGACCAATGTTTACATTATCCTCTCAAGGAGGTCGGATTCTTCGTGTGTCCGGTCATCGGTACAGTCAACAGTACTCAAATAACGGTAGAACAAGATGGCGGTGCTCCACACATATGAATAAGGGATGCAAGGCAGTTGTCTTCACACATGATAATATGATCATTCGCAGCAATAATTCACACAACCATTTTCCTGTTGATAATGTTTATGATTATAACTGAGCAATCAACAATTCTGAAACACGATATTCGTTTTATTTAAAAAAAGAATGTCTAATTATTTTTCTACAGGATAAACGAGAGAAACTTAAGCGGGAAACACATTTTTAACACACGACGCAACCCGATGAAACGTGATGCGTGTTGGGTGAAATCAAATGTATTGTTTTCTATGATCAGAATCACTCTATGAACACCCGACGCGACGACACGCGCTCACTGCACATCGGGTATCGACACGTTGCGTCGCGTGGCGTGTTGAAGAATGTGTTTCCGGCTTTACCGTTACGTTCATAAAAAAAAAACGATTCTTAACTCATTAATTTTTTTTTCAGTTCCAATATTCACAATGTCCTCCCGTGGAGGACGAATTCTTCGTTTATCGGGACACAGGCTCACACAACATTACTCAAGACACGGGAAAACAAGATGGCGGTGCTCGACCCGCATGAATACTGGATGCAAGGCCTTCGTTTTCACTCGTGATGAAGACGATTTGATTTTCCACAACCAGAATGTGCATAATCATTCGGCCGTTGAAAAAGTGTGGTCGACTTTTGTACCTAATTTGTATAAACAACAAAACTGATTAATAAAGATACTTGCTGTGTTTATTACAATGCTTAAGATGCTGTAAGGGCTTCTGTCTTACCGTATTCGACGTTCAGCATCTTTATGATAAGGCCTGAAAATATGCGCGACTTTTGAACTCTAGTAATATTGTAACTTGTGTACCTTCCCTACTTTTTTTATGTTGCGTGTACTTGCAGCTTTTAACAAATTAACTATTTATTTCTCTTTTATTTTGTTCGTTTAATTCTACAATTATAAAATTCCACATTAATATCATATTATTGCTTTTTTATATTAAAATATCATAATATTGCCGGAACTATATGACAGGTTCTAGAAAAAATGTTATAGATATTAAAATACTCATGAATGTAATACTTGTTTGAATTTAAATTTGATTTTTATCTCCTAAAAATATTTAGTTCCACTAACAATACGTTCATTGGTTTATTTTGCGAGAAAAGCATGGAAAACAGCTGAAAGGGTTAATAATAGGGTGTTTTACCCTAAGAATTTCACACAGTCGATTCGCTTCAACTACAAGTTGCTTTCGTTTTAACATACATACCCCCAACAAACCTATAAATCTATCATTCTTGCTTCCTTGTAATAAAAAAAAAATTACTTCAAAAATACAATACTTTATTGTTCTGCGAAATTTGACAATTTATGAATTATGAATAAAAACTTTCTGTTCTTATTCCTTATATTTAATTACCTCAATTTTGACAAAGTGAAATGACTTTTAGTGGCAAAATGGAATAATGTCAAGTTAAATACTCATTTATTAATTAATTTTTATTTATTTATTTACTTCAGGTTTCAAGGCCCATATAAAATACTATACCTAATACAATACATTATGAAACTTAACTAATATTACCTATAATAATACAATACATAAACAATACTATATAACACTAATTCACACGAAGAATCGGCGTCGTGTGTCACGCGGCGTCAGGTATCCGGCCTCGGAATCGCCGGAACACTACACCTCTCGGCCAAAATTCTTCCTTCGTGAAAGTCGACAGATGTTCAGTCGGCACCCTCACCACAAAAGAATTGAAGTTCACGTTGTGACGAGACTGCAACTGCTCGACCCTCAGGGCTCATTTAAGGTCTTCGCACATTATAACAACTCACCGGCGACTCGACTCTATGCTAGACATTGAAATTTAAGCCCTGTATCATATGTTCAAGGTTCAATTTCAAAAAATGATTATAAAGTAGTGTACAACGAGTGGCCTACGCATCGTACACTAGAGGTCAACCCCGACACGTTTGTCACGCAATGACCATACGTCGTCCACGCAACGACCACACGTTGTCCACGTAACGACTATGCGTTTGCGACTGACGCGTGACGGGAAAACTGAGGTTAGACGAGTTGTCTGTTGAATAACCCACTCGTTGGCACCGCGTTGGCCACTCCTTGACACCGCGTTGTCCACTAGTGACCATTGGGTGGATCAACTAGTTGACTACTCATCGAGAGTGTGAGTAGAGTTGCTGCCGCGTTGGCGTGGAGTTGTTATAATGTGCGAAGACCTTTACACGACGCCGCCGCCGCGCCGCCGCCGCCGCCGCGCCGCTACCGCGCCTCTAGGCTGTGTACACGGTCGCTACCGCGCCGCCGCCGCGCCGCCGCCGCGCCGCCACCGCGCCGCTGCCGCGCCGCCACCGCGCCGCCGCCGCGCTGGCACCGCGAATCCAATTCGATAGTGTTTTATTTATCTGAAAAAGGAGGTTTCTCATTTCGGCCATAATGTTTTTTTTAATGTTTATTCGCGGATTACTTCTTTGTTCATGAACCGGTTTTGATGATTCTTTTTTTGTTGGAAAGCAGATATTTCTTACTATTTAGCTCCACTCGATTTCTCTGGTCTTCCATCATCAAACCCTAATCTCCATATCATGGAACCGCCTTTGAAATACCTTCTTTCCAACAAAAAAAGAATCATCAAAACCGATTCATAAACGAAGAAGTTATCCTTGAATTATCAAAAAAAAAACATTATATGGCCGCAATGAGACATCTCCTTTGTTAGATAAATAAAACACTAGCGAATGGCATCGCGGCGGCGGCGCGGCGGCGGCGCGGCGGCGGCGCGGCGGCGGCGCGGTAGCGACCGTGTACACAGCCTAGAGGCGCGGTAGCGGCGCGGCGGCGGCGCGGCGGCGGCGTCGTGTAAATGAGCGCTCAGGGTAAGCTGGGAATTAATGCGGACATACTCTACAATCATCTCGATCTTTGTAGTGTAGTGCAGCCGGGACACGTACGTACAGTAGCGTCGCTGGTACTGCAGGACCAGTTTTAGGCTGCCTTTCCACCAGAGATGCGCTGTGCTACGTTGCTACGGATATGTTTGTTATCCACCAATCATATTCATTTGTTTTCATAACGCACACACACATAATGAGTATGATTGGTGGATATCAAACGCATCCTTAGCAACGTAGCATAGTATCTCTGGTGGAAAAGCAGCCTTTTAGTAGTGTCTGAGGATTTGAGTGTTTCAGTTGCAAAGGTAGCACCTTGATTCTCATTTCTAGCTATAGGTACTCATAACAAATAATAACAACCGCTTTTCCTAGGTCTGCAGGAAGCTGTGTTCTCTAGAAGTAAGAGAGGAGTTGAAATATTAGTCCTGGATGGATACGCTTTATCCCGTCATATGGAGTTTGGTATGAAGACTCGCTGGTTCTGCTCGACTCATCACTCCAAAGGCTGCGTAGCGTTGTAAAGTGGTCTTTACAATGGAGAATTTTATTATTAAAGCTAAGAACAATCACAACCATTGATAAATGATAATCTTTTTCTTTCTTTTATATTTTAAAAATGGATCGCATTTGTTACAGCTCGTATCTCGAAAACGGCTGGACCGATTCATTACCATATTTTTTTCCTAACTATGTTGGATTTGGTTTGTCTGTATTTTCTGAGTTATTTCCTTTCAAAGAGTACTGGAAGATTTCTGTTTCCGTGTATTGTACCACGAGTTTCATGTTAAAATTCAAGAGTAATATATTATATCTAATTATATTTTTCTGTTTATTTGTGCCCCACGGCACCTGTAATCAACTTGAAACCAAAGTTAACATTCGACATTCGTTCCAAAAACGCTGTTTTTGGGACGTAGAAATTATAGAGAGCGGGAGGACTCATTTGATGATTTTACCACGATAAAAAAGCAATGAGTCAAAACGGTGGCGTTTGGTAAGTTATACTTATCCAATGTTAGTAAAAATTGTGTCTTTTATATTCAAGTTTTCTTACTTTTTTAGGGTTCCGTAGCCAAATGGCAGAAAACGGAACCCTTATAGATTCTTCATGTCTGTCTGTATGTTCGTCCGTATGTCACAGCTACTTTTTGAAGAAAGTATAAGAGCTATCTTGTTGAAAATCTGTGCAACTGAGTAGTAATCTATCATTAAACAACACGTTTTTACACTTCAAATAGGATTTTCACACAAAAATAAAACAAAAACCAATTTTGGGGGTACCCCCCATACTTAGAACTGAAACTCAAAATTTTTTTTTCGCCTGACCCATACTTGTGGGGCATCTATGAATAGGGCTTGAAAAATTATATTGAGGTTACTAACATAATTTTTTTTTAAACCTAACTAATGTTTGTCCCTCCCCCAACAAACAAAAACTTCAATGGGCATTGTTCATTTTTTTTAATATGCTGTAATTGAAAAACCATTTCGAGGAATAGCGTTACTGATCATTATGTACTAATTAAAAATGAAAAATATTCATATTTCATTGATATTTTTAATAAAATACGTTTGACCTTCCTTGCCCTTCAAATGTTTAACACCTTCTTCAAACCTTTGGCTGTACACAGTTTTGCATCTTTGCCTCAGAAAACAGAAAATATAAAAAATATAAAACCGGCCAAGTGCGAGTCGGACTCGCCCATAAAGGGTTCCGTAGCAGCAAGTAAAGTTCTTGTAGTTGGTTGTAACTTTGCAAGGTAAATTGTAGTTTACGATTTATTAAAAAAAACTAATAACTCGATCTCGTTTAAAACAATTTTCAATTGAAGTTTGCATGGTAATGCACATCAAATATTTTTTGTTGTTTTATCATTCTCTTAGTTTAGAAGTTACAGAGGGGGGGGGGGGGCAAATTTTACCACTTTGGAAGTGTCTCTCGAGCAAACTGTTCAGTTTAGAAAAAAAATCTTATGTTTGTAACCTCAATCACAGAATAATAGTACTACCTCAATATAATTTTTCAAGACCTATTCCTAGATATCCCACACGAATGGGTTAGCCGAAAAAAAAATATTTTGGGTTTCAATTCTAAGTATGAGAGGTACCCACAAAATTGGTTTTTGTTTTATTTTTGTGTGAAAGTCCTAACGCGGTTCACATAATACATCTACTTACAAAGTTTCAGCTTTTTGTCGAAATTATAAGAACTATCTCTTATAATTTCGACAAAAAGTGGCTGTGACATACAGACGAACAGACAGACATGTCGAATCTATAAGGGTTCCGTTTTCTGCCATTGGCTGCGGAACCCTAAAAAATAAGTGACAAGTATTTTCCAGGGTTGTCAGGCATAAGTACCAATGTCTTGGTATACGTACCAGTTTTCAGTGTCACGTACCATGTACCAAGATTATTACTCGAGAAAAAAAAACCAAGATTGGACGTTGACCAACAATACAGAATAAACGACAAATTTTAGGGTGCAATCGAGTATTATTATTATAATAGCCTTTATTTAACAATCTTACAAAACAAAAAAATTAAAAGTAAGTTTACATTTTTTTCCCCTCTCTTTTATATATGTATTATTAAACACCGATATTGAGATTGTATTTCGATTTCGCAAAGGCCTCCCCTGTAGCTTGCCACTCCTTCCGTCTATGGGTCATCCTCCTCCAAGTAGCACCAGCCATCTTTCGAAAGTCGTCTTCCCATCTTAGGCGTTGCCTTCCTTTCTTTCTTTTGTTATACACTTCTCATCAAAAAAATCGAAACACTTTCGTTTTTATTGTTTTTGTCCTAATTTTTTACAAAAGAGAATTAATTCCATGAAAAAAAAACATTACTGTGTAGCTGGCAGTTTGGTCATTACAGTAAGAAGAAAAAAATTAAAATTCGAATTAATTTCATTTGTTTATCCTATAAATGAAATTAATCACTGTTTTGAGACAAATGTGTATTTAGGGTTGGAGTACGTTTCTCGTTTAAAAACTAAAAATTAGCGCTTGTCTTTAAACTTTCTGTTTCTTATTTCATTTACTGTGACTTTGGGACGTCTGAAAAAACTTTTTTTTCTAAAACATATGGATACTTCGCCCGCAGAAGCCGCCCAAGTGGTGGCATTGCTGGATTCTGGACTTAGTCAGCGTGTTGTGGCTGCAAGATTGCATCTAAGCTTATCATCTGTTCATAGAGTCTACAAACGCTATCAGGAGACTGGTTCGTTCACGCGCCGTTCAGGATCTGGCAGGAATCGGGTCACTTCTGAGCGAGATGATCGATTTATTGTAACAACTTCTTTACGAAATCGACGCCTTAACGCTTTTCAACTGCAGCAGCAGCTTCGCGTTGTACGAAGAGTAGCTGTAAGTGACTCTACAATAAGAAGAAGGTTGAAGGAACGCGGATTGGCACCGCATAAGTCAGCGAATGGGCCGAAATTAACTGCAGACCATCGAAGAGCGCGCCTTAACTTTGCACGCGAGCACCTAACTTGGTCATACCTTCAGTGGAGCAAAGTACTGTTTTCTGATGAGTGTAAAATTATGCTGTATGGTAACGACGGAAGGAACAAGGTCTACAGAAGAGATGGAGAACGCTTTGCACAATGCTGCATTGAAGAAAAGGTCAGCTATGGTGGCGGTTCGTGGACGGTTTGGGGAGGAATCAGCGCCGACGGTAAGACAGAACTTGCCTTTGTGTCTGGGCCACGGCTGCCTGCACTAAATTCTCATCGGTACATCGAACAGTGTCTTGAACCTCATGTGATGCCCTATGCACATTTTATTGGCAACGACTTCATATTCATGCACGACAATGCTAGAGCTCACACCGCGGGCGTCGTACGAGATTATCTTACCGAAGTCGGTATCTCCATTATGGTATGGCCAGCAAGAAGCCCGGACATGAATCCCATTGAACATCTATGGGATGAATTAAAGAGACGAATTCGAGCAAGAGATCCAGCCCCAGAAACACTTAGCCAGCTGCAAAATGCAATCCAAGAGGAATGGGATAATATACCACAACATGTGATCGTGACTCTCATCCGATCGATGAAGAACCGTATGGAAGCAGTAATAAGAGCTCGCGGAGGGAATACAAGTTATTAAATAAACGTTTCTTACATTTTTTTTTCATTTACGCGTGTTGTTTTACCCATTTCCTTCATATTCCATACAGGGTAAAAATTACTCATTATACAAAATACGAAACCTATGAAGACTTAATTTGAATTTAGAACATTAACATTAGGATTTAAAAACCTCATACTACTCACTATTAAATGACATTTTACATTTATTCCTAAATATACACATTATTCTGATAATCCTTATCAAATCATAAACTGCGAGGTGTTTCGATTTTTTTGATGAGAAGTGTATCTTGGACACCATTTGGTTACGTCCTTAGCCTATTTATTATTAGTACTCCTCAACATAAATGACCTGCCCATCTCCATTTCAATTTTTTACGCAATATGTGATTTCGTTGATTTTAGTTTGGTTTAGTAATGTCTCTAGTTTGATTTTGTCTTTTAACTTGTCGTTGAGCATGCTACGCTCCATGCTATGTTGACAGGGCTCTAGATTTCGCATATTTTGTTTAGTAATACTCCAAGTTTGACATCCATACGTCAACATAGGTAAAATGAAGAAATCAAATATTTTCTTAGATTTGGGAGGAACCCGAGGATTTTTGACAACCTTGTGTGACCAATATCTCTTCCACGCTAGCTGTACTCTGTTATCTATTTCTTTAGTTACAATCGAGTATTGCTTACTAAAAAATCTCTTTTTTTTTGCGCTCTATTAACAGCAAAAGAAAAAAAAAGATTTTTCATTCGTAGGTATTTGATTTTCGACACATTTTACCGATGTACCAATATTTCATATTGGTACATCACAGTGGCCGTCTGACATCCCTGATGAGAAAATCAGGGATGTCAGACGGCCACTGACAAGTGTCAATTTGTAAATGTCAAAGATGTAAACAAACAAGTTTTTATTGTAACTGCAAATTGCTTCATAATCTCGGTTAAATCTGTGAAATCGGCATCGGCAATATAACATAAACTACAAGTAAAATAGAATACAGGAAGTGCTTCGTCCCAACTTGCAACAATAATACTAATAATAATCGAAACAAAATTTTGTTCGTACTAAAGAAGATTTGCGAGAAAAGTGGTGTCGTGATGACGGCGTGGAATGTTGCAAGGTTTATACAATGTTCTGTTGCGAAGATCACTTTGATGTTAGTATTTCAGAAGCCTTAGATTCCTTTGTATGTTCGTCTAGGAGTAATTTTGTTTTGTAAACAATAACCTAGCGGGATGTAAGTGACGTTTAGACAGTTGACGTTGTGTTGACAGTTTTTTAATTTTGCTCTAGTAAGGAAACGGCACAACTTTTAGGCCAATGGTGACGTCACCTACCTCAAAAATTAAAATATTAAAAATAAAAAAACTATTGAGCCAATCATTAAAATATTCAAATTAGTTTCTCAAAATGCTCTATATTTGCTGAAAATGAAATAAAATCGAATGTTTAAAAAATTAAGACAATCCCCATTGAAAATTGGTTTGAACGAGAATATCGAGTACTTAGTTTTTTTTTTTAGTTTCGAAAACCACCGTAGAAAAATGTATAATTATTATAGTAACTGTGGGTGGCTTTGTTTTTAATTCATTGACGATTATATTTTTAGAATTGTACATGACGAAGAGCAACGGAAAAACATACATACAATTTGATGGCTACTCCTACTCAAGAAACAAGGTGTCTGGTGATCGAACGCATTGGATCTGTACAAGCTCTAAAAAGTGTACTGGTTCGGGAGTGAGTTATAGAGGACTGTTTATAAAAAAGAAGGGTCATACACATTGAGATTAATTTTCAGATTATTTTTGTTGTTAGAATGTTGTTCTTACTAATCTTAGGGCTGATTTTAAAATAGCCAGATAATCTCTAACTGAGGAATTAAAATAACGGTTTGACATATTTTCTATAGATAAGCTGTCAAACCGCCATTTTATTCCTCAGTTAGAGGTTACCTGGCTATTGAAAAATCAGTCCTTAATAAATAAACTTTTATTATTATGTACTGTATTTTTTATTGTTGCGTGGAGAACGATAATGTTTTACAAAGATTGATTGTAGTTTATATGGATATTAAAAAAGACAAGACTTAACAACACAGTATCGTAAAGTCGTCTTTTGCCTTTTTCCAACCGTGTTAGAGTTGGCTTCAAACCAACCAGATGTAGAGGTGTGCCTTTCTAACCTCAAACAAGATAATCCGCAAGCCACAGATTGATATCGGTCGGAATTATTTTAGTATTTGCATCGAAATATTGATATGAAATGTTCCCGGGATTTCTAGTACACACTCGTGTGCAAAACAGTTTTATAAATAAATAATAACAACAAAAACATGAGAAATATATTAGACAAATAAATTGTGTAAAAGTAAATCACTTTTTACTTTATTTATAAACCACGGGATTTTCAGTTTTTTAAAAAATTAATCCGGAATTTGGGGCATATCCGCTTTATTCTTTCGGTTTGAAATCAGTTTAAGTACAATCGACAAAGTTGAGTTATGAGCAACCATAAGCTTATTTTCTTACAGACATTCAAATACAATTAAGTCCACTTTCGCGTAAGCTTACATATCCATGGTAACGATCTTGATCTTGGACGGTTTCAAACAATTTATTGTCAAAATGGGCCATGATTCAACTTTGCCGATTGTACATGAATAACTCTACCTAATTCCCGACCTATGGTTATTATTCAGCCTTAAAATATTTTGTAGAAAAACTAACTTACCACTTTTCAGAATCTACCGTTCCTAAAATTTTCAGAACCACGATACGGACAATCTAGAAAAGGGAATCCAGTGATCTTAGTCGGACGTTTTCGATTTATCAAGGAACGGGATTTTGGTGAGAAGATCCGATGGTGCTGTGTCAAGGGAAGAAGACTGAGATGTACGGCGGCACTAACGACGGTGGATGGAGTCGTTGTCAAGATGAAAAGAGTCCATAATCATCAGTGACGATTTTGTAAAATGAGCTTTATTATACTTACATAGGTTACCAATTGCATATCAGGACACTTAAGATTTAACTTGATAAATGTTTTTGACTCAAACACAAGAGTTCGAAGAAGAATTTGACAACTTCTGTCGCCTAAAGGTGCTGGGATCGCGCGCGAGACAGCGACAGGAGACAGCGCCAGAAGACCGTGACAGGAGACCGTGACAGGAGACAGTGACAGGAGACCGAAATAGGAGACTGCAACACTTGTCATTGCCTACACAACGACGCGGCTGCAGATAGAACAAATGATTGGACAGATCCGGACCTTATGAGAGCTGATGGCGATGTGTCAAACTTAAACTTCTCTGTCCAGCTAAACTTGTGACTTTAGGTGAAGGAGTTATAGGTCGACACAATCATAAGTGACACGATATGTATATCCAAGTGTCGACCCGAAAGAAGACGATATAAATCCCTTGCATTGCCATTAGAGACATGTGCGACCTTTTAAAGAATTGATAGTACGAGCAATTATACACATTACCACAATGATGTTCAATTCAAGATACTTTGACTCAACACAACTTTGTGTTGAAATTGTTTAAAATAAAAAAAAAAAACAATTTTACATGTTTTTTTCTGTGTTTGGCTATATTATACGCCTCTGACTTTATTACTTTCTGGATGTGGAGCTTAGCTAGACTAAAAGTTCTATTAGATTTTAATTTGCTTTTCCTTTTTGTGTTTCTGTCGTTCGTTTAACATATTTGCGAAACTCAACCCGTTAATCATGTAATTTTAATTTTCATATGATTCACATTTTGACAAGGTTTTTTTTTGCTGATAAAAGCTTTATTTTGCAGGTGTTGAAGCAACATGTGTGGAGGAGAAAGGTAGATCTTACTTGTATTGCGACGGTTACAAGTACAGGAAAAACAACCGATCTGGTGACAAAGTTTGGTGGATATGTACTAAACGGGATTCCATGAACTGCTGTGGGTCCGTTTTGTCACACCAAGGCAACGTTTACAAAAAATCTGCTCATACACATTGATGAGATCTGTACTTTTTTTAATTTTTTTTTATTCAAAAACGTGTAACATTTATAAAGGGTGGAATTATGTAATGCCACCTGGAGGGAAAGTACTGCAGATAGAAATTAATTTTATATATTAAACAGAATAAAATATTGCGGTTTCAGTAGTTTGGTTTTTGTCCAAATTAGTGGGATTTCTACAAGTTACATTATTATTGTAATAATTATACTGTTCATTGCCAATTGAGTACTTATAATTACGTCTCTATGACGGGTACATATTTGAATATCGAAGATTAAAAAATCTACGCTTAAAATATCGATATTCAAAATATCGAAAATGAAAATATCGAACGACCATCCTTTATGATATTTATTTTTTTAATTGTTTGCCGGAGTATATTATAACATGAAAATTGATGTTCAACTAACCACAAATCGGAGAGGACAACCGAATTCGGTGTATGGATCTTACCGATACCACAGGGACTACGTTGCGGGTAGAAAAACTAAGTAGCGTTGATAATAATAAAAGCTACAAATGCCGCACGGCTATAATGTCGCAGGGAAATGATAAAAGCCGGGATTTGGTCAAATTCCTAAGGGATTTGATCAAATTCCGGGAGATGTTAAAATAACAACACGATTTTATCATTTCCCTAGACAAATCTAGTGATTTGAACAGATTCGCCCGTTAGTCCGGGCGAATCTACCCATTTAATAGAAGGAACCAAATTCCTTTTCAAAAATTAAAGGAATATTTCGACAAATCGTATATTTTAAAATAAATATTTGATAAATCTGTAAACCATAGCGTCAATTGTATTTATTATTGTCACCACCATGGTGGTCCGCGGGAATCTACCCATGCACATTTTAAATAGTGGACATTTGGCCCAAAGGCCAGATTTGGATGAGCGACATGTCCCTTAACCATAAGGGTTGTGGCACTTAAGTAAAATTGGTTATTTGACTGTATCAATAAATCACAATGTAAGTAGTCCGTCATTTAGAGTTTTGAAAAATAAAGGCCACATATTTTTTCTTTTGTTAATCCATGAATATTTAAACCACATAATTATTGACTGTATCGATAAATTACAATCTAAGTAGTGCGTCATTTAGAGTTTTGAAAAATAAAGGCCACATATTTTTTCTTTTGTTAATCCATGAATATTTAAACCACATCCAAACTCGAGACCCAATTTTGGTTAAGTTACAAAAGAAAAAATACGGTTAAAAAATTAGTTATGTGATAATCACACAATAACACGTGAATCCTTTTTACAGTTAACTGGTGCCGAAAACCAAATGGTAAAGAAATAGCAGTTGTACAAGGATACACATACTACTTAAAAAATACTCGTAGTAAGACAACAGACATATATCTATGTACTATGTCAAGCTCAAAATGTAAAGCACGTTTCATCGTCAGTAAAGACAAAAGTTTTATAAAATCGTCACATTGGGAACATCATCATCCTGCCAATAAGTATGTTATAAATGACGGGGTTTATATAAAGATGTAGGCATAAATTGCCCATAGATCGAGATCTGTCTGTGTACTCTATGATTTATAAGAATTTTATCTAAGGAATACAAATTAATATAATATTTATTTATATTTATATAATAATAATATTGATTTATTTTTATATATATGTAATAAATTTACATTATAAAATATAAAGTAATATTTAGTTCACTGGTATTGTAATGATCTATTAACGTAATATTTATTTTCACACGGAGCCAACATCTGTGTCTCTGAATGAAAACTTTGTATGAATTCTGTGGAATAACTTGCTTGTATACAGATGTTTGCAGAATATATTCTTTTTTTATACCAAAATTGTTACACAACAATGTACAGCTAATATAAAATAAATTGCTACAGAGTGCTTAAATAATCTTTGTTTTTGATCAAGGTCTGTAAAATGTTATGAACTTTCCGTTCCTCCATTTTAAGTGAATGCATTCAGTGAAAAAAATACTTTTTAACCGACTTCAAGTAATCCCTGTTTTGTTAAAAAACAGCAATTCATATTTGTTTTTTTTTTCTTCTTCATTACCTAATGTTAAAACTTACTAATAACTATCGTTATTTTTATTTCACATCCCTAAATTACGCTCCAGACTTCCCATATTCAGTGTGTGCATAAACCTTGTATTTTAAATTTAGCTATAATTTTTAAACTAAACAAGTCGTCAACTAACGCCAAAGTTTTACACAACAGTAACACGTAAATTCTTTTTCAGTTATCTGGTGCCGAAAACAAAATGGTAAAGAAATAGCTATTGTGCATGGATACACATTCTACTTAAAAGCTCATCAAAGTAAGACAACGGAAATGTTTGTATGTACACTGGGAAGTTCAAAATGTAAAGCACGTTTCGTCGTCGATAAGGAAAGGAGTTACATAAAATCGTCATATTTGGAACATTATCATCCTACCCACGAGTTTGTTATAAAGGACGGTATTTATATGAAGACGTATGGCACCAATAATTGTTCTTAAGGCGCCGCTAGTCGCGAGCTCGAACTCACTGGCAGGCATGGTCAAAAACCATGATATTTCACCGGAAATCGAGCCATATTGTTCACGTGTGCGCGAGCGTCATCCCCCCGTGGAGAAAACAGGGGAAAACTTATTCAGTGAGATGCACGATCATTCAGAGTAAAAGGCACGCGTAAAAAAATACGAAAAAGCCTTTGGCTGTTGGGGTTTTATGAAAAAACCACTGCATCAATTAATTTCAAATAAAATTTATTAAATTCTTCGATAAATTTTCTGTGTCGGTACGGACTTCGTTTTGGAAATTTTATGCTTCTTTAGCTTCTAATTTACACCTAAAGTTGTGTTAAAATTAGCAAAAAAACGAATCTTTAGAAGCTCGTAACTTTTTAATAGCTTCATATTTTACAATTCTGCTTCCGTACAGACAAAATTAATAATGAGACAAAACGATACCATGTTTAATTTTGGATGTACTTTGTCAATTAATGGAGTAAAACCCCAACGAAGTTTCTATGGAAAAAATGTTGACTTGTTTGCTCTTAATAGTATATAATTCCAATAAAAACTTTATTTCAACCTTTTTGTGTAAACTATGAAATATTTAGTGTAAAAAAAATTAGTAAATATTTAGTTAATTGGTATCGTTATCATGTTTAGTTTTATTTGCTCACGGAGCCAACATCTGCGTCTCTGTATGAGAACATTGTATTAAGTCTTTGTACTAACTATAATTATTAAAGATTGTGTTTAGATGTAATTAGAATATATTATTGTAAACAAAAATTATTCTTACACAACCAATATAAACTAAATTGCTAGAAAGTGCTTACAGATATTCTTATTTATATCCATTAATCCGTAATATGTTTTTACTGTAGTGCTTACCGCTTAATATTGTACATCTAGTATTAGTGTTATGTGTTCTATTTAGGTATGCATGGATGTAACAATTTTATTGTTGTAAATCAATAAAAATAAAACAGCATTATCGTGCAAAAAAAGGTGAATAAATTTTCCACAGGTTTTACATCCGCTCTTGAAAGTCTGTAGTTTTGGAAAAAACATTTTTACCTTTTCGCATTTGAGAAGTTGTGTTTACAGTCGCCTATGATGCAGAAGCAGCAGCAGTCTCTTTAGACATTCATTTTACGGACAACATACACTTAGGCCAAAAAATAAGCACGCGTAGTAAGTAACCTGCCACTGCCTGAGTTCTAAGTTTTACATAACAATAACATGTGAATACTTTTTACAGTTATCTGGTGCCGAAAACAAAATGGAAGAGAAGTAGCCGTTGTACAAGGATACACATTCTATTTAAAATCTACTCGTAGTAAGACAACGGATATATATCTATGTACAATGGGAAGCTCAAAATGTAAAGCACGTTTCATCGTCAGTAAGGACAGGAGTTTCATAAAATCGTCATATTTGGAACATCATCATCCTGCCTATGAGTATGCTATAAATGACGGAGTTTATACAAAGGTGTCTAGCACTAATTGTTCTTAAAAGATTTAACGTAATTCCAAAAAAGCTTTATCGGAATCTTATTTTAAAAACTTTGAAATATTTTACTATTTACTTTATTGGTATCATAATCATCGAAAACAAAAATTAACATATTATATTATTATTATATTATTTATTATGTTTATCATATTAATTTTTATTTTTTCACGGAGCCAACATCTGCGTCTTTGTATGAAAACTTTGTATACGGGGTGATTTGTAATTCAATGCAGTCCTTGAAATGGTTTTGGAGACATCGAATTTCAAAGAATTTTGTAAACTTTCCACCTCTCCCTCAATTTAAGTGCTTATTGTTAGAAATTAACGAAGGTACCATTTAGATGAGATTCATACTTTTCTGATAGATTATGAACGATTTAATCTAATGAATGCAAGTTTGGTAGAAAACTAATCATATCTTGGGAAATTAAGTGTCATACATTTTGTGATATCTGACGCAAATGAGGTCTAGTATCATCTTTTTCAAAGACGACATCGAATTACAAATCATCCTGTATTCTTTTTCTTTGTATTATTGTAGCTTGTTTTTGGATTCTAACAGAATATAATTTCCTGTATACCAAAATTAATAGTTATACAAAAATGTATAGCTAATATTAAATAAATTGATCAAGGTCTGTAGTAAAGTTATTATTTTGCGCCTTTAATAAATTTGTCTTTCCAGAACCCGCACGAAAAATTGAGAAATTTATTCCTCTTCTTAACACTTTTTGGCAAATTGTATAAATTTTTCGGATGCTATAAAAACTCTGAACCTTTTTAACAAGCAGGCAGAAAAAAATATAATATCTGTAAAATATCAAACTCGGATTTCAGACAAATAAATGATTCTGTTCTATTCTTTTCGAAACAAAAGTTAAAAAATTAACTGAATATGGTAAGTGTAAAAAACTTTTCTTATCCATGCTTTATGGAAAAACATTAATAATTATATGTTTCTCTTTTTTTTCTTTTTTCGTTTTAATAAAGGTAACAAAAAAAACTAACCAAAACTATTTTATAAAATAAATAAAACAAAAGCTATCGATATTTTATTTCACATCCCTAAAATACGGCCCAGACTTCCCATATTCACTGCGGCAATAGGTGCATAAACCCTGTATTTTAAACATAGCTACATTTATAAACAAGTTGTTAACAAACGGCATCAGGGGTAGGTATGTCAACAAAATGTTATCTTAACGTGAATAATTATTATGACCCTTTTTTACCGCATGTACCCCTGAATATTACAGGTGCTGCATTCCTTGGGCGAACTAAATCGTTTCAGCTTAACTTTATGAGCTGGCATTTTTTACTTTTAATGATCGCTTCGAATCGCCTCAAAATTGGAATGCTTAATTTTTTTTTTTTATAATCACATGTTTATATGAAAATGTTCGAAATCAGTTAGCGTAAGCAATAGCATGGTTCAGTTAGCGTGAAAAAATGGAAAAACGTACTATAATTATTAAAAATACCTGTCGGTATTCGTCAAGTGGGAACATAACTTAAATCATTTTCAGTACCTACCTGCCACTGCCTGTCAATTCGTTTTATACAACAATGACACATGAATTCATTTACAGTTATCTGGTGCCGAAAAGAAAATGGTAGAGAAATGGCCATTGTGCATGGATACACATTCTACTTAAAAGCTAATCATAGTAAGACAACGGAAATGTTTATATGTACACTGGGAAGCAGAAAATGTAAAGCACGTTTCGTCGTCAATAAGGACAGGACTTACATAAAAATAGCATGTTTGGAACATTATCATCCTAACCACGAGTTTGTTATAAAGGACGGAGTTTATATGAAGACGTATGGCACCAACTGATCTTACTAGTGCATAATTATATTATTCCAATAAAAACTTTATCGCAATCTTTTTGTATAAATTAAGATACCTATATTTAATCATAAAAAGATATTAAATGTTTAGTTTATTGGTATCGTAAGTAATCGTAGTTTTATTTTCTCACGGAGCTGACATCTGCGTCTCAGTGTGAGAAAATTGTATTAATTATTTGTACTAACTACAAACATTGAAGCTTGTGTTTAGATGTAATTAGAATAATTATACTTACCCACTTTATTGTACACAAAAATTGTTACACAACTAATATAAGTAATGTAGATTGCTACAAAGTGCTTACGGAATCGTTGTTTCATTTTGATCAAGTTCTGTAATGTTGTTAATTTTACGCCCCTATGAAATGAAAATAAATGAAATAATTTAGTTTTGGATAAATCTTTTTTACCTTTTCACATCTGGAGTCGCCAAAGATGCAGAAAACAGCAGCAGTCTTTTCAGACATTCATTTTTATGGACAACTTACACTTGGCCAAAAAATAAGCATGCCTATTCGCTGGGTGCGAAGTACTAGGTGGGGGTAGTACTGTTCGATGGCAGCGCTCATGGTGGCGAATAGTAGAAGTTCCGACGGGTTTACCTCAGAGTACATTCAGTTTTGTCAACTAACAAAAATGCGCTAAACTCAGGAACTACAAGTTCGAATTGAAAAAATATTTTTGTGTTAGATAGCCCACTAATCGAAGAAGGCTATAGGGTATATAACATTACGCTATGACGAAAAGGAGCAGAACAGCAATGAAAAATGTTGCAAAATCGGGTAAATCTTATTGAGAGCTTACATTGCGTGCGCTGCGTAAACGGTTTACATTACGCAAAAATGATGTATGACAGAATTGTTCCTCATGAAACGTTCTAAAATAAAGTCCGCGACAGCATATGTCTATCTTTTAAGATTAACTCACCATAACCCTTTTTAAGGAAATCAAAGTGGTTTTAAAATAATACATTTCTTGCGACGATGTTTCTAAGAACATAATATTAATCCTTACCCAAATAAATACGTTAATCATTACAAGCATTTAGTTTTTAACAAAATTGCCATTGATATAATTTGATTTCAATGAGTATTTCACGAGATATTGTAGTTTTTTCGGTGTATTCCCGTTCGTCCACTTGACTTCGTCCCACTAATGGGACGAACGGGAATTTGCAAAAATAATATTTAATTTGTTCCCGATCGTCCCACTCCTAATTCAAAATGGGACGAACGGGAATATGTTTTTCGATTAGTGCCATTCGTCCCACTAAAAAGATTTTTGCAGAAATATGTTTATTCGTTGTTTCGTAGTTTGCTTGTCCTTTACTGCACTTCGTTCTCAACAAGCGCTATAATTTTTTTCTTATAAATTTATTTTTATTTTTTTTGTATCGCAAAGTTGATTCTGTGATTTTTACTGTGATTGAAATGACGGATTTTTATTCCAAATTTGTTTTTTTTTACCAATTAAAACCCAACGGTCTTATGTTATTTAGTGGGACCAATAGAACTACAAAAAAGAATTAATAAATTATTCCCATTCGTCCACTCAAAAAATTGAGTGGGACCATCGGGAAAATAAATAACGAATTCCCGTTCGTCCCACTAGGGGGACGAAGTCAAGTGGACGAACGGGAATACACGGTTTTTTCAACGGTAGGTGTTGGGGCGCAGTCGGAATACGACGGCTCTGTCAGCTGTCACATTTAGCTCTGTAATCTGTACGTAATTTTTTAATAATCGCATTATTCCGCCACAAAAAAATAGTTCATAGCAGTTGCTGTGTTGTAAACTGCAAGAATACTAGCAGAAATAGTGAATTTAAGTTTTATTGATTCCCAAGCGGTTCTTGGAAAGATGAACAATCCAGGAGATGGTTAGCTGCCGTGAAGAGAAAAACTAAATAACATCATAATCCTCGTATTAATTCTGTATTTCATATTTTTCTTATAGATTGCAATATGCCTATGTTTATTTAATTTTGTTCAGTGCCAATGGATCCCCATGGAATCCAAATCCAAGTGATTTGTTAAAGAATCTGATTTAAATTAGAACGGTCAGGCCCGTCAAAGTTGCAAACGCTAGGTGGCGCTAAAGTCGTGCACGGTGCCAATAACCTGCCACTGCCTGTGTTCTAAGTTTTACTCAATAATAACGTGTGAATATTTCTTACAGTAATTAATTGGTGCCGAAGTCAAGATGGTAAAGAAATAGCCGTTCTGCAAGGATACACATTCTGCATCAAACCTTCTCGTAGTAAGACGACGGATATATATCAATGTACAATGGTAAGCTCAAGCTCAAAATGTAAAGCACGCTTCATCATGAGTAAGGACAGGCGTTTCTTAAAATCGTTAAATTTGAAACATCAGCATCCTGTTAATTGTTTTTACTAGTGTATAATTCCAATTAAAACTTTATCGTAATCTCTTAGTGTAAACTATGATAACATTTGAAAATTGTGAATATTTAGTTTATTGCTATCGTAATCATTTAATAACGTGTTTAGTTTTATTTTCTCACGGAGCCAACATCTGCGTCTCTGTAGGTATGAGAACAATATATTAATTCTTTGTATTAACTTTAATTAATCATACCCAGACAAACTTAAGATTGGCATTGTAAGACCTGTACCCTTAACACGATTTTTCACTTTTTTGCTTTCCAGTATATACAGCGTTCCTTGTATGAAAAAATGGAACAGCGCCACTGGTGTGCGAAGAAGGAACTAATTTTTCCCTTGAACATTGTCAATTTGAACTTGTCAAAGTTCCAGTTTACTTTACGTCTCAAATACTGAAAACTCGTGCTTAAGGTACTGTAAACAAGAAGGGCGCACATACAGACATTAATAACTATAGGCCTATTACAATACTGCCATGCATAGATAAGATAACAGAGGTGTACATTAGTAATGAATTGAACGATTATTTGAAAACGAATAATATTATAAACCCAAAACAATTCGGATTTCAAAAAGGTCGTAATACGTCACAACTGTTATCTGACTTCGCTGATGAAGTAAAAAAGTATCTAGATAAAGGCAAACATATTATTGCGATATTTATATAGACTTAGCAAAGTCTTTGAAACTATACACAAGAATAAATTATTCTCTAAACTGCAACCTAACGGGATACAGGGACCATTAATTCGATGGTTTAAAAATTACCACAGAAATAGGTACACATCAGTGAGCATCGCGGGTGAAGTCAGCGACAGGATAAACTGTGAACAAGGCACGGCACAGGGGTCTAATCTTACACCATCGGAGTACCTTAAATAGGGTGACTGGTAATTAGTGTACGATATTTAAACACGTGATTGTGCTCATGATAACAAACAACTTTTATTATGGGAGGAAAGCCGAAATCGTGAAAAAAAAAGATCAGCTGTTCAGTACATTAAACAAACATAAATGTACTGAACAACAGATTTTTTTTTAGTAGAGTAGAGTAACGAATGAAAACACATGTTTACACAATATAAAAATACGGATGTCTGTAAGTGCAAACCTTTAGATTTAATTACACAAATAGCATACATAGGTTTAGTTATAGACAATAATTTTAACTGGCGAAATCATGTTGACTCAGTGTGCATCAGACTGCGGGCGTTATTGGCGAAACTATCTATACTCAGACATATAAGCTAGCCTATAACACACTACGAAGTACGAACAATGTACCTGGCACTAGCAGACTTAGTAGTTTCATATGGTTTAAGTATGGACGAACTTATAAATCGTACCTAGAAGATAATTATGTATAAGCTTCAGTTAGCTATATTAAAAACCATTTTACCTCCTAAAATAAAAAATAAATATTGTAATGACTATTAGTTATACCTATCTTCGAACACTGCAAAGTCATAAATGTATTTGATAAATTAAAACTAATGTTATTATGCGAGGAATTTAACAACTTAGATTCACTTAATGAGAATTCGAGGCCAAGTAACCTACGGGACCTAACATATTTAGCAAGATATAGGTTATCATCATATACAAACGTATATGGTCAAATAACGAGACATTATATTACGTTACCGTCCGTACTTAATACCTTACCAAAATAAATAGTGCAGAAATTAATAACATGTACCAATATAAAATATTGTAAAAACATACTCAAATCTTTTTTCCTAAGATAAATAAGCAACGGGTAATAATATTAATGTAATACCTATTAATAACACAGTAAGTATAACACTTAGTGCGATTTGGCTCAAGCTGCCTTCACGTAAACCCAATGAACGGGATTTTAGAAGGCGGGATAGATTTAAGAAAAATGTAAAATTGGTGTTGGACCTTGAAAAAAAAAAACCTTGTGTTTAGATGTAATTAGAATATAGGTACTGTATTGTTAACAAAAAATTTTGTTACACAACTAAAATAAAGTAAATTGCTACACAGTGCATAATCTTTGTTTAATTTTGATCAAGATCTGTAATATCGTTATTGTTGTTAACTTCTCGTCCTTAAAGTGGAAGTTCCACAAAAATACCGTGTTTTTTACTCATATTGTAGATAAATTGTTTTACAATCGAATTTGCTCCTGGTACCTTCTTTTTTCTTCTCGTCTAACTGATGATAAGTTTATCTACATAATTATATCAAAAAATCGATACTATGTCTCTTGCGTTATGAGATATTAATGCTGAAAATCGCACAGACGCACAATAATTAATCTGTGGAGTTGGATGTCAGTAAAATTTTATTTTGAATCAGCTAGTACGAGAAAAAAATCTGTTTGCACGCGTCTTACGAAATGGTGACAATAAATATGGACACCGTTCAGTACCCTTAGCACACGCGGGCCCAGTGCGGATTGGTGATTGTCACATGCCTCCAAATTTTTGGTTCCAGGACACGCCGGTTTCCTCACGAGGTTTTCCTTCACCGTTTTGAGAGCAGTGCTGATGAAATAAATTACACAAGGTAATGCGCCTGCCTGGATTCGAACCCACGACCTACAACTTGTAAGTCGGGGCCGATACCACAAGGCCACCACTGCTCTATGTTATGTTTACAATGTGTCTGATTTCGTCACATACTGTGAGTAAAATGTTTTGTTACAGTCAAATGGTACCGGAAACAATGCGGGAAAGAGATAGCCGTCTTACGAGGATACACATTCGGTTCTGCCGGTGAATGTAAGACAACTGATTCGTTCAGGTGCTCTATAAGCAGGAGATGTAAAGCTCGCTTCATCACCACAAAGGATAGACAGTATATCAAATCGTGTTATCTGGAACACAATCATCCACCTCCTAAGTTTATTATACGTAATGGAATTTTTGTTAGAATATAAAAATCATGTCATTATTGTACTTTAGCTGTTTACAATTACTGACCTACAATTATTGTTTTAATTTTAATCATAGTATAAAATAAACCCTTTGATTAAAACGTTATGTTTATATTATTATTATATGTATATTGGCCGACCTGCACTGGGTGCATAAACCCAATATTTTAAATATACCTACATTTCTTAAAATAAACAAGTTATTGACAAACGTCTTCAGGGATAGGTACTGTCAACGAAATGCTATCTTCACTTGAATAATTATGACCTTACCGCATGTACCCCCGAACATTACATGTGTCAAGAAAGTTTTACACAACAATAACACTTGAATACTTTTACAGTTATCTGGTGCCGAAAAGAAAATGGTAGAGAAATGGCCATTGTGCATGGATACACATTCTACTTAAAACCTAAACATAGTAAGACAACGGAAATGTTTATATGTACACTGGGAAGCAAAAAATGTAAAGCACGTTTCGTCGTCAATAAGGAAAGGACTTACATAAAATTGGCATGTTTGGAACATTATCATCCTAACCACGAGTTTGTTATAAAGGACGGAGTTTATATGAAGACGTATGGCACCAATTGTTCTAACTAGTACATAATAATATAATTCCAATAAAAACTTTGTCGCAATCTTTTTGTGTAAACTATGATAAATTTTAGTTATAAGATACTAACCGTGCGTCGTATCGTACCACAAAAACTTTTAAACGTCTGTTGAACACTCGTCTTAAAAATTACAAATATGATTTTGAAATAAAGTTAGTTTTTTAGTTACAATTTTTTTAGACAACAGATGTTTATGTTTTTGTAGTAAGACTGTAAAGTTTTAGTTTATTGGTATCGTAATCATCTATTAACATGTTTAGTTTTAATTTCTCACAGAGGCAACATCTGCGTCTCTGTATGATAAAATTGTATTAATTATACATGAACACAATTTTATAATAATATTAATTAATTAATAATAATAATAATCACGTGAATACGGCAGTTATTGTGCCGATAGTCGTATCTGCCAATGGCTAAATTGCCAAGAGCCTCGACCAACACCTGAGGAGGCTCTCGCTGGGTGGCTAGATCAAGCGCTTGATTCAGAGGGCATTACTCTTGGACACGGCGCATATTGCTAGGAGGTTCCTCTCTCAAGAGCCCTGACCACCGGTGGCCGCTGGTGGACTGCTATTTTTATATATTTTAATGTTTTTTTATTTCTTATTTGTAAAAATATTTAAAAATGTAATCTATAAGTTTAAAGAAAAATGAAGAAATGTTATAATCATGTATTAATTCTTTGTACTAACTATAAATATTAAAGTTTGTGTTTAGATGTAATTAGAATATTACTTTATTGTTAACAAAAAATATTGCTACACAACTAAAATAAAGTAAATTGCTACAAAGTGCTTGCATAATCTTTGTTTCATTTTGGTAAAGGTCTGTAATGTCGTTATTGTTGTTAATTTTACGCCCTTAAAGAGGAAGTTCCACAAAAAATATTGCGTTTTTTAATAATATTGTACATTGTTTTTCAATTAAATTCGCTCCTGGAGCTGTGGTGAAAGGAGGTGAGTTCGAAGGTACCACCATATTGGTTTTTCGCATATATCTCAAAAACTATGCGTCCTAGAGACGTAGCATTTACGAACAGAATAAAAGCTGAATAAATTTTCCACAAGTTTTAATCAGTTAGCATTTCCGTATCTTATACGCTTTTCGAGATATCCGTTCTGGAAAGTCTGTAACTTTGAAAAAAAATTCCTTTTCGCATTTGAGAAGCTGTATTTGAAGTCGCCAATGATGCAGGAAGCAGCATCAATCTTTTCAGACATTCTGTTTATTAACAACTTACACTTGAACAAAAAATAAACAGGCGTAGTAATCTGCCATTGCCTGTGTTTTAAGTTTTTCATAACAATAACATGTGAATACTTCTTACAGTTTACTGGTGCCGTAAACAAAATGGTAAAGAAGTAGCTGTTATACAAGGATACACATTCTACTTAAAACCTACTCGTAGTAAGACAACGGATATATATCTATGTACAATGGGAAAAAAATGTAAAGCACGTTTCATCGTCAGTAAGGACAGGAGTTTCATTAAATCGTCATATTTAGAACACCATCATTCTGCCTATGAATATGTTATAAATGACGGCATTTATATAAAAATGTCTGGATGTATATAGGTACCTACCAAAAAGAAAAACTTTATCGGAATCTTTTTGTGAAAACTATGATTTATTTTATGTCAAGAAACATTTTTTTTTTTTTTTTAGCGTGGTAAAATCATCAAATGAGTCCTCCAACCCCGGGCAGGGCGGGAGGGACTGTCAGACTTCTACTGACTAAAATCCACGGTGTCCTTCATAGCCTGTTACGTTCCGGGGTTACGGTAAGGGAATAATCCCGCGACCCCGGCAGGCTTTGGCCCTCTGAGAGGGGGGCCCCGTCATTATGCTGACGCTCTTTGAGGCGCGCGTGGGACACAACGCGCCGTCGACCCGGGCATGGTCCATGGTCGGGCAGCGAGTTGCCCTTTACTCGCTGCCCGCATGCCCGCGCCTACGGTGGCCGGAGATCGTCGCGCGACGTCCGTCGCCGTGGGCGTCCTACACCGCGGTTGGGGCGGAGGGAGGACTCTGTCCTCTCTCTCTCGCGGCGCGCCTCCTCCTTCGCGAGCATTACTGCTTCGCAGAAGGAGGCGACCGCTTCCCACTCCGTCTCGCCCCGCAGCATGGCCGAAACCAATGCCGGGCGCGAGAGGTCTCCGCCTATCGCAGCCGTGAGGACACGTCAGTGCACTGCCCAAGCTGGGCAGTCCTGCACCGTATGCTCCAAGAAACATAGGAAATATTTAGTTTATTGGTATCGTAATCGGCTAAAAACATAATAATATGAATTTTTATTTTCTCGAGGCGCCAACTACTGCGTCTCAGTATGAAAACGTTGTACACAATGTGATTTGTAATTCGATGCGGTCCTTGTAATGGTTTGATACTGGACCTTTTGCGACCACATTGGTGTCCTAACTGACTGGTTTTGGAGATATCGAACGTTTACTACTAACTTTAGAGATAAATTTCCGAAAAATGTTTAAAGTTTGATATCTCGAAAACCAGTCAGTTTAGACCCCATGCTGTAGTGGTTAAAATTGCTGAAAATATGGCATATTATCACCTATTTTAAGGACCGTATCGAATTACAAATCACCCTGTATATTCTGTATATATTTTTCTTGCTTGTATTTCAATTTTATCAGAATAAAATTGGTTGCATACCAAAATTGTTACACAACAATGTTTAGCTAAAATAAAATAAATTGCTAAAAAGTACTTAAATTATCTTTGTTTTTGGTCAAAGTCTGTCTGTGGATCAAACTTTGCGATTTTAATTTTGTCTTTTAAGAACCCGCACGAAAAATAATTGAGAAATACAAATTTATAAAATGTGTTATGAAGAGGAATTGGAAAATAAATAAATATAAATGTGTTAAGTGTAAAAAACTTTTATTATCCATACTTTATTGAAAAACATTAGTTCATGTTTGTTTGTTTTTTTTTCATTAAAATATAACTCAATAAAAACTATCGATATTTTATTTCACATCCCTAGAATACGTACCAGACTTCCCATATTCAGTGCAGCACTGGGTGCATAAACCCTGTAATTAAAATATAGCTACAGTTATTAAACTAAACCTAATTTACCTTAACTTTTTACTTAAAACTGAAATAGTTTTTTTTTTTATCAATCATAAATAATTTTCAACATCATGGGTAGCTGTAAGATTGACCCAATTAGCTTGAAAAATTGGACAAACGTACTACTGAACAAACATAATTATTTAAAATACCTGTCGTATTTCGTCAAATGCGAATAGAACTTAGATCAATTTCAATACACTTGCCTGTCAATTCTAAGTTTTACACAACAATAACACGTAAATACTTTTACAGTCATCTGGTGCCGAAAAGAAAATGGTAGAGAAATGGCCATTGTGCATGGATACACATTCTACTTAAAACCTAAACATAGTAAGACAACGGAAATGTTTATATGTACACTGGGAAGCAGAAAATGTAAAGCACGTTTCGTCGTCAATAAGGAGAGGACTTACATAAAATTGGCATGTTTGGAACATTATCATCCTAACCACGAGTTTGTTATAAAGGATGGAGTTTATATGAAAACGTATGGCACCAATTGTTCTAACTAGTATATAATTCCAATAAAATGTTTAACTAAACTCTAAAATTTATAGCAATCTTTTTGTGTCAACTATGATAATTATATTTAATCTCAAAAAATTATGAAATATTTAGTTAATTGGCATCGTAAGTAATCGTAGTTTATTTTCTCACGAAGCCAACATGTGTGTTTCTGTATGAGAACATTATATTAATTCTTTGTACTAACTATGAAAATTTAAGTTTTTTAGATGTAATTAGAATATACTTTACAAATAATTTAATTATTGTTATACAACTAAATAAAGTAAATTGCTACAAAGTGCTTACACATAATCTTTGTTTCATTTTGATAAAAGTATGTAATGTTGACCATGTTATTGTTGTTAACTTAACTTTCTTAAAGAGGAAGTTCCACAAAAAGTATTGCGTTTTTTTACTACCTAATATTAAATATTGTTTTACAATAGAATTTGCAACTCTTTAACCAACACAACGTACAATTAAACAAAGAGTTTATTATTCAAACAGCTTATATGGGATTTGATAACTTTACATGTCGTAAGTATAAGAGTGTGAATTATATTTTGATTAAGATACAGGTAAAAAGTGTAGAAATATAATATTACTAGCTGTTGCCAGCGGCTTCACCCGCTGCAACTCGGGACTATAATTTGAGATTTAAACAATCCTATCTCTCAAGTTGGATCGAACTGCACATGGTGTGCGAATTTTATTATAATCGGTTAAATGGTTTAGGAGTCCATTGAGGACAAACATTGTGACACGAGATTTATATATATTAAGAAAATCAAATAATATTGGGAGTTACGGGGAAAGACTATTCTCCTGTAAATCAGAGAAATATGCATGAATTTTTTTATTTGAGGATAACTTGTTTTCTCTGACGTGTAATTTACAGGGTGATTTGTAATTTGGTGCGGTTCTTGAAATGGGTTGATATATTTGGTAGTCCTCATTTTTGCAACAATTTTAACCCCGACATCTTGGGGTCCAAACTGACTGGTTTTCGAGATATCGATCTTTAAAGATTTTTCGAAATGTTTCCACCTCTCCCTCATTAAGTGCTTATTGTTAGAAATTGACGATGTTCACCATTTACAATCTGTACTTTTCTCATAGAATATCAACGACTGTTTAACTGAAGTTTTCTTAGCCAAGTGACCAACATAATTATGTTTTACTTTTTTGTATTAAAGGGTGTTTATTTTTCTACAGCTCTTAAATGGTTACGCAAGCCGAATGGAAAAGAAATTGCCATGCTACGAGGATACACGTTTTGGTGTGCGGACATCCGGAACAAGTCAACCGATATGTATAGATGCAGCAATACAACAAAAAACTGCAAAGCTCGGTTCGCCATCACCAAAAACAGAGGAAAACTAACATCCTGTAATCTGGAACATAGTCATGAACCTCCTAATTATGTAATACGCGATGGTGTTTATTTCAAACTTTAGAAATAGGTAGTATAACCATAAATTTAAAACTGTATTAAAACTACTTTGTAACTTTGGCTTTCACTGAAAAACTATGTCTGAAAGCGTCCAACGGATGCAGTCTAAACAAAATCACCCATTGTCCTTAAGGAATGGCCATAAACATTTTACATTAAACCTTTATCTTTTGTTTCTGGTCGTTTTCTCCTGCCAAAATTTTTTACCTCATACCAAAGACATTAAACTATATACGAGCAATAGACGGGTCATCACGAAGAAAGTTGTGATCAAAAACTTTTTACCACTAGGCAAAAAGTCGCTCAGTCTAGTAGTCGCATTGCTTTGCAACGCTAGATAGTGCTATTGACGCACGGCATCAACAATTTCGTATGACAAATTTCCCAATGCCCGCTCTATAGGTTCTTTTAAATCTCTTTGCTTCATACTAATTGCCTCTTTTATTGTATCGCTAGCATTATTAAACTTTTCTTCTTTTACAGTTAAATGGTACCAAAATCGAAACGGGAAGGAGATAGCCATGATACAAGGATACACATTTTGTAGGTGTCAGGAAAGTAAATCAACGTATTTGTATTCGTGCTCCATAGGAAGAAAGTGCAAAGCTCGCTTCAGCATTACTTTAGTAATGCTGAAGCGAGCTTTATTAGACAAGGCAATTATAACGTCTGGTCGCACGGAACACAATCATCCACCACCTAAAAGTAATACGTAATGGCGTTTATTTTAAAATTTAAAAACCTTTAAACCTGTCAATGTCAAAACGACATTTGACGTTGACATAAGGGTTGAATTGCAGTTACACTTTTTTAAGACAAGCGTTCAACAGATGTTTATTTTTTTGTGGTAAGGCGGTGTCGTTTTGTGAAATTGTCGTCATTCATGTTTTCAATTGCGATAACGATTAGTTTCAACACCCAAAAGTTGATTGAATAATAATATATTTGACATTTTCGGCTCTGTATTTAATCTATCTAATATCTTTAAACGAGCAATTCTTGTATAATAATCAGGATCTCGGAAACGGCTCCAAGGATTTTCATGAAAGTTACGGATTAAAGGTTTTTCGGCTCACGTAATCGATTTATCAAGGTCCAGGTTCGAGAAAAGCTCTTTATCTTGATATAGACATTTTACAAACCGAGCGAAGCTCGTTCAACCAGATATTGTATTAAATGAATTATAAACTTATAAGCCTAACAAAATTCCTTGTTATTTCATCGCCTTAAAAACCTGGCATATTTATTCCTTCTTTTTTTTCACGTGTAATAATTATTGAATTACATACCTAACTAACAGTTTATTTCCTACAGTGCAATGGTTTCGTAAGAAGAGCGGCAAAGAGATAGCCATGCTCCAAGGATATACATTCTGGTGTGATGGCCGAAGTAAGACAACAGATCTGTATATATGCTCCTTTGGAAGAAAGTGCAGAGCTCGCTTCAGCATCACGAAGGACAGGGGACGAATGAGATCCTGTCACCTGGAACACTGTCACCCACCTCCTAGTTATATCATACGTGATGGTTTTTATGTTAGACTGTAGTCTAGGACCATTGCTCATGTAGATTAAGTGAGAAGAATTATCTACATAGGGACTAAAGACCCACCCCTGTACGGTTTGATGACCGTATTATTTCCGTTGAGTAGTTTAAAATAACATGCTTTTCAACAGACAAGCATGAAGAGCGGTTTCAATATATAGGGTGACTGGCAATTAGTGTACGATACTTAAACACGTGATTGTACTCATGATAACGAACACTTTTTACTATGGGAGCAAAGCTGAAATCGTGAAAAAATATCAGCTGTTCAGTACATTTGGCAAACATAAATGTACTTAACAGCTGATTTTTTTGTTATGAGCACAATCACGTGTTTAAGTATCGTACACTTATTGCCAGTCACCCCATATAATTATGTATTTAGATATTATCATAAAGGTAGAGGTAGACCGATTTTGTGTATTTTCTATCGAAATAAAAATTAACTTATGTAATGCAATTATATTTTACCGATATTTTTAGATACTACTACAACTTACTATGCCTACGTAACTTGTTTGTGTATTTTGAAAATAAATAATAATTAAAGAATTATTCCCGTTGGATCCCACTTTAGGATCACATTTTTAGGTAGTCCCAATGAATCCCATTTTTAATCCATACCATGTCGTCGGTATGTTCATTTATTGAATTTTAAGTACATAATATGTCGTTTTTTTTACATAACTTTACGTTTCATTAAAATTTCAGCAATCAAGTTGTGCCGGAAGTCTAATGGAAAAGAAATAGCCATCTTACAAGGATACCCATTCCATAACATCGGTCAAACTAAGGCAACTATCGTATTCAGATGTATCTCCGTAAAAAAATGCAAAGCTCGCTTTGTGTTAACAAAAGAAAAGGGAGTGATGAAATCCTGCAATTTGGAACATTGTCATCCACCTCCTAAGTATGTAATCAGAAACGGAGTTTTTGTTCGAATTTAACTATCATAGTCATCAGCCGGAAGACGTCCACTGCTGAACAAAGCCATATTCAGTATCAAATCTGCATTTTTCCAAGTAATTACACTTCGCGGGCATGCGGACAGCAAGTATAGGGCAACTTGCTGTCCGGCCAAGGACCATGCCCGGGTCGACGGCGGCGCGTCGTGTTCCACGCGCGCCTCAAAGAGCGTCAGCGAAATGATGGGGCCCCCTGTCAGAGGGCCAAAGCCTGCCGCGGTCGCGGGACTTAGTTCCTTACCGTGACCAAGGGCTATTGAAGAACACCGTGGATTTTAGTCAGTACAAGTCTGACAGTATCCCGCCCTACCCGGGGTGGGAGGACTCATTTGATGATTTTACCGTGCAAAAAAATAAAAGTATTTATACTTCCAAGTACGAAACAATTTCACTTCAATCGAAGTTTAAGACCTATTAAAAAATCGGTACACCGGTTTGTATACCGATTTGTTATTAAGTTTAACAATGATAATAATAATTATACAGTTAGGGTTACCTTTCATCAAACTTGTAGGGGCTGATGTTTAGCGCGTGGTACAAGCGACTGTTGTGTTTGACTGTGATCGTGCAGCTGTCATTATAACTCGTTCATTCGTTACTTTGAGCGATGCAAAGCGCTTGTTTAAAATGTTTAAATAATAACATATTCGTTGGTTCGTAGTTGTACCTGAAATATTCATTTGTTTTTTTTTTTCATTTAACGTTATAGTGTTTTTAGAGACGTACTTTATGTAAAAGTAGTTTATTTCTTTATTTTTAGTTAAGTAATAATTTGTTGTATTTTTTCTGGTGCAACTTGAGACTCCAAACTACTGAAATTGTTTTATTTATCGTTGTGTTTTTTTTTTTTGCAATACCCTAGGTAAGGTTTCTTTATTATTGTGGTTAAAAGTCGTATGGTATCGAAGTCTTGCGTCGCGTTGTGCACGAAGCGGCTAACTCTGTATGTCTCAATATATGTGTCCTAAATATAATAAAATACGTTACAGAGAGATCCGCAACCTTTTTTTTTATATTTTTATATTTGTAATGTATAGAAATGTTTAATTTATTATTAATTATGCTTACAACCGTGATTGTGAGTACCGGTCTTCACGAAAGCGGAGACGAAAGAAGATGTGTTTATATAGGGTGACTGGTAATTAGTGTACGATACTTAAATACGTGATTGTGCTCATGATAACCAACAACTTTTACTATGGGAACAAATCTGAAAACTCGAAAAAAAAATCAGCTGTTCAGTACATTTATGTTTGCTTAATTATCAGCTGATTACGTATCGTACACTAATTACCAGTCACCCCATATAACCAATCAGATTGCTAGCGAAACTTAGCGAAGAAATGTGGATTTCTGATTAGTTATTAAGGCCCGGTATTCACCAAAGCGGAGAGGAGAGGAGATGTGTTTGAATAACCAATCAGATGTTCACTGAAGCTAAGCGAAGAGGAGATGTGGGCATCTGATTAGTTATTCAAACACATCTCCTCTCCTCTCCGCTTTGGTGGAATCCGGGCGTGAACCTTGGCTAACAGCCGGGCCACACTAACGGCATTTCCCGTTCTTAATGTCAGTTTTGACAAGATAGGAACAGAAACAATTCCGAGTTGACATTGATTCAAACATTTTCGTTGATTTGCTTCAAAGATATTGTCTATCTTCATTATCATCCATAATTTTTGTCTGATTGACACTAGATATTCTGGCAAAACATTTGTAACCGTGCTTTTGGTGTTACGAAACAAAATAAATCATCATCATCATCATCATCAGCCAGAAGAAGTCCACTGCTGAACATAGGCCTCACCTTTTAGACCGCCACGCCGAACGACAATTCGCCACTTGCATCCACCGGCTGCCCGCGACGCGACCCTCACGATGTCGTCGTCCACCTAGTGGGAGGCTTGCCTACGCTGCGTTCTTGAATGATTCTAACAAACAATTTTCTTTTCCAGAGATAATATTCAGCTCTACAAAGCATGGAAATCCCGTGATAAATCTTGGCAAATACCGGTACAACAGAAATAGTGGTTGCAAGGGGTCGAAAGTGCGCTGGTACTGTACCAGATATATGTCTGGATGCCGCTCCATGATAGTAACTATCGACAATGATATTATTCGCCATCAGACTGAACATAACCATTAACTGTATAGAGTTAATTAAACTTAATTACAGCTTGGCCAGAACGGGTTGAAACGGAACTAACATTTTTATTTCTGACAGCGTTTTAAAATCTTTGATATTTAATGTAAACAAAGACCGCAGGTTTGTTAGATTTATTATTGTGCCATAAAACTAACGTAATAAGTGAAAAAAAAAAACATTCAAAGTGCTGGCAGCGCGAAGACAGTGGCGACTTCCGGTTTTCTACATTTTTATGTCAAGCTGTAATTACATATATTTAAACTTTAAGCATAGGTAATTAAATTTGTGATCAAGACAGATTCAGTCATCATCATCAGCCTATGATGTTCCCACTGCTGGGACACAGGCCTCCTCTCTGTGAGAGGGTGTGGGCCATTATCCACCACGCGGGCCCAGTGCGGATTGGTGGATGTCACATGTCTTCAAATATTTGGTCCTAGAACATGCCGGTTTCCACATAATGTTTTCTTTCACCGTTTTGAGAACAGTGGTGGTGAAATAAATTACACAAAGTAATGCTGCGTCGCGCTGCGTTGCGAAAGGTGTATCTTTTCGTGTATGAAATAGAGTTACATTTTGAATAACTCTATTGAAATGTGCGCGCAGCGTCACGTCTCGGTCTGTACTGACCCTTAGTCGGGACCGATACCACTGGGCCACCACTGCTCCAAATAATTCAGTCATAAGTAACTCCTTTTTTAGTAACATGTATACAGCCATAGGAACTTGAACAATTTTAAGATCAATCATCTGGAAGTGTCGAAAAAACTGTAAATGTATATAATAATATAATGTATGTATATAATGTATATGTAATAAGGTTGAATTAATATTACCTGTAACTGCTACTAGAACCAATGTTTTACATGACTCGGACACTCCACGGTGCCAACGAGTTTGCAACATTATTAATCACCGGATGGATGACTCATTAAAAAAAAAAAAAATATAATAATATCGACGGGTTCCGGGCTAATTGTATTAAGCGACACTCTGAGCGATATAGACTTTTATACATATTTGGAATCAGCGAATTTTTCTGCGTCATTTGAGCTGGGTTTGGTGACGATCGGAACACTTTTTTGTCGCTTAATACAACCGCATTTTTTGGGCCCATTTTGGACTGCATTGAATGAAGCGACATAAAATATTGACAATTTAAGGAACTGTGTACTTAAGCTGACTACCAAATACAAGGCAGTCGTTTAAACGTTTTTTCCTGGAGCAACAATTTACAGGCAATGTACGTTAAAGCATTTAGCCTGACATTATAAATATATAGAAATGTCGCTTCATACAATTAGCTTCTTTGTTAAATTCGTATCCAGTGTCGCTTAATACAATTAGCTTTACCTTGTAAATATACGAGAATGTCGTTTAATACATTTAGCCTCTTTGTCAAATTCATACCCAGTGTCAATCCATACATTTAGCTCTGTACATGAAATGTTAGATGTTTTCACTTCAACCATTTAGCTTTATTCATATTTGATTTGCAGTGTCGTTTCAGTTATTATCAAAAGTAAAGTTCTAGTACTTCAAACAGTTTAACTTAAACGGAATAAGAATAGTATACACATTAAAACAATTAAAATTTTATATGGATTGACTATTATGACGTTGGTTAAAACAATCAAATTGGCGCCATCGCGATAAAACGCGCGAGTTTAAATGCACCCGCCACCCTGCGCGGGCGCTTCAGGCGTCTTCACGTCTCCCACCTCGTATTAGTTGACGCAAATCGTGAGCAAGTTCGTACGTGCTTTAGTGTTTTGTGGGAGCAGCATTTTTTGTCAATTTTGGATTTTATGGTGAGTTTATTACATCCAGTTTTTTTACATTGTGAAGAAAAACATTGATTATTAAGTAACTGGAAGTCATTAAACTTAATTGTACGATGATAATAACTATTTAGCATACTTACTGAATAAAGATCCGAAAGTTTATTAAATAGATGCAAGTGACAGGTGCAAATTTTATGGATTATGAATAAAAACCAAGGAGATTCTACCAGTCTGCGATCAAAAATATTTTTAAAAAATATGCCTAAAACAGTAACAGTCTTTTTTTATTATTATAGATAGGTTCGCGTTTGACCACTATCTCGCCTGATGGTAAGCGAAGATGTGGTCGACGGTGAAGCACGCTTGCCTAGAAGTAACCTGTTCACTCTTTACTTGAAGACTCCAAGGTTAAAGCTGTCGGGAAATACAGATGGCGGCAGGGAATTCCATTCCTTAGCTGTGCATAAAATAAAGGTATTGGCAAAACGCTTCGTACGCATTGTAGGGATGTCCACCATATCTCGATGGCGCATTGCTGTACGCCTTGTAGTCCGATGATGGAAAGGGCTAGGCGGAATCAGGTTGTGCAGTTCCATCGCACACTCTCCGAAATGCAACCGATAAAAAACCGACAGGCTGGCCACACGGCGTCGATGTTCAAGGCTCTGGAGCTTTGCATCGACCAGAGCATTGTTACCGATTAGCCTCTTGGCCCTTTTATCAATAGACTCAAGTGCGTCTAGTTGGTATTTGGCGGATCAATCCCAAAGGTGAAAGCAGTACTCCATGCATGACCGAACTTGTGCTTTATATAAATTAAGCAGCTGTTCAGGCGTGAAGTACTTTTTAACCTTGGAGAGGATCCCCAACTTTTTCGCGGCCAGCTGAGCTTTTGCCTCAATGAATGGACCGAAATTGAGGGTTGATGTTAGAGTAAACCCAAGAAGGTCAAGATGGTCCGTTATCGGTATGGTCACACCTCGGGAAGATGGAGCCGGGTGGAATTGGCTCTTTTTTGCGGAAAAAAGATACGCCTGAGTCTTAGTAGCATTGAACCTGACTAGGTTGGATTCGACCCATTCTGAGACAGCCTCCAAAGACAGGTTCAAGCGCTCAACCATGGCCTCTCAGAGAGACCGGATCTGAGGTCCAGTAGCCCGTGCATCGGTCACGTATCTCTCAGCAACTGTGCTGTCATCTGCGTTCCCAAAGGTTCCGGGTTTTAGCAGGTCATTTATTGAAGCAAAATCAAAATTGCTGAGAGCACAGACTCCTGAGGTACTTCAGCGTTAATTTTTAACTGACCGGACGAGCAGCCGTCAATAACCACTCGGATGGGACGATTTCTCAGGAAGTCTGCAATCCAATAACACAGACCACTGGGCAAACCAAAGGAAGGAAGCTTAGCAATTAGGCTCTCGTGCCAGACCCTGTCGAAAGCCTTCGAGATGTCAAGGGACACAGCGAGTGCTTCCCCGTGTTTCTCGATGGCCTCACTCCGGATGTGTATGGCATACGCTAGAAGATCCCCTGTAGACCGGAAATTTGTCTTCTCTAAGATGGTACGGAACTCTGTGAAGAACGGTGTGAAGTTTGAGTAGCCGTATTGGCGGTCACTAAGGATATCGTTGTCTTCTAGGTATGCCAGGAGCTTATTGTTCAGCACACGTTCCATACCCTTACAGAGGATGGACGTGACCGAGATGGGTCTGTAGTTGCTGGGATCAGCACGACTACCCTTCTTAAGTACAGGCTGGACGTTAGCTTGCTTCCAAGCCTTCGGCACTTTCCCGGTCGCCAGTGAAAGGCGATACAGGCGTGTCAGGATTGGAGACAATTCAGGCGTACAAGTTTTAAGAACAATTCCCGGTATTCCGTCGGGGCCACTGGCTTTATTCACGTCGAGGGAACGCAGCACCCTATAGACATCCCATCCTCTGGCATACTAGTCTCACATCCCACAGAAGAAGGAGGGGGGGGTCACGCGCCATCTTAGTTCAGACGCAAAGATTCCGTGTAAAAGAAGGCAAACATGTTTGTTTTATCCTCGGCAAAGTGAGCCAGTGATCCGTCGGCGTCGGGTCTCAGCAGTGGTGGTAGAGAGGGGCAACAGAAGTTTGACTCGACAGACTTAGCTAGGGACCAAAATGCTTTGCTTACAGCCGGGTATGAAGCAAGTTTGTTCCCGATTCTGCTAATATGGTCGAATCGAGCCCTTCTCATCACCTTTTGCAGGACTTTGCAGCCCTGTTGAAGGCTCTCTTCTACTGTGTCACATCATTTCAATTGCGCCGTCGAGCACATGCCAGATACGCCTTGTGTTTAGCCATGCTAGCACGGTTACACTCAGCATCGAACCATGGTCGGGCAACGCCGGACACTGCCACGTCTGATAATGGAATATAGTATTCCATTCCCTTGCGTAACACGTCCATCATGGCGTCAGTACATAGGGATGGATCCTCCGAAGAGAATCAAGTGGGCTGCCAAGGATAGCATGCAAAGAAAGAACGCATCACATCCCAGTCAGCTGACTTGTACCGCCAAACCCGCCTAGTGCCTTTAAGATTTGGATCGGGCGGGGAATAGATGGATACAGACTTCACCAGACAGTGGTCGGAACTACCCAAAGGAGACGAAATCCACACTGAGTACCTAACGATCTGTATCATTCTGTTGACAGCAGAAGGTCCAGTTTTAGGTAGTCATTCATACATACAAAACAAAGAACTCCTCGTGCTGCAACTATTAGAGCGACAAAACTTATCTTTAAACAATTTATAATGTGTTTAATTTCTCATTTCATAATCATTTACAAGATAGGTAGTACACTCTATGTATGTACTTTTTAGTTTATCAACGTTTTAACCGCCAATTTCTGCAAAATTCATTATTCAAGTATGATTACAAACAATTTCACTTTTTTAAATCAGTCGCATAAACTAATTAGCCATCTATTAATAAGTTTAAGATATGGTATTTAAATCAATTAGCTTGGGTTTGAAATATGACCAACTCTTTGATTAAAGCACTTAGCTTAGAGCCATTCTTTGCATGCCTAGGCGGTTAAGTCATTTAGCTTGGAACAAGAAATAATAAACCTAGGCGGTTAAGTCATTTAGCCTGGAATAAGAAACAATAATCATAGGTGGTTAAGGCATTTAGCCTGGAACAAATAAAAGTAAAATATGGGTCATTTTGTATGAAGCGACATTTATCTTCGTTAAAAGTAGGAATATTAGAAAAAAAAAAAAATCTGATTATGGGGAAAATGCTATAAAAACAGTAATATCCTTCTTTTTGAAGAAATAATGCGATTTACTAAAGTTATTATTTTTTTTCTAAAAATCGAAACTTTAAACTGCTCTGGTGTAAAGTTTCAAAAATGTCGGTTAATACAAATAGCCCGGAACCCGTCGATATCTATTTTCATCTGTCAAGGACGTATGACGTAACAAGATTTTACGACGACAGTTGATACGAAAACCCAAAACATCATCTATGTACTAAGTATAGGTACTATTTCAGTTATTGCTATTCAAAAGCCATTCACTGAAATTAAATGTGTTTTTTTGTATCAACTGTTCTCGTGAAACTCTAGGAAAAAAAAAGACAGATAGCACTTAATGAAGTGAATGACCTATTTTTATTGAGACTGATGTATTGATTTTATCCAACTATAAACACCTACAAAAACACTGTAATCTTTGTTTCATTTCAAGAAGTTGTAATAAGATTTGTTTTCAACTCTCATGTAACAGGTGTAAACCGCTTGTTGAAATTACTGATTACAGCTAATTTATTAAAATTAATAATATATTCATATATATGGGGAATGAATATGTGCTAAGTAATTTAAAGTTAGATTTTTATGTGTTGTCCTCGAGAAATTACTAATGAAATGAAAAAATATAAAACAACTATTTGATAAAGAAAATATTGGAAATTACGCAAGCGTTAATGCGTTTAATATTTAAAAATATTAAGTATGGTTGACGTCATCTGTTACAACATTGATTTAACTGTAATGTTAACATGTTGGTTGTAGTAGTTCGAATACTCTACAATAGATGGCGCTGAACGTCACCATGAGACGTTAGAAATGGAAGAAAGAATTCGCCGCGGCAGTTAAGATCCTCGGTGGCTCGGTTGGAAATGAGCGTCGGATGTACTGAATCCGAAGGCCGTAGGTTCGTATCCTGCCCGCGGATCGAATTTTTCCTTTCCTAAGAAAATATTTGAAATTCGCTACGCATGCGTTATTGCGTTTAATATTTAAAATTTATTAACTATTTGATATTTATTATAATTTATTCCCTTCACTTTTGCTAGCGCTCTTTTTGTATTTCAGAACTTGTTTTTGGCGCTACGAAAGCTGGCAACCCTGTTCTCACCGTAGGCTCTTGTCGATACAATCTGACTACTGGTTATAGAGGGCCCAAGTTGCGCTGGACCTGCATTAAAAAGAGAATTGGCTGTAAAGCTATCATCTATACGTTTGAAAATGTAATCGTTAACCAGGTCAATGAACACAATCATTGAAATGGCCGATTTTTAGGCCCGTATTACAGAACGGCACTCAATACTCAAGCACTACTTAATTCTAGATTCAAGGCATTTTTGAGTTGCTTTCTGTAATACGGGACTTAGATTTGAGAACATTAGTATCAATATAGTTTTAATTTTATTTTTGTCCGAGTGTTAATTAATTCGCATGCATTTAAATTTTAGTGTAATGAATAATTTTACGACTATAAGTAGTCCTTACAAAAGAGACCATTTGAAGAGTTTTGTCGGGATTTGAAAATGTTGAATAATTACTTAATTTTTTAATAAATCGCAACTATAAATAAAGTTTTTTAATCACTCTTCTAATCTCTTCACTCATCACGAGGTATATCTCTTCACTGTTTCAATCACTAATATCAACAGAACCCATTTACAAGTATTATAGAAATATATTGGTGACATAAACTGGTTCTTCTTTCCTCATGTTACTGATTAAAAAGTTATTTTTCCAGATTCATTTCCAGTTTTCAACACGACGAGAAATGGGAATCCTGTTATTGTTGTAGGATCCTACCGGTACAATCGAGCTGCTAAATGTAAAGGACCAAAAGTGCGCTGGTATTGTAACAAATACACCAAAGGATGTCGATCGAGTATCGTTACTTTGGATAGCGTTATCATTATGCATAAGTCTGAACATAACCATTAAAACATAAAGATTGGTAAATCAAAATCCCTTCTACACGATCCAAACCGACCGCCGACAGAGGTGATCTTGGTCGCGTAAACAATACCCAACCGTCGGAAACGCTGTCGGCCGGCGACGGTCGGGTCCGACCGCGGACACAGCCTTTCGGGAGGGATGCGCTCCGGACCAAGGTCATCCAAAGGTCGTTTGACTCGACCCATATTTTGTCGGCCGACCAACGTCTACACGGTAGATTTTCACACCAACCGGACCAAGGTCACCTCTGTCGGGCGGTCGGGTTTGATCGTGTAGAAGGGGTTTTAGGAGAATAATTATGTAATGAACATATTAGAACTTTGTGTATATAAAGATATCTTTGACTTGTTATAGTGTGAATGTATGAACCATTGTTAAAAAGCCACGTTTCGTTTTATTCACGCTCCTGGGGGGTATTACAACCTCTTAAACCAGGCTTATTCCAGTGAGTGAATGAGATGGCGCTAGACGGCTTGTATAGCTCTGTCACTTTCACTCGCCGGAATAAGCCTGGTTTTAAGACATTGTAATACCCCCCTGGGCTGCTCATTGTATAAATAAATGGATTTATTATTTTTATGTTTCAGCAATATAATATAACCTATGTGTGTGTGTGTAGGTATAATTTTTGTGATTAAATGTACAATGATCCCAAAATGAATATTTTTAACTAGGTACTGAATCCATGTTACTGTCCTTTTTTTGAGTGGTACCTAAAATCTTCTAAAGAGGGGTTATAAGGTGCGTACAGACTATGTAACATAACATGTTATAATAACATGTTATTGATTCGTACAACAATGTTATATAACTTAGTCACTGTTAGCACCGAAGAAAAACAAGCAGCAATGGTTATATAACAATGTTATATAACTTAGTCACAGTTAGCACCGAAGAACAACAAGCGGCAATGGTTATATAACATTGTTATATTGCAATGTTATTCTAATGTGTACAGTAATATTTTTATGTTGTAATGTTGAAAAACAAGGTTACGTAATGTGGACGTGTTATAAAACACAAGTTATGTAACATGTTACAAAGTCTGTACGCACCGATACAGACGGTCTCGTGAAAAATAACTATTCCTTGTGTAAACTTTTATTTCAGAACCAGCGGTACTATTTAGTACAACAAGACAGGGAAACCCCGTGCTTCTCTTCGGGTCGTGCCGGTATAACGCATCGACTGCGTACAAGGGACGTAAAGTGCGCTGGTATTGTTCCAGATATGCCACAGGTTGTCGAGCGAGAGTCCTTACATTTGATAATGTTATAGTTAAACATGAATCTCAGCATAATCATTAAAATATTCTTATAATTTTGTCTCAGTTCAAAGAAATAGGCAGATAGAGCGCTCAGAACAAGCGAGTAGGGTCCACCAAAGTTAATACAAAATCAAAATCGAACACAAAGTCGCGACAGTACCAAGCTACGCGTCGTACCAAGCTGCGCGTCGTTGTTGTTTTTTTGAGTATTTTGTGATTTTGACTTGAACTTTGAGTATAATTAGCACTGAACGAAAACCTGATGGAACACACACCAATAATAATTGCTTAAAAATGTTTTAGAACGGTTGAATATGATGATATAAATAATTTTTCAAAAAATAATTAATAATTGAATAATTCAGCATTGCATTAGTAAGTTTCATCATCTCCGTATTGATGAAAGTCTTCGTCCATTCTACCGTATTTTTTATAAGATTCCTTAAAATAAATATCTATAGCTGCAAAATGTACTCAAGTTTTATTACAGAACTAAGACCAGTTTTCTATACGACAAAAAAAAATCCGGGAATCTTGTGATGACTCTAAATCTTTACCGGTACAATCAGTCAAATCACGGCAATGGTAATGTAACAAGTACCACAGTGGGTGTCGCTCCAGTGTCGCTACTGATGATAACTCCTATTTATCACTAAGCCTGACAATAATCATAACTAAATTGTCTTGAAAAGATCGCTTTTAGCGATAAGACCAACCATCATGTCACCCTATGTATAAAACAGTAATTTGTATGATGTGCATAATAAAGAGTAATCTGTGTCGATGTTTTTATTTTAATACTTACATAATTATATTTTATTAACACCTTTTAAAACGTTTGGCTTGATGCGTTTTTTATCCCCACTTCGTTCTTACTCTTGTTTTTCGGCACGACAGTATTTCTTTTTTTGTCAGCACACAATTAATATTAAAACCGTTACTTCATTTCAGATTTCAAGTACATCAGATCAAACACAGGCAAGCGGTTAATTTTGTATAAGAACTATTCATACAGTTACAATAATTACTTTTCAACTAAAAGGACATCATACTGGGTATGCAGCAGCCGCTCCGCAAAAAACTGCAAGGCGACGTTATACGTAAATGATTATAGTCAAATTGTATCTGGTTGCCAGAACCACACCCATCCACCACCGAAATTCGTTGAGCGTAATGGTCAATATATTAAAGTTTAATAACAAATTTTGATGTGTTTTTTTAACGTTGCCCGACAGTGGGAATTTCTCCTGTATCGTGGATGCGTTTACAAACATAGAAACTCACATACACAAACACCCAGTACCCTTAGCACGAAATTTCACTCTTTTATTTTACAGCGTCTTTCCAGATGTATGAAAAAATGGCGCCTCTGGTGTGCGAAGAAGGGACTAAGGTCCAGTTTACTTTACGTCTCAAATAGTGAAAATTCGTGCTAAGGGTACAGATCCGGAACAACTATTTGCAGATCATACAAACATTTGACTCGTGCGGGGATCCAACCCGCAGACACGCTGCGCAGCAAGCGATCACTCAGCCACTACGCCAGCTGTGCCCTCAAAACTTTACAATAAAATGATTAAACAATATAAAACGTGTAACGCCAAAAGCGCAAAACCTCTCGTGGGGTAACCCAGCCCATGTTACTAAACAATTTTTGTTCTAAGACTTTTGGAAATTCGCAAAAAAAAAATTGGTTTTTCATGCAAAATGAGAAATTGGTCGGGCACATCTGTTTGAAAAACCAAAGTTTTTTTTTTCGAATGTTCAGTAACATGGGCTGAGTTACCCCACGAGAGGTTTTGCGCTTTTGGCGTTACACGTTGTATACAGTAATTGCTGATGGTGGAAACAAATACCAACTATGTACAGAAAATTATATACTTTCGACGTCATTGTCTCAATAAGATATACCTTCTATAATGCTGATACTTGTGAGGTTATCATGATGATAACTATGTATTTCTACGTCATTATGTGTTCTATGTGAACGTTTTAATCTAATAAACTCGTTTGTGTACTATTCCATTACAATAGCTATTGTTTCGTGACATCGCCCACATGAAATAACCTCGTACGTTGCCCTTTCAACCAAGGTGAGCTTACCTATGTGTCAAATTGTTTTCAAATAGCCTTATTAACTTTAAAGTTTAACACACAGCTCTATTATCCTAATACAATACCGGCATAAGTTAACGATCTTTTAATCAACATAAAACCTATTAATAAAGCTAAAGATTTTGTAGTTAAATTGTATTCAAAAATTATCAATTCTTCTGTGGTATTCTGCCTACCCTCATTGCAACAGGCGTCGCTTCATGCATGTGCTTTTTTACAGCATTAGACGGTGAACGTCTAATAACAGCAGCCGTAAGTAAACAAAATATAAGTAAGTAGGGCCAAGTATTTTCATAAAGTGATTTCAGTTTCATATGAAAAGGCAAGATACTAATTAGCTTATTTTGTTTCAGAATTCAAGTACATCAATTCACAGCGAGGAACAAAGTTACTCCTACACAAGAATTTCACTTTCTATCACCTTCGTTACGTCTCAAATAAAGAACTCCACTATTGGCTTTGCACCGAAACTAAACGCACGCGCTGCAATGTTACCATAGTTCTAGATAATGGTGACAACATTCAACGTGTAACTGGCAACACTGAACACAACCATCCTCCTCGGAAGTATATGGTCACTGAGGAAGGGCAATATGTGAGGATTTAAGTTAAATAAAATACCTAAACCTCGTGACCTTTCTCAAGTGCAAAGTTTTCCGAACATGAGGAGATAAACCTCCATCCTGTGAAACAATACTATTTTTATTTTGTTACAGCATTAGTGTAATTAACGCCTGTGTCGTAATTAATTTTATCTACTCTCATATCGTTAAATCCGAATTACAAAACTCAAAACGATTTTATAATGACGTACTTTATACCATAGAGTATCGAAACGAAATAAAAAAATTAAATTATAACACTAAACAAAAAATGTTATGATAATTTTTTTTTCATTATTTTATTACATTACAGATCATAGATGTAACATCTACTTCATTTTTTATCTGTGGCTGCGCGCACTTTGGCGCATGATGCTCTGTAATAATGGGAATTTCGGCACCACGTTTGTGTTTCAGTGGATAATTACTAGTGTTTATCTTTTATTTGATGAGTTCAATGAGAGTAGATAAATTAGTGTATGAAACTGTACATAACTAGGCATTATACACTCCTGTGATACTTTAGACTCACACTCGTGTATAATACCCCTCATTATGTACCAGTTTCATAAACTACTATTATGGAAAGATTGCGGTGGCGTACCTAGTTGGTAAAGCGTGTGGTGTTCTGAATCGGAATCCTGTTGGCACTCGAATTTCCACAACAAACCAAAACTTGTTGTAGATAATCGTAAAGTAGATCAATGTGATGATAAATATGTTCTGTAACAAGATTGTAGTTTTCATCATCCCTATTAACCTAATGCCATTTACGTTATCGTGGACTTCTAACCGGATGTCCTCGTAGCTGAATCTGGTGAGCCGTTGATGCAATATAATCAGACTGATTGACAGACTTACTTTCATAAAAACCATTATTCATAATTTTATCCTATCATAGTTTTAAGTTTTGATGCCTAATAAACTCAATTTTCTTTCTTTCTTTTCTTTCTTTCTATCAATCTCTTTTTAAATAATGGAAAAAAATAAATATTTAACCCATTCCCTGTCCGATGAAGCACATGTGGATCCATGATTATTGTCTAGGTGTTGTTTCTGCTGCGCGGACAGTGAAAGTGTTAAAAATAAATAAATTAGTAGCCCATCAGCATCGGGAACAAGATCCAAGCTGCCGTTGGGTAAAGTTCTAGAGACCTCTCTCTAAAAGATGAAGTGAAGTATGACAGGTTGTTTAACCGGCTATGCATCAAGCCTTCATCCCTACCTACCCTACCGCGCAATGAGAGCCTCGAAGGCTCCTAGCTCTAATTTTGCAGTGGCGGAGTTTGGTGGATTGATACCAACGCTCGATATATTGTGGGCAACCCACTCGTTGCCGTGCCGTTGTTTTCGAGGCCAGGGGGGGTATTACAACATCTTTAATCCAGGCTTATTCCGGCGAGTAAAAGTGACAGAGCTATACAAGTCGTCTAGCGCCATCTCGTCCACTCACTGGAACAGGCCTGGTTTTAAGACCTTGTAATACCCCCCCCGGTCCATTTAAATGCATGAAAACCTGCCGCTGCCGCGCCGCCCGCCACTGCCAACGTCCCGCTTCCGCAAAATTCAAGGCAGAGGTGTTATGGTGTTGTTCGTGGCTCTTTGCGATTAATTTACTCGTGCAACGAAAATGGATACAATAATTGCAGAGTCCATGTCCACATGTCTACAATCTCGTGTGCCAAATCAAGACATTTGATTTTTTTATCATTTTCAACTTTATGACATTCTCATCATCACATGCAAAAATTAATTTATAAATAAAATAGAATAGAATATACCTACTTTATTGTACGGGTCCATATTGGCTCGCCTACCCGAAATTGTTCTTCCTAACTATTTGTAATCCGAATGATCACTCTTCCTAAAATTTTAGTATTATAGATGTTTAGCGACTATTGTTGGTAAGGTAAAATAAAACATTGATAAAGGAAGGAATGAATTATGATTTATTGGTACCCTAACTATATACAATATTTTCTATTTACAAGTAGTGGAAGTGCATTTACCATATAAATAAATAACAGCCAATCACAGCAGCTGATCAGCTAAAACACTAAAAATCAAAGTTTATAATCCATGCGCATCGCGCGCCCTCTGACAGCATTCCGAGTAACCAAAAACACTCTGAAGTTATAAATTGAATCGACGCCGAAATATTCTAGTTAGTGTAGCGGCGCGTGCGCCGCTGTGCGCACGCTGCTACAGGGCTCCCCTTCAAGTGAAGCGTACCGGTCGACGTATGACACGACCATAGCGCGATGTCTGCTCCGTGGTGATGTTTACAGGAACAGTGTTCTTCGCAGCGGGAGTGGCGTCGCGGTGTTTAGGGTCACATGAGTCATCAGTGCATGGAATGGAGAATGCTGGCTTCAGGCGGTCCACTGATATTACTGCTTGCCTTCCTGGTAACTGGACAGTGAATGTTTTTTCGCTTCGACTGAGCACTGGATAGGGTCCGCTGTATGGTGGTTGCAGTGGTTTTTTGACTGCGTCGATTCGCACGAACACTTCCTTGCAGGTTTGTAGGCTTGGTGGTACGAATACTCCGCTTTGGCTATGGCTTCGTGACTGTGCTGCTGCTTGTCGAAAAGTGCTGATTGCTGATCGTAGCTTTTCGACGTAACTATAGTCCATAGTGTCTGGTTTGGACGGCACGAAAAAATCTCCTGGCAGTGTCAGAGGGTGGCCGTAGGTAAGCTGTGCAGCACTGACTCCACTGTCACTTCGCGTTGCAGCTCTCAGTCCTAGTAACACTGTTGGCAGTTCTTCAATCCAACTGTTCGTGCTTAGGCGTGCCATTAATGCGGATTTCATGCAGCGGTGCCACCTTTCAATCATCCCGTTACTCTGCGGGTGGTACGGTGTGGTGTGAATGCGCTTGATCCCAAGTAGTCTTGTTAAAGCGTTGAATAAGCTGCTTTCAAACTGCCGGCCTTGGTCAGTCGTCATTCGAGCTGGACATCCGAATCGTGCAATCCATCCTTCAAATACGATCTTAGCGACAGTGTCAGCTGTTATATCTTGTGCGGCGTGCGCCTCAGGCCAGCGCGTTGCTCGGTCGATCATTGTGATGACGTAACGATGTCCTTGAGGCGATGTACTTAACGGGCCAACGATGTCAACATGTAAATGTTCGAAGCGGTGCGAAGGTTCAAAGTTAGCCACAGGTGTAGTAGTGTGCCGGTGTATTTTCGCACGCTGACATTGAATGCATGTTGTCACCCATTTCTTCACATCAGTGTTCATAGATGGCCAAAAGTATCTTGATTGCATGAGTTTCCTGCTCGTTCGCACACCAGGATGACTTAGGTTGTGAATTGCATTAAATGCCGTTATACGAAATTCTTCAGGTAAATACGGACGTATTTTTTGTGTTGACGTCTCACAGTATATAGCGTGAGTCATCCCAGGTAATGTTAGCTTGCGCATCTGGATGTTTGAATGACGTAGTAAATCTTGAATAGCTGTGTCCTTTTCTTGTGCGCCTGCGAGTAATTCATAGTTGATTGGAGTGGGGCAATTGATAGTTTCTATGCGCGATAATGCGTCGGCAACAATATTATCTCGCCCGCTGATGTGCCGTATGTCATTAGTAAATTCACTAATGAATAATAACTGTCTGCTGCGGCGGGGAGTTTCTGAGTCCGATGATATTTTGTGAAGCGCGTAGGTAATTGGCTTGTGATCTGTATACACAATCAGTTCGCGTCCTTCAAATAATTTTCTGAAATGCTTCATAGCTAAGTATATAGCCTGTAGTTCTCGGTCGAATGTTGAATACTTTTGTTGCGCCGGTGTAAATTTCTTCGAAAAGTATCCAAGCGGTTGCCATTTGCCGTCGACTTGTTGTTGTAGTACGGCGCCCGCACACTTGTCTGATGCGTCACACATTAAGCCGAGAGGGACTGAGTGGTGTGGATGGGCCAAGTAGGTTGCTTGTTGAATGCATTTCTTGCAATCTTCAAAAGCTTGAGAAGTTTCTTCGTTCCACATTATTTCCGTTTTATCACGTTTCTTCGAGTGCGTATTATGTAAATACATGTGAAGAGGTGCTTGGGTTGCTGCGGCGTTCGGTATATTTTCTCGGTAATAATTTATCATACCGAGAAACCGTCGTAATTCTTCAACATTTCTTGGTTTAGGGTAGTCGCTAATTATCTTCACCTTTTCTTGCGGTGGTTTTATGCCTTCAGCAGAGACGAAGTATCCCAAGAATGTGAGTTCTTTCTTGGCGAATACACATTTAGCAGGGTTGATTGTAATGCCGTATTCTTCCAGACGCTGTAGCACGGTTCTGAGGTTGGCTCGAGCTGATGATTCATCCTCTGCAGTCACAAGCAAATCGTCGACAAATGGATAGACGAAATCGAGGCCACGAAGAACTTCATGAATGAACCTCTGGAATGTTTGACCGGCGTTCTTCAGTCCAGGACACATGCGTGGGAATTCAAACAAACCAAAAGGAGTTATTATGGCTGTTTTTTCAATGTCCTCCTCACGAACTGGCAGTTGTGAGTAAGCTCTGTTCAGGTCCAGTGTTGAGAAAACTTTCTTCCCGGCGAGTTGATACGTGAAGTCTTTTATCCGTGGAATGGGATAACGGTCGGGCTTGGTGATTGCGTTGAGTCGCCTGTAATCACCACATACTCGGATATCTCCATTCTTCTTGGGTACGATATGGAGTGGACTGGCCCAAGAGCTCTTGCTGGGTCGGCAGAGACCCTGACTCATCATGTTTTCGAACTCCTTCTTCACCTTCTCGTAGCGGTGCGGTGGTATAGGTCGGGCTCGGGCATAGATAGGTGGTCCAGTCGTTTCAATGTAATGTTCGACTTTGTGCTTCGGGTTGAGTTTCATCGATGACAAACGAGTGACGTTTGGAAAATCAGCCAGTATGTCATGGAACGTTTGTTGAAGGTCGATGCTGCGTATTGTAGGTAGGCTTGTGTATCGTCCCGGCGCCTTTGAAGAGAGCTTCGTAGTGTTGTCGATGAGACGTTCATTCCTTAGGTCGACCAGTAGATTATGGTAGCCTAGGAAATCTGCTCCCAGTATTGGCTTGCTTACGGCAGCGACGATAAACCTCCATTTGTAGGGACGTCGTAGACCCAAGTTGATGTCCATTGTCTTTTCTCCATATGTGGGTATCTCTGAATTGTTGGCGGCGTACAATTTGTAGGGCAGTGGGGTAGATCGAGTTCCTTTTCGCTTCGGTATCACAGATATGTTTGCGCCGGTATCCACTAGGAATGTCGTGTTGGTTTTTTTATCGGTGATGAAAAGGCGATATGATTTGCTGTCGACATTAGGTTCCGCCACTGCTAATGTCTCTCCTAGTTTTCCGCTTTATTATCCTTGTTGAAACTGCATGGTGATGTACAATGTCTTGCTTTTGCGCCGAATTTTCTATGATAATAACAGTGAGGCGAGGGAGTAGATGAGCGAGATTTGAAGTTTCTTGAGTGCGAGCGAGACGGTGTTCTTGAACGGTCGCGACGATAATTGCGTCGATACTGATGATATGGCGGTGTGTGGGTACACTTACAGTTATCTTTTTTGAGCTCGGCGATTTCTAGGTGTAACTTGCGTATCTCTTCCACTATGCACTGCATGTTACCCTGAGCTTGAGAGTTATCAACTGATGCTACGGCGGCCACGTCGGTCGTTTGCTCCGTCATCTTGTCTGCTAGCTTTGCTAACTCGTCCAACGCAGTGTCTTTGCTGATGGTGTCGCTGACAACAAGTACTGCTCTCACGTGCTGAGGTAGTAGGTTCATCCACATCAATCGAAGAGTATTGTCCGGAACTTTGTTATGCGCTAAGTTACGCATGCGACGCAACAGCTGGCTTGGTTTCTGATCACCCAGCTCCATGTCGGATAGCAGCTTTTGTAGTTGTTTTCCATCCGATTCTTCATACACGGATATTAGCCGCTCCTTGATTGCGTTGTAGGGACGTTCCGCTGGCATATTTTCTAGCAAATCTTCGATTTGCTCGATGTCTTCCCTTGGTAATTGCGCCACGACCATCTGTGCTTTCTGAATGTCGCTCTTCTTGAGATCGCTGACGGCTGCTTCGAAAGTGATAAACCATAGACGCGGTTTGTCACGCCAAAACGGTGGAACACGCATGGAAAGTGCAATTCCAGCGACTTCTTGCTGTAGCTTTGCTGTTTCTTCCATTGTTGAGCACTTAATTTACCGATAGCTTTTATTCGAAGTCGGGGTCACCACTTTAGCGACTATTGTTGGTAAGGTAAAATAAAACATTGATAAAGGAAGGAATGAATTATGATTTATTGGTACCCTAACTATATACAATATTTTCTATTTACAAGTAGTGGAAGTGCATTTACCATATAAATAAATAACAGCCAATCACAGCAGCTGATCAGCTAAAACACTAAAACTAAAACCGAAATATTCTAGTTAGTGTAGCGGCGCGTGCGCCGCTGTGCGCACGCTGCTACAGATGTTTATTGCTAGTGACATTACGAAGTCGAATGATTCAGAATTACGAAAATTAGTGACAGAGCAATTAGGAGCTGTGATCATTAGGATTGAAAATGTTAGGAATAGAATTTTCGGGCTTCAAATGATCGGAATTTAATTATGTGAACTTTGGCGCGCCCTTATTGTACACCAAAATTAATAAGTAGCAATTATTATTTTTGACTGTACCTACTTATACTTATTCTATTTAGTTAATATGCTGTGAAATAAATTGTTTCGCTTCCAGAATGCTTCCAGTTCATAAAAACAAATCACGGTTCCCGGTTCCTCTTGGCATACGGCTTCACCTTCTGTTTCCAACGAAGATACGCGAGAGCTAGCACCAACCACTGGCGATGTTCATCTATGCAGAGCAAGAAGTGCAGGGCTTCAATAATACTATTTGATGATAATACTATCAAGATGGCGAATTATGAGCACAATCATCCACCACCCAAGTATATAATTCGTAATGGGAAATATTTTAAAATTAAATGATTTTTTGAGCAGAGTATTTGCACTTGTTCTAGATTTATATTTTTTTATACGCAATAACGCCTGCGTCGCGTCTTTGCAAACAGATTTTGAGGAACGAAAAATTGAGCTATTGAGCTGCGAGCAGGGTTTGAACCTGCGTCTTCTGGATAGGTACTCCAGATGCCTTAACCAGCTAGGCCATCGCAACCACTACTTACAAAGCTGAATTTTTCGTTCCCTTGCTTTTTGAACGCTGTTTACACGTTGCGCCATCTATTGGTAGTGTTTCAAACTACTTAGTAGTACTAGTATTTGCATATTAGTGGTTGCAATGGCCTAATTGGTTAAGGCGTCTGGAGTACCTATTCAGAAGCTGCAGGTTCGAACTCTGCTCGCAGTTGAATTTTTCATTCCTCAAAATATCTTTTTACATGTTCTGTTTCAATTTTAATAATTAAAATGTTAAGATTTAGTATAAGCGAATGATATTGATAGTGCCTTAGACCCGTGTCTTTTTCCAATTGTTGAGAACTAATCCGTAAGTATTTTATTATAATAAAATTAAGATAAGCTAAGTTGTAGTATTAGTCGAAAAGGCAAACTGTATTGGTTGCAAAATAAATAAAAACTATGATGAGATTTTTAGCATTTATTTACTTTAAAAAAACTTCAAGTTCATTGAATGGATCAGGTTTAGAGTTTCCACTGGAATCAGTGATGAAATTTTATGTTTCTTTACTCACATTCGTCAAGTCAAAGAAGAAAAGATACTGCACCCATTGTGCAGTATCTTTTTTTCTTCTTTGCATATTCCCGACGTCTTCATACCCCAATGAAAGGCACGCTCCACTAGCGCTGTTCCTGTTGCAACACCAAAAAACCGGCCAAATGCGTGTCGGGCCACGCACAGTAGGGTTCCGTAGTTGCCCATCAAAATACTTATGTGAACTAACTAAACTGATTCGCTGAATTTAATTTTAAAAAGAAGAATTCACAAAATCGGTCCAGGAGTCTTTAAAGGGAAAATACATAAGAAAAAAGGTTACGACGAATTTAGAACCTCCTCCTTTTTTTGAGGTTAGTTAAAAATATTTGACGATAAAAACCTACCTATCCCCAAAAAACATACCGTAAAACATACCTATTAAAGCTTGTAAATAAAGTTGACAAACTTACATTTGCAGTTGAAGAACATGTTCTCCGATACATTTTGTTTAAGAAAACATATTATCCAAGTACATTTTATAAGTTGGTCGACTATTACTCGTAAAGTTGTAAAGCTTACTTAGTCATGATAATTTTCTTTTAACTTCGTTATATATACTACTATTGTGAATTTTTTCACACCCCCAAACATAACCGTTTAGCTGGTAGAGGGGGGGGACACTCGAATCGAGCAAAATTTAGCACTTTAAAGCTTAATACTTCACAAACGGATTTTTTTATCAAAAAACTGTTAATGGACACTATCATTATTTTTTAAAGGCCTATTTAATGATGCCCCACACTAAGGGGTACGCGAGAAAAAAAAAATCCTCACTTTACGTGTAAAGCAAGTACAGGAGGTACCCTAAAAAAAAATATTTTACGAGATTTTATTTTACCACTTTTTCGGCACAACAAATCCGTATATTTACACCAAATTACAGCTCTCTAGTACTGTGCGTCTCTGAGCTAAACTGCGGACAGACGAACGGACGGACGGACATGGCGAAACTATAAGGGTTCCTTGTTGACTACGGAACCCTAAAAACTGTCGGGTAAGATAGTGTTAGATCAAGATCATGGAGTGATCACCTCGCACCTAGTCATCCGAAACACCCTCGCCGTCAAATTGATCATAATATGAAGAGTTTTCAATACGCAATTTGATGAAGTTCTAACTGAAAATGATTCCTGTACCTTTAGCACGAGTTTTCAGTATTTGAGACGTAAACTGGTACTTTGACAATTTTCAAGGAAAAAATTAGGTCCTTTTTCGCACAGCAGAGGCGCTGTTCCATTTTTTCATACAAGAAACGCTGTAAATACTGGAAAGACGCTGTAAAATAAAAGAGTGAAAACTCGTGCTACGGGTACTGGTGCTAAATAAATCTATACTGTTCATTACATGGAGACATAATAACCAAAATAAGATATCAGCAATCTACTTTTTTTCTTTATTTATTTGCCTGTGTTGTTGCTGTGTTTTCGCCGAAATTGATATTTAGTTCAAGCAAAATGTTTTGTGATTGTTTTAAAAATAAATAAATACTACGAGTATTAATTTATTTTTAATGAAATAATCATAAATTCCATAGATTTTTACGCTTAAAACTTTTTATATAAAAACTGGGTTGATTCATTAATACTTAACAATTTACAGATTTTGAATTCGTCAAGTCGAACCGAGGGTGTAATTTATTGCTATACAAGGAACAAACCTACTGCTATGCTCGTCCGGGCAAGGATGTAAACCATTGGAGATGTTCGTTATGTAATCAAAACAGCTGCAGAGCAAAACTAGTGACGAACATAAATAATAATCGAATTGTATCTGTTTATGATAATCACAGTCATCCACCTAGGAAATTTGTAATTTCCAACGGGATTTACATTAAAATTTAAGTTTGATAAGGAAGATTTTTGTATAGAGGATGACACTATCGGTTGCCTGTAATTTTGTCTCAATCACGGTGCTCAACGAAAGTTGTACAAAAATGAGCGTCAGGTTTCAGAGTAATTCGCCAAAAATTAACATTGGCGAAATAAAATTTTTATTTTTTTCTCCCTGCGAGTGTGCATATGGAATATGCCGACATAATTACTTATCGCCTGGTAAAGTGGTCTTAATTAATACCTTGATCTCAAATTAATTTGAGATAAATGTGCTAAATTGCTATGAAAAAAAATTTTGTACAGCTTGGCAAGAACGGATTGAAACGGAACTAATCTTTTTGATTCTGACGTTTTTATATCTTTGATGTAAACAAAGACCGCTGGTTTGTTAGATTTATTATTGTGCCATAAAACTAACGTAATAAGAGAAAAAAAAATGAAATAAAATCATTCAAAGTGCTGGTAGCGAGAAGACAGTGGCGAATTCCGGTTTTTTAGAGCCAAGTAGGTAAAACAAAAATATTACATATATGATGTAATTATTTTGTCATAATTCAATATGCATACCTACAGGAAGAAAAAAGACAAGAGTTGTTAAATTGTTCAGTTTTAGACTTATACCATGGTCTAATTTTAGACTTATATTTTAGTGAATAATTCTGAAAACTGATGCTTTAGGACATAATGTTCATTATACGTTTTGTTTGTCTAAGTGTTTTCTATCTGAAAATATAACTTTCGATGTGCACCGCGATTTTGAAAACAAAATGGCGGTCGACCGATAAGGCCAAAATCTTAAAACCTCTTTTTGTTCTAGATAGGAAGGTATATTTAAAAATAAAAATAATTTGGCTATGAATTTTTATTTACTTTTTAATTTAAAATTATTTTAGTTTGCAATCATTAGTAAGCTCAACATAGCCCAACGAGCTACGGAGAGGGCTACGCTCGGAGTCTCGCAGAATGATCGAATCAGGAGAGAGAGAATAATGAGAAGACTTGTAGCCAAAGTTGCCGCCATAGCCCAACGAATTAGCAAGATGATGGCCATATCACGCAGCAGAGATGGTAGATTTAGCCGTAAGATTTTCGAATGGAGACCACGCACTGGCAAGCGCAGTGTGAGACGTCCACCATCAAGATGAACAGACTCATCATCATCTGCCTGCCTTTTCCCAACTATATTGGGGTCGGCTTCCAGTCAAATCAGATTCGGCTGGATATAAGTATTTTACATGGAGCGACTGCCTGTCGGACCTCCACAATCCAGAAACTGGGAAATACGAAACCCCATGGTAAGACTCGATGTCAGACTTTAGAGCTCCTGACTGACAGTAACGACTGTCAAAGATTTACAAATGACAGCCGGAACCAACGGCTTTACGTGTTTTCCGAGGCACGGAGGAAACTCGCTATGATAGATGGTCACCCATCCACAGACCAACCTCGGTTAGCGCGGTTTAACCCGTGAAGATCGCCCTGTGTGTGATTATTTAGCCACGAGCTTCGCAAGATGAACAGACTGTTTGATGAAAATCACAGGATCGCGCTGGATGCAAGCCTCTTCCAACCGGTCCTATCTACAGGGGAGCTTTATGTTCAGCAGTGGACGTTCTACGACTGATTTGATGATGATGATGATGATTTTACTGTACTTTTGTTTGTTTTATTGTATTGTTGTTATTTTAGTTATTCGTGGCTGGAATTTTATTAAATATAGTGAACCATATCTATTTATTTCGGTCAAAGAATAAACTGTATTATTTGGTTATTACAATCGCTTGCGCAGCGTTCTTTGTTTTTTTTTTTTTTGTTTACTCATTATACATAATGTATGACATTATGTATTACTATTTCAGGTTTATACACAAATGAGAAGGCACAAGAACATAAAACAGGTGATTCAAGTTGTAGTGATGTGGAAAATGAGCCCCGGTCTTCGAAACAGGCAAAAATGAAAAGAAACATATTTCGCAGAGATGGGCTTGATCATTGGCCTCTTGTTGGAAAAACTCAGAGGTGCAAATTTCCTAAATGTAAGGGATTTCCAACTTTCAGTTGTTCAAAATGCAATGTTAACCTTTGCCTCAACAAAAAAAACAATTGTTTCCATAAGTATCACAATGAGTAAGTTATAAAACCACATATTCTTTATTCTTCAAACGTTAGTACTTTAAGATAAGTACAGTAATGTAAATTTCTAGCAACCCATTTTTGAATTTAAATATAATTATTTATGAATAAACTTACTTCCTTTATTTTACTTTCTTATGTTGTTAACCTTACATGCAAATAATATCCATTCTTCGAAGGATGCAGAGCTAGTCTTCATACCAAAGAAGATTCGATGACATCGAATCACAACCACCCACCAATAAGAAACATGTTTCCTGTTAACCTCATCCCTGTGTAACAATCTAAACATTTATACATACATAAATACATATAAATAAAATTGGAGTGTCTGTTTGTAATATTGACGTTACCGTTTTTTACTATATGCATAGGAATATTAATATGTAAATTTTGTCCGTTTGTAATGGCTAAATCTCTGAAATGCCTGTGCTGATTTTGATGGGATTCTATTTGCAGGTAACTGATGTAATAAGGAGTAACTTAGGCTACTTTTATTGAAGAAAAATTGCGTGGTTAATTTTTTTTTATTGAGAATCGATATCGACGCGAACGAAGTGGCGCTATCGCTAGAAGCTAGCCTGAAACAAAAATACATTAAGTATCAGTTTAAAGGAGTTTGCGCCTAATTTGCGAGATTAGTGAACCTTCATAAAATTCATTTTTCTTTGCAGGTTTTACATACGTGTACTCCAAACGGGGCACCAAGTTGATCTTAGTGGGGGAATATTCTTACTACCGTCAACAAACGCATTCCAGTAATAAGTCAAGATGGCTCTGTTCTACTGATTATAGAAATGGCTGTAAGGCTCACGTTCGTATTAAATATGATAAGATAATATTCAAGCAGTTGGAACACACACACCCGCCGAAAAAAAACTGGTTTCTCAAAAATCCTTACCATGATAAGGAACATACGAAGGAATGAAAATATATAACCGACTAGCGGCCCGTCCCCCGTTGCACGGGTGGACATGATGCATATATGTTATTAATATCAGCCTATTGCCGTCCACTGCTGGACGTAAGCCTCCCCCAAAGAGCGCCAACCATCCCGGTCCTGGGCAGCCCGCATCCATCCACTGCCAGCCACCTTCCTGCATGCATAATATGTTACTCAGGGTGAATGTAGCTTTTTAATGGTGAAAAAAATATGAATTCAGCACAATGGATTTTGAGTCTATTCATTACAAAAATAAAAATCTTTCCTTTTCATAATATTAATTTAGACTTACATCACATAATAACTAACGGACGCGTAAGATTTTTTTAAGACTTTTACCGTGGGTACCACAAAAACTTTTAAACGTCTGTTGAACAGTTGTCTAAAAAAATGACTAATTATGGCGTTGAAATAAGGTCCGTTTTGCAGTCACACTTTTTTTAGACAAGTGTTCAACAGTAGTTTTTTTATGTAGTAAGGCTCATAGAAGCAGTGAAGAATTTCCAGAAGTGAAAATGAAGCTTCTTTATCCCTATGTTTCAAATTTTTAATAATAAAAAAAAAAAATCATTAAGTTAGACAATTAATTTTCCATTGTCTTGTATGTACAAAACATTTTTAAAATCAATAAAATATGTACCTACTCTTGATCTTTGTTGTTTGTTGAATGTAACCATGTCAAATAGGTACCTAAGTGTTTCACAATCAACCTGAAATTATACTTAACCGAAATAATTGGATAACAAAAAAAAACATGGATAGAAAAACTTAGGGAATTCTATGTACTATCTAAAACGAATATAAATATGATGAGTAGGTACTCTTTTTAATGTTAATCAGTGTACCATCATCATCAGCCGGAGGACGTCCGCCATTTGCATCCATCGGTTGCTCGCGTGTAGGTATCATAGAACTCAATTAACTTCCTTATGTTTTCAGCAGAAGTAATAAATAAAACAGTGCCAGCAAATTCGCAAGAATTCTCATCAATTTATATTGGTCCATCGCAGCGGGGTGGCAAAAAGCTATTTAGAGCTGGTTATGAATATAACATGAAAAGAAAAAATAAAGATGGCACCTCGTCTTGGACGTGTATACAAAATAAGATTTGTTCTGCAATTGTAAAGACCGATGCTGAAATGCGAATATTATGTGAAACTGAACATTGCCACATATGAGTTTATTTACACATTGCCCTTTTGGCATAAACTGTTATTGTCAGCCTGTATCATCCCACTGCTTAGCAAAGACCTCTCCCCACGACTTCCAGCTATTTCGATCTAAAGCCAGTATGAGCTACTGGTTGTTAGTTTTGTCCAGCTCATCCCGCCATCTTCTGCGAGGCCTTCTGGCTGTGTCAGGGCTCCACTTGGAGGTAATTTTGGCCCACAGTTCATTGGGCATCCGGCAGACGTGGCCGGCCCAGCCCCACTTTAGCTTAGCGGCTATTTTAGCAACGTCGGTGATCTGTGTTTTGGAAAGCAGTGTGTTGCGGCATAAACTAATAATGAAAATAAAAGGAACGGTAAACAGTCAGTTTTATAGTAGTTTTTAATATCGTTGTTAAAATAAATAGTTACTATGTTCCCTATGTCTTTCATTTATGTGCAAAACAAGACACTAAAATAAGTCTTAGTTTAGTAACAACAGCTTCTAAATTAGTGTGCAATACTTGTAATATGATACACATTTTAGCAACAGCGAAAATGATTTCCAGTTTTCTTTCATAAAAAAGAAGAATATTTAAGGCACAAATGAGGCAGTTGCAGTAAAATACGTTTACTCAATAGCCCAAGGAGAGCAATATATCCTCGTATGTGGCTACTCCTTCCAACGTTTGAGGACTTATAGCACCAGGACGACTTCTTGGGCCTGTTCCACTCACTACAAAGAAGGATGCAAGGCTAGAGTGCATACATCTGGAGATCGCATAGTGTACAGGAAGTTTGGGCACCACCACGAGCCTACCAAGAATTGGACTGAGGAAAAACCGCAAGCCACATGTTATAACAAATATCTGGCAATTGATAACGCCTATGAGATCCTAGAATGATGGAGACAAAGAAAATTAAGGAAATTCATTTTTCTAGTAATCCAAGCACTAGAACATATATACAGGCTTTATAGTTGAAAGCACACACTTAACAATTACTCTTACTATTAAATACAGATTAAAAAAGTTACGACTGTTTTTCTTTGTCAGGTGGTTTACCATGAACTCTAGCGTAAGTCATTAGGTTGTGGGAAAGAGATGGTGACAGACGACTTGTATACCTCTATCTCTTTCCCACATTCGAAACTGGATCGCATTTAGAGCTCATGGTAAGACTTCAGTTCCAGTACGTTTTCAGTAAATCAACTGCGCTAGTAACGTTTCAGGGTGAAACATATTTTTATTTTTTTCAGGCATTGCAGATTACGTCTACTCAAAGCGAGGTAATCAGTTAATCCTAATATCAGGCTACTCGTTTTACCGCCATCGGACTTCCTTTAATAAGAAAACAAGATGGCTGTGTTCCACCCATCACCATATCGGATGTAGAGCAGTTGTCTACACAATATATGACGAAATTATATCCGGCAATTATGAACATAATCATGCCCCTAGAGTCAATTGGGTGAGGCAGAAACCTCAAAATTTTCAGCAAAATGTTCTACAATTGAATTGAATTTATGAAAAACTATGTTAATAAGGTTATTTTTATAATAAACACAATTTTATTTCTGGTTCTTGTTCTGTATTGTATCTTCAAAGTGTCAATAAATAAAATGTCAATTTAATAAAATTGTATAGTTTGTTTCAAAAATGTGATGGGGCTGAACAAAGGAAAGTTATATACAAGTTGTATATACTGTCGTGGTAGGGTCTTGGAACCCTGAAAATAACTTGAGGTTTTTAATTGTTCACAGGTTTGGCTGCAAGTTACGTCTACTCCAAGCGAGGCAACAAACTGCTTCTAGTATCCGGGTATTCCTTTTACCGTCAAATGACCTACAATAACGAGAAATCAAGATGGATATGCGCTACACGTCATAAGCAAGGATGTAAAGCTGTTGTGTTTACAAAAGGAGACAATGTAGATTTAACAGGGGTTGTAAAATTGGAACATAATCATGAACCAATAGTGAATTGGTTAAATGAGAGACCTTTTTTGTGGTAACACTGTTTGTAAGGTCTTATGATACTTGGCTTATGCAGACAAAAAATGCAAATTGCTTTCAGCTCTGTTACTCCCAGAATCATTTATTTACATCCTCGAAATAAAATGACACTGTAGTCCCACTTTGTGGCGCTGTTAATCATCTTTGGGCTTTGTTATTCTTCTATTATTGTATTTTATTCTATTGTATTTGTTGTTACTGCTAACTCTCATCTTTTTTACTGTCTGTAACACTATTCTTAATTTATTTACCAAACTGTCTCATCGAGTATCTGTGGAGAACGTGGTTGATTTCACATTTGTATTATGTCTCTATTTTATCTTATTGTAATTTTTAATGTGTTATTGTTTGTTTTTCCCAATAAAAAAAAAAAACATTTTCACACCGAATGTAATGGTGATACGAGGGGGTCTACTTTCTAAATCCGTTAACGAAGACACAGGTACGGAACTACGGATACGGATGTACAAAAGTACCTAACAACATTTTTTTTGCGAACTGGCAATACTTAGAATTCGTGCCACTACAGAAATCCTTCAGCACGCGTAGAATGGCGATTCTATCTCTCTTATTTCATCGTTATTTCTATACAAATCGATCTGTTTTTTCGCACATATATGACACGATTCGTACACCATTAAAGAATAGAAACATATCTCGTCTATATTTTAAGCATTACCATTACCATTACTTTTACGTTCTGTCACTTTGTCTATTCTCGCGTCTACAAAACCCGTTTCTACGGCACCATGCTACGCGTGCTGAAGTGGTGTGTGTCTATGTTAGTGTCCGACCGAAACTGATTTTTCAGCCGAAACCGAAACCGAACCTTCGGCCTTGCTCTCAGTTTCGGCCGAAACCGAAACCGAAACCGAAACTTTTTAAAACTTTTAACATTTAAATTTTTTTCTGTTTTTTTTTTACATTTGAACAAAAAGTGTAAAATACACAGAGCGAATTTTTCAACTGGGCGTGGACGGCTATATTTTTAACTATGAGGAATATCGAAAAACGTTGAATAGAGTCTCGAGACCGATTTTGCCGAAAACTAAAACTGAATCATTGGAGTTTAGAAAAATCAATAATCGTGGCCAAAAATCGAACCCGCTAATTTTGAAAAAAAAAATCACAACCTGTATTATTACAACATTTTATAGTAAGGATCAAATTCTGGGTAATAATGAAATACGGCAAACTTATAAAAGATAGATAAATAGATAGACGATCTTAAGACTTGTTATTTTTCTATGTTATTTAACTTCTACTGAGTCCATAATCTATTCGAAATTATAAATAAAAAAAAAAAACATTGTTTCCAATGTTTCACTAGATTTGAAGTCTTAACAATCGCACTATTAATTTAGCAATACGAAATAACTGAAACATTAGACTAAAAAAATAGCATTATTTCAAAAAAGAAACCGTTAACTTAATTATGTTTCGAATACCGCCTAATCCTAATTCTAATCGCCTTGACGATTGATAAGTTTTTAATCATTAACGTATGTAACAAATATTTTTTTTATGACATGAATATACAAGACTTAGGTACTCTTGGCAGTAAACTCTAAAACATAACCTCGTCTCACGAATAAATGGACGGTGGCAAACTGAGCCGGGGCCCCGCCAGCGAGCAAGTATGTTTTAGCTACGAATTTTACCGAACAACGCACGAAAATGCAGGCAACACTTGAGTGTCGGCGGGGCCGAGTGTTTCGGCTATAGTTTGGCCGAAACCGAAACTAAGGCCGAAACTAGATATTTTGGCCGAAACCGGCCGAAACCGAAACCAAAATTTCGGTCGGTCACTAGTCTATGTCATTACATCAAATCGCATTATAAAATGTAGTACCTACTACGAATTTTCACAAGTCGTGAGTGGTGGCGCGGACTTTAAGGAGCTGTCAAATCATAACATGATTCATTCTAAGTTCGGGTTAGATATCAAACCGCTTTAAGGCTGAAACACGAGTTTCGTGCTTAGAGATTAGGCCCCTACAGACATCAGTGCCATGAAAAATATCCTATCATTGTAGTTCAAATGCGATACAAGACACTGCTTTTTATTTGTAATACAAATCATTTAGTTACTAAGAATTTAGGTATACAAATAAGGTGTTTAATAACAATGTTTAATAACAGTCTTGTTAAATTTTACCTTGCGGCAGCTAACTATCCAAAAATAGAAAATATTAGTTTGAAAGTGCAGTCACATTATTATAAAATTATTATGTTAGTACTTTACTAAATAACAGTAGAAAATAATGCAAGCATTAAAATATCAATAATAATTATCGTTAAAATTTGAATAAACATCAAAACGCTACCTACCTGAACGATTTTTTCTTTACCTCTCAAATCGTATGATATTTTATATTGTGATGGTCGTAAATAACAGGACTTGAGTGTCATAATTTTGTTAAAATTATTCACAGAAGTTGCACACTACGTCAGATCAAAGCATGGCGGAAAACTAATCCTACTATCAGGATACACCTACTGCCTTCATAAGACTAACAAGAGTATGAAGTCGAGATGGATGTGTTCCTCTCATCATAGGAGAGGGTGCAGGGCTGCTGTACAAACACAGAACGATCGTGTTATCTATAGGACGGGAGAACACAACCATGCTCCTAATGCTACCCAGTATTACAGCTTAGAATAAGACACAGGAATTCCTACAATAATTACTGTGCCACAATTTGCTATGCGTTATTGGCAAATTGTAGCATTAACTTAGGAGTGGTAGCAAATTATATCCGGCAATTTAGAACACTATCAATACGCTTGAAACCAAAACTGTGTAGGCATCGTACGTATCGGACGCATCGCATCAAACGGATTTCTGTATTGGCAGCGATCGGATTGCCGACGCGAGTATCAGCAATCGAATTGCTGATGCAGCCACTGATCCGCGTCCACTGATCGGCATTCCGTATGACGTCATCGGTACGCATCGCATATAGGCATTGCCGATGCCTATATGCGATGCGTATATAGGCATCGCATATAGGCATCAGCAATTCGATGATGCCTATATGACAGCCGTCCGTACGATGCGGATCAGTGGACGCAGTTGTATGAGTTTAAATACAAGGCTAACTAAAATCCCTTACGTACGATACGTCCGATACGTGTGATGCGGACCTGTGGACGCTCACCATTAGCAGTGGTTTATAAGTTTCCTAATAAATAAATGTAGAGGGATGGAGTTTGTTTTTTTTATTAGTTCAATGATTTGGCGGATTATCCAACTATCACTACAGTATAGGCATAAGTGTACATTAATAAATGCGATGAAACCCGAATGTGCCAATAACGGTTGTCAAACAATGTTCTTAATTTTACATTTATGTATCAAAGTAGTGCACTGCAGGAGAAGTCATGTGCGAGAAAGCAGTGATAAGTCGTTGTTATGTTCTCTAAATGTAAATGAAAACGGGAACACGTACACAATATCTTGTACATGAGGATTTATCTGTTTGTCAAACACCATTTTCTCTGAAGCATCTCAAGTAATTACTGTACAACTTTAAAGTAGCCATACACCATACTACCTATCGTACGATCAATTTGACGCTGGCAATTGTTTCAAATTGGCAGTTCATCCATATACACCAATTTAATGGATTCCACGCCCACACACGGTCAATTCTAACTGATCAAATTTGCAGTATCATGCCGATTTGACAAATAGGCAGTATGGTGTATGGCTACCATAAGCTATACTCGGTACTCTACTCAGTTTGAAATTAATGTGTTCAATCATTCACAGGTTTGGCTGCATGTTACGTCTACTCAAAGCGAGGTAACAAACTGCTACTAGTCGCTGGATATTCCTTTTATCGTCAGGGAACCTACAAATACAAGACTAGATGGGCATGCTCGACTCATTCGAGGAGAGGATGTAAAGCCGCTTTCTATACTAAAAATGATGGTCTAGATTTAACAGGTACCTTAAAATTGGAACATAAACATAGGTCAGTAGTAAACTGGTCTTACGAGAATCCTAATAATAATATGTTTGAAAGATTTTTAAAGATTTATAATGTACACTCCCTTTGTCATACTGATTAAAGAACTTTACCGCTTTTTGAGATTGTGTTTGTTTTTACTAACCCACAAGATTAATTTTGCAGTAAATATAGACGTTCTTTCGAATTTAAGTAGCTTTGTTCAATATAGGCACACGGAAGATTAGTTTATCTTTATTTTTACCAAACTAATTATATTGTCATCTACATTCTATTTAGTTCACACAATAGTTCAATGTATTTTATAGGCAGTTACTCTCGGAGTACACTTATAATCATCATCCACGTGTCCCAGCAATCAAAAGTTGAGGTGGATGTGTTCAACGAACCGTGCGAGGGGATGTTAGGCTTCTACTCCACACAGTACAGGATCAAATTGTCTTCTCGAATGCTGTCCACAACCTCCTAGGGACAGTACCAATATCTAGTAGGCCACTACAGTGGACTAGATGTAGTGACGCATCAAATAATCTCCCTTTACCCTATAACATGATATTCCAATATTAAACATAACGTGTGTAGGATGTTTTCACCAATGAATTTATACACTTTTGCAATTGTCCTTTATTTGTTCTCTGGCATCACTTTTAACATATAACCTGTACGAAGAAATTTTATTTAAATTAATTTAGATACTTAATCAAGTGTAATTTACATCGCTAAAGTAGTTTCCTTAAATCGGGTAAACTCACTCTTCGTTGTTTTCAGGACCAATATTTACATTTTCTTCACGAGGGAGACGAATTATTCGTATGTCAGGTTACCGATATAGTAAAAAGTACTCAAGGCACGGTAAAACAAGATGGCGGTGCTCCACGCATATGAATAAGAGTTGCAAGGCGTTTGTCCTAACACTTGATGATGATAGTACGATCATCCACAGCAATCAATCACATAACCATTATACTGTTGAAAATATTCATGATTAAACAATAAATAATTCTGAAATTACATATTTGTTTTGGTACCTATCTTCATTTACGAATACAACGTGTTACGTTAATAGCGCAAAACCTCTCGTGGGGTAACTCCCATGGTACTCATGTTACTGAACAATGTTTGTTCCAAGACTTTGGAAATTCGCAAAAAAAAAACATTTGCTTTTTCATACAAAATGAGAAATTGATCGGGACCATCAGTATGAAAAATCATTTATTTTTTATGCGAATTTTTCAAGTCTTGGAACAAACATTGTTCAGTATCATGGGTTGAGTTACCCCACGAGAGGTCTTGCGTTAACGTTACTCGTGTCTTGCGCTATCCCATCTTCCAATTTCATCGTTCTCTGCTGGCGCTTCTGCTGCGGTTGCTGAGAACCTTAAGAGGCGTAAATATAGTAACTTAAGTAGGTAGTAACTATATTTTTGATACAGTTTATTTAAGTTAATATTTATTTATGTTAATATTGAACAAAACAATTGTCATTGGCTTTTACCTGAGGAGAGAGAGGCAACGCCGCCAGTCGCTTGGGCACATTACCAGCTGACAGCGTTGAGGATGAATTTTTCGATGCTCCATAATAGTTTAGTTTAGTTTTATTATAATTTAGTATTTTTATATTTATTTAGTTTAATTGATGTTAAAAATAGTTGACAATAAAAACAATTGTCATAGACATTTTTCGCTTGACTGTAGGTACTTTTATGGATCGGTCCCAGTAGACGGAATAAAATAACAATTATTATAAAAATTATAATACACTGGGGTCCCAGTTACGGGATGCATATTATGCATCCCGTAACTGGGACCCCAGTGTCAGTTGATTGCGGTCCCAGTCGCACCACCATCCAACCTCCATCACTTTTTTGCATGACCTGGGGGGTATTACAACATCTTAAAACCAGGCTTGTTCCAGTGAGTGAACGAGATGGCGCTAGATGACTTGTATCGCTCTGTCACTTTCACTCGCCGGAATAAGCCTTGTTTTAAGACGTTGTAAAACCCCCCTGTGCGAAGAAATCTTATTTAAATTACGTTACTTAGTTATTCAAGCTTATGTCAGTGTATTTTCTTTTCGTCGTTTTCAGGACCAGTATTTACATTATCTTCTCGAGGGAGACGAATTATTCATATGTCAGGTTACCGTTATAGTCAAAAGTACTCAAAACACGGTAAAACAAGATGGTGGTGCTCCACACATATGAATAAAGGCTGCAAGGCTTTTATCTTCACGTTTGATGATGATACGATCATCCGCAGCAATCAGTCTCATAACCATTAAACTGTTGCTGTTGTTGTTGTTGATTATAACTGGCAATAAACAAATCTGAAATTACGTATTTTTTTTAGTATCTTCACTAATATACCAGGTAAATTTTACGGTTTTTTTTTAAGTTTTTTAGAAGTACAGGTTTAGCCATCCACGCCCCCTTAAATCCGAAACATACTGTGAGGAGTCTCGATGCCGATTTTAAAGAAAACTAAAACTCGTATACTAAGGCGCGGGGCACATAGAAAAGACGTAAGACGAGGACGCGTCGCGAACGTGGGAAAATATAATTATGAGAGTCGCACACGCGCCCCGTCTCTTCTTTGTTTTACGTTGCTACGTTTCTGTACATTTTGTATAGAGAGACGCCAAAGAGAATTTTGTCTCCGCCCCGTCTACGTCTTACGTCTTTTCTATGAGAACCGCGCCTTATTTCTTTCTTATATTGCGAGTGAACCGTTTGACAAATTAAAATATTTTTCTATCTTTCTTTTTGAACTTATACTTTTACTTACTTTAACAATTCTGAAATTCCACATTACTCGTAGGTAATATCATATTTCATAAGAGGATAGAATAGCTGCTGCCATTTCAAAAAAATAGGTATTTTGAAAAACTTGTACTGTCCCTCTCACGCGTTGAAAAAACCCCGATCGTGCGATAGAGAGCGTTGCAACTCGCGACTGAATGTAAGTATTTTTTATATGAAATTTGTCTCTCGGGAGAAAACGTTTTTCACATACTAAATCACGACCAATCTTTTAGATTCTGGTGTCAATCGTTTCAGCATATTATATTCTAGGTTTGTAGGTTTTGTTTTTTTTCTTAAACTTCTTTGTTTTTGAAATACAAAGGTTTTACTTCAATGAAGATTTTGTCATAAAAATAGTTACTTTTAGGCGCCTTTAACTTTCAAACTATTATAAATTTTGAAAAAAAGAAATTTATAAAACTAGTTTTTTACTGTGTCAGATGCATTGTAAAAAATCATTGAGATAGGATAACATTTAGGGGGAGGAATACGTTTTCTCTTTTTGTATGGACGAAAGCTCGGTAGACGATAGTCTTAAGGTGCGTACAGACCATGTTACAATGTTATATAACATTGGTATATAAGACTTTCATACCATGTAACGTTGGTATATAACATTGCAACATAAAACAATACTGTACACATTAGTGTAACAATGTTATGTCCACATCATCTGTAACATGTTATATATCAATATTATATAACATGTTATGTTATATAGTCTATACGCACCTTTCGATTATAACGAGACAGTAGACGAAACAAGAATTGTAAATTGTATGTTTCCTTGGATTCTTTCAGGTATTAATTTTACGTCGTTTTCAGGGTCTATGTTTACCGTGAAGTCTTCTCGCCGGGGACGGATACTTTGTGTATCAGGTTATCGATTCAGTCAACAGTACTTGAAAAACGGCAAGTCAAGATGGCGGTGCTCCACACATATGAATAAGGGGTGTAGAGCTATCATTTTTACCGTAAATGGTATAATCGCAAAAACCAAAGAGCACAACCATTTACCTGTTGATAGTACGGACGATATTTAAGACGCAGTCAATTTCTGTTTCCTGTGATTTATTTTATGTGTTCATTAAAACCTACAATTTAAACAGGTTGTTTAAAAAGTACCAAAACGCTTTAATATTTCACCAATTTTATGTCCTCTTTGTTTAACTGTCATTATAACCAATAACAAAACTTACTAATGTCTTTTGACTGGTGATGAGATTAACGCAACCAAACTTGAGATACGTAAACCCTTCCACGCCATAATGACGGGGCTCCCTTTCAGAGGGCCAAAGCCTGCCGGGGTCGCGAGATTATTCCCGTACCGTGACCCCGGCACATAACAGGCTACTGAAGGACACCGTGGATTTTGGTCAGTAGAAGTCTGCCAGTAAGGGGTGGGAGGACTCATTTGATGATTATACCTCGCTAAAGAAAAAAAAAAACCCTCCCACGCCAGTACTTTCATCCTATACAGACGCTCATTATCTTTGGAGTAAGTATTAAAAGAGCATATAAAACCACAATAAGGAAAGCCCAGATGACCTAAACCCAGCATTATTCCCACGTTTTTAAACGCTGGTTTCCTTACGATGTTTTCCTTCAACGTTGTGAGATCAGTGGGGTTGAAATAAATTACACAAATTAATGCGCCTAGTGGGGTTCGAACCCACGACCTACAACTCGTAAGTCGGGACCGATACCACTGGGCCGCCACTGCTCACGTCTCACTGCATCATGACAACTGCGTCTTGAAATATCGGAAACTTAAAAAAAAACAAATTATACATTCCGTTTTATCTATATATATAAAAGCAAAAGGTCACTCACTCATAGGACACGAAAGCTTGGAAACTACCAGTGCTAAGGGTTCAAAATTTTGCACAGGGGTTCTTTTCAGGACGTAGGTACCCGCTAAGAACGGATTTTGCGATATTACGCCCCTAAGGGGTTGTTTTTGGGGTTGACAGTTTGTATGAAACTTTTTTGCTACAAGTACTAGGAGTTTCAAACTTTGCATGCGGGTTCTTTTTAAGACGTAGGTGCTACTTTAGAAAAGGGTTTTTCGAAATTCGACCCCTAAGGGGTTGTTTTTGGTGTTGAAAGTTTGTTTGAAACTTCGTTATTACACGTGCTAAGAGTCTCAAATTTTTCATGGGGTTTGTTTTTAAGACGTACGCACTACCCTCAACGGGGTTTTTCGAAATTCAACCCCTAAAGGGTTGTTTTAGGTGTTGATAGATAGAGGTCTCAAATTTTGCATAGGGCTTCTTTTAAGGACGTAGGTGCTCACTAAGACAGGATTTTGCGAAATTTCACCTCTAAGGGGTTGTTTTTGGGGTTGATAGGTTGTATGAAACTTTGTTATCACAAGTACTAGAAGTTTAAAATTTTGAATGCGGGTTCCTTTTAGGAAATAAGTGCTACTTAGGACAGGAGTTCTTCGAAATTCGATCCCTAAGGGGTTGTTTTTGGTGATGGAAGTTTGTATGAAATTTTCGTTACTACAAGTGCTAGGAAACTCAAATTTTGCATGGAGTTTGTTTAGGACGTACGCACTACCTTAGACGGGGTTTCTCGAAATTCAACCCCTGTGGGGTTGTTTTAGGTGTTGACAGATAGAGTTCTCTAATTTTGCATGGGGATTCTTTTAAACACATAGGTGCTCACCAAGAAGTTTGTATGAAACTTTTTTGCTACAAGTACTAAAAGTTCGACCCCTAAGGGGTTTTTTTGGTGTTGAAAGTTTGTTTGAAACTTCGTTATTACTCGTGCTAGGAGTCTCAAATTTTTCATGGGGGTTGTTTTTAAGACGTACGCCAAAATAAGATGCATATAGAATATGCTAAGACGAGAAATGAATATGAAATGAAGATGCTAAGACGGGACTCTGTTCTTTATAGTTATGTGTAGATTTTTAAAATTTTGCTAATGTATTTTTTTTTTCTACCTCAGACGAGTTTTAAATATATCAAGCCCTACAGGGTTGTATTAGGTGTTGGTAGTTTCTATGAAACTTCCTTAAGACAAACGCTGGGAGTCTCAAATTTTGCGCCGGAGCTATTTTTAGGATACAAAATATTCTCATTCAGACGGGGTTTTGAAATTGATTAAATTGGACCCCAAAGGGGACGCTTCTGGGGTTAATAGTTCGTATGAATCTTCATAACTACAACCAAGAACTAGGAGTTTTAAAAGTTTCACAGGAAGGTTCTTTTGGCACGTAGGTGCTTCTTAAGACAGGATTTTGACGGGAAATTCTCCCCCGAAGGGGTAGTTTATAGCTTTGGGCACGGCGCAATCGTGGCGGTAAGACCCCTCTTTGAGGAGTGGCTGGAGTGGCGTCACGGCGTCCTTATCCTCCGTGTGAAGGTCCTCACCGGGCACGGAATGTTCGGGAGGTTCCTGTGTCGTATGGGGAAGGAAGAAATGCCTGGGTGTCACCACTGCGAGGATCGCGCGGAGGATACGGTGGAGCATAGGTGCAGGATTGCCCCGCTTGGGCAGATCACCACCGTGTCCTCATGCTACGGGACGAGACGGATTGGGAAGCGGTCGCCTCCTTCTGCGAAGCAGCAAGCTTGCAAAGGAGGAGGCTAAACACGTGAGGGAGAGGACAGCGTCCACCTCATGAACCAAGCGCGGGAGACGTCGCAAAACGATCTCCGGCCACCGTAGGCGCGGGCATGTGGACGGCGAGTAATGGATGACTCGCCGTCTGATCATGGACCATGCCCAGGTCGACGGCGAGTTGTGTTCCACGCGCGCCTCAAAGAGCTGTCCTGTCAGCAATCGGACGGGGCCTCCCTAAGAGGGCCAGAGCCTTCCGAGATCGCGAGACTGTCTCACTCGGTAACCGTGACCCTGTTACATAAAGGGCTATTGAAGGAACACCGTGGATTATAGTCAGTACAAGTCTGACAGTCCCTCCTGTCTCGCCCCCCCAGGGCGGGAGGACTCATTTGATGATTTTGCCACGATAAAAAAGTGGTCGTTTATACCTTCATAGTTTGTATGAAACTTCGGTACTACAAATGCTACGAGTCTCTTATTTTCCCTGGGGTATCTCTTTAGGACGTACCTCAGACTGATAAAGGATTGTTTGGTGGTCGATAGAATTTTAGATGCATTATTGATTTAGATTTTATAAAATATTCCATAAACAGGTAGGCCGGAGAAGAAATTCACAGAAGCAAAGTTCGAAGTAAGCGCGGACGAAGTCGCGGGCGAAGTGCTAGTGTTCTCATAAAGTCGAAAGTAAATCCCGAAAAAGTCTCTTATAATTAATGTCGCTTTTATTAATCTTTCGATCGATTTCAGGTCCTATGTTCACAGTCTCCTCTCGAGGAAATCGAATTCTACATCTATCAGGTTATCGATTTAGCCAGCATTACTCAAAGAACGGCAAAACAAGATGGCAGTGCTCTACACACAGTCACAAAGGATGCCGAGCTATTCTCTTCACCGTTGATGATGACACGATCATAAAATGCAAGAGTTTTCATAATCATTTGCCAGTCGAAAATATAGAATATTTTATGTAACATTGAAGGAACTGTGTTCTTTAGTAGAAAATGTTGTAAGAATGTCCGTGGTACCACAAAACTTTCAAACGTCTGTTGAACACTTGTCTAAAAAAATGTCAGATTATGACGTTGGAATAAGGTCCGTTTTGCAGTCACACCTTTTTTATGGTAGCCATACACCATACTGCCTATTTGTCAATTCGGCATAAAACTGTCAATTTGCTCAAATAGAATTGAACGTGTATGGGGGTGGAATGCCAATTTGATGGCATGACATGCCAATTTTGATAGGTCATCAAATCGTTTTTGACACAACGTCAAATCGGCAGCAGTGATGCCATCTTAGCAACTTCATAGATAGTTAGCTAATTTTATAAAGGTGCTAGAAAAAAAGCTAAAAAGTGTAACTCGTGGCTAAACTTTTTAGCTACTTTTCTACAGGGACGGTTAGGCCACGTTCACACGGCGATTATTTTCCCGTATACCGTACACGAGATTTTATCGAATAGAGTTGACCAGTTTTAGGACAACTTTGCACGGTACACGGTAAAATATTATATTTCTCAAACACGGGATTTTCCCGTATGAACGCCGTTTAAACTATTTTTAAGTTTTCATTTGTGAACTGTTATTACTGCTCTATTCGATAAAATCTTGTATACAGTATACGGGAAAATAATCGCCATGTGAACGTGGCCTTACCAGGAAAACTGAGGCTTTTCGCACATGGATCGCATGTACACTCGTAAAAAAAAGAGTTATTCATTTTATTTTAAACCAAAATACGATTGAAAACTTGAGAGGTGTCAAGGGACCACGAAAGCAAGTTAAAAAAAGGTTCATGCTATTTTCGACCTTATTGACATTTATGCAAACACCTGATTTTAATGAAGGAGCAATGTTAACGAATGAGAATGTGAGAAAAACAAACTAAATTTTAAATGTCGATAAGGTCGAAAATCGCTTGCACCACTTTTTTTAACTTGCAATCCCTAAGCAAATGTTTTCCGACCTTCAAGCGATTTTCGACCTTATTGACAACGATGCAAACACCGGATTTTAATGAAGAAGCAATGTTAAAGAATGAGAATGTGAGAAAAACAAACTAAATTTTAAATGTCGATAAGGTCGAAAATCGCTTGCACCACTTTTTTTTAACTTGCAATCCTTAAGCAAATGTTTTCCGACCTTCAAGCGATTTTCGACCTTATTGACAATGATGCAAACACCGGATTATGAAGGAGCAATGTTAACGAATAAGAATGTGAGAAAAACAAACTAAATTTTTAATGTCGATAAGGTCGAAAATCGCTTGCACCACTTTTTTTAATCTAATTCGATAGTCTCATGATGAAATGAAAAGGTGCTAGAAATTGTAGCTGTCGTCACCGAATAATAGCCAGATCTAGTTGCTGAGTTGGCATCACTGGTGCAGATTTGAAGTTGTGACAAATCTATCGTATCGATAGGCAGGATGGTGTATGGTGTATATGGACGAACTGCCGATTTGAAACAATTGCAAGCGTTAAATCTATCGTATCGATAGGCAGGATGGTGTATGCCTACTATTAGACAAGTGTCCAACAGACTGATGTTTAACTTTTTGTAATAAGGCTATGTTTAATGTATGACAGAAGTAAACATTTTTTTTTAGTTTTAAGTTGACGCGGGTGTGTACTTTGAGCATTTTATGATTTATTTCAGACAATAATACTCTCTGAACTAAATGATTGTGAAGTAAGAATACCAAAAAACTAAAAAGCATACTATCTAGTTTAAACTCATACCGTTGTTGAACGCTTGTCTAAAAAAAATGTAACTGCAAAAAAACCCTTATATCAACGTAAAATGTCGTTTTAGCGTTGACAGTTCTTTTAGACAAGTGTTCAACAGATGTTTATTTTTCTTTTAGTAAGACGGTTAATGTCTAGTTTTAACTCAGTTTTTATTTAAAGCCATTGCCAGGTTTGTTTCATTACCGGGGTAAAGTTTTACTGTATTGATGCTAGCTTATTGCGTTCTTAGCTTCATTTGTGTTTCAGGAGCAGTATTCGGGAGATCTCGAGTAAGAGGATCCCGTGTTATCAGACAAGATGGATATACTTTCTACCACCATCGTAGCATAAGGATGAAGACTCGATGGTATTGTGCCCATCATCACAAGGGCTGCAGAGCTGTTATCTTTACTGTTTGCGATGAAATCGTCAAAGTAAATAATGGACATAACCATGATAACAGACGTGTAAGGCTTTTTTATAAGGCATCATTAATATTGAGTGATACTTAATCATCTGCCTTCCTTTCTCCCATCATGTTGAGTACGTCTCATGTTCAGTCTAGTGGGATGCAGTAAGAGTTTTGTACGTAATACTGATCTTGGAATGATTTATTTGAATCACGGGTCCCCTTATAACATTGAACACGAGATTAACATTTTTGTGTATTAATAAATTTTATACTGTTCTTATTTTATTTTTGTTTCTATATTGTGTGCGTACTTAAACGCACTTATTTTATTATTAAAATGTTATTTGAATACTTCTACTTTTATTACTCCTTATTATCCAAAAGCTTTTCAGTCACCATTTGTAGCCACAATAGTCGTAGCCACTTGAACAATTACATTTTTTACAATATCTATAAAAAGTGTTAGCAATGAAATAGGTTGTAATTACCTTTTTACATAGCGCGACGCAAGACTCCGATATATTACAACTTTGGTGACCAGGCGACTATCGCAATACCAATCCAGAGAGGATTGTACATAGACACGTGAATGCATACCACAGTCGTAAGGTATCGGAGTTTTGAGTCGCGTTGTGTATGTTTCGCTGTTAAAACGTTGTTTCACTATGTTTATAATTTGTTATTTTCTAGAAGCACATTTCCTCACAACGCCGCGCGGAGCTCAGATGATTGTTGTAGGGGGCTACAAATTTCTTCGCCATAGAACAAGAGGGCTGAAAGTGCGGTGGCAATGCGGAACACCTGGACCTACGCCATGCAGAGCCTACATTTACACCATCAGTGGAACCAATCAGATCCTCAGATGTTTCAACGAGCATTCTCATCCAGCACCATTTTGGTTGAATTAGTAGTTTTTCTTTTATTTTTTATGGATGGAGATTTTTAATATTATTATTTTTTTATTTCGGACTTGTTACCAGACATGGACACACTGTCTGTTTGCTTGACAAGTTGTTTTTTCCAGTACTCTATGAATGTGCTGTCTATCCATCCTCCCCGCAACGCAAGTTGCTGGGAGCATGTTGTGACTTGGGAATGCCCCACAAGCAGCAGAACAGACAAGCGAGTCCCTATGACCCTCTTAAATAGTAGACATTTTTTTGCATCCTATGACTGTAAAGTTATCTCACATTATGCGTCTGCAAATATACCTGGGGGGGTATTACAACGTCTTAAAACCAGGCTTGTTCCAGTGAGTGAACGAGATGTCGCTAGACGACTTGTATAGCTCTGTCACTTTCACTCGCCGGAACAAGCTTGGTTTTACGACGTTGCGCAACAAAAGTGCGGCAACTACATCACATTTTTCTTAAATAAAACTTGTTTTGATTTATCTATCTAGTTTTAGTTTTTATTTCATCAATTCCTAATATTTACTTCCCGTAAGCCCGTTATTTATATCCCGTTTTATGATCCCTTAATTTAAACTGCACCTATTCCTGTTTGTAATATTGGTTCAGTAGGCCACACCTTTCAGCAGTCGCTTAAATATTTTCAATTTTATACCCCATTGCATAAAGTTGAAAATCTATCAAAGAATTACAGAACGAATTCGTTTGTTTCGTTCGCTATCGCTCAGCAGTCTCTACTAGATTTTCAACTTTATGTGGTGGGATATAAAGTTGAAAATGTATTAGCGACTGCTGAATGTCAACGACTGTCGCTTGCCGTTTGGCTACAGGCTCTGGGTGTATAATCTCTAAAGCTATTGTCAAACAGACAGGCGCAGCGAATGCAATCCAGTCACATAGAAAAGCGAAAGCGATCCGATAGTCTATGTGTCTGTCTTCAAACGATTCCTTATCTACATTACAAAAAAAAACGTTTCGCTTCCGTTCGCCACGCCTGTTTATTTGACAATAGCTTAAGCACGAAAGCCGTGGTTTCGGCTTGAGTGACAGACGTTTTGACAACGAGTCTGAACTAATTATTACTGATATTTCAATTTGACAGATAGCTCCTTAGAGGCTACACAACTGATGACAATTGGAAAATTTTTGGTAGTACCTACATTTTTTCAGGCTAAAATTCTTTTCGTTTCCTATTGCCACGTAAATTAAATAGTTAGTCTATACCCACGAGTATATTAAGACTAACCAGTTATAGTGATGAATAAATTAATCTGTTTTTCTGCTTGATACAGGTTTGTTTATTTTCAATTTCAGAGCCAGTATTCGTAACTTCATCTCGAGGAGCACCAAGGATTGCTATTGGTGGTTATCAGTTATATAAACAACGATCAAGTAATGATGGTAAAATTCGATGGTGGTGCTGGAAACCTGGCTGTACTGCCTTTGCCTTCACCTTCCAAAATAAAATTGTGAAGTGTGTTAACATTCATAACCATCCACCAAAAAACAGCCTGTAATATTGTTTGTAAAACATTGGGTACGGTTAGTCGATACAAAATCTGGACAGAAATCGAAAATGCTAAACTGCATTCAGCCTATGCTAACTAAATTATCGGCTTTAACCATGCTGAGTTCAGACGAGAGTGAAGCATTTTAACCGCTGTCTCAGCCTATGCTACTCAGCATTCGCCATTTTTCTTTTAGTGCTGCTCAGATATCGGCTAACCGTATCCATTGGTGTTTAGCTGTCTTTACCGTTAAAAAAATGTCTGTTTGAATTTAACTTTGAACTAATAAAATAAATGTATCAAACTTGTATGTTTTCTGTCATGTATTGTTGGTTTACTTTAAAATGTACAGATTAATTGCAACATTAATCGTCTTGTTAAATCTGAAACTAAATCGATTCTAACGAAAATTGAGTGTACCTATATTTTTTTCATTGGTTTCTTGGATCAATGCCAGTGTACGTGACCTCGTCTCGAGGCGCATTTACCTGCTAATAAGTAACATACTCAATAATACTCAATATGTTTCACTTGCATTAATTTGTAAATGTTTTAACTGATATTCATGTTTCGTTTTCAGTGCAGTACATAACAACGTCTCGAGGTCGTCCTGCGATTACTATTGATGGTTACATGTTGTCAAAACAGAGCTCTAATAACGGTAAAACGCGATGGGTTTGTCGGAAACCAGCTTGTACGGTAGTTGCTGTAACCATCGATGATTATATCGTAAGATACAAAAACGAACATAATCATCCAGCTGATCCACCTCGTTCATACACATGAACTCTTAATGCGATCCAGTTTAGGCTGTGGGAAAGAGATGGCGCTAGACGACTTGTATAGCTCTGTCTCTTTCCCACAGCCTAAACTGGATCGCGTTAAGGGCTCGTGGTAAGGCCTCAGAGGTCGGAATTAGGTGCAGTTAGTTTAGTACTTGCATCGAAATGTTGATATTAATATGGATCTTTCTGGGTTTTCTAATAGACAATATCGTGTGGATACAGTATTACAAATAAATGATGATAAGTAATAAAGATTAGATAAATAAATTGTGTAACAGTAAATAACTTTTATTTAATAAATCACGGGATTTTTCTGCTCTTTATGAGTTATTCCGGGATTTGGGCCATATCTACTTTATTCTTTCGCTGTAAGAAATCAATGTAAGTACATGATTATCTCTACCTGATTCCGAAATATGATAATCATCCAGCTGATCTACCACGTTTATAATCTGTTTACTTATGATGATCTTATTATTGGGAATCATGCTTGACTATGACTTAGAGGTAACACATGTCTGTAGAAGTTAAGATGCAAATTGTACAGAGTAAGGTAGGTACAGTCACGAGCAATAACATGTATACACTTAACAAAATTCAAACGCAATTTACTGGTGAAATACTGGTTTCCACTTTGAAATAAGACCCTTTTTCGAAATAGTGTGGCTGACAAAATAGAAGTCTAATGAAAAGGCAAAAGTTTAATCAATATGGTAACAGAACATCGCTTTTGAATACTGCTTAGTGTATACATACTATTGCTCGTGACTGTACCTAATGTTGATACTTCCACGCAATGTGTGTGCGTTTTTGTGTGCCAATAAATAAAAAAACCTATTTGATTAAATTAATTTGATTTTAATTATCCTTTGATTTATATCCGAAAATAGAAATAGGTACAGTCGACAAAGTGGAATCATGACCCATTTTGATAATAAATCGTTTGAATCTGTCAAATTGACAAAGATCAAAGTCGTTACCATGGATATGTATGTTTACGCGAATGTGGACCTAATCGTATTTGAATGTTTCTAGGAAAATAAGCTTATGGTGGGTCATAATTCCACTTGGTCGATTGTACATTCTTAATAGTTAAAAAAAAATATGCAGTTTTATATTCCCCTGTTAGCCTCATAATCATATGCCTAGCAATAATCCCAACTATGTTCATGCCGACTTTCAGTCGAACGGAGCAACTGCCTATCTTATCTTCACGACTCAGTAACTGGGTAATACGTTATTCTTTGGCAAGACTGGTTGTCTAGTCAGACTAACAAGCATCAGACCAACAAAGTAACGACTGTCTACATTTTATAATTGACACCCGAGGCCTATATATTTTTTTTAAGTAATAAAGATTTTTTTTTATATTCAACAATGGTCGTCATACTTCATATATTATGATGATGATGACCCGAGACGAATGGCTTTGTAGGTACTTTTTGAGGTACGAATGATGTTAGCCACAAAGAGGTCAAAAATCATCCCACGGCTGTGGATGATTTACTACTGGGTTATGTAATATCCTATATCCTAACCTATTAGTTGTGACGCAAGTCGAATCGATCGAGGTAATAAATGTAATCTTAATGTAACACGTATCGAACAAAATTCAAATCGAGCAAGTTGATAAAGTTTTCTTCATATTTCAGTACCTGTACACACATCGTCGAGCAGGGGAGGTCCAGCCATATTCATCGGTGGCTATAGACTAGTTAAACATAGAACTTTGAACAGTAGAACTAGATGGCGATGCTGGAGACCAGGTTGTTCCGCTGTCACCTACACCATCAACGGTGTTATGGTTAAAAACAATAACCGTCATAACCATCCACCATCCCGAACCGTCTTTTACAATGAAAGGAAAGAATAAAGTGAAAGGAGGAACTATACCATAATTAGGGTTGATAACTGTCCTAAATATCAACAGCCTTACTACAAAAACTTTAAACACTTGTCTTGTCTAATAAAAGTGTGACTGAAAATCGCACCTTATTTCAGAGTCATAATCTCACATTTTTTTAGACAAGTGTTCAACAGACGTTTAAAAGTTTTTGTGGTACGACTGCAAATGTATTATCTAAAGGCAATGTTGGAAGGCGCGTGTGTACCTCATAGCTGACACGGCTAAATTATACGAACACTGAAATTGAATTCTGTGACAAATAAAAAAGTGAATTCTTTAAGTTCAAATTACCGTTAGATAAATTCTGGAATAGACTTTTTATTCTTTGAAGGTAAAATAAAAAGCACTATTTCGTTAAAATACTTCTTCTTTCACAATAATACTATAAATCACTTAGATAACTACTTAAGTATCTATTTGAGATTTTCTTCAGCAGATCGTCCGGTTTTCTACAAATTAGAGAATGGTGCGAAATTTATGAAGATTCACGGTTACAGTACGATTCACGAAAGATGACCACAAATGGCGGTAGACTTTGGTGTCAACGCCGCGATAGACGAATAGCTACTGAGCGGCCTATCACGAGACGCACGCGCGCCAATGGCGTCCTCCGGTGTTGACGCACTGCGCCCGCGCATCTCCAAAGGGACCTAAAATATGCCTACTGCGTCGTGATCATCTTTCGTGAATACATACACTCGACATTCTGTCTGCTCGTCTCGAGTGAGATGGTTGTGTGCGGACAGTCGGTCACGGAGCTGGCATGCCATCGTGCGTGGTCACCATAGGACACACAATGGTGGACAAGCACAACAAACATACACATCCTCATGACTACTGTTCAAGCAAAGCAAGAATTAAATAGAAACACCTTGTGCTTTGTTTGCATTTTCCGTTTCCATAATGCAGCGGATGGTCCTATTCCAAAACATATTCCGATGTTTTTTGTGGTACGATATTATTTCAGTAATGTTGTGATTTTTGTATTAATTTAGATAAGCATTATACTTAACGAGCAATGTAAGCATAAATTAAACTATTTTGTGATGTTTCAGCGGCATCAGCAAATCCTCTTACATTTGGGGTTTCAAGGTTTGGCAACCCCATCATATCTTGGGGCAAGTACACGTTTACTAAAAAACTGGCTCGACGTGTGAAGACCTGGTGGGAGTGTTCGGCGAAGAAGAGCTGTGGGTGTCGATGTGTTGCTGTCACTGTCAACGATCGACTGGTGAAGTTAAATGGTTGGCACAACCACTAAGATATCATCATAAGAAGTACAAATGAAAACAGGATTCAGAAAAAACTTAAATGATATCGTGATTGCGTAGATTCGAGATTGATGCTTACACAGCAAGATTGGTCTACTTTCTTTATTTTCAAAATGTCATGTCCTGCGGTATTCTGATGTGGGGCAAAGCCGCTGAAATGAAAAATATATTATTGCTCCAAAAAACGAACGGTTCGTGCCATTTACCAACAAGGTGCACAAAAAATTCTATGAACAACAAGTAAATATTTATCATGCATGTAATTAAAATTAAATGTAAATAGTAAATTGTTTCCATTATCTTTAAAATTATAATCTTAGTCTTAAAATATATCTCATTCCATAGTTTTCTATATCTTTAGGTTATGACTATTATATTTTATGAGGAATGAATATAGTGGCTAAATACGTACCGTCGTACCACAACATGTTAAACATCTGTTGAACACTTGTCAAAAAAGTGTAACTGTAAACCGACTCTAATATTAACAGTTTCTGAAAACAACAACAACAAAAACATCTGTTGAAACAACTGTTCAACAGATGTTTAACTTTTTTTTTTGTAGTAAGACGGCTTAACTAATATCATTAGTATTCTAATTTAATGTGAATAGTACTATAACAAGAAAAACTGTAATTCCTATGATTAAAGTTGTTTAACTAAAAATATTGTATATTTTACCCACGATCAACCACTATCTTATCCCTGTATGATTTTTTCTTCGGATTCCGGCCTGGAACAAAGTATATGCTCTACAAGTAGTTGTTACGGGTCTGGGTGTTTGAACATGGTTGAGAAGTAATAAATCAATGTTTGTATTACTAGTAAATACTAATACAAATATTTTATTTGTTGAACATGGGTAGGTTAGGTACAGATGTTGTTGTAAACTCTTCATTGCATGGAGATTAGAGCAAAATGTTGTAAAAGATGATAATATTTCTGATTTTGTATTTCAGAGCCATCAGAGCCAACTTTTGACTTATCTCAGCGTGGGAACCTCGTAGTACAGATAGGTCCGTGGCGGTACCACAAACATTCATGTTCGGGGACCAAGGTTCGCTGGACTTGCATCAAGAAGACGAACGGCTGTACTGCAGCCATAACTACTGTTGACAATGTCATCGTCAAGACTCTTGGCAAACATAATCATTAAGATTCATAGTTTTTAAAGATTTTAATAAGAATTTATTGTAGATGATATCAAAGTCGAGTAGTTGTTGTAAGTTAATTTCAGTGTTCTATTGTACAGTTACTCCCCTTTTCTCATATTCCTTTACAGTAGACTCTGTAACTGTAATCAGTGATACCTATGAAAACCTTCATACTATCTTCCATGATGTAGTACCAGCATCCTGCTGCTTATAGCTTACGAGTAAAAATTAATAATCATAATTGTGACTTAGCCTGTAAGAATGGTGATGACTTGTATTTAAAACTAACATGTAGCTATTTTAGGACCATCATATAATCTTGTAGACTTAAAGCGCGTAAATCTTACTGCACAGATTATGTAAAGAATACCTCCTTGATTAACTGGTTCAGTTATACCGCTATTTTTTTGACTTAGAGCGTGGCACCACAAAAAGATAAAGATCTGTTGAACACTTGTCTAAAAAAAGTGCAAAAATGCCGTTTTGACATTGACAGTTTATTCAAATAAGTGTTTAACAGATGCTCAACTTTTTTGTGGTATGACGGTAAGAGGTTTTGGAGGGCTTAAAGTTTCCAAAATTGTTAAATAACAGTTGGAAGTTGGAGTTGCGTAGAGACGAATTTTGTTTTTTTTTTGGTGATCTAGAATTGTTTAAATTGATCAAATAGAACTAGTGCTCCTTTTTAAAATTCCTATTAGTGTATTTATTTTATACTGTACTTCCTTTTAATCTATGCTTTCATTCTACAACTAGTAAATATTCAAGTTCGTAAATTGTTTCTTTTAATTCGAAGGCTTGTTCCATTATCCTTGTAACAGTAATGAACATGATATTTTATTTTCTAATCCCAAATTGGATTTTACATAATTATCACTTTTAAACAAATAAAGCTGGTTATCTATGTTATTATCCGGACCAGGTGTCGTTAATCTCGCCTGAAAGTTTTTGTAAAAATACTCGTACTTTCTTCTTAGTTATTTTTGTTTAGTACTAAAATAATTATTAATTGCAGATCTGAACCCTGTTTTTGCACAATCCCAGCGAGGTAACCCAGTCATCATGATCGGTCAGTACAGATTCAATCGAGTTAATAAACACGGTAACAGAACAAGATGGGTGTGCGTCAAAGCTAAGGCTGGCTGCAGAGCGTCCCTGCACACCATGGACAACGCCATCGTCCGAGTGTGGGGGTTCCATGACCCGCTAGCTCACACTAGCGCTAATAGATTCTAAGATCGAACGTTGTCGGACAACAGTGTCCAAATTATTGAGGCGTGTCCAAATTTTGCAATAACTAGCAAAGGTAGATGTAGCGTAAGTCCTTACATCCTACAAATACTGTCGAATATCGTATTCCGATACTGTAGGTACACATTCCAATTTAGGGCATTCTTTACTTAGATAGTTCCTACTTACTCTTAAGATGCATCCACACATGCCGCCGGCTTATGCCGCCGGCTTATGCCGCCGGGTTTCAGACCGCCTTTCCCAACAACGAACAACGTGCCGGCTGAGATGCGGCAAATGCCGGCGGCACGGCCGCCGGCCACGCCGCCGGCCGTGCCGCCGGGCATGTGTGGATGCACCTTAATAAATTGACAAGTACTTAATAGAATTTCTTTAATTTCTATTGTGACCAAGACTGATGTTCGAAGTAATGCTTTGCATGATTCGGTTCTTATTATTTTACCAGCCTTTGATGTCGCATTGCTGGGCAAAACCCTGAGTCCACCATCTTAACGCAGCAAGGCTATGAATTTAAGACTAAACTTAACTAAGAATTTATTTTAGTGCTTGTATTATCTCGGATCTCGAACGAAAAATGAAATGAGTAATATGTTTCTGACTTGACGTATTTAATCGTTTCTTAATTTATTATTACGAAAAAAGCGAGGCATGACTTATCCTGATTCTGCGAAGTTGAAACAGTTTTTAAAAAGGTGCTTCTATACACATGTTGCTAGTTACATTGAGGCTTATTTGAATTTGTTACATATTTTTTCGACGGATGAAATCGATTACTTAATTATGATTGAAGTTAATTAGTGTTACAATATAGTTTTAAGATGAATTTTTAGTAGTACACGGACTAACTTCAACAGTATTTACCTATAGGTAAACTCTCGCAATACTTTTACTAACATAAGTATTATACATTATTGTATAGGTTTCGGTGGTGGATGAAATAGAGAAACACACTACTTAAGATGAGATTACACGTTTATAATTTATTATTTTTACGTTGTCGTTTCATTTAGTCCTAAGTCCAACTTTTTTCTAAAAATCTTATCAGATATAAACGGAAGATTTTCGAGCGTCTTCAATAAAATAAACCCACAGTAAACCTTAATATCTTCAAATCAAATCAAATACAGAACGGGACTGCAACCTGCATCCAAGTCTGGATTTTTGTCTGTTTGCATTTTAAGGTAAGAGACACTACCCGTGGTTAAACAAAAGTTTAAACGTCTGTTGAACACTTGTCAAAAAAAAATCAGATTATGACATTGAAATAAGGTCCCTTTTTCAGTCACACTTTTTTTAGACAAGTGTTCAACAGATGTTTAGGTTTTTGTAGTAAGGCTGTACATGTTTTTATATCTAGTAGGTGTCGGTAATAATATTCGTTTATAATTATTTCAGTTTTAAGCTGCTTATCAAGTCAAGGCAACCAAATATTAGTGGCGAATGGTTTTCGCTTTCACAAAGAGAAGACTGTCGGATCAAAGACAAGATGGTATTGTGGTTACAAGATGCGATACAAATGTAAGGCCTTCATCACAACAATCGAGGGAGTAGTTGTTAAGAGCAGTTTTACTCATAATCATTGCTAGAAATAAACAAATAAAATAAAGAAAAAAATATTTTAATGACAAAAGGCAATAATAATCATATACTTAGTTAAACTTGGCTCTTAATCCTGATCATAGTGTTTGAATTAGACTAGCAATAATTTTACAAAAAACTCTTGGGCATAGAATGTAGACATTAAGATTTAAGGTGATAGGTATGATTTTTTTTTAAATAGTTTTATTTATTTCCCTAAACTGGCACTCAGGTAACCAATCAAAACTATGTTGACTTTACTATTTACCATTTTACAATTTCAGTAAGAACGTTAGTGACAAGTCGAGGCAATGTAATGATCGAAGTTGGTGGCCAACATTTTCACAAGAAAATAACTAGAGGTCTAAAAACAAAATGGACGTGTTCTACGTATAGGCAGACAAAATGCAAAGCTTTCATCTTCACCGTCGAAGGTACTATCATCAAGGCTAACTACTATCATAATCATGGATGAACCAATGACAATGATAAACTGGTCTATGGTAGCAATCTTTTTTTAAATTATTTTAACAAATCTGATTGTTGCTATTATTGTGTTTAGTGTCGAGGAATAGTAGACATTTTTGCATTTTGTGATATAGTTCAATGTCTGTTTTCAATGTACTCTTGAAATAAATTTACTACACGACTCACGCATATGTTTCATTTTGCAATACTATTTTTTTTCTGTTACATCCCCGAAAAACTACATAATGCTGATTTAGATATAGCTACTGATATCACGAGTTTTCACTATTTTACTTTACAGCGTCTTTCCGGTATTTACAGCGCTTCTTGTATGGTAAATAGAACAGCGCCTCTGGTGTGCGAAGAAGGAACTAATTTTTCCCTTGAAATTTAAAAATGTCAAAGTTCCAGTTTACTTTACATTAGAATAACTGAAAACTCTCAGTCATCGATGATTGTTGAGCACAAAAGAGGAGGACTGATTTATTTTAGTTAAATCGTAATTAAAATATTTATGATTTTGGTCCTTTTCATTTCAGTAACAAAGTATAAGACAAGTAGAGGAACAGTGATGTTGCTAGTTGGAGGGTATCGCTTTTCAAAGGAGAAAACCATCGGGCCGAAGATTCGCTGGCAGTGTTCCGTGCGATCCCGGACGAAGTGTAAAGCATTTCTCACTACTGTCGACGACCAGATCTTGAAGAGTTATTTGGAACATAATCATTTAAATACAAATTACTATAGCTAATGTGCTATGTTTATTGTCTTTAGTTAATTCCAACGTGATACTAGTAAAGGACCATGTTTTGAACATTGAATTAGTTAAAGTTATATTTTTATACGCAATAACGCTTGCATCGCGTCTCCGCAAAGATATTTTTAAAGAAAAGAAAAATTCAGTTGCGAGCAGGGATCGATCCTGCGTCTTCTGGATAGGTACTCTAGACCGAACGCTGCTCGCAACTGAATTTTTCGTTTCTTTAAAAATATCTTATTGAAGTAGATTATAATAAGAAGATGAAACCAGGTTTTTATGAAAGGTATGTTTATCTATATTTTATAACAAGAATGTTTTTCTATCTGTTGGACATTTACATTTGTTAGATTATATTAAATAAAGATAATAAATTATTTACACATTTAGATTTTTCTCTTTTATTTAAAACTATAAAAAGTTAAACTTACCAAGAAAAATACTTTTATTTTCGTTTTATGTTACTGCTTCCGTAAATTAACCTTCTTCACATAATTTAGCTGGCCGTGTCATACATTTCTGTATAACAATAAATAAATTTAATCTTTTCTGCCTTAGATTTTGTCACCAAATCATTTTTGTTTAGCTTTTCAGACGGAAAAAAGAACTTTGCTGATGTATTGGGGTGGATACCGATTTTCTAAGGACAGAGTTGTCGGTTTCAAAACAAGATGGCGTTGCTCTACGAGACGCCGAAGTAACTGTAAGGCCTTCGTCGTTACGATTGAAGATAACGTCATCGTCAAGTCTTGTCTCGACCACAACCATGAGAAGACGTATTCTAAACCCTAATTCAAGAAGTGAATGCGAAGTATTTGTGAACATAAAACTGTGTGGATTATTTAGCCATAGAATATTATTTGTCTTCTATGTCACAGTCAACAACAATTCTTATTAAATGCGACATGATTCTTTATAAGTGCTTGAATTGAGAGACAATGTCAGGATTGGCGGTTACTGTCGTACCATGAAAACTTCTAAACGTCTGTTGAACACTTGAATAAAAAAATGACAGATTATGTCGTTGAAATAAGGTCCGTTTTGCAGTCACTCTTTCATTAGACAAGTTTTTAACAGATGTTTAAGTTCTTGTAGTAAGGCTGTTATCGTTTACATAATATTAACTCTTCTTTCTTCTATTAAATCGTTAGCATCATAAAACATAATTATTGGCTCTATTTTTTATGCTTCTTCTTTCATCACCTACCTAGTATTTACTTACTTTTTTTTGGTGTGTATTGTTAACCATAGATTTTATTGTTGGCATGCTGGCACTACACATACTTATAACAACATGCTTTCTGTCTTGTATCTCAACAGTATTGATTAAAAAGTCGTTTTTGACTTCTGATGTTAAATGTTTTCAATAACAAAATTATTATTATTTCAGCGTTTTTCGGGACAACGAGCTACGGGAAGCGTTGCTTGAATATCGGGTTGAATAGATATACTGTGCACCAGAACGAGGGTCCAAAGATAAGGTGGCGGTGTGTGAATAAGATCCATGGCTGTCAAGCGTTCGTCACGACCATCAACAATATCATCATCAAAAAGCGAGATGATCATAATCATGAATAAATAGTCATCACCTGAGATATTGCAACAAGGATTGTAGAAACGGCAATTATACAGGGTGGAATTTTGTAATGCCTCCTGAAGAGAAAGTACTCTTAATACCTGCTGTAGATAGAAAATTTTACTCAAAGGAAACATTCCTTTATTTTTGAATAAAAAGCAAACTGCATTCAAAGATTTTAGAAAATTCTCTTCTCCCACACCCGGGAATCGAATCGGCTAAAATATGAAAAAAATATACCATATTATATACAAAATTCCACCCTAAATATATTATTTGTTTTCCATTATAATTATGGACACGAAAGCTCGAGCACGTACTTACCTGAAATTTTATTTAAGCATCTCGAATCCTGGAAGTTTTTGAAGTGAAAACTTCTTTAGCGGCGTTGTACATTTCTTTTGTAATGAGTAAAACATGTAAAAAGCGATCGAAAAAGCGCAAGACGTAGTTTTAATAACCGCCATCTATTGCTCTTAGCATTAACCACGTAGAATGAAAATTCGTAAGGGTGCGTCCACATCTGGCGAATGCGCCGCAAATGCGCAGCTCGCGCGCCGTTTGCAAGCTGCACGCGTGCAGATCGCGTGCCGCGCGCGCGCTTCTCGCCCACCTTTTGGCATACTAAATTCTCATTCTCATTGCCGAGAATGCGAATGGAAACGGCGTGCGAGCTGCGCATTTGCGGCGCATTCGCCAGATGTGGACGCACCCTTAGACGAAGAGGCAAACGATGGCTTGCATTTAATCGGTCAATGCCATCTATCGAGCATATATGAATACCTACATTTGTGATTTGACACCTGTACGACACTAACAAGATGTAAAAAAAATCGTTAACTTGATATCTGTACCACTCCAGTTTTTTTTAAATATTACACAGTAATAAAAGAGTTTTTACTTCTACCGACACTCCCGGAGTGCAACCAGGTGTTTTTTTAAATATATTGTAGATAATTCATACTGCATTTGATTCTTTTCCATTAACATAAATAAAAATAAGTTTTTAATACTTTTGAAATAGTTTTTTTGTTATGATTCAATTATTGATTGCGGAACCTATTTACAGATTTCCTAACATCTATCCTTCGAGCGCGATTCTGCTCTAAAGAAACCACAAACATATACATCGGAGGCCACAAGTTCTTCAGACACTCTCGATCAATCGTCGGCAACAGAATAAGATGGGCATGTGCTAAGAAACATAAACACAAATGTAGAGCCTCAGCTGTTACTGTCGACGGGGTTGTGGTATCTACTACAGGCTTGCACTCACATACTTAAATTGTACTGGAAATACTAAACTCGGGTACTGAATAGGGTATCTTATAGGATAGATTATCAAAAAAATGTTTGACTCGTATTTCTTTTTTGACGTGACAACGTCTTATAATTCGATGGCCTTCTGCACGCATGAAAAAAGATGACGTCATGCGGCGTTACCTCGCTCTGTAGCGTTCCATAGCAACGTGCGGCGGCGTGTCAATTGTTTGTTTATAACGTAAGTGCAGTATTTTCTTATGACGTTGTCACGTTCAACTATCGTCAGTAAACCGACTTTACAGACAACCGAATTTCGAAGCGTCTGTGTCAATATTCATTGATTTATAGAAACTAAAAATACGGATTCATTAACGTTAGAGATTTGAACATTCGAAGACAATAGAGCATCAATTTGCGCGGTTTTATGTTACATTACAGGTGAATTCTCGCGGTGAGGAAGCGCCTTTATAGATCTTTTCAATGTTCAAAAATATTCAGTTTTAAACTCGAATAGCTTGGTAAAGACGAATTTATAAACTGTTGTCTTATTTATTTATTGTACTTAATTGTGTAATACCAAAATAATTGTATGAGAAGCGTCTAGCTATGTGTAGATATTATAGTTAAAAGAGAATAAGGACATCGTAAAATCATAGTGACGTGTCTTGGTGCGTATTGCTGACGTATTAAAATTATGTTAATAGATCTGATGTGCCTTGAAAGTTCTAAAATTCTTGAAAAAATGTCAAAATTATATTGTTAAATTATATTACCTAGAATTTATCAAAAAAAATCTTATGGAACATGGAAAAAATATCTCTAACTGAAAATGGGACCTCAAGGACCAAAGAAGAAAAATATCTTTGTTATTTTAATAATTATGATCTGAGTAAACGTTTTTTAACGATTAAAATGTTGAATTAACAACAATAAAATGATAATCGAAACGCATTTTTTAATATTTAATGGATTGAATTTCACATTCCAATTTGCAATATAAACTGCAATTGTACATAGTATAATGCAAGGTTCGTAAAATAAAAATGTGTAGTAATCGTTGTTATAAATTTTTTAGAGAGATTTAACTAAACGAGCTTTACCGACTGGTCAACAAATTCACAATCAAAATACAAAAAATTGTATTATACAAAGTATTATTTGTAATGTTTATTATGTTATGTTTTCATTATGGAAATAATTATTTTATTAATTAACCGTTGGGATTTAGGAATTGTAATAAGGTCGTCACTTTACATTTGTAAATGTATTGTTTTTCTTAGTTATTTATTGTTTTAGTATTTAATTTGTTTGTTTTTGTTTTAAACAATGCCTTTATATGAGGGTGACCCTTACCCTAAGTGATAAAATGGTTCAATGACACATAGATACATTGTTTTACAAAATCTCAGTGTTTTCAATTTAAATAATTATATCTGTCAGTATTTAAGTTTATAATCAGTGTTAATTTTTTATTTATTTCACCACCTTCCTACCTTTATCAAAATAAGTTACACAAATAGGTGTTTTTTCGACGTTTACCAATGGTAATTGGTAAACGGGCAATGACGCGTGCCAAAATTTTGAATTTTTATGATTCTACAAGATTTTTTATTGCCGGTTTTTCATCATTGGTAATTCAAATTCAGGTAAATTAATTAAAATGTCTAGATTCGCTCAGTTACGTATGTATACTGCGATACAATCGCATGCACAGTACGAAGAACAAGAAACTACGATGGTACTGCACTCACTACCACCAGGGGTGCAGGGTGGCGGTACTCAATACTCACACTTATGTACTCGTAGCCAGCGATCATATTGGCAAATCGACATGACCCTCCCATGATCCGAGATGTATCCATAGCTTTCTTAAGCAAACTAGTTCAAGATAACTTATTTTACTAGCCTACTCTGTCCCACTTCTGAGAAAAGGTTTCCCCTCCACTTCATTCCTTCCAATTCTCTCGATGGTGTGTTCACGCCAATTCACAAGGAAGCTATCCAAAGCGTCCCGCCATCTTCTCCTATAGTAAGATAACTTTCCAGATGCTTAACTTGTTTTCGGGGAGGTAATTAGTTTGTACAGAAGTAAAAAAAAAACTACTTCATGATTTTATTCTAATTTCTGTAAATGTTCTCTTCCCACATACCTATTCCTCATTAATTAATCGATATCTTTTCAGAACACGACGACCCAGTATTTCTTACTACACCGCACGCTCAGCCAAAACTGCAACTGCTACGTGGAAACTACAAGTTCTATAAAGACCGTGAATATGGAAATGGCAAAACTAGATGGCGCTGTTGTAAGAAAAAATGTCTTGCATCGATCACTACTGTAGAAAATTGTATAGTCAAGGTTGGAGGACACCATAATCATTGATATTCGTTAGGGAAAGCTTATCAGAAAAGAAAAATTCTAGTTCTAGTTTTTTCCTAGTTGTAATACCTAGATACCTTAATAATTATATGTTTACAATAAATGTGATAAATTGAAAACTTTATATTGCTGAGGGCTGATTTTTCAATAGCCAGATATTTGATATGAGGAATAAAAATGGCGGTTTGACAGCTTAATCTATAGAAAATCAAACCGTTACTTTAATTCCTCAGTTAGAGGTTATCTGACTATTGAAAAATCAGCCCCTAATCATTATTAATTTAGTTAGCAAAGGTAATAATAAAAGGATTGATTTACCTTAACAAATAATAATGAAAGTTTTTAATTACAGGTAAAATAATAAGACTGGGCTCAGCTAATTGCCTCCTCGCTCTTGGATACACTTACAATCGCAAGCAGACCGCGAGATCGCAAAAATGGCGGTGGTACTGCACCCGGTACCACCGTGGTTGCAAGGCAGCTGTAATCTCCACCGAGGACCTGGTCATTACTGACTGTTTTGGTGACCACAATCATGAACCTCCGAAATTGTTACGTACCCCTAGTGGCTTTTATACTACTTTAAATTAACGATTTCGAGAAACGTCTCACATGACTGTGTGTATTGATTCGAGATAGCCTTTAAGGGCGCATAACCAAAAAGTTGGTAACGTTGCTAATAGCTGTCAAATATTAACAAGTTTTATTTTTTAGGCAAACTTAATATAAGGTAATAAGAAATATGGCTCTGTAGTGCACTAAAAACTAATATAGAAATGCAATTAAAACACTGAATTCGATGTTGTAAACGTTTCAGGTACCTATATAAAAGGCACTTGGAATGTCTTCTAAAACTATTTACTCGGTGTTACGGTATTAATAATCATTGCATTCCCTAATAATTTATTTAGAGCACTACAGAGCTATATTTTTTATATTCGTACAGTAAATTTTCAAAATTAAAACAAAACTTGTAAATATTTGACAGCTATTTGCGACGTTGCCAACTTTCTGAATACGTGCTCTTAGAGAGACAAGGCCATTGGACTGTTCTGAACTATGATGAAACTATAAAGTGTACGCCAATTTTATTGTCCATTCTGATTTTTACTTTCAATTTACTAAGAAGGAACCGATTCAGAAGCAAAGAATCTCATCGACTTGTTATTTGAAATTCCAAACAAACTTGTAAAATTTTACTGTTTTGTATGACAATTTAACCCAGGTAAGATAAAATGTGTAATTATCCAAATGGTTATAGGCGTACGTCATGGTTATAGGCATAACCAAATGCATATAACCTGATTCTTGACTTGACCTGAGTTAGACCCTCGAGCCGGATTATCTGGCATGAGAATCCTGAATATTTTTTAATTAGATAATTATATTGACATATCAATTAGTGTATCCTTTTAAGTTTATAATCTCAGTATGATATTATTTATTTTCTATCAACTTAAACTACCTAACAAATAAAAAAAAATGTGAACGTTAATTATATATTTTGTTCTATTTCCGAAATTGTTTAAAAAAAGACTTAAGTTGGATGTCATTTTTATTGCAAAAAACTTAAATCATCATCAGCCTATTAATGTTCCCACTGCTGGGACACAGGCCTCCTCTCTGTAAGAGGGGGTGGGCCATAATCCACCACGTTTTTTTAATTAAAACTAGATGTTTTTCAAAACATTTAATTTTTTACATTTTGTACATACTTATATTCAATCAAATAGTTTGATTACTTCACGAGAGAAATAAAACTTCACACAACAAAAATTTAAATTTGTTATCATCATCATCAGCCTATAATGTTCCCACTGCTGGGACACAGGCCTCTTCTCTGTGAGAGGGAGTGGGCCATAATCCACCACGCGGGCCCAGTGCGGATTGGTGGATGTCACATGTCTTCGAATTTTTGGTTCTAGGACATGCCGGTTTCCTCACGATGTTTTCCTTCACCGTTTTGAGAGCAGTAGTGATTAAATAAATTACACAAAGTAATGCGCCTGCCGGGATTCGAACCCACGACCTACAACTCGTAAGTCGGGGCCGATACCACTGGGCCACCACTGCTCTTAAAAACTTAAATGCAATATAATATAATAATAATAATAATAAAATAATAATAATAATTTTAAAACATGTAAAACGCATATCTGAACAATATAAAATTCACACAGTACACGACCAACCCAACACACAAGCCATACACACATTAGATACACTAAAACAAAAACTTGCAGTAGTATCAGGTCGGCTGCAAAGATATAAAGCGTGCACTCAGAGAAAACAGCAAAACACCCAATTTGTTCATAACGAAAAGATATTTTATCGCAACCTAAGACAGACATCTACTAATGTTCAAAATAACAGCACCATTAACGATAGTCGTAACAATCTTGACCCAGAAGTACTACAAAGTTTCTGGGCAGGAATATGGGAACAACCAACCGAGCACAACACAGCAGCTGAATGGATACAAACAGAATTGACTAACAGCAGTCAAAACATTCAGCCAATGACATTCGAACACCTACCTCCACAAGTATTTCATGAAGTACTAGGTCGTTTACATAACTGGAAGGCTCCCGGGTCAGATCATATCCATAGCTACTGGTACAAAAAATTCACAGCTGTTCATAGTTTTCTTTATAATTGCATAAATAATTTTATTCAAGATCCCAAATCAATCCCATTATATTTAACATCAGGTACAACTTATATGATATCGAAAGACCGCAACGATCTTTCTAATCCTGCAAAATATAGGCCCATTACATGCCTGCAGACCTTGTACAAGATTATGACATCCTGTATATCGGAATTAATATATAAACACACCGATGCTAATAACATCTTAGCCGAACAGCAAAAAGGGTGCCGAAAATTTAGTCAAGGCTGTAAGGAACAATTAATCATAGATTCCGTAATTCTTAAAAAGGCTCAGAAATCCAAAACTGACCTCTACAGTATGTATATTGATTATAAGAAAGCATATGACTCGGTTCCCCATTCATGGCTACTACAGATTTTAGAAATTTACAAAATTCACCCAACTATTATAAAATTCCTGAAAACTTTGATGATGACATGGTCTACTGTCCTCCAATGCAATACTTTAACAGAACCAACTGATATCCGCCCAATCCAAATACAACGAGGTATCTTTCAGGGAGATGCACTGAGCCCACTATGGTTCTGCCTTGCCCTAAACCCTCTATCAAACATTTTAAACTCAACATGTATAGGTTTCCCCTTAGAAGACACCACCAACAGTTGCCAGCATCAAGCACAAAATAATGCTTTAAATCATCTATTGTACATGGATGATATTAAGTTATACGCAAAAAGTGAGAGTCAACTAAATGAACTAGCAACCCTTACAGAACAATTCACTAATGATGTTAAAATGGAATTTGGTATTGATAAATGCAAAATAAATTCAGTTAGAGCCGGGCAATACTATCAACATCAATACACATTAGAATCAGGAGAACATATAGAATCATTAGATGAACACGATACATATAAATATTTAGGATACAACCAGTCACGCCAAATAAACCATAAAGAAACTAAAGAAAAACTAAAACAGCAGTTTCAACATCGATTGAATTCTATCTTAAAAACACAGCTTTACGCAAAAAACACAATTAAGGCACTTAATACCTTTGCTATACCCGTACTTACCTATTCCTTCGGCATTATCAACTGGAACATAACTGATTTAAAAAGTTTACAACGAAAAATAAATACTACCATGACAAAATTCCGCAAGCATCACCCAAGATCGTGCGTGCAAAGAGTAACATTACCAAGAAAGGAGGGAGGCAGAGGTCTCATCGACATCTTAAATCTACATAATAAACAGATCACAACACTACGACAATATTTCTTTATTAAATCTGAATCTTCTACACTTCACAAATTAATTACAATCAACGACCACCACTATACACCACTAAATTTAAAAGATAAAGCCGAACAAAAAAATGAAAAAACAACCGACAATAAAACTAAACTACTCGAATGGAGCCAGAAGTCTTTACATGGAAGACACTGTCACGATTTAAGCCAAATTAATGTCGACAAGGAAGCGTCGAACGCGTGGCTTAAACGAGGCGAGCTCTTCCCTGAGACTGAAGGCTTCATGATCGCCATTCAGGACCAAGTAATTGAAACTAAAAATTATAGGAAGCACATTATCAAAAACCTAAGCATTGACACTTGCAGAAAATGCAATAGCTTACCAGAAACCATCCAGCATATAACAGGTGCCTGTAAATCAATAGCCCAGACAGACTACAAACACAGGCACGACCAAGTCGCTAACATCATTCATCAAAAACTGGCACACCAATACAAGCTAATAGACTCCATAACACCTTACTACAAATACATACCTAAAATTCTCCTGGAAAACGAGTCAACAAAATTATATTTTGATCGAGGGCTCTTTACTGACCGAACTGTTCACTGCAATAGACCAGACATCACATTAATAAATAAAACAAACAGAACCGGATATCTCATAGACATAGCTATACCAAATACACACAACTTACAAACGACTATCGCAGAAAAGTTATCTAAATATACCGAACTAAAAGAAGAAATAGCCCGACTCTGGCATCTGCAAAAAGTAACAATAGTCCCTATAGTCTTGTCCACAACAGGAGTGATACCAAAGCAACTACACCAGTCTCTTACTTCCCTGAATCTGCCTTCTCACACCTACCATCTGCTGCAGAAAGCAGCGATATTAAACACATGCAGATTAGTGAGGAAATTCCTGCAATGTGATATAGCTCCAACCACCACTGCAATCCAAAACCCGTCTGATAGTCACTTAGCTTAGGCCCGTGCTATCAGTATCTCCCGGCTTCCCGGTTACCCGGCCAGCCGAGAAAAAATAAATGAATGCAAAAATAATAATAATAATAAATTTATTCAAAAACATATGGTACAAGGTTATACAGTTTTCTTATCTAAGTACATTAAATTCACAAATAAATTTGTGCCTGAACTAGGTAATCCTGTGTTTCAGGCGATTAAAGGTAACATTAATTTAATTAAAAATAATCACATAATTAAAAATCATACTAATCTAATGTTTATCAAAGGTGTAAAAATATAATTTTAATACTATCTTAACTTAGATTATAAAAAACACACACTAACAATATTACAAGTAATCTTTACTTTGGCACAAGTAATAACTTCTCTGTATCTTCATAGGACATTGTTTGTAAAGTTTCCCTAAGGAATTTTTTGCAGTTACTGTAATTTAAGGAGTAGATGTTGCCATTTTCATTTAGTCTGTTATAGAGCAGTGGTCCAAGGAACATATAAAATTTGGCTGTAAAAGCATGTTTTGTACTTATTTGGGGGCAAACTATATCTAAATGAATTAATTAATGAATTAATCAAAATGAATTAATCAAAACACTTTTTTTGTAATTTTTTTCATTTTGTAAAAGTCTGACATTTCAATTTGAGCCTGTGTTTAACGTGTGTTTTATTGCTTTATTAATTATTTAATGACTTTCAGTTGAATGGTACCAGAAACAGAACGGAACTGAGATAGCCATGATACAAGGATATACATTCGGCGTTGATAATCGATTAAAATCAACCGATAATTACAAGTGCTCCTCACACCATACGAGATGCAAAGCTCGCTTCGTCGTCACAAAGGATCGAGGTTACATTAAATCTTCTTTTCTAGAACATAATCACCCACCTCCTAAGTTCATAATTCGTAATGGTATTTATATTAAACTTTAAAGTTTATACTTTCACATGGTGATATTTTCATTAGCTTTTTTTTTTAGCGTGGTAAAACACTGTACCTTTAGCACGAGTTTTCACTCTTAAAGGATGCTTATACACGGCGTACTTAAGTAACCCGCGCAAGTGCCTCAACATGCTCAAGCTACATGCGCCGTGTATAAGCACCCCGCGGGTAACTTGATCAAGTAGCTTGCGCATGTTGCTGGCGCGGGTAACCCGCACCTTAACTTGCGCGAGTTACATGCACCGTGTATAAGCACTTTTACTTTACAGCGTGTTTCCAGTATTTACGGCGTTTCTTGTATGAAAAAATGGAACAGCGCCTCTGGTGTGCGAAGAAGGAACTCAGTTTTTCCTTGAAAATTGTCAATTTGTAATTGTCAAAGTTCCAGTTTACTTTATCTTTATTTTATCTGTATCTGGAACACAATAATCCACTTCCTCATTATTTTATTCGTGAAGATTATTTGAATTAAGAATGTATAGCTGTATAAATAAGTTAAAATAATATGTGATAGAGTTTATAAATATTTTTTTGTTTAGATTTAATTTTAGTACGATGGACCTGAACCCCGTTACATTAGACAGTGATTGTTATTAATAGGACCAATCATAACCACTTGTACTATTGCTTCGAACCTGAAAGTTCAATACTCAAAGAAATTGCTTATTCGTACTATTCTTATTCATATTCATATTTCACAAAAAAAGTTGAAATGTTTTAATTTTATCTTTGTGGTTGAATAAATAAATGGTATATCAAAATAAAAATGTAATTGTTTTTATTCTTTCCGTACATACTTAATTCAATGAATAATGTAACAGTACTTATTGCCTCGAAAAGTTGTATAATCATGACAACTGCTAATCTAGAAACAACTATTACTTGAAAACCCGAAGGCTAAATGAAAATATAATCAAAAATACTAATGTTACGTGTTTTATTACAGGTATTGTTCCAGTTTTTAGAAAGTCCAGAAGTGGTAATGACGTCATAGTCCTTGGTCCCTATCGGTATAATCGGGTCAATAGTTACAAAGGGCCCAAAGTCCGATGGACCTGTACTCGTTACCCGGGATGCCGATCAATTATCGTTACTATCGACAATGTCATTTTTAACCATAAAAGTGAACATAATCACTAGAATAAGTGTTTAGAACCTGAATGTATTGTTATTATTATTTTTTAATTACAAAAAATGTTGCCACTGTTTTGAAGTAACAATCAATCATTTTTTACCTTTGTGGTTGAATAAATAAATGGTATACAAAAATAAAAATTTAATTGCGTTCATTCTTTCCGTACATACTTAATTCAATGAATAATGTAACAGTAGGTACTTATTGCCTCGAATAGTTGTATAATGACCAACTGTTAATTCAAAAAGAACTATTACTTGGAAACCCGAAGGTTAGATGAAAATATAATCAAATACAAATATTACGTGTTTTATTACAGATAATGTTGCAGTTTTTAGCAAGTCAAGAAGTGGTAATGACGTCATAGTCCTTGGTCCCTATCGGTATAATCGGGTCAATAGTTACAAAGGGCTCAAAGTCCGATGGACCTGTACTCGTTACCCAATAGGATGCCGATCAGTTATCGTTACTATCGACAGTGTAATTGTTGACCACAAAAGTGAACATAATCATTAGAATAATTATTTTGAACCTGAGTGAATTGTTCAATTATTATTTTTATCTACAAAAATATGTTGCCACTGTTCAATTAAAATCATTATGTCGTTTGTACGTGAATAATTAAAAAAAAAAAATGTTTCGTTTTTTTTTCTAAATAAATACAGGTTATAAATGACAATTTGATTCTGTATTCTATTTTGTAAACCTGAAAATCACTACAAAATTAACGCACTGCATAACTGCAAGAACTCCCCGTAAGGGGTTTCCTTGCCCGTAAGCCAATGTCCCGTCACACCGCTCCACCACGTGTCCCTCTGTTTAGCAGAGGCCACAGTGGTTGGAGTAAGAGCGGGCCCGGCGTGCACTAACCCTGCCGCCGGGCAAGCAAGAGGAGCGTCAGCATAATGACGGGGCCCCCCTATAGAGGGCCACAGTCCTGCCGGGGTTGCGGGACATAAGTATACCGCGACTCCGGCACATGAGGGGCTGCCGAGGGATACCGTGGACTTTAGTCAGTACGAGTCTGACAGTCCCTCCCGCCCTGCCCGGGGTGGGAGGACTCATTTGATAATATTGCCACGTAAAAAAAAAAATGTCCCTATAACATGGCGCGTCGTGTTCTATGCGCGCCTCAAAGAGCGTCAGCAAAAATGACGGGGCCCTCTCAATGTTTATAAGCAAGACCCTATAATATTAATTAATTAACTGTTTTTCAGTGCACTGGCTCACAGAAGCTGATGGAAACGAAATTGTCGTGGTAAACAAATACACGTTCTATCGAAGTGAAATTGGAGCTCGGTTTAACACCTGGAGTTGTACTTACGGTAGATGCACTGCTAGGGTGATGTTCACAAAAGAAGTTACACGCAGGAAGCGCCTCATGAAAGAAATGAGGGAGGAACACACGCATGGACCTCCAAGAGTTGTGCTATCTAAAGAAGGATGCAGGTCCCACTATCCACGGGACCACTAGATATCACGTCAAAATAGGAAGCTTAAGCTCAGTAAACGTAAAATATTGTGTCAATAAAAAAACCGATGGAATTTAGTAATTTGTGGTCGCGGTATGCAAAAATGTAAATTAAAAAATATCGATATTCTTAAAAGTGACGTAACAAATCTTTGGTAGGTACTACCAACTTGGTTTTTTTTTTGCATTTTACTCTACTAAGACTATTAATTCAAGGTTATCCATTAATTACCAGACACCCTGTACATCATAATTTAGAGGCACACATAAGAAATACATAGTAGATCATAGAGTTGTGATAAACGTAAATTGGTAACTGGAATCCTAACCCTACGTATCGTGCGTGGTACATCCTTAGTGGAGCGAGCAGAAACAATTCAAGGTGACGTATGTCAGCGCGGTGGGATTCGACAAGATCGGCAAATCCAAGTTGCAAGATGATGCTTCATCATCAGCCTATAAAATGTTCCCACTGCTGGAACACAGGCCTCCTCTCTGTGAGAGGAAGTGGGCCATAATCCACCACGCGGGCCCAGTGCGGATTGGCGGATGTCACATGTCTTCGAATTTCTGTTTCTAGGACATGCCTCACGATGTTTTCCTTCACCGTTTTAAGAGCAGTGGTGATGAAATAAATTACACAAAGTAATGCCTGGCTGGGTTCGAACCCACGACCTACAATTCTTAAGTCGGGGCCGATACCACTCGGACATCACATGATACTTAATTATATTTTATTAAATATTGTAGATTCAGTAATAATTCAGTTTTCCATTTAAGAGCGTATATTCCGAAAGTTGGCAACGTCGCAAATGGTTGTCAAATATTAACGAGTTTTAATTAATTTAGCATTGTTACTGTATGAAAATAAGAAATATGGCTCTGTAGTGCACTAAAAAATTGATAAGGGAATGCAATAATTAATATCGTAACACCGAATATATCGTTTTAGATGTAAAAAAGCATTTGGAAGCTTTCCAAATGCCTTTTATACACCTAAAACGGTTACAACATGAAATTCAGTTAGTGTTTAGTGCACTACAGAGCGATATTTCTGGTTTTCATACAGAAAATTCGCCAAATTAATTAAAACTTGTAAATATTTGACAGCTTTTTGCGACATTGCCAACCCTCAGAATATGCGGCCTTAAAAGTTGTAATAAAAGAGCCTCTGCTAAAATGTTCGGTTATTTGTGTCCTTCCAAAAATAAAAAAAATTAGACTAAAAATGTTTCTTTTTTATTTACACCGAATATTGCATGAGGCAGACGAGAGCATAGCTACCACAGCCTGACTGCCAAACTTAGCTTGTATCTCTACTCGTGAACTCCAGAACAGCATGAAATATTGTTATATTTCCAGTGCTGCAATTTGTGAAAAAACAAGATGGGAAGGAACTGGCGGTTGTTAACGGCTACACGTTCTATTGCCACAAGAGTCATGTGAGGACGAAGTCTTGGAGCTGCACTAAAGGCGGGAGTTGTAAAGCAAGGCTCACTATCACCAACCACATTGCAGCATCACACAGGACCGTGCTGTCAGCCAGGCTACAACACACACATGCACCGCCTCTCTTTGCTATATCAAATGGATACTATGTTAAAATAAGATAATAACTCGTGCCAGTATAATATATTCAATTTTTGTTGTGTGAAGTTTTATTTCTTTCGAGAAGTAATCACACTGTTTGATAGTAGATGTAAAAAAATAAATGTTTTGAAAAACATCTAGTTTTAATTTTGCGAATAAAACCCTGGCATGGATGCAGGATGCTGTTCCACCCTCCAGCCCTCATGCGTAATATGACAAGAAAATTATTTTCAAAACATGCAAAAAAACTCTTTTCAACTTCTTAATGCACCTGTATTCTTCCATCATGGTGCCTGATAACTCACAACCGTATGCGATGTTTTCAACAGCCACACCAAAGTAAATTTAAACTTGTACGTTTCTTTCAACATTTTCACGTTACTTCCTTTATTCATATTTGTTTCCATATTATTTACATTTTTAAATATTCTATAAAACTAAAAAGAAAAAAAAAACATTTAAAAATATAAACAATAGTGGCCCACCGGTATCGGGAACAGGGAACGTTACTTATTATTAATTATCTAATATCTGGTTGACCGAGTTTCGCTCGGTTTATAAAATGTCTATATCTTGGGAACCGAGTTTTTCTCGAACCTGGTACCTGGGATAAATCGATTCCTTGAGCCGAAAAACCCCTAATCTGTAACTTTCATGAAAATCCTTGGAGCCGTTTCCGAGATCCTGGTTAAATATAAATATACAAGAATTGCTCGTTTAAAGATATTGGATAATCATGTCATTTGTTACTTCATATACATATATATTATGTGTACACGTATAAATATATGTTAATAGTAATTTATGGTTATTTTATAAGTTTAAAATTGTACCAAACTGACAGCCAGATGTTATCCTATTTGTTTTCTTTTTTTTTTGTTATTAAGGAGATTATCATTTTGAAAAACATACAAAATTCTTTTTTTTTTGCAGAGATCACCAAGTACGTAGAGTCACGGAGAGGGAAACCACTCATTCTAATTAATAACTACACCTACTGTATCCAGCGTCATTATAAACGTAAGAACACTACTCGTTGGCACTGTTCCACCCATAAAGATAAGAAGTGCCATGCTATGCTCGTTACTGATAACAATAGGAAAATTATTTCCGCTAATTATAAACATAATCATTCTCCAGGTAAATACGCTATAATTCAGGGAAAGTATATCCGAGTATAAAAAATAAACTTTTTCATTACGCATACTGTGAAAATACTTCATTACATGCCTGATGAGCGGGGTGAAAGGTATCCTTTACAGCCAAGTCACTTTCACCACTTGGATAACTATTGGGCCTACCACATGCACAAGCTTCCACAGTTTTACCTGCGCAAGAAAAAACAATAAACGGTCGGAAACCACAGATATAGATATACCTAGATAACGCAAGTATCAGGATCTGTACGGAAACCAAGCGAGCCATTTTTTTGACTAACTTTTATGACGTCACAAAAACTATTTAGTCATGGGAAAAGCAAATCGATTGAAGTATGCCACCGCTTACGGTGCCTCGTACCACAGCACAAACCATTTTAACAACGAACGATGGACTGATTTTAACGAGCGCGAAAATATCCACTTACGCATTTTGGTCGTAAACTAGCACGGATTTTTGGAACGCGAAGTACAGCTTGGCAAAAAACAGTACAAAACCGGAAGTCGCCACTGTGCTCTCGCTACCAGCACTTTGAATGATTTTATTTTATAATTTTTACTTATTACGTTAGTTTTATGGCACAATAATAAATCTAACAAACTTGCGTTCTTTGTTTACATCAAATAGCTTTTATTAAACGTTGTCAACAAACAAAAAGATTAGTTCCTTTTCAATCCGTTCTGGCCAAACTGTAGTTGCTCTTGCGTTATCTAGGTATACATATACATATTATATCTGTGTCGGTAACACTGAACGCCCAAACGCACAGGTAAAACTGTGGTGAAGCTTGTGCTTAAGGTGGGCCCATATGTCTTGTTTTTTGTATTTGTAACGATGAAAAAATGTACCTACGTGATTCTCACTATTTGATTTGGTTTTTATGAATGTTTATTATAACAAAATTGTAAAACTAAGATAAATAAATAAATTTCGATTAACACAAAATTCGGTTTTGCTTTTGTTATCAATCATTTGTGTCATTAATTGATCTTATTGTTTCTTTTACATTCTTATGATAAACTTTTCTATTGAACTAAGAGTATAGAAGAAAAGTAGCTTTACCTATATGATACAAAATCAGTTGGTATGAAAAAAGACGTTTCACGTGGTTATTTTTTCTTTATTAAAAATGACCACGTGAAACGTCTATTATCCCATTGTCACAATGTCAGGATCTGATGATTGGATCCTGGAGAAATCGAGGGCAACCCTCAAAATGGGCCCACACATCGTTTTTCGCAAATTGTATGAAGTAATTTAAGTACTTGCGTATGGAAAATTGGAAATCATCATCTAAGTAAGAACTCGGCATCGACTGAAATTATGTTATTTTCGCATATCTCCGGAACTACAAGTCTGATTTAAGTTTTTTGTTGTACTAGGTATTGTTCAACTTAGGGAATACTGCAAGTTTCATCAAAATCGGCTCAGTAGTTTTTGAGATAAGGATTGAATGAAAGAGATAATAATAATAATATAATAATATTCCACAACTATCACACAACGCCATCTAGTCCCAAGCTAAGCAGAGCTTGTGTTATGGGTACTAGACAACTGATAAATATACACCCAGACACAGAACAAAATGGTCGTGCTCATCACACAAACATTTGTCCTGGGTGGGAATCGAACCCACGACCTCCGGCATATGATATACATAGAGATGTTAATGTTATTACCGGTGCTATGGATTAAAAAAATATAGCACATTTAAGAAAATGATGTATTTGAAAAGAATTGTGGTTGAATATTTAAACTAAAAAGAGTTAAATAAAAAAGGCGTAGATATACGCGAATTGGGCATCAATGAGGTTACGTTAGAACCTTTTTTTTTCGTAACCCTTACAAGATTTATTTTCAAAATAATATATTATCATTCTACACAATATGAAGCTTGTCCTCTTGGTGTCAAAATAATAATAATAATAATTTAAATATCATAAATAAATACGCAAAGTGGCCTCTGTTTTTATAACTTAAAACCATTTTTCTCCTAAATTATCAATCACAGGATTTTTTTATTGCCAGCAAAATGTTATATTAAGTAATGCAGATGGGATCTTGGACTTATTTTTGACAATAACTTTCTTGATTTTTTCCTACGAATATTTTTAGTCGTATTCGCTATTTCAAATCGCATAGCTACCCCTCCGGCGCCCAATATTCAGTGCGGGACGGGACGCGGTGCTGAACGGACCTGTGACACTTTTCTCCGCAAAACAAAAATAGTCGATAGTGTGACCAACTAGTTTTTTTTTATTTTATGTATAGTGTGTGTGTAAATATTAGATTATTTTTAGAGTGTAATTAGGTAGAACCATAACGGTGTAAATTATAATATCAAAATGGGTGATAAAAAAAGACGCAAGAAGCGAAAATTTGAAAATGGCATACAAGAGGAGATTGCAAAATACAAAATGGTAAGTACTTATTTAATATTTATGTGCATAAGGTTAAATGGAAAACTGAATCATTACTGAATCTACAAATTATTCAATATTTATAATATAAATTATCATCTTGTAAACTTGAAGTTGCCGGTTATGTCAAATCACGCCGGGCTGACGTTGACGACACGTCACTCTGACTTGTCTTTGCTCGCTGCATGGATGTTAAACATTTTGTCAATTTTATTTTGATAGTGTAGATAATCTACAACATTATTTTAACAAGCTAAAAATATTACATAAATTTACAGGTCCATCTACCGGTATGGAGTCAACAATTATCATTTCAAAAATTATCATATCAAAAAATCAAGAATCGGCCTATGAAATTAATAAACAACATGATTGGTACTATCAAGTCCAAGGACAATTGCATATCACAAAAGCAGAAAAATGCGTACCTATTCGGTTTATGGTCTGGTGAAAATGTACCAATCAAAACAGAAAACATATAATACATATAGAGACGACGAGTTTTGGAAAACCAAAATGGAATCCAAACTGACAAGATTTTACATAGACTGCATATTGTCAGAATTAGTTGATCCTCGACTCCCAAGAAAAATGAATATATGGGATCCTGAATACATAACTCAGGCTATAAACCAAAAAATAACACAAAAAGATGGGAAGACAAATAAACAAAAAGGAGAAAAAAAAATCGGAGACTGAGAATGGTAATCGTTGAACCAGAACCAAAGAGACAGTGTTTAAGGCAATTAAACTTTTCAGAATTTTGAGATAAAAATTTGTCATTACATGTTCCATGATTTTTAATTTTCCTTTAATTCTTCTACAATGATATTTTTTTTTAACTTAACAGTTTAGTAGTCTGACAATGGTAGGTATAATTTTGTTATAACGGTAACACAACAGCAACATCAAAAATCAAATTACAGCTCTCTGGTACTGTGCGTCTCTGAGCTAAACTGCGGACAGACGGACGGACGGACGGACGGACATGGCGAAACTATAAGGGTTCCTTGTTAGTAGTAGTAGACGGAACCCTAAAAATGTGAATACAAAGAAAGTATAAATTATACATAATTATACATAATTATACTTTATCGTTGCTTTCGATCTTGGACATTCAAAATGTTTTACACCTCTGTATTAGATATGGCTACTGAAAGCGATATCACGGTAATAATATCTATCAGTACTTGAACTTCATACAAACGGACGAAACACGAGCTATACCTACGCGCCTCGATGTCGGGGCGCGCTCGGGGCGCGCTCGGGGCGCAGACAGTCACGGCTGTACCGCAGTGACGACGGGACGGTGTGTTGTTTTTTTAACAAAATCAGTTCAAGGACATAATTTAATATGACGAGTAGGAAATATTGTGCTGCTTTTGGGTGTATGAATTCGTCAATAACGTATCCAGTCATAAGTTTTTTTAAAATACCATATTTTCTTTTATCTCACGAAAAAAAGGGTATTTGGATTAATAAATACAGTGAATAGAGTAAAGGAAAGTTACTGAGATGAGTGAAATAGGTAAGTTATAGGCGGTTCTGAATGAATCATGATACGGTAGGTACTTACGCTTGTGTTAAAATCCTTCCTATTCAATATACAAAGTATTTTATTTGTTTACTGATATAGGAAAAGTATAATTATTTACAATCAAAAAACTAAATAGAAACAGAAAGTAGGCAAATGTAATACATTACATTTGCATTTGCAATAACGCATGTTGACGTACTGCGGGGCTGTAGGCATTTATTTCTATCATGCGGCCCAGTTCCACTACTGATAGATATTTATACTGTGGCGATGTGTAGATAGCGCTGCGATTCAATATAGCAAAAAATTATAGTTCGCGGTGCACGTGATTATTGTAAGGTGCGGGAGGTGCGCGCGGGGGCTTTTCCTAGGCCACACCCACATGACCAAGGTCAATGGCGTCCTGCCCGCCCTTAAAAAATACATGTTGCATGTATTAAAAAAAAACACAAAACAGGATAAAATAACTTATAAAACTCTTCTTTGGTACTTATTTGTGGTTGTTTTTGAAGGCGAGGCGGTTAAATTAAAAAATAAAGTTTTATGTCACATCTTGACTTACGCATGCATGCGTATGCATGTAATTAAACGGCATTTTTTTTTTAATTAAGTAGTACTAATCCTAACTTGACACAGAGAAATTAAAAAAAAAAACATTGCCCATTACTGGTGGTTACTCTTTACTTCAATCCTGTAACAAATTGCATCCTCTATTCATTACATCCTTTATGTTTTAATTTTTTATCACTGATCTTTACATTACAGGAAAAATGTTTTTAACAAAAAGAGGGTTTAAGATACTACTCTTAAATGGATACAAGTTTACTCGAAATACTTTGACTGGACGTAAGACAAGGTGGCGATGTTCAAACCGCTCCTGTTCCGCCAGAATACATACCATTGATGACGTCATCGTGTACGCTATTGAAGACCACAACCATTCACCTAAAAAATGTCAACTATCTAAATATTAGATCCTCAAGAAACACTTTTGTGTACCAACATACTTAGTTTATTTCATTTTGTTATTCAATGACTTAAGGGAAAAATTCGCTCCATCAGCTCTCACATAGAAAAGGTGCATCATGTTAAAATCTCCGAAATCTAACTACGATGCACCTTTCCTATGTGAGAGCTGATGGTGCGAATTTTTTGATAATTTTTATGTTTAAAATTATACTTGTTATTACCGCAACTCATATATTTATAAAGTTACAACATGTCACTGGCCTGCAAATTGCAAAAAACGTGAAAAAAATTGAATTTCGCGGGCTACATCGACGCAATCACCTTAAAAATAAAAAATAATAATAGGGGTGCCTTCACATTACGTCGCAAGCAGCGCGACAGCGCAGCGGCGCGGCAGAAGCACATTCCTTTACATTTTATATGAACAGCCGCACATAAACAGCGTCTGTCGCGCGACTGTCGCCCAAATCTGAAGGCAGCGTAAGTGTAGCACTCGGGGGCTGCCGCGGTAAAGGTTTAAAAAATCGCCTACTGCAAAAAAAAATACGTTTATTTAAAATGTTTGTGGATCACTACTGTAATAAAGAAAAATAAATTTTGAAGATATAAATGTGTCTTTTATAATAATATACGGGATTCCCCAGGTCTCACTTCCAAACTGAGTTTTTTTTTCAAGTTAAACAAAAAGAAGCTTTAAAAAAGTTTTTTTTTCCATTTTTCCTAAAGCTTTGAAAACTTTGAGTAAAAACGAAAAAAATATAGAAAACTATAGTAAAGTATTCTTAAAAAGGATCACTGCGCGCGTCAAGACATCAAGACTATTTGACTGCTTACGCTACGCGCTGGAGTGAGTATAGACGGCACTAGTGTGCGAGCGAGAGAACACGATAAGCGCCGCCATTTCAGATTGCTTTCTTCAATGAACCGGGTTATAACATTAATTTTTACATTACAGGAAGAATAGTTTTTACAAAAAGAGGGTTTCGGACACTACTCTTGAATGGATACAAGTTTCATCAAAATAATTTTACTGGACGTAAGATAAGGTGGCGATGTTCAACCCGCTCCTGTTCTGCTAGGATACATACCATTGATGACGTCATCGTGTACGCTCTTGAAGACCACAATCATTTACCCAGAGATGTCAACCACCCAACTTCTTGATTCTCAACAAACACTTTTACAAAGTTTATTTTTTATCCAATCATGTACACCCATTAAAAACAGTTTGTGATCCTGATCGCTAGCATAAGCTGATATATTTTTAAAATTTTATGGAAATTTTAAAGTTTAATATTATATTTACATTATATATAATGATAATCTAAACTGTAAATGAAAAACTAACTAGTAATATGAGTACAAAAACAAAAAGAAAAGGAAAACAACTGTTTCATTCTTATTAAAATAAAGAATTTATAAAAGAAGATATCCATTATAATTATTCTACAGTAACATTAAATATTTCGATTTTCATTCAAAGAGATCGCATTTTTTTTTTATTTGTGTATAAACCATACTATATTTTCCCTAACTAATTAATACGTCGTAAAAATATTATTTTTACATGTAATTTTTTCATTTTTTTTTTTAAGTTTTAAAAATATGTAATATAAGTTAATAAGATGTATAACGATAGAAAAAAAAATCCGCAACCTTTTTTAAAAAAGCCCATCATTTTGTTCGCATTTATAATATTTTACACGAAACTTTTTTTTTACATTTAACATATTTAATTCCAGTGAGTTATACAACGTCCACGAGGGGCTTTAAATTACTACTCATGAATGGGTTCACGTACAGTCGTCATCGAGGAAATGAACAGAGGATCAGGTGGAGATGTTCAAGCCAAAGGTCTTGCTATGCTAAAATCCTTACAATTGATGGCGTCGTAGTACAAGCTCTGGACGAACACAATCATCCACCAAAAGATATACATAAAAAAAGAAGAAGATAGAATTCATTGACATTTGACTTTATTAAACAAATTATCATGAAAGTGTTTTATTTTTTAGTTTTAGCCAACAAATTATCATAAGTTTTTTTCTTCTTTAATTTTACTGCTTTATTTGTCCTTTGTGATTGTTACCATTTCAAGAATTTAATGTTCTGTTATTTTTAGTTTTGTTAATTGATATTTATAGTACTTATTCGTCAAGCAAAGATCCGATATACAAACCTTATATTTGATGTTTTATATCACTTCACGCTGACAGAAATCGCTTAAACAAATTTTTCAATTAGTGTTAAAATATTTGTGCATGTTTTTGAAATAACATGTTTATAATTTCAGATCACTCAATAACTCCATTCTTTTTTCAAAGCAGTCGAGGAAAAGACATGCTTATGATCGGTCACATAAAGTACAGAATTAATAGAATATGTGTCGATAAAATAAGATGGCGGTGTGCGACACACGAGCGCTTCGGATGTCCATCAAGACTACACACTGTTGATAACGAGGTTGTTTATTTTGTGAATGAGCACAAATTAAGTTAAATTATGGTGTTTAATAATATTATGGTCACAATATTACATAACTGTTTTTTTTAGATAATTTGGGAAACATTGATTCCTGTCACAGTGTTAGTTAAAATACTCCTTTGATCCGGCTTGATCGATTTTATGAAATTTTATAATATGCATATAGGTATTCAGTAGGTCTTAGAATCGGCTACTATCCATTTTTGATAACCCTAAGTGATAAGGGTTATCCACCTCTAACATTTTGTTAACTAGAAATAATTTATATGGCAAAACAACGTTTGTCGTGTCAGCTAGTTTCGTATAAAAGACACCAAAATCCACCAGAGACCTAAAAGTCATAAATATATACGTAAGTATTAAGTGTATTGATTGACATATCTTCCCGAAATGCAGTAAGAGAAAGACAGTGGTTGAAAATTGTTGTAAAAGGAACAATAGTGACTATCACGTCTTGTCGCTAATAAATATGTGTAAAGGGCTTCACATACAGCAGTTATAATGTAAGGATGTACATTATAGCACGATACATCTCATTACATCTTTCCATAGAGATTCGAAGATGTAAAAACATACTTACATTATAGCTGCAGTGTGTGGTCTCCTGACGATTTCTATGGAAAGATGTTATGAGATGTATCACGCTATAATGTACATCTTTATATTATAGCTGCTGTGTGTGAAGCCCTTTAATCTGTATTAGTTCATTTTCTTTTGTTGCTGTAAGTGTGAACAAAGTGTATGTACATACACCAGCAGGTCAACCTCCCTAATCTTTCAAATTATACCGATCGAAAAAAGGTTCAAAATACATTAAAGATTTACAGATTTAGGTAGGGTGATGCGCTGGTGTCTGTATATTTGTAATTAATTTAATGATGTGACATTACTTAGGAGAGTTCTTTAAATAAATGACGTTAATAATGTAAGTGATTGTTTTATTTGTGACTACATATTTTATTATCTACTGTGTAACTGGCGCTCCCTCACCGTGAGCATTCACCTGAAATGTAACGTTACAGATTCGAACATTTCATCAGTGACGGAAGACAATCGAACATCACAATGCGCACCTTGTATCAAATCTATACTAAATGTACGCAAATGCTCGTCAGTCAGGGAGGTAGTATTGTAATGTAATCAAAGACATTAAATTATATACGAGCAATAGATGGGACATCACGAAGAAAGTTGTGATCCAAAACTTTTTACCAGTAGGTAAAAAGTCGCTCAGTCTACTTAGTAGTCGCGTTGCTATGCAACGCTAGATAGTGCTACTGACGCACGGCATCAACAATTTTGTATGACAATTTTCCCAATGCCCACTCTATAGGTTCTTTAAATATCTTTTAATGTAATGGTCAAAGTCGAATCTTTAATGTTACGTTACACGCGAATGCTGCCGGTGTAAAAAATACTGTTTTTATTTAAACCAGTATTTTTTTAAGGCACATTATATACCTGGTACACAAGTTCTCTATGAGAACGGAGCGGCTAATATTCTCATTACCGATTGGCATTTCAAAGGCTTCCACCAACATCACAATCTTCTTCTTTCAGATCTCAATCCCATATTCACCACCAATAGTAAAGGATCCAGGATTCTCATCATAGGTGACAATAAGTATCGAAGAAATTGTGCTGAAGATTCGTACAAGATCCGATGGAGATGTACCAGTCATGCCAAGTACGGGTGTAAGGCAGTCGTCCACACAGTCAACGATCAGGTCGTTTATTTTCTTGACGTTCATACTACTAGCTATCAAGATGAATGTTATGAATTAAATACGTTCGCACACATATTGTGATGAGATGATAAGCAGACACGAGTGATGTGGAATTGTTATTTTTTATTGTATAGAGTTCGAATGAGATTTGGAATTGTTAGTTTAATTTGTATAATGTGTAAAAATAATCAGTCTTTTATTTTGAATCCTTTTGTTGAAGTATCTTTTAGTTAACGAAAATGTGTGTTGTGAAACAGGAATCAATGTATAATTGTTTGAATAGGAATTCTTTGGTTTACATTATAAAAGTAAAACATAGTAAAAGTAAGAACTTAATAAGTTAATTTAAATTATGAGTAGTTATAACAGATCAAAAAGTAAATAAAGAAAAAGAAATGTAAACCTTTCTTAAACTTCCTAGTAAAATAAAATTGATAGTTTACTCGTTTACTCTATTTTGTCAGGCTTACGTAAGTACTGGTTTTAATCCCTTGTTATTATAAATGTATAACTATACTTACTGTTGTTTTTTTTTCTATTTAGACCGCTTTATTTTTATTTACATTAATTCAAATAAGAACGAAGTAACATTCTTTTTTGAAAAATGTGCTTTAATCTCTAATTTATTTTTGTCTGTTCTAGCAACATTTGAAATATCGCGTCGTGGTAAAACGCTTCTACGAATCGGAGGCTTCACATTCTGCAAGCAACGCGTAACGGGGCCAAAAGCACGATGGGTGTGCTCAACACACAACCACAAGCACTGCCGGGCGACCGCTCATACGTTTTATAATGAAATTCTTCGAGTTAATAATAATCATACGCATTAAATTTTCTTGAGTTTCTGTTTTTCAACAACAAGTAAAAATAAACCTTACCACTACAACATAAAATTTGTTTTTTTTTTTGAAAATTTTGTTTTGATAAATGTCTACAGGTAGATGAAAAACAAAACACGATCGCCACGACGACGTCAAGTCAATCAATCGGGAAGGCCGGTCAAAGCTAATTGTAGATGGCGCCACCATAGGTAAGTCCTAATCCGACCAATGGGGTAGCACTATTTTAAAGTGCCTATATGATTTGTACCAATGACGATGCTTGGAACAACCTATGCTAGCGCCATTAGTTCCTCAGTTGCCATCCCCATTGCATCATTGTTTCTTAGTAGTAGTACGACATACAAATAAATTACTCCGGTTCTAAGTGTTTGTCATTTCTAGACTTGTACTGACTAAAATCCACGGTGTCCTTCAATAGCCACGTTCCGGGGTCACGGTAATAAGATAAGTCCCGCGACCCCGGCAGGCTTTGGCCCTCTGAGAGGGGGCCCCGTCATTTTTGCTGACGCTCTTTGAGGCGCGCGTGGAACACGACGCGCCGTCGAGCCGGGCATGGTCCATGGTCGGACAGCGAGTTGCCCTTTACGCGCTATCCGCATTAAAAAAATTTAGAGTTTTGATAACTTTTTGATATCTATGTTTCAGATTATTACTTCGCGGTCTCGAAACGTGGTAAAGAAATACTATGGGGCGGGCGCTACAGTTATTGTTTGAAAAAAAATCCCCTCGGATCAAGAAAAAAAATATGGCGATGTTCTACTCACTGTAATAAGGGATGCAAGGCGAGGCTACATACTATAGACGGAAATATTGTTTGCATTATAGGTGATCATAATCATTAAAACTTCGGTTTTAGTGATTTTAACCCCCAGAGGTTCGTTGAAAGTGGGCCTCAAGTCTGCTATTAATAGTGTCAAAATTATCTATCATTGATTTCAGAGTTTTTTTGGTTTTGACAAGTTTGGTAATTTATAAAATTTTTACTTGTTATACGAATTTTAAATGAAATTTTTGAATATCATAAAAATATTTAAACATTTCTCTATTGTTTTCTTTATATCAACTTTAAAGTAAATACCAGCCGGTTACAATATTAATTTCTGTTTGAGTACAGGCAAGGGTGTGCTCAAGTGTATAAATATGTCGTAGGTCAATCACGATTTATGTTCGACGGTATTACAATAAAATTCGTTTATTCATTGCAGATTTTTGCGAATTTACTGAATCAAGTACTACTGGAAGAACGATGTTAAGAGTTGGAGATTATCTATTCACGCAAAAATCTACGTATGGTTTCAAGGTCCGCTGGGTCTGTTCCAGCCACTGTTTCCGAGGATGTAAAGCCAAAAAAGAAACATATACTTTGAAATTAAGTAGATACAATAAAATAATATTGTTTTTCCATTGGAAGATCTTTGAACTTTTTTCTTATGAAGCGTACGAGTAGTGGCTTCTGACTTCTATTTCCAATATTTTTTTTCCAATAGGCATATCCTTTACGGCATTAGATCCGGAAAAGGATATTCGGCGAAGAACCAGAGTCACTGACATGGCTCGTAAGATTTGCAAGTTAAAGTGGCAATGGACAGGCCACATCGCTCGTAGAACTGATAACCGATAGGGAAGAAAAGTTTTCGAGTGGCGACCACGAACCTGAAGCCGCAGCATAGGCAGGCCTGCCACTAGGCGGACTGATAACAAGTGAGAGTCGCGGGCAACCGATGGATGCAAGTGGCGAATTGTCGTTTGGTGTGGCGATGGCGGTCTGGAGAGGCCTATTTTCAGTAGTGGACGTCTTCTGGCTGATGATGATGGTCAAACATAACATTACGTAAGATTTTAAAAGTTTGTTTTTCTACTTTCAGTAATTTTCGTAAAATCAAGAAAAGGTAAATCCATGATCAGTCTGAATGGTTACAACTTCTATCACAAGAAGACTGGACGTGCTGGGTCGTGCATAGCAAGAAAGCGATGGGTGTGTTCCACTCATTCCACCAGAGGATGCAAGGCTGTCATACACACCGTCGATGATATCGTAGTTACAGTAAAAAATGACCATAGTCATACATAGGGAATTTATAATGAGAGCTATTATTCATTTTAAATCAAAACTTCTACAACATTTTGAATCAGTATCTTGTTGTCATTAGGTCGAAAATGATTGAAATGTTTACTTATTAGTAAGTACATTTTTTATGTTTTTTTTTTTTTTGTTCGTTTAAAAGTGTTTAAAATTTATCGTTCTGTGTTTTTCAGACAGCCAATCCACAATCGCGGCGGTAAGACCCCTCTTTGAGGAGTGGCTAGATAGGCGTCACGGCGTCCTGACCTACCGCCTCACGCAGGTCCTCACCGGACACGGATGTTTCGGAAGGTACATGTGTCTGATGAGGAAGGAGGAAACGTCTGGGTGTCACCACTGCGAGGATCGCCCGGAGAACACGGTGGAGCAAACGGTGCAGGACTGGCCCCGCTTGGGCAGAGCACCGCTGTGGCCTCACGACGGCTATAGGCGGAGACCGCTCGAACAATCTTAGAACTTTAACTGGTTAAATGTCAAAATGGGTTAAGTGTTCATAAATTATGTTTCTTTTACTCAAGTTGTCTGTTCTTAGAAGGTATTTATGGCAAATGGTTATTAAAAAAATAATTGTTTTGTATTTCTAGGTAAACGCTAATTATGGTTATTCGTTGTTTCAGGTAACAATCAAAGGGAAGGAAGTGAAAAAATTATTCCAGAAGACACAGGTAGAGAGAAACCAAGACAGGTATTTTATCATTCAGACAGAAATCATCAGACAATAATCATCAGCATAAGCATGACACTTGTTGTTCAACATACATTTTTTATGTTTCAGAGACAAAATTGTCACGATAGTTTTATAAGAGCGTGTATTCTGAAAATTGGCAACGTCGCAAATAGCTGTCAAATATTTACAAGTTTTAATTAATTTGGCACTATACATATAAAATAAGAAATATGGCTCTGTAGTGCACAAAAAAATTTATATAGGAATTTGCAATTAAAACACTGAATTTGATGTTGTAACCATTTCAGGTGTATAAAAAAAGAAATGAAAGTTCCCGAATGCTTTTTATACATCTAAAACTAGATATTCGGTGTTACGATATTAATTATTGCATTCCGTCATCAATTTTGAGTGCACTACAGAATACTACAAGAAGGGAAATATGGATCTGATCCATATTTTCCGTTTCCATACAGTAACATTGCCAAATTAATTTAAAATTGTTAATTTTTGACAACTATATGCGACGTTGCCAACTTCCAGAAAACGCGCTCTTAAACAGACACAGCTGAATTTAAGAAAGCGGAAAGTCATGATTTCACGGTAGTACTTTCCCGAAAAAAAAACATGCCACCATCCTTTTCAAAAGTACAAATCCTGTACTTTTACATACTACAAAGGTTTATTTAGACAAGCTTTTGCATGATAGGTATACTAATGTCTATTATATTGTAAACAATCCATCAAAAAATATTGTTTGTTTATCCACAGAACTGAAATTCGTGTTGTCATCTAGAGGAAAACCAATGATTTTTTATAGAGGATTCAGATACTCAAGAACTAAGACCACTGATTCAAAGAGTCGTTGGTACTGTTCTTCTCATCATGCAAAGGGATGTAAAGCATACATTTGGACTAATAATAACGTCATAACAGCTGTTTCAGAAAATCATAGTCATGAAGTATCCCAAAAATTGTTGTGGCATTTCCCGAGTAAATAAATAAAATGTACTGTTTCAATAAACATGTATTTCTGTATTCTATACTTGTGTGTAAAGACTAAAAATAATAACAGAACGACATATTTTAACTGAAAAGCAATCACAATTGTATCACGTTTCCGCAAAAGATTTTTGAGGAATGAAAAATTCAGCTGCGGGCGGGTCCAACTCGAACCTGCGTCTTCCGAACTCCAGACGCCTTATAAATTACGCTATCGCAACACACTCGTTGTAGCTGACTCTTTCATTTCCATTGTTTCGAATTTTTACTGTGGTGTTGCGCCATCTTTTGAAAGACTTCTGAACTGTTATTCATTATGAATTATATTAAATCCAGGTTATTTTATAATTACAGCAGTATTCATACAATCGCAGAAAGGGAATCGTCTGATTCAGTTTAAGGGATACAGGTACTACGTAAGACATACAAATTCTACTAAGCGACAATGGCGATGTTCTACACACTTGGCGCGAGGATGCCGAGCTTATATCGTCACCGTGGATGAAGAAATTGTTAAAATATGTGACGAACATAATCATATACCGACTAAGTCATACAGAAAATCATTAGACATCGATAGCTTCTGTCCAAAACTCTTGTAGCTTATCAAATATTGTCGTCATCGTGGGACTAAAGCGCCATCTCCACGAGGGAGGAAAACGCCGCGAGTCAGTCCTTCTATCGTCACGGAAACGCCGCGTGCGCGACGACTCGCAGCGGAATTGCCGCGCGCTCGCGACGAATCATTGTGCTATAGTTTTGTTTTGTTTCGCTAGTGGTAACGCGCTCGCCGCGCGCGCTCTGCGAGAGCGTCGCGAGCGCGCGGCGATACGCCCGACTAATGTCACAAATATTGTTACTCTTCGCATCGCCGCGGTAATATCGCCGTGTGGAGACGCGTTCATAGAGAGTGTATGGAAATACGTGCCACGGCGATAATATCGCCGCGATTCTCTCGCTCGTGGAGATGGCGCCAAAGCCGTAAGGTATCGGAGACTCTCGTCGCCTAGTGTACGAAGGGGGTAAAGGGCTATTGAAGATACCGTGGATTTTTTAAGTAAGTTCGAGTGTGACAGTCTCTCCCGCCCTGCCCTGGGTGGGAGGACTCATTTTATGATTTCAACACGTAAAAAAAAGCTTATGTTATAAAGAGTCAATCACAAAAAAAAAACTGATGTGAATACTATACATTTTCCGGTTATCAGTGAAAAATAGATTCAGCGCCTGTAGTTTAACGTTGCGGCCCATTTGTTTGTATTTCTATCATAAGAATCAAGGAATGAAGTTAATTTTGTTAGTCATAATTTCAATATTTTCCTTAGTAATATTAAACCTTAATTGTTTGTAAGAAATCTTGTATTTATTCCCTTTCAAATTTCTCCATCTTTAGTGTTACATTGTCCAAGATATCCTATAAAACCCTTTGTTTGCAGACAACCTTCGATCCAGACAAAAAAACGATCAGCTTTATAGAGAAACGCGACGCATGATAGCTCAGCATTTAGGAGAGTGTTCCTCACCGGGCCCCCACAAGATACTCGGAAAGTATGTCAGATGTAGAGTCTGTCCTTCTGCCAAAGGTCGAAAAACTAAATATTGCTGTGTCACATGTGCGAAACCTATATGCATGGAGCATGCGTTATTCAAATGCAAAGGTTGCGTAGATAAGTTAGAAGTTTTTTTATAGTTACTTATTTTGTTTTTCTGGCAGTATGTGATTAAATCAAGAAGTTTTTTTAATAGTTATTTGTTCGTCATCAGCCTATAATGTTCCCACTGCTGGGACACAGGCCTCCTCTCTGAGAGGGAATGGGCCATAATCCACCACGCGGGCCCAGTGCGGGTTGGTAGATGTCACATGTTTACGAATTTTTGGTTCTAGGACATGCCGGTTTCCTCACGATGTTTTCCTTCACCGTTTTGAGAACAGTGGTGATGAAATAAATTACACAAAGTAATGCGCCTGGTGAGGTTCGAACCCTCGACCTCAACTCGTAAGTCGGGACCTATACCACTGGGCCACCACTGCTCTCGATTAAGTTATTTGTTACATCTGGCAATATCTGATTAAATCAATAAAACCCTGAGTCCATTGTTTTTTTTTTTTTTAATTCAAATCTTGAAATACACGCTTGCTGAACAGTGTTACTTTTTCCATTCTCCTTGTCTGAGATTTATGATACGGACAGTCATATTAAGTCTGTAGAAATTAGTCGTTTCAGGCCGAATGGATAATACAATGGTATGAATTTAATAAATTTCTGTGATTTTATTATAACTTTTTCCACAGAGTAAAGAGATATTCAGCTGCATCTAGTTCGACTGGATGCGCACCCCGTAGTTGAGAATAGGCAAATGATGATGCTACATGACAGATTTTTCTTAACCTCTCAAATCTCATAACAATGGAATGGACTTAAATGTAAAGTCACGACGTCGGTGACATATTTTTTCCTATGTAATCCCACTGCTGGGCAAAGGTCTCCCCCATAATTTTCCAATCTTAGTCTGCGTCTTTCTCCGGCCAAACTGTCATGAAAGTCGTCATGCCAGCGTTGCCGAGGCCTCCCTCGGCAACGACGCCCGTCCGGCACCCACTGTGTAACGATCCTAGCCCATCGATCCTGATGCATTCTGAAGACATGAACAGCTAATCCCACTTCAACCTGGCAGGCTTGTTGCCCACATCGGCGATCCCAGTTTTGGAGCGTATTGCGGTATTTCGAATACGATCGCAGGTAACATAATAAATTTGATTTTTTGAGGAGCTCGTGGCTAAATAATTACAGCCGCACAGGCCGATCTTCCGGGTTAAGCCGCGCTTATCAAGGTTAGTCTGTGGATGGGTGACCATCTGTCATAGCGAGTTTCCTCCGTGCCTCGGAAAGCACGTAAAGCCGTTGTCCTGGCTGCCATTTGTAGATCTTTGACAGTCGTTACTGTTAGTCAGAAGCTCTAAAGTCTGACAACCAGTCTCACCATGGGGCATCGTATTACCCAATTAGTGGGTTGTGGAGGTCCGATAGGTAGTCGCTGCATGAAATACTGATATCCAGCTAAATCTGGTTTGACTGTAAGCCGACCCCAATATAGTTGGGAAAAAGCTAGGTAGATGATGATGTGACATAATAAATTTGTTCAAATCATTCACAGGAATTATTGCTCACTACGTCACCTCAAGACAAGGTAGAAAGCTGATCTTACTATCGGGTAACACCTATTGCCTACACAAGATTAACAAGAGTCAGAAGTCGAGATGGATGTGTTCCTCGCACCATAGGAGAGGGTGCAGGGCTGCTGTACATACACTAGACGATATTGTTGTCTACTGGAAGAAAGAACACAATCATTCTCCTAATGCGAAGCAATATTACATCCAATAAGCTACAAGTAGAAAAGCACTTTAATTGTGACGCATAAGTATCTCATTATTATTATTATAAGCCCGTGACGTCCCACTGCAGGGCAAAGGCCTCCCTTCCCTCCTTCTACTTTTCGCGATCTAATGCCATTGTAGGCCAATCCCTTAAAAATGAGTCCAGCTCATCCCGCCATCTCCTTCTGGGCCTGCCGCTTTGTCGTTTACTTATAAAAACTTACAGCGCGTCGCTTACAAATTGAGTGTATTCATCATTCATCGGTGATTTGTGATTGTAATACCGTACTTGGTTGGAGTACAAAAAGGCTGTTAATTAAACAATTGTAATGTTGGGGTTCCTAATGGGTGTTATTCAATTAAATGACCACATCGGTTACGTACTATTTAATGAATGCCCTGGTAATAATCTAAAATAAAGCATATAAGGTAAAGTGCAACTCAGCATACTTTCGGTTATAAAGTAGCGTACTTACTTACTAAACTAAAGGACCATACATATTATTCTTACACTTCACCTCCCGGGGACATAGAAAAAAAAAAAAGAATAGTATCTACTTTCTTTTTTTTTTTTTACAATAGTAATTATTATAATTATTACTAGATACTTAATTGAAGTATCATCTTTTAAAATAGTAGTGTTTAAAAAAACTAAAGTTACCTATTACAAAGTAAATGGTACACAAATTTATCCTTATCATTATACATTGCAATGTTATCTAAAATTAATCTTACATTCAAGTCTATTGACAAAAAGGCCTAGTCCTGTTCTTATGTACTAATTCAATTTTATTATTTTTAATTATTTTTACGTTACAACCTAAATCTTCCATAACTTTATAGGGACCTTTAAATATTGCATCTAATTTACTACGTGCTTCATTTTTTACTAAAACCAAATCATCTTTCTCATATTTTGCAGAATTGACAGACTTATCATATATTTCTTTCCGCTTATGTTTATTAATCAATAAATTTTTCTTTGCATCTTCATGAGCTAATTGTAACCTGTATTTTAACTGTAATGGATAGTTATCTATATTATACAATGGTTCTACGGTATTGCATAGGTTATCAGGTATTTTACAAAGTTTTCCGAAAACTAGTTCATATGGCGTGTAATTTGTTTCTGAATGGACTGTGTTGTTAAAACTAAAACACCAAAATGGTAACCAATAGCTCCATGTATCCGTATGATTGTCACACTGGATCCTTAAAAATGCACCCATAGTTTTGTGAGCATTTTCAAGAGCTCCAATCGATTGATGGTGATATGCTGTAGAAGATAATTTTTCAATATTAAGTATTTTACAAACCTGTTCCATCGTTGCAGAAATAAATTCTGCTCCTCGATCTGTGGCTATTGTCGCCGGAATACCAAATCTTAATATGAACTCTCTAACAAATGCATCTGCAATGGACACTGTTTCTTTGTTTTGCAAAGGAATAGCTTGTACAAATTTTGTTAATTCGCATTGCATAGTCAATATATAACAATTACCATTTTCGTCTCTATCTAAAGGACCCACTAAATCTAAATATATCTTTTCAAAAGCCGAGGAAGCTGTTGTGGTAATTTCCATCGGTTCTTTTATGTTACGAAAGTATTTATGTTTTTGACATTTTGTACACTTTTTAACAAACTTTTGGACATCCTTGTCGATACTTGGCCAATAGTATCGACTTTTGATTGTATTTATCATTCTGCGCACTCCAGCATGACCACTGGATGGCAGTAAATGAAAGTCGTTCATAATAAGTGTCTTTTCGTTGTCGTCATCTATTCTTTTTACACCTCGTAATATGCATATTCGCGGTCCGGACCAATTACTTAGTGTTGTTATTTCATCACAAACACTTTTGATAAATTCTATATTATCATTATTTTTAATTATACACACTTCATTGATACGTATCTTTTCACAAAAATAGCTTAATTTCTGCACAAATTCGGCTCGCGAGAAATGCGCCTTGAAATTAAGATTAATGTATAATGTCTTTTTGTCCTCTATAAATGTAAAACATTCGAATTCTTCAGTTATCATATCATTGTCTCTAAATCGTTTTAATTTGTTGCCTTCAATCAAACACATCTCTACTGAATCACACGGTTTTCTTAATATATCCACAACTCTTGGTTGATCAGTCCAATTGTTAGTAGATTTATTAAGATCCTTCCTTTCATCGTCATTCTTACTCTTACTTAACTCATTCTGCTTTTTCTTTTGCGCTCTGGTCATTACAGCCATTACTTGTTTATTCATACTTTTAAGTTCATCAGACGTTATACAAACTCTCGATAAAGCATCTGCCACAACATTGTCTCTTCCTTTCACATAGACTATTTTAAATTTATATTCCTCTAAAGTTAATCGGAATTTAAGTAATCTACTTGATGGGTCTTTCATACCAAAAAGATAAATTAAAGGTTTGTGATCTGTCATTATGGTGAATTTATTTCCATACAAGTATGGTCTGAAATACTTAACGGACCACACTATTGCCAAAAGTTCTTTTTGAATAGTTGGGTAGTTTCTTTCTGCTTTATTCAAGGGTCTGCTGGCATATGCAACTGGTCTAAGATCTTTATTACATAATACAGAACCAATAGCAGTACCTGAAGCATCTGTTTGTAAAATAAATTCATGATTTTCGGAAAAATCAGGATATTGTAAAATTGGTGACGAGATTAAAGCATTTCTTAAAAATTCAAAAGCGTGTTGACATTCATCGGACCAAATAAATGGTTCATTTTTCCTACTTAACTTATTCAAAGGTATTGCTATATCCGAAAAATTTCTTATAAATTTACGATAATAGTTGCAAAATGCTACAAACCGTTTTACTTCATCTGCATTTTTGGGAGAAGGATAATTTCGTAATACTTTAGTTTTTTCTGGATCTGGTAAAACACCTCTTTCAGTGACCAAATGTCCTAAATAAAGAATTTCCTTCTTTAAAAATTCACATTTCTGAGGGTTTAGTTTTAAATTTACCTTTCTCAATCTCTCCATGACAGTTATTAAATTTTTGTTATGAGTAGATAGATTCCTTCCAAATACAATGAGATCGTCCTGATATACTAGACATTTGTCGTAAGTTAAACCAGACATCGCTACAGACATCATTCGACTAAAGGCATTAGGACTGATCTTTAAACCCATTGGTAAACGTTTCATACAGTATTGACCAGTATTTGTAGTGAAAGCTGTTAATTTACGACTACTAGGCTCTAAACTTACCTGATAGTAACCCTGATGAAGGTCAAGATGAGTAAAATAAATGGCTCCGGTAAGCGTATCTAAAATTTCATTAATATTTGGCAGAGGAAATTTGTCGTCACAAACAACCTCGTTCAATTTTCTGTAATCTACAACTAAACGCCATTTTTTCTCATTACTTTTGTTACTTTTCTTAGGTACTAATAAAATTGGACTGGACCATTCACTATTTGACTCTTCGATTATATCATTTTCTAACATATTATTGACTTGCTTAGTTATTTCTGGTTTTAGTGCCTGGGGTAACCTATACGGCTTGACGTAAATTGGAGTAGAGTTTTGTTTTAAAACTATAGATTGCTCATAAATATTGGTTGTAGTTAACTTATCTCCCTCTAAATGGAAAACGTCAGAATATTTTGCACAAATTGCTTCAATTGATTGTTTCTCTTCTCCGTCTAAATAATTTAAATTTAATTCAGATAACAAAGTTTTAACCCTAGTAACGTCAATATTGGTCTTATTAAATTGACAGATATTATAATTGTCCAAACTTTTCAAATCTGGTGTGAAAGATGGGACACTTACTACCTTGTCACTAACATTAAGTATTTTTACTGGAATTCTATTATTTCTAACTGTAGTTATTGCATTTGCTATAAAGACATTCTTCGCTAACTCTTTACTACATACTACTACTTCTCCACTTACATTCTCATTCACAATAATAAAATGAATTGATTCTGAGCGTGCCGGAATAATAATAGAATTTTTCATCCTATCATATTCATCAACAAAATGTAGATAATGATGTTTATTATTGTTAAAAAGTGTTATATTATTTGAACCTAAATCAATATTCGCACTAAATTTTTCTAAAAAGTCTAAGCCTATTATTCCGTCAGCTTTTAGTGGTAGCGAATTAAAAACAAGAAAATTATGCTGAAACGTGTCATTGTCGTATTTTAACATTAAATTTATAGAACCCTGAGAGCGTCGCTGACCGCCTATTCCATTTATTATAGTATTATCTTTATTAATAATGATATCTTTTGGTACTACTTCATTTTTGATAATTGACAATGTTGCACCCGTATCAACAAGCCAATAGTATTTAATGTTTTTAATATAAAAGGTAACGTATTTCGCATCACCTTGTAATGATAGTATAAAATGTTTAGGATCGAAAAAACTGATTCGAAGTACCTGCATTGTCATCTTTATCGCTTTGATGAGTGTCAGCTACTTTCTCTGAAATGTGTTTTGACCTCGCCCACGGTTCCTAACATATCTAGAACCTCTATTTCCTCGCTGATTATTGTATGAAGGCCGATAATTTGCTCTAGAATTTCCTCTAGAACTACAAGGACAGGGTCCTTTATTGTAGTGGTTATTGAATTGATGCCCACGATGGTAATTGTTACCATATTGACTACGGTAAATACCTCTTTGACCTTGAGAACGCCTAATATTGTGTGCCGAGTGGCATCCATTTTTAGATGCATACAAAATGTTACCTGGTGGTTGGAAAGACGTGCACTCCTCGTCTTTCGCTGCTTGTATGGCATCTTTCAAGCTGCTGAAGCCTCGTGCCGCGATGATGGTGCTCATTTTCACGCTACGCAGGCCATCTGAAAAACGTTTTATGGCAAAACTTTCATTGATTGGCTTTAAAATCGAAAATATTTCCTCTTTTCCATCTGCCTGGGTAATTGTCAGCTCTGTAAATAGCCTTTCTACCTCCGTACCATAATCCTCAATGGATCTCGAGCCTTGTTGAATATTTTGAAGCTTCGTCTGTATAGCCATAAATGATTTTTTGGGTAAAAGAAATTTCCTCAAATCTTCAACTAATTCTTGGACAGTTTTGTATGAACTTGCAATTCGTAATTTTGCATTTTCATTCAACCGACTTTTCAAAACGAAAGTAATTAATAATACTTTACCTGGGCTGTCCAGCATGTCAGCGTACATCTCCACTGAGTCTATTAAGCGCTTAGTGGTGGCCTCTACACCGTCCATTACTGGAATCAAACTACACGCCACCTTTAAGTCAAAATCCATTTTGCCTAAATCTAAATCTACTGTTACTGGAAAAGTACACAATTTCTCTATTTCCTCATACTTTTGTTTAATTTTTTGATAAAGATCTATTGCCGATTTCAAATCAATATCTTTACTTTTTTCAATAAGTAGATATATTTTACAACAGTTTTCGTATGCGCTTTTTGCTTGATCTAACTTACTTGAAATAACATTACCCTTATATCTAGTTTGTCCCTTTTTTACTAAATAATTACGTATTTCTACTAAAAAAGCATAATTTTGTTCCAAAATATCAATCATAATATCCTTAATCTAATAATAGAATTGCACAATTGTAACACATTCTACATAAATGCAAAGAAAAAGTCCAACGTTGCATTTTGTTTCCGTTTGGTGTCTTATTACCGAATGTCCGCGGAGGGTTTTAGCACCTTTAGAATTATAGCGTAATGAAATATGATACCGCGTAACTAACTCACTCACTGATTTTAATTAAATTTTCACGAAAAGATGAACATTCCACAACACTTATTTTTCACTTTTATCTACTGATTGTCGTTACCGTCTGTTCGCCCTCTGATGGATGATCTGATTCTCTGCATGGTACTCATCCCAATTTCCTGCTGGATCCATGTGCGGTGGCAGCTCCTGTACATCCGCAGGCCTACATAAACTGCTACGAGTCCAATGATGGCCAGAACAATATAGGTGACGATGCTAAGCCGCTCCACGTGGCCTCCGATTTCTTTCAACGTGGCGTCGTTGTTGCCTCCACCCGCGTTTTGGCTGAGGAAAACCTCTTCTTTTTCCACAGTTGACCGACACATTATATATATTTAAGTAGTTACGTTAACTATACTAGAACCAACAATCCCCTTGGCAGAGTCCCGTGGCAGGGTCGCCATGTAATGTTGGGGTTCCTAATGGGTGTTATTCAATTAAATGACCACATCGGTTACGTACTATTTAATGAATGCCCTGGTAATAATCTAAAATAAAGCATATAAGGTAAAGTGCAACTCAGCATACTTTCGGTTATAAAGTAGCGTACTTACTTACTAAACTAAAGGACCATACATATTATTCTTACACTTCACAATTACAAAGGATTTATTGCCTTTTTTCTTAATTAAAAATGTTTTGGATTCAACGGGGCCCCCGCGTGTGCTTGTAGCATAAAACTGCATAACACACGGGCGCACCGTGAACTTTTTTCACAGTCGGTTGCCGCCCGCCGCCCGTTTCTCACGCTTTCCGTACATATTTTTAAGAATTTTATTCTCACGAGCAAAGATTTTACATTTGCTTGTTTTTGGGAAGTGACACTTCTGTACGTAGTACTTTTAAGTATTCTGTGGTAGTACTTGGACAAAACTAGGACAGAATTATTCTGAGCTACAAGTAATTTTTTTCTAATCAGCGATTTTTTTTTCAGAGACAAGGATGATCGATTCTGTAGATGAGTTAAAGAAACAATCAATTCCAGATGTTTGGCAATATTATATTAAAGGAGATGACGAAAGAAAAGCGGAATGTAGTATATGTCACGAAGAGTTTGATTATAAGGGTGATTCTACATCAATGTTATGTGAGCATTTGGTGACAAAACACGAAATCATAGTGGATACTTTCAAGAATATTTATTTTGTCGAGGTCAAGATTGAAGGTCAGTTTTACTACGATTTATATTTATTACTTTATGTTGACGGTTTCTTTCCAATAGTACGAAAATACATTAAGAGCGCTTATTCTGAAAGTTGGCCACGTCGCAAATAGCTGTCAAATATTTACATGTTTTGATTAATTTTAAAGTAAGAAATATGGCTCTGTAGTGCACCAAAAAATTGATTGGGAAACGCAATAATTAATATCGTAATACCGAATATATAGTTTTAGATGTAAAAAAGCATTTGGAAACTTTCTAAATGCCTTTTATACACCTGAAACGGTTATTACATCAAATTCAGCGTTTTAACTGCATTCCTATTTCAATTTTCTTGTTCACTACAGAGCCATATTTCTTATTTCCATACGGTAACATTGCAAATAGACCGTGGAAGCTATGACGTCACATTTTGACATTTGGGTAAAAACAAACACAGCAACGTATTGCATTTTGAGATAATTTACATTTTGAATACATTATCTAGTGTTTACAAGGTATAAAATACCTTATTGTTTTGCTCCCGGTTGCAACCATGTCTCTAGAAGAGAAACCTGCAGGGTTTTTTAGATTTCCTGCTAGTGAAAAAATCTTTAAAAAATGGAAAACACTCTGCCGGTACGTTACTGCTGATTAATTATTATTCTAGTCTGAGGACTCGTTGTATTGACTTGTATTGCTGACTTACTCATTATTTTCAATTTCAGTCGTAAGGATAGAGACCCTACTCGTGAAGACTGTCTTTGTAGTTGTCATTTTGCTGATGAAAAGGATGTTGTTCCATCAATTTTTGCACACAATAGTAACAAGAAGTTCGACGCAGACATTATTATTAATTACAAAAAGATAAAATAACAAAAATCCCACGTCGAAACCTGTTTGTTTTTACTCAAATGTCATCTTTTTACGTCACACTTCCACGGTCTATTAACTAAAATTTGTAAATATTTGACAGCTATTAGCGACGTTGCCAACTTTCTGGTTTTGCGCCCTTAAGTACAGGACATCATTTTAAAGATCCTCACATGTTTTTTATCGTGTTCCGTTTCCGTTTAACAGATAAAGCAGAGAAGAAAAAATATTTATCTGAAGACGAAACCAAAGAAGAAATAGATTTAGAAAAAGAAGAATTACAAGAAGATTTAACTGAACACATCAAGTTTTCAGAATTTATTCACGACAGGAAGGGAGGTTCGGCAGTTTGGCAGTATTTTCTTGTAAGCGAAGACAAAACTTATGCGAAATGTAAAATATGTCTGAAAGTATTGAAACGTTATGCAGGTTCTACTTCAGGATTAAAAAACCACTATTTAGCAAAACATCATCCAAAAGGAAAAGTTATCAGAAAGAAAACGAATCCAGCAGAGATAACATTTAAAGGTAAAGTAGGACCTCCTTAATTTAAAAACCCCATATTATTAAAATAGTGACCAGTAATGGTCCGGTTGTATCTGCAATTTAGTCCTAGAACTAAGAACTCGAATTTATACATAACTAGCGGCCCGTCCCGGCTTCGCACGGAGGACATGATGATTTTCGTCCTCTATTTATTTATTTAAAACTTTATGCAACACAAAAGGTACAAAGGCGGACTTAATGCCTGAGGCATTCTCTACCAGTCAACCCAGGGTAGCAGAGAGATAACATGGCAGGTGCACAAAAATATAAAATTGAGATATCAAAATTAAATAACAGAGTGAAAAAAACAACAAAAATACAAAATCTAAATACTAAAATAAATACACATATAAATAAATATATATTATATATATAAATATATATATACATATACATATACCACGTAACAGAAAGATGAAAGAGATAACTCCACTAATGGTGCAGATAATACTGCCGCAATTTCTGCTTGAATGCTAATTTACTGGTAGCCGTCCTGATTTCAAGAGGAAGCGCATTCCACAGAAGAATGGACTGAATATGAAAGGATGAATGAATGAAATCAGAAGAATGAGAAGGACATAACAAGAGAAGATTATACCTCTAGACCTAGCGCTAATGGTTACAAACACAACAAAAAAGAAGTAGCCAAATCGGTCCAGCCGTTTTCGAGTTATGAGCTTAGCAACACATTTTGCGATCCATTTTTATATTATATACAGGGTGGAATTTTGTAATGCCACCTGGAGGGAAAGTACTGTTAATACTGCAGATAAAAAAAATTTACTCAAAGGAAACATTCCTTTATTTTTGAATAGAAAGCAAACTGCATTCAAAGATTTTCGAAAAGTCTTATCTCCCACACCCGGGAATCGAATCGAGTTTACCATTTTATGTAAATAATTAAATTAATTTAAGATTTCCTGGTTTTCCTGTCATTTAATTTATCATGTTTGTTAGAGAGATTTCATCCTTATAATTGACCCTAACGATAGATGCAATAAAATTACAGGGTATATTTTTTTCAGATTTTAGCGGTTCGATTCCCGGGTGTGGAAGAAGACAATTTTCGAAAATCTTTGAATGCAGTTTGCTTTCTATTCAAAAATAAAGGAATGTTTCCTTTGAGTAAAATTTTCTATCTGCAGTATTAAGAGTAATCCCTCCAGGTGGCATTACAAAATTCCACCCTGTATACAAAGAAGATTATGACGTCTCGACCTGGCCTGTCCACTTTTGGTGACGATACACTTACTTCAACAGGGAGGAACCCTGTGTCCCAGCAGTTCTAACATTTTGTATACTGAACAGGAACCTGAAGAATCCTAGCAACCAAACCGTTTTTTCTTTTAATTGCAGAAACCGAAGAAGCATCTGATGATGAACAGGTGACTTTCCGGAGGTACACTTCTGCAGTCTGGAAGAGTTTTATTCGAAGCGATGACAAAAGTCACGCGAAGTGTAAACTATGTGACAAAGTGATACCTTGTCACAAGAGTTCCACTTCAGGATTGTCCTCACATTTAGTGAGGAAACATAACATATCCAACTAACTTTTTTAATTGCTATCGTTTGTGTCGTGTTAATTGTAGAAGAAACAATATATCGGTAGCTGAAGTATTGGCTACTAAATGTGCTCTTCATGGTTAGGGTTGTCATCCATCCGGGTTTTTCTGGATTTCTCCTAGTTTAGAGGGCATCCGGGAAGTGTCATTTGCCCGCGAGACACGCAAAATTCCCCCTCCCCCACCCCTCCTCACGCAGTTACAACGGTGCGCACTTCGAATCATTTCCAGGTCCACGACTCTAAAATCCGCGGTTTTCAAGCGTCTTGTCCTGGTTTCCAAATTTTTGAGATGGCAACCCTATTCATACTTGACTTGGCATGTTACGGCACTGTTAGGCTCCTTTTCCACCAGAGATGCGCTATGCTACGTTGCTATGGATGCGTTTGATATCCACCAATCATATTCATCGGTGCAAATAGCATAGCACTAGTGGAAACAGATTCAACTAAGATTGTTTATATGTGGAAGGATGCGTGCTATGGAAGTGTGCTATGGATGCATGCTATGGATGTGTGCTATAGATGCATGCAATGGGTCGTCTTCCCTACTATTGATACATCGCTTAGCTCGAGCTGCGCATCTTCCTCGCGCAGCAACCTTGCGGCGGCGATCTTCATAGCACATCTTACTCGCATCGCTACAAAGCTTAGCATCAGTGGAAACGGTCACATAGTTCCGTAGCTCAGCTTTTACATTTTTGCAGCACAGCTACATAACACATCTCTGTTGGAAAGGCCGCTTAGACTTATTGATGATGCCAGCTTTGTTTAAAAGTTTGGGCAGCAGCCGCTCAGCTTGGCTTGAATTGTGTCGAGCAGACTAGCGATTACTCAGCTTGAGTAGATACCGAACGAAGTTTGTAGAACCGAATATGTGTAACAATTGCTTCGGATGGGCTTATTGCGCCTTGCAGTTGTTCTTCTGAAATTATTGTGTAGCCCTTCTCAATTTAACATAGATTAGGACCTACTTTTAGTAATATATTATCATAATTAGTGTAGTCGTTGAATTTTAAAATCATTATTTCTTTCACATTTTATGTATTCGCCACGTTACCACACTCTAAAACTCGAGAATTAGTTTTTAAATAAAGAAGTTAGAGTTGCCATGTTATTGGTATCTGTTATATGATGCAAACCAAAAATAAAAAAGTAAATTAATATGTTATGTGTACTATGTACCTATTGTTTAAATAAATAAAACCCCATTTTTTGAGATTTCCTGCTGCTTTGATAAAAATTTATTAGCATTTTCTTTTTAAGCAGATACCAAAGAAAATTGTACAAGAAAACAAACAAGAATAAAAACCATCACGACCGATATATTAAGGCATCCATTTATTATTATGTTTTTCTGTAAATCTTTTTTTTTACTTTTCAGCTGACGAGCCGCTAATGTTTATATTGTCAAAGAGAGGCAATGTGATGCTATCTTACCGCGGCTTCACTTACCATTTAAAGTGTACAAGAAATAATATGAAGAAAACTTGGAGATGTTCACAACATTGCTCTTACCGTTGCCGGGCAACTCTGACCACTATAGACAATAGAGTTTGTAAGACCAAAAATGAACATAACCATCCCGGAACCTATTTTAGGGATTAATAGATTCCAAATGCCTTAAGAGCGCATATTCTGAAAGTTGGCAACGTCGCAAATTGCTATCAAATATTTACGTGTTGTAATTGATTTTACTAATTTATTTATGGCTATGTAAACAAAAAATTGACTAGGGAATGCACAAACAAAAAATTGATTAGGGTGTGCACAAAAAATTTATTAGGGAATGCAATTAATATCGTAACACAGAATATATAGTTTTAGACGTAAAAAAAGCATTTGGAATCATTCCAAATGCCTTTTATACACCTGAAACGGTTACAAAATCAAATTAATCTTAAACTATATTTTCCATCTTACGATATTAATTATAGCATTCACTAATCAGTCTTTTAAAGAGCCATAATACTTCTTATTTTCATACATTTAATTTGTAAAATTAATTAAAACTTGTAAATATTTGACAGTCATTTGCGACGTTGCCAACTTTCAGAAAATGCGCTCTTAAGACGTCATGGTAGGCCACCAGGTATCAAGTTATGGTCATTTGCGGACGATTGCTGTTAAATTTAGCATTTTGATGAGCCATTTATCATCTTCCTGCCCTTATCCCATTTTACTTGGGGTCAGCGCAACACGTTTTTATCTTTCGTCACAGTATTAATTTACTTCCTCTTCTTTTATATCACTCCTTATACAATTCATCCATCTTCTTTCTTTGGCCTTCCTCTTTCTCTCCATCCAACAACATACTCATCACTCTCTTAGTTAATTTTGATGAGTTTTTTTTTTCGTGAAACATGATTAAAATAAAGATAAGTTTAAACATTGAAAATGTTTTATTATGTAAGTGTTACTAAGCAATAAGTACTTAACCATAAGTTGAAAATTTGGTTAGGTTAGATAGATATTAAAATAAGCTAATTAAATTATTTTGTAAAGTGGATTATTCAAATAAAGAGGATTTTAAAGTGCCTTCGTTACAATATACGAAATAAATTGTATGTTCTGTTTTATTTCTTTTTTATTTTTCACCCGTGACTAAAACCCGTACCTAAAACTGACAATTAGACATTGTCATACAACACGACAACAATGATGAAAAGCATTTAGATTAATTATAAACTATCAAAACAACTTATCAGTTCTGTTGAAACTTCACGTCACGTTTTCTATTAGAAGTAGGTATTGGATTCGGAGTAGCGAGTGCACTATCAAGTCTCAGGCCGAAATAAATATTCTTACATAACGCAACAGCCAAGCCAAAAAAAACTTTAAAATAAAATTACCTGAAGATTACACAAGCTTATACCAGTGTAATTTACATCGCTAAAAATAGTTAGTCTCTTTAAATCAAGTTAACTCACTTTTCGTCGTTTTCAGGGCCTGTGTTTACAATTTCTGCTCGAGGAGGACGTATTCTTCGTATGGCAGGTCATCGATATAGTCAACAATACTCAAATAACGGTAAAACAAGATGGTGGTGCTCCACACATATGAATAAGGGCTGCAAGGCGTTTGTCTTCACACTCGATGATAATACGATCATCCGCAGCAATAATTCACATAACCATTTACCTGTAGCAAATATTCATGATTATAACTGAACAATAAACAATTCTGGAATTTGATAAAAAAATTAGTATGCTGCATTTATAATTTGATCGATCTTAATACGATCATCCGCAGCAATAATTCACATAATCGTATACCTGTAGCAAATATTAATGATTATAACCAAATAATAAAAAAAAATTGAAATTCAATAAAATTAGTATTTTATCTATAATTTGAGGTTAAATGAGGAAATCACCACTAAATCGAACCATTGCATTGGGAATGTCTACTCATTTTACATTTTTTTCAGAACCAATATTTATTAAGTCCTCCCGTGGTGGACGGATTTATCGTTTGTTGGGACACAGACTCATATAACATTACTCAAGATTCTTGCAGTGTCTTGAGTCAAGACATGGCAAAACAAGTTGGCGGTGCTCCACCCGCAGGATGCCTTCGTTTTCACTAGTGACGACAATGAAATGATTTTTCACAACCTAAAACCCCTTGCCAACTTGTCAAAATCTAATTTTTTTTTCTTTTTCCGTAGATACGAGTATCTATTTATTATATTGCTTAATATGCTACACAGGATTTTATCGTTCTCTTTTCGACGGCACGATAGAAATACCTGTATGGTAAATGTTGAAAAAGACTTCTGTAACTTTTATCATAATTGCTTCTAATTTATTTTATTGCGTCTAACTAAAAATAAGTATTTGTTCTTAAAAAAAAACTTCTTATCTTTTATAAAAGATTCTGTTTTATTTAAAAAAAAATGAAATTCTGCATTTAATTTTTTTTAAATGGCCAGGCTTGCCAAAGGAAGCATAAATCGTGTCATACAAATAATTAATCAAGAAACGTAAGAATGGATCTTTAGGTTATTTTACTAATTTCACGTCTTTTACTAATTTTCAGACCAAGTATTTACGGTGGCTTCTCGACGGGGACGACTTCTTTGTTTTGGAGGTTATCGGTACAGTAAATACTACACAAATAACGGCAGAACAAGATGGCGATGCTCCACTAATATGAACAAGGGATGCAAGGCTGCCGTTTATACCAGTAATGGCATGATGGAGAGACCCAAATATAAGCATAACCATGCCTGTGTTGACTGTAAGTACGATTTTAATGGGCCTGCCACACGCACAAGCTTCACCACATTTTTGCCTATGCACGCCCGGCCTGCGCGTACTTGCCTGTGTGTGTAATAATAATATTCCACAACTATCACATAACGCCATTTAGTCCCAAGCTAAGCAGAGCTTTTGTTATGGGTACTAGACAAGTGATAAACATACTTAGGTATATATTTCTAAATACATAAATATTATAGATAAATTACACCCAGACACAGAACAAATGATCGTGCTCATCACACAAACATTTGTCCTGGTGGGAACCGGACCCACGACCTCCGGCGTAGCAGTCAGGGCCACTAGACCAATAGGCCTATCACCTATGTGGTAGGGCGTTCAGTGTTGCCGACCGTGTATTATTTTTTCATGCAAGAAGCTTGTGCCGGCAGAACTGTGGTGAAGCTTGTTCGTGTAGCAGGCCCTTAAGACACACAATTCCGGAAAACTTTATTTTGACTGTACCTTCAACTTCTTTTTACAATTTCAGATGATCCGATTTTCCAAACAACTGCGAGTGGAACTCGTTTATTAATTTGGAAAGAGAATTCATTCCAACGACATTATGAGGCAGGTCACAGGACGCGATGGCATTGTTCAAATTATGGAAGAGGATGCCTAGCTGGAATATACACTGTTGGAGACAAGATCGTTAGATTCACTAAAGAACATACTCATCTCCCTAATTATGTGTGATGGTATGATGATGGGACTCCCTTTTCAGCACTTAACTTCCATTCGGTCCGTTGTGTGATGGTATAAACTGGTTGTATTTTTCTTTGTTTTTTGACCGACTTCAAAAAAAGGAGGAGGTTATTAATTACGCAAAACATACGTAGGTATACATTTATGTTTTTGTTTTGCCAATAAATCAATAAAATTTGTGTAACTTATTTGTTTTCATTGTCGTCACTTGGATAACCTGTACGAAACAAATATCACAACAAAATATATACGTTAGATAGAAAAGCATAGGTACAGTGTAATTTTCGTTGTTAAAAATAATCTTCTTAAATCGAGTTGACCTACTTTTCGTTGTTTTCAGGACCAATGATGATGTTATCTTCTCGAGGGGGATTGATTCTTTGTATGTCAGGTTACCGATATAGTAAACAGTACGCAAATAACAGCAAAACAAGATGGCGGTGCTGCACCCATACGAATAGAGGTTGCAAGGCGTTTGTCCTCACAGTGGACGATAATACGATCATCCGCAGCAATCATACACATAATCATTTACCTGTTGCAAAATATTCATGATTATAACTAAACAATAAACAATTCTAAAATTCCATTTAATTTTTGTATCTGTGAATTGAGACTGTTTCCTCATTCAAATTTTTTTTCAGGACCAATTTTTACTAATGCCCTCCAGAGGGGGATCGATTTATCGTTTTTCTGGACACAGACTAAACATTACTCAAGAGTTTTGAGTATAAAAATAAAATTACCTTAGATAAACAAGCTTAGTCCTGCATAATTTTCATCGCTGAAAATGATCATCTTAAATCGATTTGACTCACTTTTCATCGTTTTCAGGACCAATGATGATGTTATCTTCTCGAGGGGCAAGGATTCTTTGTGTGTCAGGTCACCGATATAGTCAACAGTACTCAAACAACGGCAAAATAAGATGGCGGTGCTGCACCCATAGGAATCGGGGTTGCAAGGCGTTTGTCCTCACACTGGACGATAATACGATCATCCGCAGCAATCATTCACATAACCATTTACCTGTATCATACCAAACCATACCATTTACATATAACATGTAATCATTATTATAACAAAAATATAAACAATTCTGAAATTCTATATAATTTTTTTTAATTCTCATTAATATTACGTATTATCATGTGGCTCAGATTGAAACTAAAAGAGGAAATCCTATGTTAATCACCACTAAAATGAACATTAGGACTGTTTACCTACTCATTCAACATTTATTGCAGGACCAATATTAATCAATGTCCTCCAGAGGAGGACCGATTTATCGTTTTTCTGGACACAGAAAAAACATTACACAAAATTAACTTCGATGAACAAGCTTAGTCTAGCATATTTTTATATCGCTGAAAATAATCTTCTTAAATCAAGTTGACTCACTTTTCGTCGTTTTCAGGACCAATGATGACCTTATCTACTCGTGGGGGATGGATCCTTCGTATGGCAGGTCACCGATATAGTCAACAATACGCAAATAAAGGCAAAACAAGATGGCGGTGCTCCACACATAATACTAAGGGCTGCAAGGCGTTTGTCCTTACACAGGGCGATAAAATCTTCCGCAGCAGTCTTACACATAACCATAACTATGTTAAATGTACGGACGATTTTTAAGAGCGCGTATCCAGAAAGTTGGCAACGTCGCAAATTGCTGTCGAATTTTTACAAGTTTGCGTTGCCAACTTTCTGGATACGCGCTCTTAAGACACACAATTCCGGAGTACTTTGTTTTGATTGTACGTTCAACTATTTCTGTTTATGATTTCAGCTGATCCGGTTTTCACAACTCCGACAACTACCAGTGGAACTCGTTTATTAATTTGGAACGGGAATTCATACCAACGACATACTGAGTCGGGTAACAAGACGCGATGGCATTGTTCCAATCATGGAAAAGGATGCTTAGCGGCGATATTCACTGTTGAAGACAAGATCGTTAGAGTCACTAAAGAACATAATCATACCCCTAACTATGTGTGATGGTTTAGTAATTGTATTTTTCTTTATATTTTAGGTTTTGTATTTGAATATTTCTGATTTTATTTACCTATTAAGTACAATATAGCTTTTCAGTCACCGCGGAGCCACTTGAATAATTACATTTCGTACTGTGTGCGTAAAATTGTAACAACCGATCATTAGAGTCACTAAAGAACATAATCATACTCCTAATTATGTGTGATGGTTTAAAGTAATTGTATTTTTCTTTATATTTTAGGTTTTGTATTTGAATATTTCTGATTTTATTTACCTACTAGCTGTTGCCAGCGGCTTCACCCGCTACTACTCGAAAGTTATCCCACGGGAACATAAAATCGGGATAAAAACTATCCTATGTGTTAATCCAGATTATAAACTATGTGTGTACCAAATTTTAGCCAAATCCGTTCAGTGGTTTTTGCGTGAAAGAGTAACAAACATCCATACATCCATACTTACAAACTTTCGCCTATAAAATAGTAGTAGGATTAAGTACAATATAGCTTTTCGGTCACCGCGGAGCCACTTGAATAATTACATTTCGTATTGTGTGCGTAAAATTGTAACAACCGTATGTTTATAATCTAACTCTTCAGTTTATAAATTTACGGTAGGTTAGGTTAGGTTAGGTTAGTTTATAAATTTCTTAGTTTTATAAACTTGCGGATATTGATATCTTCCGGTAACATGCATAACAAAGCAAGAAACTGTTTTCCCTCGAAGTAAAGGGCGCGCCCTTACTCGCATTCGCGTGTCATGTAACATTATACATACGACTTTGAGTATTACATTGCAGTTCTTTCTCCCTGACTGACGAGAATTCGCGTACATAATATAGATTTTTTAAAATAATAACCGTCGATTTTTTTACCACAACAAGACCGTGCTATAATGTCTAGGTTATTCAAACCACAGAGTGACGTTGTGGAAGAACTTTTATCCAAATGCAATGTAGGTGGGATATTTGTGTATGTTTATATTTTCCTTATTTTTCTTTTTTTTATCTTGATTTTGATGATTTTGTTGCATATTAATGACATAAATGGGAGAAGACACTGACTTCTGTAACACAGGCTTCGCCTAGCTCAGTAGTCAGGGTTACAACATACATTGTATAATTATTGTATTTTAAATGTCAATATATATATATATTTTTATTATTATTATTATATTATTCGATCAAGGCCATTTCCATCAATTCTTTCCATCCGTTCGTGAGCGGCTGACCTTGACGTGGCTGGAGGTCACTTTCACAAGTTTTTCTCAATGTTCCATATCTGACTGTAAATATGAACAATCAGCACATATATTACGGGAGTGAATTTTTTAGCAAAACGAACGCAATATTATGTTGTATAGTACTTATACGAATTACATCTGGAGCCATTTAGGTACCTTAGAGAATGTATAGTTTATAATGTATTTAACGAATAAAGCCATTAAATTAGAGATTTCATCTGCGTTTTATTTATTTTCGTAAAATTTAAGCTAATAAACTCTACCTTTTCTGATCTCTGCTAATTAAAACTAATTTAACAATTTACACTACTATAGAGTTCACTCATTTTATGTCGTTTTCAGGACCAATATTCACGCCGTCATCTCGAGGAAGACGAATTCTTCATTTGTCAGGTTTTCGATTCAGTCAGCATTACTGTAAGAATGAAAAAACAAGATGGCAATGCTCCACTCACGTGAATAAGGGATGCAGAGCCATTCTTTTCACCATTAGTGATACAATTATTAAAAACAAAAATTTACATAATCATCCGCCTGTCGATTATGAATAACTTTTAAAATTAACTACCTATAGTATACATACTTGTCTGAAATTCTGCATTTGTCTTATTATCCGCATACTTAAACTACCGTAATTATGTATTTTTATTCAGTAAAAGCCAATGTTCGCGAGGTCCGCCATAAGAGGGCAAATTCTTGATTCTACCATAATGAGCGCATTCCCTCTAACTTCATAGTCAACTGTGCGCACTAGCTCGGTCCATATTGGCTCACCTAAAGTTCTTTACCCGAATTTTTTTTAATTGAATTCGAAATTGTTCTTCCTAATGATTTGTAATCCGAACGATCGCTCTTCCTAAAATTTTTCATCTTAATGTTTTCATTCATACTATTTATTTTCTGCAGTGGCAGTGGTGGCCCAGTGGTATTGGCCCCGACTTACGAGTTGTAGGTCGTGGGTTCGAATCCCGGCAGGCGCATTACTTTGTGTAATTTATTTCATCACCACTGCTCTCAAAACGGTGAAGGAAAACATCGTGAGGAAACCGGCATGTCCTAGAACCAAAAATTCGAAGACATGTGACATCCACCAATCCGCACTGGGCCCGCGTGGTGGATTATGGCCCACCCCCTCTCACAGAGAGGAGGCCTGTGTCCCAGCAGTGGGAACATTAATAGGCTGATGATGATGATTTATTTTCTACAATAGCAGATGATGATTCAAACTTTCAATAATTTGTTGGCATCTGTACCTAATTTAAAAATTGTGAGTATTAACTGTATACAAGTCTTGTTTTAATTCCAGGACAACCAAGGATGGTTAAAACGGACAGAGGCCATTGGAATTTGATTTTTGGAGGTCACAAATATACCTTATTAAGTTCAGAAGAATCTTCTACTAAGAAGTGGAGATGTACCAAAAGAGCTTATAGAGGCTGCAAAGTGACGATAGAAACTAAAAACAATGTTATAACAGAAGTCAAAAATATTCACAATCATCCCCCTGAAATTCATAATTGGCCCGATATACACAGCTTATAGACTCTCCTGACGCTTATTGAAAATATGTCAAACCGCTAATTTTATTCCTCAGACAAAAGTTATCTGACTATTGAAAAATCAGCCCATACATAATTATGTTAACTATTTACTATTTTATATACAGAAGCTGTTGGTGACCCTTTGTTAATAAATAAATAAAATAAAGTTTGTGGGAATGTCAACTTATAACTTCAACCACAGACCACATAGGTAGACACTCTTCAAATTCACGTTGTGAACGCATCCGAAAGAAAAGTAATTTTCTGTATTGTTCAGTGTGGCAAGCTGGGTATGGACATTTTTGCTTATGGGGAAAAAAGTTGCTTGTTGATGTCATCAACTTATTTTTCGACTCGTTATCTATCGAATTTTAATTCCTTCTCAATTCTACGGTGATGACGAGTTGTAAAACAAGTCGATGCCAGACAGTACCTCGATTTAGTACTGCCTTACTTTTAATAATTTTAGTTCCTACTGGCACCTTTTTACTTATAATATCATTGCCTACTGGGTACAACTGTCTCGATAAAAAAAAAACATTACAAATGAAAAAATAATCTTTAGATTTATGTCTTTCCATTAACTTTATTTCTGGGCAAAGACATCCTTTTCTTTAATAAACTGTAAATAATGTTGCAAAGCAATGAGGTTTTTTTTTTTAAATGGGAAAAATAAAAACATAACTTTGCAACCCTGGTATTGTTTTGACAACCATGACAATTTGAATTTTGAGACGCTGTTTGTTGTGAATAGATAATTCGTAAATAAATAACACTAACATTTTCACGTTAAACTTATTGTAGTGTTCGAAACCTGGCAGAATAATAATCTCAGAGAAATTAACAGAAAAGTATTTTAAAACACAACTCCACAACTGTTTTGTTATGAAAGTTTTTGCAGGTTAACCAAAACAATGAAAGATTTATCTCAGAGATTTAGAGGTAAGTGAAGCATAAATTATGTAAATTTATAATGCGTAAATATTGGTAATTACTAATTGGTAATAACTAATTAATTTTGTTTTTCAGGCTATCAGAAATTAGAACCTGAATCTCTGGTCTGAATCCAAGTAACCAACACAGTTCTTCAAGAGGGAAGACAGAGAAACCCACAACTGGTCGATGTGTGTGTACTCCGTGGTTGACTGTGAGTGAAGAAGAGTTTACCTCTCTGCAAGTGCAAAGTTTTTCAGAATTTGCCATGGTATTCCTGGCAGACTGTGCTTACTCAATTTCTGAGCTTGTACAGCACAAGCTAAGAATTCATGTATTTTTGGAATGATGCTGTCATTGAGGCTTTCTGTGCCATAATAATTGGTATGAAATTGAGACGGTGCTCTTTATGTGAGAGTTAATAACATGTTGAGGTTATATTGCATATATAATTGGTAATTTATACAAAATAATTAATGTTATTCTGTTTTAATAAATTACTTAACATTGAAAATCCTGACTGTTGTTTTACTTTTACCTCTATATTAGATTTTATTTATTCTTTATATTTATTTTGTTACATTTTAAAACAATTTAACAAAAAAATAAAATAAGTAAATATAAATTGTTTTTTTTTTTTAATTTTTATTATTAAGTTTATTTTGTTATGATTTTGCGGTCATCAACATTGTATCTTTATAATTTCTTGTGTGATTTAAATAAAAAGTAACTTCTGATAAAATACTTCAAAAAAACTTATTCTTTATTTTACTGTTCACAGGCCATTTAGAGATAGGTTGTGAAACGATTCAGAATTGTAAGTCATGGCTCTGCGCAACAACACTCATCGTAGTGTTCAACTTCGAAGTAGAGAAAACTTACTAAAACAACATAGTCCTTCTAGAGTGGTCCGAACTATAAGAAATGAATGATGATGAATAGTGAAGAAGTTGTACTAACTTAGTACAATAAATATTTCTGGTTAAGATTTTAGCTTGCCACTGTAATTATACAATGTGTAACGTTAAATGGGCAAAAACTCTCGAGGGGTAACTCAGCCCATGTTACTGAACAATGTTTGTTCCAAGACCATTGGTAATTCGCAAAAAAAATGATTTTTCATACAATGGGCCCGAACAATTTCTCATTTTGTATGAAAAATCTTCTTTTTTTTTTAACGAAACATGTTGCGTAATATCCCTGAGCTCCTTAGTCAGGGCTATTTTACAGTGGCAGCTTGAAGAAACTTCAATATCAGTCCCAGTCTTGGTGACTATCCATTGAGTTTCCACCACTAGTAACCAAAGGGTTCCATGTTACCAAGACAGTATTAATTGGGTTGTGGAGGTGAAATGGTCAGTTTGTTAGCAAGCCCCCAAGAGTTGAGAAACAACTAGCTAATTAATGATGATAAAAATGTTCAGATTTCATTTTTTTTTTCCTTTATTTTTTATTTGTAATGTGACCAAAGACATTAAACTATTATACGAGCAGTAGACGGGACATCACGAAGAAATTTGTGATCCAATTTTTTTTACCAATAGGTAAAAAGTCCCTCAGTCTAGTAGTCGCGTTGCTATGCAACGCTTAGATAGTGCTACTGACGCACGGCATCAACAATTTTGTATGACAATTTTCCGAATGCCCGCTCTATAGGTTCTTTTAAATCTCTTTGAATGTGACAAATCAGCTGTCCTTGTGTACAAATGGACATGATTGTCTAAAACCGAGGTTTACAGGAAAGCATCTTAAATGTTCAAAACGTTCTAGAAATCATTTAATTTTTATGTGTAAGTACATATACAGGGTGTTTCTTTAAAATTGGCCAATAGGGAGAAATCCTAATCCATAAGAGATACAGGAAAACTATCATAGGAACCTTTAGCTCTTTTTTGATTTTAACAATTTTGGCGTTTTTTATTTTGGTCAAGTGCGAGTTGTCCACAGCAGTGGGTGAAATTGACTTTTTTTTTAATGCCGTTCTACTCTGTTTCATGTAAGGATCATTTCATTGTATCGAAAGAAAAACCGGCCAAGTGTGTGTCGGGCCCCGGGCACGCCGCAATTGCGGCGGTAAGACCCCTCTTTGACGAGTGGCTGGAGAGAAGTCATGGCGTCCTGACCTACCGCTTGACGCAGGTCCTCACCGGACACGGAAGTTTCGGGAGGTACCTGTGTCTGCGAAATAAGGATATGCGAAAGGAGGAGACGCCTGGGTGTCACCACTGCGAAGATCGCCCGGAGGACACGGTGGAGCATACGGTGCAAGACTGCCCAGCTTGGGCGGAGCACCGACGTGTCCTCACGGCTGCGATAGGCGGAGACCTCTCGCGCCCGGCATTGGTTTCGGCCATGCTGCGGGGCGAGACGGAGTGGGAAGCGGTCAGCTCCTTCTGCGAGGCAGTAATGCTCGTAAAGGAGGCAGGCCGCGAGCGAGAGAGGACAGCGTCCTCCCTCCGCCCCAGCCGCAGTGGTAGGCGCCCACGGCGACGGACGTCGCTCGATGATCTCCGGCCACCGTAGGCGCGGGCATGCGGGCTGCGAGTAAAGGGCAACTCGCTGCCCGACCAAGGACCATGCCCGGGTCGACGGCGCGTTGTGTCCTACGCGCGCCTCAAAGAGCGTCAGCATAATGACGGGGCCCCCCTCTCAGAGGGCCAAAGCCTGCCGGGGTCGCGGGATTATTCCCTTACCGTAATCCCGGAACTTAACAGGCTATGAAGGACACCGTGGATTTTAGTCAGTAGAAGTCTGACAGTCCCTCCCGCCCTGCCCGGGGTTGGAGGACTCATTTGACGATTTTACCACGCTAAAAAAAAAAAAAAAAGTGCGTGTAGGGCCACGCACAGTGTAGGGTTCCGTAGTTGCCCATCAAAATACTTATGTGAACTAACTAAACTGATTCGCTGAATTTAATTTTAAAAAGAAAAATTTTCAAAATCGGTCCAGGAATCTGAGAAATCGGGGATAATACATAAAAAAAAGGTTACGACGAATTTAGAACCTCCTCCTTTTTTGAAGTTAGTTAAAAATAGTTGACGATTAAAACCTACCTATCCCCAAAAAACATACATATAAAAGCTGTTAAAATAAAGTTGACAAACTTACATTTGCAGTTGTCTCCGATACATTTTGTTTAAGAAAATATGATATCCAAGTACATTTTATAAGTTGGTCGACTATTACTCGTAAAGTTGTAAAGCCTACTTAGTCATGATAATTTTCTTTTAAATTTCGTTATATATACTACTATTGTGAATTTTTTCACACCCCCAAACATAACCGTTTAGCTGGTAGAGGGGGGGGACACTCGAGTCGAGCAAAATTTAGCACTTTAAAGCTTAATATTTCACAAACGAATTTATTTATCAAAAAATTCTTAATGGAAACTCACATTATTTATTAAAGACCTGTTTAATGATACCCCACACTAAGGGGTACGCGAGAAACAAAAAAAACATTCCCATTTTACGTGTACAGGAGGTACCCTAAAAAAATATATTTTTCGAGATTTTATTTTACCACTTTTTCGGCACAACAAATCCGTATATTTACACCAAATTACAGCTCTCTAGTACTGTGCGTCTCTGAGCTAAACTGCGGACAGACGGACGGACGGACGGACGGACATGGCGAAACTATAAGGGTTCCTTGTTGACTACGGAACCCTAAAAAATGGGATGACGGAAGTTGGTCAAATTATGCAAAATTTTTATTCATACTTGTATGAATGACAAAATTACTTAATATTTTTATATAATTAATTTTGTCCTGTCCTTCCAACCACCATGAACTGGTTGTGGTAAGGATACTTGCGTGAGAGTCACGAACAACTTAATTTGTGAAGAACCCTTTGGTATTTCTTAAAGGCAAAATGTACTTAACATAATTTCTGGTATTAGACTGGAAGAAAATTAAGGTCACACTTTCAACTAGTGTCATTTTTCCCCTTTTTTCAAATTAAAATGCTGTGGAAGATATGGTAATAACGATTCAGGTTACAGGCACAAATCAAGCTCTTTTGGAATAGTTTTTAAATGTCGTCCCGTTACAGACGTCCAGTTCATACCCACGGAGAAGGGGAAATTTATCCTCGTGCTTCGTGGCTACACGTACTCACAAGTTGGAGGACGGTTCTTCTACTGTTCATCGAAGCACATGGGGTGCAGAGCGCGAGTTCGTCTGATATCGGGGAAACTCGTGGCGTCTGGTACTGAACACAACCACGCACCGCCATCACAGGCACGCTGTGGTAACGTTGCCTTCGTGCAGCTGCGTCCCAGATGTCCAGTCAATTTGTCGGGACTACCCTCAGCTGTACCTCAATTCCCAATTTCTTCCTCAACTATAGCAGCTCTAACCCTCCATGCGATCAACTTCCCTAGAATATTTCCAAAAACGGACCTGTGGACCCGACTCCCTGTTCCTGAGGACAAAAAAGATTAATTAATGAGTTGAGTCTATGTTCACTGATACGTGTTGGAACTAGATTGTTATGGTGGCTCCACATTATTGCCGTGAATACACGCCTCGAATTCTCGCCGTGAATTCTCGGCACAATACCAACACTGATCGGGGAACAGGCGCGAACGCTCGTGAACCCCGCGAAAACCATCCACATTTTCGTTCGCGCCTGTTCACGGGGGTTCACGGCACTAATGTAGAGCCGCTATTATAGAAGATACCACTTTCATGGAACTAGGTAATACGATAGTTGCATGATGTACGAGTTTAAACACATTTTATAAAACCTACAATGTACTGAGTTCCACGTTCAACCCTCAGGGGTTAAATGTGGAAACGTTTAAGGGTCGAACGCGGAAAAGGGAAGAAAATTTTAGGGTTTGAACGCGGAATAAACCATAATTATTACTTACCTACCTAATAAAAATATTTTACATCTGATATTACCCAAAGACTGTTTTGTCTTCTTCTGTGTTAATGTAACTTTCTATGTGCTTTTTGCATCATAACTAGGTATAGACATTTTAATTTATTACTCTTACTATTGCAAAAATATGAGCTGTAAATAATGTTGTAACATAACACATCAGTGCACAGCGACGTTAATTTAATATTAGACTATTCTAATTTTAAATTAACATCTAAATTGAGGTAAAACCATTTTTTATTTTTATTGATCTCGAAATTACTTTTTCAAAATTTAAGTAGATTTATAAACTTCGCTATTACAGTGATAATCCAACGCGATACGTAATTTGGTGATATTAATTACATAGTAATAATTTTACAATTTGTATAAGCCTTAGGTACATTATCTAAGTAGGTACCTACGTTAATTTTACTTAGGCACCTAGCTATTTACCTACATGTTGATACTTATACTTTTATTGTTAACAGACTTTCCAATGTGAATATATTGTGCTTAAATAATGTTAGCAGTTTCAATTCACATCCTGTATAGAAGATAACGTAAGTAGGTACGTTACAAATTATAGCACCAGGATGAATCCTAGTGAGCAGTAACATAATTTTCGTATTTGTAGGTGCCCCTCTTTGAGGACTAACTCGTCAGGCGCCACGGCGTCCTCACCTTCTGCCTGACGCAGGTACTCACCCATCATCATCATCATCAGCCGGAGGACATCCACTGCTGAACATAGGCCTCCCCCTTAGACCGCCACGCCGAAAGACAATTCGCCACTGGCATCCATCGGCTGCCAGCGACCCTCACGATGTCGTCGGTCCACCTATTAGTGGGAGGCCTGCCTACGCTGCGTTTTCCGGTCCTTGGTCGCCACTCGAGAACTTTTCTTCCCCATCGGTTGTCAGTTCTACGAGCGATGTGGCCTGCCCATTGCCACGTCAACTTGCAAATATTATGAGCTATGTCGGTGACTCTGGTTCTTCGCCGAATATCCATGTTCCGGATTTTATCCCGCAAAGAAACTCCGAGCATAGCTCTTTCCATTGCTCGTTGAGTGACTCTTAGTTTCTCTAAAAGGCCAGCAAGGTACTCAGACTCACCCGGCACGGACAAATTCCTTATGTCATAGGGATGTCTACGGTTCTCAATAAATTGGCTGAGTTCTATGAACTTTCTCATCGAAGGCTACAGCTTCAGGAAGAAGTAAGTACTCCTCGTCAGTCCGAATGTTGTGTAGGTGTTACAAGAGAGTGGCAACTGCTGTGACTGTCAACCATTAGTTACTGTTGCACCAGATATTATCACAATCAGGAACATAGGTCTATGGTCGTTCATTTCCTAGGAAGACGTCCTAAATGTAGTGATCTTGCGTATTTCGACATGATTATAATCTAAGCAACTCTGACGAAGATGCATTTTTTTAAGTTATGCCGCACCTGGTCGCTGCGCCGATAATGTGGTGCTACTGCTGAGCATGAAGTCCTGGTTTCGACGCCCAAGTCGGACAAAATAAGGCACGGACACACGGTCTGTTATTATGGGCCTCATTAGTAAGTTCGAGATAACCCAACGAACTATGGAGAGGACTATGCTCTCGGAGTCTCTGCATCGAATCAGAAATGAGGAGTTTCGTGGACAAGTTGAAGTGGCAGTGAGCAGGCCACATAGCACGCAGAACTGTTGCCCGAGGGGGCCGTAAGGTTCTCGAATGGAAACCACGGATCGGCAAGAGCAGCGTAGGAGCCCACCTTCGTGGTGGACAGACAGTTTTATAAAGATAATATGATAATAAATAATATAATATAATAAGATAATATGATAATAATAAATAGATAATAATATAATAAAGACCACAGGTTCGCGCTGGATGCAAGCCACTACCATCTGGTCCTATTAGAAGTCTGTAGAGGTGGCCTATGTTCAACAGTGGACGTCCTACAGCTGAAATGATGATAACATGAAGTCCTGTGTTCGACTAACTAACACCTAACTAGAGAAATGTGGATGAACATTTATCATCACCTATGCCTTGCCTTGAAGAAAAAATCTTTCTCCCTGTAGTTCTCATTTTTCTCTCAGTAGAATTACGTCACAGTGTAGACCCCATCAGTTGTGCGACTTTTGGTCCTTGATATGCGCAACGCTTTTCAAAATAAATCTAGTTTAATCTGTGCCACAGAATAAATAATGTGGCCCGATCAATTTCTCATTTTGTCTGAAAAACCATTTTTTTTTTGTGTATATTTCCAAAAGTCTTAGAACAAGCATTGTTCAGTAACTTAGGCTGAGTTACCCCACGAGAGGTTTTGCGCATTTCACGTTACACGTTGTACATCGATATAGAAGAAAAAGACATATGCAAACGCTACCGAGACAATATGCTAAACATCGTTGGACATTTACTAATCCTCAACAGCAAACTCGCCCTGCGTTTAGTTAGCTGATTTTCGACAAAAAAATATTTTAAGGAGGTATCTAAATAGGTAACTTGTGGTTTCAGAAACGGTGGAGTTTTATACTACGTGTCGAGGTCATGTTGGGGTACTGTTTGAAGGTCAGAAATTCTACAAGAACTACCAGAGCAAAGACGGAACGGTGTTATGGAACTGTCACAACCAGGGTTTTTGTAATCGACGAATCAGGACCAAGGGACGTCATATTATTTCCATTTCTGAAACGGGACACTCTCTTGAATGTTCTAAGGCGGAATCAGAAGCTTTTCAAAAGAATTTTGCTATAGGCTTTTAATTTTTTTTTTATTCGTAACGGTTTTGCTCTTGACCTTAGTGTAGGTCCTGGGGGGGTATGACAACGTCTTAAAACCAAGCTTTTTCCAGTGATTGAACGAGATGGCGCTAGACGACTTGTATCGCTCTGTCACTTTCACTCGCCGGAATAAGCTTGGTTTTAAGACGTTGTAATACCCCGCCTGACCTAGACTAAGTGACTAAGACAAGGTCTACGATGGAGCGAGCTTACCCAGAGTCCCAGAAGAAGCTAAGCTATAACTTTGTAGAGATTAGGGTTGTACGTGTTCGGAAACACAGATGCAGGCAGAGAGTTCCACTCCTTCGCTGTCCGCATTATAAAAGACGTTTGGAAACGCTATGTGCTAATTGGTGGTATAGCAATGAGGTAAGGATGGTAATTTGCCGTGCGTCTAGATGTGCGATGTTAGAAGGAAAAAATCCGCTAAGGGTGCTCCCACATCTAACGACGCGGATTCGGATTTTTCCGTCGCCCTTTCTCTTTCTGGCGCTTAGAACTGCCATTTGCTAGACCGAGACAGAAAGCATAATGCGATCGCATGCGACGGAATCTTCAAGGCGGCCGCGTGCTATCGCATTGTCTCGGTCTAGCAAATGGCATTTCTAAGCGACAGAAAGAGAAAGGGCGACGGAAAAATCCGAATCTGCGTCGTTAGATGTGGGACCACCCTATCCGCAATAGTTTCTGACTTTCATTTGCTTTTCGTTTGCTCACTCATGTACTAAGGGCACTTAAATTGTTTTGTTCAATATGGCCTCCCCTATCAAATAAAGACATAAACAAAATAAATAATAGTGTTGCCTTTTACATTGATATTATTATATTTCTTGATGTTATTTTATTTTTACGTTTTTGTATTTAATTATCACCATTTGAGTAATGTATTCTAATACTTCTGTTTGGTTTTGTTAGGTAGGTCCCTAATTAAGAAATCTATGTTTCTAAGTATATTTTTAACCGACTTTTTGACCGTTTGTTTAAATCCTTTGTAATATTCCGAGAAATAAATAGTTTTTATTATTACTTACATCTTGTCGTTTTATTGCGATGATATCTTAGGGTGCTCCCACATCTACCGACGCGGAATCGGATTTTTCCGTCGCCCTTTCTCTTTCTGGCGCTTAGAACTGCCATTTGCTAGACCGAGACAGAAAGCATAATGCGATCGCACGCGCCGGAATCTTCAAGGCGGCCGCGTGCTATCGCATTGTCTCGGTCTAGCAAATGGCAGTTCTAAGCGACAGAAAGAGAAAGGGCGACGGCAAAAGCCGATTCCGCGTCGTTACATGTGTGACCACCCTTACTCTCTAATGTGAGGTGTTCTTAAAAGTTACACAATTATTACAGTTGTATATTTTTTATATTTTAAGCATAATTAAACAATATTACTTGCGAGTCTTAAGCAGAGATTTTACTATGTTTCATGTTTCAGTGGCATCAGCAAATGCGCTTACATTTGGGGTTTCAAGGTACGGCAACCCCGTCATATCTTGGGGCAAGTACACGTTTACTAAGAAACTGACTCGACGTGTGAAGACCTGGTGGGAGTGTTCGTCGAAGAAGAGTTGTGGGTGTCGATGTGTTGCTGTCACTGTCAACGATCGACTGGTGAAGCTCATCGGATGGCACAACCATTAGTATATCACCCAGCTGAAGTGGATAGATACTATACACTGCGAATGTACAAGACTTTAAGAACAGAATAAGGGGAGGTAGGTCCTGACACTTAGGTATTATAAAAGCAGATTTGAAGCAATCGCCCTGGCCAAAATCGATCAGATCGCATCATCATCATCATCAAACCTGGTGGCTTACCACGAGCTGTTAACGCGATCCAGTTTAGATTGTGGGAAAGAGACAGAGCTATAGAAGTCGTCTAGCGCCATCTCGTTCCCTGAGCGTAAACTGGATCGCGTCAAGAACTCGTGGTAAGCCACCTGCGGCCGTATTACAACGTTTTAAAACCAGGCTTGTTCCAGTGAGTGAATGAGATGGCGCTAGACGACTTGTATAGCTCTATCATTTTCACTAGCCGGAATAAGCCTGGTTGATAAGACGACCTGTTGAATAAGACGTTGTAATACCCCTTCAGGTTTAATCTAACAGCCTGTTATTGTTGCCGTCTGCCACATTATTTTTTGGTGTTTTTGACTATTTGGATAATTTTAAGAATATTCCTGGAGTCATTCCTTTAGAAACAAAAAACTTATGCCTAGTCAAAAATAATTAGATTTGTATAACTTATACATACCTATGCATAATGTTTGCTTTCTTTTATATCCTAAGAAATAAAATTTAGTTGGTATAAAACTAACACAATCTTACACCTTTTCGCGATGAAAATTGTATAAAATAATATTTAGCTGTAGGAATAATAATAATAATTAAGTAACATTAATGTAGCTAGCTGTAAAATGTGTTTCATTAAGATAAGTTTTATCGAAATCATTAAAATAATGATAAGTAAAATTATAACCCTGTTACCACAAAAAAAAGAAAAACATCTGTTGAACACTTGTCTAAAATAACTGTCAATGACAAAATAATAGCATTTCTCGTTGATACTCGTATAAGGGTCGTTTTGCAGTTACACTTTTTTAGACACCCGTTCAACAGTTGTTTATTCTTTTTTGGTAAGGTGGTTCATGTGCATTTTGCAACCTGTAAAATTGTTCATGCGCGTTACTTCTAAATATGAATTAATTACTTTAGCGATTTTCCATAGTAGGTAATATTATGCGATTATAATATTACATTTTAACATTAAGTAAAAATTGTATTCCTTATTGTTATTAAATGTATTTATGTGATTTGTATTTTTTATTTATTATGTTTTGTGACTACTGGTATCTAGAAAAAACAGTACTCAATAGACTTTATTTTGCATGAAGATTATCAAAAACCCGAACGAAAAATAAAGATGGTAATGTTTCTGATAAATTTCAGAACCATCAGAGCCAACATTTGACTTATCTCAGCGCGGGAACCTCGTAATACAGATAGGGCAGTGGCGGTTCAACAAACATGCGTGTTGGGGGTCCAAGGTTCGCTGGACTTGCATCAAGAAGAAGAACGGCTGTACTGCAGCCATCACCACTGTTGACAATGTCATCGTCAAGACTCTTGGCAAACATAATCATTAAATTACGTAGTATTTGAAGTTTCTAATAAGAATTTATTTAAAGGCGCTCCCTCACCGCGAGCATTCACCTGTAATGAAACATAAAAGTGCGCAATTTGATGCTCTATTGTCCTCGAGTGTTCGAATCTGTAACGTTACATTTTACTGGTGAATGCTCGCGGTTGGGGAGCGCCCTGAGATGATATTAAAGTAGAGCAGTAGTTTTCAGTGAGGCTTTTTCCGACCCCAACTGTTCCGATCTTAACGAAATGATAAATGTAGCTGTCAATTTCAGACTTCTATTGGTAAGGTACAGGTGCTACCGTGAGGTGGATACCATGATCTTAAAGTGTGAGAACGAGATGGCGCTAGACGACTTGTATAGCTCTGTCGCTCTCCCTCAGCGAAACTAGTCACTCTTTAAGACGTCATGTTAAGCCACCAGTTATTTTCATTCTCCTTTGACAGTAGACTCTTTAGTCCTCTTTAGTCTTCTTTCAGCCTTACTACAAACACTTAAACACATGTTAAACACTTGTCTAAAAAAAGTGTGACTACAAAACGGACCTTATTTCAACGTCATAATCTGACATTTTTTTAGACAAGTGTTCAACAGACGTTTAAAAGTTTTTGTGATACCACGGTTTGTATTTAGAAATCTTCCATGACAAATCCTGCTAAAGGTTATTTTTAACTTTTAAAGTAATAATCATGTGACTTAGCCGATATGAATGATAATGACTTATTTAAGAACTGCCTATTATATAATCCAATTTTTTCTTAAAGACCTTAGGATGACGTATGTAATGTTACTGTGGCCTTACACAGAGTAGATACGAGTATGTTGTAAATTCCATGATAAAATGTTTGAGATAGATATGATTAGATTGAAAAGTTTCGGTAGAATTGGTAGCGACGAATTAGTTGGATTCTCAAACTGTAAAAAATAAGGGTTGGTCTACATTAACTCTGTTTCTACAGACTAAATAATTTTATTTCGTAATTTTTAATTTATTAGACAGATCTAATGTTCGCTGGTAATACAATGCCTTTTAAGTTTTCATTGTACTACGATTACTAAATTAAATATTAAATCAATTTGTTTGTTTCATTTCGTAAGGTTGTTCCATTTTCCTCCGACCAGCCTCAGTGTTTAGCTACAAGTCAATTGAAACAAATATTAGTGGCGAATGGTTTTTGCTTTTGCAAGGAGACTGTCGGATCGAAGACAAGATGGTATTGTGGTTACAAAATGCGGCACAAAGGTAAGCCCTTCATCACAACATAAATCTTATTAAAATAACTAGTCTTATGTCTCTTTCAGATCTTATTCATACTTCCGGGTGCTTTTGACCCCATAGTTATGTGGGAAACGGAACGCAATTGGGAGAAAGAGATAGAGTGCTATGTGTGAGTGAAAGGCGGGATGACGGAAGGAAGGAAGAGGGGATGCAAGGAGGGAGTGGGACGAGAGCTATGGCCGCTAACCGCTAAGACGTTACGAATGGTTATACGAAATAAAAAAGCAAATTAATTGTGAAGACGGATTTTATTTGAAGAACCCCATATCCCACAATTTTGGGGGCTCGTCCGGGATATAGGGAAGAAGACACGACGATTGACGACGGATTTAGCTTCGAATCGAAGATTTTTCTCGCTGCACGCGGCACGTGGTTGGGTGCGCGGCGACAAGACGTTGGCAACGAAAAACCGTATATTTTACGATCTACGACTGCTACGACGAAGACTGAAGACTGAAAAATGCCGAAAAACACTGAAGACGTGTCATCAAGAGGTGTACAATATGCTGAAGACTTTATAACCAATTTTTCTGGCCAAGACCACACCTACCCAGTGAGCCGTTGGATTCAAGATATCGAAGATAATACGGAAATATTTGAATGGACGCCGCTCCAACAGCTTGTGATTGCGCGTAGATCATTGACGGGAACCGCGGCGCTATGGTTACGAAGCGAAAAACCATTCAAAACGTGGGCCGAAATGAAGCAAGCCATCAGCAAGGAGTTTCCCGACGCTATTGACCAGAAGACGATTCATGAAATTATGAGTGCACGTAAGAAAAAGTCTGACGAAAGCTGTATGGATTACGTGCTTATAATGAAAGAACTCGGAAAAAGGGGTAAGATACCCGATTACGTTGCGATCAAGTACATCGTCGATGGCATTCAAGACTTAGAAACGAATAAAATATTATTGTATGGTGTTACGAGCTACAGTGAGCTGAAGGAAAAGTTAAAAATTTATGAGCAGGTGAAGGAAAAAATGAAGGCGCGTCGTGACACGCAACGTAACGAAGGATCTGGTGGTCACAATCGACATTCAAAGAGGAATACAAGCAGTGAGTTGCGGTGCTATAGCTGTGGTGAACTTAATCATTCATCCCAAAACTGTCCTCATAAGGAAAAGGGCCTCAAGTGTTTCAAGTGCAATGAATTCGGCCATATTTCTTCTAAGTGCACAGCAGCGACGAAGCGCGAAGACGATCGGAAGCCTTCGGAAAACTTCGACAGCCGATCGAGTCGTCCAATCAGCGGCGGAGATGACCGACAGCGCGGCCAACGTGACGGACATCGCTCGGGCAGAAATCCGACGAATCCCAGCACTTCAAAGTCCGCCATGTTTACTTCGGATTATGTTGGCACCTCTCAAGGCGATAACGTAGATGACAGCTGTCACTGTCGGGAAAATAAAGAAGTGCAGATTGTAAACAAACATAGCAAAAGGACGGGGAAGCCGGTTTTGAGTATTATTGTCGAAAATACCAAAGGAATGGCGCTTGTTGACTCAGGGAGCGATGTTAACTTAATGTCACGAGATTTCTATGACGTGATCGGGCAGCCAAAGACGACTGAAGACGGTGTGGTGTTGTCGGGTCTCGGACTAAAACAAGTGCGTTCTTTCGGAAAGTTAACAACTAGTGCGGTGATTGACGGACGATGTTACGACGAAGTTACATTCCATGTTGTGCCTAAAGACTGTATGCCTTATAGTTTAATATTAGGTCATGAGTTTCTTGCTAATGTGATAATGGTTATGAATGAAGGAAGTGTGTTGTTGTTACCCTCAGGTGAAGGATGGATGAATAAGATTAATTGTTTTTCTGTAGGTTTGAGTGTGGTTGTAGGTTCCACAGTCAGCCCAACTGTCAGAAAGGAAGTTTTAAGTTGTGTAGATGACTACAAGCCGGTCCAAGTAAAAGAAGCACCCATACAACTTAAAATTATTTTGAAGGATGACATCCCAGTGGCTCAAAAACCTAGAAGATTGTCACTAAAGGAACAACAAATAGTTGAAGATCAGGTAACAGAATGGTTGGATAGCAACATAATACGGGTAAGTTTCTCAGAATATGCTAGTCCCTTGGTTTTAGTCAGGAAGAAAGATGGTTCAACACGGGTCTGTGTAGACTACAGACAACTCAACAAGAAGATGGTAAAGGATGAGTACCCACTACCAGTCATTGAGGATTTAATCGACAAACTGCAAGACTCCAAAGTATTTAGTGTTATTGATTTAAAGAATGGGTTTTTCCACTTGAAAATCAGTGAAGAGTCAATACACTACACATCATTTGTGACCCATCATGGTCAATTTGAATTTTTGCGTGCACCTTTTGGACTGTCAAACTGTCCAAAGTATTTTATGAGATTTGTGTCAACTATTTTCAGGAGTTTAATTGACAAAGGCATAATGTTAGTTTTTATCGATGACATTATCATTCCAGCAAAAGACGAGGAACAAGGTGTGCAAAGACTGAAAGAAGTTTTATCAGTTGCTTCAGAATATGGACTACAGATAAATTGGAAGAAGGCAAATTTGATATGCAGTGAAATTGAATATCTGGGTCATCGCATACGGAATGGTGAAATTAGTCCAAGTTTAGAGAAGACAGACGCTGTGATGAGGTATCCAGAACCAAGAACAACTAAGCAGGTACATAGTTTCATAGGACTTACTTCTTACTTCAGAAAATATATAGAAAATTATGCTACAATAGCAAAACCCTTAACTGACTTATTAAAACAGGATGCAATCTTTATTTTTGAAGAAGATCAACGTAACGCTTTCAATGTTTTGAAACAGAAGCTGGCATGTGGTCCAGTATTGAAAATTTACAATCCCAAGCTGCCTACAGAAGTGCATACAGACGCATCCAGCATTGCTTATTCGGCAATACTATTACAGCAGCATCCGGATAGTGGTTTACATCCAGTTCAGTATATGAGTAGGAAGACGAATGATGCTGAACAAAGGTACACGAGCTATGAGCTGGAGGCTCTAGCTATAATTGAAGCTATAAAGAAATTTCGACATTACCTGTTCGGCATACATTTTAAGATTGTTACAGACTGTCAAGCTTTTGCACTAACCCTTAAGAAGAAGGACTTATCAGCTAAGATTGCAAGATGGGTGTTGTTTTTAGATCAATATGACTTTGAAGTTGAGCACCGAAAAGGTTCGAGTATGAGGCATGTGGATGCATTGAGCAGACACCCTTATGCTTCAGTAAGGGTAGCAAGTCTTCATGACCAAGTCAAGGATGCACAAATCCAGGATGAAGGACTGAAAGCAATAATTGAAATTGTAAAAGAAAAACCCTATTTAGACTATTGGTTGGAAAATAATATTCTTTACAGGAGTGACCAGAAGCAGCTGGTAATTCCTAGAAGCATGGAAAAAGAAGTTATACGAAGAGTGCATGCCAATGGTCATTTTGGAAAGAGAAAAATGAAAGAACTCCTTGTTAAAGATTTCTACATCAAAGACATAGATAAGAAAATTGATGACTTTATTGCAAGCTGCATACCATGCTTACTAGCAACGAAGAAGCAGGGGAAACAGGAAGGTTTTCTTAACCCTATTCAGAAGGAGGGAATCCCTCTGCATACCCTCCACATGGATCACATTGGACCGATGACTGAGACCAGAAAGAGGTATAATCACATTTTAACAATAGTTGATGCCTTTACTAAATTTGTGTGGCTTTTCCCTACAAAGAGCACCACCAGTAGCGAAACTCTGGATAAGCTGAAAATACATCAACAGACATTTGGGAATCCAGATAGGATTGTCACCGATCGAGGTACTGCTTTCACTAGCCATGAGTTTGAAGAACATTGTAAGAGTGAGAATATACAACACATAAAAATAACAACAGGAGTGCCACGAGGAAACGGACAAGTGGAAAGGATCCATGGAATCATTAAACCAACTCTTACGAAGTTATGTGCAGAAGATCCATCAGTGTGGTACAAACATGTAAGTCGATTGCAACGTGCGATAAACAGCACTTTCCAAAGAAGCATTAATACAAGTCCATTTGAGTTATTAACAGGTGTCAAGATGAAATCCAAAGAAGATATACCTTTAATTGATTTATTACATCAAGAGAGTCTAGAACAATTCAGTGAAGAAAGAGAAGAATTAAGAAAAAGAGCTAAAGAACAAATATTAAAAATTCAGGAAGAAAATACAAGTACTTATAATAAGAAAAGAAAGGAAAGTACTAAGTATGAAGTTGGTGAACGAGTAGCAATACAAAGGACGCAGTTTGGTCCAGGACTCAAACTAAAGCCAAAGTACCTAGGCCCATATAAGATCACAAAAGTCAAGCGAAACGATCGCTATGACGTCGAAAAGGATGACGTCACATCTGAAGGTCCCATAAGGACTACTTGCTCTGCTGATGGGATGAAGAGGTGGCCTGACAATGATGAAGAAATTGAGTAAGTATGCTCTGTTTGTGGTGAAGTATGGACGTAAGACTGAGTGACGGATGTTTGTTTGATTTTTTTAGTTTTTAAAATTTTATGTGTTTTGTTTTGCAAATGAAAATTGAAGTTCAATTGTATAAACTGATTAATGTTGTAAGCTAACTTACTACTGTTTTGTTTTGAAATAGTACTTAAGTTGATAACATGTCTTATAAAAGTTTATCCTTGCATTGTGTTCACTTACAAGTCTATGATTTATGACCTTTAGTTAAGAACTACATAAAACAGGAATTTCATTTCTTTTGCTGTTAATGTTTAAGATTAGTTCCTTAAGTTTAGTTCCTTAAGTGTGTATTAAGTTTAGTTCCTTAAGTGTGTATTAAGTTTAATTAATGGTGTATTTAAGTAGGTTGAATTTAAGCGTGTAATGATGATGGATGAGGAGGTAAGGTAAGAATGAAATGAGGAATGAAAGACAGTTTAGCATGTCTGGGGACAGACATGAATGTCGGATGGCCGAATGTGGGAAACGGAACGCAATTGGGAGAAAGAGATAGAGTGCTATGTGTGAGTGAAAGGCGGGATGACGGAAGGAAGGAAGAGGGGATGCAAGGAGGGAGTGGGACGAGAGCTATGGCCGCTAACCGCTAAGACGTTACGAATGGTTATACGAAATAAAAAAGCAAATTAATTGTGAAGACGGATTTTATTTGAAGAACCCCATATCCCACAGTTATGATATCAAACCGGAACATTATAAGTACAGATAAACACATAAATTATAATCAAATTATAGTTATATTTTTATCTGTTTCAGAATTAAGTTTCTCATTATCAAATAGAGGGAACCCAATGTTGGTGGTGAATGGTTTCCGTTTTCATAAAGAGAAGGATATCGGAATAAAAACAAGATGGCAGTGTATGTATAGGAGACGCTTCAGATGTAAGGCTACCATCACGACCATCGATGGAGAATTTTTTAAGAATAGTTTCTTTCATAATCATAGCAAATCGTGAAGTTTAATCGTTTCTTGCAAAGATCTTGTTGTAACACTGGACACCCCGGTATTACAACGTCTTAAAACCAGACTCATTCCAGCGAGTGAAAGTGACAGAGCTATACAAGTCTTCTAGTCTATTTAATAAATGACAACCATGTACGAAATAAGTCTGTTGTGATTTTAGAAGTCTTTAGAAACCAGTTATTAATTTCAATGTTTTTAATTTTATAAAAATAAACAAAAAAAAATTTTAGCAGCACATTGTAGTAAGTAATTTGTTAACAAGAAGGACTCAATTAAATTAAACATTACTATGTATTCATTTAAAACATGTACCAGCAATACGGGAAAATACATACGACGAAGAGAAAAATGAAAAGTTATGAGTTTTACTAACTTAATATACAATAATAAAAGCGAATGTCATATATGTAACAGTATTATCTATCTGTGGTCCGTTTCTTCATTAAATTTATTAAGGTTCATGTACACGACGCCGCCGCCGCGACTCCACCACAGAAATAGCAAATGGCGGCGCGGCGGCAGCGTCGTGTTGAGCACTTTTAATGTTTTTTTTTTTAGACTAAATCGTCGTATTTTTTCAGTGATCCAGACAGAACGGGGTACTCCACTAATGTATTTGGGCGGGTATCGCTTTTCTAAGAACAGAATCACCAGCGGTAAAACAAGATGGCGCTGCTCCGCCAGGCACCGTACTAACTGTAACGCCTACGTCAACACCATCGAGGATAACTTCATACTCAAGACTTTTCTCGACCACAACCATGACAAGACTTTCTTTTTAAAGAGAATCTAATTTAAAACTTAATTCTTTTTGAACAGACTAGACGTCAGAGCAGGTCAACCTACCCCAAGCTGTCAAATTTTATCAATCGAACATTAACATTCCATTATTGTCATAAGGTTGAAATTCTAATAAAGAAATACCGATTTAAGTAGGTTGATGTGGCCGTCTGTACATTATGTTGAATTGGACCTATTTGGCCAGCCGTGAGTCACACAGTATAATTAGGTACATAATTATGTCAAAATGCTTATTTGGCGTTGGTGTAATTTTACATAAAAGAAAATTATAATTTTTCAGTGTTTTTTCCTTCTCCTTTTTCCTTTTTTGCGATACTGTGTGCACTTGTGGCTTGTGCCAATAAACTGTTTTTTACTTTCTTTGTACATTTAAAAAACATAAAGAAAACAAGACAACGTATCATGAATCTATGACTGAATAAATGTTTTTTTTTTTCTACAATTGTGTGACAATTAAATAAGAAAACGAAAATTACTGAAACTCCTATCTTTTTCCTACCCTTCTTCGCGTCATAGTTTTACTAACTTATAATATCAATTTGCATGCTATCGGTTTGCAGAAATTACTTAGCAATAATTATTTTCTAAACACATAATTATTGATTTTTTTTTAGTATTTCTGACTGAAAGAGGAACTTTGCTGATGCATTTGGGCGGGTACCGGTTTTGTAAGGACCGGATTACGGGCCGTAATACAAGATGGCGCTGTTCCGTCAGGCGCCGCACTGGCTGCAAGGCGTTCGTCGTCACAGCTGAAGATAGCACCATAGTTAGATCTTGCCTCGATCACAACCATGATAAGTCGCAATATAAGAAAACCGAGATCGAAAAGTAAAAGCGAACTGTTGATGACATGACAACTTGGATTTGTTTCTGTCTCTGGTTTTAATGACACTGTAAAAAAGTCAAAGTGTCTGTTTAAGGTAAGCGTCCACAGGTCGGCATCGTACGTATCGGACGCATCACATGTAGGCATTGCCGATGAGCCGTCCGTACGATGCGGATCAGTGGACGCAGTTGTATGAGTTTTAATACAAGGCAAACTAAAATCGGTTACGTACGATACGTCCGATACGTGCGATGCGGACCTGTGGACGCTTACCATTAGTATAGTTCATATTATAACGTTGGTCGAAAGGCCGCTGCACTGAAATGGGCTTGGGCCGGTCACGTCTGCCGCATGCCTAATGAGCTGTCGGCCAAAATAACCACTTTACCTGACACGGCCAGAAGGCGTCGCGGCAGACCTCGTAAAAGATGGCGGGACGAGCTTGACAAAACCGATGACCAGTGGTCCACTTTGGCCCTGGATCGTGAAAATTGGAAGCCATGGGAACAGGCCTTTTCCCAGCAGTGGGATGATGAAGGCAGTATAGCAGTATCAGTTTAGTATAATATTTATCAGTTTCAAAAAAAGAGGTTCTCAGTTGGACCTGTGTCTGTATGTATCTTTGTCTGCGATTATCTCGCGTGTGGCTGAACCGATTTTGATGTGGTTTTCAGAAAAGTGTTCTTTACATTCTGGAGAAGGTAGTGTACAACATTAATGAATATCCCGTGACTTCGTCGTCCGCGTGGATATTTTACGGCTTATTTGATTATACAAAAACACCTGGGCCGATTCATGTTAAAAGTTTGAACTAAAAAAGTATTTTTTTTTTAAAGGATCCGGCTTCAAATACAAACAATAAAAAGTATGAAATCGGCGTGTAAAATCAGTGGCCAAAGTAAATGAAATAAAAAATAAAACGGTGGCTTTATTTTACTTTTGAAAGAAAAGTTATTTTACTATTTTATAGTTAATCAGCGTCTTTGTTTAGTCAGCGTAAATGAAATGAATATTTTAGAAGAAATCTTTTTGAATCATGTTCTTTCGAAGGCCACTTTATCAGAATTAAAAATGTTCGATAAAATTCGTAAAATGTTATATTCAATTCTTTTGCAAGAATAATTAAATAATAATCGTCTCATATGTTTATTTTATTGTCCCACAGCTGGTCAGCTATCCTCTAGATCTATTTTAGGCATCAGTTTTCCATAAATGAATTTATCATTTTGTGTCTGTAGACTTATAAGTACACTCTCTGTAATTTGTGGTAAATGTTATTGGTGGTGAGAATATTTAAAAAAAAATCCCTTTGTTCATTCTCCAGAATACAAATATTAAGGAAACCATTTTTTTTCTTGTTGATGTGATAACCCACCTATAGTCTTTTAGATCATCATCATCAGCCTATAATGTTCCCACTGCTGGGACACAGGCCTCCTCTCTGTGTGAAGGAGTGGGCCATAATCTACCACGCGGCCTCAGTGCGGCTGGTAGATGTCACATGTCTTATGCGGCAAACAGTAAGGGTCACTAACCACTAGACCAACAGGCCTGACACACAAATATCGACGATATATGTAGTTGTAAAGAGTCATTAACCGACTCCAAAAAAAAAGTAGGTTCTCAGTTCGACCTGTATGTATGTATGTATGTATGTTTGTCTGCGATTATCTCGCGTTTGGCTGAACGGATTTTGATGGGGTTTTCATGAAAGTGTTCATTACATTCTGGAGAAGGTTTTGGTATATAACAATAATGGATATCTCGTGAAGTTGCTGATTTGATTTGACGTGATTGTAGATTTTCAAAGACGCCAATTTTATGAAGATTTTTTTTTATTATCTCAACTAAAAAGGGAAAAATAAAAACTTTTGAAAAAAAGAGAACCGACTTCAAAACCAAACACAAAAAATTGTAAAATAACTTTTCTTTCGGAAGTCGGTGGCCACAGTCAATGAAATAAAAAACAAAGCCACCGACTTCCGAAAGAAAAGTTATTTTACAATTTTTTGTGTTTGGTTTTGAAGTCGGTTCTCTTTTTTTCAAAAAGTTTTTATTTAAAGCATACACATTGAATTCAATAATTATAATGTTTCAATCTTCATGATGGTCGTTGTTTATTTCTTCAACAACCTGCAACAAATAATTATGAAATCTTAGTTTAACCCCACATTTATTTCCATAGTCCACAGAATTCTGACTGATAGGATGACGGAGCTCCTGGTCGTGAATGGATTTCGCTTCGCTCGCTCCGGGATCGTTGGGCGGAACGGTCATGTACGATGGCAGTGCACCACGAAGACCAGAACTAAGTGCAGAGCCTGCATCACTACCCTCGGGCAACTAATAGTCAAGAGTAGTTTGAACCACAACCATTTTAACTAGTCTATATGTTGGACAATAACTATCTAATCTAATATCTTTAAACGAGCAATTCTTGTATATTTAATTATATTCTCAGAAACGGCTCCAAGGATTTTCATGAAAGTTACAGATTATGGGTTTTTCGGCTCAAGGAATCGATTTATCAAGGTCCCAGGTTTGAGAAAAGCTCAGTTCCCAAGATATAGACATTTTAAAAACCGAGCGAAGCTCGGTCAACCAGATATTTCATATTTAAATCTGCAGTTTTTTAGTATATTTATTTAAAATCATGTCAATCTATTCCTTTAAAAAGGTTCCTTTAAAAACAAAACTTTAAATAGCGCAATTTTTCCTTTGTACATACTTTTACGCAATTCCGGAGATAAGGGAACCATAAAAACATATTCTGATAATTCATCTGTCAAATCATGCGACCTTGTTTCAGTTTCGGAATTATACCATGTATATTGTTTTTCACAGAGAGGAGGCCTGTGTCCTAGCAGTGGAAACATTATTGGCTGTTGATGATGATGATATTGTTTTAATTAGATATTGCTTCTAGTTACCAGAATGTATTTTGATGCTCTACATAAGATATTTAGTAGGATGTTTTTAGAATTATTTTTTATTAAACAATGAATTGTTGACTCTAATGTTTTGCACATTAAAAGTTGTGTTTTATATTCGTTGTATCGATTGTCTAACCGCATTATAAATTATTTCCACGTAGACTGTAATGAAAATATTTTATTAAATTTTAGGTACTGTTTTACTGTTCAATTAGGTAACATAAGGTTCTTTCTTTTCGCAGTGCCCGTGTTTACTGAATCTCAGTTTGGAAATCCTGTCATAGAGTTGGGACCTTATCGATTTACTCGGTCAACTGTATCTAAGTGCGGTCGTCGGCGACGCTGGACGTGTTCCAAAGTGTCGTTGGGTTGTCGGGCCGCCATCATTACCCTTGATGACGTCATCGTCAAGACAACCAATGAGCATCAGCATTAGATGTTATTTGAAGTTTATATATTTTAGTTCGTTAACGTTTCTCTTTTGTTTAATTATGACATATTAATTGAACATGTTTTGTTGATTTATTTGTGTTATTTTTGTACATTTACCATCTTAGCAGAAGATAGATATACATCTGTTGAAAACTTGTCTAAAAAACTGTCAATGTCAAACGACATTTTACGTTGAAATAAGGTTCATTTTGCAATAACACTTTTTTAAGACAAGCGTTCAACGGATGTTAATTTGTCTAGTAACATGACAGCATAGCATGACCGATGTTTTTAACCGACTTCAAAAAAAGGAGGAGGTTATCAATTCGACTGTATTTTTTTTTATGTTTGTTACCTCATAACATGCGACTGGATGAACCGATTTTCATGATTCTTTTTTTATTCGAGAGCTGGTGCGTCCCGTGTGGTCCCATTTTCACCATTTCAGGATCTGATGATTGGATCTTGGAGATCTTTTTTTGTTGTACTAGGTATCGTTCGACTTAGGGAATACTGCAAATTTCATCAAAATCGGTTCAGCATTTTTTGAGATAGGGAATGAATGAAAGAGATGTTAACGATGTTATTACCGGTGCTACGGATTACAAAATTCTAGTGCACATGTAAGAAAATGATGTATTCGACAAGAATTTTGGTTGAATATTTAAACTAAAAAGAGTAAAATAAAAACTTTTTCAAAAAAAATGTGACCGCCCTCAAAAACAACCACAAAAAAGAGTAAAATAACCTACAAAACTTTTCTGTCGGAAGTCGGTGGCAAAAGAGACAATGAAATTAATAAAAAAGTCACTGACTTCCGACAGAAAAGTTTTGTAGGTTATTTTACTCTTTTTTGTGGTTGTTTTTGAGGGCGGTCACATTTTTTTTAAAAAAGTTTTTATTGCTCTCCATTCTCTAATTTTTATTACGTTGGACTAGAAGTTCTTTATGTTTCGATCGTCAATAAGTTTGATTTAAAAATTCACATATTTATCTTTTGATTGTATTTGCCTTTTTGTTAGTAAAACATTTGATTTTACTATTGCATTAAGTGTTATTTTCATTTGTTACTTTTCTAGAACGCTCTTTTATTTTTAGTTACGAATCATCATCAATTATCATGGTACATGAATTTACACAATAATAATAATGCCGTGAATTCTGTGTCTGGGTGTAATTTATCTATAATATGTATGTATTTAGAAATATATAAGTATGTTTATCAGTTGTCTAGTACCCATGACACAAGCTCAACAACGCCATCTCAATCATACTTTTCTAGGTTTCCAATCGTTTTTTCTTCAACTTAGCGTGTTGATGGCAAATATTGTATTAGTGAATAGTTTTTCTAATTTTGACCATTCTTTTCAGAGAGGCTCGAGTTTAGTGTTTCAAGATATGGAAAGCCAGTAATTAATATGGGCCGATTTAGGTACAACAAGCACCCTCGCACTACTTGTGGTGGTTCTCGGGCCTGGTGGTACTGTGTCAAGGCGAGGTCTGGCGGCTGTCCGGCGTCACTTATCACATTTGATAACATTATTATAGCGATGAAAAATGAACATACACATTGATTTCTACTACTTTTGAATCACTGTTTCATCTTGCGTATGTACAAGCTTGCTCTTGCACTTGATGATTTTTCAACTGCACCAATGAGTATTCAATTTAATTAAGCCGGATTTACATTACGAAACTAGTTGCATGAAAGTACTTTCATGACAATAATTTCACCAGTAATTTCAGGTGTAAACGTTCAGTTTTACAATGCATGCATTACTTTCGTGACACTGAATTACTTTCGTGCTATGCGCATATTTTTGGTGGAACTAATTTCATGCAACTACTTTCATCATGTAAATACGACTTTAGTAGCGTAATACGTCAAGAAGAAAAAAATTGACGACCAAGAGGCCTTATTACAAGATTTCTGTATTTTATTTACATCACTGCGTTTATTCTATGGAAAAACTAGCACTTTGCCCGCGACTTCGTCTGCGCGTGTTTCTAATTTCGAACTCAGTGAATTTAATTCCCGCTCACCCTCCTTATAAGAAAATCTAAAAACTCAATACAAACAAACAATCAATCGTAGTAGACAAACTGATTTTCCGATTTTCACCCCGTTAGGGGTTGATTTATGAAATGTAAAAAATTATACGCATCCTTTATTCGATTGAGAGATAATTTATGGCCAGTTTAGAATTTATCGAAGCAAGCAGTAAATCCTTCCCTTAAAACTTAACCAACCCTTTTCAAAATTTAGGGGGTGATTTTCGAAAAACCCAAAAATCAAGGGTATTTTTGAAAAAAAAATAGTGTCCATCTTTTTTATTTACTTGCTACTCAAATTCGTACCAAGTTTCAAGTTTATAAACCCAAAGAATAAGATTTTGCATACAAAGGTTTTCACCCGTTTTCACCCCCTTAGAGGTAGATTTTCGCAAAATCCTTTCTTAATGCTTACTTACATTATAAACTGCAACTATCATCCAAAATTCAGGTTTCTACGTTTAGTGGTTTAATGTCCTCCCCTTAAATCTTGAATACCCCTTTTCACTAACTTGGGGGGTGATTTTCGAAAAATCCAAAAATACGTGTTTGATTAATTCTTATCTAGTATATAAATACTGATTTTCAAATTCATCAGCTCACGCATTATGATTTTTCCATACAAACTTTAACAACCCCTAGATTACCAATGGAGGGTAGTTTTAAAAAAATAATGGTGCTAATCTTATTTATTTACTTGTGTTCTCATTCGTGGGAAGTTTCAAGTTTATAAACCCAAGGAATAAGATTTTTCATACAAACTTTTTCACCCCTTTTCACCCCCTTAGAGGAGGATTTTCGCAAAATCCCGTCTTATTGCCAATCTACATGGTAGACTGCAAATCCTGTCCAAAATTCAAGTTTCTGCGTTTAGCGGTTTCGGCTGTAGTCGTGTCAAAAGAAAAACCCCTGTTCTTTTATATATATAGATTAAAAAGAGCCTGTAGTGTACGAACGAGGAATTATTTTTTTATTACAAATTAACGTCAAAGTTCCAGTTTACGTCATAAAAAGTAGAAAAGTACTAACGAAAATTTTAAAGATTCACGGATTTGTTGAAGTTTTTTTATGGGGCCAAAACCTGCCGAGATCGGGGGACTGTCCTCAGGTAGCTGTGAGCCAGAAACTTAAAGCGCAATTGAGGGACACCGTGGATTTTAGTCAGTACAAGTCTGACAGTCCCTCCCATATGATGGGTGGGAGAACTCATTTGATGATTTTACCAAGATAAATAAGTTATCATAATTTAACTTTTTCAGATTCTAATAAGGTGTTGTGTTGTGTCAAAAATCATAAATGTCGTCTGTAAAACTTTGGACTATTTTTGAGTCGATGAAATTAAACGATGATAAGTTTATTTGCGATTTTTATTTCACAAGTATCTCCCTTTTCTCGAAGCAAGTAGGTTCAACTGTCGACTAAATATAGGACACCATCATTTTGGAAGTAGACACACATTAGAGTTGAAAATAAAGTTATTAGAGAAAACCAAAATCATTATTTCAGATTAGTTCAGTCTGAAATCATTGTTAACATGTTTTAATCTTCATGTTCGATGTGTTTATTCCTAATATTAAATAGATATAATATAGATAGTAATAATAGTTTTTTTTAATGTTTGACAGTATGCAGGTGTGTTTATTTTTTATATTTTTCATGTTTTTAAAGTAGGATGTTTTAGATACAATTTTTGAGTGTAAAACGCATTACTCTTACAGAATTTTGCGATTCTGTGTACTGCCTTTATAACTATTATAATGGCAATTTCAATTTTGACTGGCCTGTTGGTTTAGTGGTTAGTGACCCTGACTGCTATTGCGGAGGTCGTGGGTTCGATTCCCACCCAGGACAAATATTTGTGTGATGAGCACGATCATTTGTTCTGTGTCTGGCTGTCATTTATCTATAAAATGTATGTATTTGGAAATATATAAGTATGTTTATCAGTTGTCTAGTACCCATAACACAAGCTCTGCTTAGCTTGGGACTAGATGGCGTTGAGTGATAGTTGTGGATTATTATAACATTATATTACCTATTATTATTAATTGAAACAGTACTAAAACATGCATATTTTAAAGATGTAATTTCTGTTTAGATTCAAGTTCTTTGGAGTACCTGACGCCCAGGTTTGCAACGTCAAGACAGGGTAATCCTGTACTCTTCATAGGTAACTGTCGCTACTACAGGAACAACAGAAGTAAAGGAAGGCAAGCTGCGTGGTTCTGTAGCAAGAGGAGAGGTGGTTGTCGAGCGTCTGTCCTCATAGCTGATGAAACTATCGTGTGTTTTAAGAACAGACATAATCATGAATTATGAGTACTTTGATATTCAATGGGGATGGCAACTGAGGAACTAATGGCGCTAGTATAGCTTGTTCCAAGCATCGTCATTGGTTCAAATCAGTTCAAATCTTAAAGGTACTTCAAAATAGTACTACGTCATTGGTCGGATTAGGACTAAGCTATGGTGGCGCCATCTAGAATTTCTTTGCGTTGCCAACCCCATTGGTTTTTATCACATAGTCTAACAGTTTTAAGGTCATAGCACATTATACCAGCACCGCAACTGCACAGCTGCAGCACGGCGTCACTTTGAATTTAGGCAACGGCTAGCCGTTGGCGTGCTAACTGCGCGTCGTCCATGAGGTGTAAGCTCGCAGTTCGCGCGGCGTCTGCGAGGTGCGAGCTTGCCGTCACCATGAACATAATTGTTATTAGGCACTAGCAAACCCGGTGTATTCCGTTTCGCCACCAGATAGCTTCGTTTTCTTTTCTATAAGCCTCACGGAGCCCGAGACCTTTCCAACGAATGCAAAACCGTGTAAATCTGTTCGTGCGTTCTGAAGTTATAGCGTCAGGAAGGAAAACCCGACTTATTTTTATATAGTAAGAAGATTTGTTCCGCCAGCAACTCGGGTTCGGCCCGCCCGCGCCGTAAGCACGCCCCGTCTGCTCGCTTGCAGCGTGCAGGCTGGGAGGAGAGTTGTAAGTTAGCGGTAAGCGCGCTGACTTCCCGCCGGCTGGCTTTTTCATATTATTGACATTATGAATTATATTATATGATACATGATTTAAGGCTCTTATTTGAATGACAGGTTAAGAGCTGGATTGGAGCCATGCCGTTGCCGCTCCGGTATAGTGTGCCATGACCTTTATTGGGAGAGTTATTTTCTATGATCTATAATTTTGAGCACACTGTAACATCTATCGAACTGCGATACCTTTTCTGTTGGTTTGCTTGCGTTCTTGGTTTTATGAATAAACGTGAATAATTCTTCACAAACTTTTGTTTCTATTAACAACTAGCTCAGCCCGCGACTTCGTTCACGTGGATTTCGGAACTTAACAATGTGTTTTTTTTAATTGACAAAGTTTCATACAAACTTTCATCCCCTATATTATCCCCTTGGGGGTAGAATTGATCAAAATAATCAAAGAAACCTTAGCGGATGCTTACGTCATAACATCTACCTGCATGCCAAATTTCAGCCCGATCCGTCAGTCACCTTTGAGTTATATATTTATTTAGATTAGATTTAAGATCAATTTATCGACCTTGCTTAAGTTCTACTTAGTAAGTAAGTAATTCTCTAGTTAATTAATACAAACAAAAGTTTTATTTTCATATGTAATTTTTTCTGTCTACTCAATAAATCACGTTGTGTAGATGTAATTTTTTATTACAGATATCCTGTTTTACCAAACAAAGAAAGGTCGACCGGTGTTGATGATTGGATATCATCGTTACTATAAAAACAATAGAAGTCGAGGAGCCAAAGCTACGTGGTTCTGCATACGAAGTAGTGGTGGATGTAGAGCATCTGTCACTACTGTTGATGATACTATTGTTCATCAGAAAAATACGCATAATCATTAGTAGTCATGTGCACTTTTTTTCTGTAAATACTTTTTCCTTTGCTCGCTTCATCATCAGCCTATAATGTTCCCACTGCTGGGACATAGGCCTCCTCTCTGTGAGAGGGAGTAGGCTATAACCCACAGGGCGGGGCAAGTGCAGGTTAGCAGATGGCACATGTCTTTGGTTCAAGGACATGCCGGTTTCCTCACGATGTTTTCCTTCGCCGTTTTGAGAGCAGTAGTGATGAAATATATTACACAAAGTAATGCGCCTGTCGGGGTTCGTACCCACGACTTACAACTCGTAAGTCGGGACTGATACCACTGCTCTCTTCCCTTGCTCGCTTAAACATAAATAATTGTTGTAACCCTTACATCAAATAAAATGAGTAAACATAGTTTTGTGATTAAAGTCCCTATAATCTTAGAAGTTAAGTTTAAAATAAATTACTTGTAAAGAAAAGTCATGATTGTATTTAATTTAAAATGGCTGCCGTCATAAAGAGATGAAGATACACAAGAAGCAAATTATTATAATGACAATAGTATCAATTCATTGATCTAAAGTCCGGTCAGAAAGTAAGAGGGATTTGGTACATTGACCTATTATTACCGCTGACAGAGATGACGGCCATTACATATACACAATGCTGTGTTTATGTCTCTACTGATGAATTACTTATTACCAGACTATCACGTCGACTGAGTAGTCTCATGTTTGCATTACCTGAAGTAAAGGAACTGTCCTTAATGTTTTATAAGTCATTTTGTATTTTAGTAAATAGTGTAAGGGTGCTCCCACATCTATCGACGCGAAATCGGATTTTTCCGTCGCCCTTTCTCTTTCTGTCGCTTAGAACTGCCATTTGCTAGACCGAGACAGAAAGCATAATGCGATAGCACGCGGCGGAATCCTCGACGCGGCCGCGTGCTATCGAATTGTCTCGGTCTAGCAAATGGCAGTTCTAAGCGACAGAAAGAGAAAGGGCGATGGAAAAATCCGATTTCGCGTCGATAGATGTGGGAGCACCCTAAATCTTCAAGTAGAAAAATAAAAGGTGATAATGCTACGTCGTAGCTCGTCGCTACGAATGCTACGACGTACTCGTAGCACCAAGCGTAGAGGGAACTACTTACTGATGTATTGGTTAAGAGTGAGTCGTTCTCATTGTTAAGTACAGATTCGAACATTTCATCAGTGACGGAAGACAATCGAGCATCACTATGCGCACCTTGTATCAAATCTATACTAATTGTACGCGAATGCTCGTCAGTCAGGGAGCTAGTATTGTAATGAAAAGCTCAAAATCGAATCTGTTAAATTACACGTGAATGCTCCCAGTGAGGGAGCGCCTTTAAGTAAAAAACCTTTGATAAACACGTAGCGTCTCATTGATTCCTAGTATAAATGTGTCACCAATTATGATATTTGTTTTTCCGAGTTCAGTTTTTTCGAGAATAACATTGACAACAAAAATCGCTATTTTAATTTATGGATAGTTTACAATTAATGTCCCTATTTCTATTTTGCAGCTACTTTTCTTACCCATGAGAGTGGAACACAAAATTTGTACTACAGAGGTTATTATTACACAAAGAATTACATTGGACAAGGAAGCTGTTACTGGGTTTGCAAGTTGAGAAAATCTAAGAAATGTAAAGCTTCTGTTGTTACCGTGGAAGATTGTGTTGTCAAGTTGAAAGGGAATCATACCCATACTCCTTTAGAATGAATTATGATAGTGAAGCAGAAGATCTCTTCGTTATCTAACTTAAATTCTTTATCTCATCACATTTTCTGATAAAGATGATGATTATTAAGACATTGATATAAGAAGAAAAGAAAGAAAGAACAGAATTGATAAAACAACGAAGGCTTTTTCAGTTGAAAATTCATTTTTAACTGACATATCGTTTTAGTTTCGCTGAATGCATATCATATTTGTTTTAATTTGCATGTTAATGTCATTTCATTTTTGTTATTTAATTTAATGTTTTATTGTTGTTTTATTTATATAATTGTTCTTTTGAAATGTTATGTTCTTTCGAACTAATGTGTACACCAGCCATGGTCAAACATGTTGAGAGAATATCGTGTAACACCTATATTATGCATTTTATTATGACTGTATATTATCTACACGTGTTTTTGCAAATAAATGAATTTGAAAAATTACTATAACTGACATAGACAAGTGCTGCCAACTGTATTGTTAAGTGACCGCCTCTTTCAAAACAACGCAACGCAATAATAAAGCGAACGCGAAGCGAGGCGTTTTTGTTTGTAAGTATGGAATTGTTTGACGTCATTTAATGAATCGTTTTTAGTTACGGTGGGTTTATTTGATAACATAATAATAAATAGCATTAACAATAACTTATACTTTATTATTTAATTCTTCGATGATTTCTATCCTTTACAGTTTTCTATGAGAACTGCTGCGGCAGGACCTATTTCTGGTACAAAGGTTTCTGGTACCGAAAGTACAAGGAGTCAGGGACTACCATCTGGTGGGTCTGCTACAAGAAGTCCTCGTTGAGGTGCACCGGCTCCATCATCACAGATGCAGGGAAACTGGTGAATGTGCCTCGTCATTCACATGAACAGAACTTTTGGCAGAAAGCCTTCAATGGGCTACTGAGCTGAAGATTAGAGTAAACATTTTTTTTCTGTTCTTTTTTGTATTATTATTAATATGCAATATATACAACGTGTAACGTTAATAGCGCAAAACGTCTCGTGGGGTAACTCAACCCATGTTACTGATCAATGTCTGTTCTAAAACTTTTGGAAAAAAAAAAACATACAAAATGAGAAACTGATTGAGCCGATAAGTAAGTAAAATTTTTTTCCATAAGTTTTAGTACAAACATTGTTCAGTAACATGGGCTGAGTTACCCCACGAGAGGTTTTGCGCTATTAACGTTACACGTTGTATAGTTGCGGGCCTTTCACAAAAAAAAAATGTCTTTAATAAATGTTGATATGTTGCACTGAAAAATGTAAACAATTTTTTAAGTGTACTTCAAACATTTTGTTTTGGTCTGAGTCATTATGAGCATGTTTCCTTATATGTATATTACTTTCAATACTAGTCTTATACAATCTAGGTTTATTATTTTTGTTTTATAATACTATTAAATTAATTTATTAATGGCTGTTATTGGCTGTGTATTATATTCAAAAACAAATGTCTTTGGTGTTCATTGTTGAATTATATTAAACATTTACAAAAATATTCTAGTATATTTGGTTATTCTTGAGAATAATATTGCAATTAGAATTCGGTTGGTAACTTTGTTTAATTTATTTCTACACCACTCCTCTCAACACGGTGAAGGGAAACACACCGAGAGGAAACCGGAAAATCCTTAGACCAAAAAATCAAAGATCACATATCTTCGATTTTTTCATCTACCGTCCGGGCCCGCGTTTATGGCTCACTCCTTCTCCCAGAAAGAAAGCCTATAATGTCCAGAAGTAGGAACATTAGCATACAGGCTGATGATGATGATGTTGATGAATGAATCCCACATAAGAGTAATAACTATGGTTAGCCTTAAAATATTTGAGGAGTAACTGGCTCATATAGTATGAACCATGTAACCATGGAGTTTCTTGCTGGTTCTTCTCCATGGAATCGACCAACCCGAACCGAGCACCTGTTGTCGACGTTTTATAAGTGCCTTCATGGGCCTATGTGAAATAAAAATATTTGATTTTGATTTTGAACATTTTTAGAACCGCGATTCGGAAAATCTGTGAAAGGGAATCCGATTATCCTGGTCGGTCATTTTCGATTCCACAAGGATCGCAGCAGCGGCAGAAAAACCCGTTGGTGCTGTGTCAAGAAGAGAACGATGAGATGTACAGCGTCACTCATGACGGTGGAAGGAGTCATCATCAAGACGAATTTAGTTCATAATCATCAGTGATGAATTATTGCAAATTGGACCTTATTATACATACACCGTGACTTTTTAGTCGTCTTACAAAAGTGGTCCACTTAATGTATCCGACCTAAAATACTTCTAGGGGAGTTTATTTTTTTTTTAATCGTCAAGAATAATTTTAATTTTAAATAAATAGGTACACTAAAAATATTAAACACCCTGTTAAAACGTTTACGTATCAAGCTGTAGAGTATACCGACCCAGCGCAATAATTGGGTAGACTATTCCATCTCCATTTTATATGAGACAAGGGTGTTTCTAACTACGCCTTGCGTCATAATAACGAATTAAATTTTTATTATTGAATTATTCAAATCTTTTAAATACCTATTTTTTTATTACAAACGTGTTCTAGTCATTGGATACATGAACTGGGCTGCTTTTGTAAGACGACTAAAAAGTCACGGTGTATACATAGGTTAGGTTATTGAACTACATACCACATACGGAGGCACGTCACAGGCAACTTGCACGTATTTTGTTACCTACTTAAAACAATGCACGAAGTAGCGCTTACGTACTCTTTTAAGTTTTTTTTTTAATTACAGGCATAAATAAAAATAAAAAAAAACAAATAATAGTTTCTGTTCTTTTCCAAACTATTGCTTCGTTGTAATAAGATTACTCTCGTCTTGCAACAGCAATAAACGAATTGACGATAACTATTCTACTTTTTCAGATTCAGAATTACTGCCAGTGTTCTTAACATCGAAGAAGAAGAAGCCGATCATAGAACTAGGCGGCTACAGGTACTACAAACGATTAGACAGATCCGGACCTTATGACAGCTGGCGATGTGTCAAACGTAAACTTCTGTGTCCAGGAAAACTTGTAACTTTGGGTGAAGAAGTTATAGCTGTAAAGGGTCGACACAATCATAACTGATATTTTTATTATTTTATGAATCTAAAAGTTTCAATTTACTTAAACCAGGCCTGGCGCACTCCGCGGTGTAGCCCCGTCCACGGTGCGCCTGCCGCTCGTTTCTCACGCGCTCCGTTCATATTTTTACTTTATAATTCTCTCGAGCAAAGTTGTTTTTGGGAAGTGACATTTCTGTACGCAGTAATATTAAGTATTCTGTGCTTAAAAGAAAAGAGACAACATACATCCCTTGCATCGCTTATTAGCAATACAAGAGATTTCAATACAAGAGTATCGTCTCCCTAAACTAGTTCATTGATCTTCTTCTTGATTCTCATTAAAATAAATATTCGTGAATATTTCTTTTAATGCATTGATAATAATAATACTTAGATAATACATATTGTTTTACTATCACGTAAATATTCGATTTAAAATTCATTGAATTGACACACTTATGATGGGTTCAAAATGTATTAAATCAAGTCAAATTAAATATTATTTTTCACAAGTGGCTTGAGTTTTTTTTTAATCCAATCAGCCATCTTTTTTAATATAATTTGTGTTAAACGTACCAGCAGAGTGAACTATGAATTCAAGAACTCGATACTCATAGAACTATTTTGATTTAATTAGTTGACTGATATTAACACATACTTGTATTCATCTTTCAGAGGCTTTGATGATTTCCACTAAAAAAGGAGCTATGAGACTGTTAATGGACAATGAAGAGTTCATCAGGAACAAGCAATGGGGAGACAGCGCTTACTGGGTGTGTCGCCGGAGGAAATATGGCTGCAAGATAACAGTACTTACCCATAGCAACACCGTCGTCAAAGTTACTGGAGAACATTCTCATCATGAGTGAGGACTATGAAGTACCTCCATACTTAGTATTCCAAGTTTGATTGTCAAACATAAAAGTACCTAATAGGAAGTTTTTAGTATCATCATCATCATCAGCCTATTAATGTTCCCACTGCTGGGACACAGGCCTCCTCTCTGTGAGAGGGGGTGGGCCATAATCCACCACGCGGGCCCAGTGCAGATTGGTGGATGTCACATGTCTTCGAATTTTTGGTTCTAGGACATGCCGGTTTCCTCACGATGTTTTCCTTCACCGTTTGAGAGCAGTGGTGATGAAATAAATTACACAAAGTACTGCGCCTGCCGGGATTCGAACCCACGACCTACAACTCGTAAGTCGGGGCCGATACCACTGGGCCACCACTGCTCCAAAACTCCTCTCAAAGTTACTGGAGAACATTCTCATCATGAGTGAGGACTATGAAGTACCTCCATACTTAGTATTCCAAGTTTGATTGTCAAACATAAAAGTACCTAATAGGAAGTTTTTAGTATACCTAAGTATATTTAAGGGAGAGCAGTGGTGGCCCAGTGGTATCGGTCCCGACTTACGAATTGTAGGTCGTGGGTTCGAACCCCACCAGGCGCATTACTTTGTGTAATTTATTTCATCACCACTGCTCTCAAAACGGTGAAGGAAAACATCGTGAGGAAACCGGCATGTCCTAGAACCAAAAATTCGAAGACATTTGACATCTTCCAACACGCACTGGGCCCGCGTGGTGGATAATGGCCCTGTCGCTCTCACAGAGAGGAGGCCTGTGTCCCAGCAGAGGGAACATTATAAGCTGATGATGTATGTATATGTAAGAAAAAATGCGGAGCTACTAATCTTAACTTATTACTTTCTCATTGTGTAATAAGTAATGAAATTCTAAGTCTCCAAGTAAAAACTCTTAAAACGGTGAAGGAAAACATCGTGAGAAAACCGTCATGTCCTAGAACCAAGAATTCGAAGACTCGTGTCTTCAATAATAATAAACTTAATAAATAATCAATAATACCAAAAAACGCATAGTATTATAATCTATAATACTAATAATAATAGATATATATATATACAGATATATAATTTAAATAATATTAATTTAAAATCCAATATAGAAGTAGTAAAAAATATATGTATACAATTAGTTATAAGCCTACCTACCTACACTAAATGAAAGAGTAGATAAGGCCGTGCGCTGCGTTAGGCGTGCGCACGGCGCGGGCGTCCGCGTGGCGTGCTGTTTTCATGTAATTTCATAGATCAGCGCTGCTTGCAGCGAACGGGTAGCCGTCGCACGCGGCGCGGGCGCCGGACCCACCCCGCGGGCGACGGGTGTCCGTGTGACGGAGCACGCGAGCGGAGATATCGACTAATATGGATAATATCGAATAATTCATGATATCGACTCTACATCCGCGCGATTAAATTTGTTTTTTGTGCCCGACAGAGCCCACAATGCTCCAAAACGATTGTATGTACTCGTATCTTCATGTACCTACCATCTAAGTTCACATTGTGGAAAGCAATAAACGTATTGAGTATTGTGTACGCTGATTTAAATTGTAGGTACTTAAGTGAAACCTCGACGTTGGAGATTTTTTTTAAACTGTAATTGCTTCGGGTTGTAGGAATGATAATGATGGCAATACAATTATTATCTTTCTGTAATTTTGTGTTTAAAAAAGGCTTCTCTACAGCTACACTACTCGCGAAGTTGGTCGAAGTTGACCGAATACGATAATGTAGAAGGGCACTTCGCTTCGCTTCGTGCAATTTCGGCTCGCTTCGGGCGACCTTCATTTGCTGTCGCTTTTTGCGACCGAGAGCACAATGATGACACAGGCAACTTCGCGAGTAGTGTAGTCACATACTTCGGGACTTCGATCAACTCAGAAGATTACTTCGTCGAAGCAACTTCGCGAGTCTTGTAGAGCAGGCGTCATGTTTTTAATTGGCGTTTTTAATGTTTTAATCAAAATCCTACAAAATAAAGTTAAGTGGTACTTCGTTAATTTTGAAAATAATAAGTACATAGTTTACAGTTGAACCTTTGTTGAACCCTTAATTTAAAATATATTTTTTTTAATTTCAGGACGATTAATAAAAATGGCTAGAGGTGAGTGCTTGTACTTTCTCGGACACATTTACAATCGCATGAACAGTGCGAAGGACAACAAACTACGATGGTACTGCACTCGCTACCACCAGGGGTGCAGGGCGGCGGTACTCACTACTTACACCTATGTAGTTACGGATCATATTGGTGAACATCGACATGACCCTCCGACATTGAAACGTTCCACCGCCGGGATCTATCATATTGTACGCGAGAATATTTCTAAGGTTCATAATTTGAAGACAAACAACATCGTAAACATTAATTGACTTGTAAGTATATACAGTTAAGATTTAAAAATATGTTTTGTTTTAAGATCTCATGTAAAAGATAATTAAAATCCTTTTATGATGTTGTGTAAAAGATGTCTTTTCGATCCTTAATTCTTTTAAATGCAGTTGCTAAATTGTAATATCATAAACTGAGCAGTGGTGGCCCAGTGGTATCGGCCCCGACGTACGAGTTGTAGGTCGTGGGTTCGAATCCCGGCAGGCGTATTACTTTGTGTAATTTATTTCATCACCACTGCTCTCAAAACGGTGAAGCAAAACATCGTGAGGAAACCGGCATGTCCTAGAACCAAAAATTCGAAGACATGTGACATCCACCAATCCGCACTGGGCCCGCGTGGTAGATTATGGCCCACCCCCACTCACAGAGAGGAGGCCTGTGTCCCAGCAGTGGGAACATTAATAGGCTGATGATGATGATGAATATCATAAACAGTACACTGAGATACTGGTTGCAATTTTACACGATAATTTCAAATTAGTGATGTTACGAATGTCTGATTTTTGACGTTCGCCAATGCGAATATTCAATTCCAATATTCGCGAAAGCGAATGCGAATTTTCATTTTTAATCAACCAGCTTTCATAGTTTATAAAATACAAAAAAAGAAACACTTTTTTTATCGAATTACTCATTATTTTTAATATAAGTGAATAATGCTATTTGTCTGTTATCATTTTCGCTTCCAGTTGTCAAATTCGATACGAGATACGACTCTATCCTACAGTTTACTATGATTTGAAAATTGTAATTAAAATATATAAAAAAATAAAAAATAGTAATGCCTAGCTGCTATATACATTTGTGTACTGTTGACAATGTTATAGTTGTGTTTATATCAGACTATAATCATGATTGACTGTAATATTAGTTATGTAAAAGGCATAATATCTGATTGATCTTCGAATAATTCCCATTTCATTATAATAATCATAAAATATCTGTATCTGGGCATATAATTGATGTTCCCAAATAAAATATTTGTATCTATAGTATGGTTGAATATAATTTAACTACACCTGCCACTTCTTGACAGTATCTTTTACCCTAGTATGGTATTTCAAGTAGTAACAAGAATTCTTTTTACAGTTAAATGGTACCGAAAGCAAAATGGCAAAGAGATAGCCGTTGTACAAGGGTACACATTCTGCTTAAAAAACGGTCCTAGTAAGACAACTGATAAATACGTATGTTCCCTGGGAAGCTCCAAATGTAATGCACGTTTCGCCGTCACTAAAGACAGGACTTTTTTAAAATCGTCGCATTTGGTACACCATCATCCAGCCCATGATTATGTTATACGTAACGGAGTCTATATAAAGATGTAATAATTGTTCTTTTCTTAGTACCAAATCATCTTGAAATCTTCAACTGATCAGAATTATTACATTTTTAAGAACTTCATTTTAGATTACCTACATTTGTTTGAGTAAATATTTTACCCTTTCCTAACGCTTATGTTATTCAGTGTCATGATAATCATCTACAAAAAAAAAAACAATAAGATTATTATCGTCTTAGTACAAAAAAAAATGTTAAACATCTGATGAACTATTGTCTAAAAAACTGTCAACTTCAATACGGCATTTGGCATTGATATAATGGGTCGTTTTGCAGTTAGGTACACTTTTTTAGGTAAGTGTTCAACGGATGTTTAACTTTTTTTTAACCGACTTCATTTTTGAAGTCGGTTTGAAAAAAAGTAAATGAATTGATAACCTCCTTCTTTTGAAGGAGGTTATCAATTCGACGGTATGATTTTTTCTTTTTTTGTGTTTGTTACTTTTCTTTCGGAAGTCGGTAGCAAAAAAGACAATGAAATTAATAAAAAAAAGAAACCGACTTCCAAAAGAAAAGTTTTGAAGGTTATTTTACCCTTTTTTGTGGTTGCTTTTGAAGGCGGTTACATTTTTTTTTTAAGTTTTTTGGTACGACGGCGACGGTATTTTTTGTAACGGAGTGTCTTATTCCAAGCAAAAATGACCCACATGTGAGTCATAGACAGTGAACGTGTTAATATATTAAATATTTTTTACAGTCATATGGTATCGGAAAGTTTGTGGGAAAGAGATAGCTGTACTACAAGGATACACATTCGGTACTCGTAGTCGATATAAGACGACTGATGAGTACAGGTGCTCCATAACCAGGACAGGTTGTAGAGCTCGCTTCATCACCACAAAGGATAGACAGTTTATCAAGTCATGTTATTTAGAACACAATCATCCACCTCCTAAGTTTATGATACGTAACGGTTTCTTTTATAGAATTTAATAATGACTTCATATTATGTTTACTGATAGTGGCAATGGCATGAAATTATTTTATTAATACATAATTATGTCATTGTATAACTGTGATTTTTTACCTCACACGTCGTTATTCGATGTAATTCTAATAAATAGTAATTAATTTGTGTTGTTTCTGAGGCTCTTAGTTGGTCCTTCGAGCCGGATCATCGATTATTGTAATCTGAAATATATTTTAATTAATAATGAATTGAGACGCAGGAATGAATTTTTACAAAACTTTGACAAGGATCTTAAGTCTGAATTAATATAATAATAATATTTATGCTTGTTGAATCGTATTTCGTATTACTACAAAAAATTAAACATCTGTTGAACACTTGTCTAAAAAAGTGCACCTTACTGCAAAATGACGCTTATATCATCGACAAATGTCGTTTTACTTTTTTTTAGAAAGACGGTAAGTGTTTTATGAAAATTCTGAAATGAAAATAATTGAATTACATTGTGAATAGAATTTGAATGACCTTTAATTTGATGTCATAACGATCTCCCGCTTCAAAATATAATTTAATCAATAGAACTTTTATGAAAATTTCAAGTAATAGTTTACCGGCCTTCCTCTCCTCGGTCTACGGTACCGAGAAATTCATTTTATTTAGTTCAATGGTCGATTTTGAGGTACCGTTTATGACCGATGCGTTGAATGCTTGGAAAATGGCTTGTCCTAATACGGATTTGCCCGACTACCTGACCTCCCAAAGACGGTTGGACGTGCCACTCTGCAGTATTGTACAGAATAACCTGTTAAATACGTCAACTAATGCTGCGGAGCGCGCCCGTCTGCTGGCTGTGGGGGAGTGGGAGTCGGGATTATGGCTTCAGGCACTCCCATCATCCACCATTGGTACCATGATGGATGATGTGCCATTTCGGTCTTCGCTTAGGCGCTCCTTGTGTTGCTTCGCATCGTTGCCACTGTGGTGAAGCTGTCGACAACCTCGGGCATCATGGCCTGTCTTGCAGCAGGAGCGCAGGTCGTATAGCTCGTCACGCTAGCATCAACGACATTATTCGTCGAGCTTTTGCCTCCGCCGGCGTACCAACGGTTTTAGAAACAAATGGCTTGGTACGTGACGATGGGAAAGACAAGACGGTATGACGTTGGTGCCTTTGAAAGATGGGAAGATGGGTAGGCCTTTGGCGTGGGACGCTACTTGTGTCGATACTCTTGCGCCATCCCACGTTGAAAGCACGGCGGGCTGTGCTGGCGCTGCTGCTGCGGCTGCTGAGAATCTCAAGCGGCGCAAATACTGTACCTTAATGTTTGCTACAGTTTTGAGCCGTTTGGGGTCAAAACGCTCGGGTCATGGGGTCCGAGTGCGCGCCACCTTTTTAAGGAAATTGCTCGCCGACTAATTTGCATAGCATTGCCATCCAACGTGGCAATGCTGCCAGTCTCCTGGGCACGTTTCCGGATAACAGCGATGCGGAGGAGTACTTTGACGCCTATATGTCTCTGCCTTATTGTGTTTTTGTTTGTTTTTTTTTCAAAATTAGTTATTTTGTTTTAGTTTTAGTTTAGTTGTAAATATAATTATAGTATTATTTATTTTTATATCTAGCTTTAATTACCTACCTGTATATACAAATACTCAATGAAAATTTTTGAAATGAATAAAATTATGTTCAAACATACCGATTTAATTCAGAAGTTTTAAGAAGTTGTTTCATTTTTGAAACAACTTCATACTTCAAGGTCTGATATTATTTTTATTCGGTTTTAAGTTTATAGCGTTTTTTTATTTCTTTTTATTACTCTACAGTGACCTGGTGGCAGAGACCGAATGGAAAGGAGATAGCCGTGATACAAGGATACACATTCACCCAAAATGGGCAAAGTAAAACATCCGAATATTACAAATGCTCCTTACACACAATATGCAAGGCTCGCTTTACCGTCACAAGAAGCAGAGAACACCTTAAATCCTGTGCTCTGGAACATAGTCATCCTCCTCCTAAATACGTAATACGTAAAGGTGTTTTTATTAAAATATTATAAGATATTCTTGGTTCTACCCATTTAAGTACTATGTTGTTAATTTTACGCTCATCACTAGTCGTCAGTGGCAAAGCCTTAAGAAACATTAAGCTTATTGTCTAGTTTAGTATTATCTTGTAAGAAGGATGAATGTTTAAATATTATTAAGTACTTAATAAATTAATTTGTTGTAAAGAGATAGCTTTTTTTTCTGTAATAAAAGTTTTTTTTTTTGTTTTCATGCTTCTTTTAAATTGCTAAAGACTTAAGCATACTGTCCACACAGTCGTCTTTCGTAGGATGCATGTAACCTACAAATAAAGATAGGGCTTTTTTGCATATTTGTTATGTCCACGCTGCTTCATGCAATAGCCAGTCACGCTACAAAAGGTCTCAGTTCCCTTTTATACAAATCTACTCTATGCAGTATTCTTTCATCTCATCGAAAGGACGTTTTTTCTGTATAAGTAGGTAAGTGCCGAGTAAACAGTAGAAAGTATTTTTTTAATTTTTAATTTTAACGTATCTCCATTCTATCTATTTCTGTTGTGCTCAAGTATGAATAACGGTATAATTGGTATATTTGCATCACTACTAAATACATGTAACATATAAAATAAGTAGATAGATATCTACTTTCGTGATAAAATCATCAAGTAAGTCCCCATACGGATGAATAAGTCCACAGACGGCAGACTCGTACTCACTAAAATTCACGGTATCCTTCAATAGCCCTTTACGTTACGGGTTCACGGTAATTCGTGAGCATCGCGACCATATTATTATGTTTCTCTAACGAAATGTACTACAATGTACTATGTACTAACACCAACATTTATTACAGATCCAAAACCAATTATAACCACGACAAGGAATGGGAATCTTGTGATGAGTCTAGGACCTTACCGGTACAATCGGTCGAATCATTATAAAGGTTCCAAAGCGCGGTGGTACTGTAACAAGCACACCAATGGTTGTCGCTCCAGTGTCGTCACTATTGATAACGTTATAATTAGTACTAAGCATGAACATAACCATTAAAATATTATTTTATACTATGTATCCAATTGTTCCATTCACACACCCTATAAAAAAATTAATTCATTGTAGATAACAATGAATTTATTTTTTTATAGGGTGTTAAAAATAACTGCAAGAATTTCGTGTACGTAGGTACTCGGTATCAAAAACCAAATATAATGATTTTCTTTTCAAGCATTTTTCTTTTGGCCTATTAATGTGGCCAATTAAAATAAGTCATTTGTAAGTATTTCGATGAATTGCCAGTCCAAAGTCTGCAAAATGTGATGAGAAAGTTGGAATCAGCTGTGAGCGAACTCAAAGAGCAATCAAATTAATAACTATGGTCAAAATAAATACTTGAAAAAAAATATTCTTCAGTAAAAAATACTCGTTTCTTTGGTTTTTGATACCGAGTGCGTACACGAAATTCTTGCAGTTAATTTTTAACACCATTTTTTAACATCATTATTTTTTAGGTTTTCTAATAATTTCTATGGGAGCTGTCCGCCGACATGGGCTATGTGTGACTATTTTTGCTATAAATGTATAGTTATGCATAATTTTAACTAGCTAGTTTTATACGGAAGCCCTGTTAAGTATAAAGTAAATTATATGTCCCATTATGTAATTTTTTTTTCTATACATAACATATATTAAAGTTTGGCGCACATCAACCTACCAAATCTGTCAAACTTCAATCAATTTTTAACCTTATCTCAATCACGAAAGGTATATTTTTATTAGATAGGAGTATTCGAAAAGTATTTGACTTATTTGGGTAGGTTGGCCTTCTGACGTCTGTACCAAAAGTCAATTCGACTAAAATGAAAATTCTATTCTCTCATTTTCTACTCATTAAAAAAAACTTTGTCGAATAGGAATTTCATCTGAATTTAAGAGCGCATAACCAGAAAATTGGCAACGTCGTCGCTAATAGCTGTCAAATATTTACAAGTTTAATTAATTTGGCAATGTTACTGTATGGAAATACTAAATATGGCTGTGTAGTGTACGGAAATTGATGATCATCATCAGCCGGAAGACGTCCACTGCTGAACATAGACGGTAATTGATATAGGAATACAATTAAAACACTGAATTTGATTTTGTAACCGTTTCGGGTGTATAAAAGGCATTTCGAAAGTTTCCAAATGCTTTTTTAATTTTTTAATGCGTCTAAAGAAATATTACTGCATTCCCTAATCAATTTTCAGTGCACTACAGAGCAATATTTCTTATTTGCATACAGAGAAAAAAATATTGTAAATAGGTATTTGACAGCCAATTACGACTTCGCCAACTTTCAGAATAACGCCCTTAAGTGTTATGAAATGCCTATGTAACGTCATAAGGTCTAAAGTCTCACTCTTGGGTTTATATTTCAGATCCGGTCCCTGTTTTCGGCGTAACTAAGTATGGAAATCCTGTGTGCTTTGTGGGAAGCTACCGATATAATCGAAGACATGGATGCACTGGGCCCAAAATCCGGTGGTGCTGTACGAGGCACAACAGTGGGTGTCGAGCAAGACTGGTTACTTACAATAATCACCTCATTAGTAGCGTTTTCGAACATAATCATTGATGTTGCTGATCAGTTGAATGCTCAGAAAAGATTCATAAATGTTTGAATGTTTTTGAGAAAATGTTAAAAAAAAAGCATAAACAGATTGTTGTTTGTCCATGATAAGACGCACAGTTAAAAAAACAGCGCAATCTTTCCATTTTATAATAATATCAATGTATGCAGGTCAGGTTAAAATATAAAAATTTTAAAAAGTGAATATTTTGAAAAAAAAATCGTGAATTTTTTTTCCAGACCTGAGAATCTCATTGGGGTAACGAAAATTGCAAAAAAAAAAACATTCCGCTTAAGACTTATGCTAACCTACATTTGCTCTTAAGCTTTTTAAATAACAAGACATAGGGTACATATTTGAATATCGAAGATTAAAATATCTACGCTTAAAGTATCGATGTTCAGAATATCGAAAATTAAAATATCGATTGTAACAAAATATCGAAAAATGTTACATCTACCCTTAAAACGTCGAAGATTAAAATGTCGACTGATTTAAATGTCGAATGATTCAAAATATCGAAAGACGTTATGTCGAAATTCAAAATATCAGCGTTTAATACATCGCAGTTCAAAATATCTAATTTCATAATATCTACGTTAAAAATACCTACTAGTTGAAATATCTTGGCGATGGCCTGCAATCCTCTTCGTACCTGACCTGTCCAAGCGGGGTGCCCCAAGTCCCGGATAAAAAGTCGGACTCGCTTTTGCATCCTTAGTCAAATTGCTGATAACCACCTACCAAAGTAATTTAACGGAGCCCCGCTTCGCGGGGCTCCTTTTTCTGTTTGCAAGGTTTTTTTTTTTTTTTTTTTTTTAACGTAGTAAAATCATCAAATGAGTCCTCCAACATCGATATTTTAGGCGTAGATATTTTAATTTTCGATATTCAAATATGTACCCCAAAACATACTCTACCTTGCACTTATGCTAGCCTAGTATTTTCGCTGGTTAGTTACATACATTATAATGATAATGCATGGTTGAGAATTGAAGAAGCTATGCAGTAGTCTGGCGTCAATTATTGTGTTGATTGTTCTGTAATTAGGACCGATTTGTTTTTGGATTGTAGTGTGTGTAATAATTTTGTATGTGTGTGTAGTAATTTTAGATACAATGTAAAAATTGTTTGGAATTAATAAAATGAAAGGAAATAAATTATTTGAGTGTCTAAGCTGGAATTCTGTGAGATAAATAAAAAGAATCATGATATTTCAACTTTTTAATTTTTGTTCCCGAATGTAGGTACATACTTGATATAAGTTATGACATTAAATTTATTAAAAAATAAAATATCCTAAATACAATTAAGTGCAAATTCCCAAAGACATGTTTGTCATCAGTGATTATCGAACACTTGTTTATTTTATTGCAGATAACGTGCCAATTTTCAGCAAGTCGAGGAATGGTAAAGATGTCATCATCCTTGGTAACTATCGATATAATAGAGCGAGTCAATACAAAGGGGCCAAAGTGCGATGGGCATGTTCTCGAGTCTCATTAGGATGTCGATCGTTTATCGTAACTATCGATGGTGTCATTGTCAACCATAAAAGTGAACATAACCATTAGGATTATTTCTGTACACTGTAAAAAATAATGCTCAGTTTGTGTATATTTGTAATGTAGGGGAAAAGTTTACTATAGTGTAAAGTATTATAAGACGCACGCGAGGTATAATGGGGACATAGAATCTTGAGGCATACTTAACACCACATTAACGTAGCGCAAGCGCCATCGGTGTGTGTAAGTGTGTGATTTTCCATCACGCCCCGCGTCATCGTCTTATAAACTGTTCCCTTAACCTTGTAATTGTTACAAAAATGTGTTTAATATTACCTTTTTTTTTAGTGTTTAGTCCGTAGCAAGTTTTTTTTAGCGTAGTAAAATCATCAAATGATTTGGTCAGGGCAGGAGGGACTGACAGACTTGTACTGACTAAAATCCACGGTTTTTTAATAGCCCTTTATGTTCTGGGGTCACGGTATTCATTAGTCCTACGGCCCCGACAGGCTTTGGCGCTCTAAGGCCCCCCTCCCGTTATAGGTTTATTTGATTTATTAATGTACAAAAATCAATCTTTAGTCGATTCTGTAATAATCGATAAATTGTAGGTACTATATCTTTCACTTCTTCTAGTTTGCCCTTTGAATCAAACTAACGTATAACCTTCCTAGTGATTTTTAATTGGGCTAATAAAAATTTATGTTTTATAAAAAGCCAATTCCTCGTGTTATTTTGTGGGTGAAATTTATCTATAATATTCATGTATTTAGAAATATATAAGTATGTTTATGTTGTCTAGTATCCATAACACAAGCTCTGCTTAGCTTAGGACTAGATGGCGTTGTGTGATAGTTGTCGAATATTATATTATATTATTAAAATGTAGAACCTGTATTTCCTATACCCGTCAAGCCCATAATTAATTTTAAGGGTGCCCTCTATCTGGCAGAAACTTGTTGCTCCGAAACTTATTTGGCAGAACTCACTTGGCAGAAACTTTTTTAAACGAACATTGTTATGGTATAAAAAATGTTTAGTATAATTGTTTTTTGGCCTAATGTTTTTATGTCAGAATTTAAATTGGGATACTTTTAAGATGGCAGAATTGTATTGGGCATAATTACCTTTGTCAGAGTTATAATTTTGCATATTTTCATTAAGCATAACGTTTATTTAGAGCGCCGATTATTTGGAATAATTTGACTTAGTATACTTCGAAGATCACAGAATTTCAGAATAGAAATAATTTAATAGTCATAATAAAAAATTAAAAAATTGTTTTATAAAATCAATATGGTGTGCTACAAAAGTTAGTGACTGAAATGAATCGCTGCAAAACCGACTTCACGTAGTCTTGTCTGCCCTACCCCTAGAGTGTAATTTATAATCGCGTAGGCGCGGAGGGGCGAGGCGGCCCGCGAGCTGAGGAGCAGGTGGTTTAACGCACACCGCCGCGGCTGAGGCTGGCCGGCTTGCCGGCCAGTAAGCCGAAGCTGCGGTGGTGGGCGTATAATCATCTCGCGTGGGACCGCCGGAGACCCGCAGCGCCGGAGCCGTGACAGAAGCCATGCCTGCTGTGAATTTTCTGCGATATGATGGTTATACTTTTGATTATTATGGATATAAAATATATGCCAAAAGATGATTCTGGTTGTGAACTTTCTACGATATGATGGTTATACTTATTGATTATTATGGAAATGAAATTTATGCCTAAAGATGATTCTGACTTACAAAATTATGGGTTTCGGTGTTATGGTAAATGAGTGTATGCCAAACGATTTTCTGCGAAAAGAGGTTCATGCTATCCGTTGCTATGCAAAATAAAATTATGACGTAAAAAGTTCTGCTATAAAGGGTGGACCCTTAATTTTAATACACTACTTTAATTTTAATAAAATATGATTACTTTTCTGTGTTATCTTATCAAGCAACTATAAATCTATATGATGTGTATGTTTTAGGTGCAAATACAGATCCTGTGTTCAGTACGTCACGGCATGGAAACCCTGTTATCATCACTGGTTCTTATAGATATAATCGAGTTAATACTTGTAAAGGACCCAAAGTTCGGTGGAGATGTACCCACTCCGGATCAGGATGCAGATCTATTATCTATACAGTTGGCAGTGTGATTGTTAGCCATAGGACTGAGCACAACCACTAGAAGTTGAATAAAGTTTATTTTTTAGTACAGACCAAAAGTTTTATTGATTCCATGTCTGGGGGCACGGCAGTGCCTCCGCCAAGACGTTACACAGTGTTTCAGGATTGCTTGGGAGCGGACATGTTTTAACTAATAGCATATATCGTTGTAGTAAGACCTAATAACAAAAACTGCAAAATAAACCCTATGTCAATTATTCATAGTTTTCGAGAAAAAAAATGCTAAAGTTGCTAGTTCAGAGTATGTGTCAAATAGTAAAACTGTATTTTTTTCTTGAAGAGTCAAAACTAAAAGTAGTATTTAATAACCTCGTTTTAACACATAAAATTATATGTTATTTAAGCTTTACAACAGCTATCACATGTAAGTAATTACGAAGAAATTAGCAAAAAAACGAATTTTCGTATTTATTTTTTATTATGATAATGACATCATTTCCGCGCCAAATTTTCTCCTAAGGGTAAGTTGACCTTTTGTTCTTGGTGTATAAAAAAAATTAACCATATAACCTGCAGTCTGATGAAGTTATATTTTTTTTTATGAAAACACTTAACGCCTATATTTTTAGAAATAGCAAAAGTACTGTGTGATTTAGTTTGCTATTAAAAGTAAGGCAGAAAATTCTATATTTGTTTGATCGTCTTAGCTTAATTGTAAGGTACGTTAGCCAAAATTCTCATTTATTCTATTTTAAAGATTAGGTATAATCATATTTGTTTGATCGTCTAAGTTAAATTGTAGGCCTGTCTTACTTTTAATAGCAAACTAAATCTCACAGTACTTTTGCTATTTCTAAAAATATAGGCGTTAAGTGTTTTCATAAAAAAATTATAACTTCATCAGACTGCGGGTTATATGGCTAATTTTTTATATACAGCAAGAACAAAAGGTCAACTTACCCTTAAGGAGAAAATTTGGCGCGGAAATGATGTCATTATCATAATAAAAAATAAACACGAAAATTCGTTTTTTTGCTAATTTCTTCGTAATTAATTACATGTCATAGCTGTTGTAAAGCTTAAATAACATATAATTCTATGTGTTAAAACGAGGTTATTAAATACTACTTTTAGTTTTGACTCTTCAAGAAAAAAACACAGTTTTACTATTTGACACATACTCTGAACTAGCAACTTTAGCATTTTTTTTCTCGAAAACTATGAATAATTGACATAGGGCTTATTTTGCAGTTTTTGTTATTAGGTCTTACTACATCGATATATGCTATTAGTTAAAACATGTCCGCTCCCAAGCAATCCTGAAACACTGTGCGTTACTATATTTTTCCAAATGATTGTTCATGTGTTGACATCATATTTCAGTATTAAGGCTAGTGAATAAATAAGAACTGTATTTGATTTCAGGTTGGCTGCCAGTGTTTAGTAAGACAAAAAGCGGTAACGATGTCATCATCGTTGGTCCCTATCGATATAATCGAGTGTTAAAATGTAAAGGGGCCAGAGTGCGATGGATATGTACTCGGTACAAAAGAGGATGCCGGTCAACTATTTTGACATTTAACACTAATGTTATAGGTTATAGGACTGAACATAATCACTGAGACAATAAATCTTTAGCTTCGTCTATTTTTTCAAATTGTGAATACTTTTTAAATTTTGTACTAATTTTGGTGTTTGGTTCTAAATATATTTGTCTAAAGTTAATTTAGGTTTTATGTTAATCTATTGGTTAAAAATATGTAACGTAGGGCTGATTTTTCAATAGTCAGATAACTTTTATCTGAGGAATTAAAATGGCAGATTGGTTCGGAGTTATTATTCTTTTTCTTCCAACTATGTTTTTATTTCATCACGATCATACTAAAACTTAGTACAAAGCGAGTCTTTAATGCTCTAAAGCAATGAAAATGTATGAGATTTCATTATTGCACAGTTTTTTTTTATCACACCAACAGCAGCCAATCTCAATGGATCTATTCAGCCATTTAAGTATTATCTGTTCTATCGTACATGTTCCAAATTTTAAAAAAAATTATTGCTGCCGACTCTGATTTAAAAATGAAAGAAATTTAAAAAACTGATTTGCGCGAAAGCCGCGCTTTGTTAATTTTGCTTGACAATTTTTTTGGAAATGTTAAAGTGTGATGCAATCTGAGTTTGAGTGCTTCGGCTTCGAATTAAAATGGAATCATCTAGCGGCACATTAACTCCGGAAAACATTCTAAATGTAGCCGACATGTGTTATAAAAATCTTTTAACTGTTTGACATGAGTTTCTTTTATCTAGTATTCCTATACTCCTATAGGTAATAGTTGAAAGAAAAGCAGATTATGCACCTCGCCTTAAGTAATTTATATTGCCCTTGTGCCTGTTAGATTAAAGCCCTCGCTGACGTTCGGGCTCTAAATCAGGCACTCGGTGCACTTTGTGCTCGATGTAATAATATTTTGTTGTAGTAAAAATTAAATAATGTTTCATTTCTTGTTTTTTTTTTACAGACTACATGCCAGTGTTTAGCAAGTCCAGGAATGGTAAAGATGTCATCATCCTTGGTCCCTATCGATACAATCGGGTGAATATTTGTAAAGGGACGAAAGTACGATGGACATGTAGCCGGGTGTCATTGGGATGCAAATCTACTATCGTAACTATTGACAGTGTCATTGTTATTCATAAAAGTGAACATAACCACTAAGATAGGGTCTGTTATCGCAGATTATTTGCCATTTCATGTGGTCATGTGTAATACTCATATATTATATTATTTACATTTCATATTTAATTTTTGTGAATTAAATAATTAATACATTCATTTTCTCTGTTAACATTTTTAGTTAATGACTTATTTTATGTTTTGTATTGTAAAGATATTTATCCTGATGTGTGTGTGTGTGTTTGTAGCATTAATGTCTAGTAAGCATTAATAAATATTTAACATAAATAAATATTTTATTTTCGTTTAATTAACTGAGTATTTGAGTCTGAGATTATACATTTTCACGCTGAAAACGTACAAGTGAAAATAATTAAAGACAACTACATGAATCGATTTGATTAATTTTTTTAACCTTATAACAGTGAAATAATTAACAATTAAATTATTATTTATCGTTGTAGCAATTAAAGTACTCGTTTTTTATTTCTTGACATAAAGTGTTCATTCACTTCGACATTGCATAAGCGCTGCGTAGACCACGCGTAAGGGCTACGTAAACTTAACACATTATGTAGGCACACCTACTCTACTCTGCCAACCATTGTAAAGGGAAAAGGAGACGGTAGATATTAGTATGATGCGCTAACATTTATATGAAATACATTTCTTTTCAGACTCCTTTACTAACAATCAACTGTTATTACAGATTTCGAGCCAGTTTTCAGTACAACAAAGCATGGTAATGACGTCATACTGTGGGGTCCCTATCGATATAACCGGATGAAGAGATACAAAGGACCAAAACAACGCTGGCGCTGTACTCGGTTGGCCTCGGGATGTAAATCAGTCATCGTCACAGTCGATAATATTGTATTTTCACATAAACAAGAACATAATCATCAAACTCGTACTGACTAAAATGTCACGGTGTCTTTGAATTGCTCTTTGACGTAAAGGGTCATGGTAGTTCGATAAGTCTCGCGACACTTAATAAAAAATACTTTCTTATTTCTTGATTATTATTTACCTCATCATCATCATCATCATCCGCAGCCCGTCTTCACCTACTGCTGGGTATAGGCCTCTCTCTGCTTGTGCCAAGCTCCACGGTCTTGCACCAGCCTCATCCAGGACGCCCCCGTAATGGCAACAATGTCGTCTGCCCATCTCGCCGCCGGACGACCAACCCTTCTCTTTCGCACATTTCCATAGCTGTGGTTGTTTTTCTTTCGATGTCACAGCTTTACTCCACCTGCCGTCACCGCGCTTTGCCAGGTGTTGCCCAACTCCATTTGAGTTCCATAACTCGGTTACCAATATCGAATACATTTGTTCGTCTCCTGATTTCGATGTTAATTATTAATTATTTACCTACTAACTTTCATTGAAACTTTCTTTTAAAATCATAAATATCCCCTCAACTAAAGAAAAAGTGTGCTTGTGATCGTTGTTTATCTTTTAATTAAAGGAGATCGGACATTTTTGTATGGGCTCTGGCCCAAGTGACGGCGGAGCATGACACTTATATTATTTGAAAGTTCATTAACTAAGCTTACTTTTTTACAAGTACAAAAAAAATCTATCCTGGGAAAAAAAAGTTATGCATATTCAAATACTTGAACGGTTAACGCAACAAATATGGCAGTTCTGTCAGATTGGCAGCTAACTCACTCTCTCCGCTCGCTGCTGATTGGTGTGATAGTGTTGTGTTTGAACTGCGTTGTTTATTCTGTTATTCCTCTATTCATAATCGGCTGTGTTGTATTGATGTGTTAGATTTCTTCCTGACGTCATTTTTTAGCTTTGTTAAATCATCAAATGAGTACCCTAGTCCCACCTAGTGCAAGGCAGGAGGGACTCACGGTGTCCTTCAATAGCCCTTTACGTTCTGGGGTCACGGTTTCTGTTAGATCCGCGACCCCGGGAGGCTTTGTTCCGTCTTTTTCCTGACACTCTTTGAGGCGCGCCTGGAACACAACAAACCGTCGATCTGGGCATTGTTTATGGTCGGACATCGAGTCGTCCATAATCAAAGCCCGTATACTCGCGCCTACGGTGGCCGGAGATCGTCTTGAGATATCCGTCAACCCCACTTCTACCATTGCGGCTGGGGCAGTGGGAGGACGCTGTCCTCTCCCTCACGCGTACCACCTCTTCCTTCGCTAGCATTACTGCTTCACAGAAGGAGGCAACCGCTGCCCACTCCGTCTCGCCACGCAGATTGGCCTCGACCTATGCCAGCCGTGAGAGATCGCCGCCAATCACTGTCGTCAGGACACGGTGGTGATCTGCCCAAGCGGGGCATTCCTGCACCGTGTCCTCTGGGTGATCCTCTCAGTGGTGACACCAATGCGTTTCTTAATTCCCTTTCCGACACAGGTACCTCCCGAAACTTCCGTGTCCGGTAAGAACCTGCGTCAGGTGGTAAGTCAGGACGTCGTGACGCCTATCCAGCTACTCCTTAAGGATGGGTCTTACCGCCGCGATAGCGGCTTACCCGAACCTCGGTTGTGACAGTCGTTCCCTTCTTACTGCCCTGAGATCGCGCTGGAGTTATAGCGGGGATTCGCCCCAACGATGCGCCTCCGCACGCTTTAATAGACGCGCAGGAGGATCATCGCCTCTAGATCCCATGGCAGCAATCCGGCAAGAAGGTCGGGCGATTCACCGGCGATCGTGCGGTATCCTCGGATCATTCGGATAGCCATGACCCTCTGGCATGCGACCAGCTTTGCCGGTCGCGTCCGCATGCTCAGGGCCATGGATCACACGACACCAGCATGCAGCCTCCGGCACGGGGCGTTTGGCTCGCCGAGATTAGGCAGGAGTCTCCAGAGGGGCGGCTGATGCCCGGTTCAGCTTCGGGGCCAAGTATAGGAAATGTTTCCCGAAGTTCCACCGGCTGTCTAGGACGAGTCCCAGGTACTTCATCGTCCCCCCGACACCGATGCGAACCCCCCACCGTTATGTGGGACTGTACTTACGAAGACATAATATATTATAAAGTCAGTTAAACACTTTCAAATCATTTCTCAAAAACAGTATTTTATTCAAACATTATAACTTAGCCTCGTCTTCAAACACTTGAACCAGAATCCTTACAACAATGGAGTAGTTACATATTTCTAAAGTAGATACCACGTCGGGTGGTAAGACCCCTCTTTGAGGAATAGCTGTATAGGCGTCCCGGCGTCCTGACCTACCACATGACGCAGGTCCTCACGGGACACGGAACTTTCGGGAGGTACCTGTATCGGATGGGGAAGGAAGAAACACCTGAGTGACACTACTGCGAGGTTCACCCGGAGGACACGGTGGAGCATACGGTGCAGGGCTGCCCAGCTTGGGCGAAGCACCTCTCGCACCCGGCATTGGTCGAGGCCATGCTGCGGGGCGAGAAGTAATGAGAAGCGGCCGCGTCTTTCTGCGAAGCAGTCATGCTCGCAAAGGAGAAGGCGGGCCGCGTGAGGGAAAGGACAGCGTCCTCCCTCCACCCCAGCCGCAGTGGTAGACGGCGACGGCGACAGACGCCGGCAGACGATCTCCGGCCGTGGTGGGCGCGGGCATGCGGGCAGCGAGTAATGGGCGACTCGGTGTCCCAACATGGACCATGCCCGAGTCGACGGCGCGTTGTGTAAAGAGCGTCAGCATAATGTCGGGGCCCCCCTTTAGAGGGCCAACTAGCCTACTGGGGTCGCGGGACCTACCAAATTACCGTGACCCTAGAACGTAAAGAGCTATTGAAGGACACCGTGGATTGTAGTCAGTATGAGTCTGACAGTCCCTCCCGCTCTGTCCTGGGTGGGAGGACTCATTTGACGACTTTACCAAGATAAAAAAATAAGTAGACACCACCGTCATCATGAATGTTAGATAATAGCAAACATAACATCTTAAGTTAAAATAATAAGATTTAATTGAATAAATAGTTGAAAGCTGTATAAATGCGTATTTCTAAAAAACGCTATAACTTTTTTCTCCCAGGATAGATTTTTTTGTACCCATACAAAAAAAGTAAGCTATGGTAGGGAACTTTCAAATAAAATGAACGTCATGCTCCGCCGCCACCTTGGGCCACACCCGCCCGTTCTCCTTAAGTTTCTTTTTCAGTGAGTTTCGTTAAAAAAGCTGATGGAAAAGAACTCGCTATCGTAAACGGCTACACCTTCTACCTTCGCAGAAGTTTTAAGAATACTGACATCTGGAGCTGTACCAACAGCAAATTCTGCAAAGCAAGGCTTAAAATCACGAAGAGTTCACAACCTTTAGAACGCATGCTGATAACATCCTTTCTTGAACACACTCACTCTCCTCCTGATTTTATGATTTCTAGAGGGATTTATATTAAATTGTAGCTAAGTGGTAAAGTTAAGTGTCAAACTTCATTTAGGACATCAGGCCCTATAGCCGCAAGTGACATTCGCTACGTTCAGCAGTCGCTAATACATTTTCAACTTTATACCCCATAGCATAAAGTTGAAAATCTATCAAAGATTACAGATCGTTTTCGTTTGTTTTGTTCGCTATCGCTCAGCAGTCTTTACTAGATTTTTCAACTTGATGCGATGGGGTATAAAGTTGAAAATGTATTAGCGACTGCTGAACGTTAACGAATGTCGCTTGCCGTTTGGCTACAGGCTCAGGTGACTTACCATGAACTCTTTAAGCAAGAGTCTTCAGGCTGTGGGAAAGAGATACGCTACACGACTTGTATAGCTTTGTCTCTTTCCCACAGCCTAAACTGGATAGCGATATGAGCTCGTGGTAAGGCCTCTGATTCTATAAAAATAAAGTAAAGCGTTATTTTGTGATATATTTTTTCATAAACAGATTTTAAGTGTACACTAGACTACACATCAAGCTATAAAAAACGAGTATAAGCTGAGCGTTAAATATACGGAAAGACCATACAAGTGAGACCACGATAAACTGGTTTTGTATGGCTTGATGCGTAACCGTGTGTACATAAAGTTAATTTTTCTTTCTTTACTTTAAGTAACGTCTTTGACAGATCAAACTTAAACCAAAATAAACAAACATTCAATCAATATACAAAACTGAGTTTTCGTTTCGTTATTATTTTTTGCTAAACATTTCCAGCTCGTATTGTAGAGTTTTTCCGTATCTTGTATTCTTACTTGGTTATAATATAATTGTCCTTCACGCATGCCAATTAATTTTTGCATGTAAGAATTATAAAAACATGCATTTATAGGTACATTTAAGAACGCTTCACTTATTTTTAAACTGAGAGACACTCAAAAATGTGTGCTAACCTGGTTATTTAACACTGCTAACACCTTTTAAAATAGTTTCAGTAGAATTCGTGAAGAGAGTCAACGGAAAAGAAGTGGCAATAGTGAACGGCTACACTTACTACTGTCGCAAGCAGAGTTTGAAGAGGTCTACAAAGATCTGGAACTGTACCTATGGAGGGGACTGTCATGCCAGGATGGAGATCACCAAGCACGCGAAACCATCGCGTCGGATTGTGCTGTCCGCGAAACTGGAACACAAGCACGAACCTTCTAAGTATTGTATTAGTAATGGCTTCTTCTGTAAATTGTAGGGTATTTAACTTTTTTACTGACGTGTTGTACCTACAGAATTGCTATGTATTCTGTTACGTATCTTGTGAGTTTATAAATATGTCAGTAAGTAGGGGAACAGTATATAAGACGGGGACGGGAGGTATAATGGGGAAATACACTCTTTAGGCATACTTAACGCAACACTAACGTAGCGCAAGCGCCATCAGTACATCATTTGCAAGCGGCCATTAACAAAATTAAATGGCGTCCTGTTGGCGCTCGCGCTACGTTAGTATTGTGTTGAGTTTGCCTTAAGTGTGTGATTTCTCATCATATCTCGCGTCCCCCTCTTATACACTGATCCCCCTATCTTCCCTCTGTTTTATGCATGATCTTACGTAGCGACTGACATGTTGCTTTAGCTTGATTTAAGCTAGAATTTTAATTTATATTACAACAAGCTTTTATAGTAATATAATATAGTAGTGATAGAAGTCTAGTCATGTATAAAGAACAACGTAATTTAAGCTAATGTTTGCTGAAAAAAAATTGGCTTAAGTAATTAAATAAGTAAAAATAATAAAAATATGTATTTGTGTTAAATTTTTGAAACACATTATTTTCTTTACATGTAGAGTGAAGAGTCTAGTCAAATTTGAATTATTTTAGCTGTAGCCTATATATGAAACTATTCGCATTGGGAGATAAATATTTGCTAAATACAATTAACTGATCTCACTTTGTATACTTTCAATTATTTATTGCATTCATATGTGTGTGTGTGTGTGTGTGTATAATTACAAAATATTTGGTCAATAAAGATAGCTCGATAAATTCTGTGTATGAATTTAGCACTAAAACAGTTCGTATCCGGTTATGTTAAAATAAATAAATTACCAAACAATAAATCAGAGTTTTAAAAAATATGTATTATCATCACTTCACTTCATCATGTAAGTGATGATAATGTGTACTATCATCACTTATGTCATAACATTTTTTCCAATTTTGACTCATACATTAAAATGATTTTGTAACTATGGAGTGGCAAGCTCTAAAGTCTGACAACCAGTCTTACCAAGGGGTATCGTATTACCCAGTTACTGGGTTGTGGAGGTCCGACAGGCAGTCGCTCCATGTAAAATTCTGATATCCAGCTGAATCTGGTTTGACTGGAAGCCGACCCCAATATAGTTGGGAAAAGGCCAGGCAGATGATGATGAACTATGGAGTGGCAAAGTCAACGCACTTGTACATTTCAAGGCGATTTCTCAAAATTAAATGCTTATGATAATAAGCTTCTTTTACTATATCCTTGAAATGTGTACTGTCTTGCCTGATAAAATAACTTAACAGGTGGCCTACCATAAACTCTTAACGCGATTCAGTCTAGGCTGTGGGAAAGAGATGGCGCTAGACGACTTCTATAGCTCGGTCTCTTTCCCGCAGCTTCAAACTGGATCGCGTTAAGAGCTCATGGTAAGGCTGCAGCAAGACACTTAAATTATATCTTCCTACTTTTTCAGTGTTATGGGCAAAGAGACAAAGTGGCAAAGAAGTGGCAGTTGTTGATGGCTACACATTTTATTGTCACTTAAGATCACGGTTTTCAAGTATTTGGAGATGCACCTTCGGGAGGCCATGCAACGCTCAGCTGGTCTTTACGAACCATGATGCTCCTTCGTCCAGGATCTTACTTAAATCTAGCACGGAACACGCCAACCATCCACCCACAAAATATATAATTTCTAATGGATGTTATTTCAAAGTCTAGAGAGCTTTATGTAGTGTATTGTATGTACTTGATACAGTTGGTGCCAGTTAAGATGGCAATAGAGGTCATTGACCTTTACCTAATAAGTCCGCGTATAATGACATAGGCTCAGAATTAGCACTTTTTATAAAATATCGAATAAATGAGTACTTATTAGGTAAAGGTCAATGACCGCTATTGCCATCTTAACTGGCACCCACTATAGTTTCGTCTGTATTCGGAACGTGCACTACTCCAGCGCCACCATGTAAATGCAACAAAAGGGGAATATGTCAAACAGTGAATAACAAGTGTATATAGTGAACATATAGAAAGACAATAAATAGTGTTTTAATCACTCAAATAATAACTTCGTCTTTTTTTTTAATCTTCAAAAACAGCGTTTGACAAGTTTCACTAACCTCTTTTGTGGCACAATTCCGCCACACCGTGCGCTGCCATCGCTTACCCTTCCATACACCCCGCTCGTACTCAATAGGAGTGTGATAAATCATGTAAAATAATAAATAGAAATAGAAACTTATTATAAATATGAACAAAAAATAAAAAAAAATGGACGTCAAAGAATACGTCCACATCGCTGTCAACGGGAACAGTGCCAAGAACGCTGGCAACATTGCCATATAGAATGGCAATTCTGATTCGTGGGTCTAGGGATAGGCCAGCCGTCTGGTCACCATTTTTTTTAAACGTTAATAATAAGTTCTTATTTATAGATTATATGGGGTGACTGGCAATTAGTGTACGATACTTAAACACGTGATTGTGTTCATGGTAACAAACAAGTTTTAGTATGGGATAAAAGCCGAAATCAAAAAAAAACAGCTGTTCACTACATTTATGTTTGCCTAAAGTACGGAACAGCTGATATTTTTTTCACGATTTCAGTTTTGCTCCTATACTAAAACTTGTTTGTTATCATGGGCACAATCACGTGTTTAAGTATCGTACACTAATTGCACGTCACCCTATATATAATATTGGTATAGCATAATCTAAATAGTTTGGTAAATAAAGTTCAAGAAAGCGATCCATGTTTACAGTTTTATGTTAAAGAATTAAAATAGATTAAGATTTCAATTTTTAAATATTGTATTACATATATGTATAATGAGTATAGTAAATGAATAAACGAAATAATAATAATTATACTTTGCACCCCAACGTTACTTTGGCAACGCTATGATCATATTGATCTACTTATTATTATGAAAGGAAAGATTTGTATTCTAGTGTGTGTGTACGATTGTAATGAATAAACTGGAAAACTACTGTATGTATTTCAAACATTGTTTTACCATGACAAAGCTACATTCACCCTGAGTAACATAGACAACTAGTGCTAAGCCAGGACGGGCCGCTATTTTTTTTTTAGGTGGCAAAATCATTAAATGAGTCATCCCGCCCTTGACGGGGCGGAAGGGTCCGTCTGACTCTTACTGACTAAAATCCACCCGTGTTCCTTCCTATGCCTTTTATGTTCCGGGGCCACGGTATCCTGGGTTAAGAAAAAACCCGCGAGAACCCAGCAGGCATTTGTCGCGAAACACGACGCGCCACCGACCCGGGCTTGGTCCTTGGTCGGACGGCGAGCTACCCATCGCTCACCGTCCGCAAGCCCGCTCCGCCGCTGTGCCCTCTGCTAATCAGAGGGACTCGCGTTGGAGCGTCCACACGACAGGCTATTCGCATCCGGGCAAAGAGACCCCTTAGGCACACAGTGCCTAAGGAAGAGTTTTTGCCCGCATCCCAGGGTGCACCGGTCCGAAAAACTGGTCATCCCTCCCGACGTATCCGAGAGGGAACTCCAGACCACGGGCGCACGTGGAGGTTTCCTATCAAAGCACCCCAGGACGGGCCACTAGTTGGCAAATATTCTTGCTTTGGTGTTAATTATATTTAATCTTATAAAGCAGACGAAAACTAACGATCGAATTAACTAGCTCATTACTTTACAGTTCACTGGGTTAAAAAAGCAATAAACGGAAAGGAGCTTGCTGTACTGAACGGCTACACATTTTTTTGCAAAACTCAATCTTCGAAGAAAAGTATTTGGTGGTGTACGAAAGGAAAGTCCTGTAATGCCAAGCTGACTTTTCAGAACGGCGCCGGCGCCACACCTTCGGAGCGCCATCTCTTGTTAGTTCGAGAAACTCATGATCATCCTGCACCACAGTTTATTATAAGAAACGGATGTTATATTAAACTATAAGTAAGCTAAAGCACTGTTCTGTCTCCTGCTTTCATGGAGGGAAGTGGAAACATATTTTTCCTACTCTACTAGTCTTTTCTGATTTATTTCGTTGCAGGATCCAATACAGGTAAATTCATTCTCCGGGACACGTCGATTTTCGTTGTCTCGGCGCTTTTCTGGTGGTTGCCACTGTTGATTCTGGCTCTCAGGAGTTGCAGTGGTTTGGGTTTGTCCAATTCTAAAGCACAAGGGTTGATAAGATAATTTTACGTTTATGTTAGGTTTAAATATAAAGATTTTTAATCTAGAGACTAAATAAATAATCTCGATAGCCAGTTTATAATTTTAAATTATTATGTACCTACTTGTCAATTCTTTTAGTTCCTTGTGTTGTTGAGTTTAATAAATACACAGGTATGTACTACGTAGGTAGAAAACGATTTTTTTTTCCTTTTAGTTGAAGAGTAATTGAAACTTTTACTCGTTTATTTAGCTAACAGCCATAATTTAATATTTGATGCAATTAACCACTTTATGATTAATTAGATCTAATCTCAATTAAATAAACCTTTATTGTGTTCATTCAAATTACTATTAATTAAGTCAACCCGCGATTATGGCGTTTGCAACAGCGTCGAAATATCGGGAACTCGAACAAACAAACATAATAATCACGGAAGATATCCTATAAGTGACATTTTAAATTTAGACACAAACCGTGAAAGCTTAAAACAGTACCTATTTTTTAATTATTATTATTAGTATAAAAGACTAGTCATCAGATTCATGCAAAAGATTAATTCAGTTCGGAAAACATTAATTATACAACTTTATTAAATACTCACTAGTTTACCTTTTCAGTGATCCTGCTTGCAAAATCACGTTACACAGGAAAACATCTGGTCATGTTCAACGACTACACTTACTACTGCAAGAAACAATGTAAGAAGACCAAATACTTCCATTGGTACTGCTCCACACATAACTGTAGAGGATGCAACGCTAAGCTGAAGTTGGATGAGAAGTTCGCCATTGTTGGCCTTGAGAACGAACACACTCATCCTCCAGCTAAGTACTATATCCACGATGGACGGTACATAAAGATTTAACAACACATACAACGTCCTCTGACGTTACAAGTTCATAATATTTTAAAATGGCTACATTTACATCACTACTTGCGTAATATAGGGTTGCCATCTCTAAAATTTGGAAGCCAGGACAAGATGTGTGAAAACCCTGGATTAAGGAGTCCAGAGAAATGTGCGTGTGTCATCGTCGGCTCAAGACTTAAACCGCCTTACCACAAAAAAATAAACAAATGTCAGTTGAACGTGTGTCTAAAAAAAGTGTAACTGCAAAACGATCCCTACATCAACGCAAAATGCTATTTTGACATTGACAGTTATTTTAAACAAGGTTTCAAACGTTGTTTATTTATTTTTTTGTGGTGACACGGTAAATTTTTAAACCCTCCCTTTTTGAAGCCCTCCTGGACGCTCCCCGGGTGCCCTTTAAACTAGGACAAATCTGGGGACATCCGGACGGATGGCAACCCTAGCTTAATAGAGCAAAATGTATTGGGACATAAAAGTACCCAAACTTAGCTTGTACAGTACACATTATCCAAGGTCGTTGGGATCTCGTAACTTACAAGTAATTATGTTTTTTCTTTCATCCATTTTCTTATGTCTAAAATCAGAAAAACAAATGTTCAACCTAATTCAATCAAACAGATTTCTTTAATAAACAAACAAACTTTATATAAACATGTTATATGATTTTTGACATTCCACCACCCATCTATATACTAGCATCATAAATCTCATAGACAAACACTGCGCTGGCGCACCTAATATCGTAAAATATTTTCAGAGAACTTCAAGTACATCAAGTCCCGGTCAGGTTCACAACTACTACTCATCAACAACTACAGCTATGCACGCCGTCGACAACCCAAAGCGATGAATTACACTCCTTGGTACTGTTCCACTCATATCAGTAAAGGATGCAAGGCTAAGCTCCACATTAATGTTCGCAATCAAATTATTTCTGCTAATTATGAACATAATCATCCTCCAGGGAAATATATCAATTCATCTTCAGGAACTGAACTTGATTCGGATGATGATGATGATGATGATAATGAGCCCGAGCCGAAGATTCAGAAAAACCAAAACGACGAAGTTCAACTTACCAAGAAAGGAACAATTAGAAAACGGAAACGTTATGAAATGAAACTGACTGAGAGGCAGAAATTGAGAAGGAAGTTTAAAAATGAATCTCAATACTTCGTTAAACCAGGCTGTGATGTCAATTGTCCAAAGAAATGCTCACTCCAATTCCCGGAAAGTCAAAGAAGCTCTTTGAATAAACTATTTCGTAATATGACTTCAAAAAAACAAAAATATTTCATTAAAGACAACACGACACAGAAAATTCCAGAGAGACGTATAACTTATAGTTCAAAATACAAACGTTCAAAAACTGTTCATTACTTCCTCCCAGACGAAAACGGACAAAAACTACGTGTTTGCAAATATTTCTTTTTAACTACACTAGGATTTAAGAGGTCTAACGATAAAGTTGTTCGAAATGCTATTAAGTCCGGACCATGAAGGACTGAGGGACAACCGAGGCACAGAACCACTACAGCCTTATTACAAAAACATAAACATCTGTTGAACACTTGTATAAAAAAAGTGTGACTGCAAAACGGACCTTATTTCAACGTCATAATCTGACATTTTTTTAGACAAGTGTTCAACAGACGTTTAAAAGTTTTTGTGATACGACGGTTAGGATTTGAAAATAATTCAGCACATCAATTCAATCCGAATTTCTCTCTCACATTACAGCTGAAAATATGTACCTAACAGAAAATATTTATCTTCTGAAATATGCGGAACACCAACATTGAGTTTTGTGCGAAATATAATGTAACTAAATGATCCTAGCCAAGGAAGTAATTGAACATGTTTTTTGTAAAATTTTGTACGGTCAAAAGGGGTGATTAGGATCGCAGGTTTGGATCGGGACAAAACATGAAAAATGATTTTAATATTGAATTAAAATTGTAGGTAGTTACCAACTACTCAATTTTATTTATTGAATTATGAAACATTTAATATTTCGTCAAAATCCCTTTGAAAGTTTTGTACTGATTCACCCCTGTGTCCCCAATCCACCTCATATATAACGAGTTCAAGACATGATGCCCTGGATACTTGTCCACAGTTACATCAAATGCCAATATCAAGCACCAATTTATCATAATTTTATAATAATTTGTCTATTGTAAATATTTGAAGAGAAACTAAATAAATACACTTTAAATTGTTTTTACATTGCCTTTTTCTGTCTCTGAGTATCTGAACAAACCTGCGGGTGGACAGACGTTTGGAAGATGGCGAAGTAATCATAATCATAGCATATCCGCCATTTTGATTTTATCAAAACTTAATATAGTCACTCCCACAATCCTGTGTCAATTAATACCTTTCGATCAAGGGCAAGGCCCGAGTAGAAGGCGCGTCGTATTCAAAGGCTCCCAAGAAAACTGACGGGGCTTCCATAGGGCCAAGCGCTTTACATAACGCGAGTGAAACGCGAGCAAAACTGAAAACGGAAAGTCAGCAAATGTGTCGTATGTGAGAAACGTGCGACACCCGCGTTATGGTATGTGAGAAACATGCGACACTCGCGGTTTCACCCACTTAATGTTAGAAACATACGATACATTTGCTGACTTTCCGTTTTCACTTTTGCTCGCAGTTTCACCCGCGTTATGTTAGAAATATTCGACACATTTGCTGACTTTCCGTTTTCGCTTTTGCTCGCGGTTTCACCCGCGTTATGTTAGGCGTTTAGTGGCAATCCGAAGTCTGCTGAGAAAAATGGTAATAAACTCACCCCCCGAGTAAGCGAGGTTAAAACGTGTTTTGAAAAATATTGGTAATCTGATAAAATGTTCCAAAATCAGGAAGTAGTGATACCATAAAGTTGAGTTATTATAATTAGTGTTTTCTTTTCCAGTCATCAAGTTCATAAAATCTCAGAGAGGCAGGCCATTGATAATGTTGAACGAGTTCACCTACACGTTTGCTACGCGATCAGAGAAGAGAGGTACATTTCGATGGGTCTGCACGTCTCACTTCCAAAGTAAATGCAGAGCTAAAATCATATTGGATACTGAACAGAATATCGTGTCATCTGTTTTAGAACATAGTCACCCACCTCCTAAGTACTATGTTTATAATGGAGATTATATTAAACATCGATAAGTTTCTTTGGTGAAAAGGTTTTTATTATTTTGATGTGTCCTTATGTACCTTTTAAAAGAACCCCTCTTATGTAAGCTCTGTCTGAATCGTCAAGAACGTCTTTGTAATTTCTATTTTACACCTCTACTAATTTACCAATGCAAGCATGTGAAACGACAAAGATGAAAATAAATCGAGACTACTTGATTTACGCTTTTTATTTGGGCAGAGCTTTCCCTTACAAGTATCGTTATAAACAGACACACCAAAATCACTGCTCCTCGCTTTTATATAGCTCGCCGGCTGGCGGCTATTTCACCCCCTCCGCTCAGAACTTGGCGGGGATGGCTCACGTGGTAGGGCAGTGACGTAGCGGCTTGGCGTGGCGAGCTGGACAGCTGGCTAGGGCTATGGCATGGCTTGGCTGGCTTTAGCTGGCTTGGCTGGCTTTGGCAGGCTTGCCTGGCTTTGGCAGGCTTGCCTGGCTTTGGCTGGCATGACTGGCGACATCTGGCGTTACACATGACAAGTATTTAAAAATTCTATCTGTTCAATCAGTTTTATTAAGTTATTTTTTTTAGGTTTCGGGTATATAAAATCAAGAATGGGCAAGGATTTAATACTGCTCGACGGTTACACTTACTTCTTTCAGCGACCACTATTATCACAGCCCATTGATCGTTGGATCTGCACCTCCAGTTTCAGTAAGAATTGCAAAGCGAAGTTTATAATAGATAGATCGGGAACATCATTATAAATGGAATCTTTTCTCATAACCATCAACCACCTGTACTTAAATGATCTAATAAATATTCTGCTTGGATATTGATTACCTATTTCAATGGGAAAGGCAAGTCAAAGCTAATTGTAGATGGCGCCATCATAGACTAGTCCTAATCCGACCAATGAAATAGTACTATTTTGAAGTACCTTTAAGATTTGAAACGATTTGAACCAATGACGATGCTTGGAACAAGCTATACTAGCGCCATTAGTTCCCCAGTGGCCATCCCCATTGAAAAAGTGTTTCTTCTAAAAATGTTATGTAAATATTATGCTTGTTATATATAATATTTTAGCACTTTTTAGTAATGAAAAGTTTAACACTTTTCATAACTGAAACCTACTCATTTTATCAATTAAGGGCATTTCTACGAAGAGGGCATTTTTTTGTCCTTTTAAAAAAAACATGGTTAGAAGTTACATACACATCCCAAAATTTTTAAACGGACGTCCCAATCTATATTCTAACTGGAGAGCATAACATAAATTCCGTATTACTTCTTAATTTTCCTAAAAAAAAATCTGAAGTGAAAAAACGGGGGTAATTTCACTGATTTTGACCTGTCCCTTTTCCGAAATCGAGTGTAAAATATTTTATATTTTTTTAATGGAGCTGAATTTCAAGCAAACTTTTGATATTCTTGGGTATATGGATAGTTAACCAAGAGACATTGACAATAAATAAACCTGTAATTGCTTATTTTGTTATATTTGTGGATGCGTAAAGATTTGTCCCAGTCTAATGAGTCATTTCCGTGTCATACAAAAAACACTTGATTACGATACTAAATACCCGCGAACTGGACATCACCATCCGATTCTTGTAAACTGTCAGGTACTCCCGAGCAGGCCATGTGAGTGCATGTGTGGTGTGCTGCTGTTTTTTTAGATTTTCGAAGGTGAGAACCTGTTTCCGTGTCTTTAGTTCGGGGTCTTTTCTCAATACCGTGTCAAAGATATCTTCTGACAGTTTTATTTTTTAAAATGTTTTGTTTCCCTAGACTGAAGTTTAACTGGACACCAGCATGGTTTTTTCGTTTAATTTGTATGAAGTCGTAACAGTAATAAGTTATTTTGATTAGTACGATATTTTTTCAATTCCGTGGCTCTCAATTTTGTGCCCTGGTGTCCACGGAATTGAGAACGATGGTTTACCCATGTAACTAATCTCGGTTTGTATAAGGTTTAAAGTCATTTACTTCACAATTTGTCATGGTAAAGTAGTTAACGCCATATATTATGGGGTGCGTCTCATTTCATATAAAGTTATTTGATATATTTTCATTTCAATAACGTTCACATGATATAATCAACGTGAGATATACCAACGATTGATATAATTTCTCCACACATAATGTTTGTGTTACTCTAAAACTCATTTCATATAATTTTATTTGATATAACGTTTATTAAAGCGAAAATCATTACATATAACGTTTGAAACGTATAATTTTTCAGTTGTTTGACCTAGGATGCAAGAGCGAGCGAAGCGAGCTCGGGACTTGGGGCACCCCGACACGGACAGGTTAGGTCCGAAGGGGATGGCGGGGTCTGAAAGACCCCGCCATCCCCTTCGTGTTAGGTTACTTTAAACCCTGTACGCAGAAATAGGAGCCCCGCGAAGCGGGGCTCCGTCGAAGATTCACGGCAGGTGGTACTATTACTAGGTAAATCAGTGTTACATTACTTGCCAGGAAGAAAAAAAAATTAGACCAAATAAGTTTTATGTCTTTTGAACGGTATACAAAACGATTTTATATTCATTGATTGTTATGCTTATAGAAATTAGCCATTTTAAAATTATGTCAATCGTTTATTATATTATAAGATCGTTATATCAAATAAAATTATATGTTCAGTTGTTATCTCTTGTAAGTTTTAGAGATTTTGTAGTTATATCATATATTACTTACCCTATATTATGTGTCTATAATGTTGTATAAAAGGTTTAAAGTATCTAGAGTTGACGTTGCAATTGCAAGATCTGATTTTAGCTAATACTACCGCGACTAGCTACTCGAGCCTCGGAAGATCGTATTATGATAGCCTATATTTTATTCTGATGTATAAACTATATTGCTGCAAAGTTTCATTAAAATACATTCAGTAATTTTTGAGTAAAAAATTGACCTGACTAATATACGGCCGAAAACTTCGATTATGTCTATTACTTTCTGCGGTTTGATAAATAAAACTGACTTGACGTCTATACTTAATGTCTCTTTGTTTGTAATTTAAAGGTTTTACGAAAATGCTTAATATAAATACATTTTACCATATAAGTTTAATAAAAATGCTCATTTAAATGATTTGACTAATAGTTAGAACTAAGCATGATAACTCAAGGAATCTCTCTCAAGGCAGACTCAATGTAAACTTACATACCTAAAATAAAATTTTCCTAAGGATAAATAAGTAAACAGGTAATAAATGTAATCCAATTAATAACACAGTATAAAGTAACACTTAGTGCGATGTGACTCAAGCTGCCTTCACATAAACCCAATGAACGGGATTTTAGAAGGCGGGATAGATTTAAGAAAATGTAAAACTGGAATTGGATAATAAATTAAAAAAAAAAAAAAAAAAAATACCAAAAACTGCTAAAATATGTTCTTGAATGTTTTTTTTAAATTGAATTTGTCTTTCCCGGTTACGTAAAATAATTGTGTAATTCTAAATTCTGTGGTCACATTTCTCAATTCCATGGCTCTCAAAATTTATTTCATAAACTACTGGAGCAATTACTGGCAAATTAGCACCATTTTGTTTGAAAAAATATGCATTTTATTTTGGTGATATACAATTAGTCATAATGTGAAAAAAAAAATTGCCCACGGAATTGAGCAAAAATCACCGTGTCCGTAGAAATGCCCTTAACGACCTCAGGAAAGTTACGCGTGATCATGCATTAAAAAATATACGTGTTGAATAAAAATGTCTTGCATCTTTGACAAGTTTTTGATTAGGTACCGTTTTTAAAACAAATCAAAGTGATTTGAGCATGCTCTTCAATGAAATGAGCCAGTTATTAAATGTAAGAAGTTATATTTTTAACTTTACAACACTCAATAATTTCAAAATTACATTTTAGATAAAAGGATCAAGATCATCACTTCGGGAAATGGCAAGCAGTTAATTCTGCACAAAGAGTACACATACGGCTTCACTAAAACATATTTATCATATAAAAGTACCCTCTGGGAATGCACAGAGCGAACTTTGAACAACTGCAAGGCAGAGATGCTTGTGGATGGTTCAGGTAACATTATATCTGGTAATCTGGACCATACACATTCCCCACGCCAATACTTCATCAATAGTGGAAGATATTATGAAGTGTGAAAATTAAAAAAAAAAACACTACACAATAATTATAATGAGTTTAAGTGCAAAATATCTGCTTATTTTACGAGAAATTTTTGCGAACAGACTTACGCAAGGATTCTTCTTTGGCAATGGTACCAGAAAAGAAAGAAACGAGTGCATGTGAACATTGTAAACGTATTTTTTAAAAATCTTAAACATTTAGGGCGACTTTCACCAAAAGTTAAACATGTTTAAAATTTTATTTAAGCGCAATTTTCTATTGAATTTTATGCTTAAATAAAATGTTAAACATGTTTAACTTTTTGTGAAAGTCGGCCTTAAATACACACAATATAAATACTTATTGCATATTGTATTAACAAGTTCAAGTTTATTTTTATATTTCATATAATTTGTACTCCTTTATTTTAATTTTGGTAATGTATGATATTTGTCTTTGTGAATTAAATACCTAATTTTAACTTTCAAAGTGTTTTAACATTGAGTAGTCACTTTATAATAAAATTCAAAAAACTCAAAATGAGATTATGTGATACTTAAAGCTTTTCAGACTTAAATTTAAAAAGAAGAGCTGAGCTGAAATTATTGATATATCGAGCTATCCAAGAATGATTCCTGCTACACCGGGACGGGGCACTCACGGGCGAACATTATGGTGTACTTTTTGTATGAAATGATTCATGCTTAACCGTGCCTCGTCCATGCCCCGGACGTAGCGCATCCGGGACCCGGACAGCGCACGGCCCGGTCCCGGCCCGGTGTAGCGTGAATCATCCATCAATATCAGACGCAGGATATATACAGGATGACTTTTTTACCACCGTCAAAAATTTTTGTAGGCATTAGGTATCAATCACTAACCCCGTTTTTGAAAAAAAAATTACACGTCAAATTGTCATATTAAATCATTTTCTCATCCGCTCTGTGTGGTCACTAAGCTAAACGTTAATAATATACACTTGCCGACGCATGAAACGGGCAGAGCGCACCCCGCTGACCCCCGGCCCCGCCCCGCTACACCTGAGCGACACATCACAGCGCGGTGTCCATCATTCATGTATTCATCAACTTTTTATACACAACATTGCGACGTGATATCTCGATATTTTTGTATTGAGTGATACAAAAAGAAAAAACTCGTATTCAATCATTTTCTCCAAAGATTAATTTATTAAAATATGGATGGTGTCACTGAAATCACCCTGTATAATGCACTCATTACGTCTGTGTTTCAGTTGATCATTGTAGCCGGGTAAAGTACATATGCTTTATTGTTTTGCAATTCTTAATCAATTTTATTTTTTCCAGATAAATATAAATACATAAAATCAAGAAAAGGAACCACTTTAGTACTGTATGACGGCTACACATTCTGCCGTCACTACTCCACAAATCATAAAGTCTTCTGGGAATGTTCGTCAAAGACTAGTAAATCATGTAAAGCCAGGCTCACACTGCACTGTAGCGGCTTTATTATAAAAAAACCTTGTAACCATAGCCATCCGCAGCCACATTTTCATTTTGACGATGGAGAATATATAAGATTATTCAGCTATAACAGAAGCCCTAAAATTAAACCGTGGCAGTTTGACCTCGCGTCATAAACAAAGAAATCATTCCTATGTTCATTACAATCTGCGAGGATCGCCCGGAGGACACGGTGGAGCATACGGTGCAGGACTGCCCAGCTTGGGCGGAGCACCGCCGTGTCCTCACTGCGGCGATAGGCGGAGACCTCTCGCGCCCGGCATTGGTTGCGGCCATGCTGCGGGGCGAGACGGAGTGGGAGGCGGTCGCCTCCTTCTGCGAAGCAGTCATGCTCGCGAAGGAGGAGGCGGGCCGCTTGAGGGAGAGGATACCGTCCTCCCTCCGCCCGAGACGCAGTGGTAGACACCCACGGCGACGGATGTCGCGGGACGATCTCCGGCCACCGTAGGCGCGGGCATGCGGGCGGCGAGTAAAGGGCAACTCGCTGCCCGACCAAGGACCGTGCCCGGGTCGACGGCGCGTTGTGTCCCACGCGCGCCTCAAGGAGCGTCAGCATAGTGACGGGGCCCTCCTATAGAGGGCCACAGTCCTGCCGGGGTTGCGGGACATACGTATACCGCGACTCCGGCACACAAAGGGCTACTGAAGGACACCGTGGATTTTAGTCAGTACAAGTCTGACAGTCCCTCCCGCCCTGCCCGGGGTTGGAGGACTCATTTGATGATTTTACCACGTAAAAAAAAAAAAAAAATTCATTACAATTATGAATATCGCGTCTCTTTAGAATAACGTGAGCCGGAATTATAACTCCTATGGGATTAATAGAATATTCTATCTGTAATACGTTACTCTTGGTAATTAATTTTTTTTTGATTAAAATATTTCTTGTTTAACTGGACCACTTAATAGTAAATTGTAACTGGCTAAATATTCTTGTATAACTGAACAATCTAATAATATAAATGGCTAAATATCCAAATAAAAATAATTAAGGAAAAAATATGTTACTCCTTTTTCATTAAGACACTCTAGTTCATTCGTATTAGGAAGGAAAAATAAAATAAAGTAAGGGTGCGAAGCAAAAAGTGCCAGATTGACCTTGAAAATATCACCAGGATTGTAACTAACTGAAGACCTGAACGTTTTGCAGGATTGAAATTAGGTTTCCGGGAACTCATGCTGATCTAGTACATCTTAAACTTTTCCATCTTTGAATAAAAGAAACGACCAATATTGATAATCATGTTTACTCTTATTTATTATTAAACGTAGACTAAAGTTACAACCAAGGCCCTGTTTCATAAAGCTTACAATCCGAGATCCTAGAAACTTCAAAATATGTCGCATAGTCGCGACAATCTGACATATTACTGTTTCATAAAACTTTTTTAGCGACATGTGACAGATGACAATTTCTCGTGAAATAGTTGACAATTCCGCTTTATGAAACATAAAATTGTCACGACATATTGACATATTTGTAGAATTATCCGACAACCTTGACAGGCGCGGAGTCTTCACCTTAATGAAACAGACCAAGCGCGACATTTCTATAAATATGTAATTTTTTTACATAAATCTTCGGACCAACACACACATACATAAGGTATACATTTTTAAGGATTGACCTTGGCGTAACATTACGTCTCATTTTATTAATAACGGGGTTAGTGTCCCTGTCCAACCAATTTGTCTATTTTTCAGATTACAAGTTCAAGTACATAACATCGAGAAGAGGAAACCCGTTAGTACTGTATGAAGGCTATACGTACAGTCGTCACCGCACGACGAAAAAAAGTGTCCAGTGGGAATGTTCGGCACAAAGTAGCTGTAAGGCTAGACTCATATTGCACAATGGCGGCTACATTGTCAAAGTCACTAATGACCATAACCATCCGAAAAACCCTAATGTAAATTCTACATTATAAACCGATAGCGTGACCGAAGAAATGCAGGAAAAGAAATGATTGTTTGGTCATGATGACACGAACAATATTTTATATACTTATCGTAATTTAGACCATAAATGTAACCCACCCCTATCAAATCAAAAAAAATCAAAAGCATTTAATTCAAGTAGGTAGGTGAGATTTTTCTGTCCCCAGGCTCTTAGAATTCGACATCAGACGTTTCAGATCTTCAATTTTGACGAACCGGGTCGCTGACATAAACAACAGGATCCGCGTACAAAGTCGCGGGCAGAAGCTAGTTCATACATTTTCCAAACACGATGTACATTAATAACAACAATCGTAGTTACTGTTTCGATATTTAGGTATATTTGTTTATTGAGAAAATTGTATTCATGTGAACATTTAGGTTACGTTAAACTGTAAAGAAAATAATATAAATACTTAGACATAATTATGTGCAGAAACTACGTGTGTTAAATCCAGTGTTGTTTTGTGTCTCATTCAAATCAAATTCTTTTATCTTGCGGTATTTTTATACATATTTTGAATTGTTTCAATGTCATTTTTTTATGATTATTTGAATAACATCATTCTATTATGATAAATTATTGTTAACAATTATATTTTTTCAGATTTCAAGTTTATAAAATCGGAGAAAGGCAAGAAGTTGATTTTGTACAGAAAGTTCACATACAGCTTAGTTAATATACGCACTGCAACTAAATCGTATGTCTGGAAATGTACAGAGCGAAGAACATTACAGAACTGTAAAGCTGAAATAGTTTTAGATAGTTCAAGTAAAATTGTGTCTGGTAAACTAGAACATATACATGTACCACCTCAGTTCTACATAAAAGATGAAACATAATTCAGAATTAAATAAAGTCGAAACTCAGTGTATAAAACTTCTAATGTGTATGATTAAATTGAATAATTAGTTGTAAATTACTTTTATCTACTCTTTATCGTTAAATTAAAAGCAAAAATTCAAAAGGAGTTTTTATAGACGTAGGTACTTTAGAAATGAAATTAAAAAAACTAATTATGATACTAGTTAGTTTCATTAGTAGTTAGTTTCATAAACTATTATTAGGTACTATTTAAACTTGTACGGTAAAATCAATATTTTTCGTATTTTTAGTAACCTGAAGTTGCAAAAAATGGTTTATGACCCATGGTACTACCAACTCGTTAACATTGCTGGGTTTGCGGGTCTGGCTAATCAATTAAATATGTCCCTGGAATGAAAGGGAACTGGGGCCGTATTACAACTTAAAACCAGGCTTGTTCCAGTGTGTAAACGAGATGGCGCTAGACGACTTGTATAGCTCTGTCATTCGACTCGCCGGAATAAGCCTGGTTTAAAGGCGTTGTAATACGGTCGCTGATAGTAAAATTAAATCACATTGATTACATACTATACATCTTTATCTTTATCTTTACATATAATAAAATCGTAGAGATGTCATTCCTGTACATTGAATTTTTTTTTCTTTTTGTATTTTTTTCGAGATAAGGAATCGATTCTGATGCCAGATCAACTTTTATTTTTTTTCGAAATTTTTTATGTTTTTCTGATTTAATCTATCTCCGAAACTACTGTAAAGTTGTCGATCAAATTTTCCTCAAATATTCCTAATAATATGCTTCTGTTAATATGCTATGTACTATTACGCTATTTTTCCTGGGAGATAAGCAATTACGAATTTTGTTGTTTTTAACTGTTTGTTGATAGTTGGAAGCTAAACCTCTGGATATTATTTAGTCAATTTTTCCTCAAATATTCCTTAAACTGCTCTTCTATTAATAGGATATGTATAATTACGCTATTCCCCTTGGGGGATTAGCAATTTTATAATATGTTGATTTTCAGTCATTGTTGACATTTGTACAAGAACTGCTATTTGAAAACCAATGTCAGCGTACTAGCCAGTCCGGTCGGTAACCTGCTTGACTTTCGTGTAAGGGGTCTCTGGATCAAATCTCGTAGTTTTTATTTTCTCTTTTTGAGTTTTTTTTATTTGTCCTGAGAGTTTTAAATAATTAAAAAAAAATGTGCATACTGTTGTTTCAATATTATTCGAGATTTTAAATTATTACTATTATTTTTCAATACTTCTCTGGGATATAAATCTACACCGATTTAAATTGTAGGTAGTAAGTTGCATATTTTTTTAATTGTATTTGTTTCGAGGTGTGGAATTTTAAAGATTAGAAAAAAATCAGGGTATCTATAATTTGTGTTTATTTATGTTTTGAATTGGTGCTCAAACCAGTGCATAGATTCTGTTTTAAACGACGATAATTTGTACTCATCGAGTCAGATAATTAGTTATTTTTAGGTATCACGCGAAAGGGAGAAGAGCAATGCTATCGTACGTTCAATTTGCAGCGATACTGTAAATCGACCCAAAAATGATAGTCTAATGTTTAAAATAAACACGTTTCTTTGAAATTAATGTCGCTCAAATATGGACGTTTCCTATGCAAACTATGTACCTAGATATAACATTATTGATCTAAACTAATAATAAAAATGCAAGTATGTTTGTTTTTTACCTTTTCACGCATTACTACCTACTGAATCGATCGTCCCAAAATTTTGCATATACGTTGTCAGGAGTATAGACACGGATATAACGTATCTTTCATCCCGAATAACAGAAGAGAGCTGTTTCCCAGAAAACAATTACGTTCATATTCCAGATGGCGCCACACGATCCGTATTGTTTCTCAAATTCTAAAATAACGCAAGCGAAGCCGCGGGCAAACACTAGTTTAACATAAAATGGGTATATACGCCTCTGCTTGTAACTGTTACAGCCATGTTCTTTAAGTTTCAAAACCAAGTTTTAGCCGGATTAAAACTATTTTTGCAATTACTAACTTTATTTAAACTTGTACACAGTACGTAGTAAGAACAGTATTTAGAAAGTTGTGAACTGCTCAAGCTATACGAAACCAAGGGTTTCATGTACTAAGTTTTTTTTTTTCAGGAAACGGTTACGAGTACATAAAATCAAGAAAAGGGAAGCCGTTAGTACTATATGATGGCTACACGTACAGCCGTCACTACGCTACTTTAGATAATGTTCACTGGCAGTGTTCAGCAAGTCATAGTAAAACCTGTAAGGCCAGGATAAAACTGCACAGTAGCGGCTTTATTGTAAAAGCTTCAGGTTACCATAACCATCCGAAGCCAGAATTTCATTTCAGCAATGGAGATTATATTAGACTGTAGGAAAATAAAAGCTCTGAGAATGCACGCCACGTTTTTTAAACGCGCTGTTGACGAGCATTAGTTAGGATACAGACGCGATACGCACGCAAGTCAGACGCAACCTGTACACCTTTGCACACCTGTATAAATTCAAATACGCATTTGAATCGACAAATGCTCTGTTTGCTAAAATCGCGCCGTTCGCGTCGACGCGCGTTTCTAAAACACGAGTTTAAAAAAACGTTGTGTGCGTAGGCGTAAACGTGAATAAATATTCGACAACCTGTCTCATGTCCTAAGCGATCAGTCGCACACACATTATAATTATAGTCATCGCAATAAATGTCTCGCTGATGGTGGCGCGTGTGTCGTATCATTTATATCTCTTCAAAATGGTTACTGGATGGTGCTGACACGTGTGTCATGTACTTGAACGGGTGCTGTCAGTTGGGTTACAGTGGCCGCAGATTATTTTAGTTTAATTGAAATGTTTTTTTCTTAATAAATTATATTTCCCATGTGATAATGTGCATAAAATTTTGTGTCGAGAGTACTGCCTTTTATTTTTATGATCAAGCTCATCTTTAATTATTTTACAAGAATAAGACTGCCATATTTTTGCAATTCAATTGTCTTAAGTTTTTGCATGGCCTTTAAAAGAACAGTCTAACATTGTAAGCGTACATCCTAATAACCAATTATCTAAATATCATAAACTAAAGAATATTCGTTTCTCAGATATCAAGTTGATTAATAAGAAGAAAAGCAAACAGTTATTACAAGATGGCTTGGGACACTTTCCCAAATTACTCGGAAAGCAAAGACGATGTAGAATTTGCCGTGCAAAATCTGCCTGGCATTGCAAGGCTTGCTTGAAAACATTGTGTAAGTATTAAAAGAGAGTGTTTCGAAAAATATCACACTGCTAAGTAGTCGTCGTCCTCGCTGGAGTACACCAACATAAGAGCTTTTTTTAGCGTGTTAAAATCATCAAATGAGTCCACCCACCACGGGCAGGGCGGGAGGGACTGTCAGACTCGTACTGACTAAAATCTACGATGTCCTTCAATAACCCTTTATTTTCCGGGGTCACGGTAATGAGATATGTTTGACCCTGGCAGGCTTTGGCCCGATGGAGGGGGTTCCCGTCATCATGCTGTCGCTCTTTGAGGCGCGCGTGGAACACAACGCATCGTCGACAGCAAGTTGCCCTTTACTCGCAGCCCGCATGCCCGCGCCTACGGTGGCCGGAGATCGTCTGCTGACGTCAGACGCCGTGGGCGTCTACCACTGCGGTTGGGGTAGAGGGAGGACGCTATCCTCTCTCTCATGCGGCCCGCCTCCCCCTTCGCGAGTATGACTGCTTCGCAGAAGGAGGCGACCGCTTCTCACTCCGTCTCGACCAACATAAGAGCTAGTACACATTGGGCTTTTCGACCAATCTGCGATTTTAATCCATACCGATTGTACCTTAACTAGATGGACAATGTGTTTTCTTATTACTGTTACTTGGTAGTTTTTACTAGTAGTATAAGTTATTCTAATAAATGATTATAAGTAGGTGTATTAATGTTCTTCTCTTGTAAAGTGATATTGATTTGATTCTCTTACCCATTCCCATACCTACTACCCAAATCTGAATCAGCCGTATCCCTTTTAAATAACACTGTGATGTAATTCGTACTTTATCTTGTTTCAGATTATACAATCATCAATTCAAAGCAAGGCAAGAAGTTAATTCTGCACAAAGAATACACTTATAACTTCAACAGTTCATCTTCAACCAAAGGAACTACAAACTGGCAATGCTCATCACGATCAGCATCCATAATATGTAAAGCAAAATTAGTATTAGATGCTCATGGTGTAATTATATCAAGCAACACAGACCACTGTCATCTGCCACCACAATTTTATATTAAGGATGGAGTATATTACAGAATTTAATATAGAATTAATTGAGATGTCACTGTGTACTTTTAAGGTAAGCGTCCACAGGTCCGCATCGCACGTATCGGACGTATCATACGTAATGGATTTTAGTTTGCCTCTTATTAAAACATATAAAGCATATAATACAACTGCGTCCACTGATCCGCATCGTACGGACGGCTCATCGGCTATGCCTACATGCGATGCGTACCGATGACGTCATACGGAATGGGGATCCGTGGACGCGCCCCGCACGCTTACTGAATCATTTGTTATTTTTGTTTCTTACATTCCTTTTCTGCTAAAAATCAAGCAATTACAACTTCTGCATCGCTTCCTCCTTTCTCACAAACACTTTCCGAACGTACGATCACTAAAAAATCTAAATGACACCTTCATTTCATGCATCGGCAATCCGATTGCTGATACTCGCGTCGGCAATCGCTGCCGATACAGAAATCCGCTTGATGCGATGCGTCCGATACGTACGATGCCGACCTGTGGACGCTTACCATTATTAACCCTTAAATGCATAATGTTTTGTATTTTATTCAAAAGTTATTCAAATAATAAAACATGATTCCAACATTGCTGAAAAAATAAAAAATAAAAATTTTTGCTTAAAATTCTCTTAAAAATGAGTAAATAAGCAAAAAAATTGAAAAATTACCCCCTTAAATATTTTCTATTTATTTTTATATTTAAAAAATATTTTTTCGGTTTATGATAGTGTATTTTATAACAATTCTGTTTCATATTTTGTAATTACAAAATTGCGTTTTAAACTATTTTTTATAAATTTTCTAAAAAAAGGTTGGGTTCCCAAAACCAAAGAGGTTTTAGCCAAAACATCACTGTCCATATTGAAAAATTTAAAAAAAAAAAAAAAAAACTGGAAAAAATAAATGAATGCTTATTGACAGTAAATACCCTAAATAATTAATAAATTTATAATATATTAACATATTTCATTTATTTTATTTTTAATGAAATAATATTGGGTATGTTGCAAAAACGATACACTATGCATTTAAGGGTTAAGTCTCCTGCGGAATGCAACAATAACATTTTATGATAATAGATGGCGTCATGTGTCTCCGAATTAGTTGTTAATGTTAATTCGAGATTAGTCATTGGCAAAAGTAATTCATAAATACGAGGAGAGGAGAACAGTAATAGTAGTTCAGTGATAAAGGACCCTATTTTTAGATCTTGGTTAAATAATATAGATAGGGCCAATTTTATAATACTTTATAGTATATAGTATGGGTGAAACTTTATAGTTTTGTTATTCATTTGCTAGTAACTTGATGTGACATTATTATACTGTTATTATCCTCAAAAATATTCAACACTTGTAACCTAGTTTCAATATGTTACATACGTATTTTGTTTTGTTAAGCATGCTTTGATTTTTTTTACAAATTGTTTAATTGATAGATTACTTTTATGTTGATATTTTCTAGGGTACTATTGTCTGCTTTGATTTCCACTCTTATCATAATAAAAATATTTCACATATATCTGCTTCTTTTTATTGACTGCATGAGTTATTTTCATAAGATGAAAGTCCCACTCCCACGCGCGCCTCAAAGAGCGTCAGTATACTGACGGAGGGCCAAAGCCTGCCGGGGTCGCGGGATTATTTCCTAACCGTGACCCCGGAACAGAAAGGGCTATTGAAGGACACCGTGGATATTAGTCAGTAAAAGTCTGACAGACCCTCCCGCCCTGCCCGGGGTGGGAGGACTCATATGATGATTTTACCACGTTAAAAAAAAATTAAAAAGGCATGTCAAAAATGATTTGTTAGCATTAGAACCGCACAGATTCACTTCACGCCAGACTCGCAATATCGGGTCGTCAACACTTTTACACACATTTAAATTTTTTCTATCATTCTTTCTTCATTGTTTCAATATTTTAATAGTAACCACCTTCTGATTGTAAAAATGTTTCTTTGTTTCAGATTTTCAGTTCATCTATATGAAGACACGCAAGAAGTTAATTCTGTACAAAGAATATCCATACTCATTCAGTAAATACTGTTTTGTGAGAGATGGCTACTACTGGCGATGTTCAAGCCACGTCACATATGACTGCGAGGCGACAATATTCGTTGATGATGATGGCAACATTACTTCTGACCAGCATCACAACCATCCACCACCCAAATTCTACATCAAAAATGGAGAATACATAAGAATACATGAAAAAAAGAGTGAATGAAATGTTCTTTTTCAATGTATATTAGGTCGTATTTTCAACCCTTGAGGTGTTGGGAAAAGTTCTTAGCGGCTTACCACAAGAAAGATAAACACCAGAGCCTGTAGCCAAACGGCAAGCGACCATTGTTAATGTTCAGCAGTCGCTAATATATTTTGAACTTTATACCCCATTGCATAAAGTTGACAATCTACCAAAGATCGTTTTCGTTTGTTTCGTTCGCAATCATTCAGCAGTCTTTACTAGATGGGTATAAAGTTGAAAATGTATTACCGACTGCTTAACGTTACCGATTGTCGCTTGCCGTTTGGCTACAGGCCCAGTTGAACACTTGTCTAAAACACTATCAACGTCAAAACGACATTGCACGTCACACTTTTTTTAGACAAACTTTCAACAGATGTTTATCTTATTATGGTAAGGTGGTTCAGGTTTAAGTTTGTGTATAACTAGCATTCGTATAACAGTATAAGGTTGTTTTTAGTAAACCAATGAATTCAATAATAGAATTATGATACTAATGGCCAAAGATTTTTCGAAAGGTTAAATAATATTTATTGTTTTTCTGTTTTTTTCTGTTTGAGTATTTTCTAGTCTTTTTCTCTGTTTTGTTTCTAGTCGTATCTAGTAGTTGTTTCTAGATTAATTTTAGCATTGAATGTTGTTTTATACTTATTTCAAAATTGTACCAAAGATTGAGTTCGATTTTAATATTTCAAGTTATTTATTAGTAGTTTATTAGTTTGTTAAATGTAATGTAGAAGGTATCCTAGACGTAAAGGAGACCATGTATGTACGTATTTTTAACTGAACGTTACTTGTATGCATGTAGACATGTCATAATTTGTGTGTACCGATGTTTATTGAAAAACCTATTTACTTTTCTGGAATCGAAGTATGTAGTTTCCTAGGCCAAGTATTTAAAAAGTGTTAATGTAGATTTTAAAAATAATTCAAATAAGTGAGCGGTCGGTGTATTTTCTATAATTGTCTTCTTCACGATGATCTCTTGAGTAACTATGTATAATTCTTACACATCTAATAAAACAAACTGACTTTTAATATTTGCGTTACGTTTTTTATTAAAAAAAAAAACATTTTGCTATATTTAATGCGATGCCATTTCCTTCAATTTAAAAATTCAAGGAAACGGCAAATTCTTTTTCTTTTGTAGTTGAACATTATATTTGAATATAATATACATTAAACATAGTCTAGAATGTGATCTGTTTTGCAGATAAAAAAATACGAAGAAAAAGTGAAAAACGAAAACAGTATAACGAAAAGAACTTAATAAAAGCTGTAAATGCAGTTAGAGGCGGCATGAGTAGACAATTTGCAGCGAAAAAGTTTAAAGTACCACGATCGACGCTTCTGTTTCGTTTAAAACGTTTGGATAAAGTCATCTTGCGACCAGGTCCACCTACAATTTTATCAGCTGAAGATGAAACTGCTCTAGCTAACTGGATACTCGAGAGTTCAGAAGACGGGTTTCCACGGAGCAACAAGGATATTCAAGCCATGGTTTCTGAATATCTGCAAAATGAAAAGAAACTAGATCTTTTTCAAAATAATAAACCAGGAGTAAAGTGGGTGAAACTCTTTTTGAAAAGACATCCTGAGGTCGATCCAAGCACCTTGAAGGAGTTACTTTAGTCCCATCTCCAAAGGTTAATTTTATTATCATCATTCATCATTATTAGCCTATAAGTAATGTTCCCACTGCTGGGACACAGGCCTCCCCTCTGTGATAGGGAGTAGGCCATAATCCACCACGCGGGCCCAGCACGGATTGGTGGATGTCAAATGTCTTCGAATTTTTGGTTCTAGGACATCTGCCGGATTCCTCATGATGTTTTCTTCACCGTTTTGAAAGCAGTGGTGTAAATAAATTACACAAAGTAGTGCGCCATAGCGGGGTTCGAAGTCACGAGCTACATACAAGTCGTAAGTCAGGAGCAATACCACTGGGCCACCACTGCTCCAATTTTATTTTAGTTAAACTAAACGTCATGGAATGCTGTTTAATTTGACTATATTTGTTGTGTTTATACTTAATTTTATTGTTCGCCACAAAAATAATTGCCCACGAAAAAAATATGCATAACTTTGCCAAAGCTTTTTGTTTTTTAATTTTGATTATTGTACATTGGACCCATTTTTTCTGCAGAACAATTAAATTATAAAATCCAGCACAAAACTACCTAAAACGAGGACCCAATGTGGAATCTGAACAGAAAGTACTAGGAGAACAGGGTCAAAATTTATTTCGAGGGGAATCATTTTTGTGGCATAGGGTCAGCTCAGACCGAGGCGTGACGCTGCGCGCAAGTTTCAATAGAGTTATTCAATTCTGTAACTCTATTTTCTTCACGAATAGATACACCTTTCGCAACGCAGCGCGACGTACCGCGGCGCCGCGCTGCATTTTAATAGCGATTCAAAATCTGACTTTATTTACTACAAGAAAAGAAACAAATGACATGGCCGGAATTTGTATAGAGCGATGCCCTGACAAAAAATATTAATGTACATTGACAAACAGTACCTCATATTAAAGCTTACAGGTATTTATTTGTAGTAGTTTAAGTTTTATGAACAGAGAACATGCGAGAGATACTGTAAACAGGATTTTAAAAAAGTGCCTGAACGTTTTGATTAGCAATTTCCGATTGCTATTCAAAATGTTCAGGCACATTTTATTCAGGCGGAACAATAGGAGAATTGGTATTTTCAGTAGATAGAGGCCGTTTCTTCACTAGGCGCGTATTAGATTTGTCTCTTCATACAGACTGGTCAGTACCGTGTGGCTAAAGGCGCGTCCCCACCACAGCGCTTGCTGTGCACGGGCACGCGGCGCATTTAAGCTGCGTGTATTAATTTAGTTGACAACGTGGATAACGGGAACGCGGTAGATTTCCACTGGAGTACACACGACTATGTATATCGTGGTACGGCGCACGGAGAGCCTACGAACGTACCACTGCAAAACCGCCCTGCGATAATCGAGCTGTAAATAGTCGTGGGTCATATTCGTGTACTCCAGTGGAAACGTAGACCCAAGTCGACAACGTTGAGCTATGTAACCGCCTATTCGAGCAAGCCACGCGTGTATCAATGACGTCAATTCGTGCGTAGCTTCTCCGTGGGTTGCACTGGACACAACCACATACATTTTCTTATAAAGCGAAGCTTTCTTACACGTGCGTAGCCTCTCCGTTCACTGCGGTAAGGCCGCGTCTTAATGTTCAGTTAACTATTTTTGTTAGACTCTCTTCAAAAGTTTCACATCGCCAAAACACACGCAGAAACAGACAATAAAACACTAAAATGATATTTGTATTTTTATTAATTAATTAATTAGATAATTGAGTGCTATAGCAGGTTTATCATCTGGCAGCGGTAGTGGTGGTAGTGGTGAATCATAAGCGATAGCAGGGGAGTAGCAGCTGTTAGAATTGGAAGTGTTTCAGGCAATGCAGGTCCACATTTCTATAGTTCGGCATCTTGTTTAAGTATATTTAATCATTATCAATTAGCTCGTATCCAGCAGGGATGAATATACTTGCAGATTTGCTCTCCGATCCTGTAACATGGACATTTTAAGAGTAAATGGAAGAAATACTTAATACAGGTAGTGTAATAAACGTGGTTAATTATACTTGGTCATAATTAGGGTGCAATCTCAGATACCAGCACACGCTAAACCTGATTGTGAGATTTCATGAAAAAATATTATTATGCACTGATTTCTATAAGTGTATCAAAATGCTGAATATGAATTATAATTATTATAATTACTATTTAGGTACGTACCTCTCTTAAGGATAACCATTCAGACAATGTATTTTGTAGCTGCGGTATTAAAGCTGTTACAACATTATACCGTCGCATTCGATAAGTGACCACAATACAATTCAGACATGGTGACCGTCACAATCCAAATCGTACGTATATACAAGTCCATTTTACACAGCACAATACTATTAACTTTGGAAGCGTAAACAAAAGTCTGATAAATGATATCGTGGAGGCGAGTTAAAACATCTAAAATCCAACACAGTAACGATCACAGTAATACGTGTAATGATCAACGCAAGATTTTACAGTTTTGACGGTTAAGTTCAACTGACGCAGAAACGTCAAAATAAGTCTAGGACATTTGGATACGCACTTTTAAAAATATATCGATTTATAAAGTGGTACGTTAGTCGCGTCAAGACGCGCGCCTTTCGCGAAAAGTGGTAAATTATCCTAATGATAAAATCATTTACGTACAATTCTAACAGTCACGGTCGTTTTATAGGTATTTTAATATGACCATCAAGCATAGTTTACATAGGTACACTGATTGTCTTATGCGTGTATCCAAACGTAGATGCAATTGTCTCTTCCTAGCAATGAATCAAAAGGGAAATCACCCTTAAAACATTTAATTTTTAGGAATTTTCCTCGCCTGTTTTAGAGAATCGTAATTGTTGCGACTATTTTTCATTTATTTTAGAAGAATTTTTCATATAATTGTTATTATTGTACAGTTTAAAATTTGGATTGAGTTTTGAGGGCAGAATCCGGCCATGTCATTTGAAGTATCGTTGCATCACGTCGCGTCTCGGTGTGAACTGACCGTAACTTACAACAGCCCATTTTATTCTGTAAAAGCTATTATGACGATGCTTCATTCATCATTTCTAGTTTAAAACAATTTGGTATGTTTATTTTAATAAAATCTTCTTCTCACGTAGGTATTTTAATAAACAGGTGGTCAGATTACCTCGGTGCTATATTTTTTAATAAAATTGATGCTCTTAAGTATAAATCAACTTAATAATAATTTTCTTGATTTCAGAATTCAAGTATATAACTTCGAAGAGAGGAAAGAGATTAATATTGTACAAACAGTACACATACTGCTTTGGCAGCAACTCTTCTATAAAAAGAACTAGCAACTGGAATTGTTCAACACGCTCTTCAAATCAATGTAAGGCGAAACTTGTAGTTGATGATGATGGTAATATTGTATGTGGTAAGCAAGATGAGCACAGCCATCCGCCGCCAAAGTATTACATCCGCAAGGGACAGTACATCAGAATTTAGACTAATTAAGTTCTTTTTTAAGTTAATGATTGTAACACAAAATGGTTTGTGTAAAGGCGCTCCTTAAACGCGAGCATTCACCTGTACCCTTAGCACGAGTTTTCACTCTTTTACAGCGTCTTTCTAGTAATGTAACATAAAAATGTTTAAATCTGTAACGATACATTACAGTAACCTTAGTACGAGTTTTCAGAATTTGAGACGTAAAGTATTGTGTGTGACATGCACACACATTTAAATGAATTCACTGTGTTTGGATTGAAAACGGATCAGGATTCCTTATCAGGAAAACTGATGTATGCGGCCAGGCAAAATCTAATATCGTTTCGATACCGATTTGTGCGAGCAATATTTGTTGAAGAATTTTGACAGATATTCTTCTTTATGTGGAAATATAAATAGTATAACCCGCACAAATCGGTACAGATACTTATATTCTTGTCCGTACTAAAATAATCTGTGTTTTTCGCAATCATCCATTTATTCTAAATATCTTTTTCCGTTCTTGTTAAAAATATTAATTATATGAGTTCTAATGAAATTCTAATAAAGTCGTTTGAAATAATAATTCTCATCTTTCCTTTCCTAATGATTGTTTAGTTTTGTCAAAAACTAATTTTTAAGGTTTTTACCTGCAGCAACTGAGTCATATTCATTTCAACGTGACCAGGGACCGAAACCGGTATGATCAATACGGGTATTTTTTCGGTAACAACCTTTTTTTCTTTTACAGGTAATTTTAAAGATTACCTTTATTATTAAAGTGAATACAAAACCAGTATTGATACCGGTTACCGAAACAAAAATTACCCCTATCTTGCACACTTCACACGTGCCGTCGGCAATAGTCACCGGGCGCGCATCGCCTGTGTGTGTGACAAAGAGTCGTCATCTTTAGGTAACCGGTATTAAAACGGTAACCTGAATAGAGGTTACATTTTTCTTCGGTCTGGTTACCCAGATAGTGGTAACCTAAGTCTTAACAATAACCAAAATTTTTCAATAAGTACTTGTACCGTAATTTGTAAAGGTTTTCGGTCCCTGAACGTGACACTAGACTTTTATTTTCAGATTTCAAGTACATAACTACTACGCAAGGCAAGCAGTTAGTTCTACACAGAGAGTACACATATTTTACCAATTATGAGTCTTCCATTAAAAAAACGGTTTATTTACTTTGTTCGTTACGAACTGCGAGCAAATGTAAGGCAAAAATGGTAGTTCATGATCGTCGGGAAATAATATCTGGCAACCTAGAGCACAACCATCCACCACCGAAGTTTCATATTAATGCTTATGGTCAATATATCAGAATTTTCTAATAAATGTCTTATCTTATACCTGATACATACAGTATACACACAACAAAAAAGGATGTGATCACTAGCATAAGCTGATAAAAGATGAAGAAAGTATTAAGACCTACCCTCATACAACAGAGCCACATTCCGTACCGTACCGTTCCGTGACGTGCTATTCATATAGACGAGTGAACGAACATCACTGAACGGCACTGACACTGATGAGTACGGATAGCGTCGTATAAAACGTGTGGTACAATATCATATTTCACTGACACTGATCGATATTGCACTGATCACGTCACGGAACGGTACGGTACGGAACGTGTCAGCACTGTGCGGATAGGCCTTCAATCCACCGTCACAATAAAGATTTCTATTTTTCAAAGCGATCGCAAGCTTTTTTTGGTGATGTGTGTATTTTTTAGAAGTTTTAAGACTATCGACTGGCCCTGCTCTTCATTATGTATAAAATGAAGATTTATTACCTTTGCATAAATACTCGTAGGTTGGTATTTGTTTATAATATATTAATAAATAAAGAAATTATACGTATTTGTGAGGCCGTGTTTGTGGTTTTCATCATCTACTAGCACTATCTTAATTCTTTTTTTATTTATTCAAGCAAACTTATTTAACCTATAGGGCCCCAATGCGCCCCAATGGCACAATATTGTGCCACTAAACCCCGACCGATTTGAAACTGTATTTTTGGAATAATAAGTCTTAAAATCGGTCAGGGTTTGGTGGCAAAAAGTTGTGTCATATAACATTTATCTTATGCCAAAATGCTGTTAAGTTTGTATTTTATGCAGGTCTCTTTTTAATCTTACCGGATGCAGTGACATCCATTTCACTAACGTGTAAAATGTAACAGTAAGGCCCATTGTCCACGTAACCGCACGTCATACGCACGCTTTCGTCAATTGACGATTGCAAGACGAAACGTGAACAATTGGCCTTACAAACGGACAGATTATCCCAGAAACATGTACAATAACAATAACACTATACCTAATATTTTTAAGACTTCATACGTAGTACTTCCTACCTACCTTTTCATTAATTTGCTTCACGATGAAATAAATTTTTTGCTTACAGGATGCTACCAGTTTGTGAATACAAATCACGGTTCACGGTTACTTCTGGCCAACGGCTTCACTTTCTGGCACCAACGACAATCTTTGAAAACTAACACCAACCACTGGCTTTGCTCGTCGCATAAGAGCAAGAAGTGCAGAGCTTCAGTTACATTATTTGATGATAACACTATCAAGATGGCGAATCATGACCATAATCATCCACCACCCCAGTTTATTATTCGCAATGGGAAATATTATAAAATTAGATAATTTGGTATATACAATCTTTACTCAGGAAACTATAAACTAGACTACGTTAACCTTAAGTATTTCTTAAGGCGGTTTCTTTTACGTTCTTACTAATTCTCCATTAGTGATCGATAGCACATAGAAAAATGTATTGTGTATTTTATAGAAATACTTGCTGTTAATGTCGCCGCACATGAGCCACTCGCGACAGCCACAAACGCCGCCACGAGAAGCTGGAAGTGGCTACAGAGGTAGCTGAAGCGCGCGACAGCCATTTGTGGCCGGTGGTCGACACTTGGGGTCGTTGGATGCTACTTTTTTTAACCAATGCGTTACTGAGGTAATAGAGAGAGGGGTGCGGAATCGCGCGAATGGCGTGTGGCGGCCTTATGTGGTCCGTGTGCGGGAGCCCTTATGTATGTGTATTGTATGCAACTCCGCGTATATCCCACAGGAACGAATTACCGGTACCTAAAATATCTTATGTTTATAAAAGATCTGGGTACCAAATTTCATCCAAATCCATTCAACAGTTTTTGTTGGACAGCCATCCATCTTTTCAAAACTCACAAACTTTAACATTTATAATTAGCTAGATAACGTGACGTTTAATGTCGTACATTCATTATCAAATTAAAAATTATCTTAAGTATACAAAGTTCTTTTTATTAAATACTAGCTGACCCGGCGAACTCCGTACCGCCTGAGAAACGATTAAAAAAAAAACCTTTTAAACCTTCCCTGGACTTTCCAAAATAATTCAAAACCAAAATCAGCCAAATCGGCCCAGCCGTTCTCGAGTTTTAATCAGACTAACGAACAACAATTCATTTTTATTTATATAGATTATCTCTGGAGTTTGATTAACAGAATCAATCAAATATCCCATTACCATTATTGAGACAAAAAAAACTGAAAATACAACTTTCTTTTTCAGAACTATTGTTGAGCAGTTCACCACGAAAGACACAGTTAAGAAGCTCTAAGAAGCGGAGGAAGAGAGTGGGAGTCGCCGATGAGATCCGCCTGGCTGATGTGGGCATCCATCGACATGAGCTGGGCACCTATAGACGCTGTCGTGTGTGCAGCACCAGAACACACAACAAGAGATCGAATATACAATGCTCAACGTGTAAAGTGCCACTCTGCGTAGTTCCTTGTTTTGACTTATTTCATAGTGAGAATTTTTAAGAGCAATGGGATCAAGATTAAAAAGAGAAAGATAAAGGTGTTTTATTTTGTCCAGAACACAAGATTCATATAAATAGCATGCAAGATTTTACACCAGATAGAATGTCGTTGTTTTACCGTTGTCAACTCAGTCATTATCATTTCAAAGTGACACTAGACTTTTATTTCAGATCTCAAGTACATAACTACTTTGCAAGGCAAGCAGTTAGTTCTACACAGAGAGTACACATATTTTGTCCATTATGAATCTTCCATTAAAAAAACGGTTAATTTATTATGTTCGTTACGAACTGCGAGCAAATGTAAGGCAAAAATAGTAGTTTATGATCGTCGGGAAATAATATCTGGCAACCTAGAGCACAACCATCCGCCACCGAAGTTTCATATTAATGCTAATGGTCAATATATCAGAATTTTCTAATAAATGTCTTATCTAATACCTGATACATACTAGAGATGTTGCGAATATTATGCGAATATGAACGAGTTAAATATACCAATATGGAACTCCTTCTCGTACACATTTCCATCATTCTTATCTGGCGTCTTCCTCTCCATTCATTTTTCATTCAGTCTGCCTTTATCCCGCCATTCCTCAATATAATGTTCATCAAATGAATCACAAACATAAATCATTAAAATTTCCATGCTACGATAAACGCGTGTTTCATTCTGTTTTTCTTAACTGACTGACCCTGTTAGAGCTACTCTTACATACCTTTTTCATTCACGCTACAGACGGGAAGTAAAAAAACAGGCTACGTTAACCATGACTTAAGTATCGCATAAGGCGATTTCTTTGTCGTTCTTACTAATTTGGTAGCAAAAATTTACATGCTACATGACATTTATTAGTGATCGATAACATAGAAAAATGTATTTTGTATTTTATAGAACTACTTGCTGTTAGGTATGTGTACAAATATTACCGGTATCTAAAATATCTAATCTTTATTTAAGATCTGTGTACCAAATGTCGTCCAAATCCATTATTTGGTTAAAATTTGGTACGCAGATGACAGTTTTTCTGTGTCTTTCATCCCTCCTGACAAACTTTAATATATTATATGTATAATATTAGCTAGATAACGTGACGTTTAATGTAGTACATTAATTATCAAATTAAAAATTATTTTAAGTATACAAAGTTCTTTTTATTAAATATTATCTCTGGAGTTTGATTTAACAGCATCAATCAAATATCCCATTACCATCATCGAGACAAAAAAAAAACTGAAAATATAACTTTCTTTTTCAGAACTATTGTTGAGCAGTTCACCACGAAAGACACAGTTAAGAAGCTCTAAGAAGTGGAGGAAGAGAGTGGGAGTCGCCGATGAGATCCGCCTGGCTGATGTGGGCATCCATCGACATGAGCTGGGGACCTATAGACGCTGTCGTGTGTGCAGCACCAAAATTCACGACAAGAGATCGAAGATACAATGCTCAACGTGTAAAGTGCCACTCTGCATAGTTCCTTGTTTTGACTTATTTCATAGTGAGAACTTTTAAGAGCAATGAGGATGGCAACTGGGGATCTAATGGCGCTAGTGTAGCTCGTTCCAAGCATTGTCATTGGTTCAAATCAGTTCAAATCTTAATGGTACTTCAAAATAGTTCTACGTCATTGGTCGGATTAGGAATAAGCTATGGTGGCGCCATCTACAATATCTTTGCGTTGCCAATCCCATTGGATCAAGATGTTTTATTAAAAAGAGAAAGATAAAGATGTTTTATTTTGTCCACAATACAAGATACATATAAATTGCATACAAGATTTTACACCAGATAAAATCTCGTCGTTTTACCGTTGCGTTGTTTGAATCAAAAACACAAAATGAATTACCACTTGAAGGCTTTCACGTTGGTTACAAAGATGTTCCTTGAAAACCTTTATCTTTCCAGAATCGAACTTGATTCACGGAGCGCGAATCGTGCCGTAGAAACTAATATTTTGACGATTTTATTTTTATATTGATGAGATAATATTTACTTTTTTTTTCAGATATCAAGTACATCTGTTCACAACGGGGTACAAAGTTGTTATTATACAAGAATTTTACTTACTTTCATCTTCGTCACGTCAAAAGTAAGAAACTCCATTATTGGCGTTGCACGGAAAATAAACGCAAGAACTGCAATGTTAAGATAGTGCTAGATGATGATGGCAACATTGAACGTGTAGCTGGCAACACTGAACATAGTCATCCTCCTCGGAAATATATTGTCACTGAAGATGGAAACTACATCAAGATCGGTTAAATAAATAAATCCGTAATTATATTTTAAAGGAAACGAAAAATTGAGCTGCGAGCAGGGTTTGAACCTGCGTCTTCTGGATAGGTACTTTAGACGCCTTAACCAGCTAGGCCATCGCAACCACTACTCTCGTAGCTGAATTTTTCGATCCCTTGTTTTTTGAACGCTGTTTATACGTTGCGCCATCTATTGGTAGTGTTTCAAACTACTTACCAACAAACACGTCTGATATTGCAATCAAATCAAAGTATGGAGTAACTATCCAGAAGACGCAGGTTCGAACCCTACTCACAGCAGAATTTTTCGTTTTCTTAAAAATATATTTGAGAAGACGCGATGCAGGCGTTATTGCGTATAAAAAAAACACTAAATCTATAATATAGGTTGGAATAGCTAGAGCTCTTTTAGGTACATAGGTTAGAATAATACGGATATTCCCAGAGTCCCGGGATTTGGAGTGAGACAACAAGTAACTGTAGGTAAAAAGTTAACTAGTGTCGCAAAAAGAGACAAAAACATGAAAAGAGACAAAAACATGAAAGAGACAAAAACATGTTTTTGTCTCTTTCTAGGTTAACCCTTTAGCTCGCAACGACAAGCCGGCTCAACGCTCACTTTAAAAAAATGGTGATAAAAAATTAGATACTTTTTATAAGTTTTTATTTGATGCCCACAATTAATAACTAAAAGCAATTGTAAAAAGAAAATAGCTTGACATTTCTGTAGACATTTTAGGTCAGTTTTTATCAAAATGGCATCACGGTCGCAGTGACACCGCGGATTACAAATAATTTAATTGCATAAAAAATATTTTTGAGAGTTTTTTCTGATAGTGGACACCGGTATTTTATTTCTAGAAGGCTATTTTATTATTATAATTACAAATTACTACACTGTATTGACTAACTTGCGAGCATAGAGTTCATAAAGTGATATGTTGAATATTCTCAACGTTGCGCCTTAACCGGAAAAGTACTTCGTAATATGCATGTTGAGCATGTTCAACATTGCGGCTTTGTTAATGATTTACTTAGCATGAATATATATTTAAATATATATATATATATTGGTGTTTTGTCCAATATATTTTATTTATTGACATGCTGTGGATGTGTTTTCATGTTTTTTTGTTCTACTAGCTTCAGACTTAAGCCGATATGGCAAAGAACGCTGAAAGTTATGTCACATTTTTCGCCAAAGAATGCTCCATCAGAAAGTAGCAGTACCTACTGGTTCTGACGATGAAGTTATATGAAGACAGGACGAAAGAACGTGAAACCTCTTATTCTAGCTCCAAAACCTGGTCATAGCCTTAGTCACTAAATAACTTCACTTTGACAGTTCTACAGATGAGTCTCTCACGCCCGTCTTATCCGATGAAAAAACTGGTCGATAGAACAGTTTTTTCATCGGATAAGACTCGTCATGAATACCATGTTCCCTCCATATAAAACTTCACATCACTTTCTAGTTTTCCAGTCAGTTTCGCCTATTTGATCACCTCAAGTTTCATCTATTTTGTCACCTAAGTTTCATCTGTCTTATCGCCACAAGTTTCTACAAATATATCGCTCCAAAAGGCGAGCTAATACAATACCTAAAATTGAAGCTTATAAAACAACAAGTAAGCGAGAAAACTGTCATGGAAAACGGGTAAATGGAAAACTGCTGAAAAATTAAGACATGCAGCACATTTAGAACCAACAGTGTGCTTGAAGTTCCGCTGGATTCAAGAGCGATGTCCCCTTTAGACTACTTTTACAGTTTTTTTTTGCAGAATATGTTGGCAATAATTGATTAAAGGTCATACAACATACATACTTAAATTCTGTACAAAATGATGCTGTCAAATATCTCTAATGGGGACAAATATCTCTCCAAATATCTCTATCGGGACTTTTTAGCCATAAGTCTTATGATGGGCGTAGTAGAAATATCATCATATAGGATTATTGGAGTCGTGAATTAAAATATCTTCCGATTGCAGATATCATGCCGGTCAAAATGTACGAAAAAATCAGAAAAAATCTTATCTTACGAATTTTTTTTGTATCAAAAAGGAACAGTTCTTATAACTATCATGTGTTACAGTAGATACCTAAGGTGATTTATCGTTCATATTTATAATTGTCATGACTGATTGTTCTTTTTATGTCTTTTTCAATTGTATTTTTATATAAAATGCGTGATAATTTTGAATACGGGTATATTTTATTAAATTCATAAAAACCTACATACATCGCGATGTTGAAAATACTCAACGTTCATTTTACCACCTTATTTCTTCAATACATCGCAACGTTGAGTATTTTTAACGTATGTTTTTCCAAAGACTACACAAACTAGATTTTTTAACACATTTTTCTGTACATATATACACTATTTATATACATTTAAACTAAAAAAAAACATAAAAATACAGATTTTGTTTCCTTGCGAACTAAAGGGTTAAGAAACACCCCGCTATAGTTTTCTTTTGTTTTTATAATGCGGCTACTCATATTCACTACACTGCGCTTACTACAAGCATGACATAATATGAGTATATTATAGTTATGGAATAAAAGAAATTATTGTGTTTTAAATTGTAAAAGATATGTTATAAATATAAGTGTTATTAAATAAGTTTCTTTAAATAAGTTTAAATGTTAATAATTATAAGGTATGGAAGAGCGGAGTCTCCTAACACAGGCATTGTTTGCCTAAAAGGAGATTCCCAGCACAATTCCTTTGTATGTACATGAAGGTTTTCGTATAATAAAAACATTTTTCATTTCATTTTCAACGTCGTACGCTTGGTAAAATGTTTTATAGTGTGTTTTTAGGTAAAATTTACAACGTTGCTCATGTGCTTATTGGCTAACACAAACCATTTTTATACATATTGACAAACATAATGAAATTCAATAAAATCTCGTAATATCATTATATTAGTCGTTATCCCGTGAAATACCCATATTAACATCAATGTTTGCAGCCAATGAACCTAAATCCAGTCAATAATTACGGTATTCTGTCACACTTCAAGTTTGACTTAGTTACCAAACGAAAATCGAAGCAATTTCTTGTTAAAATCACATTGCAATGTAAGAGTACGAATTTTGTAAAAACCAATCTATCTATCAATCTATCAACAAATCACCGTGACTTTTTAGTCGTCTTACAAAAGCAGCCCAGTTCATGTACCCAATGACTAGAACACGTTTATAATAAAAAAATAGGTATTTAAGAGATTTGAAAATTTTTAAAATAAAATTTTAATTCGTTATTGTGACGCAAGGTGTAGTTAGAAACACCCTTGTCTCATAGAAAACGGAGATAGAATGATCTGCCCGACTATTGCGCTGGGTAGGTATACTTTACAGCTAGATACGTAAACATTTAACAGGGTGTTTCATATTTCTAATGCACCTATTTATTAAAAATAAAAATTATTATTAACGATTAAAAAAAAAATAACTTGCCTAGAGGTATTTTAGGTCGGATACATTAAGTGGACCCTTTTTGTAAGACGACTAAAAAGTCACGGTGTATAAATATATATTATTTGATTTAAGTTTTTATTCTTTTAACCCAAATTTTCGTCACCACACAACCTGTTGAAACGTAATGTGCATAAGATCAGCAAAGTAACTTAAAAGAGGTTGTTTAAACAAAAAACAATGCTCTTAAAAAGCGTAAAGACTCAGTGTAGAGTTACGAGTGAAAAACTCAGTGCAATTTTTTTTTTTAATTCTGGCATTGTTAATTATCATACAGAGATGGATATTATATAATATGTGGTATTACTATTAATTCAAAGTCCACTTCATTATTTCTTAAACATGTTTTAATTACTTTTGTTTATAAAAACAGTACCCTTAGCACGGCTTTTCACTCATTTACTTTACAGCGACTTTCCAGTATTTACAGCGTTTCTACTCAGTCTATGAAAAAATGGAACAGTGCCTCTGGTGTGCGAAGAAGGAACTAATTTTTTCCTTGAAAATTGTCAATATGAAATTGTCAAAGTTCCTGTTTACCATACAATCATAGTCTTGCCCGGTCATATTAAAAATTAGACGTTTCATTCTTTACAGATTTCGAGATCATCAAATCTCAACGAGGTAAAGACTTGGTACTCTACAAGGAACATACTTACTGCTACGCACGTCTTGGAAAGGATGATACTCATCATTGGAGATGCACATTATGTGCTCATAAGAGCTGCAGGGCTAAACTAGTGCTGAATATAGAAAATACTAAAATAGTATCTGTAGATGACAGTCATAATCATCCACCGAGGAAATTTGTAGTTTCCAACGGAACTTATATTAAAGTATAATTAGTAAATGTCTTGAAAAAAAGAGAGACCTTTTATATGTATAATTTGCTTTTATATCATATATTTTGCTTTTACGATTTCAATGTGCAGGTAGGTACTAAGTTTCGCATTCGTAATAATAATGATGTTAAAAGGGGTTATGGGACATCTCGCCCACAAAAAAACTGGTCCACAGGCCAGATGTCCCCTTTTTAAAATGTGCATGGGTATATTCGCCCGGACCAATTAAGTAGAACAGGCCAGATATGTGTGAAAGTGATATGCACTTAAATAATCCTCTTGCCTAGAATTATTATTTAAGTACACAAATAATTAAACTACATACTTTGAACTTATGCTTGCCTAGTACTTTTGCTGATTAAATTATTATTGAACAGATATTTAATTAAACATATATATACGATTTTGCCGAAATAGCCTTTAACTAGCCTTTACTATTTAATAGAAGACATCTGGCTCGTACTTCTAAATAAGTCCGGGCGAATATACCCATGCACATTTTAAAAAGGGGACATCTGGTCTGTAGGCCAGTTTTTTCGTGGGCGAGATGTCCCATAACCCGTTAAAAGATGTGTTTAGTATTGTAAAACGAGTTGATTTGAATTAAAACTTAAACAGATTAAAATAATGATTTTATTATATTCCCAAAACGTAATCGTCATTGTAAAAATATTCGTAGATTAGTTATAATTTGACGTCAGTTACTTTCTTTTATACGTAACGATATTTTCTGTTAGTTTTTAGTGATTCCCTTAAAACCTTACGTCAAATAGGGTAGGTATGCAAAAATTTTTCCATCAGCCGAAAATATGGCTGATTTTCAGGTAAAAATTGTTATTTGTTATACAAGAGTGCAAAGTTGATTTTTAAACGCGTGCTCAATTTTGATGACCGAGCAAGCGAAGGATTTCAAAATTGAATCACGAGAGCAACGCGTGATTTAAAAATTAGAATCCTGAGCGGTAGCGACGGAATAAAAAGAGCACGAGGTGAAAAATCTTTGCACTCGAGTGCAACACGCAACTTTTCATCCCACCTCAGCGAAGAAATGACAAGGTAAATGAAGTAAATTCTATTTTTGAAATTTGATTTGGTACGACAACATTCGAACGTCAAGTGGGCACCACAGCAAGCGACCAGCTATTATGTCGGTCACCGGCCGCCATTACTGCTCAACTCTTAAGTGTCTTAAGGCGGCGCTAGTCGCGAGCTCGAACTCACTGGCAGGCATGGTCAAAAACTATGATATTTCACCGGAAATCGAGCCATATTGTTCATGTGTGCGCGAGCGTCATCCCCCCGTGGAGAAAACAGGGGAAAACTTATTCAGTGAGATGTACGATCATTCAGAGTAAAAGGCGCACGTAAAAAAATACGAAAAATCCTTTGGCTGTTGGGGTTTTATGAAAAAACCACTGCACCAATTAATTTCAAATAAAATATAATAAATTCTTCGATAAATTTGCTGTGTCGGTACGGACTTCGTTTTGGAAATTTGATGCTTCTTTAGCTTCTAATTTACACCTAAGGTTGTGTTAAAATTAGCAAAAAAACGAATCTTTAGAAGCTCGTCACTTTTTAATAGCTTCATATTTTACAATTCTGCTTCCGTACAGACAAAATTAATAATAAGACAAAACGATACCATGTTTAATTTTGGATGTACTTTGTCAAATAGTGGAGTAAAACCCCAACGAATTTTCTATGGAAAAAATGTTGACTTGTTTGACCTTAAGTGCATACGATGTTCTTAATTCATTTCACTTTATCCTCTAGAGGATAAAAACGGCTTTGCGCTCAGACATCGAAGAGCAAAAATACTTTTTCTGAGATGGGGGGATGAAAAAGTAATATTTTACACTGTTTCCGCTTTCAAGTTCCCAAAATCCCAAAAACCGGCCAAGTGCGTGTCGGGCCACGCACAGTGTAGGGTTCCGTAGTTGCCCATCAAAATACTTATGCGAACTAACGAAACTGATTCGCTGAATTTAATTTTAAAAAGAAGAATTTTCAAAATCGGTCCAGGAGTCTTTGAGAAATCGGGGAAAATACATAAGAAAAAAGATTACAACGAATTTAGAACCTCCTCCTTTTTTTGAATTTAGTTAAAAATAGTTGACGATAAAAACCTACCTATCCCCAAAAAACATACCTATAAAAGCTGTAAAAATAAAGTTGACAAACTTACATTTGCAGTTGTCTCCGATACATTTTGTTTAAGAAAATATGATACCAAGTACATTTTATAAGTTGGTCGACTTTTACTCGTAAAGTTGTAAAGCCTACTTAGTCATGATAATTTTCTTTTAAACTTCGTTATATATACTACTATTGTGAATTTTTTCACACCCCCAAACATAACTGTTTAGCTGGTAGAGGGGGGGGACACTCGAATCGAGCAAAATTTAGCACTTTAAAGCTTAATATTTCCCAAACGAATTTTTTTATCAAAAAATTGTTAATGGAAACTATCATTATTTTTTAAAGGCCTATTTAATTATACCCCACACTAAGGAGTACGCGAGAAAAAAAAATCCTCACTCTACGTGTAAGTACTGGAGGTACCCTAAAAAAAAATATTTTACGAGATTTTATTTTACCACTTTTTCAGCACAACAAATCCGTATATTTACACCAAATTACAGCTCTCTAGTACTGTGCGTCTCTGAGCTAAACTGCGGACAGACGGACGGACGGACGGACGGACGGACGGACATGGCGAAACTATAAGGGTTCCTTGTTGACTACGGAACCCTAAAAAGGCAACTGGTTAGTACTGCTCGATGGGTTCACATATTACAATACCCCAGTCCAGGCCTGGGATCAACCGCTGGAGATGTTCTTCTACGAAAAGCAAATGCTGTAGAGCATCATTATTGTTGAATATTAACAATACTACCATTATCACAGGGAAATATGAACACACACACGCACCACCTGTGTCTGTTAATATTGTTTATGAAAGATAATTGTGCAGAATAATTATGTAGAATATGAATAACTGCAAACACGTCTTGTATTTTATTAATTTTTGAAGTGAAAACTTCTTTAGCGGCGTTGTACACTTTTTCTGTAATGGGTAAAAAATTTAAAACTCGCGTCAGGGTCACGTGACCAAAACTCGCGTCAGGGTCACGTGACCCTGATCGAAAATGAGTAAGACGTCATTCAAATTAAAAATAAAACATAGTAACAAAAAAGTTTTCACTTCTACCGGCACTCTTGGAGTGCAACCTTTTTTTATTTTAGTTCATTAAAATTAGTAAACGATTTGAATTCACGCAGAGAAATGTCTAGCTACCTGTTCGAGAACTTCTGGTTGCAAACAGAAATTCTCTTATACATTTCTCTGCGTATTGAATTATTATTATTGGTATTTCTATTATTATTTACGGAATTATTGGTTGCTTTCGTCGTCACTATACTGGCCCATAATCTCACATTGCTCACTAAAAGGTAATCTAATTTTGTTTCAGAATATTATAGAATAATTAAAACCCAGTTTGGCAAGGAAATGTTATTGTATAAAGGTTATAATTTTACTCTTCAAAGTTCTGGAAAGAAAGGCAGTCAATATTCGAGGTGTCCAGCGCACCATAGGAAGAAATGTAAAGCAAGACTTGTACTTGATAGATATAAAATCATTTGTTCTGCCAACAGTGTTCATAGTCATCCACCAACACAGCATTTGATTCTCAACGGGAATTACGTTAAACTGCCATGAACGCGTACCTAATCATAATCATTTATTCATTTTTGAATATAAAGCGCCTCGTCCACGATAGATTAAAATAACGTAGAGCGAGACTCATAGGGCAATCTACGACGTGTACACATTAGCGAGACTACCCTAGCTAGAGTATCACGTTAATGTGTACACGTCATAGATTGCCCTATGAGACTCGCTCTACGATATTTTAATCTATCGTGGACGAGGCGCTTAATAAAGGGGTCGGTACGGTTAATAATTTTAATTAGAATAATTTTAATTTTAGAATTCATTAAATTATTATTTTTAGGTTACCTCTTGCAAATTATGTAAAAGCATGTTCATTGCTCAATGATTTAAACCTAAATATTTGTACGGCTGGTATGTCGAATACAGTGAAACCAATTGAAAGATCTTAAAAACTTATTATGTTACCTATATTCTTACAAATAAATAAACATTCATTCATTCATTCAATATGGGTACATAAGATCTTAAAGGTAAAGAAATAGTGTCCATTAGCCATATCCTGCCGTAAGGTATGCAAAACAAAAACAAAATAAATTACGTGAAAATAAAAACTGAAGTTTAACAATAATTATTTTATACATTCGGAATTTATTTCCCACTATATTTTATAAATTACACGGTTATCTGTGGAACTGAAAATTTAACCAAAACATCATTTAAAGTATTTATATTATTTAAAATATTATAATTAAAAAGTAACACTACTGTCTTACACTCTGTCACTGAATATTTTCTTGTAAATATTCAGTGACAGAGTAATATGCTTTTTTTAGTAAAAAATATTTTATATTGTTTTTAAATATGTATATATCACTAATCTCAAGAATTAAGTTTGGTAGATGGTTATACAAAGTGTAACGTTAATAGCGCAAAACCTCTCGTGGGGTAACTCAGTCCATGTTACTGAACAATGTTTGATCAAAAACTTTTGGAAATAATAATATTATCGGTATTCCAGCATTTAATATGAAAAATAAATAGGTACACAGAAATTAAATGTTGGAATACCGGTGATTCGTATCAAATAAAGTTAATAACATCAATGGATCTTTTGAAAACGATTATCGCATATTTTTTTTAACGCTTCAGATTTTAGAAAAAACAGTTTATAATGACTATGTTACTGTAAATAAAGCTCCCAGCTCATTTTGTCGCATTAAAATTCAAATTCACTCTGTATATCATGTCCACCCCGTGCGAAGCCGAGTCCGGCCGCTAGTATATCTAATAGGTACCTACACATTTTGTTGTTTTTTTTTATATAAAATATTACAATTACGTAAATATTCCTTACGACAACATATTCTTCAGAAGATACTTATTTACAATTTACAATATTTCAGAATACATTTTTATAGAATCTCGCTCTGGAAAACAATTGCTTCTACTAAACCGCTACACGTATAGCCATTACCGACAATGTAAGAGAGGAGCAAACTATTGGCGATGCTCCACACACAACAGTAAAGGCTGTAAGGCAAGATTAGTACTGAACTGCGAAAATATTATCGAAAGTATGCATCACGGACACGCCCATCCACCTTTGAATTATCGCATTATTGAGGGGAAGTATGTCAGAGTTGAGTAGAGTTAGGGTGCCTCTCCACCACAGATATGCTATGGGATTTAAAAGCTGAGCTACGGAACTTTGTGACCGTTTCCACCGATGCTACGCTATGTAGCTGTGCGAGTAAGATATGCTATGAAGATGCGCCGCCACAAAGCAGCTGTGCTACGAAGATGCGTAGCTCGAGCTATGCGATGTATCGATAGAAGACGGAACATAGCATACATCCATAGCCTATCCTAGTTCGTCTGCAGTTCTAGAACTTTTGTAAACATAAAACGAATTTGTTGAAAGTTTATATTTATAAATCCTGTTTGTACCTTTTAAGAGAAATAAATGTATTATTATTTCCTTTATTCATTTTACAACATATTTGTTACATTTTTAAATATTAAAAAAAAATTAAAACATTTAAAAATACCTATAAAATAGGAAAAAATTATGTATAATGATAATATTAATATAAATTTAGTTTTATTATTATTATAGCACGCATCCTTCCACATAAAAAACACATCTTATTTCAATCCGTTTCCACCAGAGTGCTGTGCTATGTAAACTAATGAATATTATTGGTGGATATCAATCGCATCCGCAGCAACCTAGATCACATCTCTGGTGGAAAAGCAGCATTATCATGTCAAGTACAGACGCCAGCAATCTGAATCTGTCAATTTTCTTTTATAGATTTTCAACCGTATCACAATAGTGGAAGGTTAATGTTCGAATGGTAAAATTTGTAAGATTCGGGTACAACGAACTGCTGGCGTCTGTACATATCTACTGTAAACACAGTCATGCACATACTTATGTAGGGCTTGCTGAATATTTGTGTTGAAAAGTATTTTTATGTTTCTTGATACGAAAATAAAAATAAAACTGAAAACAGTTTTCGACGAAATAAATTTTTGATATGAGTAATTTTCACATAATTCTATTACTTGAATTGTATTAAATTTTTAGTTGTTCTTTGTTCCATGTTTTTATAATTATATTGATTATTATATCTGTAATTCTTAAGCCAGATCAATGTTTAGTTGTCCAAATTATGTTGTTAATAAACTGTAAATTATTTTTTTTTTTTTATTGAATCCACAACACCTTGTCACATCTTCCCATCACATTTTATAAAATAAAAACTTTTTCAAAAAAACTAATATGAATTCAAAAACAACCAGAAAAAGGTAAAAATAACATATAAAATAACTTTTCTTTCAAAGGTGGCAAAAAAAGAAGTGTTCGTTTTTTAAGTTTTTTACTTATTTATCCTTTTGAGTTTAAATATTCAACCCAAATTCTTGTCTAATACATGATTTTCTTACATATGCACTAGAATTTTATAATTCGTAACACCAGTAATAACATCGCCCATACACAACGAGCTAAAAATAAAAACTACTGAATCAAACTAAATGAAAATTTTATGGAACCAAGCGGCAGGTATACGATTCTGCATCGAACAACAAACACCAGAAATTTCGAAGTATTCGGTGACAATGTTGATTTTTTAAATTTTTTTCAATGTTGATTTTTGTAATTTTTCCAAAACCGCTAAGTAGTTTGTAGAAGCTGATTTCGATAAATTTTGATGGAACCATTTCGGAGGTATAAGAATTTTTCAAATCGGTTGGTAAGCGACGGAGTTATACGCGAACAAACAAACAAAAAAATATACCTACTCTGCAATAGATGGCGCTAAACGTATACGTTACGATAAGACATTAAAAATGGAAGGAAAAATTCGCAGCGGCAGGTAAGATCCTCGGTGGCTCGGTTGGAAATGAGCGTCGGAAGTACTGAATCGCTAAAAGTACTGCACGCGGATCGATTTTTTCTTTCCTAAGAAAATCTTTAAAAAATATAAGCATTGAATTGCTAATCTCCTCCTGTATGCAGTTGGTTAAAAAAATGTAATAATATTTATTTATGTTCATGTAATAATCTTCTCTGTCATTTCAGACTTCTTAGTAAATAAATACAGTATTGAAAAGGATGGGTTCGTGTATTACTGTAAAAAGAAGAGTGGTCCGCGCGTGCGCTGGTATTGTAAGAAAAGGAAATACACAGCTTGTGAGGTCTCTCTGGTCACCATTAATGACGAAATCGTTCATTATAAGGGTTGTCATAACCACTATAATTGAATAACGGTATATAGATTAAATCGGTAGGTAAGATACAACATTTTAGTTAGGAAGAACATTATGTACAATCGACAAAGTTGAATCATGACCCATTTTGACAATAAATCGTTTGAATCCGTCAAAATTGACAAAGATCAAAGTCGTTACCATGGATATGTATGTTTACGCGAATGAGAACCTAATTGTATTTCAAAGTATGTTTGTAGGAAAATAAGCTTAAGGTGGGTCATGATTCAACTTTGTCGATTGTACAACTGTGAAATCTATTTTGTCATTTATCATGAATCATTTAATACAGAAAATAAAAAATTGTTTTTCAAATTATTGTGTTTAACTTATTTCAAGATTTGTGTTGTAAAATAACTATCGTTATTAATTTAAAATAAAAGCATAGGTAGCTATTCAAATTACAGCAAATAGTCTGGATTTTAAACAAAAAGCGGAATTCCTTACAATATCTTATAAAAATAATAAGTTATTTAAACATTATGTAAACTAGAATCGTCACCAAAATTTTAACCAATCCTAATTAAAGGTGTTTAAAAGTCGTGTGTGTATAATGAATATCAAACAAAAAATTTTAAAAAAAAAGTACTGGTATAATAGTCATTTTTATCTTGTTTCCAGATTACAAGCTGATTCCTCTACCTTCTGGAAACTATTTGCTTAAAATTGGTCATCACACGTACTCTGCAAGCCGCGCCAAGTTGTCCGGTCATTGCACCTGGTATTGCTCGAAAAGGATCAGGAAAAATGCCAAGTGCGAGTCAAGATGATCAATAAAACGGTCGTAAGCTGCACAGGAGAGCACACACATCACCCCAGTGATTGAAAAAATAAAAAGAAAGCGAAAGTTTGAAGCTAAGACTTTTAAGTGCTAGTATCTTAAAAAATGCTCTGAAGTAATCGTTTAAGCTTTTACATTAAATTGTAATAGATCTGCATGAAAGCTGTATTTCGACATGTATAGAGAATCAGTCAAACTAAAGGAGATCACTTTTACTTCGCGCACTCGTGGTCTTACTAGGAAAAAAATGAACATCGGTTGAACGCTTCCCTAAGCGTTCAGCGTTTTTTAGACAAGTGTTTAACAGATATTTTTAAATATTAAACGCATTAACGCATTGGAAGCGAATTTCAAAGATTTTCTTAGGAAAGAAAAATTCAATCCGCGGACAGGATTCGAACCTGCGGCCTTCGGATTCAGTTCGGAGCCGCGGCAGGTAAGATCCTCGGTGGCTCGGCTGGAAACGAGTGTCGGATGTACTGAATCCGAAGGCCGTAGGTTTCCTAAGAAAATCTTTGTTCAACAGATGTTTAACTTTTTTAAGTAAGACGGTTTGATTTAAAATCAAAGCAGAACATACACACAAGCTTCCAGTTTAATGTATGTAATGGAGTATGTTTATTTGCGTGCGTAGATATAATAATAAATTATTATTGATACAATATGGAATTCTGGATTTTAATTTTAGCCAGAATGTAGAACTTTAATGATATCAATTAAACAACTTGGAACAAAAATACACTCTTCGTTAAAATTAAACGTTACACAAGGAAACTTACAACTGATACCTAATTATTAAAGGATTTAATATGTTGATTATTTCAAAAGAGTTATTAGTTGACAACAAATAAAACTCGGTTCACTCCTTCAAATATGACACAAAATGTTACAGGTCCAATTTTCTTGCCGACAAAGAGGGGGAATTTCACATTGCGCATCGGATCATACAGCTACTGGAGTAACTCCTACAAGTTAGCAAATAAAGCCGATAGACCAATCAGAAGATGGTACTGCTCTCAGAGAAAGTTGAAACAGTGTAAAGTGAGCGTCAAGACAGCCGAAGCAAGAGTAGTGGCGGTGTTTGGTAAACATACTCACTAGAAATATTTAGAGGGTAAGGAGAGCTGGCATTTCGAAAGCTGGCAATGTGGCGAAATGTGGCCTCCTCCTTCGCAAACATAACTGCTTCGCAGAAGGAGGCGACCATTTCCCACTCCGTCTCGCCCCGCAGCATGGCCTCGACCTATGCCGGGCGCGAGAGATCTCCGCATATCGCCTCCGTGAGGACAAGGCGGTGCTCTGGGCTCTCTCTCTCTCTCGGTGCTCTGCATACGGGCAGTCCTGCACCATATGCTCCACCGTGTCCTCCGGGCGATACTCGCAGTGGTGACACCCAGGCGTTTCTGCCCCCCCCCCCTCCTTATCGGACACAGGAACCTCCCGAAACTTCCGTGTCCATTAAGGTCCTGCGTCATGAGGTAGGTCAGGACGCCGTGACGCCTATCCCGCCACTCCTCAAAGAGGGGTCTTAGGGTCCGCCGCGATTGCGGAATGTCCGGATTTCGGTTACGACAATCGTCCCCTCCATACTGCCCTGAGATCGCGCCGAAGCTCTCCTGCGCGCCTCGACTTCTCGAATCCCAACTGCCTTACCACAAAAAGATAAACATCTCTTGACCGCTTGTTAAAAAAAGTGTAATTGCAAAGCGACCCTTATATCAACGTGAAATGTAGTTTTAACGTTGACAGTTTAAAAAAAAATGTTCTGCGATGTTTGATTTATTCGGTAAGACGGTAAAATAGTTTTAGTTATTAGTAAACTAGTACTAATATGTTAACAAATTATTATAGTTAGATTTATCGTATATTGTGCCAAAAAGTAGTTACCAAAATGTATGCTTTATAACTCTCCAGGATTAGAAAACTTTAAATTCATTTTGTAATCGTTTAAGATAGATTAGAAACATTTAGATTCCAAATGAAACTGCTGTAACGAAATTAAAAATTGAAAACGTAAATGACTAACTTCTATGTTTGTTTTGAGTCTCAAATGATTACTTTGAAAAAAATATATTATTCCTATGCATCCAAATATTTTTTTTTTCAGAAAAATTCGAATTTATTCGTTCATTTCGTGGGAACTACATGCTGCGTTATGGAGATAATACATATTTTTCTAATGTTCCTACAAAAACTTTGGAGAACAAGAGACATCGATGGTACTGTTCCATGCGCAGGAGTCGACTCTGTCCCGCCACAATAAAGACTTATGAATATACGATTATTGGAGTCATAGGAGATCATACGCATCGCGACAAATTCTACAAAATTTAAGGGGAAATAAATATGAGACAAAGATGTTTTTGTTGGCTGAGTAACATATTGAACTAGTTTAGTTCTTTTAGTATTTGTGATGTTATCTGGTTTGTTTCATTTTTTAACTTAAATAAAATGGATTCACTTACTGGTGTACTTGTATTTTCTTCTTAATCTTAAGATAAGGTATATTTAAATCCATTTAATAGCTTTTGTTCTCAAAACGGTGAAGGAAAACATCGTGAGGAAACCGGCATGTCCTAGAACCAAAAATTCGAAGACATGTGACATCCACCAATCCGCCTTGGGCCCGCGTGGTGGATTATTGCCCACTCCCTCTCACAGAGAGGAGGCCTGTGTCCCAGCAGTGGGAAAATTAATAGGCTGATGATGATGAATAGTTTTTGTAACAATCACAAATCCTCTTATTTAAATTATAAATACTTTCGTATTATGAATTATAATGAAGTTTTGAATAAAATGTTGTAGGTATTACAGCAAATTTTATTTTCTCAAAAAGAAGGCATAAGTTACTGCTCCTGAATGGACACACGTACAGTCGACATCGTGAGACTGGACATAAGATCAAGTGGAGATGTACCAACAGGTCTTGTTATGCTAAAGTCGTGACCATTGATGACGTCATAGATTTCGCTCCAGAAGACCACACCCATCCTCCACCAAGAAGAATCAGGAAAGAAAGATGGCATCCATAATTAATTATGTAAAATATGTAAATAAGTATAATAGAATAAAGGTGATTGTCATTGATATCATTTATATTCACCACTTTAAAAAAAATATCTATTCCCATTTTTCAGCATTGGCGCGATAACCATTTTGTCCTATTAGAACTGTACTAACATTTTTTTTCTTGTTTTAGCGTATTCTATCGTAAGGTCAAATGTAGGAAATCCGATGCTACAGGTGGGCAAGTACCGGTACTGTTTGCAGAAGTCTCGCAGTGACGCATGGAAACAAAAATGGCGGTGCAGCAGCCAGCACATACGATGCAAGGCTACTGCTGTCACAGTCGAAGACAATCAGCTCACCATGATTGGAGAGCACAACCATTAAAATATAGAATAGATTTAATAAGGTCGTATCTATACAACGTGACTTTTTAGTCGTCTCACAAAAGTGGTCCACTTAATGTATCCGACCTTAAATACCTCTAGGCGAGGTTTTTTTTTAATCTAATAATAATTTTATTTATTTAATATTTAGGTATGTACATTAGAAATATGAAACACCCTGTTAAAATTTTAACGTATCAAGCTGTAGAGTATTCCTACCCAGCGTAATAGTCGGGCAGGTCATTCCATCTCCATTTTCTATGAGACAAGGGTGTTTTTAACTACGACTTGCGTCATAATAATGAACTAAAATTTCATTATTAAAATTTTCAAATCTCTTAAATACCTATTTTTTATTGTAAGCGTGTTCTAGTCATTGGATACATGAACTAGGCTGCTTTTGTAAGACGACTAAAAAGTCACGGTGTATTAGTCGTTGTCATGAATATTTATTTTACTTTTGAGTGTGTTTGTACGTGTACCGTGTCTGTAATTGAAGTAGCCATGTGTTAGTGTCTTTTGTGTTTGTGAAGAAATATAAATATATGTATATTTAATTATTTTATTTAGAATGGATTATATAGGAGTTCAGGCCTCCTCTCTGTGAGAGGGAGTGGGCCATAATCCACCACGCGGGCCCAGTGCGTATTGGTGGATGTCACATGTCTTCAATTTTTTTAGTTCTAAGGACATACCGGTTTCCTCACGATGTTTTCCTTCACCGTTTTTGAGAGCAGTGATGATGAAATAAATTACACTAAGTAATGCGCCTGGCGGGGTTCGAAACCACGATCTACAAATCGTAAGTTCAGGTGACACCAGTGCGACCACCTTCGTAATAGGCAGTTCTCAACTCATCATCTAATTTCCTGTAATAGTATGGATTGTCACTAAACACCACTACTGAGATTTTTTATTTAGCAACTGCACCTAATTTATGTGTCACAAATTCATTATCGTATTCCACTTAATGTAGGTACTTATATACTAGGTAATTTGGATTTATAAATCGTTAAGAACATTGGTATAATCCATTTTCTCATAGAAATATATGACTAGGTATCTCATCTCTACATATGGGTCGTACCTACCTAAAACAGTTACCATTACACAACAAAAATATAACCTACCCTGAACGTTTGTCAATAAAAAGTGTAACAGCAAAATGACCCTTATATCAACGCGTAGTGTCCTTTTGACAATGGTGAACGTTTGTCAATAAAAAGTGTCTAAAATGACCCTTATATCAACGCGTAGTGTCCTTTTGACAATGGTGAACGTTTGTCAATAAAAAGTGTCTAAAATGACCCTTATATCAACGCGTAGTGTCCTTTTGACAATGGTGAACGTTTGTCAATAAAAAGTGTCTAAAATGACCCTTATATCAACGCGTAGTGTCCTTTTGACAATGGTGAACGTTTGTCAATAAAAAGTGTCTAAAATGACCCTTATATCAACGCGTAGTGTCCTTTTGACAATGGTGAACGTTTGTCAATAAAAAGTGTCTAAAATGACCCTTATATCAACGCGTAGTGTCCTTTTGACGATGGTGAACGTTTGTCAATAAAAAGTGTCTAAAATGACCCTTATACTCGTATCAACGCGTAGTGTCGTGTCGTTTTGAAAATGACTGTTTTTTTTTAGAAAAGTGTTTAACAGATATTTTACTTTTTGTAGTTAGTTGAATTATATTGATCTCATCGTTTAAGTTTGTTTTTAAATAATGCGATTATATATAAATGTATCTGTGAACTGAGGCAAATAAAAACATACTGAACCAAATTAATAAATTAATTCTAGTAGTTTGTTAAAGTTATGAATATTTTTAACATTCATCGGTTTTCTAATTACTTATGCATAATTTTATAAAGATTAAAAGTGTGTTTGTCATGTGTAACATTAAAGTTATATTCATTTGTGTCTGATTTAAATATACATAAACAAAAATAAATTCAAAAGTTTTAATTTTGCATTAAAAAATCTCCAAAACTAGTGTGAACTTTAAGTTATATAATGTATCTTTTTGTTTTCAGAATTTCTGCCACCATACAGTTTTGAACAATCTATGAGGGGAAACACAGTTTTACAGATAAATGACTATCGATTTTATATGCAACAGTCTCGGGGACATCTTCGAAGAAAACGGTGGCGTTGTATAAGTCGAGATCGAGGCTGCAAGGCGTCTGCTGTTACCATTGATGATATACTAATAGCTCATGATGGACAACATAATCATGATACACCAAAATATTTTATACCGAGAGTGTCTTATAACCCAAACACGTAGCATAATACTAGTTACGCAGAAATATTCATCACGATAGCTGTTAGCCACTATAATCTTAAACCACTGCAACTCCTGAAAGCCAGAATCAACAGTGGCTATTTCATACCGAGAGTGTCTTATAACCCAAACACGTAGCATAATACTAGTGTTGCAGAAATATTCATCACGATAGCTGTTAGCCACTATAATCTTAAACCACTGCAACTCCATAAAGCCAGAATCAACAGTGGCAACCACCAGAAAATCACCGAAACTCGACACGTCCCGGAGAATGAATTTGTCTGTCTTGGATCCTGCAACGAAATAAATCAGAAAAGAATAGTGGAAAAGTAGGAAAACAAGGCCAATAGGCACAAATGGACATTACAACTGGGATCTAGTTGTCAATGCCTAGCACCATGGATAAAAACTACTATTAATATTAAAGGGTCTTAAATTGTGACCTTTTAATAATAATAGTGGTAATTTTACGATCACTGGATGTCGACTGCAAGAAATAAACTATCATTCAACTATCTTACTGTGTTTGTATTTGTTACGTTGTAGCTCATATACATCAGCTCATCTTCCCGTAGTAGGACCGCTACTACAGATGAGAAAATTAATGAACAATTACTTAATTTTATAACTGAATATCCAATCCTGAATGCTCCGGGGTTCGCTGTCAATCCGCCATATGTCTGCACATCTCTGCGAAGTTCGAAGCTTCAATACAATATATAGACCTCCCCTGGACCTGGCCTGATTGGCCTTGTTACCACTGCCGTATTACACGCCTAATCTTCCTTTGGTTTCTACTATAAATAACTCAGATCAAAGAAATAGGCAGATAGAGCGCTCAGAACACGCGAGTGGGTCCACCAAAGTTCAAAAATCGAATACAAAATCGTGACAGTACCAAGCTACGCGTCGCACCAAGCTGCGCGTCGTTTTTGTTTTTTGCCAAAACATGCCGTCTCGTGTCTTTAACCATCGTAAAAGTTGTTCTCAAAAACAAAGAAAACATTATGGAATGTAATTCAATTGATTTTGTATTAACTTTGGTAGAGACACTCGCGTGTTCTGAGCGTTCTATCTGCCTATTTCTTTGATCTGAGATAAATAACTGATTTATTTTTTATTTCCAGTAATATTCAATGACTCGCAATTTCTATACGGAACAAATATCAAAGGATATCCATTAATAATATACAAAGGATACCGATTCAGCCTGACTACAAGATACAACAAATCAGAGACGTCGAAAAAACGCTGGCGATGTTCAGGCCATAATACCTATGGATGCAAGGCAGTGCTGTACACTGTGGACAAAGAAGTTGTCGCTTTAAAAAATGATCACAATCATGGATACGCTCCCTCGAGCTCATTCATACCTACTTAGGCGAATCATTATTTCAGTAAGCCATAAAAGTTTGGTCGTGGGATTATTTCCTTACCGTGACCCCGGAACAGAAAGGGCTATTGTAGGACACCGTGGACTTAAGTCAGTAGAAGTCTGACAGTCCGCCCTGCCCGGAGTGGGAGGACTCATTTGATGATTTCACCACGCTAAAAAAAATGCCATAAAAGTTTTGCAAGCAGTGTATAAATAATAAAGAGCTAGAGCAATAGTGGCCCAGTGGTATCGGCCCCGACTTATGAGTGGTCATGGGTTCGAACCCAGCCAGGCGCATTACTTTGTGTAATTTATTTCATCACCACTGCTCTCAAGGAAAACATCATGAGGAAACCGGCATGTCCTAGAACCAAAAATTCGAAGACATGTGACATCTATCAACCCGCACTGGGCCCGCGTGGTGGATTATGGCCCACTTCCTCTCACAGAGAGGAGGCTTGTGTCCCACCAGTGGGAAAATTATAGGTTTATGATGATATAAATAATGCTTAAAAAATAGTTTCGTGCCGTCGACATTATACATATTATATAGTACCTAATATTGTTGAATCATCGATATAATGTAAATTGTGGACATAAAGATTTACCTAATTTAGTATATAAATCAGTATCTATAAATAATATTGTCACTCAGGAAAAGTTTCTTACTATTTCATTTTCTCAATAACCTTTTATCATTAAGAAAATGAAATGATTTGATATTACAAATAACCTTAGGTCGGAATTAGGTAGGGTTATTCATGTACTTATACAGCGAAAGAAAAAAAGTGGATATGCTTGAAAACCCGGAATTACTTTTAAAGAGCTGCAAAATGGTGTCATTTATTAAATAAAAGAGTTTTTACTTTCTCACAATTTATTTATCTATAATACAGTTTTCCACACGAGATTGTTTATTAGATATTCCGGGAAGATCTATATTAATATCAACATTTCGATGAAAGTACCAAAATAACTCTACCTAATTTTGATCTATGCAAATCTATTTATCTAATATCTTTAAACAAGCAATTCTTGTATATTTATATATAATCAGGATCTCGGAAACGGCTCCAAGGATTTTCATGAAAGTTACAGATTAGGGGTTTTTCGGCTCAAGGAATCGATTTATCAAGGTCCCAGGTTCGAGAAAAGCTCGGTTCCCAAGATATAGACATTTTAAAAACCGAGCGAAGCTCGGTCAACCAGATATTGATCCATTATATTAAAAAGACATTTAGTTTCAGAATAATTTGTAGACATTATTGTTGTTAGTCATCAAACTATGTACAAAGTTGTTGCTGTAACATGTGTGTTTGATTTTCAGGTAACTGCTTGCGGAGCAAAAGACTTGGGGAGCAAAATGAAACACGGAAAAGTGTAGACAGTCCGTCAAGTTTCCTTACTGAAATACAAATCAACAGAAAGAACCGTAAGAGAAGGGTGTTGTTCCCAAACCCTGATGTCAGATTTGATTTACTTAAGCATTATCCTGTTTATAACAGCAAACGGCAGCGTTGTAAATATCCGGGATGCAAAGGAAAAACGTATATATCGTGTGAAAAATGTAAAATCGATCTTTGCTTCAATAAGGATCGTTGTTGCTTCCGAACTTTTCATCAATAGATCTCAGATCAAAGAAATAGGCAGATAGAGCGCTCAGAACACGCGAGTGGTTCCACCTAAGTTAATACAAAATCTAATACAAAGTCGCGACAGCACCAAGCTACGCGTCGTACAAAGCTGCCCGTCGTTGTTGTTGTTTGCAAAAATATGCCGTCACGTGTCTTTAACCATTGTAAAAGTTGTTCTCAAAAACAAAGAAAATATTATGGAATGTAATTCGATTTGATTTTGTACCCACTCGCGTGTTCTGAGCGATCTATCTGCCTATTTCTTTGATCTGAGCAATAAATATTATAATTATAAACGTTAAGTTTAACAACTTTTAAAGATTGTTACTTATTTTTATACGGTTTCATGCACTGCATTGAATCACAGACTTAAAAGCAGGTGCATTGTGTCTTACAAATCCAAATAAGATTGTTAAAACCAAAATTGTTTAAATTGCAATACTACTTACTGTTTTGATTTTAAATTTTTTCGGCGTTTAATTTATTAGCAAATTTTAAAGGTACTCATGGCAAATGGTTATTATAATAATTATTATTTTAGATTTGTAGGTAAAGGTTTATTGTGTTTTTTTTTTTCAGGTAAAGATCGCATTCGCGCGGAGAAATGCAGTCCAGAAGACACAGGTAAAAAGCAACAAATACAGGTAGGTATGTACCAAAATCTAATCTAAATTTTATCACATGTTAACCTCAATGAGCACCTATAAAACGACGCAAAATTGGCAGGGTTCGGGTTGGTCGTTACCATGGTGAAGAACCGTCAAGAAACTTCATGGTTACTCTTTTTTATCATTCGTTTTATGGAAGAGTTAAAATACATTTTCCAGCTCCACTTTGACATCGTTATCACAATCCATAAACAGCTGCATACTTGCATAGTATTTAAAATCCTCCCTTTTTGAAGTCGGTTAAAAATTCAACATAAAAAAATCCTTATTTTTCTTATAATTGTTTCTAGCACAATTTTGACAACAATATGTAGATTGCCATCACCACACCACCGCCCGAATGCTGAATCGTATAAGAAGAAAGGAGTTCCATTCAGATAGTTTATGTGGCTTCTATACCAAGATTACCTCCAAAAGGGTAAAATGTTACAAAAATGCTCATTGTCATAGTTTAAGAACTAGATGTACTTAATTGTTCTATATAACTAAAAAAAAAGAAAAAAATGTACAAATACATAAACATAAATGCCTTTGTCTACCACAATAGTATGCAAGTAGCCTGATTGCCACTGAATTCAGGAGTTGTTATACGACACAATGCAAGAGCTTACTACTTGCCTATTTAGGGTAGCCATCCGTCCGGGTTTCCTCGGATTTGTCCTGGTTTAGAGGGCATCCGGGATGCATCGGGGGGGAGGGGCTTCATTTGTAGACCGAGTTTAAAAAATTAGGCCGGCCACATACAACAGTTTTCCTGATCTGGAATCTAGATCCGTTTTCTATCCGAACACAGTGAATTCATACAAGTGTGTGTGCATGTCACACACACTTGTATAACTTCCGAATCTCACATAAGCATAACTATTTTTTTATTTTTTGTCTTTAGACAATTCAAAAGTGCCTGTAACTGGCTTATTTGAAATAAATTATTTTGATTTGATTTGATTTGATTCCTTCTTCTTCCAATTCCGAACGGCTGTGTGTGACATGTGGCTGGGCTTAATTTCCTTGGGCCGCTCGAGACACAAGCACACCCTACTCCTCCCGACGCAGTTGCCACAGTGCGCACTTCAACTCTTGTCCGGGTTCTGTACTCTAAAATCCGGGGTTTTCACGCGTCTAGACCTGGTTTCCAAATTTTAGAGATGGCAACCCTGTGCCTGTTTATGTTATAGACATGCATTTAACGTATATGTCTGCATGATTTATCTGTATTTCCAGCTGTATTCTTACCTATTCTTACTTACTTTTTTAGCCCGATTCATACTTTCAAAAAAAGGCAAGAGGATGATCCAAGTGAATGGATTCACGTACTCAGTACTGCCATCGAAGTCGAACAGGAAAAGATGGCGTTGTTCCACTCATTCACCAATAGGATGTCACGCTCATGTCATTACTTTGGATGACAAGGTGGTCGTTGTGAATGGACAACACGAGCATCCTCCGCAGAATTTGAAGAAACGTGTAAATTTATTTGGTAGTAGCTACTAATGTTATTCGTTAAGAAAAAGGAGATCAAGTTGTCAGTTCTAACACATCTTTACAAAATTAAAATTACAAGTGTACATGTAAATACTTACCGTCGGTCTTACCACAAAAACTTTTAAACGTCTATTGAACACTTGTTTAAAAAAATGTCAGATTATGACGTTGAAATAAGGTCCGTCTTGCAGTCACACTTTTTTTTAGACAGGTGTTCAACAGATAAGTAATTAAGTTTTTGTAGTAGGGCTGTTAATGTTGGTTGAAAAATTGCATTTTTAGTTTGTGATCTGTTTTTGCCACAAGGTTACAAAATAAGTAGCTAAGTTGTAGCCTGGTTTCAAGCCTGTTCATCATTCTTTTCTACAGTAATAACAATGTTGTGTGTGATATGTGTCGTATCTAATCTAATATCTTTAAACGAGCAATTCTTGTATATTTATATATAATCAGGATCTCGGAAACGGCTTCAAGGATTTTCGTGAAAGTTACAGATTAGGGGTTTTTCGGCTCAAGGAATCGATTTATCAATCGGTCCCAGGTTCGAGAAAAGCTCGGTTCCCAAGATATAGACATTTTAAAAACCGAGCGAAGCTCGGTCAACCAGATATTGTGTCATTTATGGATCAACTAAAACATTGCCATCGTCACGCTAAAAGTAGAAATAATAATCTTTCTAACGCATGTGGCATGGATTTTTGTTTTATTATAAGGTAGGTTTTTTATAAGGTAGTAGTTTATGATGTTCTAGACTGTTACAACACTGTACAAAGCTCCGAATAAAACTCTTAATATTTGAAGAATGTAATAAATTCACAACCCATTCACGATCTCAGAATTCGTTGCTGTATTCACTAAGACCAGTGCTGTACCCTTTTTTTTTTAGCGTAGTAAAATCATCAAATGAGTCCTCCAACCCCGGGCAGGGCGGGATGGACTGTCAGACTTCTACTGACTAAAATCCACGGTGTCCTTCATAGCCTGTTATGTTCCGGGGTCACGGTAAGAGAATAATCCCGCGACCCCGGCAGGCTTTGGCCCTCTGAGAGGGGGGCCCCGTCATTATGCTGACGCTCTTTGAGGCGTGCGTGGGACACAACGCGCCGCGCCGTAGTGCTGTACCCTTAGCACGAATTTTCACTCTTTTACATTTACAGTAATTACAGCGTTTCTTGAGCTTTCTTGTATGAAAAAAATGGAACAGCGTCTCTAGTGTGCGAAGAAGGAACTCATTTTTCCCTTGAAAATTGTCAATTTGAAATTGTCAAAGTTCCACTTTACTTTACATCTCAAATACTGAAAATTCATGCTAAGGGTACAATGGGAATACAACGGGGATTAGGACAATCACAGTACCACGTACAGTTACAAGCAATAAAAGGCAACATTCTCGCCTCTAACTCAAAACGAATGATGTAACAAAGGTTCTGTAATAATTTTGGGTATCTTAAAAGAGTGTCCATTAGACCGACCATCTTCTCCATAGAGACCGAAGTTTTGTAATGGGCATCTACGGAACTTTCACAGTTATCATGTCTTGTAATTGGGACTGTAGTACCATAATTCTGTAGTGTTGAATTACTTTTTTTTGTCTTTTACAATTCAAAAGTTAACTGGACTACTTGAAATAAATGCTTTGATTTTGCCTATTTCAGCTACCCAGACTTTGATAAACTTATATACTTACTGGTTTTTTTATGTGAAATGGTTGTTCTTTACAGAACCAGAGTATATAGTGTCTATGAGAGGCAAAAAAGTGATGAAATTCAATGGGCATTCGTACTTTAATACCATGAGGCACTCATATAAGATTTGTTGGAAGTGTTCTAAACAAAGTAACTGCAAAGCTGTGGTGTATACTTTGGGAAATAAAGTGTTTGGAGTAAGAGGAGAACACAGCCATCATGACTAGGAAGATATTCGATTGTACTTTAAGAAAGAGGATCTATTAAAATTCACTTTTTGTAATTGATTTCATCACCACTGCTCTCAAAACGGTGAAGTAAAACATCGTGAGGAAATCGATATGTCCTAGAACTAAAAATTCGAAGACATGTGACATCTACCAACCCGCACGGGGACCGCGTGGTGGATAATGGCCCACTCCTTCTCACAGAGAGGAGGCCTGTGTCCCACCAGTGAAAAAAAAGATAGGCTGATGATGATGATGACATTTAACTGCTGTCATTTGTGGATCTTTGACAGTCGTTACTGTTCATCAGAAGCTCATAAGACTGACACCCAGTCTTACCATGGGGTATTGTATTTCCCAGTTACTGGATTGTGGAGGTCCGATAGGCAGTTGCTCCATGTAAAATATTGACTTGGCTGGCCACGCTCCGAGTGTCTAGATATTCAGCAGAATCTGGTTCGACTGGAAGCCGACCCCAATATAGTTGGGAAAAGGCAGGTTAGTAAACATATTCTGCAGTAGTAAATTACGCTTTTTTTAGTGAAATCATTAAATGATTTCATCCAACCCCGGCCAGGGCGGGAAGGACTGTCAGACTCCTACTGACTAAAATCCACGGTGTCCTTCAATAGCCCTTTATGTTCCGCGGTCACGGTAATGAGATAAGTCCCGCAACCCTGGCAAGCTTTGGCCCTCTAGAGGCTTCGTCAATATGCTGACGCTCTTTGAGGCGCGCGTGGAACACAACGCGCCGTCGACCCGGGCATGGTCCATGGTCAGACAGCGAGTTGCCCTTTAGGGTGCATTTGCTAGCAAATGGCAGTTCTAAGCGACAGAAAGAGAAAGGGCGACGGAAAAAGCTGATTCCGCGTCGATAGATGTGGGAGCACACTTACTCGCCGCCCGCTTGCCCGCGCAGTTGTAAACTACGCTACAGTTTAGTTGTTTCTAAATCTTTCAGTGTCGTACTTAAAGATCTTAATAATTGTAAGGTGTTGTGATAGAACCCTGCAGTCGTTGATTATAATTTAGTTAGTTAGTCCAAACAATGGAATTTCTAATTCTTATTTTGTTTTAACATCATAGTTTGTTCTACATATTTGTAGTTTTAATATTTTCGTAGACTTTACATAAAATAAATATCTGTCGTTATAAATTTATCAAAATCTGAATGACTTCATTTATAACTCGTAATTGTTGATATAAATGTTCTATTACCAAATGAAATTGTTAACACTCAATCCGTAATTTAACTTCGGGAGTGATATGTTCAATTAACGGAAAGTTGACTGAACATTGTTCTAATGAAATTTATTGCGAAACAACCTTTTATCGCTAGACGGTACTTCGACTGTACGATACATCGAATATTTGTAAAGTAATTAAAGGACTTTGAAGAGCGAGCGAAGTGAGCTCGGGATATAAGGCACTTCGTCTCCGACGGTGATAAAAGGTTAATTCGCAACAAATTCCATTCAAACTGTCGATCAGTTGAATTTCCATCAAAGGCATGATCTCAACCATTGTTTTTGTTTACAGACACACAACCTATTTTTGTTCTATCCAATAAAGGCAAGCGTATGTTAAAATTTAACTACTACACGTACTACGCTACTTCAGCGGGACCCAGGATTCGCTGGCGTTGTTCCAGTCATAAGGGGTGCAACGCTACCATACATACTTACGAAGATCACGTCATAAATGTTAATGAGAGTCATACACATCCTCCAAAGTATAATCGGGAGACTCGAAGGCATCCCCATTAGTAAATGAAAGTAAGGGTACTTGTACACGGCGCATGTAACCCGCGCAAGTAAACGTGCTGGTTATCTGCGCGAGTAACATGCGCATGCTACTTAAGGTGATTGCTTCGATGTAGCCCGCGAAATTCAATTTTTTTTACGTTTTTTTCAATTTGCAGGCCAGTGACATGTTGTAACTTTATAAATATATGTGTTGCGGTAATAACAAGTATAATTTTAAATATAAAAATTATCAAAAAAATCGCTCCATCAGCTCTCACATAGAAAAGGTGCATCGTAGTTAGATTTCGGAGATTTTACAATAAACGTAAAAAAAATTGAATTTCGCGGGCTGGTTGGAGCATCCCCCTTAATCAAGAAACCCGCGGGGTGCTTATACACGGCGCATGCAACTCGCTCAAGTAATGGTGCGGGTTTACGGTTTACCCGCGCGAGTAACTTGCGCAAGCTACTTGATCAAGTTACCCGCGGGGTGCTTGTACACGGCGCATGTAGCTTGAGCATGTTGAGGCACTTGCGCGGGTTACATGCGCCGTGTACAAGCACGCTAACATTGCTTTTACGTATAGTATACCTACATCTGCTGAGCGTCCAATGTAACCGGTTGTAGCTGAAGTCTGACTCCTAGCAACATCTAGATTAAAAACAAACAAAATAAATGTTATTTATTCATTGAGTTTAAAATCAATCTTTTCTTATCCTACCAAATTCACTGTAAGTACCGATGAAAACGTACTTTATTTATCTGTTCGTTTTTTCAATAGTTTTTTCCGATACCTATCTAAAATATTTTATTTTTCCAGGTCTTACTCCTACATATGTGTACTCAAAGCGAGGCAACAAACTAATCTTACTGGAGGGGTATTCCTATTACCGCCAATATACGTATACTAGTATGAAGTCAAGATGGCTCTGTAATACTCATCTACCACATGGGTGCAAGGCTCTCATTCTTACTAAAGACGATAAGATAATATTGAAAAAGTTCGAACACAACCACCCACCAAAGAAATCCTGGTTTGCGGAAAATCCATATAAAATGTTAAGGGATCTCCGTAACCAAAGTAATTAAACATGATACCATTACGGCACTCGAGAACCCACACGTAGAGAAATGTATACGAGAACTTCTGGTTGCAACCGTGACAGCAAGAATCACTAGTTGACTTTTTCAACATTTCTTAGTAACAAATACTAAGTCCTTGTTATCTCTAAGAAATGTTGTATCTAAGTCAACTAGTGAGTCTTGCTGTCACGGTTGCAACCAGAAGTTCTCGTATAGGTAGCTAGAAATTTATCCGTGGCAAGATACCCATGTCTAGCATAATGGTATATTTTTGATGAAATTAGACACTTGCCCTATCACTACGTGACGACAAGCTTTTTGTACAAACGCCGGTCGGTATTCGGGTAGGTCAGGTCAACCTACCCGAATCTGTGTTACCAATCCAACATTAACCTTCCGCTTTATTGTGATAAGATTGGAAATCTATTAAAGGACATTTTAAGATAGGTTGATGTGCTGGCATCTGTAAAACGACGGGATGCATGGCAGAACCCTTAGCACGAATTTTCACTCTTTTACTTTACAGTATTTACAGCGTTTCTTGTAATATGAAAAAATGGAACAGCGCCTCTAGTGTGCGAAGACGGAACTAATTTTTTCTCTGAAAATTGTCAATTTGAAATTGTCAAAGTTCCAGTTTACTTTACGTCTCAAACACTGAAAATTCGTGCTAAGGGTACTGGTAACAAAACGCAATCGTAAAATTATCAGTTTCAATAATAATATAGTCTATGGTATTCTATGATGGTCAGTTACTGACGAGTGCTAAGCGGAGTAAGACGTGTATCGTGTGTCTTATTAGTGATACTGTTTTAAATAACTGGATTTAATGTGAGAACAAAGTTTCAAGACTAATATCCTTGTAAGTTATAAGACGTATTGATATTCAACTTTGATGTATTAGGTTAATTGTTTGTATGTCTATAGTTCCATAATAAAAAAGTTAAACATCCGTTGAACACTTGTCTACCAAAAGACTACTTTTAGTGCAATAACATGTGTTGATCAGATGTTTAAGTTTTAGTCTACATTATGGGGTGACTGGCAATTAGTGTATGATACTTAAACACGTGATTATGCTCATGATAACAAACAATTTTTAGTATGGGAGCAAAGTCGAAATCGCATAAAAAATATCAGCTGTTCAGTTAAGCATACTTAAATGTACTGAACAGATGTTTTTTTTTTTCAAGTTTGTTCCCATAGTAAAAGTTGTTGGTTATCATGAGCACAATCACGTGTTAGGTATCGTACACTAATTACCAGTCACCCTATATTTCTAAGTATCTTAACTGGCATAAATGTCTTTAAAGAAACGAAAAAATTTTGCTGCGAGCAGGGTTCGATCCTGCGTCTTCTGGATAGGTACTCCAGACGCCTTAACCACTAGGCCATCGCAACCACTATATATACTTACAACGCTGAATTTTTCGTTGCAAAAATTTTTCGTTTCTTTAAAAATATCTTTGCGAAGACGCGACGCAGGCGTTATTGCGTTTAAAAATATAACTTTGGCATAAATGTATAAAATTTAGTTAAATGTGAAAAATCTATAACAGTACCCGGCAATTACATTACAAAATATAATAGTCACAACACAATTTGCCTAGATGTTTAATAAGTATTATGGTAATAATACCTACTAATTTATTTGACATTCAGAACTCGTAACCTTTATGTTGGGTTATTACGAGAGTAACAGTAAATGCCTCCAAATGGTTCGTTTAATATTACACACTGTGAGCGCGTCTGTGCTTTGGCTGGCCACGCTCAGTCGTGTGTGTAGATTATTTCATCACCACTGTTCTCAAAACGGTGAAGGATAACATTGTGAGGAAACCGACATGTCCTAGAACCAAAGTTTCGAAAACACGTGACATCTGCCAACTAGCACTGGGCCCACGTGGTAGATTAATACTCCCTTCTCACACAGAGGGGGCCTGTGTCCCAGTATCATTATAGGCTGATGATGATGAACCGTGAAAATATGTGTATTCTCTGGTATAAGTGTTTATAGACTGTAAAAAATTGTTAAAAAAAAGTAAAATAATTTAAATTGTAATACTCCACGTGTTTCTAGTCATGCAGAACTGTTATATGAATTATCATTGTGATTAATAATATATGTATTACTTTATGGGAAATAATAAACCGAGCCACAAAATTACTAACTCAGCCACTTAGCAAGATTTCAGGGACACCCCGAAGTTCGGTTTGGTTAGGTTCCTTTTAACCTTGTACACAGAAATAGAAGCCCTGCGAAGCAGGGCTTCGTCGACCCTGCTTAGGTAGATTTTTTTACACATAATAGGGAAACTTTATTTGGTTCGTGGCTGACTAAGTAATTTTGTGGCCAGTGTAGGATTAAATAGAAGCCGGTTTAAATAGCACCCTTACTTTATTGCAATCATAATTACTAAAATAATTTCTGTTTTTTATTTTAAACCTCAAATTGCAACAATGTAGTTATCTCTCATGATTACTTTGACGCGGGGCCATAAAGTAAACAACAATATCTCCGAGAAATTTTTTTTGCCACCAAACCCTGACCGATTTTAAGACTTAATTTTCCAAAAATACATTCCAAAATCGTGCCATTGGGGCTCATTGGGGTCCGTTTCTTGCTTACAGGCCTTATTCCCACATACGTCTACTCAAAGCAAGGCAACCAACTCGTTTTATTAGATGGATATTCATTCTACCGTCAAAAGACCTATCAAAACATGAAGAAAAGATGGCTGTGTTCCACCAACTATTCAAAAGGATGCAGGGCTAGTATCCACACCAGAGAAGATCAAATAATTGCGATGAAATTGAACCACGACCATCCTCCAATTAGAAACTGGTTCCTTGAAAACCCGTTTACTGAGTCATTCATTGAAGAACGAAAGAAATTCAGAGTCAAAAATAAGAAAATGAAATAAGTTTTTTTGCGCTTAATTTGCCTCAGAAATCTATGTCAGCTGCTTTTTAAGAACTTTTTATCTGAAACAAACTCTTAGGGCGACTTTCACCAAAAGTTAAACATGTTTAAAATTTTATTTAGTGTCAAAATTCAATACAGTTTTGACATTAAATAAAATTTTAAACATGTTTAACTTTTGGTGAAAGTCGCCCTTACTTTTACCAACGGTTAAACACGTTTAAAATTTTATTTAAGCAAAAAAATTCAATAGAATTTTGTGCTTAAATAAAATTTTAAACATGTTTAACGCCCTTAATTATGATAAATTGTTTTATGAAGTTTATTTTTTCGGTAGGTAGTAAAATGATGGTAGTATAGCTTATAATTGTAACTGTTTCAAAAAATACTCATTAAATGTAACACTCGTAGGTACATATTTAACTAATCATTTCTTTTATCTATATCGATTTCAATGAGCATGAATTTTGCATATTTCAAAGCAATACCTGTATTTATAATGAGTCTTTTTTATTTTGCTGAATGAGGATACTGAAGGAATTAGTAGGGCGAATACGGTTTAAAAAAACCGGCCAAGTGCGTGTCGGGCCACGCACAGTGTAGGGTTCCGTAGTTACCCATCAAAATACTTATGAGAACTAACTAAACTGATTCGCTGAATTTAATTATAAAAGAAGAATTTTCAAAATCGGTCCAGGAGTCTTTGAGAAATCAGGGAAAATACATAAGAGAAAAGATTACGACGAATTTAAAACCTCCTCCTTTTTTTGAAGTTAGTTAAAAATAGTTGACGATAAAAACCTACCTATCCCCAAAAAACATGCCGTAAAACATACCTATTAAAGCTGTAAAAATAAAGTTGACAAACTTACATTTGCAGTTGAAGAGCATGTTCTCCGATACATTTCAAGTACATTTTGTAAGTTGGTCGACTATTACTCGAAAAGTTGTAAAGCCTACTTAGTCATGATAATTTTCTTTTAAACTTCGTTATATATACTACTATTGTGATTTTTTTCACACCCCTAAACATAACCGTTTAGCTGGTAGAGGGGGGGGACACTCGAATCGAACAAAATTTAGCACTTTAAAGCTTAATATTTCACAAACGAAATTTTTTATCAAAAAACTGTTAATGGAAACTATCATTATTTTTTAAAGGCCTATTTAATGATACCCCACACTAAGGGGTACGCGAGAAAAAAAAAATCCTCACTTTACGTGTAAGTACTGGAGGTACCCTAAAAAAAAATATTTTTCGAGATTTTATTTTACCACTTTTTTGGCACAACAAATCCGCATATTTACACCAAATTTCAGCTCTCTAGTACTGTGCGTCTCTGAGCTAAACTGCGGACAGACGGACGGACGGACGGACGGACGGACGGACGGACGGACGGACGGACGGACATGGCGAAACTATAAGGGTTCCTTGTTGACTACGGAACCCTAAAAACAGGGCTTGAAGACAAAAAAATACACAGCGTTTTCTTTCGTTACGGTCGTTAACGCTCAGTAGTGTTTATCAGATTTTCAACTTAATGCGCTTGAGAACTGAGTTCAAAATAGTATGTTGAAGACTACTGAGCGTTTAAGTTTATCGTTTTCCGCTTGTCTAGGAGTAGAAGGTACTAAGTTAAAGGAGGATGTAGGTATGTAGAGTTCTTCAAAGCCGTATGTTTGAGTAAAAATGTTAAAAATATTTTGTCTCAAACCCAGTCTTATAATTAATAAGACTTTCAGAACACAGAGACGAATTTCTAGAAGCTTAGCCTAATTGCATGAACTTATACTCAAAATAAAGAACAATCATAGAGTGACATGTTTCATTTTCCATATCAAGTACGAAATCATGTCAAAAACAACAAATAATTATATATCCTTCGTCTTCTATTTATCTACCAAACTAGACATAAAGTAAGTCCTATTTCATTATATATATATATTGGACCGATTAAATATTTTTTTTTGTAAATCACGCAAGACAAATCAATTCTCTAGATCTCTACGTAACTTCTCGATTGACCATGGGTCTTATTAAAAGAAACCTTTTTAATATAAATGAGTGTACAGTCAGCATGAGAAAAGTTCTCGAGTGGCGACCACGGACCGGAAGACGCAGCGTAGGCAGGCCTCCCACTAGGTGGACCGACGACATCGTGAGGGTCGCGGGCAACCGAGATGGATGCAAGTGGCGAATTGTCGTTCAGCGTGGCGGTCTAAGGGGGAGGCCTATGTTCAGCAATGGACGTCTTCCTGCTGATGATGATGAATGAAAAGTTGGAATAAAATAATAAATAATGCAGCCAGGCGTTTAATTTTCCTGACAAGTATAAAATTATGTTAAAATTAATAAAAACATATCCTTCGTCTTTCATTTATATACCAAGCCGAACCAATTTCCCAATCAGGCTGAAATATGTACTTATTTGTTAACTACTTACTTTTTAAATAATTTGACAACAGCAAACATTTTTTCCACTTTTTCCGCTTTTCATTAACGAAAATCAACATTTTAGGTACAGATGAGGCTGTCGCAGTGAAATACGTTTACTCTCTAGCACAAGGAGAGCAATATATCCTCGTGTGTGGCTACTCCTTCCAACGTTTGAGGACTTACAGCACTAGGCCGACTTCTTGGGCCTGTTCCACTCACTACAAAGAAGGATGCAAGGCTAGAGTCCAAACATCTGGAGATCGCATAGTGTACAGGAAGTTCGGACACCACCACGAGCCTACCAAGAATTGGACTGAGGAAAAACCGTAAACCAAGTGTTATAATAACATATAATCTGTCAAATGACAACAACTATGAGATCTTGGAGTGATGCAACCGCTGAAAGTTAGGGAAATGGTTAGAAAACATACTTTTCCGATTCAATACTTACATCACTATTGTATCTCAATTTTACATTCAAAATAAACTAGAGATTATTATTAACACAATACATCTAAATAAATTGTCGCAAATAAATGCATGAAATCTTTATGGTAGTAATCAGACGCTTCACTTTCTGCTCATGCCCTATTATCCAAACGAAAATCGATAATAATAATCGTAATCGCCCAGGAGCCATAATTAAATTTTCAACGTAATATAATTTTCTACGCTTGGATATTAAATCCAAGCGTATAAAATTAAAAATCCAATAAAGACTGCTGAACCAAAGCGAACGGAACAAACGAGAACGCTCTGTAATCTTTAAGGAATTTTCAACTTTATGCTTTACGATGTTAAGTTGAAAATGTATTGGAAACTGCTGAGCGTTAACGATTATCGCGTGCCGTTTGTGTACATAGGAGTTTAGGTCTGTTTTTCATTCGACATGATTCACTCACAGAGGTATTTCTGAACATAAAACAGTCATGAAATCAAACGAAAATGAACTGTTCTAACAGAATCGTAACTCTATTTACTAGTGAAGCATTTTTAGGAATTAAGTGAATAATATTGTGTACTACATTTTTTCTTTTATGGAATTAATCGTACCCATGTTTGAGTTGAAGTTATATGAAAATGTATGCATGAACATTTTTACTAACAAGAATAAGATAAAATTAGACTATTGTTTCTTTGTGGTTGATTTATTAATTTAGATGTCGTAATTTTCAACGTAACTACGTTTGTGTATTTTTGGTTTTTAAGTTTTTTAAGTACTTATTTTTAGGCACCAACAAAAATCAATTTTTGATTTCGCAGGTATGTAACGTAGCAGTTTTGCTTTACTTTAGTATCGGCTCTTTTATATTTTAAATACATGGCTTTTTTATTTTGGTTTGTTTTGCCATTGCGTAACTTCGTAACGCTTAAAAATACTGACTTTGGAAAACGTTATCTTTGTAACTCACACCAGTCTGCGTTCTTGCTAAAATATCATATTTTTGGTTCAGTAAGATAATTACTGGTTTTATGAAAACTATTAATGTGATCTATATTTTATAAAATTAAAAGCGGTTTCCTTTTATATACATATACCTAATAGTAAATAATACCTCGATAAGAGGCTTTCATGAGGGGCAACTGTTTGGAGAGAAATTAGTTAACAAAATAAAAAATACGAATATGAATTGAGAACCTCCTCCTTTTTTTGAAGTCGGTTAATGAATACTTAAATACTATCCGTCTTACTACAAAATACGTTTAACATCTGTTGAACAGTTGTCTAAAAAATTCTCAACTTCTAAACAGTCAGACGTTGATATAAGGGTCAGTCATTATGCAGTTACACATTTTACACAAGTGTTCAACAGATGTTTAACTTTTTATGTTACGATGGTGTATATACAAATAGATTTAAGTTATTTTTTTTATTATTTCGTGTTTAATTGATTGTTTATTTCTTTTTCCTTTGTATTTTATTATGTATGCCCTGTCTGTACCAAATAAATGTTATTTCTTTATTTCTGCATATAATTTTTGTACAATTTGGTCGACTAATATACGAAGCTGTCGTTGTGTCCTGATTCCTATACTGATACATCGTGTTATGCAGATCGATCCTTATGTATGTATATGTACCGTATAAGGTATAATGGTTTTAATAAGTTTATTTTTCACAGGGACTGCAGAATACGTGTACTCAAAGCGGGGAAATCCTCTCATATTATTATCAGGCTACTCTTTCTATCGTCAACGGACTGCTTCCAACAATAAAACAAGATGGCTGTGTGCCACACATCAACAACATGGATGCAAAGCAGTTGTCTACACATTAGAGAATCAAATTATATCCGGCAATTTAGAACATACTCATGCGCCTAAAGTTAATTGGGTGAGGGAGAAGCCAAGTTGTGTGATTGATTTTCAGAAATACAATAGCTGAAGATTGTTAATAAATGCATTTTTAGGGATGATTTGTCTATTTTCTTTACTTATATATCAATTTTGTGGATATTCAGCTACTACTCTACAGTACAATTACGACAAACTTTATTGCCTTTGTCAAACCAAAAAGCGTGCCGAAGCGTTATTGTTTGTAATGTACAGAATTGTTTGAAGCCTGTCACATAGACTATCGGACCGCTTTCGATTCGCTTTCGCTTGATAACAAAAAAAATATATGATGGGAGCAAAGCCAAAATCGTGAAAAAAATATCAGCTGTTCAGTACATTAAGCAAACATAAATGTACTGAACAGCTTTTTTTTTTTCTCGTTTTCAAGTTTGTTCCTTTAGTAAAGTTGTTGGTTATCATGAGCACAATCACGTGTTTAAGTATCGTACACTAATTTACCAGTCACCCTATATAAGTATTTATCTGTTTATCACAAAACCATTTGCTCTGAATCTTCTGGATTTACTACTAGGCAGTTCGCTGTCACTCGCTCCTCTATTTATTTGTTTTTTATTAATAAATCTTAGCACAAATTAGCACGGCGGCGCACACTATACCAGTCCATTTTGGGGGATGCAGAAAAAAGAAAAAGTAGGTGCATCATGATAATTATAATGATCTTAAATACAATACGCAGAGAAATGTATACGAAAACTTTTGGTTGCAACCGTGACGGCAAGACTCACTAGTTGACTTTACAACATTTCTAGTAATAAATACTAAGTCCTTGTTATCTCTACTACTTACTTAGTATTTATTACCAAGTCCTTGTTATCTCCACTACTTACTTAGTATTTATTACCAAGTCCTAGTTACTTCTACTACTTACTTAGTATTTATTACTAGAAATGTTGTAAAGTCAACTAGTGAGTCTTGCTGTCACGGTTGCAACCAGAAGTTCTCGTACAGGTAGCTAGACATTTCTCTGCGTGAAACAAAACCCAGCTTGACCTATCTGGGCGCCTAAAAATAAAGTTGATGTTTTCAATCGTTCACAGGTTTTTCTGCAAGTTACGTCTACTCAAAGCGAGGTAACACGCTACTCCTTGTAAACGGCTATTCCTTTTACCGTCAAACTCACAATATCATGAAATCAAGATGGGCATGCTCTACACACCAAAGAAAAGGATGTCAAGCTGCTCTATATACAAAAGAAGATCGCATTGATTTAACCGGTATCCTAAAATTGGATCATAATCATTCACCAAAAATTAATTGGTTTTATAGGAAACCTCTTCTGTAGTAAGATTTTCGAAAGGTTTAAAAAAAAAGTATATAAATAATATATTCTCGGTATCTCATAGTGATTGTGTCCTTGTGTTTTTGCATTGCAACATATAGTTGTCCGAATATAAAAGTATTATGTCATGTAAATAGTTATGAACATAAGACAATATGTTTAAATAAGAATAATATATTGATGGTTTTATGGTCTTTAAATATTTTTTGTGGAGGATGGAAGGAGTGGAGGGAGGCCTTTGCCCAGGAGTGGGACAGAGCAGACTAGGAAAATAAAAATGTTTGTACCTAAAATCTTTCGTAAAGGAACAATATAATCTAACATACAGTAACTCTTATTTTATTCATATAGATTCCTTGTATAAACGTGATCAAAGAGAAATCAAACGGAAAGGAATTGATTAAATATGGATGTGAAGGTAATTTTAAAGGTTTATAGGTAGCTTTAGAATTACCTTCACATTCTCCTTTAGTTCTAACTTAATAACTCATGTAATGTTTATAATGTTAACAACGAATTTTGTGGAATGAATTAATTGTTATCAATTTTGTTAAATTATTATGATTTTTTACACTTACTATGAATCAAGTTTATTGTTGTATGTATTCGTGGTAGAAATAAAGGCTTTTTTATTTATAAAAGTAAGTAATAACCCTTTTGTAATCTTCGAGAAAGTTTACTAGTAAGTCTTAGGCCCATTGTCCACGTAACCGCACGTCATACGCACGCTTTCGTCAAATTGACGATTGCAAGACAAATGATTGCATTTTGCGTAGAAACAATGAAATCTGTGTCCACGAAGAGGCAACGTCGCGTCAGCCGCTCGTATTGCGTTCATCATGCATTTTTGCCGTTTCATTAACACAGATTTCATGGTTTCTACGCAAGATGCAAGCATTCGTCTTGCAATCGTCAATTTGACGAAAGCGTGCGTATGACGTGCAGTTACGTGGACAATGGGCCTTATGGTTAGGTATTTATCAAAGTCAACAAGCGATAAAACAGAGGAATATTCAATTGATAAATAGACATAAAAAGATCGTAATATTTTTTGTTGTTTTTTTTTACAGCCATTCAATTCATCCAGTCAAGACGAGGCAACGATCTAATTCTTTTATCTGGATACACATATTACAAGTTTAAGACGGGGAAACAAAATAAGGTTTACTGGATGTGTTCGACACATCGTGGGCATGGATGCAAAGCTGTTGTTCATACATTGAACAATTATGTTGTCTCATTGAGGGACAACCACAATCATCTTCCCAACGAGAAGTACAACAATCAATAAAGTGTATTGCTAAGTTTTAAGAAAAATTCTGTGTTGAAAACTTTAAACGTAACTCATGATCTTATTCGAGCGTGTCGGGCTCGACTCTGGGCGATTTAGATCTAGAATTTTGAATTCAAAAGCCTGCAACTTAAAAAAAAATACCCATTTTCATACACGAAGTGCGGACTACCGCACTATTCTTTTATTGTTTCTTTCCAAATTCTAATTCAAATAAATAATACATGTTGTATTAGTATTTCTTTACCTTTCATCGCTTAATAGTTTTTTAGATATGTTTTCATATAGAAAATTCTGATCAATTCTTTTAAAATTATTTTTCACAGACATTGCTAATAACATGAGGCAAGAAGCTACTCCTAGTAGCAAGTACACATTGTACCAGAATAAAATTAAGAATGTTTACAGGCGATGAGTAGGAAATAAAAGTGGAGATTTTATTTCTTTCTTGTTTTTAAAACTTTGCCCCACACCAGGAGTTTCGAATTATTCCCGCTGGATCCCACTTTTGAATCCCACTTGAATATTTTTCCCGATGGATCCCAAAAAAATTAAAAGTATTTCCCGTTGAATCCCATAACAAAAGAAAAACGTTTTATTCCCATTGATATTTATTCCATGGGTGCGATTGACGAAAGCGTGCGTATGACGTGCAGTTACGTTGACAATGGTCCTTATAGTTAGGTATTCATCAAAGTAAATGAGCGATAAATCAGAGGAATAGATATTCAATTGATAAATAGACATAAAATGGTCAACATTTTTTTTTACAGCCATTCAATTCATCCAGTCAAGACGAGGCAACGATCTAATTCTGTTGTCTGGATACACATATTTCAAGTTCAAGACGGGGAAACAGAACAAGATTTACTGGATGTGTTCGACGCATCGTGGGCATGGATGCAAAGCTATTGTTCATACATTGAACAATTATGTTGTCTCATTGAGGGACAACCACAATCATCTTCCCAACGAGAAGTACAAATAATAAAATGTATTGCTAAGTTTTAAGCTATTGTCAAACAGACAGGCGTGACGAACGCGAAGCGAGGCGTTTTTGTTTGTAATGTATGGAATTGTTTGAAGCCTGTCACATAGAATATCGGATCGCTTTCGCATTTTTATATGACATGATTCGGTTCGGTTCGCTATCGCCTGTCTGTTTGACAAAGGCCTCAAGAAGAATTTTGTGTTGAAAACTTTAAACGTAACTCATGATCTTATACGAGCGTGTCGGGCTCGACTGTGCGCGATTTAGATCTAGAATTTTGAACTCAAAAGTCAGGCAAGTTTAAAAACAAATACTCATTTTCATTCACGAAGTGCGGATTAGCGCACTATTTCTTTAATTGTTTCTTTCCAAATTTTAATTCAAATAAATAATTCATGATTCTATTAATATTTCTTTACCTTTCATCGCTTATTAGTTTTTTTACAAAATGCAGAAATGTTTTCCTATAGAAAATTCTGATCAAGACTTTCAAAAATATTTTTCACTGACATTGCTAATAACATGAGGCAAGAAGCTACTCCTAGTAGCAAGTACACATTGTACCAGAATAAAATGAAGAATGTTTACAGGCGATGGGTAGGAAATAAAAGTGGAGATTTTATTTCTTTCTTGTTTTTAAAACTTTGCCCCACACCAGGAGTTTCTCCTGTATTTTATTGTATATGTTTATGTATTTATTTTTTTGTCAAAACCAAATTAATCCGAGTAGCATTTTATTTAAGTATTTAAAAAACAGAAATATTAAATGTAATTATATTTTTATTGAATGTAAATATTAAAAAGATTAAGAAAAGAAAAAAAAATGCCGTTTACAAAAGTTTGAACATATTATTTTAAGTATTTAATTAGCTCTCCGGAATTATTGTGTGAACATTAAAATTTAAATATTTATCATTTTCGACTTTACTTGCAGGCGAGGACGAGTTCATTGAATTTGATCCAAATGCTGGACGTTCTCTAGTTTGGAGACATTTTCTGAGAAGCAAAGACAGGAGCCGTGCAAAATGTAAAATATGTAGCAAAGTGATGAAATGTACCGACAGCTCCACTACAGGGTTACTCAGACATCTACCATTAAAACACAACATACATTTATTTTAAATGGACGATAAATAATTTTCTTTTTTGTTCGTCTCTTCTTGTTTCCTGTTATTAATTTAACAATACAATTTTTGGACTATGTCTCTCGGCGGTAAGAGGCTTTGAGGAGTGGCTGGATATCTAGGCGTCACGGCGTCCTGATCTACCTCATGACGCAGGCCGAACCTCAATGGACACGGATGTTTCGGGAGGTACCTGTGTCTGATGAGAAAGGCGGAAACGTCTGGGTGTCATTACTGCTAGGTTACATTATTATGTTTTTATCAAATAAATAATTTATCTTTAATTTATTGTGTATGAATCTTATCCTAACTTTATTTTATATTACCCGATATATATTAACGATGATATATTTTAACCGATCATCCTACATAATATACGTTGTTATATATTCAGAAAAGGATATAGTGTGCCGTTCATACCTGTAAAAGGGGTAAAAAAACGTACCGACTTCTGGCCAGGATTATAGGTTCTTCTAAAATCAATAATGCAGCATTAGTTTTCATCAAAATCGATCTCGACAGTCCTTAAACCATTTTCGTTTTTTTCAGACGAACCATTCATCATGATGACCCATCGAGGAGGACAGAGTCTTCGTTTGTCGGGACACAGATTCAGACAAGATTACTCAAAGAACGGCAGAACAAGATGGCGGTGCTCCACACACGCGAATAAGGGATGCAAGGCGTTTGTCTTCACTCTCAGTGATAATGCGATTATCCGCAGCAATTTATCACATAACCATCTACCTATCGACAGTACTGACGGCTATTATGACTTTTACTCGTAATAAATTAATCGTTAATTCCGTATTCATCTGAGTATTTTTATGTAAAACATCAAATTGCTTAAGTTGTGGCCAAACGAGTGATGTCTAGCTAAATTGCAAAATTTGAATTTCGCGGGCTACTACGAAGGAAACTTATACAGAAGTGCCGTTGCGGTGTATCAAAGCGGCAACGGGCGGTGTATCAAAGCGGTGGGGCGGCTTTACAGTGGAGATCTGCCATGTGCTCGCGTGTTTTAGTAGTGGTCGCCTTCAAAATTCTACCTTTAACGTCTTCTGTTTATTTTTTCAGCGAATGCGGTATTCACTACATCTAAGAGAGGTGCTCGTTTAATAATTTTGTATGGAAATACATTCTCTCGACATTTGGACTCAGGCGGCAAAACGCGCTGGCATTGCACTAATTATAGAAGTGGCTGCAAAGCGGTAATATTCACTTTTGATAACGTGATTGTCAAAGTAAAAAATGAACATAATCATTTGCCTAATAATAGATAATAATAAATATCTAATAATACATTAAATTCACGGCACTAATGTGGAGCCGCCATCAAGTGTGTTTTTTTTTTCTCGACGTTTCAAATGATCTTTCTCATTCTGTCTAATGTTACAATGTGTGAATAAAAACTTTTTATTCATATTGTCTTTCTGTTCTTATTTTTAATGCCAAAATCTCGACTTAAACTAAAATTGCTTTAATGGCAATCTAAGAATAATTTTATTTTGTTATTTTTTTTTTACTTATTTTTTGTTATTTTTTTTACTGTAAATTATTATTCTGCTCTAGTTATAGGACATTTTTTAAGAGTTATGCTAGCTAATTATGTTCCATTCTCACCCTTTTATAATGTACATAATATTGATCATATATGTTAATACGTTATTGTTTCAGGAGCAGTGTTCGGGAGATCTCGAGTAAGAGGGGCCCGTGTCATCAGACTATACGGTTACACTTTCTACCACCATCGTACCACAGGGGTGAAGGCGCGGTGGTACTGTGCCCATTACAAGAAGGGCTGCAAAGCTGTTATCTTTACTGTTTGTGATGAAATCGTCAAAGCGAATAATGTACATAACCATGTGATAACAGACGTGTAGGATTATGCTTTTTAATTAGGTATCATTAGAATTGTGTGATAGTGATCATCTGCATTCTACTTTCTCGTCATGTTGAGAGCTTCCAGTTTAGTCGGCACAGCCGCACAGGCCGATCTCCCGGGTTAAGCCGCGCTTGCGAGGTTGGTCTGTGGATGGGTGACCCTCTGTCATAGCGAGTTTCCTCCGTGCCTCAGAAAGCACGTAAAGCCGTTGGTCCCGGTTGTCATTTGTAGATCTTTGACAGTCGTTAATGTTAGTCAGAAACTCTAAAGTCTGACCACTTACCATGGGGTATCGTATTACCCAGTTAGTGGGTTGTGGAGGTCCGACAGGCAGTCGCTCCATGTAAAATACTGATATCCAGCTGAATCTGGTTCAACTGGAAGCCGACCTCAATATAGTTGGGAAAAGGCAGGCCGATGATGACTCTACTACTGATCTCAACAAAATAGTTTACTGACTGGTCAAGAACTGGAAGACCCAAACATTATTGAAAATAGCGTTTCAATACAAAGCGGGAATCAGCGGTAAACTGTGTGTGTATTGAACAGGTGTGCAACTGTGTATAGGAAGCCTACAGGGTATTGATGCAAAGACGGTTAGATTCTCATACGGGGTATTCGACGCCCGCGCTTAGTATGTGGCGCAGAGGCAGACACATCTACTTACGAGTATATATAGATACCAATACATATACATAACAGCAACATAACGCGTGCAAAGGAGGCACATTCAAAAGTGGCTGTAGTGCAAACTTACAAATTATAAAAATCTGGTAACTATATTCAGTCTTTTGACTAACAGAACCAGTGATATAACATGTTTCAATATTGTATTTGCGAGTGTATGAGGCTTGAAGTTTTTCAGTTACCGTGTAGATTTTTTCTTATGTGAATCACTAAGATTTGCAGCCAATAAAAGTATTGAACATTGAATAAAAACTTAGTAGTAGTACGTATGTATTATACTTTATTGTATTGAGATTCCCTAACTTATTCTGTAATGTAATTTGTATGGCTTTATCTGAAGAAGAGCATCCAAAAAATTAAAATATAGTAGAAAAAAAATTATACATATATGTAACAATCATTCTTGTACATTTTATTAATAAACCCTCAACAGGATTATCCATATTCCTTATTACAATCTAGATTCTACAGCCGTTTTGCAAGGGGTCCAAAAAAAAACTAGGAAAACACCTACTTAGTTTTGGTCGTAAAAAAGTAGTAGCAATAAAATTTTATGTTAAATGTTTACCTGTAGTATCATTAAAGGTAAGTGTCCACAGGTTCGCATCGTACGTATCGGACGCATCGCATCAAACGGATTAATTAGACTGCGTCCACTGTATCGGCAGCGATCGGATTGCCGACGCGAGTATCAGCAATCGGATTGCCGATGTCAACTTCATTTGGATTTTTTTAAGTGATCGTACGTTCAGAAAGTGTTTGTGAGAAAGGAGGAAAGCGATGCAGAAGTCGTTATTGTTTATTAGCAGAAGAGGAATGCAAAAAAAAGAACAAATGCTTCAGTAAGCGTGGGGGGCGCGTCCACTGATCGGCATTCCGTATGACGTCATCGGTACTCGCATCGCATTGCCGATGAGCCGTACGATGCGGATCAGTGGACGCTGTTGTACGAGTTTTAATACGAGGCAAACTAAAATCCGTTACGTACGATACGTCTGATACGTGCGATGCGGACCTGTGGACGCTTACCATAAAGCTGTACCGTTCTTTATGTTATAGTTACAACTGCAGTATTCAGTCGTTCTCAAAAAGGTGGATTAGTAATGGTAATCAATGGAAACAGATTCTATCGCCATTCCGCATCAGGACCAAAAACAAGATGGTTTTGTGCCAAGAGCTATAAATTTCACTGCCGTGCTACCATATTCACTGATGAAGGTGTCATCGTCAAAATTATTAATGAGCATAACCATTCGAGTGATGATTAAACAAGCGTCAGACATATAGACTGCGATCTACGAGTCTCGTGGCACCAAAGATATTTAAGTTGAAGTACTTATGATTTAGGTATGAACTAGAGTCATTATTTTTTTTAATAAAAAAATTTGCAAGCAAATAATCACACAATACAATAGTCATTACTTTATTTAATAAAAAAATCTGTAAGCAAATAATCAAAATTCTCAATGAAATCATAGCCTTTAATAAGACTTATATAGTGGGAAAAAAATATAATAATATGTGTATACATGAACCAAGAATTCATAACACAACCCATTTTATTCTTCTCGTGTTAAAACTACCTGATGATTTCAGTGTAGTTTTATTTACACAAATTATTGTTTGTGGTGGTCCTCAAAACAAGATTTGCCCTCTCGATAGCATAAGGGAACTTTGCATATTTTGCAGCCCCAAATTGTTCGCACGGGCTCTTTTTTCGTGCTGCATCTACTGCAACGCCTGGAAGTTCCTCTAATTGGCTGATGATTTGCGACAGCTAGGCGAACAGATCTAGGAACTTCAGGTTTGTGTTTTTTTATGGAGACCAAACTCGGTGAGACTGAAAACATTAACCAATAGACGTCGCTATATTATAAAACACGCGAATAAATAGGTGGTTAATTCTACTGACCACTGTGAAGAAAAGAGTTAAAGGGTTCATTTTAAACTGTGAAGTAAGTACTTTTCAGGTACATGTTGTTTCATGAATTATATTGTACTTAACTGTTGCTTTAAATAATTGGAAAATTGTTTTTTGTTTCAAATAGGTACGTATTTCAGTAATAAAATAATTCTTATGTTGTTGTAAAATTGTTTTTAATTCAAGTAAGTTTTTAGTAATGAAATAAATTATTATTTGTTGAAGATTTCTGACTATAACTGCGGTATACTTAATTTACTATAGCGTTCTTGAGAATACTTTTCAGGAGTACTTGGTACCCACTACTGTTTAATGGTTTCTTGGGCACTCATGCAGGAATGCAGGAATATCTTGTGATAATATTAATTAGTTCTCATTCCCATTATTTATTTGTAGGTGCAGTTTTTACACATTCTAAAAGAGGAAGTCGCATAATTTTCTTAGCGGGACACAGGTTCTCCCACCACTACTCCTCGGGGGTCAAGACTCGGTGGCACTGCGCCACTCACCATAATAAAGGTTGTCAAGCGAAGATATGGACTATCAGTGATCAACTCGTCAAGATTGATAATACACATAACCATGCAGTTGGAAATAAAAACAGTTGTTTTAGGCCCGCTTGCAGAAGCCCGGGTTATCTTTTAACTCAGAGTTAAGGGCTTCACACACAGCAGCTATAATGTAAAGATGTACATTATAGCACGATACATCTCATTACATCTTTCCATAAAAATCGTCAGGAGACCACACAGGACAGCTATAATGTATATTTTTACATCTTCGAATTTCTATGGTAAGATGTAATGAGATGTATCGTGCATTACATCTTTACATTATAGCTGCTGTGTGTGAAGCCCTTTAGTTGCTAACACAAGGTCAAATTTACAGTATCAGTCATACAATATTGTCAATTTAACCTCATGTTGGCAACTAACTCTGGATTTAAAATATAACTCGGGTTTCTCCAAGTGGGACTTAGATAGTCAGTTTTTAATCGACTACGAAAAATGGTGGAGGTTAGAAAGAGGTCGTTTGAACCTTCTGTTAAATGTTTTATTTTAATGTCCCAGATTTCTCGATGTTTTTATCATGTTTGTAAGAGAAATCTTTGATAGTCATTTAAAAAGGAAAACAAAAAATGGTTCAAACAAATACAGACTTTTGTAGAATAGGAATAAAATATTTGTAAAGCGAATATCTTCGGGGAAATAAAAATATGTTATATTTGATTGATGCATTTATTTTAAAATAAAGTCGCAAAGGTCGCATAAGTATAACAAAATAATGTTATTCCGTTGTTTCACATATTTGATAACCTATTTACAACATTGAAAACAATATCACAGCCAGATAAATTATGACACACTTTACACTAACATGCCAAGTACAGTCAGTCGAAACAGACACAAACATTACAAAATTACAAACATTGAATATATCGATACACAGTTTAAACAAACCAACATAATATGCAAACATCAATTTTATACACACAAGGATTTTCATTTTTAGGTGTACAATAAAAAACACTTTTAAGAAATTGATATGTACCTACAAATTTCTTTTTTGACTGTACCTACATGTTACTCGGCTACGTCCTTACTTAAATGATTCATGAATATACAGATAATGGCCCAGAGGTTGTGGGTTCAAATCTGGGTAAGTCCCAATGAGTCTTATTCAATGCATAACCACTTCCTAAGTTTATCTCGGACAACATTAACGACAGTAGAGGAAAACATCGTGAGGAATCCGGGACTTAAAAATGAACATAAGTTTAGCCATGTCAGAGGCCTGCCGGGGTCGCGGGACTAACAAATAACGTAAAGGGTTATTGAAGGACACCGTGGATTTTAGTCAGTACGAGTCTGAGAGTCCTCCCGCCCTCTCGGCGCTTTTCTTCGGCCGCTGTTGATCCTGGCTTTCAGGAGTTGCAGTAGTTTGGGTATAGTGTGTGGTGTATCCAAAAAAAAGTCCTTCCCGCCCTGCCCTGGGTGAGGAAGTAGTACTCATTTGATTTTACCACCCTAAAAAAAACTGTCAGAGGTCTGTAGGGTTTCCAATGGCAGCTTAGTTAACTCTGACATCCAAGGGCACATCTTATAAAAAAGAAATAACATGAAATAATGTAAGCATTGAATTGTATATAACGTATTACATGATAAATTTGTTATATGTAAATTCTTTGGATTTCAACTTTGCATGACTAGCTCTAATAAACTATACTTACATTATTTATATTAAAAAAATAAGTTTTATCAATAGTCAGGTTTTTTTTAATGGTAATTAATGGGTTGATCAAAGCCTAACTACGGAGCAAGCTTACCCAGAATAAGCTTGTTCACTCGTAACTTTGAAGTGAAACGGGGATAGACGCAAGTAGTGCGTCCCACTCTTACACACTGCTTTAACTATTACACAAAAAGCTGGCCGTTACACTTGAGTGATTTGTCTGATCCAGTCGCGTGCGCTGGATACTCTGGCGAACACGACGAGAGCTCCATTAAAGCAGGCGAGAGCATCTTTCTCCGCCCAGGAGACTACGCCAATTACTCTTCCAGTATTGTCAACTAGACCGCTACCGCTATCACCCTGGAATACCAAAAAATATAATATGTAAGTAGCTGTTTGCCCCGGCTTTGAGCGGGAGACGGAACAACCGAAAGCCTGGTGGCCTATTTCTGAATTCTTAACGCGATCCAGTTTAGGCTGTGGGAAAGAGATGGCGCTATACGACTTGTATAGCTCTGTCTCTTTCCCACAGCTTAAACTGGAGCGCGTGGTTAGGCGCCTGTTTGTAAATTCTGACAGTATTTTTGAAGGTCTGTCTTTGTCGCGCTCACTCAATCAATTTATTTATTAGATGACATCTTTAACCTAAAGTTTTCTTCACCTATTCATTTTTTTTTTCTAACACACCTTGTCGCTAGTCTAAGGCCACTTTAGACGCTAAAATTATGTAAAATTGATTATTCTTTTCTATTGTTCAAGCATGACAGTAAACATTGATTAAGAAAAATGTTATTGCAATTCCAACATTGATTAATTGGCAATTTCGATCCACTGACAACTACAAACCCATTTTTTTCCAAATTGATGCAGTTATTCAGGAGGTAAGTAAGTAGTAAGTGTTCTGACATGAATATGTATACACATATATTAGTGATTCATTTCTATTTATATAGATACAGAACTCATAACTTCCTTATTCTATGGGATATTGTATTGTTAGAGGTAACGCGGTAAATCTACTGCGCAATATAAATACATGATTGATCGACAATAATAATAATAAAAATTCGCGTACCTACATTTAGCGACCCGATAGGCTATTATGATAAAAAATCGAATTCGTAATCTGTATAAAAGCGAAAGGTCACTCACTCATCCCGAATACTCAGAGACCAAGTGTTGTGCTACAAGTGGATTTATTGTATTGGTTTTCAAGGCATCTTGAAGGACACCGTGGATTTTAGTCACTACGAGTCTGACAGTTCCTCCCTACCCTGGGTGAGAGGACTCATTTGATGACTTTGCCACGCTAAAAACAAATGCGACTCTGTGTTCGAGTAATAAGTTTGTCAAATGCAGACTGTTACTTACGCTGCAAGCTGAGTCAAACCGCGGCGGTACTCCTTTCGCGCACAGCATGTCTGTACGATCGTACTGCTCCAGTGTGGAGCATGTTTCATCACTCTGCACTGCCATTTCCATCTCGTGCATCTTACTGCGCATGTAACCCTGGATGAAGAAACAACTACTAAGTAAATAAGATTTTTTTTGCGGGCATGCGGGTAGTGAGTAAAGGGCAACTCGCTGCCCGACCATAGACCACGCCCGGGTCGACGTCGACGAAAGAGCGTCAGTATAATGACGGGGCCCCCTCTCAGAGGGCCAAAGCCTGCCGGGGTCACGGGACTTATTCGGTCACCGTGACCCCGGGACGTAAAGGGCTATTGAAGGACACCGTGGATTTTAGTCAGTACGAGTCTGACAATCCCTCCCGCCCTGCCCGGGATTGAGGACGTCATTTGATGATTTTGCCACGTTAAAAAAAAGTATATAAGATTTCGGTAGGTAGTTGGTGATATGCGATCGCGAGTGCGGCATCGCTGATAAACTACGACCCATTGGACGATTGAATAAATATTATTTGACTTTTATAATTAACACAACAATCGTCTCTTCATCTCAATACATCGAGTATTGAGATGAAGAGACGATTTCTCCATAAATGGGGATTCACGGACGACACAGATCTCAACACATAGCACACATTTATGGCACACATCCACAGACTATGATCCACCTTTTATCCAGCACCGCATAGGCTGTCACAAGCTGAATTTTGGGCCAAACTTAATATTTAATGCCTTATTAGGTCGATTAGCCGTCGACACGCTAAAAAGATAATAGCAAGCTAAAAAAAAAGGTTCAAGCGATTTTCGACCTTATTGACATTTATGCAAACACCGGATTTTAATGAAGGAGCAATGTTAGCTAGTATAATTTTCTCAAAATTTGATGAACAGGATTCGTTTCAACTTAACAATAACTTCGCTTCTTCATATTCGCTGATCATGCCAAATAACCGTAAAGAAAAGACTTACGTTATTATTTAAACAAGTGAGATACTAACGTCAAAGTGGTCAGTTCCGTATCCTGCGTATGCGACGTTGAGCCCAACAGGCAGGTTGGGCTGGTCGTCCAGCTTGGCGGCGGCCATGAGCTTGCCATCCAAGGGCAATGGCTCCTTTAGCTCAGCCAGCATGAAGTCCCAACGACCTGCTACCTGTAATACAAGGTTGGTGGTAAAAACAAAGCTTTCATGTGCGTGGAGGAGAAGGGACGGTCAGACAAAAATCTACCCTGTTCCTTCAGTTATCCATTGCGGCCAGAGCGACGGTAACCTTCTTAGACAGTCCCGCCACTTATAATACATCTAAGAGTTACCTAATACCATCTTACTACTACTACAAAAAAAGTTAAATATCGGTTGAACAGTTGTTTAAAAACTGTCAACTGACGTCAACTTTGTCGTCGATATAAAAGTCGTTTTGCAATTACACTTCTTTTTGGCAAGTGTACAACAGAGGTTTTACTTTTTGTAGAAAGACGGTACAGTTTACAGTTAAGAAAGTTATAGTTCTCATTTAGGACAGCTAATGTTAAAACATTAGTTGTTGTTTCCAAAATTTACCAACGTTTAGTGAACATGAATACGGATTCTTTGTTCACTTGAATGTCTTTCTTGTTTAGTAATGTGTTGTTTTGTTTCGCTAATCAGAAGAGGATAAATTGTGGGTTTCTTGTCATTCTGACTCAGTCAATGAGTTACTCATTATTTGAATAACATGGACTCACTTGTTGCTGGGTCCACGTTCTTCTGTCATACTTTCAAATTCTTTGCGTCTTATCCAGGTGTAAAATATAATTATACCGTCTAACTACAAATAAAATAAACATTTGTTGAACACTTGTTTTAAATAAACTGTCAATGTCAAATCGACATTTCACTTTGATATAAGGTTCGTTTTGCAGTGACACCTTTTTTAGACAAGTGTTCAACAGCTGTTTAAGTTTTTTTAGTACGACGACGGATTAAGTTGATGCATGCTCATATAAACTGAATTTGCCTGGAAATTCCTTATTAGAGAGAGCGGAAAGGACTTTCAGTTAGTAAGAGTATGACCTTCTTACTAACTTAAAGTCTACTCTGTCCGTTCGTTGGCCCTTTGCGTTTTAATATGTTTTCTTTACAAAGTGTATGTTTCTAACCTGTTTGATATTGAACTTTTTAGCGTCAAGCCAATAAGGTCCTGCGGAGAAGAGCGGGTGGATGATCAGTCTCTTCACAGTGCGAGTGACTCCACTCTCGTTCTCCGTGTTGTTGGTGCCAGCGATGACGTATCTGCCACCATTGACAAGTGTGCTGTGAACAAAAAAAAATTGTTCAAGTATTCAAATTTAAGTAGCTGGTTGCTTCTAGATTTGACACGAAGGTCTACCTAGTGAAACGTGGAAAAGTTTGGATAACTTTATAAGTGTTGTTTTCTTTTCTATTACTACTAATAGTACCTAATACGCGGGTTCAAGGCGACTATACTAAAAATGTGACATTAAGCGATACTGCAGGTCTGAGACTGCTATTCCTATACGTAAATCAGTTTGTGAAATAATAATATTTTTCCTGATTATCCTTTTTATAGTATTTTGCACCTACTATGTTTGTTTCTCTGCATCACACTAAGTTAGACTGGAAGAAAATGCCCAAGGCATTAAGTCCGCCTTTTTACTTCCATGTGCAAGAAGTTAAAGTACTATGAAGACTATGAAGTCTATGAATGCAAAAATGGAGTAATCAGTATTTACCAATGAGCCGCAGTGAGGACCCACGTGGGGCTAATGATGGTGCCTCCGCAGCCGCCTCCAAAGAGCACGGCATGAGGGAATCGTTCGTTCACGGGCTTCGGAGGAACCTCCCCGCTCCCCGCCTCGACCGCGGGGTTGGCGGCCTCTGTGACGGTGGCCGGTGGGACGTTGGCCACTGGGACGGTGGCCGCTGGGATGGTAACCGCAGGGACAGTGGCCGGTGGGACGGTAACCGCAGCAACCGTCGACGCAGGGGCGCTGCCCTGTAAGCCGCTGTCCAACTCAGCTTTTAATGGCACATTGTCTAGAAAAAGGAAAATACATGTATTTGTTTTCGAATGTTTATGAAGGACTTGATACTACACATTTTAATTTTATCATTAATTTACCTTATAACTGCCATACACGAAGTTCACTTGATTCATTTAATTTATAAACATAATATAGGTACCATAAAACAGAAATCAGAGGAAAATTCTCAACATAATAATATTGACCAGTAAATACTTCGCAAGTAATTATTTTATAAAAAAGTGTTAATTTAATTTTAGTTATTTAATTTAACAAAAAAATCTGTAAGCAAATAATCAAAATTCTCAATGAAATCATAGCATAATAAGTGATGGAATATACATGAACCCAGAATTCATAACACAATTCAAAAACTACCTGATGAATTCATTGTAGTATTATTTACATACACTAGCCATCCACCCCGGCGTCGCTTCGGTTCAATTTAAACATAGTCTCACTGATAACGTAGCTTGATTTTGAAGATAGATTTTTTTAAGCGATTCTTAAGTTTTACAATAAAATGAAACCTCCTTTCCTAAATATATTAAGGGCGACTTTCACCAAAAGTTAAACATGTTTAAAATTTTATTTAAGCACAAAATTCAATAGAAAATTGTGCTTAAATAAAATTTTAAACATGTTTAACTTTTGGTGAAAATCGCCCTTAGTGTTGATTTTTCTACACAGACGATATTTACTTCAAAAATAATATTGTTACTCACATGCTTCTGTAATTTGTTGTATGTCGTTATCCCTCGGCGGCGCGGCGACCGCGAGAGCCAAGAGCGCAAAGCTCACTATGAGCCTATCGACTGAGAACATTGTTCTATATGTTTGGGTGTGCACACGCAGCTCCACACTTTATATATCAATCTTTACTCACTACGGCTACGTAACGAACGTTACCGTAGGTATTTTAGTACATCGTTAATAGCGTCATCTTTCATTTTTATTATTATTGCATGAATATCACAGCACTCGAAAACAGCGTAGTTTTTCTAAAATCTCCTAATAATCAATATTATAAAATATTCTACTAGTCTATAGATAGCTTAATAGAGAAAAAAAAATACATGACTGTCACCTATGGAATTACTGTTGTTAGAGAGAGATTAATATAAATCTTTGATTAGGTTAACATTCTTTGTGCATGTTGCACATGCAAAAAATTAATCAAGTTAGCCAACAGTAGGAAATCCGAAGTATTCCGTATCTCTTATGGATTCGGATTTCCCATTGTTTTTCAACTTACCGAATTATCTTATTATAAACTGAGACCACAATTTTTAATTAAATAAACTTTAAGTTTGAAACCTCAGATCAAAGAAATAGGCAGATAGAACGCTCAGAACACGCGAGTGTCTCCACCAAAGTTAATACAAAATCAAATAGAATTACATTCCATAATGTTTTCTTTGTTTTTGGGAACAACTTTTACGATGGTTAAAGACACGAGGCGGCATATTTTGGCAAAAAACAACAACGACGCGCAGCTTGGTACGACGCGTAGCTTGGTACTGTCGCGACTTTGTATTCGATTTTGATTTTGTAATACAAAATTTGGTGGACCCACTCGCGTGTTTTGAGCGCTCTATCTGCATATTTCTTTGATCTGAGTTTGAATCATACAACTTCATGCCTTGCAACGGAAATCCGTGGTTATCATGTTTTTACTCCCTGGGAACTCCACTAGACGTCCGTAGAACTGACTCATTATATTATTATTGGAAAATACTAAGGCAACAAGCATTCTCATAATATGTATTTCGTTTTGAGAATGCCTGGAATTTCAAATAGTCATAACTTTAGGTCAAAATGAAGTTCTACGAAGTACTATGTTTTTCTAAAAACTGCATTTTTTATTTAGCTACTTCGGTGAATACTAAAAATATTGTTTACGAATAAAAGTCCAGAATTGTTATCTATATACGTCAATTACTATGAGTCATCCTAAGTGAAAATACGCGTAACATCGTTTACCACAAAGTAACCTCATACAATCATAACATGTACCTAATTTAATGTTATTGTATGATATTATATTCTGTTATATTACTCATCATCAGCTACAAACAACACTACTCGTAATAGGTAATTAGGTTAGGTATATTTTTTTATATGTTGTATAGTTGTCGACCGTGTATTGTTTTTTCATGCGAGAAACTTGCGCACGCAGAACTGTGGTATTGGCAGCATAACCATTTTTAGGCGCGCACAATATTGTATGACAAACCTGTCAATTTAACCTCGTGTTAGCAACTAACTCTGAGTTAAAAGATATCTCGGGTTCGTGCAAGTGGGCCTTTATCGTTAAGAATAATTCATTAACCGTGGCGGGGGCCACACTAACGGGAAATACGTATAAACATCCATCATCGCTATAACTAACGGAATTTATTCTTAGTGTGGCCCCAGTTTTACATGCCGATAAGAATTGTTTGAGAATTGACGCTGTTCTTCTGGTTCTTCAGTGTCTTGAATGCTGGCTGCAATGTTCATCATCATCATCATCGACAGCTCTGATCCACCCACTACTGAGTGTAGACCTCCTCACTTTTGTACACACGGCAACACATCAAGTTAGACACCCTACATACCCATAACTACGCTACCAACAAAACAGAGAATTGTAGGAAAGGGACTGGGCATCGTGTCATCGGCCAATCATAGTATTTGTTGCTTTGCGTCTATGCACACAGGTGCACTTTTTTGGCACACATATCCAGAGCCGCCCCGCCACCGACGCACGCGCCGCCGCCAGCCAGTCCGTTCGCTAAATCGCTCGGGTTTTACACGTCACTGTCGTTCGGTCTATTATTTTATTATCTTGTCGTTATTTCTAATAACATCTTTTGAATTTGTGATCCATATTATGGCACCACAATTAACTCCACAACAGCGGCAGCTAATAGTGGTATTGCGAGATGGCGGTTACACTATAAGTATACATATATATAATTATGTAAATATATACTCGTTATTTGCGAATCATATTTTGATCAAGTTACAATTTGTCACTGATATGCAAATTACAAAAAAACAAGAAAATTTGAATTTCACGGGCTGCTACTACGGGGCCACCTTATGTTGATTGAGCTCAATGACTGTTTTTTTCTAGTCTTATATATAATTTTTTGACTTTTTTACATCTTATAAGTATTACTCAAGTGCAGGGTTGTATTAAGTTTTATTTTCAGTTTTATAAACAAACAGTTCAAATTGTTTTGAACATTTTGTGTTTTTTTTTTAGTTTTGGACATTATTACATATTAATTCGACGTCTAAACTTATAATATAAGTTATAAGTTTCATATTTTCTAGACTAAATATTTTCAAATTAACTGATCGAAATTATTGGAAATAAACATCGAAAGTTTTTTAAGTATTATTTCATTAAAAATATTACGTAGCATGAGTAGCAACAACATAAACTTAGACTTCTGAATATATATATTATAATATATATTTTTTTTCATTTAAATCCATTCATCAGTCATGAAAAGTAGTTCAACACTTTATTTTCAAACTGTTTTAAAACAACTTGTTTTAATCATGCCAATCCTGCTCAAGTGTGAGGATATTAATTTCTCAACAAAACATAACAAGTTTAATTTGACATCCGCACTATGCTTTGTGATTTGAAGTTTTTTGATATTACATGGTTATTATTTTATAATTATTGATAAAACATGACACTTATCAAAAACAAAGTGTGGAAACCACTACACTTCAACACAAATAAACATTTTTTTTCATTAAATTCTAAAAAAATATATTTTTTTCAATTTTGATGTCCTTAAATGTTACTCCGTTTTTTATACTGTTTTTTTTTTAATTCTTTAACTGTAAATGCCGGTTTCAGACTGGTGTAACGCGTAATGTAATTCACCGTGTAATTTAACGTAAATTCTTACTGTTGACGGCACACGAGCGTTATATGCGCACCTAAATCGCTCATTTTCATTCGATTCATGGCCTTATTGATTTTCATAAAAACCAATGCAGTTTGAGTTTTCGTCAAAATCGGCCTCGAAATAATTTGCAGTATTTTTCGATATTCCTCATACTTACAGATTAACCAACCACGCCCGGTTGGAAAATTCACTCTGTATAATGGTATTTTTATGACCTCCAGCGGCTAGCGCGAAACCAGAAAATAAAAAAAATATCCTAAACAGTGCAATACACCTCGTTTTTAGATGTTACCCCTCAAATAACATAAATGGTTTTAGTAATTAAGTTTTATTTGCCATAAATATTTTGTGATTTATTTAAATAAAGATTCGATTTTTATAACGGTGTTTTAATAATAAAACCTTTGCTTTCTACCACTGATTTATTTTCAAATGTCAAAATTGAAATAATCCTGTGGGATCTGTAGTTTTTTTGGTGTGAAAGTGAATCATAAACTAGGCCCACGTTCGCACAGACGATTTTCTCGCACTTGATTTTCAACGCTCTGTTTAGCGCGGAGAGTCGAAAATAAAACAGTGTGTTTTGGACGCACTGGGATGCATACCTACTAAATCTGGTGTTACGTTGTGAACAACGTCAGTTTAAAGGCAAAGAAAATTAAAATATTTTCAAGGCTTTCGACTAGTCTGTTCGGATCGGTCTGCGCACGTCTATACATTGATTGCCTTAATATAATTATCATATTAACAGGGCAAAGGGTAAAATGTTTGATAAATATAATGATTATATATTATTTTTAGAGGAGATCGGTAGCCCGCGAATTTTTTTTTGGTTATTTGAAAGTCATTGTTTAAGTTGAAATTTTGATTCACGTCTTTAACAATTTCCAATAAGCCACAGAAACCTCCCGAAACATCCATGTCCGGTGAGCACCTGCGTCAGACGAAAGGTTAGGATGCTGTAGCTCCTCTCCGTCACTCCTCAAAGAGGGGTTTTACTACCGCAATTGCGGCGTGCTTGGACCTTGGTTGCGACCGTCGTTCCCTCTAGATATACCGCCATGTGATCGCGCCGGAGCTACCTACTCGCAGTGCCTCGACTTGTCGAGAAAGCGGAGATGCTAGAATAATCATTGGTAAAGCTCGCTAAGTAAAAACTATTACAATTAATGAAAATTTGAATTACGCGGGTCTCAATCTACGCATTGACCTCAAAAATTAAGAAATAAGTGTTTCAGTGATTTTATAAAATCAGTTACTACTGGGCTACAAATTGTCTTACTGACTAACATAAGTAATATACTTATAATTATGATAATAATAAATGTATCAGTGAACATTCAGAAGCGCAGCGCAAACCGAAAAACAAATCGCATAAATTAATACGAGCTTAACTTGTTAACAAAATAATAAAAGATAAGTATCTATATGCATAGTAAAGTAATGTAAGAATGAAATATTTGAAACCAACAGAGAGGCGCGGGCGGCGCGTGTCACGTGGCATTCGTAATGTGCGTAAGTGAGACGAAATAACAAAAACATGTCGCACCCTCTCGCACGATTCGCAGCGTTCAACTTCTAGTAGTCCAAAGTCCAAACAGTATAGCTTGATGTGTCTCCGTGTGTACCATACTTCATGAAAATAATGTTCATTGTACAATGTAAAAAAACATAGGTATTGTAGACTACAAGTATCTAGCAAAATATAGTTTATCTAGTTTGATTTGACTTTGATGTAAAAGATCAATATAGTATGTTAACATTTTTTTATTGAGCCTGTTCTGTGTCCCACTCCTGGGCAAAGGCCTCCCTCCACTCCTTCCACCTTTCACAATACTGGGCGTCCTCCTTCCAGTTCGGACGGAACCTGTCCAGTTCGTCCCGCCATCTCCTACGTGGCCTGCCACATAACATTTAATTTTTACAAAAAAATTTACCTATCTTCTTTTATATCCATTTCCAACCAAAAGTAAAGCAAAGTTGAATAACGTTATTAACTTTTCAGGATTCGAGTACACTACATCCATTCAAGGAAGAAGGTTGATATCCCGAGGTGGTTATAGCTACTGTCTGCATATCAAGAATGGTGATAGATGTAGATGGTACTGTTCCACACATCACAGAAAGGGGTGCAGAGCGAACATTCATACGTTTGAGGATGTAATTGTAAAGATAAAGGATATTCATAACCATGCTCCTAAAATTTAAGAATATCCATTATCTTCATAATTTTTATAACTCTCTCCGTGGTACCATAAAAACTTTTAAACGTCTGTTGAACGCCTGGCAAAAAAAAAGTCAGATTATGACGTTGAAATGACGTCCGTTTTGCGTTTTGTTTTTTTAGACAAGTGTTCAACAGATTCTGTGTTTATGGTACTTATGAAGGCGAAGTGAACAAACTTAACATTGTAAAAACTTTAATGTAGATATTAATTATATATCGACTTCTGAAACAACAACAAAAATATAAAATAACTTTTCCTTCCGAAGTCTTTGTTTTTCATTTAATTAATGTTTTCTCTTAAAGTTTTGACTTATAAATGTTTTACTAAAACTCTATACATTAAGCTAAACAACGGTATTTTTTATATTGAAATCGCTCCCATAGTTTTCGCTCACCGAACGTTTTCATCTAGAAAGGTAGCAAATGCATTCTGCTGCACGGTGCTTTTTGACGTTTGATGATGTGTGATGCAAAACATAATCTCGAGTTTGACGTAGTAGTGGATAAAGATTATATTATTATTTAACTGTTTTTTGGTGTTTTCTAGAAGTTCATCACAACGGCGCGTGGGGCTCAGTCGATTCTTGTCGGGGGCTACAAGTTTCTTCGCCATAGAACCATAGGGGTCAAAGTGCGGTGGTACTGCGGAACCCATGGTACTAGAGGGGGATGTAGAGCCTACATGTACACACTCCTTGGAACTAATGATATCATAAGCTGTTACAACGAGCATTCTCATCCAGAGCCGGTTATGTTTAATTTTTAGGTATTTTTTTTTCTGTTGAATGTCAATTTTTTTTTTCAATTATATTCAATTTTACACCTGGAAATTATGATTACATCTACGGGCGTAGATTTAATATAACATACGGTGCTGCTCACCAGAACTTGGCTTGACACGCTACGGCGTGTCTAGATAGCCTTTTAAATATGTTGTAAACTAAATAAAACTTAGAAAAAGTCGAGCGTCAAACGATGTTGTATTTTTGTTCTTACTCGTATATTGTTTTAAATGTATCAATATAATAGCATAAAAAGTGTTATTGTACAATTACCTGAGTTTAAAAACGATTGATTTAAAATTAGTAAGTACTTCCAAGTTTTACTTACATGATGATTATAAATCATTGTAATTTTATTGTTTATGACAAACCTATAATTATTACGATTATTATGTTATTCGTAGCAGAAGTATTATGATGTAAATAAATAATATGTAGAATTGTAGACTGCTTTGTCGCCCGACATTCGCTGCTGATCAAATGTGGGTGCTTCTACCACGCTATTATCGCGCTGCTAACGTCATATTGTAACTCTGAAAGCGGCCGTAGTATCTACATATCGCATCATCATCATCAGCCTATAATGTTCCCACTGCTGGGACACAACATCATCATCAGACATGTCGCATAAATAAATAATTCTTTAGGTATGTGCCCTGACCTGACCGTGGCTCTAGAGACCAGAACGAAACTCTTGATTTCATATTAAGAAATAAAAAAATATTCAGTAACTTCTGTCTTTTATTAAATCCTCAATCTTTACATAAACACAAATAAAACATGCCTTGATATACACATCCCGTTCTATGACATCTACCGGTCAAATTAAACTATGGACTGATTAATACCAAAAAATCAGTAAGTAGGTACAGTTAAAGTTCTTTACACAAACAGTTTACGTACAAACAGTATTTTTTTTAATAACTTCGATAATATAGGATTAGGTGGCCTACCTGACGTCTTAAAACGTGAGTTGTTCCGCTCAGGGAACGAGATGGCGCTAGACGACTTGAATAGCTCTGTCTCTTTTCCACAGCCCAACTACTCACGCTTTAAAGCGTCATGGTAGGCCACCAGGGGGGGTATAACAGCGTCTTAAAACCAGGCTTGTTCCAGTGATTGAACGAGATGGCGCTAGACGACTTGTATAGCTCTGTCACTTTCACTCGCCGGAACAAGCCTGGTTTTTAAACGTTGTAATACCAGAGGCCTCCTAGAGGCAGCTTTTCTCTGACACCAGTAATAGCAACACCCATAAAAAAAACATCCATACAGGTACTAAATTGACTTTTTTAATTGACAGGCTTCGGGCAGCCAGTATTCGAGAAAACATCTAGAGGAGCAACGGTCATCACAATTGGTGGTTATAGATTTTACAAACAACGGACGGGTAATGGAACCACTCGATGGTGGTGCCGCCATGTGATCAAAGGATGTACCGCAGTACTTTACACTGTTGGAGATATCATTGTTCGCTGCAAAAACCATCATAACCATTCACCAGAGCAAGTATTATAAAATTTATATGAACAACCACAGACGTTAAACTATATTTAAATCTCTTTGTGAACAACGTAGTGCCATTAAATGATTAAGGTACGAATTCGTAGTCGACTGCAAACAACAGCAGCAAACGACGAGACGCTGCGACAGTTATCATTACGAACCAAACTGCAGATTATCGTGACGCAGTTCAGGTGGTTCAGGATGGTACGCCTAAAGTAGTTCCCATGAGGGAAAGAGACAAAGCTATACAAGTCGTCTAGCGCCATCTCGTTCCCTCACTGGAACTACTCTGGCTTTAGGACGAAATGGTAGGCCACCTGAACTGCGGGCGGATGACACGTCGCCTGTTTGAGACGTGTATTCGGAAGTCGCTACTTACGGACCAAAGTATGGAAACCAGTATTTTTGGAAGGCTTGTGTTTAAACACCACTCAAAAAAGTACCCATTTTACTACCAAAAAAAATCTAAACAGTTACCAAAATGGATAAATGGTCACCAAATAACGTTTCCTAAGTAATAAAGAAATAAACCTATTATGTGTAATAAAAACAAATCTACCTAAGCAGGGTGGACGAAGCCCCGCTTCGCGGGGCTTCTATTTTTGTGTACAAGGTTTAAAGAAACCTACCCAAACCGAACTTCGGGGCGTCCCTGAAATCTTGCTAAAGCGAGTTTTAGATTTGGTGACCATTTATCCATTTTGGTATACAAAAAGAATTATTGATGCTCATTTAAATTTTAGCCTTTTTGGAAACGTCTTATACTGCTGTCTGCAGTCAAGAACGAACTCGTATCTTATTGTATGTGGATGTAATAAATTAAATTAAGTTTAGTGTCTAGAGATAGTTTTTAACGCTTAATGGTTTCGCACATCATTTTAACTAAAAAATTGTACGAAATAATCTCAAATTGTATTGTAACCTATCCTAGTAGTATTAATTGGTTATTTATTATAACATTCGTTTTAAAAATTATATGTAGATCTACTGTGAATTTTTTGTTTTTTTGTTAGCGTGGTAAATTCATCAAATTAGTCCTCCCACACCGGACAGGGCGAGAGGGACTGTCAGACTTATACTGACTAAAATCCACGGTGTTCTTCAATAGCTCTTTATGTTCCGGGGTCCCGGTAAGGGAATAAGTTCCGTGACCCCGTCATTTTGCTGACGCTGTTTGAGTTGAGGCGCGCGTGGAACACGACGTCCATGGTCGGACAGCGAGTTAGCCTTTACTCGCTGTCCGCATGCCCACGTCTACGGTGGCCGGAGATCGTCTGCCGACGTCCGACACCGTGTGACTGTGAAAAGTTTAGAGAATTATGTAAGAGGCAGTTGAAGTAAACTTTCTCGATAGACAGGATACCTTTCTCTATAGTAAAGGGAGGATTTTCCGACCAGGCGGTTGTTCATGTCAGTGTATCGGCTGCTGCCCAACAGTGGGATTTTTAACTAAAGGGCTGTATTCTCTAACTTCTATTTAAAAAGCAATAAAATATCATTCTGCGTTTAATGTTTGAACTAGGCTTTGTATAAAAGTATTTGCTAATAAACATTTTTCATCAGTATTCCGACAGTTTTTTTGATCTTTGTTTTTTCTTTAATTCTCTCCATGACCTTCTTATCTGCACTTTTTCTTCTTCTGTCATATCTTTTATTTTCTTTTGGTTCATTCTCACTCTAATTATTTGTTTTTTCCTCTCTAATTCATATTTTGCCGGGTTTTCTTTTTTTAACTTCTCCCGATACCTTTTAGCTCTTTCTGCTCCCGTCAGTGGCCTGACAGCTGAAAATAATTTTATAAGTTCACCATAATACGTATAAAGTAGTCCGGTCAATATACATTTCAAATAACAATAATTCCCGGAAAGCTAAATATTGGTGGAGGGCTAGGGCTTACCATTAGTATAAATAAAGTTTTAAAAGTCCTCATCGATCCTATGCGTGATTCAAAAGTTATCTTCCAATTTTTTTAATTCCATTTCTTCAGTCCCTTACAGTACTCATGCCTATTTTAATATGTCTTTGAATGGGACTGTATCACCACAATTTTGTAGTATTTAATTATATTTATTTTGTCATTGACAATTCAAAAGTGCATGTAAATGGTCTACTTGAAATAAATGATTTGATTTGATCAATAGATCACTTTTATATTTTTACTAGCTTCTGCCCGCGGCTTCTGCCGCAACCGTACGCGGATCCTGTTGCTTATGGCTGCTACACACCTTACGATAAATCGTTACGATTAGTCGGTACAGTTCAAACTGCAACGATAAATCGACAAGTGTGTATGAGAAAACTCGAACAAACTGTACAGTTTTTCTCATAAACACTTGTCAATTTATCGTTACAGTTTGAACTGTACCGAATAATCGCAACGATTTATCGTAAGGTGTGTAGCAGCCATTATGCCAGCGACAACGGGGACGTCAAAATCTAATTGACCTCCCCGTTGCGCGTTGATTGTCGTTTGCAGTTTGGCTACAGGCTCTGAAACGTCTGATGTTGAATTCTAAGAGCCTGGGGACGGGAAAACAACGGTATGCCGCACTGGGATCACGTGGTGGGCTATGGCCACCATCTCCCTCTCAAAGGCAGGAGGCCTGTGTCCCAGCAGTGGTGATATTATAGGCTGATGATGATAAATAAAAAGCGTCAACACTTTTTCTCCAACTTCAACGGTTTGATTTGTGTTTTCTCTAGACTTCAGCCTAGGTCTGAGGTGTCAGACATAAATTTTGAGAGCCTTTTATTCAATCTGCAGAACTATCATATTTAACTGACCTGTTGGTCTAGTGGTTAGTGACCCTGACTGCTTTGCCGGAGGACGTGGGTTCGATTCCCACCCAGGACAAATGTTTGTGTGATGAGCACGATTATTAATGTTCTGTGTCTGGATGTTATTTTTCTATAATAATTATGTATGTTTTAGAAAAATATAAGTATGTTTATCAGTTGTCTAGTACCCATAACACAAGCTCTGCTTAGCTTGGGACTAAATGGCGTTGTGTGATAGTTGTGGAAAATTATTATTATTATTATTGAACAAGTAGAACAGTTTTTAGCCTTTTCTGTGACAGTAATTATGTCAAGATTATAAGCTTGCCTACGTGTAAAGAAAGGATCAGGACTGGATGAAATAAAAAACATTAATTTCGTATACTTAAATGGTTTTATTTCTAAATGTCACAATAATGACTAGATCTTAAAACGTACTTTTGACTACATCTTATATTATAAGTAATAAATAACACAGTGAGATTGCCAAGCTACAAATGGCGATATAGACATCAAGGTGATTATTTAATAATGTACCTTAAAATAGTTCAGGCTAGAATTGAAATCACGTATTTACATCCTGTTTCATCATCCCAGTGTACTATTATAATTGATCGAAGATCCTAGTCATATTTTTGGCAGACTACGTCATACAACCTTTCACACTGCGTGAATCGGACAAAAAGCGAGTCAATATAACTCCTTCCAAAACTTTTGGTAAAAAAACACTACAGAATTTTTCCCTTTAAAAATACGAAAAAAGTATGACATTATAATATTATGAATACCCAATTTTTTTTAAATTTCTTCTACTTAAAAAAATAAACATTTATTTTCAAATCACAGGAGTCCGGAATGCATTTGGTGTTTACTACCCAAATGTGATGATTAAATTAATTAACATGATCACAATAATTTAATAAGTACATGAATAAAATATCGATTTGTTATGTTTAACGTAACCAAATATCGAATAATAATTATACTTATGTTATGAATACATCAACATCTTTAGTTAAATAGGACAAGAGTATAATTAACATTTTTTTATTATTTTACAAATCACTTATCAAGTAGGTACTACGGGTGGCAAAACCACACACAGTAAGCTCACAGGTACACGAAAAACATCCACATCGAATAAGTTTTAATAAAATATCAATACATTTCATGTTAAACACACATAAAATACTAAACTACTTAGGTACTGTTTCTACGGTTACACATAGTCATCAAGAATACACATTTTATGGAATTTAGGAGAAATATTAACTACTTCCAAACATATTTTTTCAATTAACTACTGTCATCGCCTGGTGTTAAGCAGAAATCGTGGAATTTACTTTTTTTGTTTTATCACATCATTCCTATTCAATCTTATTTTTGTTCATTCTGAGTCTTATTCGCCGTTATTCTTAATCATTTTTATTCTTATTCAGTCCTTCTTTGTTCATTCGTATTGTTAATAATCAATAAATTCGTTGAGCTTTGATATATTAATAATTTATGTCTTATTAAGATCGGGTTTAGAGCCGACCCGGAATAATATTCGGTTTTTTTTTGTTCATAAAAAAAGACAAGACGTTACATTTATTCCATATACGAATAATTATATAATTTATAGTAATTTTTAATTGATGATTTTAAATTAAATTATCGACATTCCTTGCATGAACGGCAGCCATCTTTGCTGTAGACATTTTATTGACATATACATACAAGTGTGTTGCTCTTCCTGAAGTATGTTACTATAACAAGTAATCATAGTAGCAGTGCATATCCTATTATGAACGCATTGCCATATTACATTCCCATTATTCCATTGAAACTTTAATGTATATTCGTGTCCACTTCGTTTGTTTTTAAAGTACTTGTTAATTATAGCCAGTTCTATCGGTATGTCAATCATTGCACTTGTAAAGGGTAGATTTACATTAAAAGGTCGTAAATTGGGTCTATCCATTAAATAGGCAGGCGAGATGTTTTCATTTACAGTTTCGATGTTATTCTGGTTTATGCGGGTGGCAACTTCATTACCCTGACCATCATTAATTGGTGGTTTGGAGTAAAGCTTTGTTATGTAAGCATCAGAAAGTTGTTGACAGTTATTACTTCCTACTAAATAAGGTCGATTTGTCAAGCAAGAATCAGAAGTTTCTTGACAATCAGTAACTGATCGCAATGGAGGTCTGTTTGTTAAGTGACCATCAAACATTTGCTGACCGTCATCAACTCGTAATAGAGGTCGGTTCGTAAATCGGGAATCAGACATTTCTTGACCATCATTCATTGGTCTTACAAGGGGTCGGTTTATAAAGCGGGCATCAGACATTTGTTGACCTTCATCGACTGGTCTTAAGTAAGGTTGGTATCTTAAGAGAGCATTAGACTTTTGACCCCCATAAATTGGTTGTAAATCAGGTGGGTTTGTTTCATAATTAACTGGTAAATTAGATAGATTTGTAAAGCGAACCTCAGACATTGTTTGCAAATTATTAATAGGTCGTAAATTAGGTCGATTGGTTACGGGGTCTCCTACAATATCCTGATTTTCATTCACAATCCTGGAATTAGTTTGACTGGCCAAAGAGACAAGGCGTATGTTCTCATTTTCATAAGTAGGTATGTTATTGTTTAGGGATCCCGGAGACATTTGATTTTTACGTGCATTTAGTCGGGTATGTAACCCCACTCTTGTTAAATGTTGATCTTCTTGTACAGGTCTATCATAAGGAGTCGGTCGATTTTCGGAACGGTAGTTAGGACTGTTGGGTATAGGAACATATGTCATTATACCATTTTCATTAACAAGTAGGCAATTAGATATAATATTAACGCGGCCAGAAGATGCACTGTTGTTTTCATTTATAGTTCTGTGATTAGGTGCATTATACATACGGTCAGAAGACATATTACGAATTTCATTTGAAGTTCGGAAATCAGCCTCATCATTTGCGCGGACAGGTACCATGACAATATTGTCATTTACAGGGCGGTTATTAGGTATGTAACTGGGTTCATTCTTAATACTTCCAGGAGCCAAATTAAAATTTTGATTTACGGATGAGAAATTTGCTTCGTTAGGAATACTGCCATGCGAAATATATGGATTGTTACTTACAGGTCTGTCATCAGAAACGAGAGATTTATAAAACTGCGGTCTGCTGTATGTTGATGCTGTAGCATTATTATTAGTCTGATCATCATTAGCTTGATTATCATCACCAACTTCTTCTTCTTCAACGTCTTCGTCAGACTGATCATCTTCAATTTGTTCTCCCTCAGTCTGTTCACTACCAGTTAGATCTCCCTCATTCTGTTCACTACCAGTCTGATCACTATCAGTCTGACCATCATCAGCCTGATCCTCTTCAGATTTATCATCTACAACCTGCTCATTAACAACATTATCAGTATAAGATGGTACAGATGCTGGTAGATAAGAACGGTAAGTAAGTGCGCTGTTCACGTATCCAGGGAACATTCTTAGATTTTCCCGTAAAAATCGTTGAAAAAGAACATTTACTACGGGATCGTCAAAAAATCGTGTAATAGGCTCACTATAACCCGTGCTAGGAGGCACAACCGGGTCGTTGATAAGATCAGATCTGTAACAAACTTCGTTATAACTCTGACGAGTAGAAGAAAATATTGCAGTTTTATTTCTAGATAAATAACTAGAACCGTCTGACTGCATATTATTTTGAATTAAATTCGCATAACCGGATGCACCTTCATTGTTTACGCTAACAGGCTCCCTCAGAATATCATCTACAGATAGGACAGTGGGTTTATTGTCAGCGCGTGTAGGAGACTTATTCAAAGTTTCAGATTTAGGTGTTGGTTTGGATTTATTGTCTTCATGAGCAGGAGACTTGTTCATAGTTTCGGAACATTCTCTAAGAATAAGTTTATTGTGTACGTGGTCAGAAGACTTATTCACAGTCTCGCATTTAAGTTCTAGTCTAGGTTTACTGTCTACGCAGGCAGAAGAATTAGTCGTAGTCCCGAAATCTTGCTCAGGACTGGAAATATTGTCTAAATTTTCAGGACCCTTCTTTATAGGTCCGGAATCATGTACTGGTCTAGGTTTATCGTCTACGCGGACAGGAGACTTCGTGACTGTTTCTGAACTTAGCCCCAGACTAGGTTTATTATCTACTCCGTCAGGACACTCATTCAAAGTCTCGGAATTAGGTCTAGGACTAGTTTCATTGTCTGCACAAGCAGGAGACTTATCCGAAATCTCTGAATTATTTTCAGGATTAAGTTCATTATCTCCGAGCATAGAACACACATTCGTAGTTTCTGTGTTAAGTTCGAGAAGTGTATTGTTTGAGAAGACAGGAAACATAATATTAAAAATATCATTAACAGATTGGTAGGAAAGTTCATTGTTAACATGTATAGGAGATATATCTAAATTTTCTTTTAAAGAATCGCAACTAAGCTCATTGTTTACGCGGCCAGGAAACATTATATCAAGAAAATCATTCGTAGATTCGATATTAGGATCAAAGTTATTGTGTACAGGACACATATTTATGTTTTCATCAACGGATCCGTATTTAGATCCGTTAAAGTCATCCCTGTCTATAAGCAAAGTGGTTAAAAACTTTACTCTGTACTTCAATAAAAATAATGATACTGGATCTTCATTATCCTCTGGATCACTAATGTACTTCTTTGGAATAAGTCTTGTCCTCCGGTTTTTGATAATTCCTCTCACGCGATTGAATTTGACGAATTTCCTTGGAAAGAGTATTTTTCTCTGGTTTTTTCTTATTCCTCTTTTTTCATTATTTTTATATTTAATCTCATCTTCTTTGTCTTTATCGCGCGCCTCATGTGCTTTTCCTTTATCACTCGCTTCATCTTCTTTATCTTTATCACTCGCCTCATGTTCTTTCCCTCTATCACTTTCCTCATCTTTTTTCTCTATTTCGTTCGCCTCATCATCTTTCATTTTATCACTCGCCTCATGTTCTTTCTCTATTTCGGTCGCCTCATCTTCTTTCTCTTTATCGCTCGCCTCATCTTCTTTCCCTTTAACAGTCCCTTCATGTTCCATCTCTATATCGCTTACCTCGTCTTGCTCTATTTCTCTAGCCTCATCTAGCTCTATTTCGCTCGCCTTACCATCTTCTTCTTTAACGCTTACCTCATCTTTCTCTATTTCACTCGCCTTACCATCTTCCTCTTTAAACCTCACCTCATCATCTTTGTATTTAAAGCTCACCTTATCTTCTTTCTCTATTTCGCTCGCCTCATAATCTTTCACCTCGCCTTTTTTCTCTTTATCGGTCGCCTTATGTTCTTCTTCTATATCGCTCGCCTCATCTTGCTCTATTTCGCTTATTTCAACATCTTTCTCATTAGCGCTCGCCTGATCATCTTTCTTTATATTGCTCGCCTCATATTTCTCTATTTCGCTCGCCTCATCATCTTTCTCTTTAAAGCTCGACTCATATTCTATCTCCTTATAACTCGCCTCATCTTGCTCTATTCCGCTCGTCATATCATTTTTTTGTATAACGCTCGCCTCATCTTTTATCTCTGTATCACTCGTTCCTTCTTTTTTCTCTTTATCGAGCACTTCATGTTGTTTCTTTTTATCGCTCGGTTCATGTTCTTTCTCTTTATCATTCTCCTTACCTTCTTTCCCAATATCGATCACCTCATCTTTTTTCTCTATTTCGCTCATCGTTTTTTCCCCTCTGATTTCATCAGGTTTTTCTGAAATTAACCATTATTTATAGTGCTTGTTTAAATTATTCTATGCTTATCTAATTTTTTATCGCCTTATTATCCTAACAGATAATATTAAATCGGTAACGAATAAAGAAAGTGTAACTCTGTTTTGAACCTTACCCGTATTAAGTACACGATGCAAATTACTACTTCATTAACATGAGTATTTCGATAATTATGACGAGGTCAAAAAGTGATGTAAGTTTTCGTTTTCGTGCTGACGTTGGTTTTGTGTGGTGTTGTAAATTTTTCGTTTTTCTCGTATATTTATGGGTACGTGTAAGTCAGCATGGTCACAATCGTTAGATAGAAATCATGACCCATTTTTTATCCAGATTTTTTTGCAACCGTTTTTTATGAGTGGTCGTTTTATCGTGTTTAATGATTTTATTGCTAAAATAAAACGATTTTAATATAAATTTCAATAAAGACAACAAAATAACCAAAATTTTCATTTTCCATTCAAATATAAATATTTCTTGTAACACTTTGTAACAGTTAATTTGACTTGTGTTTGATAAGTTTAATTGTATATAAGGAGATGTATGAGGATCAAGTAAAAACAATATCTCTAAAAGCAAATAATTTACTTAATGTTATATATCTACCGTTAACAAGATCACCTTAATATTTTATAAAAGACATAAAGTTGTAAATAACATAACTTTAATTTATTAGTCTACATAATTAAGAGAATTTAAACTATATTTTAATTTACAAAAATTTGAATCGCTATGATTCGCCCAACAACTATCACATTCCTGTTACATTTTATGATGGCAGTTGAATAATTTTGTCTCACTCAGTCGTGCTGAAAATCATTAACTATTTTCAGTTCCATTTCACGCAACCTTAGACCTTGAGAGCTCTTCTAACAATTTCAACTTTAAGCGACAGTGACGTACGTTGACCTACACGTCATAAAGCAGAATCCTATAAAGAAGAAGTCAAAGTCAAGGTGCTCCTGCCGCACTAGAGTAAGAGAATATGACATAACAGTTTTTGTTAACCTTTATTCTTTGAGTTTGTTAAAATGTTACACATTGTAATAAATTGTAAAACTGTTACACATTGTAGCAAATTGTTAAAATGTTTCACATTGTAAAAATATGTTATATACAACGTTAGAGAATATTACATAACATTTTTTGGCTAACTTTTATTATTTGATTTGTTAAAATGTTACACATTGTAACAAATTGTTATCGAGCTACAAAGTACTTCTTCTATTTTTTTAACTTTTACGAGTTTTATAGCTTCCTTGTTTTCCGTTGTGTAGTTTTTAATGTTCTACTGTATTATTATCTGCTACGCCTTTTCCAAGTATACTGGGCTTGGATGGGACGGCTAGATACCAGTATTTACATGAAGATATCCACAACCCAGTACTTGGTAACACAATGTCCTTGAAATAATGCATTTTGGATTATTTTCAGAATGTTTACTCACTTTTTGTGAGAAATCATGACTTCTGCCCTGGGTTGCACTGAGTAAATCCTCCCTGCATCCATCCCATCGTATTTCTTTCATGTTTCAGAGCCATGGTTTCATTGTTGTTTTTTTTTATATTTCCCAGTATTTTAATCCTGATAGTCAACCAAGTGACAACCAAGGCTATCATTAGTCCCTATTTTTTCTTCTTCCTTTACAAAGACTGGTACAAAACAAGAAGATTCGACTTCTTGTGTTGAAGTTCTACTTCGCTGACATCGTTTCTGAATCCTCCACCGTTTCCTTAGTTCCTCTTTCTGGGCCTCATCTAACTCTACCTTAATCTTGGGCTTCTCTTTTTTCCTTTGTTTATAATATCTCTGTTGCTCCCTGTATTTCTCTTTCTCTTCGTCATTTAACTCTGCGATCTTCTTTGGAGGGTTTTTCACGCGCTGTTTTCGTTTCTCGTTTCTCCATCGTTCTCTCAGTTTGTTTTTCTGTGCATTGTCTAACTCAGCGAAGCTTCTTCGTCTCTTTTGTCTCGCTCGCTCTATGTCTTGTTTTCGTTGCATTTTGTATTTTTCAGGCTCATATAGTTCTATTTGTTCCTTAAAAAGGAGTGATCTCTCTGCAGGAGTGAGAAGCGTAAAAGGCATCTGAATAGGTATTTCGCTAACTATCCCTAGAAATATATAATTAATTTATAGATTTAAAGTTACATTACTTTGTTGAGGAAAAATAAAACATTTAACTGTATTAGAACCACTTTTATTTTAAACATGAATCGCTTTAACATCGGCAGAAATCTCTAGGTAGGTACCTAATTCAGAGATTTGAGGTAAGTATCATGTAGATATTAGATTGGTCTCGAAAAAATACTTATATTGATGAAGTAGAATAAAAGATTTACCGGTATAATCAAAAATATTATAATTTTCAATATTTTAACAAGTAACAGTGTACGATTGATTGAAACAAAATAACATTTTGCTATTAAATAATGTTCTATAGGTACTTAAAGATGAAACAAGTTTACACGTTTTTTGTGTCTCTCATTTCTTGTTATTTAGTATTTTAAAATATTTGAATAAAGTACCTACCGTCAAACAGGTAAAAGAAAAATTCAATCCCCTTTACTCCGATTGACTACAGTGTATATGGATTAATACATTTATATATCATATATAATTATGCATAACTAGCTGACCCGGCAAACGTTGTTTTGCCATTTAAATTATTTCTAGTTTTCCTTATTTGTTCACCGTTTAGACCTACCCTGGACTACGACAAACATTTTAAAACCAAAATCAGCCAAATCGGCCCAGCCGTTCTCGAGTTTTAATCAGACTAACGAACAACAATTCATTTTTATTTATATAGATAGAAGATAGATAGATAGATAGATAGATAGATAGATGCACAGTCAAACATACATAAATCTCTTTTTTATGACATGCCATCTTTACACACAAAGGTACTGCTAGCACAGTTCTTAAATTTATTTTGGTACAGTCACGTATAGATTTGGGTCTGACAAGTTAAAAGCCACAACATAGCTGGCACCTCAATATTAATTCTTAGCTTATAATTACACAACAGTTTACACAAGTAGGTAAAAAATCTATTTCCAGAGTTATCCAAAATGTTATCTACAGTAATAGTTAAAATCTTTGAATAACTATAAATAAAATAAATATTTATTCGTGTATAACATTTATATCATTTCTTTTTAATACGATGCCTTAGAATATCTCCAGTGTCGTGGGTGCATTTACTAACATATAAACTCACATACACAAACGCCCAGACCCAGAACAACTACTTGTAGATTGTAGAGTGCGGGAATCGAACCCGCGACACGCAGCGCAGCAGTCCAATCGCTCAGCCACTGTGCTCACCGTGTCAATGACCGACTTATTAATTTCTACAGGTAACAATCAGGAATGTCGTAAGTAACAATATAAAAATACCAGTAAGGTATGGTAGGTACATATATAAAATGAAAACCTAATATAAATAATATTTATCTAATGAAACGTACCACTACGGCTATAACTATTTATTATTATGATTATTATGAATAAGTTTTTAATTTATGATTTACTAGCTGTTGCCAGCGGCTTCACCCGCTACAACTCGAAAATTATCCCACGGGAACATAAAATCGGGATAAAAGTTATCCTATGTGTTAATCCAGGTTATAAACTATCTGTGTACCAAATTTTAGCCAAATCCGTTCAGTGGTTTTTGCGTGAAAGAGTAACAAACATCCATACATCCATACATCCATACTTACAAACTTTCGCCTTTATAATAGTAGCAGGATAATATTAAATTATTTTTTAATTTATATTTGGTCAAGATGTATAACTTACTACTTAAAACTACTGTACATATAGGAAACCAAAATTTCCTTGAAAAATAAAATGGGAATATTTGTAATGTCTTTGATTTGAAACGCTTTGATTTTTTTACTATGTACTAGATAAATTAAAAACGCTCAATTTGCTCAAAGTTTACGCAAGCATCGACATGATTAACACATTGTCAATTTTAAAGCTAAAGGGTGTTAAAATTACCGAGGGACATACTTTGAACGAATTTACGTTTCTTTTGCAATGAGCCGAAATCCGAGAAACATACAATCTGCTGTTCTGTTTAATTGGCTCAAGGTTGGTCCTATAGTATAAATGGTTTACGCTTTCTCTTTCTTGTTAAACCTAACACCCTGTATGAAAGAGTTGATATTTAATCATTATTATATTGACAACACCCTAGCTAGATGCTAAATATGCATAATAATTATGATATGATGTTATGCATCCTAGATGCTAATGTAAAGCTTAATAAGAAAATAATTTAATTATTAACAAACTGAGATAAAAATAACACTGAATGTAAATATTGAGCTTCGTAAAAGTTAAGGTCTCGGTTAAAATCAGTTTCTAAATAAAAATTGAGTGAAAAAGACGCTGACGGCCATCTTCTCGAACAGAATCAAATATAAGTCATATGATTGGCTGTTGATTATTCAAACTACCAATCACAGCACACTTACTTTGCACTTTATTTGACTGTTTGTTAGGAAGCAAATGTTAGGTGAGTATCCGTTAAAGAAACCGGTATTAGAGTCGCGAGCCTTTCTTAAACGATTTTAGAGTACAGTTCGATCCAAACAGCTCCCTTACTATCCTAACAACTTTCCTAAACTTTACCTAAATTAAAAACAAAGCTAAATATCATTTGGGTTTTCTTAAGCCTCCGTGGTCATGTATATTGTACATTTTGATAATAGCATCTTTAAAAGTAGTCAGTTTGGCCTTGCATCCTTTATCGCATTTGTTGCATACCCAATGCGTCTCATGTTTCTGGTTTATGTGTTTTGAACGCTTCTTAAATCTATGCTCTCCTAGTATTATGATCGCATTTCCTTGCCTCGACCAGCTGTATCTTGGGATTATTCCTTCTGAAAATAATATAGAACTGTATTAAAAAATAATATATTAAATGGATTAGTAAGGTATAGAAAGCATAATACCTATACCGACACAGTATTTTACTTTACCAAGCCAACCTCACCTAGCCGACGGCGACGGACGTCAGCAGAGGATCTCCGGCCACCGTAGGCGACCTGCTGTCCGAACATGGACCATGCCCGTGTCGGCGGCGCGTTGTGTTCCACGTGCGCCTCAAAGAGTATCAGCATAATGACGGGACCCTCCTTCCATTCATTTTCTTATTAGTACTTATGCATGTATGAAATTACACTTGCAAATACAGGTAAGAAAACAACAATAATTCTGTCATAAAAATATGTATTACCTAAGTAATTATTGAATAATCATAATTGATTCAAAATCGTTGTTCTTTCCATAAGCTTCTGTAGTACGATACTTTTTAAATGCGAGATACAAAGCTTTTGTTGACATTTTTCCATCTAACTCTTTAAACAAAACATCAAAAATGGGGTCTGAATAAGAAACTTTAGGTTTCTGTAAATATTCAGCATATTTTTTAAATAACTTATATTGAGTTTCTATAGGAACTACCGCTTGTCGGCCGACCGGCCTAGTCTTTTTCCTAACTTGACGTCCTGTAAAAAAAAAACGAAAAATAACAATCTGAAAATCATAACACAGATTTTATCACAGCAAACCCTTAATTGCTACCACCAATGTGAGGGAGCCCCTTTAAAGAGGTGAATCCAAAGAATCTATCTTTGGATTCACCTCTTTAAAGGGGCTCCCTCACCGCGAGCATTCACCTGTAATGTAACGTTATAGATTCGAGCATTTCATCGGGGAGGGAGAATTACAATCGTAAATCACAATGCGCACCTTGTATCAAATCTATACTAAATGTACACGAATGCTCGTCAGTCAGGGAGGTAGTACTGTAATGTAATGCTCAAAGTCGAATCTATAAAGTTACTTTACACGCGAATGCTTTCGGTGAGGGAGCGCCTTAACACATTTTCATATTATACTATTTTTTTTAAACATAACATCAGAATCATTTATTTGTCTAACATTCGTTCTAACATACATTATAAGATCCTTAGTTAGATAGTTTTAATTAAATGCGCTATGTTGTGTCAGCAATTACATCCAAATATTTATTTTAAAGATTAGTTAAAGTTATTTGTTACGGGGCCATCTCAAGAGGGCCAAAGCCTGCTGGCAAATTACCGTGACCGTGGAACATAAAGGGCTATTGAAGGACACCGTGGATTTTAGTCAGTACGAGTCTGACAGTTGTTCCCGTCCCTGCCCTGGGAGGGAGGACTCATTTCAAGATTAAAACACGTAGAAAAAAGGTATTGAGGCCATAGTGCTTAATTGGTTAACGATTAGTGTAAATAGGTAAGGAATACTTAACTAGAAGTTGCGGTATCTTCAGTTCAGTATATTCTTTTAAAATCTGCGTTTTTTTATTTACTCCTGGTTTTTGAGTCCTCTCTCTCACAGATCGGTTTCCTGTAAAATAGAAAAATACAACAGTTGTCGCTAAACTTAATAATAAATACATACATAGAATTAAAATTAGTGTTCGCGGTAGTAAGTTATTGTTATTGTTTTGTATTACATATAATACAAAACAATAAGCGAAGGAATACCAATCAAAAGTAAATAGTTTCTCACTATCCAGAATCAATAACAGGTTTCAAGCTATTATACGGGTTTTACGGAGACTAGAATCATTTAACAATAAAAGCTGGGTACGGACAAAGCTGGGTAGCAAGGTTTTTGATTTCAAGATAATTATATTGGTAGTAACCTACGACAGTTTGGACAACTTCCTGAGATCGATCATCATCAATGGTGAAGGCAAGTCAAAGCTAATTGTAGATGGCGCCACCATAGCTTAGTCCTAATCCGACCAATGACGTAGTACTATTTTGAAGTACCTTTAAGATTTGAACTGATTCGAACCAATGACGATGCTTGGAACAAGCTATACTAGCGCCATTAGTTCCCCAGTTGCCATCCCCATTGTTTACCATTTTGACCTTTAAGGGGTTCTCGTCATGCGGGACTACAATACCAACAGTCCTTGCGTAGCGATACAATCTGCTAGGGAAACCATTAAAAAAAAACGAATCAACCAAAAACGTTTATTAGTAATTAAAAAATAAATTGCATGAGTTCTCAATCATCAGTGAGAAACCACAAATCTACTTAGTTCTAATCTAGTATCTAATTAGTACTACTTTTTATTTTAGAAGGTAAGAATGAATTCCAGACATTACAATAATTTATGTCATAAAATATAGAGAGTCCAGAGTCCACACGGCGCGTCGTCGTTCACACGTACTCCAAGAAAACTGACGGGAACCATAGGGCCATACGCGGGTGAAACCGGTGGCAAAAACTAGTACATCATAATTCTATTTATTCGTCAGCACGCACAGAAGAGAAATCTACTATAGATGGTTGAAATACATGAACATGCCTTTTATAACACCTCTTTGAATTGGTACATGTAAGGAATACTGGCTGTATTGCTCGAAAAGTGAACAAAATTCAAACATTCTGAATGAACATGATCTATTTATGGGAGGTGTTCGTTCTTATAATTATCATAAAATTCATGTAAAGGCGCTCCCTCACCGCGAGCATTCACCTGTAATGTAACGTTACAGATTCGAACATTTCATCAGTGACGGAAGACTATCGAGCATCACAATGCGCACCTTGTATCAAATCTATACTAAATGTACGCGAATGCTCGTCAGTCAGGGAGGTAGTATTGTAATGTAATGCTCAAAGTCGAATCTATAATGTTACAGTACACACGAATGCTCCCGGCGAGGGAGCGCGTTAATGTTTTGCAAATAAGTACATGTCAAACATTATAATTAAAAAAGAACAATATTTCTGGTAGTCGTAAGAATATGCCATAATTATTGAATAATCAGAATTGATTCAAAATCAGTTTTTTGAAGTTTTTTAGAGAAGAAGTTTTTTCTGTAAGCTGCTGTATTACGATACCTTCTAAATGACATAGCCAAAGCGGCTGCTGTCATTTTTCTATCTAGCTCTTTAGACATAATATCAAAGATGGGGTCTGTAAAAACAATTCTGGGATTCTGTAACTCTTCAGCATATTTCTTGAATAATTGATATTGAGTTTCCTTATCAACTACCGATTTACGGCCGGGGCCGACCGACCGAGTCTTGTTCCTAACTTGGGATCCTGAAAAAAAAGTGAAGAATAACAATCTGCCAATCATAATTAAGTATACAACGTGTAACGTTAATTGCGCAATACCTCTCGTGGGGTAACTCAGCCCATGTTACTGAACAATGTTTGTTCCAAGACTATTGGAAATTCGCAAAACTGCTCTCAAAACGGTGAAGGCAAACATAGTGAGAAAATCGGCATGTGTAAGAACCAAAAATTTTAAGACACGTGACATCTACCAACCCGCACTGGGACCGCGTGGTGGATTATGGACCACTCCCTGTCACAGAGAGGAAGCCGGTGTCCCAACAGTGGGATCATTTAAAGGCTGATGCTGATTACATTTTTAAATATATGACGTAACATTAAGTATACAAGGGGTCACAGCATTTAAATAGTGTAAATAGGTAAGGAATACTTAACTCGAGGTTTCGGTATCTTCACTTTAGTATATTCTTTTAAGATCTGCGTTTTATTGACTCCTGGTTTTTGAGTCCTCGCTCTCAAAGCTCGGTTTCCTGTAAAATAGTGAAAATACAACTATCAGTGACCTAAATTCATAAACAAGATATTGTTGTGTGAAAGTATTATGTACGTATTATTTTTCACAAGAAATATACAAAAGAATAACAGTAAAAGGTAAATAACTTTCCTACTAGAATCAAGATAACTTTCATAATCATTATTTTCTTTTTCCAGATCCTGATATGTATATTAGTATCATAATAATATAATCTATGATTACTTAAACTCAAACTAAAATTTAAAAAATAAAACTAGATAACATTTTCTAAAAAGGTTATCCCTTTATTGAACCACATCAAAATAAGTAAATACACAGATTGGTTTTTAAAATGCTTTTCATTTACTTGGAATACCTACGTAGTTTTTAATCATAATAATTATATTAAATAAAACACAGAAGAAAAAAATGCCTTTGAAATCATCTTTTAAAACCCTTTTGAATTAGTATAAGAAATACTGACTCTATTGTTTAAAAAGCGATCAAAGTTCAAATGTTCTGAATGAACAATTATTATTTTTAATTTTTAATGGAAGTATTTTTCTTTATTATCATAAAAATAAAGAAAGAAAGAAAGAAAAAAGTTTTATTGACACGTAAACAGGACAGAACAATAGTAATAATACATAGATACAAGAAGAAGAAACACAAAGCAAAAACTAAATTATACATGAGAAATAAAAAATAATTTAAGATATTAAACGAAAAGAAAAACAGAACAAATAACATGAATTGTCCTGTGCAAAGCCAAAAGACTCCTATCTCAGCATGTGCTGCGAAATTTATTAAAATGTCACAGCGCAGGTTTTCTGATAGGGCCCAAGTACTAATCATTTCATATTAGGGACTTTACCCTGTGCTTTACTTGCAAAAACAGTTTATCACCACACATATTATTAAAAAAAAATCGCGTGGCACTCGGAGACTGCCGTTGTAAAGCTATTGCACAGCTTAAAAAAAAAAAAAAAAAATATCGACTAACGCGAATATTCAACGAAAATATTATTTACTTATTTAAAATGTTTGTGGTGGACTACTGTAATATGGAAAAATAAATTATAATGAAAATCTAAGTGCGTCTTTTATAAACAGGATTACCAGGTCTCACTTCCAAACTGGGTCAAAATTTTCAACTGGTTAGAGACCAGCACGCTTCCACTGAGCCACTCTGTTTTGTTGTAAAAGATAGGTTTCATTGTGAAAACCTCCTTTTGTAGCTGGTCGTTTAGACTTTGTAAGAAAAAGTAAATTGTCCTTGTGATGGTTTTTTTTTTTATTAGTCTCCCAAACTGAAACGACGTTACACGATGTTAGGTTAATTTCGTTAAGATTTTTTGTTACGAAATTTCTTGATTCGGTCGCCACGCTCAGGGCTCGCGATAAGAGCTATGCAATAGCTTTAAAATAAAAAATATTTCTGTTTTAAAATATCGCGTCAAAAGCCGTCAATCATTTAAATTTTTCAATAAATATCTTTCTTGTAGTAAAATGCTACACTCCTTATGTGCTGACGTTCTATTCTATAGTAGAAAATCTTTTTAATTATTTATAAGCCATTTTTCTCTTCACTATTATTAATAGCTAGGTATTAATATCTTTGTGCTTAAAGGTGCTTAGTCGTGGGTAACGATATTTAAGTGCATATGCCAAAGTATTGCATGAACAGGATTGATTCAAATTCATGTACGACACCTTTTAAAGGATAGATACAAAGCTTTTCGTGTCATTTTTCGATCTAGCTCTTTAGACATAAGATCAAAGATGGGGTTTGAACAAGAAATATTAGGATTCTGTAACACTTTAGCATATTTTTTAAATAATCCATATTGTATTTCCTTATCAACTAACGATGGTTTTCCGATCGGCCGAGTCTTCTTCCTAATGACTTTTAATCCTGTAATAAAAAGGAAAATAACAATCTGATAATCATAGCAGACTTTATCACAGCGAAACTCATATAATAGCTACCAGTGATTATAATTCTATGGATTTCTCTCATCAACACATTTTTACATATAAATACTTAAATAATACTATTATTATATTATTATTTTTTTAGCACTCATGTTAGCAACTGGCATGATAACTCGAAATGCGATTATTGCTTTGACGTTCTGTTTAGATGGACACTTCCCTTACGAGAAATCTTCCCTTGCGAGGCAATTATCGCCCAAGTCAACGGGCGAGAAGAGTGAATGTTTAGACGAAGAGAATATTTTATATTCCTTCTCTAAGAGAGAAACTCTCCCCATCTAAATGGGCCTTTAGTGATTATGTACCAAAGCTATTGGGGTTAAAGTACTCAATTCGTTAAGTAAGTGTAAATATGTGAGAGGTACTTAACTAGAGGTTTCGGTGTCTTCATTTCAGTATATTCTTTTAAGATCTGCGTTTTCTTATTTACTTCTGGTTGTTGAGCCCTCTTTCTCACAGCTCGGTTTCCTGTAAAATAGAAAAATGTAGCAGTTACCAATCTAGAATCCTTAAAATAGATTTCGTCGCTAAAACTCGCTATCACAACCACTACCTAAATATAATTTTCAATGAGTATTATATTTAAATACAAAACAAAAAGCAAAGAAATACAAATAAAAGATAAAAAGTAACCCTCAAGAATTATACGTGTAACGTTAGGTAATAGCGCAAAACCTCTCGTGGGGTAGCTCAGCCCATGTTACTGAAGAATGTTTGATCAAAATCTTTTGGGAAAATAATAAATAAATAAAATAATATTTTTCATAAAAAATGAGAAAGTGATCGAGCCCATCAGTATAAAAACTCTTTTTATTATTTATTTTTTCCAAAAGTTTTTGATCAAGCATTGTTCAGTAACATGGACTGAGTTACCCCACGAGAGGTTTTGCACTATTAACGTTACACGTTGTATAAGGTATTTTTCAGGGTTTTGAATAGTGGAACTTTTTAACAATAACCACTGAGTAGGTACTTAACATCCAGCTGGGTAGCAAGGGTTTTGGTCGTTCGTTCCAGTCAACACGTATCACGTTTCATCGGTCGCGTCGCGTTTTGATAATATGTTTCCGCCAAAGCAAAGGCAGAACGCGATGCGATCTGAGGCCTTACCACGAGCTCTTAACGCGATCCAGTTTAAGCTGTGGGAATGAAATGGCGCTAGACCACTTGTATAGCTCTGTCTCTTTCCCACAGCTTAAACTGGATCGCGTTAAGAGCTCGTGGTAAGGCCTCTGACGTCGACGAAAGCACATAATGACATCCTGTTACAAGGATCGCATGCGAACAGATCGCATCGCCAGATCGTGTTGCCGGATCGCGCTCTGTGGGTTGCCTTAACGGGGTTCTCGTCATGCGGGTACGCTATACCAAGAGGGTACTCACTTAGCAGCGTAGCACATAAGATACGGTATCAAGTGAGTACGTAGGCACGAGCCCGCTGCGAACCGCTCGCTGTAAGTTCGCAGTGATACCGCCTCTCGGCGAGTCATACAAACACAAAGGCGGCTCGCAGTGTGCTCGGACGAGCCGTACCCACTTGCAGGTTGATACCGTGCTTCACGTGATGATCCAATCGACTACAGTGACAATTTAAGCAAAAATTTCATAATTTATTAGCGCTTTTTAACAACTTTGATGTTGTTTGTGTAATTTTTAAAATAAAAAAAAAAACAAAGATTGTTAAAACGTAAAATTTTAATAGTAAATCTAAAATATAAAATAATACATAAAATAATGTTGCGTACACTTTCATAAATAAACTAGATTTTTAAAAGGACGATTGCACTGGTTGCGTTTATTAAACGTCTTAAAAAATAAGCTACCACCGAATTATACAATATTATTTTTATAAAATATAGCTATTTTTTATCAAGGTACTATAAAAAATGCAAGGAGATATTTTCTTCCAAATATTTAGTTCTTAATAGCACGACCGCTATTGGTATGTAAAATTAATAAGATAAGTCAAACTTTTTATTATATCTTATTACTATTTCCACAGTTCAAAAACATAAAAACATTACCATTAAATTATTAAAATACAACGATAGAAATTTTTGCAGCTAGATTGAGCTAGATATAAAATTTTATAAATTTTCAATTGGTTGCACTTAATGCTCCTTTAGTGAAACGATTTTATAAACCCTTTCTAACTTAGGTCGAAAAATCCCTATGTTACATTAATTACATAGGTATTTTATTTATTCTACAAGTATAAAAACCTTAAAAAAAACAATGTACTTAATGTTATTTTTATCCTTTTTTACAATATTTTCCTAGATGCTACGCTCCATCACAATGATCTTAATTTTCAACATGTGTATACCTGTCAGCCGTGACTTCTCTAAGAAAACTAGACAACTGTCAATCGTAATACAAATCTATATCTATATGTTACGGTTAAAGCCTGAAGTGCGGTTACACCTAGATTTAACCGGCTAAACCTAGGTATAACAGCCCACATGCAGTTTATCCGGTTAGAACGAGATCTAACCTCGGGACTTTCCTGACACCCTAACTTGGACAATTTAGTTTAAAAGAGTCCTCTTAGTAGTTATTTTTCTAAAACACGTACTCGTAGAAGTAGGAGCTTCGCGTAGCGGGGCCTCTACTTCTGCTCTTTTTTTTTTTAATCTAGATTTTGTTTAGGGGCTTTTATCAAAGATATGTCAGCCCCATCGTACCTTTTTACATTAATTGTCTAACATAAATAGAATTAGTTTATACAACGTATAAAATTACTTAAAGCTAATGAAAAGGAGTTTTCTGCTCTCTTTAAAATTACAACCTCAACTTCATTTTACGACTGACAGTATGTCTTTTTCTTACCAGAAAGCGTTCTGTAAACTTTATTATTTTCCTTTGAGAAAAAAACCGTCTGAACCAGACAGTTAGCTACCAAAACTAGGGCCTCACAAAATGTACAAAACAGAACTTTTTTTTTATTTGTTCGCGCTTAACCACTATCTCGCCCGATGGTAAGCGAAGATGTGTTCGACAGTGAAGCACGTTGTCTAGAACTAACCTGCTTCTGCTGCACTCTTGACTTGAAGACCCCAAGGTTATAACTTTGGCTAATCAAAAATTAAATAAGGGTGGCAAACGGTTCTTATATTTATGAACCATACCGACTTTCATACCAGAACTAATACATTTATTAAACCTACAAAATTTGCAGCAGGCCCGCGTCTGCACATTGACCGCACATTGCCTACGTGCGGTACAGACGTATGTGTTCTCTCTCTGAAGCTGTACCGTCCTCTTGAAGAAGAGTTTGCAGGATTCGCAGGTCCTCACTCCGTAGTGTAAACCAGAAGTCACATCGCCACAGACAGGACAAAAACTGCGTTTCCTATATAAAACTGAAAATTTTAAATGTATTATTTTATTGTTTTTTTTTTTTTGGTATTGGGTCAGGAAATAATGAGCTTATTTTTTTTAAAGATTGTGGCATGTAGGGTGAAGTGAGGGTTTTTGGTGAGACAGGTAATTCGGTGATAGTCTTAAAAGCCTATCAAAACATTACCTATGCGTGCAGTAATGTGAAATGATGCAACATGCTTACCACAAAAGTGAACAAGACGTAGTGACACATAATTAATCAATACTGCGTGCAAAGGTAACATCTTGAAAGGTTTTTAAGAGTAGCACCAAACCTTCCTCACCAAATAACCTTACTTTACCTTACTACTACTCAGTTATAAATTGTCATGCCATTAGGACAAGACCAACCACAAAGTCAGTTTTTTTTTGTAATATTAATACATAAGTAATGAAACAAGTACAATCACGAGCAAAAGTATTGATACACTAAGAAGTAAAAAGCTATGTTCTGCTATCATAATGATTAAACTTTTGCCTTTTCTTTATACTACATAAATATATACTATATTACACTTCTGTTTTGGAAGCCACATGCTTTTACGAAATAGGTCTTATTTCAAAGTTTATACCAGTATTTTACGAGTAAATTGCGTTTGAATTTTGTTAAGTGTATAGATGTTATTGCTCGTGACTGTACCTAACAACATAATATGAATGTTATTTCTTCACAACTATGTTATAAACTAAATCAATTATTCACCATACTGCACACATACTTACATAAGTCAAAAGCTGGCAGAAAAGAGTCGGTGCATTTCTTTTTTATTTTTGCTTTTTTTGGAAAATCTTTAATATAATGTTTTTCTTGGTAGTTTCCCAAACTATATTTGCCAACATACATCAAAATTTAAATTGCAAGCACCAATATAATTATCACCTTACTGTACCTATTGTATCTACCAGTAAAACAGAATTTAAGTTAATAAAACACATTTGTTTAACAGAATATTTATTAAAATTATTACCTAACAACACTTGGAAACAAGATTTACTGTAGTAATATAATTAACTACGTAAAATATAACATACATTATGAACAAAAATAAAATTATTGCAACATAATATCATCAGTAGATAAATCGGGATTTTAATTCCACTTTTTGTAAAATGAAGATATTAGCTAAATAACAGCCGAATGTATTTCATTTCAATTATGTACAATTGTACATATTGTATATACTTAGGTTCTTATATTATTATTATTTTTGCTTTTAAAAATAAATTAATTTATCAAGAAAAAACACAATCACCACATTAAATCCTAATTCTATGAACACCGTGGGTATTATAGACAACAGACATATAATTATATTTAATTATTTTATCTTATATCTAATCACCCTATACAATGCCCTACTAACATTATAGAAAGCTACCTAGAATTTATTATACATCGAATATATTAACAAAGTCTACTTAATTTTACATTATGATAACTCTTTTTTTATTGTTTGTATTCAACAAGATACAAAACATTAATAAACCAATATCTAATAGATGTCATCACTCATCAGTCAACACACTCCGAAATTGTCAAAAAATAACGGATTAATGTGAAAAAAACAGGTTCAAAATCTTATTCCTCAAACTTCATTAGCATTTCTGGCTTTTATTGCAGAGATTCATATTTCAAATGTCCAATTGTTTAATTCAAATAAAAAACGCATCCTTGCCAAAAAAAAAAACATACAAAAATGTATTATGCATTTTCATACCAAATTCGCCATTGAATTCTTCCCCTGGTTTGATGATTAAACACAATGTCATGGATATAAAAATAGTCAGCTGCCCTCCTGTTTATCTAATAAGACGTCTGTACCTAAATAAGTACATCCACAAATCGAGCACTTTTTCCCATACGGACACAGACTGCTTCTTGCATGTCTTTGCTACTCCTGTCTTGCATTATTCATCAAGAATAAAGGCACTTTCTATACGCTGGCACTTTCTTAGTCTCACAAAACTTTAAAATACAAGTCCATCACTTACTTATAATATGACCCTTTCTATCCCTTTTAGCATCCTAAATTGATCAAGCTAAAGTCTTTAGTCATTAACCTCCTTACCATAAAAAGATACAGATCTGTTGAACGCTTTACTAAAAAAAGTGCATTTGCAAAAAGACCTTTATATCAACGTGAAATGTCGTTTTGGCGTTGACTGTTTTTCAGACAAGTGTTCAACATGTTTGTCTTTCTTGCGGTAAGCCGGTATAATTATGTTTTAAATTATTAAATATCAGCTTTTGACCAATTAATAGCATTATTATTAATCATTTAACATAAGACTACTGGCAGTGAATTGCGAGAATAAGTAAAACATATTAATTATAAAAAAATAGGTCCATTTGAACCACTTCGCGATACCAAATTTTAGCACTAAATAATTATGTTTAAAAATATCACCTTTCAGTTGTGACTTTGATGTTTCAAATTCAGCGTTTGGTCTAAGTGGACCCTATAAAATAAAATAGCTGTTTTAATTGACAAAGATCTTTAAAAGGGTACATATTTGAATATCGAAGATTAAAATATCTACGCTTAAAATATCGATGTTCAGAATATCGAAAATTAAAATATCGATTGTAACAAAATATCGAAAAATGTTACATCTACGCTTAAAACGTCGAAGATTAAAATGTCGACTGATTTAAATGTCGAATGATTCAAAATATCGAAAGACGTTATGTCGAAATTCAAAATATCAACGTTTAATACATTGCAGTTCATAATATCTAATTTCATAAACTCTACGTTAAAAAATACCTACTAGTTGAAATATCGAAAAAAATAACCACCTACCAAGGTAAGTCGACGGAGCCCCGCTTCGCAGGGCTCCTATTTCTGTTTGCAAAGTTTAAAGTAACCTAACATGAAGAGGATGGCGGGGTCTTTCAGACCCCGCCACCCTCTTCGAACCTAACCTGTCCGAGTCGGGGTGCCCCAAGTCCCGAGCTCGCTTCGCTCGCTCTTGCGTCCTTAGTCAATTTACTACCCAACGAGGTAGCTGGACGGACTTCGGATGCCAGAGCGAGCGAAGCGAGCTCGGAACTTGGGGCACCCCAACTCGGACAGGTTAGGTTCGAAGAGGATGGCGGGGTCTGAAAGACCCCGCCATCCTTACTATACTATACTTACCTTGTTAGGTTCGGTATTTCGGACATTCGATAATCTGTACTTCGATATTTAGATCTTTCGATGTAACTTTTGTAGATATTTAGATTTTAGATATATTGGACGTAGATCATTTAATCATTCGATATTTTAATTTTCGATTTTATGGTCATTCGATATTTACATTTTCGATATTTTGAACATCGATATTTTAAGGGTAGATATTTTAATCTTCGATATTCAAATATGTACCCCTTTAAAAGCTACATTTCGAAAATTAGGAAGTACTTAAAGGGTCTTCCTGTTTAAATAATTCCTTCTTTAGATATATAGCGGCTCTGCCTCCTCGCTCATTCTTTAATCTGACCAAAGTTGGCAACATACCAACTTCAATACATTTATGATACCTACAAAACTTGCAAGATCTTTTATAAGGAGTCAGGACACATCTCCCAGATCGCTTCACGCAGCTGAACGTCAGAGACTTGTCGAAACTGATGGCCCTTTTGAAAAACGACTTGCAGGATTCACAGGTATGCACGCCGTAATGTATACCGCTGACAAAATCACCACATACAGGACACAGCATTTCTATTTTTGTGATTATTCCTGTTAAAACAAAAAGAAAATATAATTATTCATTTGTTGTAGCAGTGTGTTGTTTTAAATTAAATAATAATAATGTGTAAATTTTTAACATAGAACATGATTTTAAGTCTAAAAGTTAGTCAAACAAAATAAAAAGAACACAATAAAATATTGTTGATATATAGCTAAGGTACGAAATAAGAACAAACCTGGTTTCATTTTTGGCCAGTCATTTTAGGCAAATAAAAAATTCAAGTGGTGTTTTTCTTAAACATTTTAATATTTTTAATTTATGTATATAAAAGTGGACTTTATGAAACATTTGAAGACGATGAAGTCTGAGATCAAAGAAATAGGCAGATATGAGCGCTCAGAACACGCGAGTTGTTCCACCAAAGTTAATACAAAATCAAAATCTAGTACAAAGTCGCGACAGTACCAAGCTACGCGTCGTACCAAGCTGCGCGTCGTTGTTTTTGTTTGCCAAAATATGCCATCACGTGTCTTTAACCATTATAAAAGTTGTTCTCAAAAACAAAGAAAACATTATGGAATGTAATTCGATTTGATTTTGTATTAACTTTGGTGGACCCACTCGCGTGTTCTGAGCGTTCTATCTGCCTATTTCTTTGATCTGAGGATGAAGTGATAAAAAAAATAGAATAGAATTATTCAATAAATTATGTTTTTACAAATAAAAGTATCTAATAAGTAGTAAGATCAAAGATTTTTCGTATCGACTAGGTACATAATATTGTAACATTTAAGTTCGTTGTAAGTAGAATATCTCGAAATTTTCAATAAAAAGAAATAAGTTCTAATTTTAATTGAGAATCAATAGCTTCTCCTCTAAAAGCGGAATTACTTAAAGAAAAAAAAAATAACTTAGAGAAAAAACAAGATTTAGTCGCTAGGCGCCTTCTATAACGAAACCTAAATTTAAATTATTTGATTTCATTCTCACACCATCACACACGTCCCGATCTTTACATTACCTAATATTAAATAAAGTTATGTACATTACACAGATCGACTTCAGTAAACACTCATGACAAATAACTGTTAAAAAACTGTACATGTACAGAGTGCGCAAGAATAGTGAAATCATTTTACCATTTATTTTTTCTTTTTATAAGATTCAAAATAGCGTGCACCATTCCTTATAAGTAGATTCAATCCCATGAATAAAGCCTCGCGGATGCGATGACTTTCTCCGTGGGACGGACGAACTTAGCCGATTAGGGTCAATTTATACTAGCGCAGAGTCGAAGCGCATCGAAGCGTCAAATTCTTTACAACTAAAGCGAAGCCGTACGATTCACGATCAGCGTTGCTCACGCGCAGATGAGAGAATTCTGAAAAATGTGCGCGACTATTTAAAATCTTATGCCTCATTTACATTCAGCCCCTGCCGCTGCCCCTCGCGCTGTCGACAATAATTCCCTAAATACTGCTGCAGCAGGATCGAGAGGAGTGTGTGTTTACATTCTGCCCTACCACTCACTTCGCTTTCAAGTTTCGGCAATGGCAGACGTCGAAATAATTACAGCGGCCGCGCTGTCTCTTTTTGCGATATGTACTTAATTATGTTCGATAATTAAAAAGATATCGAATACAAAAAAAGAATGTTCGTTTTAGACGATGGTGGATGATATCTATCCATCGAAATACAACTTTATGTTATAGCTGTTCATGTTTATCCTTAACATCCCAAATTTTTTTCCGTTTCCTGTGGTTCTAAGAATTTTATTGTAATCTTGTTGCTCCATTCGGACGGCATTTTCGATGATCTAAACGAGCGTCTTTCTCCTCCAGGCGCTCGGCGAGTACTGAGCGTCGGAGCAGAATGTAAACACGCACTGCCACTCGCGCTGCCGGTCCTTTGAAGTCCGCATAAAAACCGCTCTTTTGGGGAGCGCTGGGCAGCGCGAGTGGCATTAAGCAGTGGCATGAGAAGTATACGTTTACATACTCGTCCTGCCCACTTCCCTGCCCACTTCCCTGCTCACTACAGCTGAATGTAAATGAGGCATTAGAAGTAATGTGTCCGTTTCGCTGTGGAGTTAAGGTTGAAATTATTTTGTTCAGTTTTAGAAAGACGCGATTCTGCGCTAGTATAAATTGACCCTTATACAATTGAGCATTTATTTGACATTTTCATACAGGGTTATTTTTTGAGGTTAATTCTCTTTATCATTTTATATGTTAACATCACATTGAGGTAATACTACTAAGAGAATGATGGATATGAATGTTGTATGATGGATGGACAGAAGAGGATGGCAAAAGAAAAGATGGATGGTCTAAGGATTGATATGAAAGAAAAATTAGTAAATAATACTGTGACGTCTGATAGGGAAAATGGATTACGGCAGGAAGTTGAAAATGATGATATTGAGTCCATACTCAATTTTCAAACTTAATAAATAACACATTCATTTATTTATAAAATCTTCAACATTCATTTGATTATGTTCCGGACCAGTATTGGGTTCGTTTTTCCTATACGCACGGTCATGATTATGAAGATTATTTTTGTAAGTTACAGTTCCATCAACTTTGTGCAGGACAGCTTTGCAGCCAAAATAACTTCGTCTGCTGCATTGCCACCGTTCTTTGCAGTTTCTGGAGTAATGCAGTGAGAACTTGTAACCGTCGACAACCATCACCATTCGGTTGTTTCTAGACCATTCGTAAGAAACTGTAAAAAGTAAATAGATGTAGTAGTTAATTTTTAATATTTATGAGCTTTGTGATTTTTGTTAGTAGGACCAAGTTATACTTACTAGGTTGCAGATGTGTTGAAGAACCTAGACTGTTCGATTGAAAAATAAATTATGGATTAATTGAAGACTGACCCATTGGTAGAAAAATTCCAAAGAACTCTTCTCTGACAAAGTTTTCAAATTTGTTCAATCAAAACTTATCGATTGATTAGGGAGAATGATGTTTTAATAAAATGAAAATGCGATTAGATCTCACTAATCTGTATAATTTAAGGACTAACCTACCTAATGAAATGACTAATTCACAATAACACATTGAAGTATTTAAGTACTCAAAAATATAATGAGATCTAGATTTACATTCTACTTTTGTTTTCAGACTTGAACAAATCAGTAAATTACATTGGCGTACTTAACATTTACAATAATAGCTTTTCTTAACAAATGTTAGTTTTAAATAAATGCTATTTATTCAGCTAAGCAAAAACTAAAAGTAAGAAGTTTGACTAACGTGATTAATAACAGCAAAAATATAATATAAGTAATGTAAATAAATAAGTACCAGGAAAAAAGGGGAAAACACGGATGGAATAATAGTACAGAGAAGCTACTTGCTTCGTTTACGACTGATCATGATCTTTACTTGACTTCGACGAAGCATATTATTCACGTACTTGATTTTTATTCACATGTACGACAACGACAACCTCATTTCTGGGGTCAAAGCGTGGTCAAATGAAAATGTGGTCGAGCTGTGGTTGCATGGTTTCATCGTAGTTGCACCGCAATTAGTATCACCAACGTGCTCGATAATGGCGACAAAATGAGGTCCATTAGAATAAGAGTACATATTTATTTTAATACAAAATTATGCGCCCGTCTACGTCGTCGTGTCATTACGCTGTCGTACGTGTATTTATATTTTCTACTTTATATATTATTCGCTTTTATTTTTATATAAAAATTTGATACGGCAAGAATTTAACTTGGTAGATCTACCACAGTCCCAGACTGTGATCATTGTCTATTATTGCTAACATAATTATTATGACTAAAGTTGAGACAACCCATAGGCATATTGTGGACACAGCTCCGGACCGGACAGCCTGACGGCTATTTGTCTGTACCTGTACCCTTAGCACGAGTTTTCAGTATTTGACACATAAAGTTAACTGGAACTTTGACAATTTCAAATTGTCAATTTAAAAAAAAAAAATAGTTCCTTCTTCACACCAGAGGCGCTGTTCCATTTTTTCATACAAGAAACTCTGTAAATACTGTAAAGTAAAAGAGTGAAAATTTGTGCTAAGGGTACAGTTTGATAAAACCATACTGGAGCAGTTGCAAAAAACATAACACTCCTTTTACTTATTAGGCAGTCGTGTAAAAAGGACGATGATATTCGTCCTCTATGCATCCATCCCGTTCTCACAGTAGAGCATTGATAGCAAAACTTCATTTACTCTATAGAGGTAGATACATCCAATACAGTCCTTAGGTAAGTTCGAAAAAAATTTACATTAAGAAGTAAATTTTTACAAATATTTAAAAAACACAGGATACAATTTCACAACCAAAATATCATCTACAATTATTCGACTTCTTTAGGATTTCCATTTTCCTTGAATAAATTACTAATTTCGTCTCTTGAAATATTATAATTTGACTAGTAACCATTGATAAGTAATTTATTTCTAATTTTACGTTGTCTTCAATGTTTCAATGCCTTCGATACTTATTCTTATGAAACTAGAAGGAAGTTTGTGATATTACTGAATCTCTAAAGCAACAGTGTCCACTAAGGGATCATTCAAGTATATCTTAAGCACTAGAGGTATGCAGGGGATCTTTGCTTCAATTAATTTCGTCACGAACTGATTATGAGAGCCGAGGGCGTCTGGGTAATCCTAGACCTCGGTTATTTCAACCATGTTTAGTGTGTACAGACATATCGGCCCGTTACAATGTTATTACATGTAGACAGATTAATATTTTTAGAAGAATCTCATTTGAGCAAATATGGCATTTATAAACGTAGGCACAGGGTTAGTGGGAAGAGATTTGCTTACATTCACTGACTAGGCGTTTTATTAAACCCCTGGGTTTACTAATTACAATTGAATGACCCCTGACCACTGCTAACAAATATCTTAGATATTTAGGACTAAAATGAACTAAGACATTGCTCTGCTATAGTCATTCCAAGGCATGGCTTTGAACGATTGATCAAAAGTTCAGCTGCATCATGGTTGTGGACACCCTTGACTTCAATGATACGTTTCCCTCGAGTCTTCAGAACACCCTTGCAGCATCTGTACGAATGAGTTGAGCATGTCCACCTGACGACACCATTCCGAATGGAGTGCCGGCAGTAGGTATAGTTTTGATACGATATTAAAGGTTTCCCTCTAAGAGATGGAATGACGTATGCTACTTCGGTACCGTTGTACATTTCGTCTGTAATTTCATAAAGAAAATATTAGTGATATTCGCACGAGAACGTCACGTTTCGGGACTTAAAGGTTTAATAAGCATCGTTTATTTACAAGATTGCTTGCAGTCTTAGCTAATATTTTGCATAATTTACATTGTATGAGGATTAGATATTCCTGTACAGATATGAAAAGGCATGAGTGTGCGCAGAATCTTGGATACATAAAGACATTTTCAACAAAATTTAGGGACTGCGTGCGAGCAACTCTATTTTTTCTATTACTTTATCAGAAATATATTTTAATAATACACAATCAGGATTAGTCAAATAATAAAGGCTTCAAGTAGATTTTCTAATATATATTCATACAAAAATAGAGAGCAAGTGCACTAATACTGAAAATACATCGAATATCGCCACCACGTTTGTACTACAGCATTCAGTGAAAAAAAAGGCAAGAATTTACAATATTACATAGAGATCACAAAGTTGAGCTTTTATCACAAATTAGCACCTTACAGAGTACAATATAATTTTAGTTTAAAATAATTCTAGACTACGGAAAAAAAACGAACTGCCATTTATGGACGAAGGCAATACTGAATAAATAGGTAAAATAGATTAAAAAGAACAAAACCGAGAACTGACAGTTCGTTAGATAGACTCGTTAAGGTTGATGTACAGTCACGAGCAATAACATGTAAACACTTAACAAAATTCAAACGCAATTTTCTCGTAAAATGCTGGTCTCCACTTTGAAATAAGACCTATTTCATTATAGTATGGCTTACAAAATAGAAGTCTAATGAAAAAATCAGAAGTTTAATCAATATGATAGCAGAACATCGCTTTTGAATACTGCTTAGTGTTTACATACTTTTGCTCGTGACTGTACAATATCACTAGATGATTTGAGCACTTTTTCTAATCCAGTGAATTCTGCCTTAAGCCTCAAAAATACTAAAAGGAAGCGCAATAGTTATATTTGTTTGTTCTCTTTGGCGAGTGCCTGACTTAAGATATGACATGGACAACTCCCTTCTGTGCACACTTAGACACCACTGCTGGGACATAGGCCGCTTCTCTATGAGTGGGAGTGGGCTGTAATCCTTCCCACGCGAGCTGTGTAGATTGATAGATGTCACACTAGGACATCAGGTTTCCTCGCAATGTTTTACTTCATCATTTTGAGATCAGTGGTGTTACCTAATGGAATAAATCACAAAGTAATGCGCTGCGGTTGGGTTCGATCACAACGAACCCACGACCGACAACTTGGAAGTCAGGGCCGAATGGTAACGCCATCGGGCCACCACTATTCCTGCCCAATACATGAAAAAAAGAAATCTTTTGGAAAAGAGTGCAAAGAATTTAATATAAAGGCAAACTGAAGTTCCTAAACACAAATTACATAAATTATTATGACACTATGAAAAATGAGGAAGACATTACTATAGTGCAACCAATATAACTGACTCGATAAACAAAATAAAGACGAGTTTTTGTGATGGGAGCGTCGCAATTGCTTACAGAATCAGAAAAATGGGAGCACTGTAAACACGGTGTAAATATCGTGACACAAACTTTTCACATTGATTTACAGCTTGGCTAGAACGTCTTGAAACGGAACTAACCTTTTTGTTTGCTGACAACGTTTTTTAAAATCTTTGATATTTGATTTAAACAAAGACGCAGGTTTCTTTGATTTATTATTGTGCCGTATGTGGTTTAAGTAACGTAATAAGTGAAAATAAATAAAATAAAATCATTCACATCACATATACTGGTAGCGAGAGCACAGTGGCGACTTCCGGTTTTCTACTGTTTTTTGCCAAGCTGTAATTCAAGTAATTAGCATCTGCGTCACCCCTCATGACCTTTTGAAACGGCTCTAGTACCTATCTACGTCATTTCATCAAAGTCATGAGTGGTGACGCGGAATCTAGGTCCTGCTAAATGAAATTTTAAAAAAAGTAACTGCCCTACAAAATTGCAAAACAACACTGCGGTTTCGATATACAGTACTGAAGCCATAGTCAACTTTGTGTCACGATTCCACCGAATATTTTAATTTTGCTGAACCTAAACCAAAGACAATGTCAAACAAAAAACTCCGTAGGTGGATGATTATGAAGATTTTTCGCGTACATCAGTCTATTTCGCTCAGTATACACTTTGGCAGGACAGCCGTGACTATTGTGGGTATAGCAAGACCAATAGCAGTGGTCTCCTTGGTATTGCACCCTGGTGAATGTGAAGTCTCCAAGCTTCATCAGTCGGTCACCTCCTCTGGAGATCATAAATTTTACTGGAAAGTAAATGTAGTATGAGGATATTTTATCAATAGTTTTCTTTACCTATCAAAGTGTTGGCTCCACACCAAAGCTAACAGTCAAGTGCGAAGATTTATTGACAAAAAATGTCACTGTTCAGTGATTTTTGATGGATGCCAACAAGCAGGCAGTGTACAGGTGAATTTTTCAACTGGGTGTGGATGGCTCTATCCGAAACTTTGAGGAATATGGAAAATCGTTGAAAGGAATTTCAATACCGATTTTGACGAAAATTAAAACTGCATCATTAAATTTTAGAAAAATCAATAATCCTGGCCTGAAATCGATCCCGCTGAATTTGTAAAAAAAACCAACATGTATATATTACACTGTTGGATAGTTTTGCTAGGTAATAAGGAACAAATTCTGGGAAGTAATCTTATTCGGCAAAATTAAGAAAATATTTTTGCGATAGATAAATAATTTTTGGGGAAATTGTATTGCACAGCGCTAAACGGCGTGTGTTCCCACCTTAGGCGTTTGTATCGAAAATTTTGACAACACTATTCGCGCGAATTTTGAGAAACGTTAATGTTAAAATGTTGTTACTGATGCCGATTCACATACAAAAAGCATTGTCTACGTGTCATTTCAAGTATAAAACTGAAATTTTTCATGCGCTTTCAAACCGTTAAATAGCTTCGAGTGGATTTGCTACTCATAAGTTTTGCAAAAGCAGAGACAAAATATGTACTACTAAAAAAATATTTATTTGTAGTACATATTTTTCATGAGCTTATTCAGTAATTTGTACACAAATATATTTTACTTTTGCACTTAAAATTAGTATTAAGAAAATATTAAAGAAAAATACTAACAACTGTACTTATCAGAAAAATGGCAAAATATAACAAGATTTTTTTTAAATATAGCACACAAACTATTAAAAAGAAATTAAATAGAAAATCCATCGTATTTCTGATGGAAACCTACATGCATGACACAAAGAATCAATAAGCCTTCTGGCTTCTGTCTCAGAAAAAGGGACAACAAAATGAAACTAAATTTACCCCAATAAATTAAAAATATATATTATATAGGTTCTTAGTAGGCATTAGAAAGAAATAGTACAAAAGGAAATGAAAAGATTGAAAAATGAAATACATAATATTCACAATAACTTAAAAATACCTGAAAAATTAACAGTTTAATTTATTCTGGTTACAAGTTATACAACAACTTAAATATATTTTAATAACTTCTTTGGAAACATTACAAAACTTTGTTTTCAATTCAGTGTCCATAATGTCTTTATTTGCATGTTTAAACAGTAAATGTATGGTGTGTAGTACACCAAATAAATCTTCCATAGGCACATAGAACTTAATACTAGTATTTACATCATCCCGAGGCTTTATGAGCCTTTCCCTCCCATTCACGTCTATGATATCATAGTTAGCTAGCATTTTATAGTCTTCAAAGTTTTTGTTTCTTTTGTTTTTGATTTCCTTCACCTCTTTTATGAAGTCCTGATACCGAGCTGTGTTCATGAGGTATACGCTGTTACTTTTCTTCCGACCAGCCAGTTTATTAAGTTTCTCGTTGAAGTCCGCTTTTATTGGTGTGACATAGTTTGTAGAAAATTGTTCTAAAGCTGTAATTGAAATTTATTATTTACATTTTGAAACTAAATAATGTAAGTAATTCATTGGCTCAGGCTGATAAAGGATTGGTAATAAAAGGAAATTAGCATAGAGGTGAATAAAACAGCATAAGTCAATTGTATAATTTATTTAAACAATTTAATAAAACTTTTACATAATTGTTTTTTTTTTAATTTTAGAACATTACATTTAAAGGAAGGCACACACAATTGCTTTTAACATTATTCATTACATACCTATTACATTACATTACTCAACGCAACTTTAAAATTTCTTGAAAATAACTTGGGTATGAGTATCTTATCAAATTTTCTCATATATTATTTATTTAAACAAGGATTAGGGGAAACTCGCTTAAGCAAAATACTATGACGTAAAAGGATCTTAAAACTATTCTGATATACAGTGAAATAAAATGATAAAAATATTGCACAACAAACCAGTTACCCGTGGTACATTCAAAGTAGGTCATCGCTGATTTGCTTTATATTTCCTTAATAATACAATAAATTATAGAAAGTAACTGCTACTGAGAAACAGAAGGACTGTATAGGGCATGGTACATTGATTAAATTCGCTTTTTTAATAAGTAAACATAGAGAAAGTATACTAGTGGATCTGCAAACATATCACTCACCAGTCCAAGTTCATACAGCGATTTCCAATTTAAACTATTACTGAACCAAGTAAAGGACGTACGCTAACACTTGTTAGTCTATCAAATTTGCACTATTGAAGTCTAATAAGACTAAATATCACATTCATTTCCAATGATTTTGAAACTCCGCGCACAATTTTAGGTTATTTTTAATGCACTGGCACTTTTATATAGTTTCCAATTACATTAGGCTATAAATTTCACAAATATAATAACACATTTACTAGAATTACGTCCTTTTGAGCAATTCTCATTAAATTTCAGTGTTTATTTTTGTTATTTTATTGCCCACCATCCGTCACTCTGACACGACTGTCATTGTCTTACGTTTCGATTCACGCAGAAACTCTTTTTTAGATGACAGTAGCGCCACCCCGTTTTTAGATTTAAGTAGTAGGTAAGTGGGCGCTTGTAATATTCACAGAATATTTTGTTGTTAATATTCACTTTAATAATTTAAATTAAAATAAAACAAATATTTTATGGGCCCCATACCCAAAACGTATTTTTTTGTCGTTTTTTTAGTTACAGGTACGGAACTCTTCGTGTACGACTCGCACTTGGCCTGTTTTACATAGTTTTCAGTTTTCACTAAGTTTAGTGAAAATAGGCATCAATTTGCCTAGCGATTGGTCGCGGAAATGTTTTTAAAAGTTACCGTGGCCCTGGAACGAAGGGAAATTGAAGAAACAGGGTGGTTTAAGTCAGTAGTTTCGAGTTAAACAGTCCTTCCACTCCACTTTAACCTGGAGGACTTATAATAACTATTTACTTAGGTACCAAAAATTACCTAGTACATAAATAATTATGTAGCACCTATCGATTTATACAATCTCGTAATACTCAATTTACATCGAAAGACAAACAATGAATATTATGCACAAAAACAAAAATTTAAAATCACTCAAAGATCTAACTGCATAAGAAAGCACTCATTAGGCGTCATTTAGTCAAGATTCGGTCACACGGTATTACAACGTCTTAAAACCAGGCTTATTCTGGTGAGTGAAAGTGACAGAGCTACACGAGTCGTCTAGCGCCATCTCGTTCACTCGCTGGAACAAGCCTGGTTTTAAGACGTTGTAATACTCCTGTACGATTAAGATATTAGACCAATTCTGGTTATCGGACTAAAATGTGCTTTTTCACTGGGGCCGTTAGATCGCATCGCGTTCTCCTTTACAGAGATCGCGTGGGTTCAGCTCGTATACCCAGACCAAATCGCTGGAACGGATCGCGATTTGTTGGTAAAGGCCCTATTACAGATACTAATGTGATGCAATTTATTGCCAAACGCAACGGCAAGCGACAATCTACAGCTAATTAATTTTCAACTTTATAACACAGCACATAAAATTGAACATCTATTAATAGCGATAGCAAACAAAACAAACGAAAACGAAGTGTCATCTTTAAAAGATTTTTAACTTTGTGCAATGAAGTTATAAAGTTGAAAATGTATTAGCAACTGCTGAACGTTAACAATTGTCGTTTTGCAGTTTGGCTATAGGCCCAGTATTCCCAACCCGTCCGCACCAGTTCGAATTTGTAGCAGATTTAATCAATGATTATGATCAATATTATATTTTGTTATATTACCATACACATCGATAAAGACTCTTGCGGGACACTTCATCGTCTTCCGTCTGGAGCAATACCAACATCTTGACCTCCAGCTGTTAGAAAAGGTGTAATCTTGGAAGAGCATAATTTGTCTGCCACCGGCTGTGTGTATGATTTCATAACGTAGATCTGAAAGGGAAAAGAGATTCTCTTTATAATTAATTACAGGTAGGCATTTTATTTTTCTTTCGTTTATTCATTTAAAAACATAATCAGCCTTACTACAAAAACTTGAACATCTGTTGAACACTTATCCAAAAAAAGTGTGATCTTCACTCCTCTATATTTTTAAACATTTCCAAAAATAAAAAATATAAACATTTACAAATACCAAAATAGAGGTCCGCTGCTCTGAGAGCAGAGTCCAAGCTACCGGACGTTAGGGTAGAGGCAGGAACCTTCTCACAATACGAGCCGTATCAAAGAGTGCTGCCCCCTGTATCAGGCCCTTGATCTAACCCCCTGAGGAGAGCTTCCAGAGGTACGTCAAGGCTCTTTGCCATTAAATCCATTGGCAGTAACGAAAGCCGATCACACATTCCACAATCTCACGACTATTTCTCATTTTACTCTTATCGTTGAATCAACACAATTCTCCCAGACAGGTGATCTTGAGCGTCAGCATAATGACGGGGTCCCCTCTCAGAGGGCCAAAGCCTGCCGGGGTTGCGCGATTATTTCCTTACCGTGACCCCGGAACATAAAGGGCTACTGAAGGACACCGTGGATTTTAGTCAGTACAAGTCTGACAGTCCCTCCCGCCCTGCCCGGGGTGGGAGGACTTATTTGATGATTTTGCACGCAAAAGACAGGTGATCTTTTGGTCTCTACAAATGTGGTTAAAGTAGCCTTTTAAGGCTGCGGGCCTAAAAAGTCTCAGTGAAATAAAACTAGGTCATATTCCTAACTAAATTATATCATCAGGGTAACCATAATTTTGAATCCATTTTTCAATGGACAAGTCTGTTTAAAGAATAAAGGTGGGCGGATTAAAAGCAAAGGTGTAATACCTTTGCTTTTAATCCGCCCACCTTTATTGATTTACCACTAAAATAAACTGTCAAATAAAGAATCAATGATGATCTAACTAGGAGATACTCACATAGTGCATGGGGTCTTGATATGGTATCAATTTTAGGAAAAGAGTTAAGCAGAATAATAAGAAGTAAATTAGCCCCTTACTGCATGCGTTAAGGCCTATTCAGACCTAAGCGGTATTCGCTACCGTCTGCGTCAGAGAAAACCCAGCGGGTATGCAGTAATATTACCCCGGCCACTCACATTCGTGCGAATACGCGAACCCGCATGTGTAGGAGAACATTCGCGAATGACTTCGCGAAGTTTTTGTGGCATTCGTGCTTTTCCAAGCTGTGTCGGTTTTATGTGCGCGAACCTTCGCGTAGTCTCCTACACATTCGTGGTGTGACCAGTTGCGCACACGATTGCGAAGCAAACGGTCGTGTCGTTGTTATATTTTGTGTGAGGAAATACTGATCAGTATAAGTACCTATTCATACACCGTTAAATTTTGGTCCTTAGTTTAAAGTTATTAGTTTTAATTTGATCATAGAGTATGCGAACCCATTTGGAAATATGCGAAGTTCGCGAATGTATGTCTGACGGCCCTCCACATGCGCGCAAAGATTCGTACAATGTACGAACCTTTGCACGCATGTGAGTGGCCGGGGTTACTGTTCACACCAAAACGGATTTCGCTATTCTTGTGGGTAGAATAACGCGCGGTATGTATGTACCTCTACCCACAGCGGCAGCGAATATCGCTCAGGTCTGAATAAGCCTTTATGAAGGTACAACAAATTGGTTTTTTTGCGTATTTTTTTTTTATTGTGATACAATAAGAAGTAAATAATTAGAAAATTACAACGCTTATTGCTAAAATTACAGCACAAAGCGATAAATGGCTTGGTATGCACTGTCGTAAATTAAAGTTCAAACAAAAATGTGGCTTCGCATGAGTTTAGCAACTATACTGCATGGAAGTCTCTGAAACAGTTTCGTTTGTCATTATAGCACAAAAAGACTTTACATTTTTCACACTTGGTGAAGGAACGGAACTTCGAGCAGTTTTGGCATATCTGTCGATTTTTCATCCACGTGGGGAAATGACTGATGTTATCAATTCGTATAGATTTCAGAGGTAAGTTTTGATGTTTTTCAGGAGGTTTTCGAGATTTTTTAGTGGGTAACAGCGAATCGGGCAAGCTTGATCGAGTGACGCGACGGCTTGTTGGAGTACCTACTCGGCGTGACGTAAGGGTCCCAAAAGTGTTAGCTGATGGACGCCCACGTTTTTTTACCTCTGCCAATACTTTTCCTGCCTTACAAAAATGATCTGAAACTGCGAGTTTGAAATCAATTAGTCGCATGTTCCTACACTTTTTCATTACTTAGGCGCCACTACACTACAACCACAATCTACAATACACGGGTCAACTAAAAAAATATTACAAACTGAATGTAGGATAGAATATGAGCAGTGGTGGCCAGTGATGGCACCATCATCACAGCATCGGTCCCGACTAAAACTCGTATTTAGGTCGTGTCGTGGGTTCGAACCCCACCAGGCGCATTATTTTGTGCAGTTTATTTCATCGTTGCTTTCATCATTGCTTTTAAAATGATGAAAGAAAACATCGTGAGAAAATCGGCATATACTAGAACCAAAAATTCGAAGACGTCATGTCACATCTACCAACCCGCACTGGGCTCACGTGGTGGATTATGGCCCACTCCCTCTCACAGAGAGGAGACCTGTGTCCCAGCAAGACCATTATAGGCTGATGATGCTGATGTATAATAGAATGCATACGAATCCATATATGGATTTTGTTGAAATCGGTTGAAAATCTGTACAAAAACATAAAAAAAAGCGCCACTACAAAATAAAACCATTACCTGCATAGCATGATTCAAATTGAAGTTTTTACTCACAGTTTTATTTTATTTTTTGCACTGTCAAAAGTAGCAATACTTAATTCATTTTCGCTTCATTGACCAGACATGTCGAACATAACTTCCAATACTTTTAACAGATTGCACTTACTACTTAGTATGTTTACGAATCAATGCTTATTATTTATACCTAATGTTTTTTCAGTAATTGATGTTTTGTTAAATTGCAATAAAATAAGAAACTTACGAAGCCATGAATGGCTAAGGAAGGGCTTAGGAATTTAAATAAATAAAACGAGAATTTCAATAACCTAACATAATATATATTTTTTAATCAACCTTAGGAACACAAACACAATACTTACATATGAGTAGTACATCAATATAGCTAGTATAACAATTAAAATATGGAGTAGGTACAATTATTAGCCTTATCACTCTTATCAGGCGACTCTTGCAGACCGATCATGAACTGGTTGCTTACAGTCACGAGCAATAACATGTATACACTTAACAAAATTCAAAAACAATTTACTCGTAAAATATTGGTTTCCACTTTGAAATAAGACCAATTTCGTAATAGAATAGTTTCCAAAATAGCAGTCTAATGAAAACGCAAAAGTTTAATCAATATGGTAGCAGAACATCGCTTTTGAATATTGCTTAGTGTATACATACTATTGCTCGTGACTGTACTTCTGCAAATCCAGACATGCGCAAGTATACTGTAACGTGTGAGGGAAGATACTTGCACACATTTCTAACATTGTCACTGTCCTGTGTTTGTGCAAGTCTAGATTTGCACAAGTATACTGGTACGTGTATGACCGGCTTAACGTCATAAAGCGAGAGTAATTCCAGTGTATGAACGAGATGGCGCTAGACTCGTGTAACTCTGTCTCTTTCTATATACTAATAAACTGCTCGATGTACACGGCTTCACATCAAGCTACTAATAAAGCTGTAGAAGCTGACCGTTCATTGTGCGAAAAGGTCGTACAAATCGAGGCCAAGATAAACTGTTATTTAAAGCTTGATGTGTAGTCGTGTGTACCTCTAGGTAAATCTAAAGGTCTCAGCACACATATGGGATAGGAAAGGGATCGTAACCGTAACGCCTTTCGCCTCGCTGTCAACCAGGCGTCAACCTACCGTATGCACGTAACGAAAGCGTATCAGCAGCGCCTGTACGTCAACTCGGCTACGGCTAGGCGACACCGCGCTTACGCCTCGCCGCCCCCTGGCTGACCTGGTTGGCACCAGATCAGTTTGAATCCAAACGTTAAGTGTAGCGCACGGTTATGTCTTGGTTTTACAATACGTGAGTAGGCTATCATAGCCATAGCACTTGATGGCGCGGGAGGGGAAAGGGGAAAGGGTGGACGAAGAGATGTGAGCTCGGGTACGGAGAGACGTAAGCTAATTATTATCACATTTTTTGTAAGAAATGAATTCAATAAATGGCGGATCATTTTGTTAATGGCGATTTTGTTGTCAAAGTAGCGAAGCACATACCGGGCCGCTAGTATTCCATAAACTAGAATTACCCATGATTTGATTGATGAAATTGGTTTACAAACTCGATTATTATGATTTGAGATAACGATCTAAGCGCGGGGACGGAGAAACGTAAGCGCGGGGACGATGAGCCGTAAGCGCGGGGACGATGAGCCGTAAGCGCGGGAATTCAAGTTCGGAGCCTGTTCCGAGGCGAGGCGATTACGTTATTATTCCGATTAGTGTGCGTTGCAGTAGGGAGTTTAATACAAACCATTCTGAACGGCTCGAGGCGATACGGTGACGATCCCTTTCCGATCCCATATGTGTGCTGAGACCCTTAATCAAATTATAACATCAAGCTTTGGTAAATAGTAGGTAGTTCATAAAAAATAAATGGAAATAAAATTAAATGACACAAAATCGCTAAAAGTGAAGAAAGATTTGAAATGCGTTTTGGTTTGTAGGAATTTCATGAAAATAATACGTCTTAGAGATTTTTGTAAATAGATCTGTAGGTACATAAACACTAAAGCTTACCTAGTAGGTACTAAGAAAATTATCTAAATAGATATCTATAAAGATCTTGCAAGGATCTTTAACTAATGACTACCTAAATTTTAGATAGTCAAAGATCCCTGCAAGATAAAATCCAAAGAAATATTTTGTGAGCATTAACTGGATTGATAAATAACAAAACCTGTCCATCGCACTTCTTATAAAATTAACAGATTATAAGTAATTACCTATTTAATAATTAATCCACACAAATATGATTTTAACTATTCTCTAAATCTACAGCTTCACATAGCTCCCATCTTTAGTCTTAAAAAAAGATGGTGGCTCATGGTTGTGTACCAGTTCGTGAAAGATCAGCTGACCGGAGTCATTGAACCGCAGCTTAGCTGGACACTTAGCTGAGAACTTATTGCTGCAGTTCCAATACCTATGGTCACTCGTCGTTTGGGCAAAAGTGAAATCCTGGATCATGAGCAACTCTCTCTTGCGTTTACCTACTTGGATCCTTTCGATGTGAAACCCTGGAAATTACGTGGTATCTTAGAACTTGATACTGTTGGAATTCAGATTTTTTGGTAATTAAAGATTACTGAACTATTGTATACAATTATAACTAATCTTTGTGGGTTAAAATCCGGAACATGGATATCGGCGAAGAACCAGAGTCACCGACATAGCTCATAAAATTTGCAAGTTGAAGTGGCAATGGGCAGGCCACATCGCTCGTAGAACTGACAACCGATGGGGAATAAAAGTTCTCGAGTGGCGACCACGGACCGGAAAACGCAGCGTAGGCAGGCCTCCCACTGGGTGGACCGACGACATCGTGAGGGTCGCGGGCAGCCGATGGATGCAAGTGGCGAATTGTCGTTCGGAGTGGCGGTCTAAGACTAAGGTGGTAGTCTAAAGGGGCCTATGTTCAGCAGTGCACGTCCTCCGGCTGATCATGATGATGATGATGAACATTTATATTTGATCCTTTGCATGATGGAGGTTTACAAAGACGTTCGATTGGAAAGACAAACAACTCCACATTTTGGTACTGTATAGCATTTATCACAGCTGAGAAATATATTTTGTTAGCATTGTAAGCATCTATGCGAGCCTTGGGTGGAGAGGAATAAACTGCCAGACTTGACTGACTACACCGTCATAACTTTTCTATCGGAAGTCGTAGGTTACGTTTTTTTTTTATTTCATTGATATTTTTGCCACCGACTTCCGAAAGAAAAGTTACGATGTAGGTTATTTTATTATAAATAAATAATACGATTACGAGAATAACTTAAATTGAACTTGTAGTTTCGGAGATATGCGAACACAAACATAAAAACATACACTTTTGGAATTTGGCACATTTGTTCAGACGCTGATATAGACTAACATACACATATACGGAAACTGGGCAGTTCTGGAAATACTCGTATTAAGTACATACGTACGAGCCGAATTGATAACCTCCTTTTTTTCAAATCGGTAAAAATAAAACAACACGGCGTCTAGATAAAATCATCTAATTAATAAGAACTACATAGGTGACGGATGATTGTGTTCGAGATCATGAGGTATAAACACACTGTCTACTTTATAAGTTAGTTTAGCCGGACATTTCCTTGAAAGTCTTCTGGAACAATACCAGACATATGAGGCCTTGTTGTTTCTTGAAAATGTATACTTGTTATATAAAAGCAGCTGGGCACCTCGCAAGGTCTGAATTATTTTGATGCCTAAAAAAAAAATCCAAGTAAAGTCAACATTTGCGGTAAGTTGATGTGGTGCTAGTATACCTGTAGTGTACTCTTTTTTGCCATACAAATCTTACCCTCAATAGCTATAATTCCCTGTGTCATGGTTACTAACATTTAAAAAACAATGTAACTTACAAAAACAGCGAAAACTGGACCTTGTTACAGGTAGGTTAGGTCATACAAATATTAGTTTTCTTTACAGCTGAGTTGCAGACCAGACCAGAACCAGACTTGTTCCGGCGAGTGAAAGTGACAGGGCTATACAAGTCGTCTAGCGCCATCTCGTTCACTCACTGGAACAAGCCTGGTTTTAAGACGTTGTAATACCCCCCCAGGACAAACTTGACGGTAAAATGGATAGTGTATTAAGTGTGGTAGTGTATTAATTTGATAATTAAATAAAGTTGCAGAGCACACATGATTATATTTTATAAGCGTATTAATTGCTATTACTACTAACATTGATAATCTACAAAGAAATAGAGAAATAGTTACAAAGTAAGTACAAAAGGTTAAATAAACTAGTGATTAAAATAATGTTCTAACTCGAAAATAATTAAGAAACCTGTCATGTCGATATTTATGCTTGGCTCGACACGCTCTCCCGTGTCTAAATATAAATTTAATTGACTAGAATCAAAACGCGGATTTTTTTTTTTATTAGTGTTATAATAAATATTTATCATTAGTATAAATATTAAAGAGACAAGTTAGTTTACATGAAAAAATAGCGATATTCAATTATGACCAATGAAAGAATGTCAGAATCACTTAAAAGTATATTTTTAAATATTAAACTACATCTACGGTCGACATTTCCTAATCAATTACCCCTGAGAAGAAATGGCGAAACAAACTCAGGGGTTCATGGTGTATTTAAAATCTAAACATGTAATATAATATCAATATACTATCAACAAAGTTGAATTATGACCCACCACTACGCTTATTTTCCTACAGACAATCAAATACAATTAGGTCCAACTTCGCGTAAACATACATATCCATGGTAACGACTTTGATCTTTGTCAATTTGACGGATTCAAACGATTTATTGTCAGTATGAGTCATGATTCCACTTTGTCGATTGTACGTACAGGCATTGGCAATAATAGGTACATCGACCTATGAAAAAATGGGCTAGTTAACAATGTGACGTTTCTCACTGGTTCGTACCTTGTGCTTGGTTATGGCTTCGTGTGGCACAGATCTGAAGACTATGAAGCGAAAACTAGCATATATCGATAGAATATAGAATGGTATAATATCTTTATTAAGGTTGATGTCCATCATTTAAAAACGGGTGACAATCCATCGAATAGGCACAAGTCTATACTTCTTTTGACTAGAAACACTTCTCGAACCGGGTTAGAAACTTCCACGTCATATTAAGTGTTTACTCAGTATGAGCAGTTTTTTAGGAGAAATAGTTATTCGGATTGGATCGAGTAGCAGCTAGCAAACTAACGCTGTTAGTCTTCAGAATCTTTTTAGAAACATCTAGAAAGGTTGGTATTGGTGGTGGTGGGGGATGGTTGTGGGTAAGGTCTACAGTCACCACAAAGTTCTGTTTGTCCAGGCAGAGCGTTGCCTTGCACCTGGATTGCACTCTTCCGGAACAATAGTATGTTAATGGTTCGTCTGGTGGGGCTGCAAATCTGTATTCGTCGACTTGGATAATTTCTTTGTCTTTTATCGGTAGTGGCAGAACAGGCGTGCGTGGTTTTGGCTTTGAAACTGAAACTGTAATTTAAAAGTTACAATCACTGCGTCCGAAAGTGTCTTCAAAGGCTCTAAATCTTTTTTAAATTACAGGAGTTGAGAGTAATAAAACAGGAGTTGTTACCGGATTGTTTAGAGCCGCGTTGTTGGTCTTGAGTTAGGTTGTTCAATAATACTATCATTTACGTGTTAGGATGTTATTTATTTTAAAAATCTTAAAGCTACAACAACATTCCATTGATCTACATGAAATATTTCACGACTCTAAACTACACCTTGTTTGTTCGTGATAGATTATAGTTTACCTTCTGTTTTTATTTTACACTAGCGGCCCTTCCCGGCTTGGCAAGGGTAGAATAGTAAACAACACAAAACTCGTAAAATGTAGCTTTCTAATAGTGAAAAAATTATGAAATCAGAACATACATTTTTGAGTTTATTCATTACAAACATACACACACAGTCACACACACACACAAAATACAAATGTTTTCTCTTAAAAATATTGGTATAGAAGTGTAGATAACACATCAGCTATTGTGATATCCCTAACAAATATAGTTTGACACAAGAACTATCTATTTTTTTTTTCATTGTTCATCATACAATCGGTTGTACACCTTTAGCAGATTTTTTGTATGACTATTGGCTGCTGAGGTCCATTCTTCCAGCGAAGAATCTGCCTCTCTCTTTATTACTTGGCTTTATTCAATAAGGTCCCAAATGTGGTGGCGTTTGAGCCTTTTCACAGTTGTTGGTTCACTTAGGGCTTTTTTTTTTTTTTTTTAGCGTGGTAAAATCATCAAATGAGTCCTCCAACCCCGGGCAGGGCGGGAGGGACTGTCAGACTTCTACTGACTAAAATCCACGGTGTCCTTCATAGCCTGTTACGTTCCGGGGTTACGGTCAGGGAATAATCCCGCGACCCCGGCAGGCTTTGGCCCTCTGAGAGGGGGGCCCCGTCATTATGCTGACGCTCTTTGAGGCGCGCGTGGGACACAACGCGCCGTCGACCCGGGCATGGTCCTTGGTCGGGCAGCGAGTTGCCCTTTACTCGCTGCCCGCATGCCCGCGCCTACGGTGGCCGGAGATCATCTTGCGACGTCCGTCGCCGTGGGCGCCTACCACTGCGGCTGGGGCGGAGGGAGGACGCTGTCCTCTCTCGGTCGCGGCCTGCCTCCTCCTTTACGAGCATTACTGCCTCGCAGAAGGAGCTGACCGCTTCCCACTCCGTCTCGCCCCGCAGCATGGCCGCAACCAATGCCGGGCGCGAGAGGTCTCCGCCTATCGCAGCCGTGAGGACACGTCGGTGCTCCGCCCAAGCTGGGCAGTCTTGCACCGTATGCTCCACCGTGTCCTCCGGGCGATCTTCGCAGTGGTGACACCCAGGCGTCTCCTCCTTTCGCATCAGACACAGGTACCTCCCGAAACTTCCGTGTCCGGTGAGGACCTGCGTCAAGCGGTAGGTCAGGACGCCATGACTTCTCTCCAGCCACTCCTCAAAGAGGGGTCTTACCGCCGCAATTGCGGCGTGCCCGGCCGTCGGTCGCGACAGTCGTTCCTTCCATACTGCCCTGAGATCGCGCCGGAGGTCTTCGCGCCGCGCCTCGACTTCGCGAGGCAGCGGGGTCACGCCCCGGCGCTGCGCCTCCACGGTTCACTTAGGGCTAAGGCTAAGATGTTGGTGTGTGAAATTATTCGAGCTTTAAGAATTATCTATGTAAATAATTTGTAAAACAGGGTATCCAAATCAGAACAGATAACAGGTACCATCAGAAGACTTGTGGATGTTCGGCGGTTTATGATTGTGTTCGTTGAAATGGCTTTCAATTGTACCATCAGCATTCAAAGTCAACTTAGCCGGGCATTTTAAAGATTTAACCTTCGAACAATATCTAGCGAGAAAGTATTTATTTCTTCTGGAGTAGGTGTACTTCTTGTACAAAATTATCGACTTTCCCTTTACATTGATGATTTCGTATTCACCTGAAATATGAAAGAGCGGTTTTAAGACTGAGATCTATAAACTTACTCTGCACTCAGATCAAAGAAATAGGCAGATAGAACGCTCAGAACACGCGAGTGTGTCCACCAAAGCAAATACAAAATCAAATTAAATTACATCCCTTATTGCTTTCTTTGGTTTTGAGAACAACTTTTACAATGGGCATGTTTTGGCAAACAACAACAACGACGCGTAGCTTGCTACTGCCGCGAATTTGAATTCAGTTTTGATTTTGTATTTTCTCTGGTGGACACATTTGCGAGTTCTGAGCGCTCTTTCTCCCTATTTCTTTGATCTGAGACTCTGCACTGACTTATTTCTGTATTCGTGTCAAAAATGTTAAAGTACAAGTGCAAGATGCAGGCAGGAAATATTTTAAGCTAAAGCTCATATTGCATAGGGTTAATAGCTTTCTTGGTATTATATTGGCCTTATTCTGCCCCTGGCCTTAGTAGTCTATTTCATTAATTATTTAAAAATGTTATTTTAGTCAAGTAGGTCAGTGTACTGTACACAAACATAACTTTCAAGTTAGCAATATTTCTTAGGTCGGTTAGTTAGGTTTTAAACCCAGTTAATGTTGAACTTCGAAAGAAAAATATATTTCAGACACTTCACACAAATTAAAGCTCAGCTATGACTAAACATTATTATAAGTAAGGTTAGGTTCCGGGGTTAGGTTAAAAACGGTATTATATATTCACACATTTATTAGGTACTAACTTAATGAAAATTAAATGAAACTTAAAAGATAATTACTCAACAATGATGAGTTAAAGGTATTAAACCGATAAAAACATGAAGACAAAGCCAGATATATCCTGGCGTTATAACTAGGAGGGTAACTCTATTTGCCCACTCCAAAGCGTCCGTAGACCTCTTTGGAGACAAAATAAAAAACGAAACTAAAAAAATCCTTCATAGACATAATTTTAAAATCAAGTGAAGGCGCTCCCTCACCGCGAGCATTCACCTGTAATGTAACGTTACAGATTTAGAGGGAGAACAATCGAGCATGAGCATCACAATGCGCACCTTGTATCAAAATATCTATACTAAATGTACGTGAATGCTCGTCAGTCTGGGAGGGAGTACTGTAATGTAATGCTCAAAGTCGAATCTATAATGTTACATTACACGCGAATGCTTCCGGTGACGGAGCGCCTTTAGGTATTACAATGAGACAGATATGGCACTAAATGGAGAGTTAAGTAAAACAAAACGGCATTTGAGGATAGACCTTATATCTCACAAAGTTGCTAAGTAACGTTTTTGAATGTCAGTCTCCTTTTATCCGGTTTTTCCATAGAAATTCAATGAGTTTTTTTCTTGCTCTCAAACCCTCCTGCAATTCTCTATCCTCTTCTGCTGTAGTTTCGGAAAACACCGTTGAATTACTGTCAGTGTTATGATCTTCGTCATTCCAATTTGGACCTTAAATCATACAAAATAAAATTATAATTGCATTCCAATCAGACTCCTTAGTCCGGATCCAGTCTAACTTAGCACTAAGACTCAGTTTAATGTAACATGGAGCGTGGAAAATATTTTTTAACATTTATCAGAATAGATAATCTGATAAATGATTATAGATAATTTTTTTCCCCAGAATTGGGGTTTCTAGCAACAAACTTACAGCTTGGCCAGAACATCTTGAAACGGAACTAATCTTTTTGTTTACTGACAATGTTTTAAAATCTTTGATATTTGATGTAAACAAAGACGCAGGTTTGTTCGATTTATTATTGTGCCATACAATTAACATAATAAGGGAAAATAAATAAAATAAAATCATTCAAGTGCTGGTAGCGAGAGCACAGTAGCGACTTCCGGTATTCTACTTTTTTTGCCAAACAATAATGATATTTGCGAAAGAGTAGGTAGGTAGGTACACAAAAAGCTTATAGAATACATTTTAAAACTTACAATTAAGTATGTATCACTGTTATCATTTCAAAAATATATTTATAAAATATTATGATACAATAGTTATACAGCACATATTTACTGAAGCCAGCAGGTCAACCAACCCTTTCAATGTTTAATTGTGATGAGGTTGAAAACCTATTCAATATCTAATACACTGAACTGACTGACTAAACTGACAACCGATATCTAAATAATATCGGTTGTCAGTTCTACGAGCGATGTGGTCTGCCCATTGCCACTTCAACGGTCTATCTATCTAGATAAATTATTACGACCACGCCTCCCATCCTACAATCTAAAATATTGTCCATCAGGTCCTTTCAATAGGTTTGGTGGTGGATGAGTGTGAAAGCCAGAAGCTGCTGCAAGAGTTCCATCCTTATTCAACTTGAGTTTTGCTTTACAATTCTGACTTTGCTTCTGTGAGCAATATAGGTTACAAAATGATGCTCCCTGTCGCGAATACGTAAAGTTTTTGTATAAAAGCATCCTTTTCTTATATATTTCGATGACTCTGTATTGATCTGAAAATATAATTAGTAAAGCTCAAAGTTTGAAGGTAGGGTTATCATCAAAACAAATAAAACACAGTACCAGTTAACATGGGCGTATCTAGAGATATTTTTCCGGGGGGAGGGGGTCTATTCACCCGGCTGCCAAATACAGGGAAACACACTTATGAAAGTGCATTTTCGTATGAAAAATTGCAAAACTTTCTCGACTGTTGTTATAATCTTTTAGCCTTGATATTTTAACCGACTCCAAAAAAGGAGAGTACTAATTCCGTCGGAACCTTCTTTCAATTTATGCTCCCCGATTTAAAATTTTCGCTTGTTCAACCGTCAATCTGAAATCGGGTAACATCGCGGAAACGGCCACGATCACTGGAAAATGTGTTCTTTATTACCCGACGTCTTCAAGTTTGAAGACGTCGGGTAATAGAGAAAACATTTTATGTAGTTACATAAAATAATTTATTATGTTATTTTTTGCGCATAATGTAGTGCATGTTGTGCTTTTCTGTAAGTGATGAGACGCTTAGACATAAGTTTGCAATGTATTAATTATAAAGTAACAGTGTACTCATTGTTGAGAAGCCTAATAAATAAATAAATACCTCCCATCCACAGTTCTGTAAATATTTGGAGGTGGGTGATTATGGTCGATGTTAACCCAAGAAATTCTGCCCTTTTCGTCCAAAGTAAGCATTGCTTTACATCCCCTAGACAGTAGACACCTTCTTGGAACAAAATCTTTGTTTATCGTATATATGTATCTTTTCAATAAAGTACTGAGGACATACCTACTGTTGAGAGACATTCTGTTCCTTATTCTTCTAAAAACTCAAACTCCATTATATTTTCTGATGATTAATTTATTGTTGAGTAAAAAAGAAAAACATTTAAACAAACTACACAATATAGAGATAGAAACCTCAAAAATGTATGCTACCTACATAAAAAACGTTTTAACTTGTTTGAAAAATGGCTTACACTGAATCTTAGCCTAATATTTCTACATCTAGTACAATTTATAATATAGTTTGATTTAGTTAGTTTTGCAAAGATACAATAAAATATATATCCATTCTAGATTTCTACCAGCTTAAATACTTATTCATTTTTAACATAATCAAGTGAAAACAATTCTGGTGATGCGAGGCGCCTGCCAAGTATATTATACTCTCGGCTTGCGATACTTCGGTACAGCCATATCGAAGCAATTTTGTTTTTCGGTAAGTTCATTTTGTCACAGTATTTCAGGTACCGCGAGTAACACAGAGTGACATTCAAACGACCATTGAACATCAACAGTTGTCTCTCGGCATGTCCACAACTATCCAAATATGAACACATTGATTCAATGTGTTTACGAACCAAATCTTTCGTTTCTTCAGGTCGTCTCTGCTGATGTGATATGTCAATTTTGGAATTTGTTTCATTTGGACCTTTCCTAACAGCTATATTTACTGTAGCTTCGGTTAATCCCAAAGTATTCAAAAAGAAGGTTTTGCATACTCGTATAGTTTTACTTTTCACCATAAATGTGTAGTGTAAGGTATATTCTCTTTGAGGATTACCAAAATCGTCGCAATCAGGATCATCAACTGACTCTTCAAAAACTCTTGATAAAATATAATCTTTTTGTGCATCCCGTGTCATGTCTTGCCTATGGTAATTGTTAAAAATGCTCATCCTGTTTTTTTCATTCACCTTTTCGTAGCATTTAAGTTTGCAATTGCATACTGGACCCATCGTTTTCTTTGTAGTTGTGTGTGTTACAATCGCGGATGGGTTTGTTTTTAAGGTAGTATCGCCTAGATCGGCATTATTGACATTATCTGCTTCAGAACTTTCTGGGGCAATAATTTTGTACACAGCAACCTCGCCAGTGTTTCGATCTGAATTAGAAATATCCTCGGGGTCTACTATGTATAATGTTTCAATTAAATCTTGGTGAGATACTAATTTCGTTTCATTGAGGGATCTGGGATCCGAGCACATCGGGTATGATCTGGATGACCCTGGGAACAAAAGAATTGAGGAAACAGTCAGTATTTATAGATATGTTATATTTTAAGTTATTATTTTAGTCACAAATCATTTAACATGTTTATTGGGGCAAACGTAAGTGCAGGCCATGCAATTGAATAGTTGTTATTGTACGAGTATTTTCATCCAGGATCTTAGCAGACATGGGGTATTAAATGCTGAAATGAATACTATTTTTTTATTAAAATTAATTTATTCCTGAAATTATAATTACACATTCAACATCTTCTTTTTATGTGCAACATTTTGAAAAATCATCATCACAATTATGTATCGTCTTTGTTTATTTTTTACCTTGAATTTGTGGGGTATTCCCATGTGAGCAACTATTTCCGACTAATACTAAAAATGCTTCTATGAAAATAGTTGCTCAAATGGGAATACCCCGAATTTGTGGGTAATTTTCAAAAATACTTATAAAGATTACAAAAAGTATGAACTGGTGACATAAAATTTTTAAGACACATAATAATAAGCAACAACAAAATAGAATACACAATTTCTATAGAAATAATCACACAACAATAGTAAAATTGTTATTCACAGTTTTTGGTTTTTGCGTGAAAGAGTTAGAAACATACCTACATACACATACATACATCCTCTCAAACTTTCGCATTTATAATATTAGTAGGATTCGCTTTGTAATAAGGTCAGTGATGGGGCTGTGCATTCGAATGCAGCGCGCGATGTAGCAGAGATGTGAAATAACTAGGGACAGTACTCGTAGCTCTCGGGAGTGACGTGTGTCAAGTGTAGTGTATAGTTACGTTCATTTGGTTCTGTAACATTTTTAATGAAAAAATAGCCGAAAATGTTTATCAAAAAATGTAGTTGCCAAGAATTGACAGATCTCATGCCCCGAAACAATATGTGGTCATTAGGAGGCGTTACCATTGTGCACATAGCGTATATCCGCATTGATAACGGTATCTGTATTTTTTCTTGTTCAGGACCAAACAGTAAGACCATTCCAGTGACATCCGATGCAAAGTTGGCTGGCTCAATATTTTGAGTCACTCAATATTACACGAAAATTAAAGTGTCTACAAGCAGAATATTTCCCTTTGAGTTTCCCCCGTCTTATCTTCATAGGGTATGTCCCTTCTAGCGCTATGAATAACAAAATTACAATCATTCACGGATTTTCGTCTCTTGTGCCATCTGTCAGCGGTTGCAACAGAGAATCATACTCCGTTTTCAAAATTCTTCGGTAGAGCCAGTACTTAGCAACATTAATTATAGGTATTCTCTCTCTTTCACAGAATTCTAGGTACAGTTTGTACAATTTTTTAATTTTCACGTCTCTCGCGACGTGTTGTAGGAGACCTTGCGCATTCATTAAGTCAATTTGAGTACGTACTGTATCTTTGACTTTTTCTGGTGTTTTGTTAGCCGGCGGATGTTTTCCTCGTCTATCTTCATAAGGTATGTTGTTTCTAGCGCTATGAATTGATCTTAATACCATATGTCCATGTATAGCTAGGGTGTTCACAAAAAAAACTCGACAAACTTTTACAGGTTTTTCATTTACCAAGAAACTGTAATCTAACGTAACTTCTCTTTTAAGTGGCTTATTAAAAACCCGGCGTCTACGAACAGGCCCTGAAGACACTCTTGATACAATAAATTCTCTCTGTTGAGTCTTGGTCATTTCATGAAATTCCTTGAAAATACGAATTCTGGTTTCTTCATTAACATTTTCAAAACATTTAAGAGGACAGTTGCAAGCTGGTCGCATTCTTTTTTGAATAACTGCGTTTCTTCTTTTGTTTTTTCGTTTAGGGGTTGTCGATGAATTGTAATTTTTCTTGGTTTCAGTTCTTTGTGCCAAGCTTACATTAATATCTTCTGACCAACACTCCACATGTATTTCAGCTTCTAAAAAGAATACCAAATTATTACAATATTTTTTTAGATTTAGATTTTCTCGATCTACGAAACGTAAAGTGATAACGTGCTCTACGAAACTAAATTATTAGATCTTGAAGGACCTAGTAATAATGATGATAATGAGTTACAATAGGCTAGTAATATGAATTAATAAGTTTGAATTAAAACTACACTACTAAAGCCGACAATGCATAGTTTTAATACACTTCCAGTCTACTTTAATGTAGCTAAATATTGCTGAAACATTTTTTTCGTACTCATGATGTAATAGAAACAAAATATTATTACTAAAATATTTTTAATACCGTGTACCAATTTAAAACAAAAAAAATTACAATCATTCAAGGATTTTCGTCTCTTGTGCCATCTGTCAGCGGTTGCAACAGAGAATCATACTCTGTTCTCAAAATACTTCGGTAAAGCCAGAACTTAGCAACATTAATGAAAGGTATTCTTTCTCTTTCACAGAATTCAAGGTACAGGTTGTACAATTTTTTAATTTTCACGTCTCTCGCGACGTGTTTTAGGAGACCTTGCGCATTCATTAAGTCAATTTGAGTACGTACTGTATCTTTGACTTTTTCTGGTATTTTGTTAATCGCTGGCTGTTTTCCCCGTCTGTCTTCTTGTGGCACGCCATTCCTAGCATTTCTGACAGCTCGTCTAACTGAGGATGAAGATATTGCCAGGGTATTTAAGAAAAAAGGTTTGCAGACTTTAACAGGTTTTCCATTCACCAAAAATGTGTAGTTGAATGTAACCTCTCTTACCGGGTGTTGCCTTTTCTTGCTATAATGCCTCGCAACTGGTTTTTGAGTTACTCTAGATATTATAAACTGTTTCTTTGAACGCCATGTCATATCTTGTCCATGATACTCGTTGAAGATATTTATCCTGGCTTCTTGATTTATATTTTCGTAGCATTTCAACTTGCAGTTGCACACTGGTCCCATGACTTTTTTAGGAATAGGTAATTTATTCTTTTTACTATACGATTTTATTGTACTATCATTCATTAATTCAGAAGCTGTAGAGGTTCGATGGTTTGTAAAGGTATCTTCGTTTAAACCTGTATGGTTAACGTTTTCATCGTCAGAGGGGCTGGTTTTAACTTCTTCAAATCTTTCACATCCATCTCTCATATCTTCGAGTTCTAAAATGTATATCATATTTTTATTCATTTCTTTCTTGTAGATTGCTCTCGAACTACCTAGAATTAAAACAATATTGAAATTAGTAAACGTTTGAGCTGTCGCAGAAACTGCCACGCCATTAACTGCAAGGAGAAAAGTATTATTCACATTGTGCATTTGTTTTTTTTTTCTAAAACAAGTGTGTATAAACACTTATATTTTGCGCACATATTAATTTGCGTGTTTCGGAACTCACAGAATTGTTAAAATACTAGCTGTTCCGGGCTTAAAAAAAAACGAAGTAAAAATTAGGTGTTTATTTTAATATTTGCGTCTACATTTCAGAAAAATAGTAGCTTACTTAGCAGTAGGTACTTTTAATATTAGTACTTAGCCAAAGTTATGAAAATAAATAACGTTTGTTAAAGGAATTCATTCTAAGTTGTAATTATATTTATTTCCAATTTAGTATTATACTGATATTATTATTATTTTTATTAATTACTCACAATTTATTAACACGTAGCTGCATGAAAATACATACAGGGATATCGATGCACAAAAGGTAATCAGAAATTCAATATTGTTTCTAGGCTCTTCTATAGCACTTTCCAAAATAAGTGAAATACTTTTAATGTTAAAGAGTGTGTGTGATGGAAATGTTGTTATAAACAAGAAACAAATACATAATTGACTGTTTGTAATCATAATACGATTAATATGCAGAACACCTTGCCAACAATAAGTGCGTTGATGTTCATTTCATTGCCTTAATAAAATGTTTGGGGAACAGTAATTACTGACACTCTAAGAAGGACTTATTATAATATTCAGTTCTAGTCGAATGCCTTTACAATGAAGTTATTTGTACGTCTGCAGATTTTTACATGCAAAGGTAGGCATTCAATTAACACGACTTAAATCAGTTGCCAGAAAGCTAAAATGGCCGCCATCTCCGTGAATGGCAGTTATTATAATAAGGCTAAAATTTAAATGCGCATCAATAATTCTTTTTGTATAACAAAATGGATAAATGGTCACCAAATCTAAAACTCGCTTTAGCAAGATTTCAGGGACACCCCGAAAACGTTCCTTTAAACCTTTTACACAGAAATAGAAGCCCCGCGAAGCGGGGCTTCGTCGACCCTGCTTAGGTAGATTTTTTTTTATTACACATAATAGGTTTATTTCCTTATTACTTAGGAAACGTTATTTGGTGACCATTTATCCATTTTGGTAACCGTTTAGAATTTTTTTGGTAGTAAAATAGGTACTTTTTTGGGTGGTGTTTAAACACAAGGTCTTATAAAAATGCACTTGTCCATAAAAAAATTGTAAGTATTTAATATACCATTAACGCGCCAGGCTGTTCCCCAAACACATAGTACAAGGCGAGTAAAAAATATATGTAATATCTGTAATGTCACAATGAAAACCTACTCCGACCATCATACTTTACAGTATTTTCCATTAGAAGTACGAACAAGCTTTGGAGGAGGATGATTATGATCTGTTCTTGCATATACTATCTCTCCATTACCGTCGAGAACTACTTTAGCTTTACAATTATTGGTAACTTTCTTTGAACAGAAGTGAAGACGATACGGAGGACCCCGCTTGGAAAACGTATATTGTTTGTAAAGAAGAACAATTCTGCCATTGAGTTCAATCATTTCATAAGCTCTTCCTGCAAAAAGAAAAAGTCTTGACTGCAATATTACCCGGATATGAGTAAACACACGTTCCCTGTGCGTGCACCACATGTGGGTCACTGTGAGGTCACTCTGACACGTGCGTGCACCACATTTGGGTCACGACTCCATACAAATTTGAAGCCTTTTTATAGTTTACACATGTGATTTATTTTAATTTTTTTGCATACACGTGTGAACAATAAACTATAAAAAAAAGTTTGCTCAAAAACCGGGCAACATTTTTATAGGGTTGTCAGGAAATCTACTTAAGCCTCTCTTTACATAATTATTTCCTTAAAACGTGTTTGCAGGTGAGGGGCTCCTCTCACATTTGGTAGCTACACTGTTAACGTGTATCATGACACTTGCTCAGATTGTAAGCAAGTGTTCACAATGTTCGATTGATCTTGCTTTCTCTGTATTAGAAAATGCGTTTGCGCAGCAGTGGGGTATTAAAAGACTGGCAATTGAAAATGATTGTTTAATCTTAAAGCATAATTCATTTAAACTACAAACTAAGTTAATTTTAAAAGAGCACTTCATTTTTAAGTCCGAAAAATAAAAAAATAAATGTACCTATTCCTACGAAGGGACTTAGGCTCAGTTCCCACAGAGACGCGACACGACCCGCGACGCGACCATAACTACAGGAAATGTGTATATCTTCTTATAAAGTTAGATTTAAATTTCTATCGAAATGTTCGCGCAGCGTCGCGTCTTGATAAACCCTTTAGATAAACTCACAAAAAATAACTCTTGTTTTCATTTTTTTTATAAATATTCGTACTTAATAAAAAAAAATGTGGTCTTAATACTTTTGTAAAAATATTAAAAATTTTAATTGTATATTATTTAAAAAAAGAATAAGATAATGAAATGAAAATCTTAAAAATATGTTTTTGTAGTGTCTGTAGTGAATGTAATATGTACTTATAAATTTTTCCTGAGCGCATACGTTCGTTACGTAGGCGCCCGTGTGTGACATGACGTGGCGTTCGATGCGAGCGGAGTCACGGAGTGGGATTCAGTCAGTCGTTGCTCGAACGTCAACCCGCAAGCACGTGGTGTTTTCAAGCCAAACACACTAATATTACAGTAGCTACCCTAATGCCTATATCTACTCGTATCCTATAGCTAGCCTGTTACACTTCCAACCTTATTTCTAAACCCTAAAGTAATTTCCATCAGGAGTTCGGAATATTTTCGGTGGGGGATGATTATGTTCTGTGATCGCACTCTTCAGTGTCCCATCCACGTTGAGGGTGAGCCGGGCCCGACAGTTCTTCCTTTTCTTCGAACAAGCCTGGTAGCGAAACGATGGACCTTGCTTCGAAAACGTATAATTCTGGTAGATAATTACCGTTTTGCCGTTCAGAGTTACAATTTCGTATGGTTTACCTGTAAATTAACGTATTTAATTATTAAATGCATTAAAAAAAACCCTATATATTGTTTTTATTAGATGTGGTTTCGCTGAAAATTAACAAATAAAATAAAACTATTTATTTCACACTAAAACTATTTATTAAATTCGATAAAAAGACGAAAACATAACTTTTGATTTCATAAGGCCCGCTTGCAGAAAGCCCGGGTTATCTTTTAACTCAGAGTTAGTTGCTAAAATAAGGTCAAATTGACAGTTAGTCATACAATATTGTAAATTTAACCTCGTGTTGGCAACTAAATCTAAGTTTAAAAGATAACTCGGGATCCTGCAAGTGGGCCTAAGATTGTTAAACAAATAAATACCTAATAATATGTATAGTACTTATTGACATATTTTTTAACCGACTTCTTTATCTAAATGTCCACTACTTTAATTATTGAGTAATATCAAAAGGTTTTTGTCACACGACAGTTTCTATGATAGTAAGAAACACAGCTTTAATAAATAAATTATGCAAATACCTAAATCACAAACAACTTAATTTTACATTTATAGGAATTTTTAGACCTTAAAATATCATCCAGTGGATAACTTGGAAAGCTTAGAACTGTGCTAAAAGCACAAAAAAACTACTTGAAAGAATTTGGCACTGATTGGAGAACTTTTATTTATAACTATTGTAACTTATAATAATATTAGTTAGACAAATATTTTTTGATACAACCTCACAACTTGACTTTTAACCAAGTATAATTATTCTAGTTGATTTATTTATATATAAAAGGAGTATTATTGTAATTAGGAAACCTTATGTACTAATTGTTTTTTGTGTAGAGATTCTTCATTTAGGAACGATATTTTTCGAGATATCAGGCGTAGTCTCGTACTGGAATTTTTACAGCAGACTTCGTGCGCTTGAGTGACAATTTCAGCGAACGCCCTTCAAGTGGTCAAAGACAGCGCTATAACAGTGGCGAACATCTGGGCCAGCAACATTTTTTGACTTAGTTTTATTCGCATTTATATCCAAGAAGTTCCTTTTCGCAAAAAAGCTTTATTACAGAACTGGTTTACAAATACAGCTTCCTTAGTTTGGAAAATCTGTACGTGCCATCGGTAGTCCTCTGGCATTGCGGCGGGAGATGCGTATGATCCGTCACAGCAGTCAGAATATTACCACATTTACCCAACTTTATAAACGCTCGGCACTTTTCACTCAACTTCTGAGAACATCTGAGCAGGGATTTGCCTTTCACGTGATATGAATAGGTGTAGTTGTTGTACAGTATCACTGACTTTCCTCGTCCAAGAGGCAGGACGTGGTATTCTGCTGGAAAAATAACAGTTTTAGTTAGTAAGCATTTATTTGACCTGTTACAGAAGTCGGAATGAGAATCTTGAAGTTATAATTTTCATCACTATCACTACATAGTATAAAACAAAGTCGCTTTCGCTGTCCCTATGTCCCTTTGTACGCTTAAATCTTTGAAACTACGCAACGGATTTTGATGCTGTTTTTTTTAATAGATAGAGTGATTCAAGAGGAAGGTTTATATGTATAATAACATCCATTAAATAGTGGAGAAGTACTGTTATTTTTGAGGTTTCTAATGTGATGTCGTAAATAATTAAATTTTTTCCGCTTACATTGCAAACGCAGGCTGAACCCTACGAGTTTTATCAAAATAATGTACTAAGTATTGTACACATTGAAAAGGTCTACAGAAAAGTCCGCGATGGTATATGTCTATCTCATAAGGATAACCCACAATAACTTTTTTTTGTCATTTACTTTTTACGACAAATAATGGCTAATTTTCGAAGCGATTTTAACCAATACAGCATTAATCCTTAACCAATTAAATACCTTGAATACATTGTTCATTTAATATAGATCTATATGGCCCTTTACACCGCATGATTTAAGTGAATATTTTCGAAGATATTACAGACTAGCTGTTGCCAGCGGTTTCACTCAATTATCCCACGGGAACATAAAATCGGGATAAAAACTATCCTATGTGTTAATCCAGGTTATAAACTATCTGTGTAACAAATTTTAGCCAAATCCGTTCAGTGGTTTTTGCGTGAAAGAGTAACAAACATCCATACATCCATACTTACAAACTTTCGCCTTTATAATAGTAGTTAGATTTAAAAATTGCAGGACGTAGCGTTTGCGGCGGTACCGGCCGGCCGCCGCCCGGTGCGGCAAGAGCGACTTTGTTTTATACTATGTAGTGATTCTGTAATATGTTATAAAAATAAAATAAATAGTTAAAAATGTAAAAAGTAAATAAGTAAAAATGTAGTGTATGAATTTAGATATTCCAAAGATAGCAGGAAATCTTCATGGTATAGGGAAAGGGGGATTGTTTTACTCCAAATTTAACGCGTGCGGGCCACGGGCATTAATGAATAAATCAAAACTACTGGATCGATTTTAATCACTATAAGCTATATAATTTATACTCGTGCGAAGCCGGAGCGGGCCGCTATGTTTTTATATACAACGTTCACAGTTTTTCTGTAGTGTATTTAATATCAGCATTGCACCCGTGCGAAGCCGGGGCGGGTCGCTAGTTTTAAATAAAACATTTCCTGATCTGCGACAGTTTCAACCAATCAAGTGATATAAAGAAGCTTTGGCATTATTATATGTAACGAGAGGATCGCAGGGGATTTTTGTTTACTTGGCGGATGGTTAAAGTGAATTTTCGGTTGATGGTTATTTAGATCAGAATAACGAAAAAAAAATGCCTAAATTTTCCATTTTGATGAAACAAAACAACGTTGTTTCGTAATAGAAAAATTTCTCTATCGCCAGAGGTAGTACCTACTTTGTGACTAACTGAAAAAACAAACACTGACATTGCATGATAGCTTCAAAGGTATTTAGGGACAAAATTTTATCATCATAAAATCATATATCATCTTAGGTACGATTCGGAAGATAAAATTATAGGCAAAAATATATCAACAATATTATTTTAATTTCTTTAATAAAACTCATAACACAACAAGCCAGTTTTTCCCGTATATTAACAAAGAAATATTTATAAAATGTCTTATTTAATTTAATCTGTAGTAACAGTGTAACATATTATAGTATAAGTACCAATTATCTACCCAAATTAGTGCAATATTTAAATATAATTTCTATTTTTCATCCAATATTAACCGGTAAGTACAAAAATACATGATATAACATTTTTTATATATAAAGAAACGAATTTTAAAAACTATCGCCTTGTAACATCTAACACAGTCCTAATAAAAACGAAAATGTATTAAGACATTTTTGAGTAGGTATAGTAATTTAGTTAGTACAATAAAAATATTTAACCTACACAAAAAATCGCTTTAAAATTCATCATCAACTTTAATCTTCCCTGATTTATTTGTCTGTATCATGGTCTATGCAGCATTTCATCTTCATCCATCCACACATCACTCCTATCCGTCAATAAGGGTTAATTAAGTAAGTAGGTTATCAATGTATGGATATGGAAAAAGTTGTCGGCCCAGACAGGTCAGTAAGTACTGATTCTGGTCGGTGAAGGCAAAATATCATGGGCATGTTATCTCGTACACAATACAGATATGCCGGTTTCTATGAACAAGTTTTATATGTATCGATATTACGAATTTATAAAGATCGTTTAAAGGTGATCAGAAAAATAATGGATGGCTAGAAAGTGACGAACAACACGAAATGTGTGAAAGACCCCTTCTTCCAAAATGCAAGTTCGGTCCCATATTACAGAAGTGTATAAAAAAAAACACACAAAATACCTTTTACTTGATTAAAAAGTTATTTAACTTTCCGGCGTCGCTTACCCCGTAAAATATTTAGTCTATCATATAAAGTACTTTTTGGTATATCATACAAAATTGAAGCTTGTCTTAGGCTGATTTCTTTGTAAAATATTTTCTCCAGAGCAATTTTCAAATTTTCTTTATACCAAACGGTTTTCTTCCGCTCCTTTCCGTAAACCGATGCCACGAATTCTGCGGGATAAAAAAGCATATTAGTTTTTAGATCATTATATAAGAAAAAAAACCTTATTACTTATATAGGTTTATTTTTTGTGTGAATATTTTGTATGTACAATAAAGTAACAAAATTGAAGGTAACTTATAACAATATTAAAAAAAAAATAAACATAAAGTAACACAGCCACATACTAATAAAAGGGTAACGCACAGTAATATTATGTTTTTGAATATCAAAAAACATTTAATAATTATAATCCATCAATAGTAAAGTGCATACAGATCGTATAAATGTGTATAAGACAAAATTTTTATTATTTATATCAAAAATGTAAAGAATAATAAGTAAACATTTAATAATAAAATTTATATCAAAATGCAAATAAGCGTAGTATTATACAATTATTTAATAGTGCCTTTAGAAGTGAAAAAAACTATAATATAATAAAATTCGTGACGACGAAAGTGCGTTAAACGCACATTTTCAAAACCCTAACGGCTTTCTTAAGGTCTATAATATTATTTAGGGCCAGTATTATATTGGTAGTTAAGTAAAGCTATGTTTATAATTTGTTTGCTAAGTAGTTTCTTTGACTACTTAACAAACCCTTAATGTTGTGGCTCAAGATAACTGTGACACTTTGTGTCCGTGTCTTTATACTCTGAAAAGTAAGATCCGTCTTTCTCAATTTTTCTTGCTTCTTACTCTCTCTTCGCTACTGCTCTCTTACTTCTTTTCTACATATTTTCTTTGGTGTTCCTTGTCTTTAGCTTTTTTTATCTCTTTCTGTTCAGGACTCCTATTCTTATTTTCTCTTTTTATTTTTATGTTTTTTTCTGTGTGGTGCAAATAAGCCAAACTACACTTATCCATATTCTCTTCATAAAATTTAATATTAGCTGTAATAAACCACCTTGTTAATTGTGTTTCTAGCAATGGTGTTAGAAGAAAAGTTTATTAAGCAATTAAGTAAACATTTGTGTATTATTTACATTTTTACAATTAAAGGAACCCCTAAAAATAAAACAACGGTAATACAAACACCTTTTTAATTTTATCAATCAATCCAAAAATAAGAACACTGTAGACCCGTTTCACCAATAGTTATAATATCATTAGTCTATAATATATTAGGTATCCATATACTTAACCAAAAAACTAATATAACCATTAAATTCAAAATAAAATCGTCAATAGGCTAGTTGCCCAAAAAAATGTAATTAGTCCGTCTTTTAGATAATTCAAAAATAAGGGACACGTATTTTTTTATTTATAAATTAGACCAAAAATGACAAAGATATTTAAAATATTATATCTATTAAAGTTACGTTTGACGTCACGATGCGTGGCATTTTTCGCGCAGGGTGACGTCACAGGTAACTTAAATAGGCTATTATCTTTGTTATTTTTGTTTAATCGAAAAAAGAAAAAATACGTGTCCAATATTTTTTTATAATCTAAAATACGGACTAAATAGAATGTAATTATTTTGACCCTGGAAACTACCCTATTATCTTAACTATTGTAGCTACAGGTAAACGGTTAAATCAGAGCATCTATCACTTCTACTATCTATAAATCTACCTAGGTATTTATCTATAAGTAAACAGCTTAACTAAATTGTCTCTCTCGCAGTACTAAAACAAATATTAAGAAATCAGATTTACAGAAAAAAAAATAACGAGAGCTTTAAATCGAACCACTGATCGTTTTTTACGTTTCCTAACCCTAAGAACAATTGTATTGTCGCGGGACACACGTATACCGCGACTCCGGTACATAAATGACACCGGGGATTTTAGCCTGCAAGTCTGACAGTCCCTCCCGCTCTGACTGGACTCATTTGATGATTTGACCACAATGAAAAAAAAGTACAAATTAATGTATTCATTATTACTCGATAACCCTTCTTAGCTCATTTACACAGAAGTCCGTTTTACAAGTCCACTTCATCGTATACGTTTTTGTTCGGCCTTAGCGTATGTAATTGTATGACCTACCACCAGTCCAGGCCCTAGGATCAAATCTATTCTACCCTAATATATTCGCCTGAAGCAATCTTATGATAGACTGGTGGTGGATGATTGTGGTTCGTATCTTCAAATAATACTGTCCCATCTTCGTCCACTTTGATTCGAGCACGGCATTTCCCCCGACGTCTCGTGGTACAGGCAAGGTTACCCTTCCCCGGGACGTGAGAGAACGTATAGCTCTTGTACATGATAGTTGATTTTGATTCAGGCAATAATATTCTTTGGGGTCGGTCTGAAAACAAAAAAAATGGTGTCGATTTTTTTACGAGATAATGGATGCTTTTTTATTTAAAAAACTGAGGTTCTAAAGGTCCACTCCTTTCGTCCATTTGAAATATAAGAGTTTTCAAAACATTCGCTCCATCAGCTCTCACATAGAAAAAGTGCATGTAAGTTATATTTCAGAGATTTTAACAATTTACACCTTTTGTATGTGAGAGCTGATGGAGCGAATGTTTTGATCATATTTATTTTTAAAATTATACTTGTTATTGCCGCGAATCATATTTTGATAAAGTTACAACATGTCACTGGCCTGCAAATTGCAAAAAACGTAATAAAAATTGAATTTCGCGGACTGGTTGGAGCATTCACCTTAAATGATAAGATTTTAGTTGGGTAGTAGTTAGACAGGCCAAGAATTAAATTGGTATAGATAAGAAGAATGAATGTTTTAAAATGACTTTTACATATATTAAAGGCACTTTTAGACGGTTCATTTTTTGTTCATTTTTACCTTTCATTCGGTACATTTCACTCGAAATGAAATGTCTGAACAAAAAATGAAACACGAGTGCCGAATAAATTATTAAGTTTCACTCGAGTGAACAATCATTCGAGTGAACTGTCTGATATCACCTTTATTAGATACCTATCCAAAACATATGAGTTACATATCAAATAATGCAATTAAGTTACCTTATTAAACTTAAGAATACGAACTAAAAATACTCTTGAAGAGCACTAAGTTACTGGGAGACCCAGCTGCAAACCTATATACTATTGTCAAACAGACAGGCGAAGCAAATGCGATCCGAAGCGTTTTCATTTGTAATGTATGGAATTGTTTGAATACAGTCACATAGAAAAACGAAAGCGATCCGATAGTCTATGTGACTGGCTTCAAACAGTTCTATACATGCCAAACAAAAACGCCTCGCTTCGCGTTCGCCACGCCTGTCTGTTTGACAATAGCTTCAGTGAGACTGAATGAAGACTGAATAATTACGTTATTAATACAATTATTATGTTATACTTTCTTAAATTACAATTACATTTTCATTAATTTAGTTACACCACTATCAATCATACTCATATCATATTTATTTACATATGTAATTGTTTTTGTAACAGTTTTACGGCAACAAACTCCTTAAGGGCGCATAATCAGAAAGTAGGCAACGTCGCTAATAGCTGTCAAATAATTACAAGGTTCAATTATTTTGGCAATGTTACTGCATGGAAATAAGAAATATGGCTCTGTAGTGTACTAGAAAATAGATATAGGAATGCAATTATAACACTTAATTTGATATTGTAACCGTTTTAGGTGTCTAAAAGGCAAAAAGTAAAGTTTCCAGATGCTTTTTTTTCGTCTAAAACTTTATATTCGGTGCTACGATAATTCCCTTATCAATTTTTTAGTGCACTACAGATCCATATTTTTTATTTTCATTCAATAAATTTCTAAAATTAATCAGATCTTGTAAATATTTGACAGCCATTTGCGACGTTGCCAACTTTCAGAATAAGCGCTCATAATCAATTTTCAGATACGTTCCGTTAAACATGGTATATTTGGGTGGTGGGTGATTATGATCTGTATAAGCTTGCACTATTTTGCCATCTTTATCCAGTTTCAACCTCGCAGTGCACCTTGTAGCCGTTTTTCTGGAGCAGTAAGGGTACAGCCTCGAATTTTTCGGTCCTTGGAAGGAGAACGTGTAGTTTTTGTACATTATGAGGGATTTTCCAGAAAAGAGCTGTATTATTTCGTAACCGAGGTTTTGATCTGTAATTAACAGAATAAAAATAAATCGTTTTGTATACCGGGTAAGCTTGCTTCATCCTCTCGTCAAAGTAAAAAAAAAAATGTTACAAACGGTTCCATTTTGCCACTTTCTATGGATGCTATCCCGAACAAAGTTCAACCTGATTAAAAATAAATATAATATTCGGATTCGGTTCTGTGGGACGGAGTGAATCGGATTTGCTTAAAAATAGAAAAATATTATGTGCGTCATTTCTATTTTTATTTATACGTACTAATGAATAGACTTGGTATCTTTTGTCCTTTTTTTCCTGTAAATAAAACAGATAAATTGAAATAAAAAGTCAGTTGCACGTCTAGACCAAATATAATGATGAAATTAATTTATACAACAATTCAAAAACAGTGATCATGTACTTCAAGCAAATACCCTTTTTGTTATTAGAGTCAATAACAAAGCACACAGAGGCATAATGCTGTTATAAATACATTATGGGCCAAAAAAACGACTTTATAGAGAAACTCCCACGCATAATATTTGACGAAGATGGCATGAAAGGTGTATTGCGCAGCGAAAACATGTCGTTAAGGACCAGAATACATATTAGATGAATGAAATGAATAAGAACACTCAACCTTATACACTTTATTCGGAGTTAGCGCGTCGTGTCTACTTCAGACTAACGTGTAGTGTGGTAGGTTCATAGTCGACCGTATGGAACCGAGATGCAACTAAAGATACACACAAACATCTGATGGATGATGTGCGTCAATCACAAACACACAGTCTACACAGGATTTTAAATCACGAGCATTCTTAAAATTGGGATCATCATCATGTTAATATGGTTTAAAACAAATGCAGTGAGAAACTGCCATATGATGAGATCAAACATGGCAAAATGAGAATCGGCCATAAAAATGGCAAAAATACGAATCACCGTGTGATCGGGGATTCTTCTAACACTCGATGTTTCAGATTGATTTCCATTTTCATTTACTGTCGGAATTTATTAAGGTTAATAATTGTATTTAAAATGTCGCTAACCCTGCCCGCTGGATTCGGAAGAGAGTCTTGATCTGCCGACAAACGACCAGGGTTTGAAAGCGGAGAATGATCTGCCGTCATACGCCCCGAGTTCGGAACCGGTTCTGGTACATTCGGAGCAGTTTCGGAATTCGAATTTTGTTCACGCTCTTTCGAAAACCGTCCCGGATTCTGAAGGAGTTCTTGCCCCACCGGGTCACGTTCAGGATTCTGAAGCGATTCTTGCTCTACCGAAAAACGTCCACGATTCGACGTCGGTTCTTGCCCTATCGAAAATCGGCTAGAATTCGGAAGCGGATCTTGGGCAGTGGACAAGCGTCCTGGGTTCGAAAGAGTTTCTAACTCTATCGAGAAACGACTGCGTGTCGTTTGCGGTTCTCGTCCTGCCGAAAAACGTCTAGGGGCTGGAAACGGGTCTTGAACTGTCGGTACTCGTCTTGGGTTTGGAAGAGTTTCTAGACCCATCGAAAAACGTCTGGGATTCATTAGCGAGTCTAGCCCTGCTGAAAATCGTCCGGGGTTAGGAAGCTGTTCTTGCACTGTTGAAACACGTCCAGGTTTCGGATGTGGTTCTGGTCGTGGCAAAAATCGTCGAGTGTTTGAAAATTGCTCTTGTCCAGTCGAAAATCGACTAAGGTTCAGAAACGAGTCTTGCTCTGTCGAACTACGTTGAGGATTCAATTGCCGCCGCCATCTATAGTTACGGCGAAACTCCGGAAAGTTTACTGTAAGAGAATAAAAACCCGTATTTAATTGTGGAACATTTTCTTATTCCGGTTTTGCTTATTAATTAATCTGCCTGTATCTGCATTAGACCTACTAATGACACGTCTAAATGCTTATAAAGCATAATGTTATACCGCAGTTCCTACTGATAAAATAGTTAACATTTTTGACTATTATATTGTTTGATGAGTAATATCAAAGAATTCAAATTAAATCTATAAATAGTCACAAACAGGGTTAAGAACAATCGCAGGGGTAATGCAACGTAATGCAAACAACCACGATTTTCAAGAAAAAACAAGAACCAAAAAGCCAGTTAACATTTATTAAATTATTCTTTCATTAAGTGAAAACAGTGAAAACAAATATCGTTTCGTACATAAATGTATGTAAGAGATCAAACAGAGAATACTTCTTTGTTATTCAAATTAATATACTTTCAAATACGTAAATTTTCTCAAAAATATTGAAAAAAATCGGTTTATTCCGCGTTCAACCCCTAAGATTTTCTACCCTCTTCCGCGTTCGACCCCTAAACGTTTCAACATTCAACCCCTGAGGGTTGAACGTGGAACTCAGTACATTGCTAATCTTTTCTTTGTCCAGATCCCTATTTTTTATGTCAACCAAAATCGTACAGTTTTCCTTTTTATGGTTTCCAATTTCGGCTTCAAATCAAATCGAATCTTTGCTAAAACTTCTTGGTTGCTTCTTTACGACGTTGTCTTGAAAGCTGCGTTCTTACTCTTGAACTTACTCTGTATCGCATTTCCAAATCTTTATCTGTCTTAAATTTCTTTTTCATAACTTCTCTACGTTTCGAATCACGAGCTCTTTCGCGTCGGAGGTACTCCATACGAAGCTCAGGGTTTTCCTTCAATTTTCTCCTATATTTCTGAGAAGCAGTCTCCTTCCGCTGCCATTCTGTAATTTTAGTCAGTCTATAAAAAGGGCGATATATGTATACATGAACTCTCATTATATTATAAAGGGAAATTATTTTAAGTTGGCCAAAAGAAACCTTAGAAATAAATCAAAATCAATTAAAAATTAGAAAGAAATCTTTTTTGACGACAAAAGTTTTAGGACCGATATTTATTTTTTATGGGTCAAGTGGTTCACAACTGTGAGTTTTTTAATGTCTTTCGTTAAGACCCTCAATTCACCAGGTGAAAGAAACTAACGTAAACTCCCACTATGAGTCCCAGGGACTCACATATACTATTTGTTCTAGAAAATAACCATTATTTCAAAAGCGTTTTCTATTAACTTCTTTACCATTAATTTAATACTAAAATGAAAACAATAAACTTAGCAATACTCTTGAGATCATCTTAGAAATTAAAGGATTTTTTAACAGCCTAAAGAAAATTGATTTTTTAAGTGTCTTAAAACTCTCAAACACTTCTGAAGTACAGTAGTAACTATATTTTATATTTTCATAATAGACTACAAAATAAAATAAAACATATGCTTCTTTATAAATAAAAAATTGTGAAACGGGTTTTGACCAATACCTAAGCGCAGCGTTGACAAATCTTTTTAGAGCAAGACAAACATATTGGCTGCATACATTTGCAGCAACAGTAAGCAGTCTTTCTCCTCTTTTTATAATGACACAAATAGCAGTACTTTCTTTGATTCCTGGGTAATTTATCGTCCGTAATTGGATGACTTATATTTCCGCATTTCCATGCACTTATGAAGTTAATTTTTGTTTGTGTGCCATTTTGTGATTCTAAAACAATAAAAATATTACGAGTTTCGAAAATATCTAAAATAAAATAAAATCAAGTTATAAAGGGAGTGAAAACATAAATAAAAATTATAACATAAAATACCACCATGAGTCCTTGGGACTCACTTGGAGAAATAACTCACCATAAAAGTACGCGCACGTTTGCTCCACCCCGCGTCGACCGCGACGCTGCTAGGTACTGTGGCGTAGGCCCCCCACCGCAAAGTTGCGGAAACGATAAAATATGGGGTATTGAAATTCGGATGCCCGTCCCTGGGACTCAGGTGGTGAATTAAGGGTTAAGGATACAAGTAAGAAATACTGCCGTGGAATCACCCTTTAGGAGATTTTGATCAATGAATTAATTCATTGATCAAAATCTCCTAAAGGGTCAATTTCTTATTTTCTTCAAAATCTTTTGTGTTCAAAAATGAAAGCATGAAAAGCATCAGCTGAAAAAAAAGAACGTATCTAATCAAATACTTTATTGAAAATATACCTATTTTAAATCTCAATCCAAAACACTATCATAAAATTAATACGTTTGTATAATTTAAATGTAAGGTTTAATTAAAGTTATCAAAACGAAACTCAATTTTTTATTTCAAACAGCAATATTTAGCAAGAAAAGACATGGAATGTTCAAGAGTGTTGTTAATATTGTAATGACACTTCGAGTTCATCAATTAGTGGGTATAAGAAACAGGGTGTAAAGTTTCTCAATATTTCATTGAAAAGGAAGGACTCCTAGTAGACGCGTCTTTTCTGGTGCTGTTTCTGCCCATTGTCAGAATTTTCTAGTGAAAAACTAAGAAATGATTTATTTTTAATTCTACGACCACTCCATAATTATCGCTAATTGTATTTTTGTTGACCTCTGAATTATGTCTGCTATTACAATATACAACGATTGTAACCGACTCTTCACAAAAACTTCAACCAGAAATTTTGTACCTACATCAAACAAAAGTAACATTGCTGAAAATAATATTGCTGAGAAACTAATTTTTCTTTAAAAATAGTTTTAGAAATGCTAGATTAAAAAACAAATGAAAGCAAATAGTAACAAACAATAATATACAATAACATTAGTCTACAAAATTATAATTTGTAAAAGTATTCTTCAGATATAGTATAGCCATTTTTATCAATTTGTACATGCTGAATCTTATTCAGCATGTACAAATAAATAAATAATAATAATTTCTTTGTTTGGAGCGTTGTTCCGATAATTAGTGCAACCGCACACTACAATAAGTGGTGTAATGCTTAGACTGAATTGCGTCAACACTAGAATTTACAGAAGCTACGAACCACAGTTTCAATTAATTAAATTCCAACTAATTTAGGTCTGATTTCAGTCATTTTAAGAAAATCCTATCAAAAAAAGAATAGGTACCTAACTAAAAGGCAGGTGGATGATTATGGTCTCCCAATTCCGCGACAACATACTTATTTTCAGATAAAACAACACGTGACTTGCATCCTCGGAACTTCTTGGAGCAGTACCATCGATTCTTGCTGACCATCTGAACGTATGTGTTCCTGTTGTAGACGAGGATCGTGCCTCCACGATTGCTGGGTATGAATCTCAGGACCGTTTCTTGAAGTGAATATAAGGAACAGTTAATAACTTAAAAGAAATATAGGGAACGAGTATTTGAGGAAATTGAAAACGGTTTAATGTTATGCAGATTTATTTAATTTAAATTCCACACATTATGAAGCATGCCCTGCAATACATGTTGGCCGAGCGTCGCCGAGTCAACGCCAATAACAACGTGTGGACAGTATATTTGCGTTGTCTTGCCATCGCTCGGTGTCGCTCGTCTAGCCTAAGCTGAGGAAGTCAAACGCCAACGTGTATAAAACTTGGCCTGTAGCCAAACGGTAAGGGACAATCGTTAACGTTCAGCAGTTGCTAATACATTTTCAACTTTATACCCCATCGCATAAAGTTGAAAATCTAGTAAAGACTGCTAGGCGACAGCAAACGAAACAAACGAAAAGGATAGATTTTCAACTTTATGCAAAGTGATATAAAGTTGAAAATGTATTAGCGACTGCTGGACGTTAGCGATTGTCGCTTGCCGTATGGCTATAGGGCCTCATTTGACATAGCTTGTTACAACTTGCGGTCGCTCGTGACTACTTGCTGCACTTCGAATGCTGTCGGTTTTTCAGCACAAATCAAAGTCGACCCCCACCCAGCCAAAGCGCTCACATAAAGATGTTGATAGGCGCCCGAGCGTTTAGTCGAAGTCCCCTGAATGGGGGCTCTTAGAATGGTTAATACACGTGTCGAATAGGTTTGATTTAAATCTAAAACATACTTTTTTTTAAAGGTGGTAACATTATCAAATAAGTCGGGGCAGGGCAGGAGGGACCATCAGATTTAGGAGTACTGACTTAAATCCACGATGACTTTCAATAGCCCCTTTTTTCTGGGGTCACGGTAGCTACTCCCGGCAGGCTTTGGCCTCTAAGGGGACCCCGTCAAATCTCAAACATACTTTTACCTCCAATTGTAAAGAGGGATGAGGGTAGGTTAATCAAATTATACAGAACAGAATTTTATCATGATTTATTTATTACATTTTTTTATGTATAATGAATGGGTTTGCTCTTGACCTTAGTCTAGGTTAGGAGTGACTCAGACAAGGTCGACGATGGAGCGAGATTACCCAGACGAAAGCTGTTCACTCTAACTTTGAAGAGATTAGGATTGTATGCGTTCGGAAACACAGACGCAGGCAGAGAGTTCCACTCCTTCGCTTTCCGCATTATTAAAGAAAGTCGTTTGGTAAGAATGGTAATTTGCCGTGCGATGATAGATGACAGTATAGTGCACAAATATGGAACAGAAAATTGGTAACGAAAACGTTGGTTTGTTTTATAGGGAAAGTGCTCTCTAAGGACTGTTGATAAAACTTTTAAGAGCTCTAGCTCTATCTCTCCGTTTAGCAGCGGCTAGTCGCCATTTTTTTTTAAGTTCTCCATGCTCGTGTGCCGTTAAATCTCGAACTAAGCGTTTATTTGTATGGTATCGTTCCCGATCTCTTCGTCTAGCCTTTGCATTTCTTTCGGCATCACTTTTAACTTGTTCTCGATATCGACGCTTTTTCTCAGCAGGCGTGAGAAGCATCTCAACTGCGCAAAAAGACGCGAAAAGTCCTGGAACAATGTTTTTTGTGGTTACTTTTGTTATTTTTTACACAAGAAATATTTTTGTGCGACAGTTTTGGATAACCATAATAAAAAGAAATATAAAAAAAATATCTAAAAAGCAAAAAGCTAATCAGACAAACATTACAGATGTATTTCAATGCTTTGTTCTTTAAAATGTATCTACTTACGATAATTCTATCCCAAGTTGATCTTGATTCCATCCTAGAGTTGGTCCCTTTCGAGACCAAACGATCGATCTTTACACGAATAAGAATCTACCAAATAAAACTTCATAAATCCTGGTGATCATATTTATTTGATAAAGGTAATCTTACGCATTAATTTCATGGGTGTAACATGGTTGTGTTCACCTATTTCGTTGACAAACTCCCCTGCTTCAGTGACTATGACCCTCGACTTGCAGCCTTGAGAGTTCTTGGAGCAGTACCACCTGGTCTTACTGGACATTCGGATATATCTGTGACCTTTGTAGTTTAAGATAATACCTCCACGTTGACTGCGGCCAAACTGCAGTAGTGGAACCTCTGAACAATAAAAAACAAGAAGGGTTAGTATGTGAAACCACATTGTCTGATGGTGTACATAAACTGGGTGCGGCGTAAACCATGTTTCATCATCAGCCTATTAATGTTCCCACTGCTGGGACGCAGGCCTCCTCTCTGTGAGAGGGGGTGGGCCATAATCCACCACGCGGGCCCAGTGCGGATTGGTGGATGTCACATGTAGGGTTGCCAACTATTTTTTCAAGAAATAAAGTATTTTCAGGTCTATGAAAATAATTAAACAGTATTTTAGAAAAACGAACAGTATTTTATTTATTTATTGTTTTAAATACATATTTTTTGGAGCTTTTCGCACAACGTACTAATTTTCAATCATTTTTAAAAACTTCATACGCCTCATCACCAATTAAATCTGAAATTTCATTTTTTATTAAATTGATAATTATGCTCTATTTCTTTCATCCCGCCACTTAGAATTCATTACTGAAAAAACTCATTTAGTAAATGCTGAGAGAAGCAGGAACAGAAAGTAGATAGGAGACAATTATAGTTATGTTTTTATATTCTTCTGAAGTGTGTACTAATAAATGGCACCACTTTTGGCTAGTAGTCATTTCAAGAAAACCTTTGTCTTCTGATATATTTTCATAAATTACTTTATTTGTGAGTGTCTAAGTGTAACACATAATAATGTTGCATTTTAATGCTGAAAACAGTATTTTGTATACTTTTTTTTTTGTTCAACAGTAAAAAGTATAATTTAGTGAAAAACAGTATAATACTGTTCAAAACAGTATAGTTGGCAACCCTAGTCACATGTCTTCGAATTTTTGGTTCTAGGACATGCCGGTTTCCTCACGATGTTTTCCTTTACCGTTTTGAGAGCAGTGGTGATGAAATAAATTACACGAAGTAATGCGCCTGCCTGGATTCATCATCGATGACGTCATCTGCCTAGCCTTTTTCCCAACTATATTGAGGTTGACTTCCATAAAGTAAGTTTGCATGGTCTAAATAAACCAAATGAACATAGAATAAGAACTGTAGAACAATGAAAGATTTCGTCCTTATAAGAAATAGCAAAGTTAGGTTATGGATTTTTTTTTCGGTTTTTTGAGTTAGTGGATTTGCAAATCAATAACTAAAAACGCTTAAGTCACAATCTTGTCTAAGAACACTCTCACGTAAGTCAAAAACCAAATTGAAATCGCTTCATCCGTTCGGGCTTTGCAGACTGACAGACACACAGACACGTCAAACTTATAAGACCCCTCTTTTTCCGTCGGGGCTTAAAAATCGGTCACCGACAGGTAACATTGCCATCAGTAATGTAGTTTAAACTAATTTAAAAAAAATAAAAGGAGCTAAAGTTCAGCTTATAAATGTATATTTCAAATTAAACTCATGATTAATCAATTTGCATCAAGTGGTATTTTAAGTCAGATAATAATAAAAACTTTTATAAAAAAATATGTATACATAAAGAGACACAAATACTTAAGAGATTTTGAGAAACTAGCTCTTTTGTCAAAGAACACTTTATAACATTACATTTAGTGTATAATGTGATTTTTCCACGAATGGGTTTATGCCAGAAATCTTGACTGACAAATCCCAGCAATTAAATTAATTTCTGGGAAAATAAGTAGCAATCATCACTAGGTATTGCTATTTCGAAGTATTGAGATTTCAGAGGCCTTACCACGAGCTCTTAACGCGATCCAGTTTAAGCTGTGGGAAAGAGATGGCGCTAGACGACTTGTATAACTCTGTCTCTTTCCCACAGCCTAGCGGTAAGGCCTCTGGTATAAACCGAAATGTTGAAATCGGTTATCGATCAAATATAGAATGGAATCAGTGATTGTGTTCACCAAGTTCGGCGATAAATTCCTCTTGATCTGAAATGATGATCCTCGACCGGCAGCCCAGAGCATTCTTGACGCAGTACCATCTAGTGTTGTTGCCCTTAGAGTTGTAGTGGAACCCGTTGTAGACCAGGATCTTACGGCCACGTTGGCTTCGGAGAAATTGAAACACTGGGAAACCTAAATGCAAAATAAACAGGATTCAATCACATTGGTTTTATTTTATTTCGATATTAATATACAGAGACTGTGTAACAAAAACATAGTTTCTGTACCCTTAACACGAGTTTTCAGTATTTGACACGTAAAGTAAATTGGAACTTTGACAATTTCAAATTGTCAATTTTCAAGGAAAAACTTAGTTCCTTCTTCGCACACCAGAGGCGCTGTTCCATTTTTTCATACGACAACGCTCTAAATACTGTAAAGTAAAAGAGTGAAAATTCATGCTAAGGGTACTGATTCGAGTTTTGACAAAAAATTATCGATAGCTGAATAAAAATCGAATAACCAAAACAAGAAAAATGTTTTGACGTTTTATAGCAAATAGTGACAAACAACTTTACTTTGGGATGGTTCAGTAATATCACGGTCCATTTTTTTAGCGTGGTAAAATAATTATCAAATGAGTCTTCCCCACCCAGGGCAGTGCGGGAGGGTCTATCAGACTCGTACTGACTAAAATCCACGGTGTCCTTCAATAGCTCTTTACGTTTCGGGTCACGATAATTCGTGAGTCCAGCTGCTAATTTCACCGTCCACAGATGAGTTAAATAAAATGACTTAACTATTATGAAAATATTTTAATAATCAACAAGATCTTGCGACCAACATATTTTACTAATTAGTATTCAGTTTTTTTACGACAGGTACCTCGTACCGTCGTAAGTGTATATTTTTATGGCATATTTTATCTCAAAATTAAAGTCAATGTTTGATGATGCTAATGTTCATGAGAAACATCGATGCAATTATACAGACTATCTAGCTAGTCTAGCTAGCTAGCTAGCATATCAAACTACCTCAATGTGCCGAAATTCTTATCAGCTACTTATAGTGGAACGTTAAGGGGGATGCTCCAACCAGCCCGCAAAATACAAATTTTCTTACGTTTTTTGAAATTTGCAGGCCTGTGACATGTTCTAACTTTATCAAAATATGAATTGCGGTAATAACAAGTATAATTTTAAATATAAAAATTATCAAAAAATTCACTCCATCAGCTCTCACATAGAAAAGGTGCATCATTGAAATAGAAATCTAACTACGATGCACCTTTTCTATGTAAGAGCTGATGGAAGGAATTTTTGATAATTTTTATATTTAAAACTATACTTGTTATTACCGCAATTCATATTTTGATAGTTACAACATGTCACTGGCCTGCAAATTGCAAAAAACGTAAAAAAAAATGAATTTCGCGGGCTACATCGACGCAATCACCTTAATATCTGATTGGTAAAATTTTAAAGATTGGGGTTGGTTGACCTGCAAGCGTCTGTATATTGACCGTATCTATGTATATTGGTTTATTTACCACTAGCTTCGGCATGCAACTCCACTCACGTGAGAAACATTTTCAATTGCACAAGGTATTATATTAGTGTAGTTTTCTATCAGTAGAAGAAAGAAATACTGATTGAAGAGAGACATGAGGGACAATACATAACAAACAATAAAAAGAAAAAAAATAGGTTGAAGCGGCCACGGTATCGAGTTTTATCACGAAATAATTGCAACAACCCAACTTCTATTACATTTTGAATTCAGTAATCCCCAGCCCCCTTATTAATAAAGGTGGACTAAAGTTACGCCAAGGTTAATCCTTAAAAAATGTACGGTTAATCCGAGGATTATCTTGGTTGTAACTTTAGTCCACGTTTATTAATAAGGGGGTAAGAGCCTAAGCACAGCACAGTTTTTAAACGCGCCGGGTACAGCGCGTTTAACGCGATACAGACGCGATACGCACGCAAGTCAGACGCACCCTAGAACAAATGACAACAAACTGCTCTGATGAAAACGCATCGGCGCGTTTATAAAACGTGGTGTGCGTAGGCTCTTATGTAGATCATTAGGACCTAAAACGATATATTTTTCCATCAGGTCCCGTATGCATACGTGGCGGTTCATGGTTGTGGCATCCTATCTCCCTCACAAACTCTCCCATTGGACTGGTCTGGACCCTCGCATCACATCCAGCCAGCTTCTTGGAGCAGTACCATCTGGTCTGGGTGTGCATGTGGAAGTATGTGAAGCTCTTGTAGACTAATATGATGCCTTTTCCACGGCTGCTTGGCAAGTATTGCAAAACCCCATTACCTGCGTGATAAGAAAATGATGGTGAATACTCAAGAGGGAAGAATTCAGAGATTTGTGACTAAATATTTGATCCTAAAGTCATGTGATATCAACTAACCCACACTGGACCCACGGAGAGGTTGTGTTGCTATTAGGGTCAATTCACACGTACCACAACCACACCACACAGCCACAACCACATTACAACGATGCCATGTGGTCTGGCGAATATTTTGTATTGAAAATGAATATTCCAATTTACACGTACCACATTTTGTCGTTGTTATCGACCACATTGCCACCACCGGCGGCGGCACCGCAGCCACATCGCAACAACAATCTTTCCTCCATGACTACGTTCAGTCAAGCCGTGTTTCCTCTACGAAAGCCGGAGTATAACTGCACAATGTATCGACATTGTGTCGGTATCACAACGCAGCCGCAAAAAGCCGCTGCGACACTATTCACACGTAACCACAGCTTGACCACATTTTGTCGCTGCGACATGGTGTGGTTGTGGTACGTGTGAATTGACCCTAATAGCAACACAACCTCTCCGTGGGTCCAGTGTGGGTTAGTTGATATCACATGACTTTAGGATCAAATATTTAGTCATACACAAACACCCAGACAAGGAACCACTACTTGTAGATCACACAAATATTTGTTCCGCCCGGGAGTCGAACCGACTACATCCAGCGCAGCAGTCAATATCATATATAAAATTTGCAATACATCGTAATGTGTCCAAAACTCTCAATGTACAGATTAAAATATCTAGTGGGTGACTTTGATGAAAATTGAATTACTGTCTACTAACATTTTTATAAGCATTAATACTAACCTAATTATGGATACTTGTGTCTGAGACAAATAAATAAATAAAATAAAAAACTATTCAAAGTAAACTTATTTGGGAACCAAGCTGTTTATTAAGCAAAACACATATCTTTGAACCTAACAAAGGAGAACCGTACATGAGAAGTAAACTGTACATGAGATAAAACTGGGCATCAATATTTGTACAAAAGCTTAAAATATGAATTCGAAGAAAGATTTATAAACAAATAAAATACCATTATTATTTATTTATTTCAGATTAGTAACATCAACACCATTATCAAAATACGTCTTTGAAACTAAGTAGAACAGTACTAGTAAGGACTCGTGTAGGTATAGGAAACCCTGAACTGTGCATGTTATTATAGATCTTCTCAAAATGAAATGTAGTTGAAGATTCAATTAACACCTCAGAAAAAATCTCGTTCAACTTTTTGTTTTCAAATTACGTTTCTTTTTTAAATTCCACCGTTTACGCCGCTGTTTTTTTCTCTCGCTGTCATATCAGCTATGCTCTATATGGTAACTCCTTCAATTTTGTTCGACGCCACAGGTAGAAGATAGCGAAATTAGACATCGCAACAAATCGGTTAATTTTCTTTTTTGGCCCTACAGGCAAATGGCATTCGACATTCGCTAACGTCCAGCAGTCGCTAATACATTTTCAACTTGATACCCCATTGCATAAAGGTGAAAATCTATCAAAGATTACAGATCGTTTTCGTTTGTTTCGTTCGCTATCGCTCAGCAGTCTTTACTAGATTTTCAACTCTATGCGGTATAAAGTTGAAAATGTATTAGCGACTGCTGAACGTTAACGATTGTCACTTGCCATTTGGCTACAGGCTCTGATATCTTGGCCGCTCTTTTTCTTTCTTTATTTGGTAGCCTGCGTCTCGCGTGGAAAATGCTTTGACTATTCTCTTAGCTTAGTTTCGAATACTCCCCAGTAGAAGGGCTTATATAATATGAAGGAGGAGGATGATTATGCTCCGTATTTGCTGAAATCATCTGACCCTTTTTATTCATTTTGAGCCTCGCCGGGCACCTTAGCTTCAAATACTTGGAACAGTACGCGTTAGTTTTTGAGCCCTTATATGAGAATGTGTATTTCTGATACATTATTCCGGTTCTTCCAGTAGATAGTGTGATTATCTTGTATTCTGTAAGCAAGAAATCGAATTTTATGATTTCGGAAGACGACCAACGGTTGGGAAAACCAATAACAATTTATATAAAGTTTGTATTGGCTGAAGGAAGATTGATAGAATATGCTACATTGCACACTAAAATTACTACATAAGTAGCTTTCATAGATACAATGGTAGTTTCATCGCTGTTAGCGTTTTTTCCCAGAAAAAGAAATGAGTGAATCCGGTAATGATATTCTACAAGAAGGTAATCAGTAAGTAATTATCTGTTCATGAATAAAACTAGTTTGTCATATCATACTGTATTTATTGCGTGAATTTTCAAAGTCAGATTTAAAAGTAAAGTCAAACTAATTAATCATCAACAAAAACGTTACACTATATACAAGCAATAGACGGGACATCACGAAGAAAGTTGTGATCCAAAACTTTTTACCAATAGGTAAAAAGTCGCTCAGTCTAGTAGTCGCGTTGCTATGCAACGCTAGATAGTACTCGTACTACTGACGCACGGCATCAAAAATTTTGTATGACAATTTTCCCAATGGCCGCTCTATTTTAAATCTCTTTGATAATCAAATTAAAGTGCAGAGCATATCAAAACAACATTTGAACTGTCCTTTTTCATAGTTTCATATATTTCCCAGAAGACGGGTGTATATAATATGTTGGAGGAGCATGATTATGCTCCGTATTTGCGAATATAATCTGACCCCTTTTATTCATTTTGAGCCTCGCCGGGCACTTTAAGTACAAATACTTGGAACAGTACGCGTTAGTTTTTGAGCCTTTATATGAAAATGTGTAGTTCTGGTACATTATCGCGGTTTTTCCAGTAGATAGTGTGATTATCTTGTATTCTGTAAGCAAGAAATCGAATTTTTATGATTAATGGAAGACGACCAAAGGTTGGAAAAAACGATAATAATTTGTATAAAGTTTGTATTGGCTGAAGGAAGATTGATAGAATATGCTTCATTGCACACTAAAATTACTACCTATGTAGCTTTCATAGATACAATGGTAGTTTCATCGCTGTTAGCGTTTTTTCCCAGAAAAAGAAATGAGTGAATCCGGTAATGATATTCTACAAGAAGGTAATGAGTAAGTAATTTTATCTGTTCATGAATAAAACTACTTTGTCATATCATACCGTATTTATTGCGTGAATTTTCAAAGTCAGATTTAAAAGTAAAGTCAAACTAATTAATCATCAATAGGTAGAAAGTCGCTCAGTCTAGTAGTCGCGTTGCTATGCAACGCTAGATAGTGCTACGGACGCACGGCATCAACAATTTTGTATGACAATTTTCCCAATGACCGCTCTTTTTTAAATCTTTTTGATCATCAAATTAAAGTGCAGGGCATATCAAAACAACATTTGAACTGTCCTTTTTCATAGTTTCATATATTTCCCAGAAGAAGGGTGTATATAATATTCTGGAGGAGCATGATTATGTTCCGTATTTGCGAATATTATCTGACCCCTTTTATTCATTTTGAGCCTCGCCGGGCACTTTAAGTGCAAATACTTGGAACAGTACGCGTTAGTTTTTGAGCCTTTATATGAAAATGTGTAGTTCTGGTACATTATCGCGGTTTTTCCAGTAGATGGTGTAATTATCTTGTAATCTGTAAGCAAGAAATTTGAAATTAAGAACAACGGAAGAAGGAAGATTGTATCATAAGTTATCATTTATCGATGCGTATTACCAAACGTTGATTGGTTTGGTAGTTTCGATAGAATAGAATAGAATAGAATATAAGTACTTTATTGCACACCAAAATTTTTACACATTTGTTGTATGAAATTGCTAATTCTAGGGTTACAATGGCGGTCTTATCGCTAATAGCGATATCTTCCAGACAACCTGTTAGTGAAACTACGGATTTAAAATAAAAAGGTGGAGGTAGTCAGTGGTGCACTGAAAATACAATACGTCGACTTCTACTTACAAAATTTAAAAGAAAAACAGTTGAAATCATAATTATAGATAACTTAAGCTACATAAATTTTAAAAATATATTACATATATAAATACAATTAAAAATATATATGTATATTATGTGCTCTCTAATAAATTAATGGCAGAGGAAACAAAGTAGATTGGTGATGATGATTAAGAACTTAGAAGATAGATAAATAACGTTACAGAGAATGAAAATGATTTGCTACCAAGTTTTTAAAGACAACTAAAGACTGGGCTTGTATTACCGACACGGGCAATGCATTCCACAAACGGATAGCTTGGACCGTAAATGATTGGTCATAAAATTTGGTGAAATGAGCAGGCATCACAAGACTCAAATTCTCCGATGATCTAAAGTGTCTAAGATGTGTGTCATGAAGGAACTTGAAACGTTCTTTGAGGTAAAAAGGGGTTGTGGGATTAAAGAGAATACTGTAAAGTAGTGATAAAATATGTGCATTCCGGCGAAGGCGGATAGGCAACCACTTGAGCTTATTGCGAAACTCGGAAACATGATCATACTTACGCAAACCAAATACGAATCTAATACAAAAATTTTGGAGACGCTCAAGCTTATCTAGTTGCACTTCAGTGAGATCGGGATAACTGGAATCGGCATAGTCAAGGATTGGGAGAAGAAGGGATTCTTCAAGAGTGAAAAACTCATCATCATACTGCATTTTACTGAGTGATTGATTGATGATTTGACGGTTCAAGTTTTCAAGAAAAGATAAAGAAGATTAAATCTTGCAAACAATATTATCTCTCCAAGAAAAATAAACTATAACAAATTGAATATAACTTAACTTTTAACTAACCAAGATCTAAACAAAACCTATCTCATTTTATATGTTTTCATAGTAAATCAGTATCCCTTAAGTACGATTAAAAACAGTGCACAATTAATGTCGATACGTCGAGTGAAAATGCTTGCAAAATAAAACACCACTTTAAAAGTATAGTTTTTTAAAACGCTTCTACTGTGTATTTATTTCGTAGTTTTTACTACTAAATTGAAATAGTAGAAATTCAACATTCAATTAATTACTAGTATTATGGTTATATTTATCTCGTTGTCAAAAACTTAGACTTCTTCCTCATGTTTCTAATATTTAAAAGTTTACATGCACTTACACCAGTTTCTGGTTCTATTAACTAAACAAAGGACGTATGCAATGTAATTTATTAGACAAGCGCCATCGAAATTAAAATTTTCGTTTAATTTCACGGAATCATTTTCAGAAAAATCTAAATAGACACCAACCTTCCTTGGAGGTACGATCGTTTTCAAATACTTATTTAATTTGATAAAACTGGGCACCAATGTTTGTACAAAAACTTATAATATGAATGCAAAGAAAGATGTTAACATAAATGAAATAAAATAACTTTATCATGTCTTTTTTTCAGATTTAGTAACATTAACACCATTAGTAAACTTATGTATTTGGAAACCAAGCTGTTGATTAAGGAAATCACATCTTTGAGCCTAAGGCCGGCCATACACGTACCAGTATACTTGCGCAAGTTTTTTTTTTTTTTTTACGTGGCAAAATCATCAAATGAGTCCTCCAACCCCGGGCAGGGCGGGAGGGACTGTCAGACTTGTAATGCCAAAAATCCACGGTGTCCTTCGGTAGCCCTTTGTGTGCCGGGGTCGCGGTATACGTATGTCCCGCAACCCCGGCAGGACTGTGGCCCTCTATAGGGGGGCCCCGTCACTATGCTGACGCTCCTTGAGGCGCGCGTGGGACACAACGCGCCGTCGACCCGGGCATGGTCCATGGTCGGGCAGCGAGTTGCCCTTTACTCGCCGCCCGCATGCCCGCGCCTACGGTGGCCGGAGATCGTCCCGCGACATCCGTCGCCGTGGGCGTCTACCACTGCGTCTCGGGCGGAGGGAGGACGGTATCCTCTCCCTCAAGCGGCCCGCCTCCTCCTTCGCGAGCATGACTGCTTCGCAGAAGGAGGCGACCGCCTCCCACTCCGTCTCGCCCCGCAGCATGGCCGCAACCAATGCCGGGCGCGAGAGGTCTCCGATACTTGCGCAAGTTTAGAGTTACGCAAGTATACTGTAACGTGTGTGGGAAGATACTTGCGCCTAACTTTGTCACAATCCTATGTTTGTGCAGGTCTAGTTTTGCACAAGTATACTGGTACGTGTATGGCCGGCTTTACAAAAGAGAACCGTACCAGTAAACTGTGCACTCTATTCTAGATCTCCTCAAAATGAAATGTAGTTGAAGAATCAATTAACACCTCAGAAATTCTCTTGGCCAACTTTTGGTTTTCAATAGAACGTTTCTTATTTAAATTCCACCGTTCACGCTGCAGTTTTTTTTCTCTTGCTGTCATTTCAGCAATGCTCTTAATTTTCTTTTCTGCCTTTCTTTTCTGATATCTTAACCGTTCTTTTTCTTTCTGCATTTGGTATTTTTCCGGATCATTTCTGATTTCTTGATAGGATTTTCTGTTACGTAATCTATTTTCAAACAGTATTTCTTCGCGAGTTCTTTTCCCCTTCTTTTTCGGCATGTTGAATAGTTCTGAAAATATTACAAAATTACAGTTATTAAAACACAGTATGTACATGACACATATATAACACAATATTACGTCAAAAAGGATAGACAGGCAGAGCAAGAGTTAATAACTTACACTCATAGATCGTTAGCTATGTTTTATTCCATGTTTTAATATTTAAGTATGTGCAACAGGCCCGCGTTTGGTCCCCCATCACCTTGGTGATGATAAGCGGTGAAGTGGTTGACGGTAAACGCTTGCCTAGCAGCAACCTATTTACTCCTGAAAAAACGAATAAAGCGAAACGACATTTCAAGAACGAAAAGGAAAGCGGGAAGTTTTAACAACCCGGGATACGAAGCCAGGAACTCTCATGGTACAACAACAAAAAGTATTGGTTGGAATAAACATTTAATTCACACTTAGATCATACCATCAAACTTCAAAAAGTTTATCATCTGTTGAACATTTGTCAAAAAAAACTGTCATTGATATAAGGGTCTTTTTGCAGTTACACTTTTAGACAAGTGTTCAACAGATTTTAAACTTTTTGTGGTACTGACAGAATATTACACGCGTACGCACATGACATACAGAACGTTGCCTATATTTTGACATAATGCCCAAATTTGTTCTGATAAAACACAGGGTTTGGCTGATTATGTTCAGTGACAGCAGCGATGATTTTGCCCTGCACGTACCAGTATACTTGCGCAAGTTTAGAGTTACGCAAGTAAACTGTAACGTGTGTGAGAAGATTCTTGCGCCTAACTTTGTCACAATCCTGTGTTTGTGCAGGTTTAGATTTTCACAAGTAAACTGGTACGTGTATAGCCGGCTTAACAAAAGAGAATCGTACCAGTAAACTGTGCATTCTATTCTAGATATCCTCAAAATGAAATGTAGTTGAAGAATCGATTAACACCTCAGAAATTCTCTTGGCCAACTTTTGGTTTTCATAATAACGTTTCTGATTTAACTTCCACCGTTCACGCTGCTGTTTTTTTTCTCTTGCTGTCATTTCAGCAATACTCTTAATTTTCTTTTCTGCCTTTCTTTTCTGATATCTTAGTCGTTCTTTTTCTTTCTGCATTTGGTATTTTTCCGGATCATTTCTGATTTCTTGATAGGATCTTCTTTTACGTAATCTATCTTCAAACAGTATTTCTTCGCGAGTTTTTTTCCCTTTCTTTTTCGGCATGTTGAATAGTTCTGAAAATATTATAAATTACAGTTATTAAAACATAGCATGCACATGACTTCTGTTTGCTAATTATTATTAATTTCGGTTATTTTATTTTTTATTTTTTGTGCCCTACCACAATACTCTCTTATTTAACCCAAAGGTTGACTGGCAGAGAATGCCTTGTGGCATTAAGTCCGCCTATGTACCACTGTTTGTACATGAAGTTTAAATAAATAAATAACACAATATTACGTCATAGGTCGTTAGCTATTTTATATTCCATGTTTTAATCTTTTGGTATGTGCAACAGGCCTGCGTTTGATCCCCCATCACCATGGTGATGGTTAGCGGTGAAGTGGTTGACGGTAAACGCTTGCCTAGCAGCAACCTATTTATTCCTGAAAAAACGAATAAAGCGAAGCGACATTTCAAGAACGAAAAGCAAAGGGAGAAGTCGTAACATCCCGGAATACGAAGCCAAGAACTCTCATGGTACAACAAAAAAAAAGTATTGGTTCGAATAAACATTTAATTCACACTTGAATCATACTATCAGACTACAAAAAAGTTTTACATCTCTTGAACATTTGTCAAAAAAAACTGTCACCTTCAAAACTCATTTGACATTGATATAAGGGTCTTTGTGCAGTAACACTTTTTAGACAAGTGTTCAACAGATGTTAAACGTTTTGTGGTACTGACAGAATTTTACAAGCGTACCTAACATACAGAACGATGTCTATATTTTGACATAATGCCCAAATTTGTTCTGATAAAACACAGGGTTTGGATGATTATGTTCAGTGACAGCCGCGATGATTTTGCCCTGCTGGTCGAACTTCAGCCTGGCCGGACATTTCTGATGAGCATACTTCGAACAGTATGCGTTCGTCTTCTTACAGCCTTTGAACGAATATGAGTAGTGCTGATACATGATCATTTTCTTTCCCGTGGTAAGGGTTACTATTTTGTAATCTGCAAGTAAAAATAAAAACCTCATTTTTTTAATAAACATGGTAAAACCGAATAAATAAAACAAATACAATTTGTTTACGTTTTTAATGTAAAAAAATAGCGACCGGCCGTAACTTGATTTTATCGATGTGGCCTAAGAACCTATGCACACCACGTTTTTTGAACGCGCCGGTGCATCGCGTTTGACGCGAGATGCGATACGCATGCAAGTCCGACGCAGCCTAAAACAAAAATGACAACAAACTGCTCTGATGGAAATACGCCGTCGACGCGCCGGTGCAACGCGTTTCTAAAACGCGCTACACCGGAGCGTTTAAAAAACGTCGTGTGCATAAGCTCTAAAGGTTACTAACCGCTGCCCACACGGTCAAAATTGTATTGTTTGGATCAGTTTTCTCTAGCTTTACTTTCTCCTTGTAATTCGATATACGCAGGATCAGATATTACTGAAATGGTTTAGCGGGAACCTGTTAAGTTTTTTAATTAAAAGACTATCGAATTATAAGACCTTTATTTATGTAACAAACAGCATATAAAAATGTTGAAAAAAAATATTTTATCCTTCCATAGGACGTATATATTATCTCCCTATACTAATTTGGCATACGTTCCGTTTGACATCTTTCTCAAAATTGGTGGGGGGTGATTGTGCTCATTATTGAAACCCACGAGGACACCATACCGATCTAGCTTGATTTGCGCCTTGCAGTTCTTCTGGACGTATCTAGAGCAGTATGCCCGAGTCCCCGCACCACGGAACGAAAATGTATGATTTTGGAACAATATCACTTGCTTTCCTGAAGATATAGTGATCAGCTTGTAACCTAAAAATGTAGAAGAGAAGTTCAAAGAATACCAGCTCAGAATCACGAAAAAGGAAACTTGTAAGTACGTTATAATTATAACAAATGGGAGTATTTTGGTAAGCTCTTGAAGAAGAGTAAATACCTCTGTTAATTATCGTATTAATGGAGGTTACAAAAATTATAGACTATTATCGCGAAAATGCCGTTAGTGTGGCCCGGCTATTACGAAGTCCGCCTTTGTACATGTTTTTTGTAACTTGTGCATAAAGTTTAAATAAATTAATAAATCAAGTAGGTATGTACTTAAATATTTATTTTCAGTATTCCTAACACGTTGCAATCAGCAGTTTAGCAACATGATCGTGCAAATAATTGGGAATAAATTGAAATGAGAGAAGTAATTCGTTACTTCTCTGAATAATGGATTTTTTAAATTACATTTAGGGCGACTTTCACCAAAAGTTAAACATGTTTAAAATTTTATTTAATGTCAAAATTCTATTGAATTTTGTGCTTAAATAAAATATTAAACATGTTTAACCGTTGGTGAAAGTCGCCCTTAATTACGTAAAATATTTATTAAAAAAACAAATCAATAATACATTAGATTTTATAAATACGTAGGTATAGGCTATTATCAGAACATACCATAAAAACACGTGTAGACTATTATCAGAATATACCAATTACTTACATCTAACATTTTGATTTTAAGACTACACGAAATTCTATTCAAATAATACATTAGGCAGATAAACTAGGTACGTCATCTTTGTTTGAATATACATACATACTACCTGAACCTGCGAATATACATCAGGAACAGAGCCTGAAGCCTAACGGCAAGCGACAATCGTTGACGTTCAGCAGTCGGTAAATACATTTTCAACTTTATATCGCATCACATAAAGTTGAAAATCTAGTAGAGACTGCTGAGCGATAGCGATTGTCGCATGCCGTTTAGCTATAGGGCCAGGAGCTCAGAAACAACACCCATGTCATCGGAGGATCTGGATGTTTTGATCGAGAATGCGAAAATTTCCTTATAATTTATACTTACTGATAATATTTGAAGAACGACTAGTACCATTTATTTCAAAGCAAGGATACGCGCAGAACATTTTGCCTAAACCTTCTTCATACAAGCAAAGCGTAGCGCCATCAGTATGGCGCTATGTTTTGCTCGTTAGAACTTGTACGTAGTTGAACGTTGTTCCTATGATATATAATAATAAATCGTAGGAACAACGTTCAACTACGTTACTCCCTTACAGGACCATAAGATGGCTGAGATTAAATATGCGAATACAACACAATATTTTAGCTATTTTGGGTGTAAATTAAGATAGCAGGGTGTATAGATTTTCTATAATTTCGTGGGAAATATTTTTCCCTATGGACCATAAAAGTTAATAAAAATAGACGAAAGGTTTTTATATCGGTATTTTATTTATTGCTTTGTAATACAAAAAAACATAGTAAACATGTTCAGAAAAGTAAAATAAATAGTTATTATATAATAGTTTATTGAGGAGCAGTGGTGACCCAGTGGTATCGGTCCCGACTTACAAATTGCAGGTCATGGGTTTGAACCCCGCCAGGCGCATTACCTTGTGTCATTTATTTCATTACCACTGCTCTCAAAACGGTGAAGAAAAACATCGTGAGGAAACCGGCATGTCCTAGAACCAAAAATTCGAAGACATGTGACATCTATCAAACCGCACTGGGCCCGCGTGGTGGTGGATTATGGCTCACTCCCTCTCACAGGAAGGAGGCCTGTGTCCCAGCAGTGGGTACATTATAGGCTAATGATGATGATGAACTGATCCATTTGTGTCACCTCCTTATAAATGTCGCCAATAGCAACAACATGCCATGCCGGTCGGATAATGTATTTACGCGCCCAAAATCATAAACACTTTCATGGAATGCGTGAGGAGCGTACGAGTTATTTCTCCAGTTGAAAATAGGAATAGTCTCTGAAATATCAGAACAGGAGGGTAATGAGGTTTGATTTGTACCCTCTTTTCGCCATTTCTGTAAAAAAATGAAGGTAAATTATATAAAATACAAGAAAACATAACGTTATCATATGGCACTACATTTATTAGTACTACAACGAAAACACTAGATATGGACCAGTGGGAAAAATATTTCCCCTCAGATAATTTGCATTTTTTAGGTACTTGTGCTAATGTTTTGCAGTTTACTGTATTATTGTATAAAATTATACTTACCAAATAATATAAAACACCTGACAAGATATAGTAATTTTATTTTCTAAAGTCCAAAACACTTCCAAGATATTATTAGTTCAGCCCGCGAATGTTTTGATTTTGGCGCAATAAAGTTTGACATTTCTTTGTTTTTCTAATTATTCAGAAAGACATTTGCCGCTTTGGACATACGTTTTATTTTGACATTCATAAAAAAAAAATATCGATTAAATGATAATTGAATAATTGATAACGATTTCTGTTAAAGGGAAAAATATTTCCCTTGAGCGTGAAAGGGATTGACGCCATAACCTGAGTTGACTAAGTTGCTTTGGCCCGGAACGGTGACAGCAGGGGCCAAATAACTGGTGCCATTTTCGTTGTTTGGTTGGGACTGTTTTTTTACGATATAATATAATCAATGACTAGTACGGATATGAAACTTTATTTAGCACTATGCTACGGTCGCGGGATTATTTCCTTACCGTGACCCCGGAACATAACAGGCTACTGAAGGACACCGTGGATTTTAGTCAGTTCAAGTTTGACAGTCCCTCCCGCCCTGCCCGGGGTGGGAGGACTCATTTGATGATTTTACCATGCTAAAAAAAAGCACTATACTACGAATCGAGAACCCGAACAAATACATTCCGCGGGTAAAATCACAGGTCACAACAGCTTCTACAAAAAATTACAGTTTTATATACTTTCCGTTCTGCAATTTCATATAAACGGGCGGAGGGTGATTGTGGTCCGGTTTCAATACAACAATTTTACCATTTTTATCTATTTTTATTTGAGCGCCACATTTGCCCCGCCATCTTTTAGAACACGTCATCAGCGGACCGTTTGATTTTAAATAAGAAAACGTGTACTTCTTGAACAGTTACTAAGTTCTAACCAAATGGCGAAGGACAGAATACATAAAAAAAAACACTCAAAACTAAGACATTTTAACTGTATAATGGTTACTTGTTATTAAGACCAAAGTAGCCTAAACGGTCAGCAGTTACGTGAAAGGAAAGAAGACGGAAATTATTACATGACAACAATAGTGATTTGAACTCTAGGGATTGAATGGGACTAAGGTACAAACATAATAATGAAATGGCATGAAATGGGGAAAAAAACTTACTTTCTGATATAGATACAAATATTTAATTCCTAATTAATAAAAGAATTTATACATTATACATACGTACATGTAAATAATCTAAGCAGTCAATATCTGTAAAAGACTAATCAAATCAAATCAAATAACTTTATTTCAGATAGAACCCATAGTGTTAGTAAGAATAATACTTAATATATAGTGTTAGTAGGTACATACAAATCATTAAAACATAAAAATTACAATTCTGTGTGGAGCCGCATCCGCCTGTGCATCGTAGGAGAATCCTACCGATCTGGGCCTCAAGTCTGCTAATTTTATTTAACTCACATGCTATTGATATTCAATTGAGATTCAATCACGACTCCATTACGATTGGAAAAAAATTGGTATTCTTCAAAACTTGTATATGTATAAGCTCAATAGAGTCCTCACATTAAATACAGATAAAACCAAGTACCTATTATTTACAATGAGAAACACCAATAAAACGCTTACTAACGAAAACATCCAAGCGCATAACAACAGTAACTTACATTATGCTGATTTTGCATGCACTTGTCCCACTTTAGCTAAAACCGACCACATCAAATATCTAGGTATTACGATTGACACAAATCTGAATTTCCGCAAACATATTGATTTATTATGTACTAGAGTACGTAAATTAATATATATTTTTAAAAATTTACGAAATATTGCCGACTTTAAATTAATTAAACAGGTTTATTTGGCTTTGTGTCAATCCATTATCACCTACTGCATAACGTCCTGGGGTGGTGCCGCCAAAACAAATTTAATTCACCTAGAACGGGCTCAAAGAGCAGTCCTAAAGGTTGCTACTTTTAGACCATTTAGATATCCTACTCACCAGCTTTATACGGCATGTGAGGTATTAACAATACGCCAATTATTTGTTTTGAATGTCGTTTTGCTTCAGCACAGCGAACTTGATTTTAAGCCGGTACCTTCAGATAGGAGAAGAAAGGATTTGGTCTGTGCTAACCCTCAGACTAAACATGCTTACGCTAGACGATTTTATTTCTTTTTAGGACCCTACTTATATAATCAGCTCAACAAACTGTTAAAGATTTATGATTTAAATTATAAAAACTGTCATTTACGAATGCAAGAATACTTGGGAACTCTTAATTATACAGACACGGAAAAACTGCTGGAAATTTCAACATAAGTTTTAGTATTTAGTCTTCACATTATTGTCATTAGCATTGTTTCAATAATTTATTTATTTAAACATAATTGTTTTAAAACAATCTAGTTTTAGTACTTTATACAAAATGATTTAGTCTCTAAAAGTATTATAATTATTATCTTGTTGTTTATTTATCTTCTAATGAATTGTCCTCTCGTAAAATTTATTGTAAAGTGATGACCTGAAACACAGGTTTTAATTAAACCTACATCAGGCAGAACTAACACTACCTTGAAAAACTGTACCTATATTGTAATTATGTTAACCTTTATTTTGACTTAATTTTTGAATAAAATTTATTATATTATTATATTATAATGGAATCGTAGTGTAAGTGTAATTGACTCTCGGGTTGAACAGTTATAGGTGTTGCCATTAGAGAGTAGAATACCGATAAAGTCCACAATCAATTTACAATTGTAACACGATTGAAGAGTAGACTAGCAAATATTCTGATAGCAGTTCAATGGAATGTCACTGGAAAACCATTGGTCTTAAATTAGTAGCAAAATATCAAATGTAGTTAAAATTGCTACTGAGAACCAATTGATATTCAATTGAGTCATTACTAAATTAGCAGACTTGAGGCCCAGCAAATACGTTGAGAATAGTTTTGGTACTGCCGCGGACTCGTGTCATTAGGGAGGCACATCTCCGGATTATAGCAGCAAAACCATTATATTTGCGTCCGGCATGTACTCAAGTACCCTCAACGCATTGAGGCGCACGCTAATAAGATAGAAAAGTAAAACAGCGTCTCACAAAAATAAATTATTCAATTTCTAGCGAATAGTCACAACGATGAGTTTTATAAAAACAAGGTAAACAAAGAAACGGTTGTGTGGGACAAGTTTCGCAAAAGGTGATAACTTTGGGCGACTTGTTCTTAGCTACCTTACTGCCCCACATCGCTGTATTGTCCTTATAACATTTTTGGCAAGTTCTTCTATTCGTCCTTGCCGTACCACCTTTTCGAATTAAAGCATGCCTTATTCTTTGTGATCTTTTCACGACAATATTTTCTGAAATAAAATGCCAAATTAATAAGTCGGTCAAATACTCAGTCGTATAAGATATATGTGAAATAACCTAACTTAATGAATTCAAAACCCAAACCTGATGTTTTACGTATAGGATAAACCCAACTTTAAACCGTAGGTGCTTGCCGCCTTTCAAAGGGGGTAACTACATAGTGACAATGTCTGTACTAAGGATATTTATTTTATTACAGCTCATAACATACCAACACAGCAGCAACCTTTACAATCTGATAAACCAAACAATGGCTACATAGAAAACGTAAATAACAATAATATAGATAAATAGAAAGAATGTTTCATCCACATAATTTGCCCTCTCTTCTCTTTCAAGCTCCGATCTGAAAATAAAATTTATATACAGGATGTTTTTGAAATCGTGGGGAATACTTTAGGGGCTTGTAGTACTCGTGAAAATGATCAATTTTTACTGTGCGACCAACCATGAAATTTCGAAACTAAAATCAGCTCCTCCATACATTTATAGTGTCATAACTCGAAAAGATATATGGAACAGATGATTGTAGTTTCGAAATTTCATGGTTGGTCCCGTAGTAAAAATTGATCATTTTCACAAGTACTACAAGCCGCTAAAGTATTGCCCACGATTCAAAAACACCCTGTGTAAGGTAAAGGGAGATTATTTGCTGAGACAGGCAACTCAGTGATAGAGTCTTAAAAGTCTCTCAAAAAACATGCATGCAATAATGCCAAATGATGCAACTAGTTCACCACTAAAGTGGACAAGACGCAGTGTCACATCATTTCGCTATATCACTGAGTTGCCTGTCTCACCAAATAATCTCCCTTTACCATACAGTTGATTTAACAGCTTTATAGTGAATTCCTGTTACGTTTTACATAATAAGTACTTACTTACCGTTTGACCCTAATATCCTCCAGTACATTTCTGTTTACGGCTTCTATCTGCAAAGTTGATAACTTCCTGGATACTCGTAGTTCTTTATTTAGATTCTCTTGTGGCGATGTCGATGGATTAAACTCATCTGATTGAAGCAAGGAACCAAGATCTCTATGCCGTCTTCGTAATAAAGGAACAGAGTGATCTGAAACATAATTTTGATAGTTGCTTTTGTGCGCGTCAGCGGCGCGTTTAAAAAACGTAGTGTGCATAGGCTCTACCCAGGGTTTATAAGCACAATGACTTCATTGACAGGTATCAAATATCAAAAAAATGCATCTGATCTGTGTATACTTTAACCAAAAGAGTTGATTTTTTTTAAAATAATGTATCTGTGTGTTGTGTTGTTGCTGAAGTCATTCTGTTGATAACAACAGACTGGTGCTGAAATCAATTATATCGATTTCTTTACTACAATTTTCTGGGCTTTATCTATTATGATTAAGTTTAAGTATGTCTTGACGATCCTAAAAACAGAAATAAAAACCAAAAAATATTCCCTTACCCAGTTTACTGTACAATTCATTTTCATTACATAAAAGCATAAATCATACAACGCATTATTAACTGAAACATAATTTCTTAACTTTTAAAGAAACAGTGAAAAAAAAACGACGTGTGAACGTGTTTATCTTAACCCTAATTACAAAAATAAACATAGGTACAATTAGGTAGGTAAGTAGGGCTTACAATTTATATCATTTTATATCATCATTTCATTTTCTAAAAGGCATATTATTTCTTAGCTTAGCTTAAGATTTTGACATAAAAGCCAATTTACATCTCCTACTCAGCGCTAGATTTTAATATAACAGCCATCGTCGGCCTTCACGTACTGTGGTGCTGAGTGATTATGATCAGTTACACCACCCACCACATTTCCAAGCTTATCAAGTCTCAGTCGAGCTGGACATCCTGAAAGTCGCCCGGAACATCTTAGGTACCTTTTCGTTCTGTCGCAGTAGGAAAATGTGTAGTTTTGGTACATAACCAGTTTCCTGCCGCTGCCTAATACCATCAGTTTCAATCCTAGAAAAAAGAAATGTCTTAGATAATAAATTGACTACGTAGTAGATAATGCCCACGGCATTAAGTCCGCTTTACATGTTTTTTTTAAAGGTATCTGTGTGTTGTGTTGTTGTTGAAGTCATTCTGTTGATAACAACAGACATGAATTTGATGCTGAAATCAATTATTTCGATTTCTTTACTAGAATTTTCTGGGCTTCATGTATTATGATTATTTTAAGTATGTCTTAACGATCCTAAGAACAGAAGTAAAAAATGAAAACAAAAAATATTCCCTTACCCAATTTACTGTACAATTCATTTTCATTACATATAAGTATATATATATATAAGCATAAATCATACAATGCATTATTATCTGAAACACAATGACTTAACTTCAAAATAAACAGTGACAGAAAAAGTTTTAAAAAGACGACTTGTAAACCTATTACAACCTACTTACAAAAATAAACATATAAAATTTCATCATTTTATATCATCATATCATTTTATATTATACAATTTCTTAGCTTAGCTTAAGATTTTGACATAAAAGCCTATTTACATCTCTAACTCAGCGGTAGATCTAAATATATATAACTCATAGGTGACTGACTGACATAGTCATCTATCAACGCACAGCCCAAAGTCCCAAACCACTGGACGGATCCGGCTGATATTTGGCATGCAGGTAGATGTTATGATGTAGGCATTCGCTAAGAAAGAATTTTGATCAATTCTACCCCCAAGCGGATAAAATAGGGGATGAAATTTTGTCAATTTTATAAAAAATACATTGTTAAGTTCCATAATCCACGCGAACGAAGTCGCGGGCACAGCTAGTTTTAGTATAAAAGCCATCTTTCGCCTTCACGTACTGTGGTGCTGGATGGTTATGATCAGTTATACCACCTGCCACATTACCAAGTTTATCAAGTTTCAGCCGAGCGCGACATCCTGAAAGTCGTCCGGAACATCTTAGGTACCGCTTTGTTCTGTCGCAGTAGGAAAATGTGTAGTTTTGGTACATAACCAATGTTCTGCCGCTGGGAAACACCATCTGTTTCAATCCTAGAAAAAAGAAATGTCTTAGATAATAAATTGACTAGTAGATAATGCCCACGGCATTAGGTCCACTTTACATGTTTTTTTTTTTATAATTAGTGCATGTGGTTTATATAAATAGACATCTAACTCATTTAATGGATGGCTAATGGTAGTGACAGCTAAGTGTTATGAATGTATGAAAATAGTTAGAAAATTAAAAACAAAAGAATTACTTTGTAGTTGAGTGGTGACTTAACGTTGTTGGGAATGGCTTAAGTTATTGGTTTACAAAAATTCAATGTAAAAATCTCACAGAAAATATTTTTATTAATTAATTACAGAAACAGAAATTGCGGCGTTTCAATCTACCCCGGGGATTATAAACACAATGGGTGCGGTTAGCCGATACAAAATCTGGACACTAAATGCTGAACATTCAGCTATCTCGCTCTACCGCTCTCGTCTGAACTCAGCATGGTTTCAGCCGATAATTTAGTCAGCATAGCTGACTGTTTAGCATTTTCTGTCCAGATTTTGTATCGGCTAACCGTACCCAATTACTTCATTGACTACCGACTTTATGACAAATACCTCTAGAGTCACCTGGTATTTCAGACCGAAGGAAATCTGGTTGTGAAGTTTAAGATCTATAAATAATATATTATAAAGTTGAAGAGTTTGCTAGTTCGAACGTGCTCATCTCAGGAACTACTGGTCCGAATTTAAAAAATATTCTTCGGATAGTTTATTTATGGAGGAAGTTTAGATAGAGATTATATAACATCACGGTACGACGAATGGGAGCCGAGCTGCGGGTGAAACTGCGCGTAACAGCTACTTTTTTTTTGTTTTTTTTCATCCTAGCATAATTATTAAATGAGTCTTCCCGCCCAGGGCGATCAGGAGGAACTGTCAGACTTGTACTGACTTAAATCCACGGTGTTCCTTCAATAGCCTTTTATGTACCAGGGTCACGGTTACCGAGTGAGACCTCTTACGGGGGCCGCGTCAGATTGCTGACAGCTCTTTGAGGCACGCGTGGAACACAACGCGCCGTCAACCCGGGCATGGTCTATGACTGGACGGCGAGTCACCCATTACTCGCCGCTCGCATGCCCGCGCCTACGGTGGCCGGAGAACGCCTTGCGACGTCCGTTGCCGTGGACGTCTCCCGTGGCGGCTGCGTCGAGAGGTGGACGCTGTCCTCTCCCTCACGCGTTCCGCCTCCTCCTTTGCTAGCATTACTGCTTCGCAGAAGGAGGCAACCAATTCCCATTCCGTCTCACCCCGCAGCATTTTTAACCAAAAACGTTGTTTTTTTTAATAATGCATCTGTGTGTTGTGTTGTAGTTGAAATCATTCTGTTGATAACAACAGACACGAATTTGATGCTGAATTGCTGAAATCAATTATTTCGACTTCTTTACTAGAATTTTCTGGGCTTCATGTATTATGATTAAGTTTAAGTATGTCTTAACGATCCTAAAAACAGGAAAAAAATGAAAACAAAAAATATTCCCTTACCCAATTTACTGTAAGTACATTTCGTTTTCATTATATAAGCATAAATCATACAATGCATTATTAACTGAAACAGTACCCTTAGCACGATTTTTCAGTAATTGAGGCGTAAACTGGAACTTTGACAACTTCAATGACAATTTTCAAGGAAAAAAATAGTTCCTTCTTCGCACACCAGAGGCGCTGTTCCATTTTTTCATACAAGAAACGTTGTAAATACTGTAACGTAAAAGAGTGAAAATTCGTACTAGGGAACATAATGTCTTAACTTTAAAAGAAACAGTGACAATAATGTGTTCAAAAAACGACGTGTAAACGTGTTTATATTAACCTACTTACAAAAATAAACATAGGTAGGTACCTATATAATTTCATCATTTTATGTCATCATTTCATTTTAAATCATCATTTCTTTTTATATTATACCATTTTTATATTTTTGAATAACATCATTTATCTACTCTCATATCGTAAAATTCGAAATACAAAACTCAAAACGAGTTTATAATGTCATACTTTATACCATAGAGTAATGTAATGAAATTAAAAAGTTAAATTATAACACAGTTTCTCTAACAAAACAATGTTATAATTTAATTTTTTTTCATTATGATACAGATTACTGATCATAGATACATCTATTTCATTTTTTATCTGTGGCTGCGCGCGCTTTAAATGGGAATGTTGGAATTTTGACGTTTGTATTTCGGTGGATGAATATTGGTGTTTATTAATTTTTATCTTTTATTTGAAATTTTCTTGTTCAATGAGAGTAGATAAAGTAGTGTATGAAACTGTACATAACTAGGTATTATACCACTCGTGTGATACTATTAAAAAACTCACTTCGCTCGTTTTTTAAACTCACACTCGTGTATAATACCCCTCATTATGTACCAGTTACATGAACTACTATTACGCCTTTGTTAAACATTAGATTAGTATTGATTTTATATAATTAACGTGATTATTTTTAATTAAATTAATGTTACCTTAAAACGCCTGAAACACAGGATTACCTAGTTCAGGCACAAATACCCGGTATAACCTCGTACCATATGTTTTTGAATAAAGGACATTGCCCATTCTTGTATGGGACTTGGTCCAAATGCTGCCCAGGAATTGAATACATGCGCTGTGTTGCTGGCACTAATGATGTTTGTATAAGAACTATTTTAAGAATCTATCCTGGGGTTCCAGATTTATTTACATTTTTCCCCCCGTTTTTTTATGTTGATGGCTTTATTTTTGTCACCATGTTTTTTGTCGTACTTCACACCTTCAAACGCAGCCCAGGAATGGGAGTACGTGCGCTGTGTTCCTGGCACTAATGTATGAACATTCATATGTTGATGACTTTATTTGGGTGTCAGTGTTTTGTTTGGAGACAAAATGTAGGAATCATCAACAAACAGATGTAAATAAATCGTTCCTGATTCATTTACATCTGTATGTTGATGACATCCAGGATAGATTTTAATAATATTTCGTATACAGACATACATTAGTGCCAGCAACACAACACACGTTCTCCCATTCCTGGGCAGCATTTGGACGGCAGTTGGGCAATCTCCTTTGTTATTATTATATTTCTTAGCTTAGCTTAAGATTTTGACATAAAAGCCAATTTACATCTCTAACTCAGCGCTAGATTTTAGTATAAAAGCCATCTTCCGCCTTCACGTACTGTGGTGCTGAATGGTTATGATCAGTTATACCACCCGCCACATTTCCAAGCTTATCAAGTCTCAACCGAGCGCGACATCCTGAAAGTCGCCCGGAACATCTTAGGTACCGTTTTGTTCTGTCGCAGTAAGAGAAGGTGTAATTTTGGTACATAACCAATTTCCTGCCGCTGCCTAATACCATCAGTTTCAATCCTAGAAAAAAGAAATGTCTTAGTTATTAAATTGACTACGTAGTAAATAATGCCCACGGCATTAGGTCCGCTTTACATGTTTTTTTTAAAGGTATCTGTGTGTTGTGTTGTTGTTGAAGTCATTCTGTTGATAACAACAGACATGAATTTGATGCTGAAATCAATTATTTCGATTTCTTTACTAGAATTTTCTGGGCTTCCTGTATTATGATTAAGTTTGAGTATGTCTTAACGATCCTAAAAACAGAAGTAAAAAATGAAAACAAAAAATATTCCCTTAGCCAATTTACTGTACAATTCATTTTCATTACATATAAGCATTAGGCATAAAACATACAATGCATTATTATATGAAACATAATGGCTAAAAAAACTTAAAAATAAACAGTGATAGAATAAGTTTTAAAAGACGACGTGTAAACCTATTATAACCTACTTACAAAAATAAACATATAAAATTTCATCATTTTATATCATCATATCATTTTGAAGTGAAAACTTCTTTAGCGGCGTTGTACACTTTTTCTGTAATGGGTAAAAAATTTAAAACTCGCGTCAGGGTCACGTGACCAAAACTCGCGTCAGGGTCACGTGACCCTGATCGAAAATGAGTAAGACGTCATTCAAATTAAAAATAAAACATAGTAACAAAAAAGTTTTCACTTCTACCGGCACTCCTGGAGTGCAACCTTTTTTTTATATTATACAATTTCTTAGCTTAGCTTAAGATTTTGACATAAAAGCCAATTTACATCTCTAACTCAGCGGTAGATCTAAATATATATAACTCATAGGTGACTGACTGACATAGTCAACTATCAACGCACAGCCCAAACCACCTGGACGAATCCGGCTGATATTTGGCATGCAGGTAGATGTTATGATGTATGCATTCGCTAAGAAAGAATTTTGATCAATTCTACCCCCAAACGGATAAAATAGGGGATGAAAGTTTGTCAATTTTATGAAAAATACATTGTTAAGTTCCATAATCCACGCGAACGAAGTCGCGGGCACAACTAGTTTTAGTATAAAAGCCATCTTTCGCCTTCACGTATTGTGGTGCTGGATGATTATGATCAGTTATACCACCCGCCACATTACCAAGTTTATCAAGTTTCAACCGAGCGCGACATCCTGAAAGTCGCCCAGAACATCTTAGGTAGCGCTTTGTTCTGTCGCAGTAGGAAAATGTGTAGTTTTGGTACATAACCAATGTTCTGCCGCTGGGAAACACCATCTGTTTCAATTCTAGAAAAAAGAAATGCTTTGATAATAAATTGACTAGTAGATAATGCCCACGACATTAGGTCCACTTTACATGTTTTTTTTTTTATAATTAGTGCATGTGGTTTATATAAATAGACATCTAACTCATTTAATGGATGGCTTATGGTAGTGATATAGTGACAGCGAAGTGTTATGAATGTATGAAAATAGTTGGAAAATTAAAACAAAAGAATTACTTTGTAGTTAAGTGGTGACTTAACGTTGTTGTGAATGGCTTAAGTCATTGATTTACAAAAAATTCAAAGTAAAAATCTCACAGAAAATATTTTTATTAATTAATTACAGAAACAGAAATGGTGGCGTTTCGATCTACCCCGGGGATTATAAACACAATGGGTGCGGTAAGCCGATACAAAATCTGGACAGAAAGTGCTGAACATTCAGCTACCTCACTCTATCGCTCTCGTCTGAACTCAGCATGGTTTCAGTCGATAATTTAGTCAGCATAGCATAACTGACTGTTTAGCATTTTGTGTCCAGATTTTGTGTCGGCTAACCGTACCCAATTACTTCATTGACTACCGACTTTATGACAACTATCTCTAGAGTCGCCTGGCATTTGAGAACGAAGGTAATCTGGTTGAGAGGTTTAAGATCTATAAATATTAATATCTGGTTGACCGAGCTTCGCTCGGTTTTTATTTAAAATATATCTTGGGAACCGAGCTTTTCTCGAACCTGGGACCTTGATAAATCGATTCCTTGAGCCGAAAAACCCCTAATCTGTAACTTTCATGAAAATCCTTGGAGCCGTTTACGAGATCCTGATTATATGTAAATATACAAGAATTGCTCGTTTAAAGATATTAGATAGATAGATAGATATTATAACGTTGAAGAGTCATCTCAGGAACTACTGGTCCGAATTAAAAAAATATTTTTCGGATAGTTTATTTATGGAGAAAGGTTATATAGAGATTATATAACATCACGGTACGACGAATGGGAGCCGAGCAGCGGGTGAAACTGCGGGTAACAGGTACTTTTTTTGTTTTTTTTTTTATCCTGGCATAATCATCACTCACTAAGGAGCAGTGGTGGCCCAGTGGTATCGGCCCCGACTTACGAGTTGTAGGTCGTGGGTTCGAACCCCGCCAGGCGCATTAATTTGTGTCATGTAGGTATTTCATCACCACTGCTCTCAAAACGGTGAAGGGAAACATCGTGAGGAAACCGGCATGTCCTAAAACCAAAAATTCGAAGACATTTGTGATATCTACCAATCCGCACTGGGACCGAGTCGTGGATTGTGGCCCACTCCCTCTCACAGAGAGGAGGCCTGTGTCCCAGCAGTGGGAACGATATAGACTGATGATGAATCATCAAATGAGTTTTCCCGTCCAGGGCGGTCAGGAGGGACTGTCAGACTTGTACTGACTTAATTCCACGGTGTTCCTTCAATAGCCCTTTATGTACCAGAGTCACGGTTAACGAGTGAGACAGTTCCGCGACCCCGGCAGCCGGCAGGCTCTGGCCGTCTTGGGGGGGCCCCGTCAGATTGCTGACAGCTCTTTGTGGCCCGCGTGGAACACAACGCGCCGTCAACCAAGGGGATGGTCCATGACCGGACGGCGAGTCACCCATTACTCGCCGCTCGCATGCCCGCGCCTACGGTGGCCGGAGAACGTCTTGCGACGTCCGTTGCCGTGGACGTCTCCCGTGGCGGCTGCGTCGTGAGGTGGACGCTGTCCTCTCCCTCACGCGTTCCGCCTCCTCCTTTGCTAGCATTACTGCTTGCTTCGCAGAAGGAGGCAACCGCTTCCCATTATGTCCCACTTTTAACCACCGCAGCATTTTTAACCAAAAACGTTGTTTTTTTTAATAATGTATCTGTGTGTTGTGTTGTAGTTGAAGTCATTCTGTTGATAACAACAGACACAAATTCCGACTGACTGAAATAGACTAAAATCAATTATTTTGATTTCTTTACTAGAATTTTCTGGGCTTCATTTATTATGATTAATTACTATGTATGTCTTAACGATCCTAAAAACAGAAATAAAAAAATGAAAACCAAAAATATTCCCTTACCCAATTTACTGTACAATTCATTTTCATTATATAAGCATAAATCATACAATGCATTATTAACTGAAACAGTACCCTTAGCACGATTTTTCAGTAATTGAGGCGTAAACTGGAACTTTGACAACTTCAATGACAATTTTCAAGGAAAAAAATAGTTCCTTCTTCGCACACCAGAGGCGCTGTTCCATTTTTTCATACAAGAAACGTTGTAAATACTGTAACGTAAAAGAGTGAAAATTCGTACTAGGGAACATAATGTCTTAACTTTAAAAGAAACAGTGACAATAATGTGTTCAAAAAACGACGTGTAAACGTGTTTATATTAACCTACTTACAAAAATAAACATAGGTAGGTACTATATAATTTCATCATTTTATGTCATCATTTCATTTTATATCATCATTTCATTTTATAATATACCATTTTTATATTTTGAATAACATCATTTATCTACTCTCATATCGTAAAATTCGAAATACAAAACTCAAAACGAGTTTATAATGACATACTTTATACCATAGAGTAACGTAATGAAATTAAAAAGTTAAATTATAACACAGTTTCTCTAACAAAACAATGTTATAATTTATTTATTTTTCACTACGATACAGATTACTGATCATAGATACATCTATTTCATTTTTTATCTGTGGCTGCGCGCGCTTTAAATGGGAATGTTGGAATTTTGACGTTTGTATTTCGGTGGATGAATATTGGTGTTTATTAATTTTTATCTTTTATTTGAAATGTTCGTGTTCAATGAGAGTAGAAAAAGTAGTGTATGAAACTGTACATAACTAGGTATTATTATTATTATTATTATAGATTTATTGACAAGTAACTTATGACTCAAAGTGTTAGTAACAATATTTCTTAATCACTATGTTAGTATTCCTTATCTACACATTCAACTTATATTCTATATAATGTAGTGTGTGAATCCCTGCTACAGGCTCAGCACCGAAGTGGACAGCCTGCAGCAGCGGTTCACACACAAACATTATATACCACCATGTATTATTATACCACTCGTGTGATACTATTAAAAAACTCACTTCGCTCGTTTTTTAAACTCACACTCGTGTATAATACCCCTCATTATGTACCAGTTACATAAACTACTATTACGCCTTTGTTAAACATTAGATTAGTATTGATTTTATATAATTACGTGATTATTTTTAATTAAATTAATGTTACCTTAAAACGCCTGAAACACAGGATTACCTAGTTCAGGCACAAATACCCGGTATAACCTCGTACCATATGTTTTTGAATAAAGGACATTGCCCATTCTTGTATGGGACTTGGTCCAAATGCTGCCCAGGAATTAAGTACATGCGCTGTGTTGCTGGCACTAATGATGTTTGTATAAGAACTATTTTAAGAATCTATCCTGGGGTTGCAGATTTATTTACATTTTTCCCACGTTTTTTATGTTGATGGCTTTATTTTTGTCACCATGTTTTTTGTCGTACTTCACACCTTCAAACGCAGCCCAGGAATGGGAGTACGTGCGCTGTGTTCCTGGCACTAATGTATGAACATTCATATGTTGATGACTTCATTTGGGTGTCAGTGTTTTGTTTGGAGACAAAATGTAGGAATCATCAACAAACAGATGTAAATAAATCGTTCCTGATTTATTTACATCTGTATGTTGATAACTTCCAGGATAGATTTTAATAATATTTCGTATACAGACATACATTAGTGCCAGCAACACAACACACGTACTCCCATTCTTGGGCAGCATTTGGACCGCAGTTGGGCAATCTCCTTTGTTATTATTATATTTCTTAGCTTAGCTTAAGATTTTGACATAAAAGCCAATTTAAATCTTTAACTCAGCGCTAGATTTTAGTATAAAAGCCATCTTCCGCCTTCACGTACTGTGGTGCTGAATGATTATGTTCAGTTATACCACCTGCCACATTTCCAAGCTTATCAAGTCTCAGTCGAGCGCGACATCCTGAAAGTCGCCCGGAACATCTTAGGTACCGCTTTGTTCTGTCGCAGTAGGAAAATGCGTAGTTTTGGTACATAACTAATGTTCTGCCGCTGGCTAACACCATCTGTTTCAATCCTAGAAAAAAGAAACGTCTTAATTATAACAAATTGACTAGTAGATAATGCCCACGGCATTAGGTCCGCTTTACATTTAATAGATTCTTATTGGTTATAATAAACTAGAAAATTAAAAAAGAAAGAAGTACTTTGTAGTTGATTGTTGACTCAACGTTGTTGGGAATGGCATAAGTTATTGATTTACAAAAAAACAAAGTAAAAATCTCACTGAAATTATTTTTTAGTAATAAATTGCAGAAACAGAAATGGCGGCGAAAAAAAAATACTGGATATGGTACAATAATTTAATTTTATCTAAGTAGGTAGATAAAAATAACAGCTTTTTCAAAATATTGTAACAAAACAATAAATTAAAATGTGAAGTATAAAATTGATATAGTAGTATGTACAAAACTATATCAGCAGAATGAGTTAGAATGACTTTTTTTTTTGTTTTATTCCACGTTCATACAAAGTCAAGTTGTATTTATTTATTTTTTATTGAAAAAAACAACATGTTGTTTATTTTGTAAGTTATTTTAATAGTTAAGTCCCGTTTATTAAAACAACCGATAAAACTACTCTGAAGTCTGAACAAATGACTCGAAATCGAAACAAATAAATAGCTCAGCTCTATTACTTACAACGTCTTGAAACCAGGCTTGTTCCGGCGAGTGAAAGTGACAGAGCTATACAAGTCGTCTAGCGCCATCTCGTTCACTCACTGGAACTGGCGAATTCATGTAATTCTTTTTGTCACGTGTTCTCAGAAACACGTATTTACCTTCGCTAGTCACGTAATATTGCGGAGGATAATGATTATGAACGTTATTCGCTACAACAATTACGCCATCTGCATCCATTTTGATTCTTGCTTTGCACCCGATTTTCTTTCTAGAACAGTACCAACGGTTGTTGTGAACTTGGGCGAAAGTGTACCCTCCCAGCATTAAAATGTTATTCTTGAGACCAGTCGGAATTAGGATGTAATCTGGAACCAGAAACATGATGTATTATTATTGACAGCGGCCTGTTGGTCTAGTGGTTAGTGACCCTGACTGCTATGCCGGTGGTCGTCGCAGTGGCAGACGCTCACGGCGACGGAAGTCACGGGACGATCTCCGGCCACCGTATGCAGGATGCGGGCGGTGAGTAAAAGGCAACTCGCTGTGGCAAAATGATAAAATGAGTCCTCCTGACCAAGGTGGGATGGGACTGTCAGACTCATACTGACTAAAATCCACAGTGATCCTTCAATAGCCCTTTACGTTCCAGGGCCACGGTTACCTGATGAGACAATTCCGTGGTGCAATTAAGTTACTTGGTATTGCAGGCAGCCGGTCTAAGACCAGCAAGGAGCAGAGGCAGTAGCGATTTCGTTTTTTTTCATCGACATTCAAGTGTATTTGTGCACCCCGGGCAGGGCAGGAGGGACTGTCAGACTTGTACTGACTAAAATCCACGGTGTCCTTCAATAGCCCTTTATGTTCCGGGGTCACGGTGATGGAATAAGTCCCGCGACCAAGTGTATTTGAGCTACAGGACGATAAGTTTTTGTAGTTTTAGGTATTCCTTATTTCTTCTCAGAGAGCATAATTAAAAGTTATGGCAATCAAACTGCATTATTCATCACAGAGACACTTTATTTCACAAATATCTCACGTATTTATATTTGATAACAAATAAATAAAAAATAGACAAAAATATTTAATAACAGAGCAAAAGATAATAGAATTATAAACATCGGTTTTTTGTAAATTACCTATACCTATGTGTAGTTATTGTGTAACAAATGTTATGCTTTCACATTATTCAAATTGATATTGATCGAATGCTTCATATTAAATCAATTAAATCAAGGTTAAAAAAATAGTGGGACTAGATAAAAAAAAAACCGTTAAAATATCAAAAAACATTAATTTAAACTTGCAGCCACTTTTATACTCTTAGGCCCGTATTACAGAACGTCACTCAATACTCAAGTATTACTTAAAACTTGATTCAAGGCATTTGATTGGATGATCAGTGCTTGAGTTTCGTTCTGTAATACGGACCTTAGCAACATTGGCAAGTTTCTAAAACCATCGTCAAATTCCTAGTGTGGGGAACAGTTTCTTAAAAAATATCTCATTTCGAAGTAAATAAAAGATTATTAGAAGATTTATCTAGATTTGTTAAAGGCGCTCCCTCACCGCGAGCATTCACCTGTAATGTAACATAAAAGTGCGCAATTTGATGCTCTATTGTCTTCGAATGTTCGAATCTGTAACGTTTCATAATAACATATAATATAATATTTCACAACTATCACACAACGCCATCTAGTCCCAAGCTAAGCAGAGCTTGTGTTATGGGTACTAGACAACTGATAAACATACTTATATATTTCTAAATACATACATATTATGGATAAATTACACCCATATTATAGATTATTATAGGTGCTCACGCTGTGTGAATGCTCGCGGTGAGGAAGCGTCCTAATGAACAGTTACTCGACGTTTATTTACTATGACTGTACGTCGGCATAACTTTTCATTCGCGTAGTGCTCTTTCTAAGAAAAACAAAATTTCCATTTTCTGTTTTATAATACTCTGGTCGGTCGTGGGTATGTGTTCTGACAGCTTCGAGGATAGTTACTTCGTCTGCATGCATCTTGATCCTGGCTTTGCAACCAGCTTTCTTTCTGGAGCAGTACCAATGACGTTTGCTGTGCATCTGAGCGTATGTATAGCCGTCAAGCATTAACAGATTGTTTTTGTATCCAGACGGTATAAGAATGTAATCTGGAATGTATACAAGTGTAAGATAGATAGATATAACATATTTTATTGTATTATCATCATCAGCCTATTAATGTTCCCACTGCTGGGACACAGGCCTCCTCTCTATGAGATAGAGTGGGCCATAATCCACCACGCGGGCGGAGTGCGGATTGGTGGGTGTCACATGTCTGGGATTTTTTGTTTTAGAACATGCCGGTTTCCTCCTGATGTTTTCCTTCACTGTTTTGAGAGCAGCGGTGATGGAAATAAATTACACAAAGTAATGCGCCTGGCGGGGTTCGAACCCACGACCTATAACTCGTAAACACTGGGCCACTACTGCTCTATATAATACTGCTCTATATATCTATTTTATTATTTACCAAAATAGTTTTACACTAAAAATGATTTTTGTGGAAAGAAAAATTCACTTGCGAGTGGGGTTTGAAGCCGCATCTTCTGGATGAGTACTGCAGACGTTTTATCAATAATCTACTGCAACTCTCAATCAGAGGCTGAATATTCTGTTCCCTCTTTTAAATGCTATCCAACTTGAAGCTGATTTTGTCTTTCATCAAAAATCATCATTACGTCGCTCGTATGCGACGAGTGTTACTAATGCATGCGTTTAAAAAAAAAAGTTTAACATTATTGGTAATTCCTGGATTACAATTTGCGTATTTTCACTAATAGTGTTCAGACAACCAGTGTCATAAATCAGAGAAGTTTTTCACTTACCAGTAGCTTTTTCCCAACTTCCTTATGTCTGCTTAAAATTTCAGCGAATGCAGCTGTATCTTTTATTTAGCGATATGGCCACTGTGGAGCTCGTGACTAAATAATGACAGCCGCACAGGCCGATCCTTTTGGAGCGCGCTTGCCGAGGTTGGTCTGTGGATGGGTGACCATCTGTCATACCGAGTTTCCTCCGTACCTCAGAAAGCACGTAAAGCCGTTGGTACCGGCTGTCACTTGTAGATCTTTGACAGTCGTTACTATTAGTCGGCAACCAACCAGTCTTTCCATATGGTGTACCCAGTTGTGGACTTCCGATAAGCAGTCGCTCCATGTAAAATACTGATATTCAGCTGCATCGGGGTCGGCTATCATTGAAGCCGACCCCAATATAGTTGGGAAAAGGTTGACAGACTGATGATGATTTAGCGATATGGCCGGGTTTGACCACTATCTCGCCTGATGGTTAGAGACGATGTGGTTGACAGTGAAGCTCCTATTTTACATACCAACATGGCCGATAAAAGCCAAAAGCAACCAATCTATGGTGCAAAAGCTAGATTGGTGAAGAGTCGCCATTTATTTAATGACTGAAAGAGTGAATAATAAAACAAAGATTAAATCTAGACTTACACTTTATTTGAGTAGGTATTACTACTCGTATAATGCTGATTATAATGATGATTAAATGAATAAATATTAAATTATTTTTTGGAACGTATGGCGTCAAAATTGCAAACACAAAACTAACAAATCAATGTTCATTATTTTCTATAACATAAAATAAATATATCGCTACGCTCGATTCAACAATGAAAACTGGCTCATATTCATAATCTTAAACCAATAGCAGACGTTTCACTACTTCATTTGGCAGCATTCCGGTGAAATGAAACGTTTACATATAATTAAATCAAAGTGGAAAATGAGTTAGTGCAATCATAAAAAGACTTATTCAATAAGTACATAGCAATCTCAATTTTGTTAGTTGTAAAAAAAAATAGCATAATTATGTTGCTACAGAATATGATATAAATTACTTATTTCAGAAATATATTACCTATAGGTAATTACACAAAAATCACGTAGGTATACTACTTAAAAACTAGTTGTTCAGGAACGCGAGGATATAGCTGTTCGTTAAGCTTAAATCTATCTCTATAATGAACCATTCAATAGGAACAAACGTCTGATATAAGCCTAAGGAATGGGTTACGAAACAGCATGCTAGTAATATTACTTTATGAATAGAAGGTATTCAATATTGTTAAAATAAATAGTTACACAGGGCTACTTGTCAAGTCCGGATAAAATCCCTAACATGGATATTCGGCGAAGAACCAGAGTCACCGACATAGCCTATAAAATTTGCAAGTTGAAGTGGCAATGGGCAGGCCACATCCCTCGTAGAACTGACAACCGATGGGGAAGAAAAGTTCTCGAGTGGCGACCGCGGACCGGAATACGCAGCATAGGCAGGCCTCTCAGTAGGTGGACCGACGACATCGTGAGGGTCGCGGGCAGCCGATGGATGCAAGTGGCGAATTGTCGTTCGGCGTGGCGGTCTAAGGGAGCCTATGTTCAGCAGTGGACATCTTCCGGCTGATGATGATGATGATGCCTTGTCAAGTCATGCTAAACACTGGTTTAGCATTTTCTACTTATTTTGGTTTACTGGTCTACCACGAACTCTTAGCGCGATCGAGTTTAGGTTGTGGGAAAGAGATGATGCTAGACGACTTGTATAGCTTTGTCTCTTTCCAACAGCCTAGACTGGATCGCGTTAAAAGCTCGTGGTAAGGCCTCTGATATCCCCTAAAGCTTGATGCGTAGCCGTGTGTATGAGAAAATGATTACTTATAAAACACATATTTTCCCTGTGAAGTAATGTGGTATTTTCGCGGCTCATGATTATGTATATTTAGGGTAAAATCCATAGAACCGTCATTATTATCCATCTTGATTCGTGCTTTACAACCAGCTTTTCTATTAGAACAATACCAATTCCTGCCTTCATTCATTTGTGAATACGTGTATCCTCCCACCATAAGCATATGGTTTTTCAAGCCAGTTGGTATAAACTTGATATCTAGACCTGGAAAAATATTAAGGAATTTAATGAAGAAGTTAGTGATCTTTTTTTCTCAATCTACATCATCAACAATATAATGCTTTGTACCTCCCTTTCCACCGTTCAGTCCTCTTTATCTTACTTGGTACAATCTATGCTGCGTGCGTATACGCAGGCTGAGTATCGTTCTAAGACACAATGCTGTAAAATTCTGGCAACTACAAATATTATGATGAAATCGTATCTAACGATGTTTTAAGGGGCTTAAAAAAGAGGTCTTTCTTTGTACATTATAATAAATCATTTAAGACAATCACTCACTCACTCAATTAATCACTCGGTAATCCGATGTATTTTCATGTACGTTGGTCCTTTAAGCTTTTATTTTGTCTTTTTTTGCGATGCTTAGTACAATATTCCCTCCATTGTTTCTTTATTTTTCGGTGTTCTTGAGGATTCATATCTTTCACTAATTTCCTACTTCCTTTCTCCTTTTTCTTCAGATACTGAACATGTTCTCTTTTCTTATGTTCTTGCCATTTTTCTGGATCGTTTTTTATACGTTCATAACGTCGACGTTCTGCGTCTCTTTTTTTCTCTAATATCTCTTCTCTAGAAAGTTTTCTTATTAGGACGGGACTTTTTGTTTCTGTAAACAAATACAAGTAAATCCTTTGGTCGTGCAAACTGTCCCCTTTTTACCTGACTGCGCCAGGTGGTCTACCATGAACTCTTAACGCAATTCAGTTTAGGCTGTGGGAAAGAGATGGCGCTAGATGAATTGTATAGCTCTGTCTCTTACCAACAGCTTAAACTGGATAGCGTTAAGAGCTCGTGGTAAGGCCTCAGAAAGAAGTTTATGTTTTTAGATTTGATAAATTATCTAAAGAGTTCAGTGTGGAGCGAATAGAACTGCCAGATTTGACTGAATAAACCCTATGCCTTCACTTGCTCTTTGCGTTCCAGAGAAGTGGTACTCTTAAGATAGTCCAAATGTCATTTTAAAGTTTGATACATAATTATTTAGAATTATATTTTCTTAACCTGCCATGCTCCTACATAAATGATCATTTATTTGTGTCTTCACGTCTTCCAATTTTAAAAATATTTGCAATCAAAATCTAGAATATTAGAACTGTGTTGGCCAGTAAGTGGAGTTATGCCAATTAAGGGAAGTAACTAATAAAAATCTGAGTAAAACTTATTTTATTTTATTGTTTAGGTACAACATTTAATTTTATTAATACTACAAATAAGCTACTAGGAAGAACGCTATCCATAGCTTAAAGTCCATCACAAAAATATTCATATTAAACCCATGAAGCCTCTTCACCGCGAGCATTCACCTGTAAAGTAACGTTACAGATTCGAACAGTCGAAGACAATAGAGCATCAAATTCCGTATATTTATGTTACATTACAGGTGAATGCTCGCGGTGAGGAGGCGACATTATAATATCATACTCGTAATACAACAATTTGGGCTGTTTTACACATTCAACATTCACATAAAGCAGTCAAAGCATAAATTTAAATGCTGCCCAGGTTTTATAATATTATTAAACCTATTAAAATTATTTTTTTGTAGGGAATGAATGAAAGAAAAATGAGCAAATGATACCGTGACGTCTGACAGGGAAGTATGGAAGAAGAAAACGTGATATTATGCTGACCTCTAGTAGAACGGGAAAGGGTAAAAGAGTATGAACATTTTCTTTTTTTACCTGTTTATGTACTTGTTTGTATTGCTATTCTTGAGTTGTGAATTTCTTGACTTCTTGACTTCTCCTATGGAAGTGAATTTCTTGACATTCATTCACTTGAAAAAGATTTCCCAACATTTGAAATGAATAAAAGCATGGGGTCAACGAATTAAAGCTGTGGTTGCGATACGGCCAGTATCACACGGTCTATAAAGACTTTTAAAAGAAGTTATTAAAAACGAAGCGCACACGACTTACGGTTGTCGTGTCGTTGGCGGTAAATCTAAAAATGAGCCTTAAAATCTAAGTTATAAAAATCACTATCCACTAATTTTAAAATAAAACTCGGAATTTAATTTCTTATACACTGGAGGTTCATGTTCGTGATCGTTGTTGAAGAACACCACTTTTGTTTCCTCCTTGTTCAAGAAGATTCTTGCCTTACATCCCTTGCCTTTCTTGGAGCAGTACCAATGTCGTGGAGAAGTTTGTGCGAAGGTAAACCCTTCTGCCATCAACAGTCTCTTGCTCTCGGATAGTTTTATGAATTTCACGTTCCCTGAAGAAAATAACTTGGTTAATATTCAAGACTGGAAAGTTACATTCGGAAATGAATCATAACTATTGTATTCATGTATGGCTATTTGTATTCATAATCAAATATTAAAGAGATATATTAAGAGCACTGATGAGCAGTGGTGGCCCAGTTGTATCGGTCCCGATTTACGAGTTGTAGGTCGTGGGTTCGAACCCCCTACAGGCGCATTACTTTGTACAAGACTGATTGCTGCCCTCAAAACGGTGAAGGAAAACATCGTGAGGAAACCAGCATGTCCTAGAACCAAAAATTCGAAGACATGTGACATCTACAAACCCACACTGGGCCCGCGTGGTGGATTATGGCCCACTCCCTCTCACAGACAGGAGGCCTGTGTGAGGTTTGTTCCCAGCAGTGGGAACATTATAGGCTGATGATGATGACTATTGTTTTATATTCTCACATTTATAAGCACTAGACACACATATCGTATCTTACTCCTTTATGTACGATGGGTTTTTTGTTGACCTTAGTCAAGGACTGACTTGACCTTTTTTATCTTGGTAAAATCATCAAATAAGTCATCCCACCCAGGGCAGGGCAGGGCAGGATCCCTGTCAGACATGTACTGACTAAAATTCACGGTGTCCTTCAATAGCCCCTTATGTACCGGAGTTGCGGTATACGTGTGTCCCGCGACCTCGACTTGACCTTAGGAAAGGATTTGAATGGATGTTGGTACACAGATAGTAGTAGATAACCTGGTTTCACACGTAGTTTTTATCTAGATTTATGTACCCGTGGAATAATTTTCAAGTTGTAGCGGGGCCGGGTGAGGCCACTGGTAAAAGAGAAATCATAAAACTTTGATTTTTCCTTTTACAAAATGCAAACTTATCATTAACTGAGCAACTATACGAAAGGTAGTGTACAAAGAATACAAATAATTCTCAAAACTTAATCTCGTTTATTAATCACGGCTCTTAAAATTATAACAATTAAAACTAAGTATTTTCCCCGAGGAGCGAGCCAGGGACAAAAATTTAACACCCTCCCTCACCGGAGCATTCTTCTGACATTTATTACAATCCAAGACTCCATTTTAACCATTATGATAAAACTAGACGCATCCAAATCGGAAGCTTCTGTCAGTAAATGTATAAACTCAAGATGTGATGTTTTACAAGTAGCTTACTATAACGTCATAAAGCGAGAGTAATTCCAGTGTGTGAACGAGATGGCGCTAGACGACTTGTATAACTCTGTCTCTTTCCCACAGTGTCATGTTGTACGTGACATGTTCAATCTTGTTAACGAATGAAATAAAGGTACATTCTATTCTATTCCCACTGTGGAATTTGTCTCGCTCTGACGTTATGGTGGTCTACCTAGCATGAGGTATAGTTAAGATGCGATTCCACCGGCACAATATACGACACAAATATTCTCTCTCTAGGATGTACACGTGAGCAGAGAACTTGTTTTTTGTGCGCGCACATTCCAAGACTTAGTTCAGTGATAAATGTTCGCGCAAAAATGTGCTGCACTGTGTTTGTACACAGCCAGAGATTAAAAGAGATACCAGAATAGTACGCGAAAAGTTGATGTGTGCAAATAAATGTGCAGCACAATATTTCGGTGGAATCGTACCGTTACAAACTGTATGAAAGGGAGTTGCTTATTGTAATGCTTTTTCTTCTCACTCGATCGAATCCGAACAGCCCTCTAAGGGTGAAGCCAAACAAGCGTAATTTGTGAGTCGTGTGTTGCAGAATTTCTGTCGCTTTCATTTTTCGCGACGCAACATAAGTGGTCCGCGCTGTACCAGAACACGAAATTACTGGACTCACAACTCAAAAATATACGCTCTTTCAGCATCAGCTTTAGACAAGAAGAAAACAATAAGTGTAAACGCTCAGCAGTCTTTAACACATTTCAACTTTATACTCTAAAGTCTGCGTTACGAATTTATTCTTGCAGATAACACGTGGTAAGTACATTTTTATAATGCAATTTGAATGCCATTACGTCATAACTACTACTCGGACTTTAACGCAAGAATTTATAATCTATTAAAGACTAAGGCCGCTTTCACATTAGGGCATTAGCAGCGCGGCAGAAGCGCATTTCTTCACATTTTATATGAACAGCCGCGCATAAGCAGCATCTGTCGCGCAACTGTCGCCCAAATGTGAAAGCAGCGTAATACTAGGTGTCGCCGCACACCAGTCACAAACGCCGCCACGAAAAGTTAGACGCGGCTTTAAAGGTAGCTGAAGGAAGCGCACGACCACACGCACGACAGCGGCCGTTGTGGCCGGTGGTCGACACTTGTGGGTGCTTGTGGTCGCTGGCTGCTACTCTTTTTTTATCCAATGCATTACTGAAGCCAGAGAGAGGGTTGCGAAAATGCGCGAGTGGCGTGTGACAGCATTTTGTGGAACAAACACGCGAATCTTTAAGGCTGAGGCTGCATTAGCTAGTGATTTCCGATGCGACTGGAAGAGCGAAACAGATTACACGTGGTTTCGCTGATATACTGTGTAGCCCTAGCCATATAGGTATGTGAGCATTAATTTATTTGTTTTAATCGCTCTTGTGTCGCAGATCGCGTCGCGGCCTAATGTAGCTTCAGCCTAAAATATTAGTATGCGAATGCTCCCATCGAGGACACACCTTAACATCAACATTAGCTTGAACTTAAAAGTTTACATTTTAATATAAATTCCATTTGGTGATTGTTGGTAGTTGGGAGGATCATGATCATGTGTATCTTCCAGGGTAGCAATCATAGTTCTATCACGATTCAGCACAATTCTTGCTCTACACCCCTTGGGTCTCTTCGAACAGTAGAAGTAGCGTGGTCTGTATTGAGAAAACGTATAACGGTCTACCATTAATAAGTCTTTGGTGCCTCCTACGTTTATGAACTTCGCTCGACCTGAAATGTAAAAGATTTTTATTAAACTACAATAGTTTTTTCTTTGTGAAATTTTTGCTTACTATTTAACGTGCAAGAAAAAGGAATCAACTAAGAAAAATAAATCAATTTTGATTTTTTTTTAATTTGTTATTTAAGGTCGCTTTTTAACATCCAAGGTCATCAGCGACCACAGTTAATAATCATATAATAATTTACGTACATAATACTTTATATTGCCACAATCACTCGAAATCTACCGCAATGAGTATTAGCGTTTATTTATTACTAAGTTAGTACATTGTATTACCAGGATTGAATTAAGCCAGGTACAAGAAAATAAGACTCATAAATAAAAATACATTTTCACAAAAATAATGTACGAGTAAGCCTGTTAACCCATAAAGTCGACAAAGTTTGGCATTTTCTAAACCATCAGAAAAAGGTGTCCCTATGTTAAATGTGATAATGATGTACAATAACTGCCAACCCACACTGGGCCCGAGTGGTGAATTATGGCCCAATCCCTCTCACAGAGAGGCCTGACGTGTCCTAGCAGTGGGAATATTATAGGCTGAGAAACTGAGCGGCTGAGAGCCTGAGAGGCTGAGAGCCTGAGAGGCTGAGAGCCTGGAAATAAAAATATCCTGGAAAATATCTGTAGATACGCCGATGCAAAGTCAACTTTCAACCACTAAATTTAATGTAAAATTTACTTCCTTTCACTTGTCCATATACAGGCGGTTCGTGATTATGATAATTTTTAACGGCCATAATTTCGGATTCATCCCGATTCAGGATAACGCTGGCTTTGCACCCCTTAGATTTCTTGGAACAATAATAGTACCGTGGTGAATACTGGCCGTAAGTGTACTTGTTTACCATCAGCAGTCTCCTATTGTCGGTCAGGTTTATAAACATTGGTGGTCCTGAAATTGAGTAAGCTATAAGTTTGTCTCTTGAAAGTTTTTCTCTTTAAAGGTACTATGTTTAATTAAAAGGGGTTGCGGTACATACGTATACTGCGACTCCGGTACACAAAGGGCTACCGAAGGACACCGTGGATTTTAGTCAGTACAAGTCTGACAGTCCCCGCCCTGCCCGGGGCGAGAGAACTCATTTGATGATTTTACCATGAACAAAAAATTAATTAAAATGGAATAATTATGACCGTACAAATTAATGATCCAAGTCGCACCTAAAAGTCATCATCATTTTCTTGTCCTCATCTCATTTTACTTGGGATCGGCGCAACACTTAGGCTACACCAAAAAGTAATAATTGAACACTAGTAATAATAACCTCTTTAGAAACTTTTTAAAGCAACAACTATAGCTAACACTAGAACAATAGCTTACTTTTTTGAAAACGACACGGCGTTGATGTTGAAGCTATAAAGGAATTCAATACTTGCTTCTTAAACTCTTTACAGATTAAAAAAAAAAAACTCCACTTTAAAACGGTTCACCCTTGTTTGGCAGAACAACTTTTCGTCGAAAATCAGTCCAGCTAATTTGGCTTACTATAAAGTCGTTTAGTCGAATAATTCATTTCACCGAATAATTTCTTTTTATATTTTTATTAAGCCTATTTATTTCTTTGAAATAATTACATTTGACCACAGTATAAATATCTACAGTAGTTGATCTCGGCCGCATGATAGAAATAAATACCTACAGCCGCGCGGTACGTAAACATGCGCTAGGGCTGTTCGATACGACGCCCGTCTCCAGCATTTTAATTACATTTGCCTACTTTCTGTATCTATTTAGTTTTGTGATTGTTAATATACTTTTCTTATATCAGTAAACATATAAAATACTTTGTATATTGAATAGGAAGGATTTTAACACAAGCGTAAGTACCTACCGTATCATGATTCAATCAGAACTGCCTATAACTTACCTATTTCACTCGTCTCAGTAACTTTCCTTTACTCTATTCACTGTATTTATTCATCCAAATACCCTTTTTTTCGTGAGATAATAGAAAATATTTAGCCATTAAAAAGTCACACATTATGTATCTACCTACCAGCTACTAGTACTTAAGTAAAATTATTTTATAGTCAGTACTTTTCAGAGTTTCCAGGTATTTAAAAAAAAAACTTATGACTGGATACGTTATTGACGAATTCATACACCCAAAAACAGCACAATATTTCCTACTCGTCATATTAAATTATGTCCATGAACTGATTTTGTGAAAAAAACAACACACCGTCCGTTCATCACTACGGTACGGCCGTGACTGTCAGCGCCCCGAGTGCGCCGCGACATCGAGTCACGTGGTATAGCTCGCGTTTCGTCCGTTTCTATGAAGATCAAATACTGTAGATATTATTACCGTGATTTGACCGAATTTTCAAATTCACTAATTTTATTAACTAATGTTTCACTAGACTAATAATGATTTAGTCGAAATATCGCATCGAATATTCATTTAATTAATTATTCGTATTCTTTCGTTGTCTATAAAAAAATCGGGCTCCGCCGAGCTACCTTGGTAATCAGCAATTTTACCAAGGATGCAAGAGCGAGCGAAGCGAGCTCGGAACCTGGGGCACCCCGACTCGGACAGGTTAGGTTCGAAGGGGATGGCGGGGTCTGAAAGACCCCGCCATCCCCTTCGTGTTAGGTTACTTTAAACCTTGCAAACAGAAACAGGAGCCCCGCGAAGCGGGGCTCCGTCGAGCTACCTTGGTAGGTAGTAATCGGCAATTTGACTAAGGATGCAAGGGCGAGCGTATATTACTGATGACCACCTACCGAGGTAGCTTGACGGAGCCCCGCTTCGCGGAGCTCCTATTTCTGTTTACAAGGTTTAAAGTAACCTAACATGAAGAGGATGGCGGGGTCTTTCAGACCCCGCCATTCCCTTCGAACCTAACCTGTCCGAGTCGGGGTGCCCCAAGTCCCGAACTCGCTTCGCTCGCTCTTGCATCCTTAGTTACTGGTTACCACCTACCAAGGTAGATCGACGGAACATAAATATTTACAATGTTTCTTTCTAAATTACATTACACCAATCGAATATTCGATAAACTAAATTTTATACCACCTGAATATTATATCAAATGAATATTATACCTTTTGATCAATAGCGCAAATGTTGTTATCGCAAATAAATATTCGATGAAATGAAAATTAAGTTAACCGATATTATACAAACTGATTATTTTCTCGAACGTTGTTCGAATTAGTAAAATTATATCAAAAGTTGTTCGACCAAACAAGGGTGAACCCTTTAAAACATGTATTTTGCAAATACAAAAGTCAAACACAAATAAATTAATTTTCAATCATCACATATCACGTAGATCGAGAGAATCTACAATCAATCAATTAGATACAGAATAGAAATTAAAAACAGCTACTCATCATTTAAACTAATAATAATAATTACGACGTTAATTAATAAGAAATAATACTGTAAATACATAGTTTAGTAGCGTTCTAAGAAGACAAATAAAATAAAAACAAAAATCGTCTTCCGTCTTACCATAAAAAAAACCTGTTGAACACTTGTCTAAAAAAATTGACAACGTCAAAACGACATTTCTCCTTGATATATGGGTTGATTTGCAGTTACACTTTTTTTAGACAAGCGTTCAACGGGTGTTTATCTTTTTGTGGTAAGGCGGAAACTGTTTAAATCAACCAAAATTCGATCCGATATAACTATGTAATGAAATAGTTATTAGTTGTTTTAGTTCATCCTGCGATTTTTCCTATATGGTGGGTGCGTTTGGAAACATTTGAATTCACATCACAGTCAGCCAGATATGGAACAACTGCCTATATGTAGTCCATATAAGCCTCTTCGAACACAACGCGATACAAGTCTCCGATATCTCACGACTTTGGTGTCCAGACAACTATTGCAATGCAAATCCATAGAGGTTCATTCTCAGGCACGCGTCAATTAATAGCAAAGGGGTCAATCTTCAATTTTGAGTAGAAATTATTTTAATTTCATTTAAGTTAAATGTAATTTAAATAATTTATATTTTTGTTTTTTTTTCAGTGGATGGTTGCACTAGTAATAAAAGTATTGGGCGTCATTATTCTCAACGGAAGTCTCAAAATTGAAGATTGACCTAGTCATTAGGTATCGGAGACTTGCGTCGCCTTGTGTACAAATGGTCTTAATTTTTGTTTCGTGCGGAAATCAAGTCCGCAACAAACAGCAACCTTGAATAGCAGTAATACAATTAAAACAGTGGTTAATACTACAATTAATTAAAAAGCCTTAAATAAGAACTGTAGTCTCTACGTTAAATTCAACCACTAATTTTAACATAAAATTCGTTGATTTTTTTATAAACAGGTGGATCGTGATTATGGTTATTATCTATGAAACGGACTTCCTCCCCATTTAGTGACAAGAAAACCCTTGCTTTACAGCCTTTCTGCTTCTTGGAGCAATACCAGTGCTTCGGACTTGCTTGAGCGAAAGTGTAGTTACCAGCCATCAGCAATCTTTTAGTCTTACTCAAGTTTATAAACATCACATCAACTGAAAAACAAGAATGTTAAAGTAAAGTACTATTTTATTATTTGAACGGATTATAATATTACGTCTTCATTTACGGCGGTAGTAATAATGAAAAAACCTTTTGTGCGTGTTATGTTCAGGGTCAAGATATATGATCAACGAATTAAGTTTATTAATTATACTGAATATGATAAAAAGTTTACAATACCAATTCGATATTTACATTTCCCTCTAAATATGTATAAGTTATACAACAAAAGTATTAAATCACTATTAGCATAAGATATTTCAATATTCTCAAGGCGTGAAATAGTGCAAAGAAGATTAAAGGTCACTAGTTTATCCTTTTATCCGACACGCCGATCTTCCGGGTAAAGCCGCGCTTGCCGAGGTTGGTTTGTGGATGGGTGACCATTTGTCATAGCGAGTTTCCTCCGTGCCTCGGAAAGCACGTAAAGCTGTCATTTGTAGATCTTTGACAGTCGTTACTGTTAGTCAGAAGCTCTAAAGTCTGACAACCAGTCTTACCGTGGAGTATCGTATTACCCAGTTACTGGGTTGTGGAGGGCCGATAGGCAGTCGCTCCACGTAAAATACTGATATTCAGATGCATCTGGTTCGACTGGAAGCCAACCCCAATATAGTTGGGAAAAGGCTAGGCAGATGATGAGTTTATCCTTATAGCCTTACATACTGTCCATCTTTCATTTTCTTGTAGTTTCTAGGCGGATGACAGTGATTATCACTCATTTCAGTAATGTTCCCATGTTCGTCCAGTCTCACCTTTGCCTTACAGCCTCGAACCTTAGAAGAACATATCCAAGTTGAAAGGCTGGTACCACTTCTTCCGTATGTATAATTGTCTATCAATATGAGATCTTTGCCTCTTTGAGATTTAACTATCGGGTAGGGTAATGTCGTATGCCATCTGAAATTATCTGTGAGAATAGAAATATCAATTTTTAAGAAGTTTTATTTTCGATTACAGTTTAACTACAACTACGATTTGTTTAAACTGAGTCAGAAAGAAATAGGATAGGTCTCCTGGACACCACATCACTCACCTCTGCGAGTACATTTTGTTAATGCAAAAACCTTGTCGAGAGATACCTACCAGGAATAAATACACATCGTTTATTTAACATTTATTAAATAACATTTTAAACTTAAGTAAAACATGGTATGCAAAATATACAAATAATATAATTCTATTTTCTCGTGATAATGTATTCTAGCCGAAGTTACGCACAAAGTACTTCTCTTATCTTCTTAAGTACTTAATATTAAAAAATATTAACAGAAACTGTTAATCCAATCTTAGTTTTTTTTTTAATACATTTTACCCCAATCAAATAAATAATAATCGTCATAACACAAGAAAGATAAACATCTAATAAACACTCGTGAAAAAATGGCAATGTGAAAACGGCATTTCACGTTGATGTAAGGGTCGTTTTGTAGTTACACTTTTAAGCTATTGCATATGTTTTATCGCGGGCTCTGAGCGCGGCGACTGAATCAAGAATTCCCCTAATAAGAAAATTAACCTAACACTCGTGTTACGTCGTTTTAGTTTGGGAGACATCTATCACAAAGATAATTTACTTCTTCTTACCGATTCCAAACGGTCAGCTACAAAAGGAGGTTTTTACAATGAAACCTACTTATAAAATTTTCCTACAACTAAGCAGAGCGGCGAAGTGGAAGCGTGCTGGTCCCGTAACCTGTTGAAAATTTTGAACCAGTTTGAAAGTGACACCTTGGAATCCTGTATAAAAATACCCACTTATTATGTTCATTACAATTTATTCGATATTTTTTTAATTACATTTTAAATAAATGATATTCTCATTAAATATTCGCGGTAAGCGATTTTTTTTAATGCTATGCAATAGCTTTACCGCGGCTGTCTCCGAGTGCCACAAGTATTTTTTATAGACAAGCGTTTAACAGATGTTTAACTTTGTTGTAGTACGAAGAGTGCTTAAATACGTTTCGAACTTTTTTTAGGAGGGTGACAATGTTCATGCATGTCACGTATAATGTATCCATAATCGTCCAAGATCAGTCTCTTCTTGCATTTGCCCCGTACTGAGCAGATCCACGAATTCTTTCCTGAAGCTTTTGAAAATGTATAGTTTTGGTACAAGATAAGGTCTCTGCCTCTTTGAGACTTCACAAGCGAATAGGGTATATCCGAACGCACCATGAGTAAATCTGTCAATTAATAGAAAATGAATAGATTAGTGATGTTCGTAATGCAGTATCCGGTTTTCTTTGTTGGTACCTAGCTGAATATTGTATTTATACATATAATATCTATGCAGAATAAACAAATTTAATTACTTACAATGTTTTTTTAATAACTGAATAAAATAAAAATGCAGAACTATTTTGAAATAAACATAATATCGACAGACTCAAAACATAGTCATAAATCCCTTGTTACGTTTGAATTAATTACCTCGATGAGTTGGTAAAAATAAAACAGGTTAAATCGCTGGGCAAAATTGTAGTCTGAATTATTTACCAAATTGAGGATTTTTGAAATCAAAACACTAGTTTTCAAGTGACTAGAATTTTTGAAGAAAACTTTTATTGAGATCATTGTTAAAATTCAATAAAATACTAATCCATAGAAACCAATCATAAATTGTATTTATTAACAGACATGCGGTTCAATGATTAAGTTTATGATTCAGTCGCCCCTTTGTAGCTCTTTTTTCTTGACGGGTACCTATTTGAGACCCCTTTACACCTCCCCTGTCAGTCCCTTCTTAAATTATACCAAATTACGACAGTAAGTAAAGATTATCACGCACAGATTTCTCCTCGAATCTACATATTAAAGCGGGCGTGTCGGTAACTTTAAAACAATTTCATCTGACATGTTAGGTTCCATTAAAATGAAGAAATCCATCCATCCAGGAGGGGTATTTGCAAAGTCTATTCCAACTTAGTCGAAAAGCAACTAAGGTGCTCAAACACTGCGAGACTAGAGTGGTGGCGGCGGCGGGTGCCAAAATATCAAACATGAAATCGCCGCTCTTCGGCGTAATCGTCCTTACATCGTTTTCTTAATATAATACTCCCACAATCAGTTTTATAGTACTGTCTGGGTGGGTGACAATGTTGTGTGTTCGTTAATTCTACGGTGCCATCCGGAGTCCTCTTGATTTTAGCTCTACAGTCCGTCTTGTTGGAAGAACACACCCAATAATTTGAACGGAGTTTTGTGTAAGTAAACCCGTTGACTAGAATTAAATCCCTTCCTCTTTGCGATTTTGTTACTTCGTATGTTATTCCTGAAAAAAAAGTTTAACTGTTAACTATTGATAGAACTCATCAGAATTTCATATTTATGTTCATATTTAATATTTAATTCGATTTATGTTAAATATATGTGTCATGCACTAACTACATAATGGTGTGTTCTAAAAATGAAATTAAAAGACATAGGTATAGTTATTTAAATTACCTTAAAAGCTTGTTGGCTAGTCGGCATGACATAAGAATTTCCAAGACCGTAGTATTCCAAGTTAAATTCGGAAAAAACAGTTTAACAGAGAAAACTGCACATAAATTAAAAAGTGCTCAGGACCGACATCATTGAAACACAAATTATTGTGATCTTTTTATTAATACTTTAGAACACATTGGCACATTAGGTTACATTTGGACCACTCCAACAATACGAAGAATTTACGTAGCACCTGTAATAGCACGTAGTACATGGAGGGACTTCAAATGCGCATTTTAAGAACCAGAGGGTGTTACTGAAGCATAGCGCGTTGAGTATACGGTGGCAACGCGCGCTTTACTCAACGCAAAATGCGTACTAATTCTTACAATAATTAAATCTTTATATTAGGTAGTTTTGAATACCTGTGACTCCGTTTTTTAAAGTAACTTAATTAGATTACATTTTGTCGAATTGAATAAAGGTCAATAAAGAAACAATGTAAGGCATCCGAAATCACAATCGTATTAAGTTTTCTGGATGTGTCTTGGACAATTATGGCCCCAATAAATAAAAGTAATCTCCATACACTTCTTAAACAGTTACTAACAATTATTATCTAAAAAATGTAATTTTCCCATCTCTACTTTTAGCATAATTTCTAGGCGGATGGCAATGAGTATTGCATATTTTTATAATACCACCATTATCATTAAGAGTGAGTCTAGCTTTACATTTGAATCGCTTATTAGAACATATCCAGGAATTTAAAGTATTTTTACAGAACGTGAAGCCCTCAAATAGTATCAGATCCTTGTTCATTTGTGATCGCACCAATTCGTACTGAGGACCTGAAACAACGGATTTTCACGAATGTTTATAGATTAGTCGATTGACAAAGCTGCTCTATACTATGCGTACATCTATCACTTGAAAATTACGTAAAGCATAAAAAATAACATCAATGTAAATTTTTATTGTTCATAATTATTTAAATACAAACATGGCGTTTATTGCCGATCTAAAGGTTAAAACACTTTACATATTGTTATTATCTATATATATAAAATTCAAAACTGACTGACTGATCTGACAACGCACAGCCCAAACCGCTGGGCCTAGAAACTTGAAATTTGGCATAAGCCCTCCTTACATCACGTAGGTGAGCACTAAGAACGGATTTTGCGAAAGTCGGCCCCTAAGGGGTTGTTTTTGGGGTTGATAGTTTGTATGAAACTTTGTTATTAGAAGTGCTAGGCGTCTCAAATGTTGCATGGCGGTTCTTTTTAAGACTTTAACTCTCTCCAAGGCGGAAATTTTGTGAAATTCGACCCCTAAGGGGTTGTTTTTGGGGTTGAAAGTTTAGAGACTCAAATTTTACATAGGGTTTCTTTTTTGGACGTAAGTAATACCTAAGACGTGATTTTGCGAAATTATATCCCTAAGAGGTTGTTTTTGGGGTTGAAAGTTTGTATGAAACTCTGTTACTACAAGTGAGAGGGGCCTCAACTTTTGCACCGGGTTCCTTTTTAGGACTTAGATGCACACCATGGCGGGACTTTGCGAAATTCGACCCCAAAAGGGTTTGTTTTTGTGTTTGATAGTTTGTATGAAACTTTGTTACTACAAGTGCTACGCGTTCCAAATTTTGCGTGGGGTTCTTTTTAAGACTTAAATTTTCACTAACATGTTTTTGAGAAATTCGACCCCTAAGTGACTTTTTCGGGGTTGGTAGCTTGGAGACTCAAATTTTGCATAGAGATTCTTTTTTGGACGTAGTTGCGGGTGTTTTGTGGAAATAGACACCAGGGGGTTGATATTTTGTATGAATTATTTTTAGAACCTAAGTGTTAAGTACCTAAAACGGAATAATGCTGGTTGATAGAATTTTTGTTGAATATTGATTTAATTTTTCCAACAGCTTCCCATATAGAGGGTGGCTGGGACTAGAAATTCACAAAGGCAAAGTTCGAAAATCACGCGGACGAAGTCGCGGGCGTAGTGCTAGTGCCATATATAGGGTCTTTACTGTACACTTACTGACCTGGCTAACTTCGTACCGCCTCAAAACCTTTTAAACCTTCCCTGAACTTCCAAAATTAATTCAAAACAGAAATTAGCCAAAACGGTCCAGCCGTTTTCGAGTTTTAGCGAGACTAACGAACAGCAATATTGATTTTTATATTATAGAAAGATTGAGAGAATTACAAACTAGTTTTATTCGAATACTTAATACTTTATTACAACATAAATCATTGAGAAATTTAATTTCGTATATATAAATCAATATTATGAATTATTTGTTTCTCTAGGCAAATCATCATCATCTGCCTAGCCTTTTCCCAACTATATTGGGGTCGGCTTCCAGTCAAACCGGATGAATATCAGTATTTTACATGGAGCGACTGCCTATCGGACCTCCACAACCCAGTAATCGGGTAATACGATACCCCATGGTAGGACTGGTTGTCAGACTTTAGAGCTGTTTTGTTTCCCTAGGCAAATGGCAATGATTATTGTTAATAGAAATAATGACACCATTAGGAGCAAGTCTTAATTTCGCTTTGCATCTGCTATTTCCCGAGGAACAGTTCCAAGCGTTGATACTAGTCCTTTTGAACGTATATCCCTCTACACATATGAGATACTTTCCTTTTTGTGATAGAACCCATTTATAATGAACCCCTGCAAAAGAAAAACATTTAAATATTTAAAATAGAATCATTTCTAAAAAATCATCCACACTCTAAAGCGCATTTCACACTGAAAGCGGGCGCGGGACCCGCCCGGCGACGACCCGCGCACGCTTTCAGTATGAAGTCTTCCATTTAAATACAAAGAACTAGACTCGCCGTACTCCCGCCCCGAAACGCGCCCCCCTTCTGTGTGAAATGCGCTTTATGGAGAGCATACCCGTTAGAGTTTGCATGATGTTTTTAACCGTGCATGCATAACCGATAAATGTACAGTTTTAACACATACATGCTAAGGCTTGCCTGTCAGTTATGCATGCAAGGTTAAAACAATCATGCAAACCCTAACGTGTATGATCTCTATTAGGCATCCAGAAGGCAACAAGCGGTGCGCGGTGTCGTGTGTGAATCACCTATATGTAATCCTGGTACGCCAATGGCAACTATGGCTCATTCAACTCTTAGGCTGCTTTTCCACCAGAGATGCGCTATGCTACGTTGCTAAGGATGCGTTTGATATCCACCAATCATACTCTTTAATGTGTGTGTGCGTTATGAAAACAAATTAATGTGATTGGTGGATAACAAACATATCCGTAGCAACGTAGCACAGCGCATCTCTGGTGGAAAGGCAGCCTTACTCTAGTCGAGTACGGGTTCTATGGTATAACGCGTTGATGTCTTTTACACCGTGCACTGACTTCAACTTACAATGTGTTCAAGTAACACGAGATTCCTTTATTTACATCCTTTTGTTTTTCGACTATGCTGAAATAAAGTTCCGGAAAAAGACAACCTTCACTCTGTGTTAATTTTAACCAAAATTCTAAATAGTTAAAATTAAGATCTCAATTTAAATGAAATTATTCAATCAAATTAGAATACTCTCAGTAAACATTTAAATAGGTATATTACACGAAAATGCTTCGTAGAAACTAATTTGTACACCAACGACGATATAATACTAGACTCCGCATGCACGATCTAAGGAACAAAAATTATTCTGTCAACTCGTTGAGGTACTACGTAAGCGAGGGGGACGGGGTACTGCGTTGTGATTGGCTAACTCAAGGTCTGTTCTGTCTCAACGTATGTTTACTGCTCACAGGATTGGTCGAAATGAGACGAATATAAGGCTTTTTTGCCTAATGTGTTGACAGACATCGGTCGCCTGTTATTAGGAGTCTAGTATTATATCGTCGTTGTTGTACACAGATCTGAGAAATTTACGTATAAATGCACAAAATATTACAATGAGACAAAATTAGATATAACCTTTCTATTTATCTAATGATTACCTGAGAAACAAGATCTCAAAAATTATGGGAGCATCCATAATCACGCCGTCACGGCAGATGCAAAAATACACGTACGGACTCTAGTGTAAGGTCACAACTCCTTACGTTCAATGTGTCGTGATTGTGACCATTAAGGCGGTCCCTCACCGGGAGCATTCGCGTATAATGTTACATTATAGATTCGACTTTGAGCATCACATTACAATACAGGTAGCTGACGAGCATTCAATACATTTAGTATAGACCCACAGAGAAGAGACCTGTGTCTCACGCTGGGAACATTCATAGGCTGATGATGATGATTCAAAACATGATATTATTTACTTAATGACAACTTTTCCTTCTATTCTTTAAAGCCTTACATATTGTCCTTGACTTGTAATAATATATTTTCTAACTGGATGTATATGGTCGGTGACATCACGGATTTTGCCATCCTTGTCCAGTTTCAGAGTCGCCTTGCAATCTGGGTAATGAGTCGAACAAGTCCATCTGGATGGAGTGGCTCTAGCGAATGTATAACCATTGAAGAGTATCAAGTCTCTTCCCCGTTGCGATTTCACTATTTGATACTCTGTAAAAGAAATAAAAAATAACTAGAGCTACATGCAATATCCTACTAATATTATAAATGCGGAAGTTTGTGAGGATGTATTTGTATGTAGGTACGGTTGTTACAATTTCACGCAAAAACTACTTAACAGATTTGGCTAAAATTTGGTATACAGATAGTTTATAACCTGGATTAATACATAGGATAGTCTTATCCCGATTTTATGTTCCCCGTGTGATAATTTTCGAGTTGTAGCGGGAGAAGCCGCTGGCAACAGCTAGTTATCTATACGTTCACAACATTCCAGCTATATGGAACGGATTTTCGTGTAGTCTATTTTGCACATTGTAGAACCCCCCTCAACATACATGTGTTACAACCTTCGACACCGGAATTGCTAAAACCCTAGTATTGTAATTTTCATAGAACAAGGAAAAATCAAAGTCATTCGTTTTTTTGTCTAATAGCATAATATTAATAACAATCATATAAATTAATTAGTGTATTATTCAATGCAAATCATTTCACTCTCAGATCAAAGAAATAGGCAGATAGAGCGCTCAGAACACGCGAGTGGGTCCACCAAAGTTAATACAAAATCAAAATCGAATACAAAGTCACGACAGTACCAAGCTACGCGTCGTACCAAGCTGCGCGTCGATGTTGTTTTTTGCCAAAATATGCCATCTCGTGTCATTAACCATCTTAAAAGTTGTTCTCAAAAACAAAGAAAACATTATGGAATGTAATTCAATTTGATTTTGTATTAACTTTGGTGGCGACACACGCGAGTGTTCTGAGCGTTCTATCTGCCTATTTCTCTGATCTGAGATTTCACTGTTCATTATTTTATTAATTTAAACGAACATTATTTCCGTCTATCTTACAATATCTCGGTGGGTGAGGGTGCTCGTTACAAATTCTGATGATGTTCTGATCTGGCCTCATAGTAATTTTAGCTTTACAATGAGGATTCCTCGTAGAACAGACCCAATAAGATGTGTGTCCCCGTTGATTGGTCTTTGAGAAAGTGTACCCTCCGATAAGAATCAACCGTTTGCCCATTTGAGACCTGACAAACTCATATTTGTAACCTGCGAATTAATATTTGCTTTATTATTGTTGGCTGTATAGCGTTAGATCCTTGTCTATGTTTCTGTTTTTAAATAACTGCTTTCTCTTTCGCACACTTATATATCTCTCTCTCTGGCTCTGTACTCGCGACGGCTCACAATCATTGCCTATATTTAATTAATAAACTCTGCTAAACCAAGTAATTATTGTTTTACTGGCCATATCCCATCAATTATCATAAGTGAATGAAAAATAAAACGTTTAGTTTTCTTTTTCATTCAAAAAAAAAACAAAGATAAATAACCCGATGTGGCTGCCACTTTATCGGTTCGTTTTTTGTTTACTCATTATTTTGTCCTAAAACTTTTCTGAGATTCTACCTGTTTATAACGTTGTCAGAGTCGTTTATCATTCCGGGAACACTTAAAAAAAAAGATAAAACGTATTTCAGAATGACCTTTAATAAATTGTAACAAATCTGTTGCTACATGTTATTTAGATCAAACGATGTTTCTTGAGACAGTTGCCACTGATGCTTTTTTGAAGCCCTTCGCTGCTTGGAATTTTTTTGATATTTGAAAATAGTTTGTTTTAGTTGGGTTGTGAAAACCTTGTTAACTAGCACAAGATGTTAACGAACTTCTGACGCAACAGAATTGCTTGTCATTTCAATAACTTTTATAACAACGCGGCGTATATCAGCGTTCTTTTGAGATGTTCCTTCTTCACGTCTTATTCTTATTCTTTGCATTTTATGTTTCTGATTATACCGGATTTGTAAGGCTGCGCTTTGTTGCTATCGTTTTCCATCTCATTTCATTTCAAAACATGGAGAGCTGTCAGTTAAAATATTTGCAAGCATCTTTTTTCTCTGCCTATACTTTTGCGATTCTTTTCTCCATGCCATTCTCTGTTTCCTTTTCTCTCTTTCAGTCATGTCATTAACAGTCTTAACTTTATTGTCAGCTTTTTTCCTTTGGTAGTACTCCCTATCTTTTAGTTTTTTTATCTCTTTTTGTACAGGTGTCATTTTATCCAAAAATTTGCGCTTTCTTGCATTAGCCTTTTCACGATGCTTTTGATAAGCTACACTGACTTGTTTTGATCGTTTTTTCGACGTCTTTTTGTCTTTATTTTTTTCATTTTTATTTTCCATTTTACGCGTGGGTACTAAATGAATACCTAAAACCAAAATATCGTATGGTTAAATGTTTAAAAGCTGCCATCATTTTGTTTACAGATTTTCATTTCGACCGCTTCATTACATCGTTCCTTCCATTCGTTTACTCGTCGGTCGTATCGTTATTGTTATTGTTATTGTTAGGGGCTCCCTTTTCCGCATTTGGACTCGTAAGTGGTCCGTTATGCGTGAGGTGGGACGGTTGACTATATGAGCCAACCCAGCTCCTTCCAGAAGCTCAGAAGTCTCCTGGGACGTTCACAGGCTTCTTGGAGCGACCTTGGGATGCCAAGGTTTTGCGCCCGTTGGTTAGCAACACTCTCGCATTCCAGGATTACGTGGGTTGCCGTTTCATCCGCGTTCAGGCAGCCCCTGCACAACGGGCTGTCTGTCGCGTTGATGGTAAACAGATGTTTGTTGAGTGGGCAATGACCGGTGAGCATGCCCACCACAACTCGTAAGTCTGTTCGTTGAAGACTGAGAAGTCTGGTAGTCAGTCGCGGTGTTAGTGCAGGTACCGCCTCTCTAGACTGTCTGCAGTCGGTTGTAGATGCCCATCTGGCATTATGTTTTTGTTGGGTTTGCAGACGTACCCAGGTCCTGAGTTGACCGGATGGGATAGGCAAAAAGGGTGTGGGGCCGGCCACGCCCACATCTGAGCCTCTCCTTGCAAGTTCGTCTGCCGCATCATTACCCAATGATCCACTATGTCCTTTTATCCATTGCAAGATGACCCTATTGTGGTTCGAAATATTTTGCAATGCTAAGTGACATTCATAAATTAGGCTGGACGACATAATATTGCCGTTCAGCGCCGTTAGTACAGCCATACTGTCGGATAGAATTCTAATCCCGTAGTTAGAGATGTTTCTTTCCATGACTGCGGTGGCAGCTTGGGTGATTGCTACACATTCACATTGGAATATGGAGCTATGTTCCCCTAGCGGTAGAGATACTTTGATGTCAAGATCCATTGAGAATACACCAGCACCTGTGCCGGTTTTGGTTTTCGAGCCGTCCGTGTAAATTCGGACTTCGTTAACTCCTGATTGATCTCGCTCGGTCTCTGATAGTTGAATTCGATAGAGTTTATCGAACACATGAGTTTTGGGGATTCTGTCACAGGGCGCTTCAATGTATGGTACATCGTTTAGCGCCCTTTCCCATATTAGGGTGTGATTGCCCCTTTGGTTTTTCCACATGCCGGAGTGTTTCAGCCTGATTGCCGCCATACTGGCCTCCTGTTGAATAAAGAGATCCAGTGGCGGCAGACCTAGCATTATCTCTAGGGCATTAGTAGGTGTTGTTCGCATGCATCCTGTGGTGGCTGAGCAGGCCAACCTTTGGAATGTGTTTTGAACGCAGCCGAAGTCGGTCGTATCTTAGAACGGTCTTGAAATTACCGTTCCCGAAATGATAATTCAATTATCATTTGTAATAATATAAAATATATTTTATATTGGTATATAAAATATATAAATATTATTATATACCAATATAAAATATTTGAGGTTATGAATTTGCATAATTTTTAACATTTCAATTTACTTGAGTTGAAATTGAAAAATTAATCATCAAACGGCGTTCACGTTATGACAGGGTAAGGTTCAGGTTAATTTGCTATGTTGTGAATTAGGTTTTTCGAATTCGCCATTTTGAGAATCGGGCTTTTTGAGAATTGCCCATTTTGAGAATTAGGACTTAATTTTAAAATTATTTGACTTAGAATTAGAATTGGCCATTGTGAGCACTTGTCAATTGGGCTTTTTGCGGTTAAACCATATTTTTTATTACGTTGCGTTGGAAATTAAATAATAAAAGTTATTCTTTTTTATAAAAGGTAAGTTTTCAATGACCAGCCAGAATTCAAATTTAAAATCTAGAGATCAAACCGTATTGCTTACCCTACGTAGTCTTTTCGGATCAGACCGAATCCCATGAGACTCATAATTCTGTTGATGTCCTTTTATGGTATACCCGCCTACTGGAATAATTTGCTTATATTTTACAACCTGATCAATTCATATTGTACACACGGCTACACATTAAGCTATGCAAAACCAGTATAAGATGACCGTTCATTGTTTGGAAGATTATACAAATTGTGATTAAGACAAGCTGGTTCTGTATAGCTTGATGTGTAGCCGTGTGTACTCTTCACAGTGTATATTAGTAAAAAGTCTTTTCTGAAAAGTATATTAATTATGATATATTTATTTATGAGCTAAGGGAATAGTAATTATCAAACACAAATTTATCATAGGTAAATTTATTCATTTAAAAAGCCAGCACCTCATACACCAAGTATTTTACATAATTATAAGTAAATTACAATATTTAAAATTAATACTTATTAATAACTATAATATTTTGCGTCGCTGCCTTCACAATGTATGCGACGCGTCGCGTCTCGTATATGCGCCGTGTGAAGCAAACATAAGAAATGAAAAGGGGTTGATTTTTTTTAATTACGCTGATTTGTCTAACCCTATCACTGATGGTGCCATCAGGACATTATAAATTGTCAAATAATATACAGTAACTTGTATTAATCAATAGTTGCCATGAATGCAACCGATTATTGTTTGGGGTAAAATCGTGAAAAGTGTCACATTTCAAACTTGCAATCTTTCGGTAGCTCTAAGGGACTGCCTCCACGAGAGAATCGCGGCGATATTATCGCCGTGCCACGTTTTTCTATACACTCTCTATAGAACCGTCTCCACACGGCGATATTATCGCCGCGATGCGACGAGTGGCAACGAGCGCGCAAAACGTCATTACATCGTCGCTAGCCCGCCGCGACTAGCAACGCGACCGCCGCGCGCTCGCGGCGCTCTCGCGACGAGCGCGCGGCGGGCGCGCTGTCAAACGCAGCGAATCCCTTCTTTGGCAACGTGACGTCAAGGAAACGCGGCGATACCGTTACGAGTCGCCGCGGAATCGCCGCGATACCGTAACGACTCGCGACGATACGTGGCGGAATTATCGCTCGTTCGTGGAGATTATCCGACGATATACGGGCGGATTCGTCGCGATTCTCTCGCTCGTGGAGGCAGCCCCTAAGCTATCATAGCTGTCTATGATAGCTTAGAGCTACCGCTCACTGGAAACTTATGATGCTGTGACTTTTTGCCACTCCGTCGAATGTACTGACCGCTTTTTTTTTAACGTGGTAAAATCATCAAAATAGTCCGGGGTCACGGTAAGGAAATAATCCCGCAACCCCGGCAGGCATTGGCCCTCTGAGAGGGGGGCCCCGTCATTATGCTGACGCTCTTTGAGGCGCGCGTGGGACACAACGCGCCGTCGCGTCGCCCTGGCCATGGTCCATGGTCGGGCAGCGACTTGCCCTTTACTCGCTGCCCGCATGCCCGCGCCTACGGTGGCCGGAGATCGTCTGCTGACGTCGGACGCATGTACTGACCGCTAGACACTTTTTGCTACCATATATCATAAGCACTTGAAGAGGTAACAAAAAGTTACAATTAAACGGCCGGCCTTAAATATTCCCCAAAAATAACACAAGTTCCAAAAAATATAGCCGAAGAAAAGTAGTCCAGTAACACAAAATTCCTTTACATTAAAACATTTTTCCCGTTTATCTTACAATATCTGGGTGGATGTGGATGTTCGTTATGAAGACTGACGATGTTCTGATCCCTGTCCATCTTCAGTCTTGCCTTACACATCGGATTCTTCGTGGAGCAGACCCAGGTCGACCCCTGGGGACGGTTATTGACGACTGAGAAGGTGTATCCTCCGATAAGAATTAGCTGCTTCCCTTTTTGTGACGTTACGTACTCATACGTAACGTCATCTGCGATAAAATTTAAATATTAGATTTTTGTTTCTGAATGATATAATTTTAATGTTAGACATTATTATGTATTTATTAATGCATCCATGGATTGTTGTTCATCTTTATGTTTGACTAGCTTGTGCCAGCGATTTCACTTGCGTTTATTTAGAATTTGACAATCAATGCGGCGATGTCTATCGCTCAATATACTTTCCAATTAGGTACTAAATACACATATTTAGATCAAGACTATTCATCAGAACGCCATTCTCTCATCATGATCGTTATGTATTTTTATTTGCATAGGTAAATGATTGAATAATGATTTAACTTCAACAATAAAAAACTTCAAGTAGTTTATTTTTATTCAATATTTTATTATTCGATTATCATACCTGAGTACAAACGTGTTTCTGCATTTCATTTACACAGCAATGTATTTTCCATTAATTTTATAGTATGTTTTTGATGCATGATTGTGTTCGTTTAAAAGGCTGATGATTTTTCCATCGCTACCAAGCTTGATCCTCGCTTTGCAGCCTGGTTGCTTCGTGGAACACACCCAAGCACCAGCTCGACCAGTGTTCGTAAAAGTGTAGCCTCCGATTAGAATCAGAAGATGTCCCCTTCGTGACTGTGTGAATTCATACTTGTAATCTGCATGAATAAATAAAAGTTGGTATTAGTAACAGTTTCTGCATCAAAATTAGTGCGATTGGTTATTCTATTAATATTTAATTACGGCTCGCCTTTTGTAGCTTTATTTATGCTTGAAATATACACAAAGTGGCCAGTTCAGGATATTCGTGGATACCCTGTATATTATTTTCTCAAGGCATAGATTTTTGGATATTTCGTTTTTTTTTTTAATAATGTGAATTCGTATTTTTACCGGCACATGTATATATTATGTATGTGTAATGTTTTGGTTAGAAGGCATGTATTGACCCCGAACCATGACCTTCTGAAGTATGTCGCTTTATTTACAGTACACCCTGTTTACCAACAAAATACTTTTGCTATAGATAATAAAGTCAAGGTTATTCTCACATTTACATGAAGATTGTTGTGCCTCGACTAATATATTCCGGATAGCGAAATTAAAAATCAGACTGCAAAGAAAATTTAGTTAAATCATTTATTTACCTATTTACATGTAAAATGTATTTTCAGGAAAATAATTTGAATACAATAAATAAACTTCGCTTTTTTCAATAGTTTAAAAGTCATTAAATATACATAGCTACACCTTACATTGTTACATTTTTTTACGTTCTAAATGGAATTATTATAAAAGAAATTTTAAATCAGAATAAAAATTATTTGAACAAACCATTAATCAAAAAACGACGACCAATCAGAAGCAGCCAACAAATAAATCAGATCATTATTTGGATTGAGATACATTATTAATTTCGGTTATACAGCAATATACTCCCCTTGTATATAACAATATCTTTTTGGCGGATGAGTATGATTCTTATCAAGGCTGATAATTTTTTCATCATTATCCAACTTAAGTTTTGCTTTACAGCCGGCAGATCTCGTGGAACAGACCCAATTACGACCATTAGCTTGTGAGAAGGTGTATCCTCCGATGAGAATCAATGGCTTGCCCTTCTGGGACTTCGTGAATTCATACTTGAAATCTGGACCAACAAAATACACAGACATTTCATAAGGTGTTAATAGTAATTCCATTTTTCATTCATGCATTAAAATCGTAAAAAAGGTTTTTTTTATGTGAGATAGGTTTGCTCTTGACCTTAGTCTAAGTCAGGAATGACGCATAAAGACGAACGCATGAACGCAGAAATCTATTCATTTAAATGTAATATGTTCGATTTTCGACCACTGGGCAGTATTCATTTCATATATTTGACTAGCGGGCCATCCTGGCTTCAGTGAACATGATGTAGGTAGTAGCTATAAAGGTGAAAAAATATTGAAATCGGCATGGTAATTTTTGAGTTTATTCATTCCAAACATACACAAAAATACAAATATTTCCTCTTTACAATAATTATTAGTGTAGATAACAAGTATCTTAATCTTAAAAGTTAATATATTCATTTATTACTAAACATTACGCCAATTACGAAGAACTGAGATATAACACATTTGGCATATCCTCGGAAAGAAGGTCTCAAGTTGCCTAAAAAATACACAAATAAGCACAAATTATTCAAAAAAACTTGTTAGTATAGACTTACAAGTTTTCATAAAGTCGGAACATGGTTCAAGAAAAATATGACAATAGTGTCATATTTTTCCTGAACCATGTTCCGACTTAATGAAGAGCCACTCAATTACAGCACAATGTAAAATTTAAATAAAAAAATTTAGTACTTATTAATTAAACTATTTCTTTAGAAAAATTTGGATCTGGGCAAAATGTTTATCATATTTTCGAAGATGTAAATGAAAAATAAACAATGTAGACGGGAAAGCGGCAATTCGATTTAAATTTTGTCTTTAGCTAATTCGTGTTATTACTAAATTACATTCCTTGTATTAATTATTAAAAGAACAGAATTTACTTCGGCCTAAAGACTTATTTAGTTTCATATATTATTTCATTGTATCATTGTACCATTTCAAGTTACTTACCACTAAAATGATTGCACATGATTCACACAGAAATATATTCTCCATTAATACAAACATATTTTTTCGGAGCATGATTATGTTCGTTATAAAGGTAAATAATTTTTTGATCGGAATCCAACTTGACTTTCGCTTTGCAGCCCAAAAGTCCGGTAGAGCAGACCCAAGTACTTTCCGTGGTCGAACGTCGTTTAGTTTTTGAAAAGGTGTACCCGTCGATAAGAATCATCGGATTGCCCATTTTTGACTTCACAAATGCATAATCATAAGCTGTTGAATAGATGTCATATTGTAAGTATAAAATACAGGGAATAGTATAACTATTCAAAATATTATTCTATTAGTTATTATTTCGATATCAACTGACCAACTAGCCATACTGCAACAAAGTAAAAACTTTTATCTACTCTCATATCGTAAACTTCGAAATACAAAACTCAAAACGAGTTTATAATGACATACTTTATACCATAGAGTATCGTAATGAAATTAAAAAAATTAAATTATAACACTGTTTGTCTAATAAAACAATGTTCTAATTTAATTTTTTTTTCATTATGATACAGATTACTGATCATAGATACATTTTTTTACTTTTTTATCTGTGGCTGCGCGCGCTTTCTAAGGGAATGTTGGGATTTTGACGTTTGTGTTTCGGTGGATGACATGGTGGATGATTAATAGTGTTTATTAATTGTTATCTTTTATTTGATATGTTCGTGTTCAATGAGAGTAGATAAAGTAGTGTATGAAACTGTACATAACTAGGTATTATACCACTCGTGTGATACTATTATAAAACTCGCTTCGCTCGTTTTATAAACTCACACTCGTGTATAATACCCCTCATTATGTACCAGTTACATAAACTACTATAAAGTAATTTTATTTATTTATATTTCATTTGACTCGTATTATACGGCTGGGTATAAATATGTATCTGCAGTTTATTTTATTTACACAGAAATAATTTTCCCATTAATGTTGTAATAAATTTTCGGTGCATGATTATGTTCGTTATTAAGGCTGATTATTTTTTGTTTACAATCCAACTTGACTTTCGCTTTGCAGCCCAAAGTTCTCGTGGAACAGATCCAAGTACTTTCCGTCGTCGAACGTCGTTTTACTTTTGAGAACGTGTACCCGTCGATGAGAATCAACTGAGTGCCCTTTTGTGACTTCAAGATTTCATAGCCGTAGGCTGTGGAAAAGATAAATACATAATATACAGAATAGTGTTCCCAATCAGAATTAAATAGATATTATTCGAATAGGTAGCTACTTTATTGAACAAAAAAAAATAAAAAATTATTATATATTATTAATGAACATCCTCTTTAATTATTATAGAGGATGTTCATTACAAAGGCTTATTATTTTTTGAAAACGATCCATCTTCAGCTTTGCTTTACAGGCAGGATTCCTCGTGGAACAGCGCCAATAATAACCTTTGTTAGACTTGGAGAAAGTGTTCCCATCGATGAAAATCAACGGCTTGTTAATTTGTGACTTCACGAATTTATAATCATAACCTATGGAATAGACGCTACAGTTTAGGTATTGAGTACGAAGAACAGGGGGGGTATTACAACGTCTTAAAATCAGGCTTGTTCCAGTGAGTGAACTAGATGGCGCTAGACGACTTGTATAGCTCTGTCACGTTCACTCGCCGGAATAAACCTGGTTTTAAGACTTTTTGTAATACACCCTCTTTCGTGGCCTACCATGACGTTTAAAAGCGTGAATCATACTGAGATGGCGTGTCGCAGGCGTGGTGCGGGTGCGACTGCGACACCACTGCTTTGATATTTCATACAAAATGTACTTACAGGATGGCGCCGCGCCCGCGCTACCATCTTAGTATGTCTTGCGCCTCGCCACTCTATACATTTTGTATGAAATATCAAAGAAGTGGCACCGCACCCGCGCCACGCCCGCGCCTTGCTACCGCCAGTCGCCACTTTTATTTGTCCCGCACCTTAGGCTGTGGGAAAGTGACAGGGCTACTAGTCGTCTAGCGCCATCTCGTTCCCTGAGCGTAAATTCGCTTTAAGACGTTATGGTCCAACAGCGGAATTCTGCCTCAGTCACAGAAGTGCGGTTGAATTGTAAAGAAACATCATAAAATAAATTGAAAATTAATTCTTATTAGGTATTTTACATACAGCGGCGTATATTTGCATAAATGATAAACATACTACATATAAATATCAGTTACCAATACCTACTCATAAAAATAATATAGGACTTAGAAAAGCAATATAACCTAGTATAAAACAGCGGGTATTCAGTTACAGAGTTTGCTGAAATATATAGTTATGATACTTAAAAACATGATAGATAATATTTACTGTAGGTACACACGTGATTTTATAAACTAACAATAATTTTATAAATATAGACTAGGTCATGAAAAAACCTCTCACTGTTGATTTTTCTTCTTTCTTATAATGCGGTCCAACTAAGGTCAGTGTCTACGGTTTTCGTATGTCAAATGACAGTTCAAAAGTACGGTTACCAAAAGTATTACATTAATTTACAAATTCTCGTATCATCAAAATTGTCGGTGCGTTTGTCAACCCGGATATATGTGCAATTTTTTATTTTTCGATCTGCTAGATCGCATTTATTTTCACTGACTCAATAATGGCTAAAATAGACATAGAAATTGCTCTAACAAATATAAAAATTGCAATTAACTACTTGAAATTCGAACTGAAACTTCAAGTGATACAGTTTAGTGAAATACATTAGTAACAGAAAAAACATTCTGACACACATTTGATTGCTGACACTTAATTGTTTTTAGGAAAAGACAAAATACCCCCTCAGCTTTATGGTTAAAGTGATCTACTGTCTAATTTTATTAAACCTAGTAAAAATAAATTTCTGCTTAACCTAACTTTACTCCTACTTACCTAATTATAAAACAATACATTTAAGAGTTTAATGAGGAGCTCGTGGCTAAATAATTACAGCCGCACAGGCTGATCTTCCGGGTTAAGCCGCGCTTGCCGAGGTTGGTCTGTGGATGGGCGAGTTTCCTCCTTGCCTCAGAAAGCACGTAAAGCCGTTGGTCCAGGCTGTCATTTGTAGATCTTTGACAGTCGTTACTGTGAGTCAGAAGCTCTAAAGTCTGACAACCAGTCTTACCACGGAGTATCGTATTACCCAGTTACTGGCTGTGGAGGTCCGATAGGCAGTCGCTCCACGCAAAATATTGATATTCAGTTGCATCTGGTTCGACTGGAAGTCAACCCCATGAATATAGTTGAGAAAAGGCTAGGCGGATGAAGATGACATTTAAGAGAGTTTAATGTATTCTCCTTTCCCCATGACCATGTACTGTGGTGGTTGATGGGGGTGCATGGTTTGCGAAGATGGCAATATCTTCCCGGCTTTGTCTAACTTAATACGAGCTTTGCAACCAGAATCTTTCTTAGAACAGTAGTAGTTTAGGGACTGATGCTGTTGTGAGTAGGTGAATCCTTGGTGCATCAGCAAATACTTCCCCCTTTTCGTTGGAATCATTTTGTATGAACCTGTAAGAGAAGTATTATGAGTGTTATGTGATGTTACTGGACAGGGTGTGACTAAGGAACTTTACCCTTGGCACGATGCGACGCGATCCGAACAAATTCCAACTACAAGTGAAAATCAACCTTACCACTATGACATAAGACATAAAAAAAACGTAGATGAATAACAAAACACGTTGTCATGCCATCGTGGAAGTGTAATCACTATTTCATAGTGACAGTGATTTTCACTTGTAGATGGAATTCATTCGAATCGCATCGCATTGTGTCGCATCGCGCCATGGGCAAAATTCCTAACTAAAAGTCACCTTGACCTTGACTATACTATTAACCCACCACGCGCCAAATCGCTTGCCAACTGTTTTCATCGTACAACTAATAAATGCTAGTGTTGCTCCTCAAGTCTCGTCGCGTTTGCTCGAGTTCCACGTCCACGAGCCATCTGAACCACTTTTTTTTCTGCACTGACGGTACCAGCACACGTGGGTCGTGTGACCTTGACGCGTTGGTCCTGTGTCGTGACGTAGTGGTCACATTTTAAGGGTTGTTAAGCTTGAACATGTATTTACCACCCAAATACAATGTGGTTTTACAAAATATGTTGCTAGTAAGACAAAGACCACTAAGTCTATATCAGGGTCAGGGGTCAGTTTCGTTTGGGAAAGCAACAAAAGGAAAAACTAGAAATAAGCTTTCCTTTTATTGTTCTTCTACTAATCAGGAATATTATCCACCAAAAATCAAATATTATGTACCTACATTAAAAATGTAATGATCGGTGATTATTTTAATGTTAGGCTAAAGTTATAATTTTATTATGATACTCGTAAATATAGAACCAGGCGTTACGGAAATGCATGACATTAAATGTTGTGAAAAATATCTAGTTTATTCCGGGACAAAAATCCAGGCTTGGATGCAGGATACAATACCACCTTCCCGCCCTCATGCATATGTTCAAGCACCATGCAGGAAAAGAGATACGCACACGTGCAAAAAAAAATCTAATAATGGGTTATTAGTATTTTTCCGCTTTTCTTGCACGTGCGCATATGCATGCTTTACTTTCCTGCATGTGCATATGCACATCATGCATATGCACGAGGGCGGGGCTGGGATAGCCTAGATAGGATAGGGATAGAATATTTTATTACGTTATATAAAAAAAGAAGTATTTTCTAACAAGAAAAGAGATTAGAACATTCCCAACCAACATTTTGACGCTAATTTCCACCTCTGTTATAGTTTGTATTGGTTTAACGGGTGTATAAAAGCGCCCAGTAAAACTTTTGTTTATTCAATGGTTATGACTATAACTAAATAACTCATCAAGATGAGTAACAGTAACAAGAATACATAATATGACTAGGGTAGGTATAAAAGATAAAAGCTGAACCACAGTAACACTAGGGGTAGTAACTTCAAGTAACAATAAGTACCTAAGGTAATAGTTATATTTCTAATAAGTCTCACTATTTTCAAGTGTTCTTAAAGAGTGCTATGTAAATGTTTTATACCACCTAACTTGCCTAGGAAACGTATTATTACTTAAGGAGGTATAAACGGTACAGTCGCAACCATCATAGCACCTGCTTTTATAAATTCAAGTAACAGAAATGACTAAAAGTAATATTATAGTTTGTTATAACTCTTTCTACCGACAAGAGCTCTTGAAAATAGTTAGCAAAATATTTTTACCACCTACGTTGCTATAAAAGTATTAATTGCAACTTATTTATAGCTACTTAATTGAGTAATCAGAAACCCCTATTTATGATAGCAATTGGTATTATGGAGTTATTTTTAGAGCCCAAATCGTTACAGTGGGGTTCAAATTTACTTTTATGTTATTCTAAGCAAAATAACACGGAATTTAAACACTGTAACTCTTTATTTTCACTTGAAATCATAAAAAATAGTAATAATAGGAACCTAGGATAATAAGGAGTAGACACCATTCTAAATCAAACATAACCTAAAAATAAATAAAAAATAAATAGTTTAAAACCCATATTTTGTTTAATTTTCTCATTTCAAAACGCAACTTATTTACTACAATACACAATGAATGTAAAAGACACACCCAATATCCTGTTTTTATCTAAATTTAGATTGAGTGTATGCCCCGCATGATAAAATGCAATTTATTTTTACTTTAAATATCACTTATTTTTAAGGCCCTGCAAAATTGAGATGCAAAACATATATTATTTTCTCAATAAAGTAACCCTCGCAATAAATTTTAGCCATGTGATAAAGAAATCAAACTTGATTCACCGAGTTATTGACAATTCGTAACTTGAAGTTCACTTAATTTCACCTCCTTATTAGCATCATTTTTGAGAAATAAAGTAACACTTTTGGAACTAATGTTTATGCAAAACAATAGAAAAAGAAAACACGCTACAGCCCTGAGTTGCTAGTCAACTCTGATCAAGATACATAAAGCAAATCAAAAAAAAATCAAAGCAAAAAAATGGACCTAAAAAAGAACTAATATGTTACTACATATTTTATACCAGTAGATTTCAGAACTTGTGTACCACCTATAGTTTTTATTATAACCATAATACAGACTTTAAAGTGCTTGAGGTAGCTAGATTTATATTATACCACCATTATAGATACAAGAAATTGTTTGCCACTAACGCCACCCTATAACTATTATGTAACTCTCAGTGTTAAAAGAGTGAGCATTAAAATCATTATATTACTTATAGCGCTATAAGACGTGGGCCCAATCGAGAGTTTGTAAGGGGTTAGAGCGTGCTCTAACTCCAATTGCTAAAACCATTGTATGACTCTTGTTTGCCAAATGCACTTTTAAATAACTCTTTTATCACCAATTCTTATTACCAAAATGCTAGTTGGGTTCTTAGCATGTTATCGAAAGTACTTCTACAAATCTTTCCGAGACTTTTGTTAATATGGGCAAACATCCCATGACCTTACTACCAATAATGCAATTGCTTTCCTTCTTTTAAAAGACCCAAGCAAAAGCCACATGACTAGTCTTACACAGTAAGCGTTCAAAAGCGCGTTGGTTCGCGTCTAAACCTATATAACGAAGGATTCTGATCAGTACTGCATTTGCTATTGAATTTAATATAAAGTCCATTTGTGGTTGTATAGTATACAGGTGGAGGGTGGTTGTGTTCCAATCTCGCATTTGTGATTTTGCCGCTTTCATTCAACTTGACGCTGGCCTTGCAGCTCTGATACTTCTTAGAACAGTAGTATGTGTTCTTGGCTCGATTATTTTCGGTGTACGTGTATCCGTTGAACATCAACAAGGTTTTTCCACCAATCGTCTGAATGAACTTGTAACCTGAAAGAAGTAGCATCATAAGTATTTCTTAACGACATGGTGTAATATACTTTTTTCGTTTTAGTTTTCTTTTTGCGATTTTAAGGTATGTTGGTTGGACTAGGAACAGTAACTATTGGTTTCAGTAATATCCACAAAAAGTTTATAAAACTGTGTGTGTAACACGTGTACGACACCAACAAGGTGTAACAAAATTTAATGGGTTAAAAACTTTAAACTAGCGCCAAGACACGTGACCTGATCGAAAATTCGTAAGACGAAAACTTCTTTAGTGGCGTTGTACACTTATTTTGTAATAGGTCAAAAATGACAAACTCGCGTCAAGACACGTGACCTGATCGAAAATTCGAAAGACGGATGGAGAGTAGACAGCCGGCGCGGCGTAGGAGAGGAAGTAAGGAGTCTTTGTCTGCGGCGCGGCGAATATGTATGCCTACCTGCGTCTGCTGGTTCGTTTAGACGGCGCAGGGCGCGAATGTTCGTCTTAGTAGTGGTCGTGGTAGTCTTTTTTCGAACAGTACGACCAGTGCCCCCCCTACGTTCGAAAACGTAGGGGGGGCACTGTAGTGGACTTGTGAAAAAATATAGTATGCCTTGTATTGCCTTATGCCGGGGGTGCGGAATACAAACAAAGGAATGTTATCAATCAGTATATAATCTAACTATAGATAATTATTTAATATTTAGGCTAAAGTTATAATTTAAGTATTACCCAAGTTTAAAAAGAACTGTTTTCTAACAAGAAAATTGATGAGAACATTATAAACATTATCGAAAGAACCTAAAATATTATCGGAAGAACTTCTACTGATCGTTCAGAGACTTTTCTTAATTACACTGATTTTGCTATTAATATTAAACCCAAAACTCCCTTGACCAATAATATAATTGCTCCCCCTCTCTTAAAAGACCCATGCACATTACTACTTCACTAGTCTCACCCAGTAAGCGTTCAAAAGCGCCAAGGTTCGCGTGTTTATGTATACAACTAATGATTCTGATCAGAACTGAATTTGTTAGTGAATTTGACATAGAGTCCATCTGTGGTTGTGCGGTATACAGGTGGAGGGTGGTTGTGTTCCAATCTCACACTTGTGAGTTTGCCGCTTTCACTGAGTTTAACGCTGGACTTGGTTTTTCCAGCAATCGTCTGAATGAACTTGTAATCTGAAAGAAGTAGCATCATATGTTTTTAAACTACGTTTTTTTTTCTCTAACTACACTCGGTTCCAAAAATAACGGGTCAGTCACATAAACCCGAATATCTCCCGAACTACGTATGCCATCCTAATGAAACGAAGACTGTTTAATTGAGAATTTAATTATACAGATAAAAAATAAAATAACACTTAGTTGCACCCACAATATCAATCTCTAAATTAAAAAAAAACTAAAGTAGTCATATTTTTCTTAAGATTACATTTGTTTATGATGGTTTTATTGGTGTTTTTCATCACTTTCTTCATATTTTAATACTTTGTATTGCCTCCACGAGCCCTTCTCACAGCTTCCAGGCGATTAGGCATGCTGTACACCAAATTTCGGAGCCGGTGCTGAGGAATACCTACCCATTCCTCCACCAGTGCTTGTTTGAGCTCGGGAAGCGTGATTGGTGGGGGGTATCGACCTTTCACGCATCTCTGAAGCTCGTCCCAGGCGTGCTCGAAGGGGTTTAAGTCCGGGCTTCGCGCTGGCCACTGCATGAGTTCGATACCGACCTCTTCAAGGTAGTCATGTACAATTCTGGCGGTATGGGGACGCGCATTATCATGCATTAATCTGCCATGCCGGTCAATCCTGGCCATGAAAGGACCTACATGTTCATTGAGGATCTCTTCCACGTACCTCTCTGCATTTAGAGTTCCATTTTGAATGAGTACCAGCTCGGTGCGGGCCTAAGCAGAAATCCCAGCCCAAACTTGCACGGAGCCCCCACCGTACGCCACTTCTTACTCCACACACGCTTGATGGAAGCGCTCCCCTGGTCTTCTGTACACTAACTGCTTACCATCATGCTTATAAAGCATGAATTTAGACTCGTCCGTGAACATTACCCTAGAGACCAATCGTCTAGTGTCCAGTTTAGGTGCTCGCGCACGTATCTCTGTCTTGCAATTCGATGTCCCCGTTCCAGTTTGGGGCCATTTGCGGGCCTCAATGGTTTCAAATTTGCTTCAGCAAGACGTCTTCTTACTGTTTCAGTGCTTAAATTGCCACCTCCAAAGCGAATAAAGTGAGTTTTTAGACCAACAGCAGTTTGAAAACGATTTCGGAGCATTGTAGCCACCAGTTGTCTGTCTTCCCTACAGCATGCCTAATCGCCTGGAAGCTGTCAGAAGAGCTCGTGGAGGCAATGCAAAGTATTAAATGAAGAAAGCGATGAAAAAAAGGCAAAAAACAATCATAAAAAAAAAATGTAATCTTAAGAAAAATATGACTACTTTAGGTTTTTTTTAATTTAGAGATTGATATTGTGGGTGCAACTAAGTATTATTTTATTTTTTATCTGTATAATTAAATTCTCAATTAAACAGTCTTCGTTTCATTAGGATGGCATACGTAGTTCGGGAGATATTCGGGTTTATGTGACTGACCCGTTATTTTTGGAACCGAGTGTAGTTTAATTTATTTGGTCTAGGGAGAGCAACGACGATATAATACTAGACTACGCATGCACGATCTAAGGAACAAAAATTATTCTGCCAACTCGCTGAGGTACTACGTAAGCGAGGGGGACGGGGTACTGCGTTGTGATTGGCTAACTCAAGGTCTGTTCTGTCTCAACGTATGTTTACGGCTCACAGGATTGGTCGAAATGAGACGAATATAAGACTTTTTTGCCTAATGTGTTGACAGACATCGGTCGCCTGTTATTAGGAGTCTAGTATTATATCGTCGTTGAGGGAGAGTGACTATTGGTTTCAGCAATATCCATAAAATTAAAAAAAAACATGATAAATACACAATTTTATTGTTATCAGTACTTAATTTTCTATTTATCAGTTTTTTTGTTGTTATCACAAAATCGATGTCTTTTGCCGAAGCAACCAACACATATAGCAGGCATATCGGGGCATTCAACGCATGTATAAATAGTGGTTTCCGGTTTTTTAGTAAGTTGATCGCAAACTTGACAGGATTTTCTTTGAAGTCGTCCAGATTTACTGGGAATTATTCGGAGTAAATGTGTTTTAATTTTTTCCGGATGATCGTCTTTTTGTCCAACAATTGTTGTTATTTCACAACTATCGGTCGTTTCAGTATGTTGTTCCTGCTCTTCACGCAAGTTCGATATTGGTCTCTCCTGATCTAGAATAACTTTACTTTTTCATTTGTGAACATTGATAAAATGATTGAGAACACATTCTAGGGTACCAAAGAAAATTGTTGTATTTTTTACACATGGACATGAATGATATATATGTATTTATGTCATGACAGTTAAAACACAAACCAATTCATGTTTTTTGGAAACTCAAATTAATAGTCGGGAAAAAGTATCTGATGAAGTCTATTTGGAAAAGAAAAACAAAGAATGGAATGTATTTAAAGTGGACATAATTTTCAGCAAAAAGTACACTAGCGCCATCTATGCAGCGACGGAGGAGTTAAGTGTTCAAGTAACGTTACAGCATACATAGTCATGTGATATACTGATCGTGGGCTGTCGTCGACTTCGCATGTACAATAGGGAAACAAGAAAACATTTAAAAGACAAGTATTAATAATTATGTATTAATTAATATGAGGTAAAGTAGGTGATACCTAAATAATACGTATACACGGTCAATAGAAACCACTCATTCCAACATAATTTTTCCATTAAGATATCCATAAAAGCTTAAAACTATGTAAAATATTGATAATTATATTTAAGTATACATAATAATAATAAAGCTTTTATTAATTCCATACATTGATACATGCCAACACAGGAAAGAATTTGGATTTGTACAATTTTATTAATAACTATTGTAATACATGCATAATAAATACTTCAACCTAATTGATTTACATAAAATACTCGTAAAAGTACAACATTTAAACAATATTTGAACAGTAAGAAATTCAATCCTGATTAATTTAAATAATAATTCGTTATTACTATAATATAATATTAAAGCAATACCATTGGAAATCAATAATTTAAATATTAATTCAATAACAATTATAATAATAATTCTAATTTAATTCTGTACGGACCCCCTTCGGGTATAAGCCTCCTCCAAAGAATCCCATTTGTTTCTGTCTTTTGCTACATTATACCAGTCTTTTCCAGCAACTGACACTATGTCGTCTTGCCATCGGGTCTTTGGCTTGCCTTTCGCTCGAGTACCTTGTGGGCCGGTCCATATTGTTGTTCTTAGTGTCCATCTGTTATCTGGATATCTAGCAAGGTGGCCAGCCCATTTCCATTTCATAGTCATGGCAAAATGTAAAGCATCAGTTATTTTCGTTCTATTTCTAATCTCCGTGTTCCTCTTTTTGTCTCTCAGTCTGATTCCCAAACAACTTCTTTCCATTGCCCTCTGTGCTGTCTGTATTTTTATTCTGATCTGTCGGTTGAAAGTCCATGTTTGGCAACCATAAGTTAGACATGGTAAAATTGTTGTATCCATGACGATTTTTTTCATTCTCATCGGTTGTTTGGACTTTAGTATTTCTTTATGAGCCCAGAACTTTTTCCAAGTAATCGCAATTCTTCTTTCGATTTCTTCCATTTGTCCATCTGGGCTGAATGAGATCTGCTTTCCCAGGTATATATATTGCTTAACGTACTCTATTGTACAGTTGTTCACTAGGATGGGCGTTTCCTTCCTATTTGTTAATATTTTTGTTTTGTCTAGGTTCATTTCAAGACCTATATTTTTACTCACCACTTGCAATTGATTCAACATAGTTTCCAATTTCTTAGGACTTTCCGACAGCAGGACAATGTCGTCTGCAAATCTTAGGTTGCTCATGAACTTTCCGTTGACATAGATACCTTGCTTTGACCATGGGAGATCTGCCATTATATTTTGTAAGACCGATATAAATAATTTAGGTGATATTGGATCTCCCTGCCTCACTCCTCGGTTTATATTGATATTTGCTCCAGTTCTGTCAAGCTTTATTCTACTTGTGCCATTTGCGTAGATATTTTTCAAAATGTTTATGTACTTACTATTTATATTCTGTTGTTTTAATGCTTTCCAAATGCTATCATGTGAAATAGAGTCGAATGCCTTTTTGTAATCTATGAAGGCCAAGTATAGTGGTTTGCGGAATTCTGAATACTTTTCTATTACTTGCTCTAGAACTTGTATGTGATCTATTGTACTGAAGCGGCTTCTAAAGCCTGCTTGTTCGCAAGGCTGATGATCGTCTATTTCTGTAGTGATTCTGTCCAATAGGCACGAAGCGAACAACTTATAGAGGCAAGGCATAAGACTGATCGGACGATAATTACTTATGTCAGGCGGATCTCCTTTTTTATACAATAAAATAATTTCAGATGCAGTCCAGGTATTAGGTACATGTCCCGAGGACAAGATCCTGTTGAATAATATTGTAAGTGGCGTTGTTAAGAGTGGCTCCGCATATTTGATAAGTTCGTTTGTAATACCATCCGCTCCAGGGCTTTTTTCAGACTTCAGTTTCGCTATTTGGTTTCGTATTTCACGTTCGCTAAATGTAGGAACGGTGGATGGTGTAGGGCTTAATTGGTAGTAGTAGTTGTCTTTTTTGTCAGGTGAGTCATTAGAACTGTAGAGCTTTGAATAGAAGTCAGTCGCTATCTTAATTATGTCTGTACGGGATCTGCTTTTACCTTTTTCTGATTGAAGTGATGGTATCCATTTTTTTTTTTTTTTTTTTTAAGTATACATAATCAGAGGATATACCGCTGAATTTTTATGTAAATAAATAAATAATGATTACCACTAACTTTAAAAACACCAATTAATCGTGCCGCAATGATACGTTCACTGCATGCAAAAAAAAAAGTTCTTTCTCATTTTTCTTTATAAACGTTACCTAAGTGCGGTTAAATCTAGATTTATCCTACTTATCTTCGCTTAGAACTAGGTTTATCCGGTTAGAACTAGGTGCAGCCTCGGGACTATGCCATGGCATTTCAGACCCCGCCACCCTCTTCGTGGTTATTTTTTGTTAAACGACCCAGGAGTCGGAGCCCCGCGAAGCAGTTACACCTAGTTTTAGCCGGTTAAAACTAGGTATAACAGCACTTCGGGTATTAGCCATAACATAAAATAAACCTTGCCACACTAGAAATACCTCCTGTCACGTGGGTGCGTTCACAAATTCACGAAAACAGTCTGGCTGTTTGTGTATGTGAGTTAGCAAGAAACCCAGACCCGGAAAAACTACTTGTAGGACATACAAAATATGTTAGTACCGTGCGGGGATCGACCCCGCAACACGCTGCGCAGGAGTCAATCGCTCAGCCAACGCCCCAACAGTAAATAAAAGCTAATAAATAATCAAATCTAAGCTACTCTAACGTATTCCCCACTTTTCAATTGCATATATTTTGGAGGTTGGTGTGTATGTATTATATTTGCCTCCCTGATAGTCCCCGATTTGTTTAGTTTCACTGTGGCTCTGCATCCGGCACTTTTCTTCGAACAGTAGTATGTGGTACTGTAGTGGTCTTGTGAAAAGGTATAGTAGTTCAACATTAGCAGGTTTTTGCCCTTTTGAGTTGGAATGAACGTATACTGAAGATCTGTAAAGGAGAAGTTTAAAATATTATAGTTATTTGTACAGAGGCGTATAAATACATACATATGACAAGAAAGAGCAAAAGGACTATTTTCTTAATATTCTTGTCTTGGCCTGAATATAACATTTAAAGAGTTTGCTCTGTCCCTGTTTACACATGACCTATTTACCAGATGAAGAGTCAATGGTTTAGTCTAAAAGTCAACCTTAACACACGTAGGATATCCTTACCATTTGTTTACCGATCTCGACTTACTAACAAGAGATCTTGTTCTGCCTTACGCTGGGGGTGCGGAATACAACAAAGAAATGTTATTGAACTATCTATTTACCCAAAAGTTACTAATGTTTAAATTAAACAATAGGTACTTTTGTTATTCTGCGGGACACGTCAAACTTCATTGTCTCGGCGCTTTTCTTGTCGTTGCCACTGTTGATTCTGGCTTTTAAGAATTGCAGAGGTTTGGGAATAGTGCGGTAGGCTTGCCCCAAAAAAAAAACTTTTGTTCTTTTGCTTTTTTATTGATATGTCATTGGCCATTTTAATCCGAAACCGAAAAATTAAGACCTTGCATTTTATTAGCGTATAACAAGACGACGACGCTCTGAGTCACGCGCGCTTTGGGCATGAAGACCGGGCCCGGTTCTAGAATTTGCATACCCGGTTATCATATTGATCAGTACTGTATAACGAAGGATTCTGATCTGAATTTGTTATTTATTGAATTTGACATAGAGTCCATTTTTGGTTACGTGGTATACAGGTGGAGGGTGGTTGTGTTCCAATCTCGCATTTGTGATTTTGCCGCTTTCATTCAATTTGATGCTGGACTTGCAGCTCCTATTCTTCTTGGAACAGTAGTATGTGTTCTTGGCTCGATTATTTTCGGTGTACGTGTACCCGTTGACCATTAACAAGTTATTTCCACTAATCGTGTGAATGAACTTGTAATCTGTAAGAAGTGGCATTTTAATGTGTGCTCGTGACATGTGGGGTATTATAAGCTTTTTTATTGCCTTTCGTTTTTTTTACGAATTTATTATTGAGAGATATACAGGGTGTCCCAAAACTCAACGTCAAGCCGAAACGGGGTGACAGGATTGATCATAACCATCACGAGAAAAATCTGAAAAAAAATCTATTCCATGCAGTTTGAAAATTATGGGCATTTTAAGAAAAACCTAGAAATTTGATCAAACTGTACCATTTTTCGGCTATTGTTATTATTATTTTTTATTTTTGTTAATTTGAACTTTGGAAACGTAATCCTAAATAACATTTCTAGAATCCCAATAAAAATTATTGACACAATTGCCTCAAGTTTCTGAGAATCGAGACTATTTGTTTAACCACGAATTTAAAATTTTCAAGGATCGTCGACTTTGACAGGCCCTCCTTTAAAAAAATATACTCTAGTGCCTTGGCAAGTGGCATCAAAAGTTGGCGCATTTAATCAGGATTCTAAAATGGTACAATACTTGTTACTTCCATACAATAAAAAAGAGTAAAATAATGAAAACCTCAAGTAACCCGATTTTTGCTATCTCAGTTAAAATGTTTTTGATTCTCACAAGCTCTAGATAGGTTCTTAATTTTAAAGCAAAATGATCTCAAAGCTCATTGAAAACGTAGCCGACCTGCGAAAATGCATTTCTCAAGCAGCTGAGGAGATCAACTCTCGAAGATATGCCCGACTAATAAGTAGATCTTTTTTAAGAAGATTTAGGGCTTGTATTGAGGCTGATGGAAAACAATTTGAATTTATTGTATTAAAAAATGTTATTTCTCTATCTGACTTTTATTCCAACAAACCTAAAATAAACGAGATCAAGATTTTTCATTATTTTACTAATTTTACTAACTTTTTTCACTTTAGTTGAAGTGGCGTCATTATCTGTCTCGCTCACTCATGGCAAACATACCCACTATCCATCTTTCTCATCATTTTGCCTTAAAATTAAGAACCTACCTAGAGCTTGTTCGAATCAAAAACATTTAAACTGAGATCGCAAAAATCGGTTTACTTGAGGTTTTAATTTTTTTACTCTTTTTTATTGTATGGAACTAACAAGTATTGTACCAATTTAGAATCCTGATTAAATGCGCCAACTTTTAATGCCACTTGCCAAGGCACTCTAGTACATTTTTTTTTAAAGGAGGGCCTGTCAATGTCAGTGTTTCTTTCAGGCAAAATTCTCCAGGGGGGCAATTAAGAGACCTGGGGGGGCGGACTAAATAATTAAAACAAAGTAATATTTAAAATTAATTCCAGTTATTGTTAATATTTCGACTCGCCCGTGAAGGGTTTTGTAGTAGCAAGCATATCTTTTTTTTCTTTCAAATTTCAGAGCTAGCACCGATGAAAAGTTAGATGAGGCTAGCATTCCGTTAAACAAAGAGTATCCCTATTTTTTCTAAACAGACTGCACCTCTTAAAATAATGCGGACTCCGCTTTCTCTCGAACAAGCCCGCCGACTCGCCTTGCTACACACCACGTGTGTTCTGTTCTGACTGTCGATATTATTATTCACCCTATTTACAAGGGAGGGGACAGAAGCTGCGTCACGAACTACAGGCCTATTTCAGTACTGCCCGCTCTTTCTAAGATACTGGAAAGAATTATAAACAACCAACTAAGGCGCTTCCTTGACAAATTCCAAATTATTGCTGAGAACCAGTACGGCTTCAGGCCAGGGCTGTCAACAGAAGACGCAGTACTGGATCTCACAAAATCGGTAGCTGCTAGCTTGGACAATAAAAAGAAATGCCTGGGAATCTTTCTAGACCTTTCTAAGGCGTTTGACACAGTTTCTGTCCCCATCCTCCTTTCAAAACTGGAAAACATTGGCGTACGGGGGATTACTCTAGATCTCTTCCGCAGTTACCTCACAAACCGCAAACAGTGCGTGAAAATAGAATCTCACGTGAGTGATGAAGAGACAATATCCTACGGTGTCCCCCAGGGAAGCATACTGGGCCCAACCTTATTCCTAATCTATGTTAACGATCTCTGTAAGATGAACCTCTCAAATTGCAGTATCTATGCTTACGCAGATGATACTGCAATTTTAGTCCGTGGTGCAACCTGGGATATGGTAAAGGTGGGCGCGGAGGCTGCATTGTCTAAAATAATGATATGGTTAAACACAAACCTGCTAACGCTAAACTTGAACAAAACCACCTACATCCCTTTCACGTTGAGACGGGGTAATGCTCCTGGTTCTTATTTCACTCTCAGAGCTCACTCTTGTCCTGACTTCAACCTCCCTTGCACCTGTCCCTCGATAGATCGTTCAGACGCTGTTAAATACTTGGGTATACAGATCGATTGCGGATTAAGGTGGGACAAGCAAATTGAGACCCTCACTTCAAGAACTTTGCGCCTTATTCATATTTTCAAGTCTCTCAGAGATTCTGCCAACAGTTCCACGTTGAGGATGGTCTATTACTCCCTCTGCCAGTCCGTTCTGGGGTACTGTATAACTGCATGGGGTGGGGCCGGCAAAACTTACTTTCTAAAATTAGAAAGAGCACAACGAGCAATATTAAAAGTAATGACCAAGAAACCATTTAGATACCCAACTTCTGAGCTCTATGCCGATTGTAAAGTGCTAACAGTGCGACAGCTCTTTGTGTTCAAGGCAATAATGAAGTTACACAAGTCCCTCCCACCTCCTGACCCGAATAAACGTAAACAAATCATCCCCTGTATCCAACATAGGACCTCCTTCGCTCGGCACCAATTTCAAATTCTAAGTTCATATGTGTACGGTAAAGTCAACAAACAACTTAAAATAATAAACCTAAACTCCCATAATCTGAAATTCAAACTGACTGAATGGTTACTTGAAAAAGACTACTCTTTTACTGAGTCTTTACTTATTTTTGTTGAATAACACCAAAAAGCGTACTCTACCCCATTCACACACATAACACTTTCACACACTCCCTTAGACGAACACAAACCACTCATACACCCCACTTATTCAAACTACACACACACACACTGGTACACAAGTATTATTCGGCATCCACCTACACGCTACTCCATGGCTGCAGCTATACCTGCATGACTAGCCACCCTGTATGGCCTAACACTGTCTCCTAAGATACAGGACTACCTAGTTTAGGAGACAGGGTTACATAATGTTTTGTGTAGATTTATGTAGATATTTCAAGATGTTTTATACTGTACCCATTGTTTGTCATGAATCTTGTGTGTATCATAATAAAGATTATTATTATTATTATTTATTATTATTATTATGTTATACTTTATGCTTCCCGTGGTCCACGGAAAGCAGCTCGCTTTATAGGTTTAAATGATTTGCCAAATTGTCGGGAAATTCGTCGTGAACATACGTAATCTATTCAGTTCCAAGTGCCCCGGGGGGGCGGTAAGGCTGCTCCGGGGGGGCTTCGCCCCCCCGGAGTAGTACCTGAAAGAAACACTGGTCAATGTCGACGATCCTTGAAAATTTTAAATTCGTAGTATAACAAATAGTCTCAATTCTCGGAAACTTGAGGCAATTGTGTCAATATTTTTTATTGGGATTCTAGAAATGTTATTTAGAATTACGTTTTCAAAGTTCAAATTAACAAAAATTAAAAAGAATAACCACAATAACCGATAAATGGTAGAGTTTGATCAAATTTCTAGGTTTTTCTTAAAATGCCCATAATTTTCAAACTGCGTGGGATATAATTTTTTTATGATTTTTCTCGTGATGGTTATGATCAATCCTGTCACCCCGTTTCGGCTTGACGTTGAGTTTTGGGACACCCTGTATAGACACAATGTTATTATTTAGGTACAGTATGTCACTCATTTTCTATCTTGCAGTTTTTAGTTGATCACAAACTTGGCAGAATCTCCTTTGAAGTCGTCCACATTTATTGGAAATTATTCGGAGTTAATGTGTTTTCATTTTTCCAGATGGTCGTCTTTTTGTGCAATATTTTCTATTATTTCACAACTATCGGTTGTTTCAGCCTGTTGTTTCTGCTCTTCGCACAAGAATGAAGAGATATAGATACCTACCTAGACAAAACAGGAGGAATAAAAAAGGCACTAAAAAAACTAAATTGCAAAACGGATCAATTACAGGAAAGAGATCGGAGAAGGTAGCTACAGATTTTTATCGAAACCTATACCGAAGCCAAAAGATGGGACAAGCTGTAAAAGAACATGACCCATCAACTGAGGAAGAAGAAGTACCAGTAATACTAACAGAAGATACTATAAAAGCAATTAGTACACAGAAGAACGATAAAGCCCCAGGATCAGATCTCGTTACGAATGAACTAGGTACTGAAAACAACATTACCAGTGATTGCTACGAAGCTAACGGATACTTGTATATTCAACGAAATTATCTATTATAATTATAACAGAAGAGATTTTCGCGGACTAGACAAAATCAACCATTGTACTATTACGCAAAAAGGGCGATAAATGAGAATATATCAAATTACAGCGGAATTAGCTTAATTTCTAATGTTTATAAGGTATTTTCAAAAATCATACTATCGAGCAAACAACTAAAGTGGAGATGGACAGGACGTTATGACAAGAGAGAAGGAAAAATGGCCAAAACTAATAACAGAATGGTACCCGCTAGACTGCAAAAGGAACAGCGGAAGACCAACTAAGAGATGGGAAGACGACATCAGGAAAATAGCGATCCAACATTTACTCGAACGGCAAGGGACAGAATTGAATGGAGATCTACAGAGGAGGCCTTTGTCGGAAGACAAGTTGAGGAATAACTACCGTTTGAATTAAAATCAGTTAAACATAATCACAATAGTATAAGTTAAGAGAAAGAAAGAAACCGAAAAAATTAAGAACATATATTTTATTATCTCATAACAAGACGATATAATTATCATTTAAAATAAAATTAATAAAGCTTAAATATAAAACAAAAAAGCAAGGAATATAAAATTGATAACAGCCGTACGGCTGCACTAAGGTCGAGTTAAGTAAAACATCTATTAATCCACAATGTGCACGCGTGGTAAATTACAGCCTACTATCCCACTGAAACCTGTGTCCCAGTGATATGCTATATTATACTCTAATTACACAAGAAACTTGACCAAAAAAAAATTATATTATCTGAATCAATACAGAGGACTTCGTCGTGCGGCAATTGTTTTGATTTTCTTTACCAACTCTCCACAGGAGTTCTATCCATGGCTTTGCCGTGCTGTATGTTATGCTGGCATCTCACAGCGCGTAGTATCACGAGTCGCCTTGAGTTACGCGAACTCTAGCGCCTCCTCGAGCGCAATTCATCCATTAGGCCGCATCAGGAAGAAAGCTGGTAGCCGGCATCGATCTACCACTGTGGTAACAGTAACATAGAGCAAGCAGATTGAAAATGAGTTCTTCCTTAATTCTAAATGGCGGGTGGCGCCCGCACTTACCGGCGCGTGCCGAAGATTTTCGGAACTTCTCGGCGACGTCAAACATTTGCTTGTTCATATAAATGTCTGCTCCGGTTACCTGCATGGACCGGTTCTTTTAAGCGCCGGTAAGCTGCCAGCTTTCTTTCTGTATACGGCCTTACGGATCGGACCCAGTCCAAGTCGCGCCGAGCTGCCACGGCGCGGAATTCAATGCGACTCGTAATGTCGCACCTTGTTTTTTTTTGACGTTACCCCTCGTAGCACAACAACTCTCTAAGGTTGAAGCTACTTAACCGGAAAATCCTGTGGTGGCCAAAAATTACTTTAAGGACCCCAGTCAGGGCTTACAAACTAATGTTCATCTAATGTCGCACCGTGTACCTGATCTTGAATGCTATACACTTTTGATCCTTTCTACGATCATCAACGTTATATGCCACTTGGTCACCCTTTAATTCCCGTTTCTAAGCGTGTGTGTGTTCTTGATCATGTAAAACTATTACATTATTGACTGTGACGATGAATGCTCGGCATCCCGACACCGACCATGTACAGTTCCAACGCTGTTTTGCCCCTTTGGACCTTTTAACGCGTTTGTAGCGATAGGTACCCATAGTGATGACAGGAGTGCCACCTGTCGTTTTGAGAAGTGGCTTCAAAGCTGCAATAAAGAAGAAGAAGAAAGAAGATACAATTATTATTTAAAATAACTGAAACTCTTCTTTAGTATTTACAAGAATTGTGAGAAAGACAGGTATGGTACGGAATATGTTTGCCAAAATAAAATGTTTCATTCATTTTTTAGACGTTTATAAATTAATTGCTTGAAAAAATAAATTAAGAAACATGACTATACATTGAACAATTTCTTTAAAAGAACAATCATAATACCAACACAAAGAAAAGTTTAGATAGTAAACGCTCCTCTAGTGTGTTGCTTATTTTCTCTGACAAGGGGGAGTGGAAATCAATAATTACAAACTTTCTGCTTATTAAATGACTTCGGGCTTCTTGCTCGGATCTACACAACACGTCCTAAATTTTTCCATTTTTTCAGTAAAAAAAAATCCAAAAAACTACATTTTAATATAACCAGCAGTAGTTTTCATATACCGTGGCGGTGCATGTGTGTGTACACCTTTCACTTCTTCAACTTTACCATCCTTGTCAAGTTTTACGGAAGCTTTGCATCCACCTGAATATCTTCTCGAACAGTAGCACATTTTAGACGTAATTTTATTTGAATACGTGTAATTATTCATCATTAATATACGATTTCCCTTTTGAGTTGGGAGCCATTCATATTTCGGTTCTGAAAGAAGTGTAAGATATTAATCACTTTTTTAGAACTTTCGCATAACCCTCTTTATAATCTCGAAGAAATCGAATTGCTAACGTACAGTCAGATAACCAAATACATAACTATCTCTGAAAGTATATTAAATTAAGGATAATATTATAATTCTTAGTACTTACACTTTGTACTCGTACCTACTTCCTATAGCCAAGTAGTTTGAATAATACAACAAAGATTACCTATTATTAAAAATATAAATTCTTTATTAAGCATCAAATTAACTACCCTTACCATCTTAAAATCTTATTCAAAATGAGTATTTTAATATGGGCGAAACTTTGGCATAAGTCATGAATTTATTTTGAATGCCCTACAATTCATGAAAAATTATATCCATTGACAAAATATGAGCTATCTCAGACATCTTTTGGTGAAGTCTTATAAGATATATACTTATATTCTACCAAAAATAAATATTAAACTTTAATATATTCTCCCGTGTCTGTTTGAATATAGCGTGGTGGTTCGTGCAAGTGTTCGCCCTTAACCTTTTCAACATTTCCGAATTTATCAAGTTTCACCGAAGCCCTGCATCCTGCCAATCTTCTCGAACAGAAGAAATTGTTACTTTTATTCTGTGAATACGTGTATTTGTTCAACATCAACAAACGCTTGCCCTTTGGAGTGGGTATCCACGTATAATCATGTCCTGTAAAAATACGGATAACACAATATTACACAAAAAAACATTGCACAAATTTCTTTACTGAGAACACAACACAATTATGAAAATCGTAAGGGCGGGCGCACAAGGGCCACTGCCCACTGGCCACAACTACAAAACGTCGCACCACATACATTTTATATGAACTCGCCGGACACGGTTGACGCCGATGGCCGCCACACTCAATAATCGCCGCCGCTCGCTTCTTGTGGCCACTAAACGCCGCCACACGCCGCCACTCCCGCGATTTCATAACCTTCTCTCTCTTCCTCAGTAATGCATTGGTTAAAAAAAAAGTAGCAGCCAACGACGGCGAGTGGCTGCCGGTGACGACCACCGGCCACAAGTGGCTGCCACGCTTTTCAGCTTCTTTGTGGCCACTTGTAGCTTCTCGTGGCGACGTTTTGCGGTAACGGCCAGTGGCCCGTGTGCGGCGACACTAAGACTGCTTGTACATGTCCGTTTTTTTTCACCTGTCAAACTACAAATAATAAACCATACACCACCGCAAATCCGGTGAAAAAAACGGACGTATGGCCTTAGTTCGCGTTGTTGTAACCAGGGACCGAAACCGGTATGATCAATACGGGTATTTTTTCAACAACCTTTTTTTCTTTTACAGGTAATTTTAAAGATTACCTTTATTATTAAAAGTGAATACATAACCAGTATTAATACCGGTTACCGAAATAAAAATTACCCCTATCTTGCACACTTCACACGTGCAATAGGCAATAGTCACAGGGCGCGCATCGCATGTATGTGTGACAAAGAGTCGTTATCTTTAGTTATCGGTATTAAAACGGTAACCTGAATAGAGGTTACATTTTTCTTCGGTCTGGTTACCCAGATAGCGGTTACCTAAGTCTAAAAAATAACCAAAATACTTCAATACCGGTACCGTAATTTATAAAGGTTTTCGGTCCCTGGTTGTAACACGGGCTCAACAATCTACATTAAGGATTTGCTTATAACACTTCATAATTATTTAATGATTATTGAGAAAATACAGTAAATAAGACAACCAGGTTTTATACGCATTTATTAAGCCTAAATATTATCAAAAAAAATACAGTCATCCTATGCTTAGGATGACTGAATTTAAGTATTTTATTTATCTTTGAATCAGTTTGGGATTTTCATTCCTTTGCAGACATCAAAACAAACTTTTTTCAAAAAAAAAAAAAATAGGTACGTTAAAAAAACTGATAACTGTAAACCGTTGTAATAAACACATTCTTTGTTGTACATAATACTAAATGGTGCTAGCGGTTTCACCCGCTACAACTCGAAAAATATCCCACGAGAAAAATCGGGGTAAAATCGTATAACATCTTAATCCAGATTATAAACTATGTGTGTACCATCCATATCATCTAATTTCATCCAAACCCGTTCAGTAGTTTTAGTGTGAAAGAGTATAAAACATCTAATGAAACAAACTTTCATGATTATATTATTAGGTAGTAGGATAAACAGTATTATTACTATTTTTACCGAATTCATTGATATCTCTAATAACCAGGTAGATTTATTTTAGTACTTACTTCCATCGAAATGTTGATATTATTATGGGAGGATCCATAATAAAAACAGAGACAGATTAGACAAATAAATTGTGTAAAAGGGAGGGTATTTTTCTGCTCTTTGGTAAAGTAATTCCGGGATTTGGGGCACATCCACTTTATTCTTTTGCCGTAAGAAATCGGTATAAGTATATGAATAACTCTACCTAAGTAATCCCGACCTATGCTAATGACAAAACTTATAAAAATAGTAGACATCTTGGATTATTTCAGTGTCAAACTTTAAAATATTCTCCGGAATTCGTTTTCAAGTAGCGTGGCGGTGCGTGCGAGTGTTCACCCTTCACCTTTTCAACCATGCCATATTTGTCAAGTTTCACCGAAGCCTTGCATCCAGATAATCTCTTTGAACAGTAATAAGTATTACTGGAATGGTCTTGTGAATACGTAAAATTGTTCAACCATAATAAACGTCTACCCCTTAAAGTAGGGATCCAGTCATACTCACGACCTGTAAAATGTGGAGATAAGAACATTGCCTAATATACTTATAATGTTGTAATTATAAACGCTTGGATGAAATAAATAATAAAAACAATGATAATAACCATATCCAACAAAAGATTTAGGCTCAAAATCAATTTCAATTTATCCCAAATATTTTAAAACGAAAAATTGCATAAAACATTCGAGTAAATATACACCGTGACTTTTTAGTCGTCTTACAAAAGCAGCCCAGTTCATGTACCCAATGACTAGAACACGTTTATAATAAAAAAATAGGTATTTAAGAGATTTGATTTTTTTTTAAATAAAATTTTAATTCGTTATAATTACTTATTATGAAGCAAGGTGTAGTTAGAAACACCCTTGTCTCAAAGAAAATGGAGATGGAATGATCTGCCCGACTATTGCGCTGGGTAGGTATACTTTACAGCTTGATACGTAAACATTTTAACAGGGTGTTTCATATTTCTAATGCACCTATTTATTAAAAATAAAAATTATTATTAACGATTAAAAAAAAAAAAAACTTGCCTAGAGGTATTTTAGGTCGGATACATTAAGTGGACCCTTTTTGTAAGACGACTAAAAAGTCACGGTGTATAATTATTTATTATCTTCATATAATAAAATGGTACGAAAGTCAAAACTGTACATTGACAATTGTTTTAAAAGAATACTAGTGGTGTGATTTACAATCAAGAAATACAAGTTTTTATAATTTTTTTTCTGTATGTATGTATGTCCGGGATAAACTCAAAAAGTACGTACTGCAGATTTACTTCAAACTGTAAAAAAGTAGGGTCAACATACATATTATAGGCTATATATTATCACGCTATTACCAACGGGGAACGAGCAGTAAACCTTCAACGCATACGACGACGACGACGACGTTGCGGGCAGCATCTAGTACTATATTACTTGTACAGCTAGTACAAGTAATATAGTACTAGATGCTGCCAGGGTTTCATGAACCATAAACGATTTAGTTACCGATTTACCAGCTCCGGAGTGGAGCTGTCAATAACGCAATTCTATTGGTTGTTCAAAACACGTCTCGACTTGCATAGCTTTGGTGGAGTCTCGGCCTTAGGCTGTGGGAAAGAGACAGAGCTACACAAGTCCTCTAGCGCCATTTCTTTCCCACAGCCTGGATCTCCTGCCACTAAACTGGATCGCGTTATGAGTTCATGAGCGTTGCAGTTTCTGACAAGCTATTTTACTTTTCAGGACCATTCAACCAAAAATACAATAAAATAACTTAAAATTTATTTATCTTTTATTGAATTTATATTTCATACCATTACAAATTCTATACTTACTTAATTCTATACTTACTAACTATATTTGTTTAAAAATATTGTACTTGCATATAGTATTTATCTGTGTGTCTTTTCAGTTTCATTGTAGCATACAGTTTTTTTGAATCACAACTCGGCATAAAAACTTTTTAGAATCAATTTCTCTACGAATATGATTAGGATTAGGTGTATTTAATCTTACACTTTAATATAGTGTCCATCATGAGTTTTCATGTAGTGTGGGGGTTCATGCAAATGTTCACCCGTGACTTTTTCCACATTTCCAAATTTATCCAGTTTCACGGTAGCTCGACATCCAGCCAATCGCCTTGAACAATAGTAAGTGTTCGTAGAATGTTGCTGTGAATACGTATACTTGTTCAACATTAATAGTTTCTTGCCCTTTGGAGTAGGAATCCATTCATATTCAAGCCCTAAAAATACATAAAAATAAAAGACTAATTACTACTTTAATCTTCTTCAAAAGACGACAATCTAGCTAGGCCCAGAATTGGGCCACGAATTTAGCGCTTTCCTAACAGCTTTTCTATCAGCTCCTGTAACGAACAGTCGGCAGGTCGTTTGTAGAGCAGCACTTGCATGTCAAATGAAAGTAATGGTCAAGCTAACTCTTGATTCTGCGTCAGTAAAACACCAACAGCCTTACTACAAAAACTTAAACATCTGTTGAGCACTTGTCTAAAAAAAGTGTGACTACAAAACGGACCTTATTTCAACGTCATAATCTAACATTTGTTTAGACAAGTGTTCAACAGACGTAGATTTTTGGTAATACGCTTATAACGTATGTTCATTTTCCCACGTTTTTATACACAAACTTTTCTTTTTTGTTGATTTGTTTGTTTGTCGTTCCGGTTGTTTAGGTTTTGTTAAGCAGATGGTTAAGAGCGAATAATTGAATACAACAAGAATGCCATAGAATACTTTATTAAATTTAAAAAGTAGCTAGCTGCATGATTTTTTTTTTCATAAATGTGAATAAATATTGAATTATATGACTCTGATCTGAACAGATTAGAATTTTATAACAAAAAATCTTTGTTATCAGTCAAGTAGTAAAAAAGGAAATACATTCATAGTCACATGCCAATGTTGTAGGCGGATATTCATTATTCAAGTCACAATCCAATGATCTTTTGATTTTCTGTCATTTCTTCGGTACTCCGTATTAAGAAATGCTATTTTAAAAGGTATTAAGCGGCTGCCATTTAAAATAATAGGTATTTAGAAAAACTTGTTGTAACAAAAAAATGATACTGCAAGTTTCAGTTACTAACTGGCTTATAAAACGAGGGTGCACTCAATTCGTCGGAACCTTTATTTTTTTGTATGTGCCCCGATTTCTCAAAGACGAAATTCTCCTATTGTTTGATGTGGACCCCATATGGTCATTACGAGTATCAGGTCGGAATCTTGGGGAAATCGAGGCAAGTCGTCAATAAATTCCATATCAACTGCGATTTAACACACAACATAACATTACACCTGTACCCAATAGAGAGGGTAACACAATAATCATAAAACCGACTTCTAAAAAATCACTTAGAGTTTTAATTAATATTTGTTTCAGAAGTCGGTGGCACAAAAGTCAATGAATTAAAAAAAGTCACCGACTTCCGAAAAAAAAGTTAAAGTTTCACATAAACTCCAGCGGTAGTTTTCATATATCGCGGTGGTTCATGTGAGTGTTCCCCTCTGACTTTTTCAACTTTGCCGTGCTTATCAAGTTTGACTGAAGCTTTACATCCAGCTAATCTCCGCGAACAGTAGCAGGTTCTACTAGAATTTTGATGCGAATATGTAAAACTATTCAGCATTAACAAACGGTTGCCCTTTGGAGTGGGTATCCATTCATACTCAAGCCCTGAAAATGCCGAAAACTTTACTTAGATTTTTTTTATTGTTGACGTTTGAAATACGATCACAAAGCCATTGTTCCAACAATAACGAGGAAAAACAAAACTCCAACAGATGTATTAGACTGGTTTTAATTTATTTTTTTAATATTATACCTACTCAGTAGGTACATTAGGTACATTTTCTATTAAATAAAATTCCAACAGATGTATTAGACTGGTTCTAATTTAAAAAAAAAGTTAATTACATTTAAGAAATTTAGATCGAAAAGTGATTCTTGATTTAACCTGTGATTTAACACACTAGTGAGCAAGTAAATTTATAACTCAACCGTATGGCGACCAAAACCGAAAGCCACGAAGTGCGACACTTCTAGCGAATTCACCTTGTGCTAGAAGCATCAGCATCGAGCGTCGAAAACAAATGTATGTCCATTATCTACAAGGCCACAAAGTAACGATGCAAGCACCAGCAAAGTTCGGATACTTTCGTAGCCGAAGGACATTTGTTTTTGAAGCTCTAAGCTGCGTTCGCAGCGCAAGGTGAATTCGCTTGGAGCGTCGCATTTCGTGGCCCGAATCTAAGCTCTCCGATATACATCGTAGAGCTTAGATTTACAAACTATGCATGGACGGCTCTTTTCATTTATTCATAAAATTTTCAAGTAATTCAAGTCACAGTTAACTTTTTTTTCCGAAACACCGGTACATTATGTCGTTGGTTACTGTTAAAGTTTAACATACTCTCCAGTTGGCATTTTCAAATAGCGTCGTGGTTCGTGAAAATGTTCACTTCTAATTATATTAACGTTTCCAAGCTTGTCAATTGTCACAGAAGCTTTACATCCAGCATTTTTTCTTGAACAATAAAATCTATTAGTGCTATTGCGTTGAGAATAAGTATAATTATTCAGCAGTAGCAAATTCTTCCCCTTTGTAGTTGGAATCAACTCGTAATGCAATTCTGAAAAGAATAAAGAAGTTTGTTACCCGCAGATAAACAAAAGGCAACGGATTGCTCTATAGTCTTTGACAAGCCCTGAAAATGCCGAAAACTTTACTTAGAAAATATTTTTTCGTACCACTTGCTCAAAAAAGTGACATTCTATGCCACAAAAAGCGTACATAACAATAGTCATTATTAATCTGTTATAAACAGCTTTCCCTAGGGAAAGAAAGTTGTACTGAATTTCAGTCATCCTCTAGGGAGAGAATGTGATTTGAATTTCGAATACCTACTTACCGACAGTGAACTACATCAGTCTGTCTTTACACCATTGAGTTTGTATGTAAAGCATTATACAACTTTTTGAAAAAGGAATACGCATTTATTAATGCAGTTATGATTTTAATAAAATTACGAAAATCGAAGAGGCTGTATGAGCTTGATGCCTTTGCTTTTCCGAGAGTACAATATTATTATTAATGTAGGAATTTGCCGCGTTTTGTTTTCTTCAAATACATAAACGTTGAGTTTAATTTATTTTTTTAAGAAAGGTTATTGTTAAATTTAAATTATTAATTAATGCTTATCTCATATTATTATTATTATCCTCCTTTATTCATTTTTTATCACATTTTATACATTTTTAAATATTATTACAAAAAAATAAAAACATTTAAAAATATAAAAAATAGGTGCCCACCAGCATCGGGAACAGGGTCCAAGCTGCCGGTGGTTAGGGCTCCAGAGAGAGGAACCTCCTCACTATGCGTGCCGTGTCCAAGAGAACTGCTTTCTGCATCAAGCCCTTGAGCCAACTGCACAAGGAGAGCCTCTTAAGATGTTGGTCGAGGCTCTTCGCGATTAGTCCATTGACCGTAACGACTATCGGTACAATGACCGCTGAGTCCACGTCCCACATGTCAACAATCTCGTGAGCTAAATCAAGATACTTGATTTTTTTATCATTTTCAGCTTTCACGAGAATCTCGTCATGAGGGACGGTGATGTCAACAATCATTGCACGGCGCTCTCGGCGATCTACCACCACTATATCAGGCTTATTGGCTACAATAGTCCTGTCAGTGATGATAGATTGATCCCAGTACAATATGGCATGACCGTTTTCAAGAACTGGGTCGGGCACATACCTATAGTATGGTACTTCAGAATTCACAAGGTTGTACTGCAGGGCAAGTTGCTGGTGGATAATCCTAGCTACTAGATTGTGTCTGTGCAAGTACTCGCTGTTAGCAAGACGAGAACAACCGGAAATAATGTGTCTGATCGACTCACCGGGACGGTGGCATGCCCGACAGATGTCAACCGTACCGTCCTTGACAATATATTTCCGGTAATTGGTAACATAATAATACATTATTATTTATTATTATGTTAATTTTTTCGCAAGTGGTACGAAAAGTAGAGTATTTTCCTCGGTGATAAAGCTGTCTTAGTCTTGGGTGAACTTAAATCCCTCGCTACACTCAGGACTCGTCTTAAATCCCTCGCTTCGCTCGTGATTTAAGTTTCTAACACCCTCGCTACGCTCGGGAGTAAGCCTCGAGTCCTTCGTTATGCTCGCGATTTAAATCGTCACCCGCGACAGAAGACACTGCTTTATCCCCTTGGTTAATAATCTACTATTATTGTTGACGTTTGAAATACGAACACAATATACCATTGTTCCAATGATTACGAGGAAAAACAAAACTCCAACAGATGTATTAAACTGGTTTTAATTATTTTTTATGATATTACTCCTACTCAGTAGGTACTTTAGGTACATTTAAAGTAGGTATATTTAAGAAATTTTGACCGAAAAGTAACTCTTGATTTACACACCAGTGCGAAAGTTGATTTATAATATAATATAACAACAATTAAGGGATGATTTTCATTCACCGGGGCATGGACGAGCCGGGGCCTGTCCGTGCTACGCAATTTATATTACACGGGGCGGGACCGTGTAAAAAACGTGGTATTGAAGTGCGTCGAGCAGGCCCGTACCGGACACGGATAATGCACTGTGTAATATAAATTGATTCATACAAAATATATGTGACAGATTAAAACCTTTCCCCGTCCGGGCCCCACCCCGGGCACTGGGCACGGCCCGCTCTACTGAGAATCATCCCTTAATCCAATTTATGAAAAGAAATCATTGGTGAAAACTCGAAAACATAAGTTCCTGAGTTTTGGAGCCGATAACCAGAGGCGGCCTTACCCTTTGCGAGGCCCCGGGCGGCAAGTCTTTGCGAGGCCCCTTGCCCTTCATAAAAAGTATGTGATGCGAAAGTGGGTTTGGTTGTCATGTTTGAGGACAAATGCTGAGTTTTAAAACATTTTACAGTTCATACAAGAACTTTAAACATCCGTGTTTGCGTAAAATGGAGTAACTAGTTCTGAGTTTTGGAGACTAGTTTAGTACTTTGATGAAACTGTAAGCATGACGTTCTAAAAGTAGAATTTTACATTTACTACAAAATGAGACTAAAATGGTTTCTGTAGTAGTCCCAAACCAAAAGCCTCCGAGTTAGCGCTTTTCAAAAGTATCTCAAATCAACGTTTTTTTACAACAAATGTGGAAGAGGCATCATGTCTTCAGTTAGAGTGTTTTCCAACTTTATAACTTTTTTTCGAAAACGAACTTTTAAGGTCTTTAGGCCTAGGCCGCACTATGGTTAAACCGCTGTGGTTTTTAATGGCGTGAATTTGTGCCCCTAAATATCTAATACAAGCGGCCGCACCACGCGGAGATTTTAAAATTGTGATTTGCCACAAATTGCTCGCGGGTAAAAGCCGCGGCAAAACTGTAATCAATAGAACTTAGTCTTAGTTGACGCGTACGCACTGGCGTTAACCGCGGGCGGTTTTTCGGTGAATTTCAACCATGTCTTCCACCGAGTCGGAGTTTGTTTTAAACGAAATAGAATACGAATTTATTAGGATGGTCTCTTAAGTTTTGATAATTCTTATGAAAGAAACCTTTCTCAGATGTACGCCCAGTAAGTGGATGGATCCAATATTTTGAAATTTGCGTTGACGTCTTCTTTCTAGTTCTTTTTTTCAAACTGTGGGTATGTGCGTCTCAAGCGGTTTCGCGGTGATAGCGATTAATCGACCCAACTTACGAGTTGTAGGTCGCGGAATCGAACCCAGCCCAGGTTACCTACTTTGTGTATTTATTTTATTACCATTGCTCTCAAAACGATGAAGGAAAACATCGACAGGAAAACGGCCTCAAACCAAAAATTTTAAGACGTGTGACATCACCAACCAGCACGGGGCCCGCGTTGTAGATTATGAACCCCTCTTACAAAAAGAAAGCCTGTAGTCCAGCAGTAGTAGGAACATTATAGGCTGATGAAGATGAAGAGATAAATACCTCAGTAGACATAATAGTCTCCGAGATAAACCCTCCCAACATTTTTTTATTTTTTTTCGAAAAAACTCCCAAGTTCTAAGACATCCCAACTCTGATGCTTTGCCTCTTCCACACTTGTTTTTGATTCAAGATACTGCCAGAGCTACTCAAGTGTTGTCTAAAATATTGCAAGAAATTCGAAAAAAATATAAATTTTGAAAAGCTCAACTCTGAAACCTGTAGACCCAGTAGTTCTATTGTAGCAAAAGGTATCTATGAAACCGTTCTGAGAAGTTATTATCAACTAGTCCTTAACGGTCATAAACGCAAAATTTTCAAAAAAGAACGTTCGAGTATTTTTATTTCTTTTACAAAGTAGCGTTTGGTGTTTGAGGTCTCAAACTTTGAATATTCATTTCTTACTTGGCTTAGCGGACCCTAGCTAGCCTCGCACATAACGGGGCCTCGCGCTTAGAGATTTCATAAAATAAAATAAAATTGACAACAGCAATGTCAACTTTGTTACCACTCAGTTAAGCAGTATAATTTAACTTCTACTACTATTTCAAACTGAGAACTGATAGAGCCAAAGCTGATGGCGGCGACGATCATATTTAGATCTAGCAATTCCGCTTCTCGCGCGAGGCCCCGTAGTTGCATGATAACTTGGTAACTTTTTATTTCTAGGGGCCTCGCAAAGCGATCTTATCGTCAAGTCATCAAAAAAAAGGAGGCCTCGCACGCGGTGACACACACCACGGGCTTAAAAAAAATCACAAATCTGCGCGATATTTTTCATCCTTCATCAAAGTAAAGGGCCTCGCAGATGCATCTTGCCCCCTCCAAGATTCGGTCTCGCTACGACACTGATTGGGCCAACATCATAAACAAGTCTAAACTACCGGATTTAACCTAAATTAGCCGTACGTTCAGGCGACAAAATTATTGTACTGAATAAAAGATTTACAAAATTAACCAACTCGTGAGATGATAAATTAAAATAAATTGGTGGTTTGAATTTTTCTAAAACTAAAATATTGCATAATTTTGCCGTTAATTATTAATCAATATCAAAACTTTTAATTAAAAATTACTAGTTTTTCTTTTGCTTGGTTTGATGCGCGAGGCCCCCTGCAAGCGCGAGGCCCCGGGCGGTTGCCCGGTTCGCCCCCCCCTAAGGCCGCCACTGCCGATAACATTACTTTTCGGTCACAATTCATCGATTCTGACAGCTCATCAATGTTTTCAGTAATAACACATCGTTTGTAATCTTAAATTTTATTCTTATTTTGTATAATTATAATTTTAAATGTAAGTTATTTTAAATTTTAACATACTCGTATTATCCAGAGAATCATTTCATGTAATGCGGCGGTTCGTGCTTATGTTCACCATTGACTTGTTCGACATTTTCATGTTTGTTAAGTTTCACGGAGGCTTTAAAAAATTGTTGGAGATAGAATATCTTTTTAGTTCGGATTTTTCAATAATAAGGAGACTTTTTGGTGGTATCTATGAATACGACATTTAAGTATATTTCCCTTCAGATGGCAGTGATTGAAAAAAAACTTTCTCGAAGGAACTCTGCACAGCATTTGAGAATAGCGTTCCTTTGTAAAAATTCAAAAAAAAAGACAGTTATCTTGCCACTATTTCAATAAAATAGTACAACAACATAATTTCAAACTATTTACTAAAATAACACTAGCCGTCTTACTATAAAACAATTAAACATCTGTTGAACACTTGTCTAAATAAAAACTTTTTTTTTAAAAGTACCGACTTCAAAAACAAAAAAGTTTAAAATAACCTTTCTTTCGGAAGTCAGTGGCTTTGATTTTTATTATATCATTGACTATTGCCACCGACTTCACGAAAGAAAGGTTATTTTAAACATTTTTGTATTTGTATTTGTTTTTGAAGTCGGTATTTTTTTTTTAAGTTTTTATTTTACCCTTTATAGTTTATTTATTAAATATTCAACCCAAATTCTTGTAAAATACAAAGTTTTCTTACATGATGTGCACTAATCTTGTAATCCGTTACAACTAAAAAATCCATATCCCTAAAACTACTGAACCGACAATTGTTCAACAGATGTATAACTTATGGTGGTACGACAGTAAATAATTAATTATATTTAAAAATATATTACTTTTATCTTAGGTCGGCCATACACGGACTGGACATAGAAAACTACTAACAGGCGGTGTCAGAGCAATCAAGCAGTCGCCAGGCATGCAGCGATTGTGCGAGTAAACCATGTAAACCACACTGGATCTAATCACTAGCCAACTAAGGGAGCAATCCGTGTATGGGCGACCTAAACCGAAAGCCACGAAGTGCGACACTTCTAGCGAATTCACCTTGTGCTAGAAGCATCAGCGTCGAGCGTCGAAAACAATTGTATTTGAGCATTTTTATTTCTTTGCGACAAATCCGTTTTTTTGCTTGTCCCTCGAGTTTGACTTGATTTTATTCATGACCCATAAACTATTCGGGCTTTTAAAGATACTGGATCAAACAAAATACATTCAATTTTCATTTAACTCTAAAAATTTCTGTTTAATTAGTAAACATTTTGTTTAATCAGCATTTAAACAAACAGAAGTTGTCTATTTTCACCGATCCCTTTCTAAATATGTATCACGAATATTTAGAGATTTTTCTAAGGACGATGTACTTTTTTATCGGATATAGTTTCTAAATGTCATTCATTAAATGATTTTTATCAATTAATTTGTAATGATCTGGCTTATTTACTTACATAGAAAAACATACAAAATTACGATGTTGAAATTTTGATCCACCCGGAACATTCAGTATTGTGACCGCCTTTTCTAGTACTTTTAGCCACTTTTTATGGGCAATAATAATTAAAGCAGGCAATACGTTTTATGTCCATTATCTACAAGGCCACAAAGTAACGCTGCAAGCACCAGCAAAGTTCGTTTACTTTCGTAGCCGAAGGACATTTGTTTTTGAAGCTCGAAGCTGATGCTTGCAGCGCAAGGTGAATTCGCTCTCCGAGATACATCGTTGAGCATACATACAATTACAAACTAGGCATGGACGGGTCTTTTCATTTATTCATTAAGTTCAAGTCACAGTTAACATATTTTTTTCGAAACACCAGTACTTATGTCGTTGGTTACTGTTACAGTTTAATATACTCTCCAGTGGGCAATTTCATATAGCGTGGTGGTTCGTGAAAATGTTCTTTTCTAATTATATTAACGTTTCCAAGCATGTCAATTTTCACTAAAGCCTTACATCCAGCATTTTTTCTTGAACAATAAAAACTATTAGTGGAATGGTGTTGAGAATATGTATAATTATTCAGAAGTAGCAAATTTTTCCCCTTTGGAGTGGGAATCCACTCGTAAGGCAATTCTGAAAAATAATAAAGATGTTAGTTTCTCACAAAAAACACAAAACCGAATGGCAACGGATTGCTTTGTTTTTGACAACAAAGTATAAGGCTAAAAATCTGTTAAAGAGTACTAAAGAGCATTTTCGTTTGTTTGTTATCTAGTTCACCTTCTGAAAGTTTCGAAGTTGTCAAAGACAAACTCTTCAGAACGTAGCCATTCATTTATTTCCCACGACCTTTATTAAAGGTGGATTTTAAAAGAAAAGATTGAACACAAACTGATCTAATATTTGCAACGTATAATATTCTGTTTTCATAATAATTATAATGTAGTTCAAAATTTAAATCGGTTGGTAACTTAAAAAAAAAGTAACTGGTTTAACTTTGACAGCCTGCCATTATTTTTAGCTCCAGTTAAAAATAAAATACTTATTTGATTTCTATTATAAAATCTGCAATTTGTAATTTTTCAATAACATTCTATATCAAATCATCGAAATAAAATTCATTTCTTTAATATGTAGACATAAATAATAAATTATATTGTAATAATTTAAAAAAAAATTGAAAATAAAGATTTGAAAAAGGTGAAAAAAAAATACGGAATTTAATCAGTAATTCTGAGTGACTCTACCATACTATGTAATAGAATAGAATGTGAAGAAAGTCAATAGCGCTTTTAAAAGACTAAGTTTTAAAGTTCACATTATTATAATGTTAGATAATAATTGATATTTGAGGTTATTGTAATGCAGTTTATCTGAAGATTTATGACTTTATTATGTCTCAGTTTATACGGATCTCAAGGTGCGTGCAGACCATGTAACATGTCACATAACCTGTGTTTTATAACATGTCCACACCATGTAACCTTGTTTTTCAACATTGCAACATAAAACTATTGTTTTATGTCCTATTGTATTGTGTACAGTATTCTGTACACATTAGAATAACAATGTTATTTATCCATTGTTGTTCTTTAGTGCTACACGAGACAAAGTTATATAACATTGGTATACATATCAATAACATGTTATTGTAACATGTTTTATAACATTCTCTGTCCACATAATATGAAACAAATTATGTTATATAGGTAGTCTGTACGCACCGTCAGAAACCGAGCATTATTTAATTTATTCTTTTAAGCAGGCCGCACACCAACGCCACCAGCTACACGTATCGAACATTTGCGTCGCTACAATCATTGCGCTACAATTCAGCCTACTACAAATGTATTGTATATGCGCACATCGGAAGCACAGTTGTAGCGTGGCACCGCATTGAGAATGTCGACATCATCGTCTGATGACGATGATTTCTTGTTGTGGCGATTAATGAGAAAAAAAGACGTTATTGAGACGTTAAGAGAGTTTTTTTTCTATCTCTTTTCATTGATTGTTTCGCCTATCTAACTCCAAATAATTTCTGTAATCCGTCTGTTATTGTAGTTATTGAGCGTATGATTGTATAATACAGGGTTCAACCTCTGCAATAAACTCAACGTAAAATTTAATGTTTTCTTTCATTTTTGCAAACAAACGCGCCACAAAAAACGAACGTGTTCGATCTTCAATTTGTGTGGCGAGGACAACGTCTCGCTACAAAGTGCACCCGCTACAAATGTTTCCTCGGTGTGCGTGCTCACGTCCAAATATATGGGGGCGTTAAATGTGTCGCGCTTCAAGTGTGGCGCTACAGTTATCGAGTTACAAATGTATGCCTGGTGTGCGGCCTGCTTTATTCTGCTAATTTTAAATATTTCCCAGAAGACGTTTTATAATATTGAGGAGGGTGACTGTGGAAGTAGTTAGCAGTCAGCACAGTTCCATCATTATCCAACTTCAGTTTAGCTCGACACTTGTAACGAAGTGACGTCTTTTTTGAACAATAGTAGCGGAGGGTTTCTTGATGCCGAACGAAGGAGTAGCCGTTCAGCAATAACAAACGATACCCATCGCCTTGACGTGTCGGCAAAAATTCATACTGTAGCTCTGAAAAATTACCGAAATAAGAAAAAAAAAATACTAATACATATGATAACTTATTAACAAACAAAAAACTTATTAGCTAAACGATATATCTGTAAAGTCAAGTTTGACCGTATCCTATATTCGCCTCGTGTAAGTAAAGATTTTTAGACCTATACTTTTTTTCATATTATTACGTAAAGGTAAAATATTATGTTCTGGTAGGTACAATCGACAAAGTGGAATCATGACCCACCATAAGCTTATTTTTCTACACACATTCAAATACAATTAGGTCCACATTCGCGTAAACATACATATCCATGGTAACGACTTTGATCTTTGTCAATTTGACGGATACAAACGATTTATTGTCAAAATGGGTCATGATTCCACTTTGTCGATTGTACATGCAGATAGTTGGAATCTACTACCACTTTTTTAAACGACTTCAAAAAAAAAAGTAGGTTCTCAGTTCGACCTGGGGGGGTATTACAACCTTTTTTAATTCGTTGCAGTTTTTGGGCATTTGAATTTACGGCCTTAAGCAGGCTTGTTCTATTTCGTATTACAACGTACGTAATCCTGGATTACTTGTCTCTGGATGATTACGACGGGCTAGAGAATTCGTTCAAAAATCGAATCGACAATTTACCGATGATTACCGGTTTTATAAATAGTGTGTGAAAAAAATCTTTTTCATTGTAAATTTAGGAGATATTTGAGTTAAAATGTATTTTAATAACAATTTAAATATTTACAATCAAATTGAGCACAATTTATTGCCATTTTATGCAAAAACTTAATACCAAGTAAAACTCTCATAAAGGGGTTTGTTTCTGAACGATCGTATTGCGATACTTTTTTAGTCTGTGGCGGTTTTGTTTACCAAAACAAACAAGATTATCGTATTTTATTTATTTATAATGACTACGAGTATGTAGTGATTTTTACTGCATTAATAAAGAAGCACACCGTTATAATACCGCAGAGAAAGTAAGGAAACAAAATGGACTAAGTCATGAGCAGAAAATTTTGATAAATGGAGCTGTTCCAACACAACAATGTTCTAAGTTTTAAAGCAAGAGCTAGAAATGTTTCATCAAGTGAAGGAATGATAAAACCTAAGACGTTTATTCAAACTGAAAGACAGTGTACGAGTACCTAGTTCTCTTGAAATTGGCTGCGAAATTGTGGTACCAGAAGCAATAGAGGAAGTGTAATTAAAAATGTCTGCTGATACATTAAAGACTGCCCAATGTACCCAAATAAATATTGAACACAAGTTTTGGCTCCATTGGACTGTACCGTTTCTGGAATGATGCTGCGCGAGGCTATTAATTTTAAGTGTTTGAGTTGATCATACATTTTGTTTGGTTTATTCAACCCTACGTCCATTGCTACGAAAGATTATTTATTTCGTCACCGTGTCTCAAATCGAAGCTCTGTATATTTTTTTTCTTACACTGATGGAACTACGACAAATAAAACATTATTTTCAGGAGTACCATGTTTTTTATTTAGAACAATATATTACTGTATGAGTAAATGTTTACGTATATGAATCTATTGATTGCTTAAGCGTTCAGTAAATGAGTGTATAGTATATGTGTAGGTAGATGTCGTAAAAGGTAAAAACTTTGTCGTCTTTTTATGTAAAGCTCGTCAGCTGAGATTATATCGTGTATGCACTCTCCAGATATTCTGTAGTGCCTCCATTATTAATACCAAAGTTTAATTTAGTTAGTTTCAACTGTTTAAAGACAAATTAAAAGAAAACAGTCAGTAAAAGTTACTAAAATGTGGCGTAAAGTGAATGATTTTGGTGATGCCAATTTTGACAATTAATCCGGCCTTGAAATGTCATTATGTAGCTTGTAATACGAAATTTCCAGGCACAAGCACAGGCAGAAGTCGGTATGAGGTCACGTGACCATTTTACTGACTGTCGATGTGTGATCGTAATACCATTAAGGAAGGCAGTTCACTTTACGGCGTAAACTGAAAGGAATTGAGAGCTTGTAATACACCCCCTGTATGTATGTATGTATGTATGTATGTTTGTCCGCGAATATCTCGCGTTTGGCTGAACGGATTTTGATGCGGTTTTCAGGGAAGTGTTCATTACATTCTGGAGAAGGTTTTAGTATATAACACTAATAAATATCCCGTGACGTTGCCCGCATGGACCCGTTTTTGCAAAATGGGATCATAGATTTTCAGAGATGATTGCACGTTTGTCCGCGATTATCTCGCGTTTCGCTGAACGGATTTTGAAGCGGTTTTCAGAAAAGTGTTCATTACATTTTGGAGAAGGTTTTAGTATGTAACACTAATAGATATCCCGTGACGTTGTCCACGTGGATCCGTTTTTGCTTACTTGGTTTGTAGATTTTCAGGGACGATTGCATGTTTGTCTGCAATTATCCCTCGTTTGGCTGAACTGATTTTGATGCGGTTTTCAGAAAAGTGTTCTTTACATTCTGGAAAATGTTTTAGTATATAACAATAATGGATTCCTCGTAAAGTTGCCCACATAGATCCGTTTTTGTTGCTGACTAGGATTGTAGATTTTCAAAGACGCCGATTGTGTGAAGATTTTTGTTAATAAATATCTGAACTAAAAAGGGAAAAATAAAAAACTTTAAAAAAAAAAAGGGAACCGACTTCAAAACCAAACACAAAAAATCTGTAAAATAACTTTTCTTTCGGAAGTCGGTGGCCATAGTAAATGAAGTACTTAATAAAAAACAAAGCCACCGACTTCCGAAAGAAAAGTTATTTTACAGTTTTTTTGTGTTTGGTTTTGAAGTCGGTTCCCTTTTTTTTTAAAAGTTTTTTTATCTTAGTACTATCATCAAATGAGTCCTCCCACCCAGGGCAGGGCGGGAGGGACTGTCTATCTACTACTATAATATTTTGTATTATTTATGGTGTGCATAATAAAGGTTTTTCTATCTATGTATCGAGGTCATTTACAGACATATTATGTTATTCCGTAACTTTAATGTAGGTTTTTATCGTGGTGTAATTATAAAATGAAGTCTTCATTCCCGCTGAACATTAATTATGTCGAAGAAATAACCATCATCATTTTTCAGGAGATGTATTTCAGCGAACACAGACACAGATTTTATAAGCGATGATAGCTGGTTTTGGAATTTGGATTCAAAAATGCGCATCATCGGCACAGCGCCATCTAGTGGTGAGCGGCGGAAACTTTTTATTGACAACTGCATCAGTACCTCCGTTTATAATATCTTATACACATAGATGGTGTGTTACAGTATTAGAATTTTTTCATTCCGATAATTTAACGTTATGTCCATTGAGAGACTTGAAGTATTTAAAAAGAGGCTAAAGAGGATTATTGTGTGTGTGTAGTCACAACTCTCTACGCCATTAGAGTCCAGCTTCACTGTAGCTCGGCAATGGACTTCTACCGGTGACTATTTTGATTTTGAACAATAAAAGCGGTTCCCTTGCTAACGTCAAACCAGTCGCAGTCGTACAATGGGGTATCGTAGTACCCAGTAAATTATACTGGGTTGTGGAGGCCATAGGCCAACTACTACGCCTAGTAAAATAATGATAATTATTCAGCTGCATCTAGTTCAACTAAGGCTAGGCAAATGATGCTTTGATAAAGTCGGAAATACTAGAAGCCGTTTCACAGCAATAAACTATTACCTTTTCTGATTCGTAAAAGTTTATATTGGAGCTCTTAAAAATTACCGGAATAATCAAAATATTAGACTTTCAGCAGGCCTGGCGCACTCCGCGGTGTAGCCACGTCAACGAGGCCCCCGCGTGTGCTTGTAGTATGAAACTGCATAACGCGCGGGCGCACCGTGGACGGGTTTACCAGTCGGTTGCCGCCCGCCGCCCGTTTCTCACGCTTTCCGTACATATTTTTACTTTATTCTCACGAGCAAAGATTTTACATTTGCTTGTTTTGGGAAGTGACACTTCTGTGCGTAGTACTTTTAAATATTCTGTGATTTCAGTAAAGTCATACGAACCAACTGAGAGAAATTAAAATAACAAATTAAAAATAATGGTATTTCTACGTTATTTATTTAGATTACTATGCATCTCTGTACAAAAATATGTATTTTTATATTCGACGTAATTCCATGTTGAATTACATGCTACTGCACTGTACATACAGCTGTAGATATATAAAAGTAATTCATAATTTTACACACATTAAGATGAACATTAATTTAAATATAGGTAATTCATAATATTGTAGTGGTCGACCTGCAAGTGGAATACCACTGATTACTACTAAAAACGAATGACAATTCTCGTGTAAATAATTAAACACAATAGAGCCATCATTATAAATGTTAATTAAATTAATAATACCTATTATTGGCATCTGATAAAACTGGAACATGGCAGGAAAAAGCTTAGGTAGATGTAGATAATGAGCCTTAGAAAAGTCATCTTACAAAAAACTGACTGCCAAATAAATTATATTTCTTTCTTTCTAGAAACATAAGTAGTCAATGGGATCTTAAGGGCGCATAACCATAAAGTTGGCAACGTCGCTAAAAGCTATATTTCTCATTTCCACACAGTAACATTGCCAAATTAATTTAAACTTGTTAATATTTCCCAGCCATTTGCGACGTTGCCAACTTTCAGAATATTCGCTCTTAAGTATTTATTCTGAAATTTTAACATATGACCCCGTAGAAGTCTTGATGTACTGAGGAGGGGGATGATTATGTGTGAAGTTTCCATTTTCAATAGCACCCTTAGAGTCTAGTTTCACTTTAGCCTTGCATTGAAAACCTGCTGTTTGTTTTTTAGAACAATAAAAGCGATTGCTTTCAATATGTTGAGAATACGTGTAGCCGTTTAGCATTAACAATTTTTTCCCTTTTCTTGTGGGTATAAATTCGTACGGTGATTCTGGAAATTGATCAAAATATTATCCTTTAGCAGCAAAAGCATATACAAACCAGCTACTTAAAAATAGTAAGTATTTAATGAGATTGATATTACGTTTTTAGTAAAATTCATATATTTCATAGTCCATATTGTACCTATATTTAATTTTATTTTAATAACTACTCAAACATATTTTTAACATACTTATTAAACTAAATAATTACGTAAATGCAATGAAAAAGTACAAAATATGTCAATTTGCCAATTATTTTTTCACAATACGATATACAAAAACGTATAACTATTAAGTAAAAAATAAATAGTGGATCCGATTATTTTTATACAACATGATTGTAAAAGGAGAACTGGTGGCCTACCATGAACTCTTAACGCAATCCAGTTTAGGTTGTGGGAAAGAGATGGCGCTAGACGACTAGTATAGCTCTGTTTCTTTCCCACTATCTAAACTGGATCGCGTTAACAGCTCGTGGTAAGGCCTCAGAACATCATGTAAAAAAGTGACACCTCAAAAAAGGTGTTCTACTTTTTAATCCGTTATTTTAATGAATTTCCCAGAAGATGTCTTGAAATACTGAGGAGGGGGATGATTGTGAATGTAGTATCCGCTCTCTATGCCGCCGTTAGAATGTAGCTTCACTTTGGCTTTGCAATTGTACCCTCCGCTTTGCTTTCTCGAACAATAAAAGCGGTTGCTTTGTTGATCTCGATAGTATGTGTAGCCCCTTAACATTAACAAACAATTACCTTTACCTCGACTCGTTGGTATAAATTCGTACTGAAAATCTGGAAAATAACCGAAATGAGTTTATTCATTTTATTTATTTAAACTTCATGTACAAACAGTGGTACCTACATAGGCAACTTAATGGCACAAGGCATTCTCTACCAGTCAACCATTGGGATAATTAAAAAAATATTGTGGTAGAGTGCAAAAAAATAAAAAATAAATAACCAAAAAAAACTAGCAAACAGACAACATTTATAAAAAAATATATTAAATGTTATATTTGTGGGGATTTTTGGTGCATCACTCATTCAGTTTCAGGTCGACATATTCGGAGCTTGGACGGAGGCTGCTCCTAATTTGGTGAATATATTGAATTGGTACATATTCCATTTAATGTTTGATTTATAAATATTGACTAGTTGTCCTATTTCTACATTATAACATTCTATCTTCTTTTTTCTCAACTATGCGCACACGAAACGAAATGACAGAAGGCCGGAATTAATCGCTTCGTGGTCAAACCGGGGTGCATGCTTCTGCAGCTGCACCGAGCTTGCATGTACATCATTCGTGGCGTTACTCAAGCGCACTGTTATTTATTTAGATCGTGTGTGTTCGCCTCTTAAGAGCAATGAGTAGTGTATGTCGAAAAGCTAATTCGCATACAACGAGTATTCACCTCATAAAACCGTGCGTGGGTTAAAAAAAAAATTACATTTTATTTTTGTATAAGTATAATTTGTATATCCTTAAAAATAAACAGTATTTTTGTGTTAAAGATACAATTTCATGTATGATTCTTGAGAGTTTCAGAGAAAACTCACCTATTTTGTAGTGACATTACTACCTAAGGGGGTGAGATTTCTTTGAAGCTGACTGTACCTATTTGGACTGCGAGTGAGCAACAATTCACATATAACACGGAAAAACTTATTCTAATAAATAATATACATGATGATATTAATGAACATTATATCAAAATAATAATGTATCTACATTATGATAAGAATTAGAAAAATACATAAAGGACTTTTTACTTCCAACTATTTAACATTTTTCTTAATGTAGTGTTCATATCATTATATTTCCTCTTGCGCTTAACTAAAAAACAATAAAATTGCCAATAAAATCTAAAAAGCAAATTGACAGTACAAAATGGCGAAGCAGTGAAACGTGAATGAATGCAAACTTTGGTCAGGTTCTGTGAAACTACAACAAGAGTATAAAATCTAATTTCTTCGAACGAAACACCTCTCATAATTGTGATCGAACTTCACTTACAGGTAAGTTTTTAATTAATTACATCGATAACATAATAAAAAAGTGAATTCAACGGTTTTCAGGATGTCAGAAACTACATATCAGAAATTTTAACGTATTGTCCAGAAGATGTCTTATAATACTTTGGAGGGGGATGATTGTGGGTGTAGTAACCGCTCTCTATCTCGCCATTAACACCCAGCTTCACTTTGGCCTTACAATTGTAACCACCTGATTGTTTTTTTAAACAATAGAAGCGATTGGTTTGTTGATGTCGATTGTATGAGTAGCTGTTTAGCAGTAATAAACAACCTCTACCTCGAGTGGCCGGTATAATTTCGTACTGAAGCCCTGGAAAATGACCGGGAAAGCAAAACAAAAAATTATAGGTACTCGTAATAACTCAACACAATAGTCTAACTGACTTACTAAATTTATAAGTCCGACAGTTAGAATATCAAAATTTATTTGACCACGGTATTTTTCCTTTTGTTACATAAACCAAGCGCTTTTAAAAATCAATAAAGGTCACCCGGTCGGTGTAATATTACAGGCGTTATGACGTCACAAGCCATCACTCCCGAATTTCGAAGCGGTTCACCTTTATCAATATTGATGATTTAAAAAAAAAATACGTGTTCATGTTTTTCAATACTCTAACTGACGTACTAGACAGATTTTCAATTTATTTATTCAGTAAACTACTCTAGTATTCAATTGCATGAAATCGGAACACCATAATACCACCATAATATAAGCAGTGCAGATGCGGCGAGATGTTTTTTTCATGACAGTGAGTAGTTTGTCATACCGAGCGAATAAAAATACGAATATAGAACCAGATGTTTACAATGTGTAGTACCTCTACCTACCTATTCCTTAAGGAACCCATCTGTTTTTTTTTTTGCAATTAATTAATTTTATTTGTTCGCATCGTGTTTTAGCCTCGTGTGCACCCCTCGTTCACACGAGGCTAAAACACGATAAGAAAAACGTCATAAATTTCATTATTGAGTTTTCTATTTAATGTTTGACCCAGTCTACCAAAAAGTAATACTTGACATTCACATACAAACAGTGACTTATTATTAAAATTTTATAAATCTTAATATGAGGAAACCATAGAAAACAATTATAGAAAGAAAACTTTAGGATGATAATGATAACGGTCATTACATGATACAATAAGATGAAATAATCATGCACACAAATCTCTAAATCTAGTCTAAAGAAAGAAAGATGATCTAGGGGTGCGTCCACATCATATTTGCGGGTACTTGCGGCGCCAACGACGATATAGTACTAGACTCCTAATAACAGGCGACCGATGTCTGCCAACACATTAGGCAAAAAAGTCTTATATTCGTCTCATTTCGACCAATCTTGTGAGCCGTAAACCTAAACATACGTTGAGACAGCACAGACCTTGAGTTAGCCAATCACAACGCAGTACCCCGTCCCCCTCGCTTACGTAGTACCTCAGCAAGTTGGCAGAATAGTTTTTGTTCTTTAGATCGTGTATGCGGAGTCTAGTATTAAGGTCTCAGCACACATATGGGATCGGAAAGGGATCGTAACCGTAACGCCTTTCGCCTCGCTGTCAACCAGGCGTCAACCTACCGTATGCACGTAACGAAAGCGTATCAGCAGCGCCTGTACGTCAACTCGGCTACGGCTAGGCGACACCGCGCTTACGCCTCGCCGCCCCCTGGCTGACCTGGTTGGCACCAGTTCGGGTACGGAGAGACGTAAGCGCGGGGACGGAGAAACGTAAGTGCGGGGACGATGAGCCGTAAGCGCGGGAATTCAAGTTCGGAGCCTGTTCCGAGGCGAGGCGATTACGTTATTATTCCGATATGTGTGCGTTGCAGTAGGGAGTTTAATACAAACCATTCTGAACGGCTCGAGGCGATACGGTGACGATCCCTTTCCGATCCCATATGTGTGCTGAGACCCTTATATTGTCGTAGTGCGGCGCATTCGCCAGATGTGGACGCACCCTAAAGACATAGGAAACTCTCATTTTATTACATACTAGCTGTTCCCCGCAGTTTCTCCCGCTGCTCGGCTCTTATTCGTCGTAGCCTGATGTTTTAAAACCTATGGCCTTCCTCGATTAATACACTATCCAACGCAAAAATATTTTTTCATTTCAATCCAGCAGTTCTTATGATAAGCGCGTTCAACCAGACAAAAAACAAAATCTCAAGGTTTATACTTAATCCTAATATAATATTTCTAAATGTTTATTTGTAACGTTGTGGATTACCAACGTTGCATTTCAAAACTATAAATAGTTCATTGACACTTTCACTGTCCGCGCAGCGACACAAATACCTAAACAATAGTCGTGAGTCACATGTGATTCATCGGACAGGGAAATGGTTAATATATAAATTTGTAGGTATCTAGTAAATATTCTTGAATTACGTCGAGACAAAAAGTAATTTATAAGTGGGTAGTTCTAAACTGGTAGTAACATTTGACAGTTCTGTAGTGACAGAACTGTGGAATGTTCTAGCTGCGGATAAGTGAGTGGCAATGCTTATGCTGTCTCGCTCTCACACGTGCAAAGTCCAATTCCCCTTCTCTTTGAGCGAGGCATTTTGTAGCAATCAGCTGGAACGTAACACAGTATAGAAATAATTACCGCGAACGCTGGACGTAGTAGTAGACGTAGTTCCTCACTATACTAGGACTATCTAATTTTACTCGTCCCAGACTTAGACAGTTTTTTAGTCAAATAATAAATATTTAAATTCGATATATATTATTAAATTCTGTGTAAGTTCACCCCGGTTTAAGGGTAAGTTGCCAAACCAAACCTTTATAACTGCTAGCTATTGTGTTTATATCTTTTTGTATTGAGCAGTTACCTACAGACTTATTATTTTGTGTTCTAATTTTTCTTTGTTAGGTTTTTATTCCGTTAAGCCTCGAATGTTCCATACGCTCGTAGGCCTATAAATAATGTTGTGTTAACGCTTCACGCTAATTTAATATTGTGTACCTGCCATGTAAACTCCGTTCTGATGTTGACCAAACTCACAAACGCCTCAAGCGCTTTACGTCCTAGGCTTTCGCTTACGCTGCGAGGTCATCATCAGAGAGGATTTGCAGTGGACCTTTTATTTACCGCTGGACGTTGGTTCCAGGGAACAAGATTGGGGTTTAAATTACCCATCCTCAACGTTCGTTGAGTTCGACAGCTGACTCACGCTACCGAACGTTCGAGGCCTGCGCACACACAGCACCTAGCCGCACACAGCTGACCAGCCGGCGCATCCACCATCCTGTCCCTGGGGTCTCTCTCACCTCGGGACAACTCCTCGCCCATCGTGTCTCTGCACTACGCGATAAGCCAGGACAGTACTTAGTGCGCCTACTTCCACGGAACGATTAAATACCAAGTGACGGCTGTGAACCACGACCTTATAATAAATTTATTGTAAACGTTGGTGAGTTCTTTTATTCAACTCACCCGCTAACCGTTACATATTATTAAATTATATATTTTCAATAATATTTTAAAATGTAAAATATAGTTATGTAAAAAAACGAATAAAGGAAATAATATAATAGTATAAGGTAGTTTCCCTAAAAAAATTAATTAGTCCGTCTTTTAGATTATTCAAAAATAATGGACACGTATTTTTTATTTTTTATTTGTAAATTAGACCAAAAATGACAAAGATATAGCCTATTAAAGTTACGTGTGACGTCATTTTTCGCATTTTTCGCGCAGGGTGACGTCACAGGTAACTTAAATAGGCTCTTTGTTATTTTTTGTTTAATCGAAAAAAGAAAAAATACGTGTTCAATATTTTTTAATAATCTAAAATACGGACTAAATAGAATGTAATTATTTTGGACCCTGGAAACTACCCTATTATTAGTATAGATTTTTATCAGTAACTTTAATGTACTCTCCCAAAGAGGTCTTGTAGTATTGTGGGGGGGGATGATTGTGTGCGTAGTCAGCGCTCTCTATGGCGCCATTAGAGTCCAGCTTCACTTTAGCTCGGCAACTGAATCCTGCCGTCAACCTACTTGAACAATAATAGCGGTTGCTTTGATGATCTCGGGAATATGTGAAACCGTTTAGCAGTAACAAACTATTGCCTTTCTTGGTTGGTATAAATTCGTACTGGAGTTCTGGAAAATAGGCGGAATAAAAAAAAAATTAAGAATATATACCAAGATTTCGGAAATGCTATTTTTGAAATTGACTTAAAAAAGTTACTAATACCAAAAAACATTTTTTCTTTTTTTTTTTTGACATGACGTTTATTAGAAAAATAATTTATAAATACAATTGATTTAAAGAGTGAGCAAAATTTGAATTTTATTTAAATTAAATCCATTTTTAATTAACACATTTTTTTTTCTTTTTAATACCTAAGTAATATTTTCGTTTAATTATTGGTACATACTTGTAAATTATATATTATTAACTGTGCATGGTCGTTAATTACCTTAAATGTTGAAAAGCGACATTAAAAAAAAATAGTTCATGGCCACTCCACTAAAAAATCTTTTTAAATTATACACTATCAAAAACACACAAAAAGAACAAAAATCAAGCGAATATAAGTTATAATACGACTCTGTCTCGAATTGTCAAAATCAAAAACAGAAGTTACTAGGACCTCAGAGATTTTATCTATTTATTTTTCTGGAAGTTTAATAAATTTTCCTTTATTAGATGTTCTAAAGTACTGAGGACAGGGATGATTATGGGTGTAGATACCACTCTCAATAACGCCGTTAGCATTCAGCTTCACTCTAGCCTTGCAATTAATATTTGACTGCTTTTTCGAACAATAGAAGCGATTGCTTTGTTTATTTCGAGAGTATGTGAAGCCGTTTAACAATAACAAACTTTTGCCTTCCTTGGTTGGTATAAATTCGTACTTGAGTTCTGGAAAATGACCGGAATAAACAAAAATATATAATATAAAATAAAGTAACATAACATTTTTTTATTTTAAAAGCTGGTTAAATAGGGAAGATTATTTCTTTTGTTATTTTTGAAATTGAGATACAAAACAAAATAAATTGACGCTTATTATTCGCCTTTATTGCCCGTGACTTAAAAAAACTAGTCTTAAACAAACAAAAATAGTTTCTTTTAAGAACAGTTTTACATATTTGATATGTTTATTGGAAAAACGTTCACGTACATTATTCTGGAAGTTTAATATATTCTCCATTAGATGTCTTAAAGTACTGAGGACAGGGATGGTTATGGGTGTAGATACCTCTCTCAATAACGCCGTTAGCATTCAGCTTCACTTTAGCTTTGCAATTAACATTTGACTGCTTTTTCGAACAATAGAAGCGATTGCTTTGTTTATTTCGAGAGTATGTGAAGCCGTTTAGCAGTAACAAACTTTTGCCGTTTTTGGTTGGTATAAATTCGTACTTGAGTTCTGGAAAATGACCGGAATAAACAAAAATATATAATATAAAATAAAGTAACATAACATTTTTTTATTTTAAAAGCTGGTTAATAGGGAAGATTATTTCTTTTGTTATTTTTGAAATTGAGATACAAAACAAAATAAATTGACGCTTATTATTCGCCTTTATTGCCCGTGACTTAAAAAAACTAGTCTTAAACAAACAAAAATAGTTTCTTTTAAGAACAGTTTTACATATTTGATATGTTTATTGGAAAAACGTTCACGTACATTATTCTGGAAGTTTAATATATTCTCCATTAGATGTCTTAAAGTACTGTGGACAGGGATGATTATGGGTGTAGATACCTCTCTCAATAACGCCGGTAGCATTCAGCTTCACTCTAGCCTTGCAATTAATATTTGACTGCTTTTTCGAACAATAGAAGCGATTGCTTTGACCATCTTGAGAGTATGTGAAGCCGTTTAGGAGTAACAAACTTTTGCCGTTTTTGGTTGGTATAAAATCGTACTGGATGTCTGGAAAATGGTTGAAATGAAATGAACAAAATAAATACAATAAGGCAACCTAATTTCCATTCTACTACAAAAAGTTACACTTTTTTTTTTAAAAAGCGTTCAAAAAGTTTGAAGTGAATTAGTATTTAGTTTATCTTTGTGGTAACTGGTTTATGTTTTGTTTCAATTTTAAGAATCAGTAAAAATCAGCAAGATTCCAATGTCATGTTAATTTTGCGGAAAGCAATTATTAATTACAGTGTATGTAGCAAAGCTTTGCTCATATCCAGTTTTCGACTAGTTGGAGGATGTAGAAAAATAATAATACTTACCTATAATGTATTATTATTTTTACTTTTAGAAATAACATAATTTTGTGAATACAGTAAATCATGTTCAAGTGAAATCTGCGTACATAAAAAACGAGAGACAATATCTCAGGATGATTTTCTAAGATCTTGAGATATTGTCTCTCTCGCTCTTTCATCAATCATTTATGTTTATTAATTAACTTTAAAATATTGTCCGCTTTTAGTTTTATAATACCGAGCAGGAGGATGATTGTGGTCATTTTCTAAGCTCTCTATGGCTCCTTGTAAGTTAAGCTTCACTCTGGCCTTGCAATTGTAACCACCTGATTGTTTCTTTGAGCAATAGAAGCGGTTGCTGAGTTTATCTCGAGAGTACGTGTAGCCGTTTAGCAGCAATAAATTGTTGCCTTCGCCTCGATTGGTTGGTATGAATTCGTATTTTAAACCTGGAAAAAGGACGAAGTAAGCATATTTACTTTTAATGATAAGTATTAACAAAAACCAGAAGTGTAATAGCATGCCTAAAAGTTTTGGACATCGCCGTTACCTTTTAGATTTTTTACAGTAAAAATCTTTCAAAACAGTCACTATTATTCCACAATATTCTTAGGCCCGCTTGCAGAAGCCCGGGATATCTTTTAACTCAGAGTTAGTTGCTAACACAAGGTCCGATTGACAGTTTGTCATACAATATTGTCAATTTAACCTCTTGTTGGCAACTAACTTTTTTGACAGCTTCTTCGAACATTACCAAATCATAACAAGATGAACAAAAAAAAATAACTGTCAACGCTATACAATTTTATTTGTGTACGTATTCTATTTACATATTTTTTTCTTCTAAATATTGTACGTTCAATTACTTACGTATTACCAAACTGACAATAAGATCTAGGTCCATCTACTGAAAACAATGTTTACATTCTCGTCACAATAAGAAGAAACAATAATGCAAATGTAAATTGTGGTTCTCTTTTTTCGATAGACAAAGACAGAAGTTATTGTGACCTCAAAAACTGAGGACTTAAGAGCGTTATCGCAAAATTGAGTAACTCGAAAAGTAGCGGCGACTGGCGGTGAGTGCGCCTGTGTGCGTGGTTCACCCTTCTTGATACACACACGTACCGAGGCAGGGGCGCGTAACACGGCTCACTAAGGTTTACTTATAATTGTATTGAGAAAAAAATACAAGATATGGAACGTGTTATTAAGATAAAGAAATACAAATATTATAAGACAGTGAAACTTGTAGCATAAAGGTAATATATTTATACCTCTCCTAACTTATTATAAATGCGAAAGTGATTTTGTTTATTTATTATACTTTTACGTTAAAACAGCTGAACGGGATTTTTTTTAGCTTGTTAAAATCATCAAATGAGTCCTAACGAGGACATAGGATACCTTTTCTCCTGATATTCCCACGAGATCATGATCTATGCGGGTGACATCGCGGGGTGCAGCTATTCCTTACTAATATTAGAAAGAGAAAAGATTTGTATGTTCGTATATTTGTATGTTTGTAATGGATAAACTCAAAAATGATATGACCGATTTTGAAAATTCTTACACCTGCATAAAGATACAGTATCAGTGGATATATATATATGGTCTATAACTTTATCGACATCCACGCGGGCCAAACCGCGGGCGGAAGCATATATTTTATATATAATATTTTAATTCCAAACCATTTTTAGCTCAAAAACGGCTGGATCGATTTTCATAATCTTTGATTTGTTGGATTTTTCTCCGTCCCGAGAAGCAGAATACTTATCGGAAATATTGACGATAAAAATGTTTTTCATGGTTCTCTATTGTGTGACCTAACTTTTTTATACATAATCTAATGTGACATAATTTTTTTTGTCCTAATCATCATTTGTCCGAATAATAACTTGCCCGAACTTAATACCACATAATTTCAAATGCCATAACATTGAAATTCCTAAATACTGTATGTTCTAAATTTGTTTGTCATAAATATAACAATCTATAATATACAAAATACATAAAACCGATTGCCATAAAATACATAAGTCCTAAAGTTTGTTTTGTTATTGATTACCACCCAATAAGCAAAATCGACGGAGCCCCGCTTCGCGGGGCTCCTATTTCTGCGTGCAAGATTTAAAGTAACCTAACCCTTCGAACCTAACCTGTCCGTGTCGGGGTGCCCACAAGTCCCGAGCTCGCTTCGCTCGCTCTTGGATCCCAAGATCTTCGGTTTCTAAGCAATTTAATGAAATATCAGTTTTACTATACCTAATTGAACATTCGGAATAATACACTTTATGTAATACAATGATTAGGACATATGACTTTATTTCATACAAAATTAGGAGATTCAATTATTATGATACTAGATATTATGCCAGAACAGCTTTAGAAGTGAAAATAATTATGTAAAACAATATTTAGAACTTTTGATTATTATGGTTACTGAATTTTATAGCAAACGTGTTATGGATAATGATTTTCGGACAAATAATTTTAGGTGACGAAAAGGGATACCGTTTTTCATACGTACATTTAATATGAAACGGATTTTTAATGATATCTCGAAAACGGATTGACTAATTTCGATGATTTTTTTGTGGGGTATGTAGGTACGGTAGATAGGTAGGGAAGATAATTTTGATAGGGTGGGTAGTAGGGTAAGGTATAATAGGCACTTAGGCAGGTAGGTAGTTAGTACACTAGTCGGATAGGTAGAGTAAATTGGATAGGTGGGCAGGTAGATTTATTCGCCGAGTTAGCTGGACCCCAATCGCGCTATTTTCTTTTCAACGAAATCGCAATTGAACCGCTAACATAACACAACTTTTTGACAGTTTCGTATCGCGCTAAAATTTTGACAGCAAGTTGAGACGCACCGCGATCGTAGCTGGAACGTAACCACTGTCAAACGTAAAGTTGATGGGAAGCTACATTTTTAGGATCGTTATTGCATCGTTGGAGTGTTTTGTCATTGTTGTGAAGTGATTCTGAGTGAAAATCTTGCAAAAATAACAACATTACCATGTACGACTACATAGATTTATTGGAGAAATCTCATGAATACGATCCAACTTTGGTTAGCGTTTGAACTTACAACGCAATACCAAAATCAGAACAGCTGAATCGAAACCTAACCACTGTCGCAATCGAACCATAACGTTATCGTATACGTTTGCAGACGTTTTAAATTAGCGCGATTGGCCTCCTGGTGTAGGTACTCGTATTTAAGAAAAACATTAAATATATTTTTAGTAATATATGTATTTTGTAAAAACATAAAATAGCAATAATTTTAATTTTATAATACAACTAGTATTTGCGCGTTGCGCGAGCTGCAAGCAGCTCGCGGGGTCGTGTTTTGAAAAGTATTTCTTACTTAGAATTTTTTGCATTCGCCATTTTAGTTTTGACCTTACTATCGGCTTAAGCATCCTCGAAAACTATTAAAACGACTCCCATGATGAACAATTCAAAAATTATCGCAACCGCCATCTTGGATTTTGATTTTAACCTTACCATCGGCTTTAGCATCCTCGAAAACCATGAAAACGACATCCATGATGATATCTTTTAATTTTTTGCTGTCGCCATCTTGGATTTTGATTTTGACCTCACCATCGGCTTTAGCATCCTCGAAAACCATGAAAACGACTCCCATGATGAACAATTTGAAAATGATCGCAGCCGCCATCTTGGATTTTGATTTTGACTTCACTATCATCTTTATTACCCTCGAAAACCATGAAAACGACATCCATGATGATATCTTTGAATTTTTTGCCGTCGCCATCTTTGATTTTGATTTTGACCCCACTATCGGCTTTAGCATCCTCGAAAACCATGAAAACGACTCCCATGATGAACAATTCGAAAATGATCGCAGTCGCCATCTTGGATTTTGATTTTGACTTCACTATCAGCTTTATTACCCTCGAAAACCATGAAAACGACATCCATGATGATATCTTTGAATTTTTTGCTGTCGCCATCTTGGATTTTGATTTTGACCTCACCATCGGCTTTAGCATCCTCGAAAACCATGAAAACGACTCCCATGATGAACAATTCGAAAATTATCGCAGCCGCCATCTTGGATTTTGATTTTGACTTCACTATCATCTTTATTACCCTCGAAAACCATGAAAACGACATCCATGATGATATCTTTGAATTTTTTGCTGTCGCCATCTTTGATTTTGATTTTGACCTCACTATCGGCTTTAGCATCCTCGAAAACCATGAAAACGACTCCCATGATGAACAATTCGAAAATGATAGCAGTCGCCATCTTGGATTTTTATTTTGACTTCACTATCAGCTTTATCACCCTCGAAAACCATGAAAACGACATCCATGATGATTTCTTTTAATTTTTTGCTGTCGCCATCTTGGATTTTGATTTTGACCTCACCATCGGCTTTAGCATCCTCGAAAACCATGAAAACGACTCCCATGATGAACAATTTGAAAATGATCGCAGCCGCCATCTTGGATTTTGATTTTGACTTCACTATCATCTTTATTACCCTCGAAAACCATGAAAACGACATCCATGATGATATCTTTGAATTTTTTGCCGTCGCCATCTTTGATTTTGATTTTGACCCCACTATCGGCTTTAGCATCCTCGAAAACCATGAAAACGACTCCCATGATGAACAATTCGAAAATGATCGCAGTCGCCATCTTGGATTTTGATTTTGACTTCACTATCAGCTTTATTACCCTCGAAAACCATGAAAACGACATCCATGATGATATCTTTGAATTTTTTGCTGTCGCCATCTTGGATTTTGATTTTGACCTCACCATCGGCTTTAGCATCCTCGAAAACCATGAAAACGACTCCCATGATGAACAATTCGAAAATTATCGCAGCCGCCATCTTGGATTTTGATTTTGACTTCACTATCATCTTTATTACCCTCGAAAACCATGAAAACGACATCCATGATGATATCTTTGAATTTTTTGCTGTCGCCATCTTTGATTTTGACCTCACTATCGGCTTTAGCATCCTCGAAAACCATGAAAACGACTCCCATGATGAACAATTCGAAAATGATCGCAGTCGCCATCTTGGATTTTGATTTTGACTTCACTATCAGCTTTATTACCCTCGAAAACCATGAAAACGACATCCATGATGATATCTTTGAATTTTTTGCTGTCGCCATCTTTGATTTTGATTTTGACCTCACTATCGGCTCTCGCAGGTTCGCTCCACTCAGAACCTACCTACCTACCTAGATAAAGTCTTGTATGCAACTGTTATAATTAGGTATTAAAACATTCATAAACAATAGTTGCATAAATAACTATTACGAATAAACTCTATTTTTAGATTGTACAAAACTTACCTTTAAAACATAGAACATGACTACAATTATATCATAAGTACAAAGAATACTTAAATTAAAACTGCTGACGACCTCTGGATTATCTGTTAAAACTACGTAACGCACACTAAGGCGCGCGGGGCCGCGAGCAACATAGGTCCGTCCTCTAGAAGCCCTCGGGCGCTACTGGCCGTACGCGCGACGTACATCAACTAATAAAGCATTATTTTAGAAATTTGTAATAAAAAAATGTGAAAGTAAAAAAATTAAAAAAAATATATAAAGTAAAGGTAAAGTTTTATACTATAGTGTGTTTTACTTTTTTTGTTCTTTTCTTTCTTATTTTGTCATTAAAACAATGTTTAAAATGCACACATTTTAGATCAATACTGCTTTCGAATATTGTTTTTTTTTGCGTCAATTCAATTTTTATTTCAATATTCTAATCAATCTGCAACCTTGAAGACTGTATGACCAGTACATACATATTTTTTTTAGATTTTTTCGTGTTACCATTTTGATACAAATGGCAGGAGAAAACCTAATGTTTAACGTTTGCTTGAAATTGGCTGTCGGAAAATTGCTATTTCTTCTAATATTAACTATTATAACAAAATTCTAATCAATCTGCGAACTAAAACAAAGTCAGATTTATGATTTTTCATTGAAATATTATGCGATTACCCTTTTAAAACAAATATCGAGGACTTGGAAAAGTACGTATTTTTGGTCAACCACCCAAATTATGTGAGCAGCCTCTTAAGACTTTATCTATTTAATTCTGGAAGTTTAACGAATTCTCCATTAGATGTCTTATAGTACTGGGGACGAGGGTGGTTATGGGCGTAGATACCACTCTCAATAACGCCGTTTGCATCCAGCTTCACTTTAGCTTTGCAATTAACATTTGACTGCTTTTTTGAACAATAGTAGCGATAGCTTTCCTTATATCGAGAGAATGTGTAGCCGTCTAGCAGTAGCAAAGTGTTGCCCTTGCATCGATTGGTTGGTATGAATTGGTATTCGTACTGAAGGTCTGGAAAACAAGCAATGAGCAAAATAAGCATAATGTTTTATTGTGCGGTGATCAGGAAAAAATATTTGAAAATGTTAGCAGCGAGTCATTTTCACTCGCACTTAGTAGCATGCATGCGTGACATTCCGATTGAATATGCTCGCGGCGAATGTTCGTATCCAAGACGATGTGAAGACCCAAAAAAAAAACTTTTATTTTTATTTATAGTTAAGACCGAAAGTGAAGTGCAATGTTTTTTAATTATATTCACAGGTCAGTAAGTAGGTACTGTATTAGATTAAATAATTATTGATTTATTGTATAATTTACTTATAGTAATACCTAAGTGTTGACTATTATTTTACATTTTTCTAATGGTAAATTTATACTATTCTTGGTTTTTTCACGCCAGTTAAAATAGGAAAGAGAGAAACTGACTTCTGAGGGCTTACCACGAGCTCTAAACGCGATCTTGTTTAGGCTGTGGGAAAGAGACAGAGCTATACAAGTCACCTAGCGCCATCTCTTTCCCACAGCTTAAACTGGATCGTGTAAAGAGCTTGTGGTAAGGCCTCAGAAACCTGTGAAATTATCAGGTTTTATCCATAAAATTACTTATTTAACTAGTAGTAGCACGGAGGGTGATTGTGGGAGTAGTCACCACTTACTATGGCACCATTATCACCCAGCTTCACTTTAGCGCGGCAGTTTATATTCGATTGTTTCTTTGAACAGTAGTAACGATTGCTGAGTTTATCTCGAGAAAACGTATAGCCGTTAAGTAACAAACGATATGCTTTTCCTCGACCTGGTAGGAATTCGTACTGTAGCTCTGTAAAATGAACAAATAATAATCATATATTTACAAAGAATGCTGCTTGAAATTTAAAAAGTGCAGAGGCGGTTGCTTTCTGAAAGTTGGCAACATTGCAAACGGTTTTGAGCTTCGGTTACGCGTTCTAATATTTATTTACCTTTTTGTATATGACTTGTGTTTTAAGAAAACGAGAAAATGGACCGAATAAAAAAATTAGAAACCAAAATAAATTATTTTGCTTCATTTAATATGTAGTAAGTATTTCACAATTCAGTGCACTAAATAACTCTAGAATCAAAAGTAATTAGACTTTAAGTAATATTAGCAAAACAGAAAAACGAAACAAGCCAGAATGGCCGAACTCCATAACATAAAAAAATAAATTCTATGCAAATCAATATTCTTCTTTTTATAAAATAAATACTAATATTCCCTTCACGCCACATTATGAAAAAACACGGTAGAAAAATAGTCTATCTGACTCTCAAAAGTGTCAAAGGTTTCTTTCTAGGACATCAAAAACTGTTTATCGGTTTTTCTTTTTTCTACTTTTCGATTTTTCTTTTTTGTCATTTAGGTACCAGATATTTTTAAGACTCTTAAGACATCTGTAAGCTGCCAGTATCCTATGGTTGGACTCGGGTCGAAGGTAGGTTGTGTTCCACGCGCTTCTCAAAGCAAGCCTGCCGGGGTCGTGGGACTAAGGAATTACCGTGACCCCAGAGCGTAAAGGGCTATTGATGGACACCGTGGCGTGGATTTTAGTCAGTACGAGCCTGACAGTCCCTCCCGCTCTGTCCTGGGTTCTCACCGAGTGCAGGGACTCATTTGATGATTTTACCACGTAAAAAAAATAAAAAATGACTCTTAAGGCACTGTAAGCTGCCTGTTATGTATCCTATGGTACCCCACTCAATTTTGTTTTGATAATTTAACGTATTTTAACGTATTCTCCAGTAACTGACTTAAAGTACTGAGGAGGGGGATGAGAGTGGTTTAAATCGACACTTTCTATAACACCATTCGCACCTAACTTCACTTTAGCCTGACAATTGATACCTATTGATTGCTTTTTTGAACAATAATACAGATTTGTCTGATTTTTTCAAGAGTACGTGTAGCCGTTTATCAGTAACAATTGATTTCTCGACTTGCCACGATGCGTTGGTATGAACTCGTATTTCAATTCTGAAATTTTTCCAAAATTATTTAATTAAGTAATTATTTTCGTATTGAAACATCCGAAAAAGTGACGGTACTTGAACCCATTTTACATAAATCAAAATCATAATTATATCGCACTGACGACGTCATAATTATAACTTATGAAGACCACGCATGTTTCTCTACAGAACAACCGAAAACCACCCGCTATTTTATTATAAATGTATAATAGCGGGTAAGTATATATTTTATAAGAACTAAATAATAATACTTCAGGAATAAAAACAAAACATTCTGAATAATTTTAACATTTAATTTAACAATCAATACAATTTTTAATCAAAATATGTTCCGTATCGTGCAACAGCAAAAATTAAAAATAATTATAATTAGGTGCCCAGTAATTTAATATGATTTCGTCGTGTCAGATTTTTATAGAAGAGTATATCAATCATGATGACAACACTAAATTAATTTGATGAATAACATTTAACATCAACGTGGTGAGAATAACAATTATATTTCTTGATGATACAGTCTAAGGCGTGGGCCACATGGAAAAGACGGGCGAAAACGCGTCGCGGACGAGCGGAAATATAGAGTCGCGTCCGCACCCCGTCTCTTCTGTGTGTTCTACGTCCCGACGCGACGCTTCTATACATTTAGTATGAAAGAGATGCCAAATGCCAGATGTCTCCGCCCCGTCTGCGTCTGAAGTCTTTTCTATGTGGCCCACGCCTAACGCAGTACACATGATATATGTATTACTTATTGATCATATACCTACTATACTATTTAAACATACACATCAAAATCATAAGGCAAAATAATTAAACAAATCTTAGTAATTACCTCAACTTGAGAATTAACAAAATGAGTTTGAGGCCCGTATATATTAACGTCACTCGATACTCATCAAACATTGGCAGTCGATTAGTTGAATCTAGTTTGAAGTAACACTTTAGTTTTGAGGTGCTGTAATACGGGCCTAAGACTGTCCATTTAAAAGAGGCAAATGATAGAGCTGTGCAGCTGGTTACGTATTGGTCGGATACAATTTTGAGTCCATCGACAAGCATAATAAACAAAATCTAAGCAATACACAAACAATTTATCGTCAATCTGACTGCAGCATCATGGCTGACTGACATTAAAGTTATTTCACATCCGACAGCTGCAGTCCAATCACAACTTTACAGTCTCTAAAATAAAAATCATTTTATCTGTGACAGACTTGTCCGTGATAGAAGTTTAGAACAACCTTAATACTGTGAATAGCAAAGTAAGGGTAAATTAAGTAGCCTATGGGCCGTATTACAAAGTGAACGAGATGGCGCTAGAAGATTTGTATAGCTCTGTCACTTTCACTCGCCGAAACAAGCCTGGTAAAACGTAATACGGCCGCAGTTCAGTTTCTAATTCAGTTTAATCAAGTTCCCGCTATTAGACACTACATAGCTTTCCCTCGGATGGTCGTGGGTAAACACCAGCCTCTCTACATACTTCTCATCAGCCGTCAACTTAACCTTCGCTTTGCAGCCGTAGGAGACTCTTCGGGAGCAGTACCAGTTCAGTCTAGTCGACTTGCTGTAGGTGTAACCGTCTAGTAGCATTACAATTCCATGACGGTAGTTCACAAATGTTGGCCGAACTGGAAAAAATAAAGAAGTAAATATGACATACAAAATAAGACTCAGTTTCTATGGGCATAAAGATCAATATAGCACGAAAATAGCTGTTTTGAGTGTAAAATGCTTATTTTCAGAAATAGAGTTAGTTAAGCTTATTGTTAGTGAGAAACAGGGAAAATATTTTTAAACAGTATTTACTCACCTTTTTCCTCTGGATAGTAAACAACAACTGAAAGAAAAATATCAAGTTTAGAATCAATCAATTCATGGGGACCAGACATTTACCGGAATCGAAAACGTCAACTGAGTCCAAAGATTCGAATTTTATATTATGATCATCTAAAAAAAATATATAGATAAAAAAAAAAAAAATTGTGACTAAAAATACTTGCCTGGTATAAAATAATATGTGACATGATGACATCATTATTTTTATAATTTAGGTAATGTTAAAAGCAATTCCTATTGTAATAAAACCATTTGTTCTTATTAGTTTTATTTTAATACAAAAACCAAGTAGATACTTATATGTACAAAATGTCTTCCTTAAAAAAGAGGACAAGAAGAATGGGAAATGTTTTAACCTTTTATTTAAAAAACATAAATCTTTCATAAAAAATATCTCCAAATGATCCCGTGATCACCGTAATAATGTGAACATTTATTCATTTTTTCTTATGATCCAATGGGGGCTCATAAAAATGTTTGAGGGGAGTAAAGACAAACAAGTAATGACCTTCATACTTGTTCAACTTATCTATTATTTTTGACACTATTTGTATGCAACAGGTATACAATAATAAGTAAGCTAATTTTGGAATATTCACAGAAAAACATGTTGAAGGTGCAGTATTTTATGAAGTAAGTATTGCAATATTAAAAATAAGAAACAAACTTAGAAATACTCTGAATAAAAGTCAAAACTTTGACGGATTGTTTAATTTACTTATGTATTCAAACATTATTATTACACAGTACTTATATCAGTAAACCATAAAACCAGTTATAAAGTAAACCATTTTTATTACGTTTTTAGAATTACAACTACCTATTAATTTATAAAACTTACACATAGGTAATTCTTTGAATCTAAAATACATTTAAGGGGAACTTAGCTTTATAAACTTACCTTAATATATATCTGTTGCGTTAGTAAAAAAAGGTACAAAACATGTTTACCGCAGCAAGAAATATTTAAAAATCTGCGAAAAAAGCTCTTAGCCAAATAATAAAAGGTTGCTTATACAAATATAGCCGCACATCTAGTTGTAAAACCCATTATTGGTAGTTACCTTCCGTAATGAAACAAAAAGTTAACTTGAAAGCAGCTAAACATATTTTTTATTTTTAGCCAGAAACTGTGAACGGTATTATTCTTGTACCTATAATAGACCGTAGTGAACATCGCAAATGTTGGTAATTGATCACTTATTTGTACCTAATAGATGATTTAAGAAGAATATAAAGTAGAAATATTTTGGCAACTTTCAAATCTTATTTCTAAGTACTTACCGCCTCCAGCAAACTCCAGCTAACAGCAGTATATTATAAAATCACTATTATCACTTCTAACTCACAACACTATCACTGATCTCACTTGGTTTTCACTAAATTTATAATAAAGTGAACCCTAAATTATCACAACACATTTTGAGGTTAGGATCATTTAGAACAAAAGTTATTCTCACTTTCACACACATAATCTTTCTATATTCCATAATATAATATTAACGGTATAAATTAAGTTTATTACATTGTTTATAACACCAAATACGCGGTAAAAATAAACAAATTATTTGATTTGTTTTGACATTTGACATTGCAAAATGTTTACGAACGAACTGGAGCGCGTTCCACTTCCACCCTTCATCCTGTATTTATAAAGCCGGCCCTACACTCGCGGAGTCGCGGGCGTCGCGAATCGAACAGCTGCGAAAGCCCGCGACGATTGCGAATCACGAGTACGTGTACAAAGTTGTTCACGCCTTTTCGTCCGAGTTTCGCGCGACGGCGCGGTTCCCCGATATGTGTCAGTTTCGCGACAATTTCGTGTCAATCGCGAACGCAAACACATCCACAATGGCGGAGTGTTCGCAGTTGAATTCGAAACCTAGGGTCAAGTCACAAATGGATGTATGAAAACAATAAGTTAAAAGTAACGAAAACCGGATTACGAACAAAAAAGCGCACTGAAAAGTATAAAACAAGAACAATATTCATTTGACCGATATTGTGATGTGGACATCTCTGTCTCTCTCTGTCATCATCTGATTGGTTATTCAAACACATCTCTCCTCTCCGCTTTGGTGGACACCGGGCCTTAAACCCCTTCTACACGATCAGACCTGGTGGCCTACCATGAACTCTTAACGCGATCCAGTTTAGGCTGTGGGAAAGAGATGGCGATAGACGACTTGTAAGCTATGTCTCTTTCCCACAACCTAAACTGGATCGTTTTAAGGGCTCTGATCGCCCGACGGAGGTGACCTTGGTCCGGTGGGTGCAACGACGATATAATACTAGACTCCGCATGCACGATCTAAAGAATACAAACTATTCTGCCAAGTTGCTGACGTACTACGTAAGCGAGGGGGACGGGGTACTGCGTTGTGATTGGCTAACTCTAGGTCTGTGCTGTCTCAACGTATGTTTACGGCTCACAGGATTGGTCAAAATTAGACGAATATAAGACTTTTTTGCCTAACGTGTTGACAGACATCGGTCGCCTGTTATTAGAAGTCTAGTATTATATCGTCGTTGGGTGGGTGTGAAAATCTACCGTGTAGACGTTGGTCGGGAGACCAAATATGGGCGGAGTCAATCGACCTTTGGATGACCTTGGTCGGGAGCGCATCCGTCCCGACAGGCTACGTCCGCGGTCGGACCCGACCGTCAGCTGGCAGCGTTCCAGACGGTTGGGAACTGTTGACGCGACAAGGGTCACCTCTGTCGGCGGTCGGGTCTGATCGTGTAGAAGGGATTTTATACTTTTCAGTAAGCGTTTTTTTCGTAGTTGGGTTTTAGTACTTTTAACTTATTTTTTATTTACACTACCGCAAAACGGGGCTAATCGGAACACATTTGATATAATTTAGCAAATATCTTGTATCAAATAAATAGCTACATTAGGGTAAAAAAGAACAAGGTTCAAAAACGTATGGACACCGTCCCCACCCTTGTAGCACCTTAAAACCCAATGTGAACCAAATGCATGTGAAGCAAAATGTCTTCTATTCTACTAACTTTTTTATTCCTTTTTGGTACTGATTAATTTATCTTTTCATGTTTCAAAGGAATCTGGAAGATGACACGACAGGACACAAGTTCCAACAACGACGACTGTCAACTCCTGTTCAAATCCGTAAATACGGAGAGATGCGATATTAGCTCCTTTAACAAGTACAAGTAACGATTCTGACATTATATTGAATCAAGGGAAACTAACAGTTTTCCTAGAAATCACACTCGAGTCAAGGTCTCATATCTCTTGCAGGATGGCTGAATTTATTATAGGTACAAGGTTTTTAGACTATTAGAAAAATTGACTTATTCGTCAACTCACGCGCAATTAACTCGCTCGCTCCAGCGAGTTGGCACCTTCCGATTTTAATTATTTTTGCTGTCGTCATCTCGCGACTAGAGCGAACAATGGTACAGTCATCTATAAAAGTTTTATAACAAATTCAATATTGAAACCTAATTTAAAGTATGAGACGCTGTACCATTTCAAAGATAAAATCTAAGTTTATGTTGGGCAAAGACACAGCAAACACCTCGTTAATATATCTGGTACTAGCTGTTGCCAGCGGTTTCACCCGCTACAACTCGAAAATTATCCCACGGGAACATAAAATCGGGATAAAAACTCTCCTATGTGTTAATCCAGGTTATAAACTATCTGTGTACCAAATTTTAGCCAAATCCGTTCAGTGGTATTTGCGTGAAAGAGTAACAAACATCCATACATCCATACTTACAAACTTTCGCCTTTATAATAGTAGTAGGATTATTTTAACTATTGAAGTAGTCCTGCCGGGGTTGCGGGACATATGTATACCGCGACTCCGGCACACAAAGGGCTACCGAAGGACACCGTGGATTTTAGTCAGTACAAGTCTGACAGTCCCTCCCGCCCTGCCCGGGGTTGGAGGACTCATTTGATGATTTTACCACGTAAAAAAAAAAAAAAACTATTAAAGTAGTGTTAAATAACTGTCTACTATGAAGTATCTTTATTTAAATACCACCTTACGTATAATTCCATGCGAGCCTAGTACTTTTATCATAAATAGATTTGCCCAAAACTTGTATGTAGGGAGGGGCAGAACTGTCAAAATAAAAATACCACTTTGAATTTATGCAGTCCTAGTACATTTTTGGATATTGAGTAGTCACCGAAAGACATTTTTAGTTTTGAAGTCCGTTGGGCAGCATGAACACTTTCTTCGTGCTATTGTTCTCCTAGTACTTTTTGTTCAGACCTCATTCAATTTCGGTACCAAAACTTTCTTCATGATCCTGTTCTCCTATTACTTTCTGTTTCGATTTCACATTGAGTTTTAACTTTAGACTCTACCCTTAAAAACGACCCACTGACCCTCAATTAACCTACTACAGCTTGACATAAAACTGGAGAAAACCAGAAGTCGCCACTGTCTTCGCGCTACCAGCACTTTGAATGATTTTTTTTTCACTTATTACGTGAATTTTATGGCACAATAATAAATCTAACAAACCAGCGGTCATTGTTTCATCAAATTTCAAAGATTTTAAAACGTTGTCAGAAAAAAAAAAGATTAGATCTCTCGTTTAGTGTCCTCAACATGTAAAGTATGTAGGTTCAATTAAATTAAATGTAAAAATCAAAACACTTTTGTAGACCACTGTAAATTTTCGCTCAGTCGCGAGTTGACGACAACAAAAATAATTAAAATCGGAAAGTGACAACTCGCTCCAGCGAGCGAGTTGTCACTTTCGAGCTAGCATACGTAGTATCTCTTAGTAGTCTGTGGAGCTAGCAATGATAGCAGTAAGTCGTACGATATTTTACCATGGGGACGGGCTGCAAACATCAAGTCCATATTATTTTATCTGGAGCAAAGTCACCAAAGCCATAGTTATAAATAATTGTTGGTTTTTACTACATTTTGCAAAAAAAAAACTACTACAATAATTACACACGGAGAGAATACTGTAGTTGCATTTTATGTTTTTTGACAATAATTTTTGTGTCTGCACTGTTTTATGTAGTTCCACGTATACAGATAAAGTAAAGAATGAGTTTATGTGGAGAAGTTTGAATTCTTTCAAACTTCTCCATATAAACTCAACTCAACAACTTGCTTTTCTAAGCAATTTACAGAAAAAATGAAAGGGACACGTCTGTCTAGTTCGTCTAGTTGGTATGGACATGACTGTGAAGAGGAGGAATAACACTCGACATGTGACAGACAGAATGTTGATGGATACTATGGATAGTCGATAGAGACGTAAGCGCTATATTCACGATCCAGCACGGCTGTACAGCAGCTCAAGGTCGCGTTGCTGGACGTAGCAAAAACATCGTGAATAGGCTTGACGTACGTCAAGGCTTGTCCAGCAACGCGACCTTGAGCTGACGTACAGCCGTGCTGGATCGTGAATATAGCGCTTTTGCTACGTCCAGCAACGCGACCTTGAGCTGCTGTACAGCCGTGCTGGATCGTGAATATAGCGCTTTAGTGTAGGATAGAGAGGAAGAGGAAGGCCAAAAACAAGATGGATGGATTGTTTACAGAATGAGAAAAAGGAGTAAATGATACTGTGACATCTGATAGAGAATGGAAAATAAGGACAGGAAGATGATAATGAAGTGTCTGTGCTTGTCAAATTAAACTATAGTTCTGAAATTCAGTAAATATAATTTAATGCCTATCTTTCACATCCGCAGCGAATAATAAAATTGGTCGATTTTTTCCTAATTTTTTTTTTGGTCCCTCTTTGGGACAGGAATTTCATAATCGTCTGCGCCTGTCATTTTATTTTTTTAAAGAAATATTGACGTTTGACGTTTCTTCGACGCCTCAACATAACCTAAAAGTTTACTTGTTTATTTTGTTTTATAATTAGTTTTTATGTTTTGTTTTTGTGTTGTTTCTAAGATTCACAATGCTTAAGTACACGAAAGATTAAAATTCAGTGTTAAGGCACCTGCCTGTGTGTGAATATTACTGTGAATTACCGTTACATAAAAATCCTAATTGGACGATTTTGTAGATCGGACTTTTATCAGTTTTCTCAAAGTTTTTGTGACTATATTAGCTATTAAGTGATTTTATAACGAATTTAAGTTATGCGTGTGTAGTATTTCTTTCTATTAATGAAGTGAGTTGTGTTAATGTCCATTTTCGGCGAGGGATTGATTTCAGGTACGATTTTCTTTATTTCACAATAATTATTCAACTAAGTGTAATTCCGGTCAGGGGGTCATCTTAGGGACGGATTTATTCTTATTATACAACGTTTTTCATTAAGTGTAATTGCACTCCTTTAATTTTAATTGCTTTTATAAAAAGCCCTCCAAAAATTGTGACACCACAATGCATTACTTGACGGTCTCATTAAACCCAAACTTCTTACTAGTCATTTTGAATAACGTCCTTGTTTACTGATTGATTTGTATAACACAACATATATGTAGTAAATTATTAGTTCATTTGATGCTGCAAGATTAGGTATCATGATTCTCATAGAAATCATTAGGTAGATGATTGTAGAAAGTGTTGTCTACTAATAAAATGGTGCCCTGTCCTATAAAAAATCATATTATTCATTACATTAAAAGTAATTTTTTATCACACCTTTTTCCACTTAGCCTAAAATCACAACCACAACTGATGAGTTGTAGGTTGTGGGTTCAAACCTCGCCACGCTCATTACTTTGTGTAATTTATTTCATCACCACTGCTCTCAAAACGTTGAAGAAAAACATTGTGACGAAACTGGCATGTCTTGGAACCAAAAAATTGATAACATATGACATTACCAACAACGCACTGGCCCACATGGTGGATTATGGCCCACTCCCTCTCATAGAGAGGAGGCCTGTGTCCCAGCAGTGGGAAAATATAGGCTGATTATGATGGTGTGTCAGTAGTCTCTGCTCTAAGTAGGAATTTTAAGAGATAATACGTATTTATGTTTTACATTGCTTAGTGTACAGTCGGCATCAAAAGTTGCTGAGCACATTCAGATTTTCAAATTCTCTGTATTATTACGGGGTACAGCGATTTTCAAAATCTGAATGTGGTTAGCTTTTGATGCTGACTGTACAGTCACAAGCAATGTTATAGTATGTACCTATGTTATAATATGTACTTATTCAAAAGCAATGTTCTGCTACCATGTTGATTAAACTTTTGCCATTTCATTAAATTTATTAGTTTAAGGCATCGTTCACACCCAACGTATTGTCCGCCGCCGACTGTGAATATACTCACTGTTTGTATAGTCGGTTCGGTCGGTTCGGTGTGAACAAGAAGTTAAATATATATTGAAAAACAATAAACTGCGTAACGCGTGCTCACAGTCGGCGGCGGACAATACGTTTGGTGTGAACGATGCCTAAGTTTTATTGAGATTTTAAAATACAGTGTAAACATACTGAAATATGCTTTAATTATTTCAGGTATGCTGTGCATTCTTCAAAGAGGTGAATCAGCTTGGCATAGGTAAGTGACTTTATATTATTATATATTCTGTTTTTATGCAGTTATATTATTTGTTATCGTTTTCTTTTTTTAAAGTCCCAATGTATAAAATGAAGCAATGCACTTCTTTGTTTTTCCTAGTATTTATACTGAAATGATATGAAAGTTTCATTAATGAGCAAGAATGATAATCATATTTCATTAAATTTTGTATGTGAATAATTGTTTAGACTGTAACTACAATTTATCAATATATAATATAATTTAATTACATACATGATATATTTATGTGTGCATTTATGTGAATGTTTAGAGTGACATCTTATTTTGAAATGTTAGCATCTAACTTATCATGTATACTCCTTTGCCGTTTTGCAATTGTAAATAATAAAATTATTAGTAAAACAGTCACTTCTCTTTATTGTTGAGTTTCTTTAGTTGCTTTCCTGGAATAATTTAAAACATTTCCTAAATAACTTCAATAATAATAATAAAATACATAAAAGAGACAAAAAAAAGTCTTTCTCCACATATTTTAAAGTATTTCATACTCTTTAATGCATTTTAAAATTTTGCCAATTCATTCAATAATATCTGGTTGACCGAGCTTTGCTTGGTTTTTAAAATGTCTATACTTGGTAACCGAGCTTTTCTCGAACCTGGGACCTTGATAAATCAATTCCTTGAGCCGAGAAACCCCTAATCTGTAACTTTCATGAAAATCCTTGGAGCCGTTTCCGAGATCCTGATTATATATAAATATACAAGAATTGCTTGCTTATAGATATTAGATGAATATACTTATTTCACAAAAATTCAGTGGTATGCTAAATTGTTGAAACACTGTATTTGACATGTTATTAGAAATCGCAATTTATGCAAGTAAGTAATGGCATTATGACACTCAAAGCAATATTTAGGACTCTTATGTCTCAATGTGCCAGTTAGCAGGCTGATTTTATAAATACCAGTATTATCTAGCATCTTCAAAAGTTCTGTGCTGCAAAAAGTGAAATAAACCAAAAACAAGTACACTCCCGTTGATTTGAGTGAGTATTATTGTAGTTCTATCCCTAAGTAGAACTAGATTTAGAATCAAATCATCATTTTCCACAGCTAAATTCTAATCTAGTTTACTTGAGAAGGTGGTTGAAAATGATGACAGAAATAGTCCGTCTGCTTTGAAAATTAAATTATATTGGTATTAATGAGTTGAGTATTTACAGCTAAATATGTGAGAACAGCACGAGGTGCACAGCTTATATTCTTAAACGGGCTTCTGTTCCGTCAGCAATGCAAAGCCAATAGGGACGGCATAACAACTTGGTACTGTGTTATGTATGGAAGGAGCCAGTGCCCCTCCATCATTACAACTGATCGGTATCATAACATAACACAAATCCGTGGTAGCCACAACCATCCTGAGCCAGTGATCATCCAAACTCCTGTCGGTATTATTCATAAGCATTCTAGAAAAAAAGGGAGGCCCAGGATAAGTGCACGCAATGCCATTCTGCCTTAGTTTTTTTAATAAATTACTCCGTGTTAGCACATATTGTGTTTAGAATTGTAAATATTGAAACTGTTCCTATTACTACCATGACATATTTCTTTGATGTGATTGTTTTAAAAAGTTTAATAAGTTCCTTTATATATTTCTTTGATACCATTTGTATATAAAAGTTAGTATTTAATTTAGTGTCCATGTGTGCTTCATTTGTGCGCTCAATAAAATATGCCTAAAAACAAATGTGGCGGTAAAATGAAATATCTGTGATCTCATTGGTAGTTTAAGTATTTGCATTTGAATGATTTTTGTTTTACTTAGGTATTCAGGGCGACTTTTACCAACCGTTGCAGTTGGTAAAAGTCACCCTTAGTCTTATTAGTTAAGTTTAATTAAATGAGCATTTATTTAAATATAGTATTTCCGTGTATAAAATCTCGTAGTTTTGAAAAAATATAATTAATACTACAATAAACTTAAGGGTTTATTTTTAAATGTAAGTTTTAAAACTGTTTTTTTTAAAGCTTTGCTCTATTTCTATGTATTCGTCTTAGAAATTGATCTTCCAGTTAGGTATATAAAAACTGCGCAATGTATGTGTTGTATATGTACCTATAATAATAATAAAATTAAGACATTTGAATGTGCCATTAAAATATTTTAAACTAACCAACTCTTTTAATGTCACTTAAAAATCTTCATGTTTCTTTTCAATCTTTACGACGAGACGATCTGGTAGAACGTCAACTACATATCTTTAGATTTAAGAATCTTGGCTTATGAAAATTGAGAAACTGTTTCTGTGGAGCTCGCTGGACATACCTTCATGATTCACTTCAGAAGCTAGGTAACATTAGTTCATGATAATATATATCTTATTGGAGTTTAACCGTCACGTTAAGCATGCTTTTAATTTTTAGATGCATTAATCATACCTTCACGAAACCGAAGAGGCCAAGGTATGCTGTTTTTCCGCGGCTATACATATTCCTGGCGGAACTTTAAGAAATACGGTAATTACTGGACATGTTCCAGTCACCACAAGAAGGGCTGCAAAGCGAACGTTTCCACGAATGAAGACAGGCATCCTTTCAGGGTAACGAAATATAATGACAATCATACTCATCCACCTCCTAAAATTAAACTGCCTACTGATATAGAATATATTTGATGTTACTCTGTTGTTCAAAATTAGGATAATGGTGTTGGTTATTTAAATGAATTCTTTAATAAATTGTATAACAATGTTTTAAAGAAGCTTTTCATTCAACTTTTTAATTTATCCAAATGTTAAACAGTAGGGTTTTTGCAATGTAAATGAATTGCATTGTTCCAGAAATACACTTTATAGCATCGAAAAAGGGCAATGAATTACTGGTGTACCAGAAGTACACTTTCGCTAGGAACTGCATAAGTAAGCACAGGGTTACTTGGGCTTGTTCCTCTCGTTGTTCTAAAAAGTGTAAAGCTCAAGTTACCCTAAGTAACAGTGGAAAGTTTCAAGTGCTGAAGGGTACACATTCTCATCCCCCTCCGGTGTTCTACGTGAACGAACAGGGTAAATACCGCAGGCTTTCTAAAAGACAGTTAAGCGGAGCAACCGACTCTTACGAAGATGAAGACGAGGATTATATCGAGAAGATAGATTAACAGGGTTTTAGTTTAAAGGGGTTTAATATGTAGGTCTGTATGCTACCAGTTAGTGTTCTGTGGTAATTTTTTGGGTAAATTATATATATTTTATTATATAAATAAATGAATATTTTTAGTAACAGATAATATGCATGTTGATTCTGTGTGAGATAAATTGAAAGAAAAGAGGTTACCATTAGGTTTAGGTGTAATAATTAATTATATTTTCTTTTATCATAATAATGCGAGATTGTCTTAATTCTGCCAAAGGAGCGTTTTGTGTTTTAAATTTTATCGAGTTTTATTTAAATTTTAAAGTGCCTACCTTAAAGTTTGGTACGTTATAATATCTAATTACAACAATAAATGTTGTAATTTTGGCATAAATATGTTATTGAAAGATCTCATTTTATTAACTAATTTTTATTTTTTTATTAAAACTACGCTTTAAAGGATAAAAATAGCTTTATTGCGTATATATACCTACCTAGGTACATAAGTATTGGGACTGAGATTCAAAATCCTTTTAGCTACGTAGTTGGACTGATAGGTAAGCTCTATCCGATTTGTTTAATGTTGTTCAAATTTTATTGTAATTTCCGCTAGTTTAAATTAAAAGTCTAAAATGACTTCGACTTAAGAGAAAAAGGTCTTAAGAGACGTATAAGTAACTGTGATTATCTTAAACCAAAATATCTGTGAAGACTGTTTATGTTAAATATTCTTTAGATGTGATTAAAATTTATCTTAATGTTTGTGAAGACTGTTAATGTTAAAAATTCATTAAATGCTTTGAACTTAATTGCATAAATTTTATTTTGTAACATGGTAGTTAAGTAGGTAACATGTATTTTAGTTTCGGCTATATTGGGGGCAGTTCATCAATTCAGTCATAAGTCGTATGCAACTAAAAATAATGTATGTCACGGCAAACATAGCTAAATGCGCAGCAAAAATTTCAAACGGATTCTTGATTAATCCTTTCAGTTTTTATTTTGCTTTCATATAGCGCAATCTAACCGGGCGAATCGAAGAGCACGTGAAAGAGTTGAAGCATACTCAATAAAACGACCAGGCAGACGTAAACCAGTGGATTCTGTAAGATACGATAATGTGGGTCATTTTTTCTCCACCACAGAAGTAGGCCGTTGCAAGTTATGCCAGAAAATAACATCAGTCTATTGTGTGAAATGTAAATTTAGGCTTTGTTTTAAACCAGGCAAAAGGCCTAGGAACTGTTTTTTAGATTTTCATACTGAGTAAATATTTTCAGTAAAGTGTGTGTTCTTGTAATATTTGTGAGAAAACCTAAAACTTGTGCGTAAAAAGTATTACTTTTTTTATAAAGTCTCAAAAAGTAAATCTAGGTAACGTTTTTTGCCCTAATGTAACTTTTTAGAAATGTTCCTTACAATGAACATATTATTCGAAGTATCCTAGAAATGAAATCATCAATATTTGTGGTGAAGTCCAACTGTATCATAAAAAAATGATTTAAAACAGGCAAAGTCGGCCGTCCTGAAGTTATCCTTCGCAAAAGTACAATAAAATTTTACCAAAAATTTGTTTCTGTGAAAAATTACAAATTGTTCTAATTTTGCTATAACTATCTACCTCCTTTACATTTTTTTCGAAAATGATTTTTGATAACTTAAACTTATTTTTTTAATTAAAAAAAAGCTAGTTTCCTAAAACTTTCTAATTATTATTTTTTTAAGTAAGAGGTATTTCTATGCCGTGGTTACGTGTGCTGATTATTTAAGTTAATTAAAAAAAAAAACAAGCCAGCTAAATTCGATTGTAGGCCTCTGTTAAAGGAAAGATGCTACAAATTTTGGCGAAGATTATGAAAAGATGAGAGGAGGTAACAATGAATTGATATTTTTTTCCCAATGTTTCTATTGAATTTGCCAACACTACTACCGAGCTTTTTTGAGTGTAAAGGCGCTGCCTAACCACGAGCTGCCTGCCTGTAATGTAACATAAAAGTCCGCAATTTATGCTCTATCTATTGTCTTCGAGTGATCGAATCTGTAACGTTACATTACAGGCCGCTCGCGGTGAGGGAGCGCCTTAAGTTAACGTCATCTAAAAAATGAAACTCATGAGAATATGCTGAACCATAATCAGGTAAGTACTTAAAAGCAATTTTAAAAACTTAAAAAAAAAGCAAAAACTGAAACAAAATCATTTAAGGCGTACTTAATATTATTTTTTGCAGGACACTACATTTAACTAAAAATTATTATGTTCACGTCATTAAACAATTACTTGATTTCCAGCTTATGTGGTGAAATCAACCCGTGGTGAACCAAAGTTAGTTTACCGGAGTTACACGTACAACAAGAGTTATTTGTCAAGAAAAGATCAAATAAAATGGTACTGCTCTTCAAGAAATTCGAGGAAGTGCAAGGTTAACGTGGTCACTGACTTCGATAACAGAGTCTTGCAAATATTTGGCGATCACAATCACGGCTCCAAATTTTTCCGGATACATCATGGATTTATATAGATGAACTTGTGTTTTACTGGTTGGTAAAACAACAAGGATATGCATATAAGCAGCTCAGCAGATCGATCAACACATTAAATTACATTCATTTCATCATTACTGGGCTGCTCATAACGGCCCGTTCTTACCGAGACTTAGAGCGGGTTGGCGAGCGGTAAAATCATGTATAGAAAAGTTTGGAATACGCCACGATGCACCGCCAGTGGCGAATGTGCATACTTACTATGTCATTAAAATGTCTTATCCACGCCGCCTGCCGCAGCCCTCACCGTTTAGACCTATAATAATTCGTGATCAGACCGTAAGTCTGCGCAAATGATATCAACAACACGACGTGGCGGCACAACCACGTCGCATACCAAGAATGCAACCAAGAGGTTGATTTTCAATTGACTTAGAAACGGTTGAATCGTGTCATGGGTAAAATCCCTTAGTGTATAACTGGCCTGATGGCCTGGAAAGTGACAGAGCTATCCAAGTCGTCTAGCGCCATCGCCTCGTTGGCAATAAATATACTCATTAGTTTTACAAACGCTCACTCTTTCCAACATTCAAAATAAATGATTAAGTATTGGAATGATATTTTAACGAACGAAAAATTGAGCTGCGAGCAGGGTTTGAACCTGCGTCTTCTGGATAGGTATTCCAGGCGCCTTAACCAATTAGGCCATCGCAACCACTACACTCGAAACGAAGCTGAATTTTTCGTTCGCTTTGTTTTATGAACGCTGTTTACACGTTGCGCCATCTTTTGGTAGTGTTTCAAACTACTTACTAATCAATTTTTCGTTCGTTAAAATATCTTTGCGAAGACGCAACGCAGGCGTTATTGCGATATCGATGATTTAATTTTGTTAAATGACGTTGAAGTAACACTAGACTAGAGTGATATTTAATTAATTATATTATAATAATTATATAAATACCTACTTCGGTTATTTAGATCTGAGCTGTACGTATATTGTTACATGCACGTTAGATGCATTTTTATAATTATATTTAAGTTTTCATTTACTAGGCAGGCATTGATATACAAAAAACTTTTATTTGATTTCATATAATATGTATACTATTTATTGTAGATGTGCAAATATACAAATACTGTGATTGTGTTATTTTAAAATCGATATGATAAATAGGTATAAAATTAAGAAAACGTAATTTGAAAACTTTCAGATCTTTATGATCGGCAGTTTTTTTAGTTCAAAATGAACTATTAGTCATTAGCACGTAAGAGTTTTTTATATATTAATAAATTATAGCTTTACTTTGACATTTTTAAACTACTTAAGTAATATTTTAAAAATGTGCATGTAGTATTTTTTCTTAGATAAATGGAGGTTTTCATTATCATAGTAAACATGTATATAATTACATATAATTCTGTTAGGATAAATGTAGTGAATGCTTCCTAAACTCATCATATTAAAATGAAATCAAGATGTCTAAGTTTGAAGTTTTATTTCGCCTTCCCGACATCTACCATAGGTTTACATGATTAATTGAATAACCCATTCACGAAATACTAAATTTAAAAAAAAAGCGTTTATTCGGACCTCCATCCTTGAATTTTTCAAGTTGCCCTAAAATTAAATAAGGCAACTAGTGATACTAAATTTTCGCAGATACTAAAATACGTATTTTATTCCCTTCTCTCTTTCAGGTCCCGTACTAATAAAGACGAAAAGAAAAGGACAATATGTTCTCCTTTACAACTCTTATACCTATTCGCGAAGTGCAAAATCGAAGAAAGGAACAGTCTGGAAATGTACTTTGAGTAAGAGTGAGGAGTGTAAAGCACGGATGACTACGGATGACTTCCTGAATGTCGTTGCTACTAAAGGCAGTCACTCCCATAAACCACCCGAGCGGGTAGAGAAACCTAAGCATGTTTATTTTAGTACATAAGTTCTGTTTACAATGTTAGGCATTCTTGGTAACGCGTGCTATGATAATGTAATAAGATTTTTAAGTAACTAGTAAGACTTGTTCTTGACTATTAACATCACGTCTTTATATAAGAAAGTTAATTTAAAATCAAACTGAAACGTTTTGATTTGACACTTAAAGTGAATGCTCCAACTAGCCTGCGAAATTCATTTTTGTAATTTGCAGGCAGTTATTGCTGCAATTCATATTTTGATAATGTTACAACATGTCACTGGCCAAAAAAATAATTTGAATTTCGCGGGCTGGTTGGAGCATTCACCTTAACTGGTTAAAATTCTACAGGTATCACAAAAATATTATGGATTTTTATTTACGGACTTAGAATTGAAGCAAAAACTGGCACAGTGTAAATATGCAAATTGTTGATGAGCACATTATTTATCAATAACGTAAATTATTTCTTTTGAAAATATTTTGACGCAGCTATACATAGCATTTATTTTATTAATATAAAATATATTATATTTATTTTATTTGATTTCGTTGAAGAATAGTTCATATTTCAATTCAAGTACAGTTACCCTAACCAAACTGTACTTGAATTTAAATTATAATTATAAATATTTATCTTTAAAATAAATTAGGTTGAATGGTGAAAGGGAAAATATATTTAACACTAAATATACTTCTATTAAGTACAAGCTAAATATTGTATAAGAAACTACAATAAAATTTATATTTTTATTTACTAATAATTAGCAAGTGTGTATGCATTTAAATATAGTTAAACGAGTGATCGCTTTTTATAATTATAAGCTAGTTTGTAACTTTTTTCGACGATGTGAATTTAGTCATTAAACACCAATTTACAAAAATCGTATTAAGTATACAATTCTGTATAAGATAGTTCAAATATTTAAAAATATTTGTAGGTAATTTTATTATTTAATACTTTTACATGAATACCTCAAAACTGTTTTATTTACAAGAAAAGTTTAGTTTTTAAGAAATAAGTAAAGTAATTCCGATTTCCGACTGGCTCTACTTTCCAGTACTCGTAATTTATATTTACTTACATTTTATTAGTGAAAACAACTATTTTTTATTATTTTTTAAATAAAATTTGTGCCGACATAGGATACCAGTACGCTTTTTGTGTTGTTTTATCGGTTAACTATTAGTTTGTAAGTGTATTTTCCTATGATTTGTGTTAAAAAAATTTAAAAAAAAATTCGTTTCGTGTCTTAGCTGGGGTTGTTGACCCGTCGATGGAGTTTCTTGCCGGTTCTTCTCCATTAGGCCCAGTATTTGGAACCGTGCATTTTGTACTTGGTTTGTTTCGTTCAAGTTCTACTTTGTAAACAATGTAGGTATGTCTTCATTCTAATATTAAAATCTTATGTTTTCTTCAACAACCTAAAGGCGCTCCCTCACCTCGAGCATTCACCTGTAATGTAACATTACAGATACGAACATTTCATCAGTGACGGAAGACAATCGAGCATCACAATGCGACCTTGTATCAAATCTGTACTAAATGTACGCGAATGCTCGTCAGTCAGGGAGGTAGTATTGTAATGTAATGGTCAAAGTCGAATCTATAATGTTACATTACACGCGAATGCTCCCGTTGAACCCGCCCCTTTAAATTAACCAATAATGCATTATCGTGTTTGTAGAGCAAAGCATTTATATAAATCTTTAATTTACTTAATAAACCATTTTTGCGTGAATATTCGCGTTTTTATTATTTAAGTTGGTGTGTACTTTTTTAGACGTTATTATTGAGTAAGGTACTGTACCAAAAAGTAAAGGATATTTTTTTTTAAAAGTTCTGAGAGGTTTGATAACTCACCAAGCTATTCCTGAAATCCCATGATCACCATCTTTCCCATGAAATAAATAACAAACCTTCATTACTTTAAGCGCTCCTAATAACTACGGCTTTTATTCATGAACCCTATTTGGCTAGTGTGTCGTTGAAGCTATTCATTCTCTATTCAAATATCTATCACATTCCAGTGTCAGTTGTAACAGCTGTAGATGGCGCCACCTTACTGATGCTCAATGGATATTCCTTCACGAACCCTGCACCAATGACTGGAGGTGAAAGATGGTACTGCTCAGGACGAATCAGGTGGAAATGTAATGTCTGCCTTTGTGTTAACGATGATTATGAACTTGTCTGCATATCCAACGAACACACACACACACCCCCTGTATACGAGAAGACGGCTGATGGGCTTTATATGGAAACTATATCTTGAGTTACTGTGACAAGGTTTAAATTCGTTAAGGGTTTTTGCAGCTTGCGTTTCATTCCAGGCTACGTATTTTGTATATCGCGCTATACAATGAAGGTTGTCAATAATATACATCAGAAAAAACTTTTATGTTTATTTATATTTTTTATAAAACTATAATGTTCAGGGTATTTATGTCTAAATAGGTTAATTAATGATTTATCACGGAAATATTTGTGTGTTAGGATTACAATTTATCAACATTATAATATAAGTGGACTCGACTATGTTGGTAGAATTGTTTTTGGCACTAGTTGTTTCCCAATTTGATAAATGGTGAAATACGTTAGCAAAATGGATAGGGGATCTACTGTTCAAAAACATTTATGCCAGATCATAGTTAAAAAAGTATATAATATCAGGTATTTGAGTGTGTTTTGAAATAAGAGACAAAGTATCGTGTATTTATAAATAAAATATGTACATAATATAACGTAATTGTATTGTGTCTCTGTCATCTGTTCAACATTAATTTACACAAGCTTGCAGGTTTTGGAAAACGTTGGAGTATTTAAATAAAATTTTACCGTACTATATGCCCTCTGTGTAAGTTCATTGTTATTTTTTTAATTTTATTTTTGCTTTGCTTTTATAGAACTGCTTGTTGTTTCCTTTACTACCTTTTTTGGTTAAAATCTACGGTGACAACTAACATAATTGTTAAAAAATGTTGACAAATAGTACCTAAGCTTTTCTAACATAAGATGGTATCTTTCAGTCGATCCAAAAGAACTTACAATTTTTTTTTTTACCTCCAGGTAGGCATCGTCGTCGAAGGTCAAAGAAATCACATAAGGGTCATAGATTGACCAATCTCATCGGAGCAGGATGCAGACGGCAGCCATGTCGCAATTGTTTAAAGTTTTGGGCACTATTCTGGGGTTCCGAACGAGTCAAAAATAAGATTTCACAAGTCACAACTTTTTGTGAGCAGTGCCCTAAGAAACCATATCTATGTTATGGTTGTTTTATTTTGAAACATTCGAAAATAACACGGTTGTATAAGTAATTATTTTTATATAACTTATGTTTAACTACTATGGACATTATCAGTTGCATGGGTACATGTAGATATTTATTTGTGCGTTATTAAATCAAAATTTTCTTCAAAGTAGTAATACAAGAACAACTGATGGTTATTTCGCAGAATTAAAAAATATACTGTCATTCTTTTAAGTTGGCCAGCAGAGGGAAATCCAAATCTATTAGAGCTACCGGTATTTTTATTGGGATACTTAATTCATGTTGCCGTTAAAAATTGTAGCATTTTTTTTTTCGTGTATTTTTTTTTGCAGTGATCATAATCGGTGAAAAAATTCAACATTTTTTTTCATTTTAGTTAAATTGACGAAAAAATTACCAATTTGAGAATAAAAAAAAAGAAATGGGTTACTATCAATGTAATGTTTCTTCGTCATCATCATCATCATCTCAGCCGTAGGACGTCCACTGCTGGACATAGGCCTCCCCTTTCGATCTCCACATATACCTGTTGGATGCGACCTGCATCCAGCGTCTTCCGGCGACCTTTATAAGGTCGTCTGTCCACCTTGCTGGTGGACGTCCTACGCTGCGCTTGCTAGTCCGTGGTCTCCACTCTAGTACTTTTCGACCCCATCGGCCATCTGCTCTGCGAGCAATATGGCCTGCCCATCGCCACTTCAGCTTGCTAATCCGGTGGACTATATCGGTTACCTTAGTTCGTCTACGGATCTCCTCATTTCGGATTCGATCACGTAGAGAAACACCGAGCATAGCCCTCTCCATAGCTCGCTGAGCGACTTTGAGCTTTGAGATGAGGCCGATAGTGAAAGACCACGTTTCGGTGCCGTAACTCATCACTGGTAACACACATTGGTTGAAGACTTTCGTCTTGAGGCACTGAGGTATGTCGGACGAAAAGACATTGCGTAGTTTCCCGAACGCTGCCCAACCGAGTTGGATTCGGCGGTTGACCTCTTTCTCGAAGTTGGACCTACCTAACTGGACTACTTGTCCTAAGTAGATATATGAGTCAACAACTTCGAGTACCGAGTTTCCAACAGAGACTGGGGTGGGCACAACATTGGCATTTGACATAATTTTCGTCTTGTCCATGTTCATTTTCAAGCCCACCCGTTGTGAAACTCGGTCGAGGCCATCGAGCATCATGCTGAGTTCCTCCATCGACTTTGCCATGACTACGATGTCGTCGGCAAACCGAAGGTGAGTGATGTATTCGCCGTTGATGTTGATGCCAAGTCCTTGCCATTCCAGGAGCTTGAAGGCGTCTTCCATTGCGGCAGTAAACAATTTCGGGGAGATAACGTCCCCTTGTCGTACGCCTCTTCTCAATGGAATCGCCTTCGTGCTCTGCTCCTGTACTCGGACCGACATGGTGGCGTTATTATACAAGCACTTCAACACCTCGATGTACCGATAGTCAATACGGCATCGCTGGAGTGACTCAAGTACCGCCCATGTTTCCACCGAATCGAAGGCTTTCTCATAGTCCACAAACGCTAAGCATAATGGCAAGTTATACTCTTCGGTCTTCTGTATAACTTGTCGCAGCGTATGGATGTGGTCTATGGTACTATAGCCTCTTCGGAAACCGGCTTGTTCGGGAGGCTGGAAGTCCTCAAGTCTGTGTTCGAGACGGTTCGTGATAACCCTTGAAAACAGCTTATAAACATGACTTAGAAGCGTGATGGGTCTGTAGTTCTTCAAAAGGCTGTTATCACCTTTTTTGAAGAACAGCACCACCTCACCTCTACTCCATGCTTCAGGCGTTTTGCCCTCGAAGAGGACGGAATTAAAAAGCTTCTGGAGGACTTTAAGTACCGGGGTTCCACCCGCTCTCAGAAGCTCTGAAGTGATTCCGTCCTCGCCCGGCGCCTTGTTGTTCTTAAGCTGCTTCAGGGCCATCCTAATCTCGTACAGACTGATGTCCGGGATATCTTCGGTATAATGTCGGGACAGCTTGGCTCTTGGATCTCCTACCAAGCGGTCAACGGGCTTTGCGACCGAAGTGTATAACTGTCCATAGAACCTCTCGATCTCGCCTAAAACCTCTGCTTTGGTCGACGCTATGCTGCCATCCTCCCGTTTCAGCTTTGTCATCTGGCTTTGCCCAATAGACTTGTCCTTTGCGAACACTTTAGAGCCTTGGTTTCGCTGTATGGTCTCTTTAACACGATTCGTATTAAAGAGACGCAGATCATGTCGCAAGGACTTAGATATCTGTCTATTGAGTTGCCTATATGACTTCGCGTCATCGGAAGACTGCAGCTGTAGCAAACGTCGTTCAGCCATGAGGTTTAAGGTTTGCTCGGTCAATTTCTGGGGTCTATCTTTACGGCAGGGTCTAAAAAATTTAGATCCTACCGTGCGGACAGTTTCCACTAGCCCGTCGTTGATCTCGTCCACTGACACTAAGTTCTCAAGGCAAGCAAAGCGATTAGAGAGCTCGAGTTGAAAGCTTTCGGGGTTTTGAATATGGGGCCGAGTAGGTCGGAGCGTAGACTTCATCAGGCTGGACCTTTCAAGTTTAACATTGATATTCAGCGAGCCTCTTACGATTTCTTCGTACCTTTTTATAAGTCATATTTTACCCTCTTCTGCTTCCTAAAAGTTTTGGGGTGTCTTTATGGGTTCAGATGGTCCCACTGGCCAACTTAAAAAAACCCTCTGTGTACAATAATGGTTTTATCCCAAAAATATGTTCGTCTTTATTATTGCTATTAGGATAAGAGGTGTGAACATCGTCATATCTACGAAGTATTGATTGTATTCGGTTGTGTCCTATTTTTTCTAGTCAGATTGTCCATTGGATGATGAGTGAGCTTATTTACCGTGAGCTTACATCCAACCCATCCAAGACTGTTTATTTAGCAGTAAAAGTATTACTTTTAGTAGTGATTTGAGTCTAAGAATAATATTCTATGCGATTAAGGGGCATATCGAAATTGTGATTGTAAGATTATAACTGTGATGGTATTGGTAGCAAGGGAACAGCTACAGTGTTCGTTAACGAGCTTAAGTAATCCTGTTCTGTATTTTTTTTATCGCGTATAGCAATATATATGAACGGGTGCTCATTTTTTTGCTCATTATAAAATTTGATATTCCTAAATGTGGCATTTTTTATAATATAGGATTTAAGGGCGCTCCCTCACCGCGTGAATTCACCTGTAATGTAACGTTACAGATTCGAGCATTCGAAGACAATAAATCATCAAATTGCGCACTTTTGTTATACAATTATGTTACATTACAGGTGAATGCTTGCGGTGAGGGAGCGCCTTTATAAGGGGTAAATATGTCTGACGAAGAGGTTTAATTGTTAGGAATTAAGTAATGTGATGTTCATTTTATTCTGTGATAAATGTTATATCTCACGCAGGCCTATAGCATGGTCTATATTATATATGTTAAGTCCTCTGATAAGTATAGTAATTTCTGCTGTTAATTATTTACGAGTACAGTTTGAGAAATTATTATTCATTAATCGATCAAGTTTCATCCACCTTAAATATACCGTATCTAGTACTAGTTGTATAAATGTTTCGTGTCAGTATTAAATTAATATACCAAAGTGTATCTTAGCTAATAGAGTAAAATTAAGTGTCAAAGTTTTAAACAATTATATTATGAGGAAATTAAAAATAATTATGTATTTAAGAGAAAACTATGTCATCTGCATGTCCCTACAACCTCTAAATGTGATGTTCCGATAAATTATTAATAAATGTTTGATAAAGTATTAGTATCTAGAGGTGTACATAGTAAATGATATGAAAGAAAAAGGAGTAACAGATGCCGTAACGTCTGATAGCAGAAGTTGGAAGAAGAAAACGTGTTGTGCCTAGAGATTGAGTACAGTCGAGGACATAAAAAAATTATGAACAAAATTACCATAAACTTGAACTTTTGGTTTTAAATGAGCTTACAGCAGCTTACACCCAAATATGCCAGTAACTCGGTATAGAATCTAACCTTTTATTGGTAAAAATTAAGCGAAAATGTAACTGGGCAAAAAGCCCAGAATAAAGGCAATTATGAGGCGCTTATTCAGTGCTCCCAATATGTCCAGGTCGTAAACTCATCTCTAGTTTGCCGAACCATTAGGGGATAACGTTATAAAGATGATGTATACGAGTAAATTAACCTATATCTAAAGGCGCTCCCTCACCGCGAGCATTCACCTATAATGTTACGTTACAGATTCGAACATTTCATCAGTGAGGAAGACAATCGAGCATCACAATGCGCACCTTGTATCAAAGGACATGGACAAAAATTGCATTCCGTGTACACGTACGTAGTAAATACATTGTAAAATAGAAATAATAAAATAAATTATTACGTAGGTTTTAGCCTCTCTGAACCTGTCAGTTTTTAACCAACTTCAAAAAAAAAGTAGGTTCTCAGTTCAACCTGTATGTATGTTCGTGCGCGATTATCTCGCGTTTTGCTGAACCGATTTCAATGTGAATTTCAGGAAAGTGTTCATTACATTTTAGACAAGATTTTAATATACAAAACTAATGGATATCCCGTGACTTTGCCCGCGTAGATCCGTTTTTGCTTACTTGGATTGTAGATTTTTAGTGACCATTGCATGTTTGTCCGCGATTATTTCGCGTTTGGCTGAACCGATTTTGTTGCGGTTTTTAGAAAAATATTCGTTACATTCTGGGGAAGGTTTTGATATATAACAATAATGGATATCTCTTGAAGTTGTTCTCATAGATCCGTTTTTGTTGCTTACTAGGATTGAAGATTTTCAAAGACGCCGATTATAATTATGAAGATTACTGTTGAATATCTAATTAAAAAGGGTACAATAAAAAGCTTTTTGAAAAAAAAAGAAGCGACTTTAAGACGAAAGACAAAAAAAAGTGTAAAATAACGTTTCTTTTGGAAGTCGGTGGCTAAAAAGTCAATGAAATAAAAACTTACAAAAAAAAAGTTATTTTACACTTTTTTATGTTTTGTTTTGAAGTCGGTTCGGGAGGAGCTCGTGGCATAATAATTACAGCCGCAAAGGCCGATCTTCCGGGTTAAGCTGCGCTTGCCAAGGTTGGTCTGTGGATGGGTGACCATCTGTCATAGCGAGTTTCCTCCGTGCCTCGGAAAGCACGTAAAGCCGTTGGTCCCGGCTGTCATTTGTAGATCTTTGACAGTCGTTACTGTTAGTCAGAAGCTCTAAAGTCTGACAACCAGTCTTACCATGGGGTATCGTATTACCCAGTTAGTGGGTTGTGGAGGTCCGATAGGCAGTCGCTCCATGTAAAATACTGATATCCAGCTGAATCTGGTTTGACTGGAAGCCGACCCCAATATAGTTGGGAAAAGGCTAGGCAGATGATGATGTTTTGAAGTCGGTTCCTTTTTTTTTTTCAAAAAGTTTTTTTATTAAGTATTCCAAAAATTATTAAGTAATGCAAGATGAATTCAAATACCGTTTGTCAAGTTCCGCCACAATTGACTATATAGAGAGAAAACTATAATAAAGGACGTTCCAAACCACGTTTAGTACTTATATAAAACGTTTGATATGGTCGACAATTAATGTACCTATTATATTAGGAACATTTCATTCATTTAGAAACTGTATTAATTGGTATTTGTTATATTTTATTAAATACTCTTATCATAACAATATATTTAAATGCGTTTCATCCAATTAACCGAAAAAAAAAGGGTACTGTTGTAATTGCCTTGTAGGGAACCAAACCGTTGGCAAGACACCAAAATAATATCCAAGCTCCAGCAGGATTTTTAGAAAAGTTTTTACATGGAGCGACTGCCTGTCGGACTTCCACAACCTAGTAACTCGGTAATACCATACCCCATGGTAAGGCTGCTTTTCCACCAGAGATGCGCTATGGTACGTTGCTGCGGATGCGTTTGAAATCCACCATTCATATTCAATGGTTTACATAGAACAGCACTGGTGAAACGGATTCAACTAAGATGTGTTTTTTATATGAAAAGATACGTGTTTTGGCTGCATGCTGTGGCTGCATGCTTTGGCTGTGAGTTATGGCTGTGTGCTATGGACGCGTGCTATGGGTCTTTTTCCCTTAATCGATACATCGCATAGCTCGAGCTGCGCAGCTACCTTGTGTCGGCGCATCTTTGTAGCGCAGCTACTTTTTGAGAACTCATCTTCACAGCGCAGCTACCTTGTGACAGCGCATCTTCGTAGCGCAGCTACGCATCTTCATAGCGCAGCTACCTTGTGGCGGCGCATCTTCGTAGCGCAGCTACCTTGTGACAGCGTTCTTCGTAGCATACCTACGCATCTTCACAGCACATCTTACTCGCACAGCTACATAGCGTAGCATCAATGGAAACGCTCACATAGTCTCGTAGCTCAGCTTTTACATCCTCGTAGCACAGCTACATAGCACATCTCTGGTGGAAAAGCACCGTAAGACTGGTGTCAGACTTTAAAGCTTCTGACTAACAGTAACGACTGTCAAAGGTCCACAAATGACAGCCAGGACCAACAGCTTTGCGTGCTTTTCGAGGCACGGAGGAAACTCGCTATGACAGATGGTCCATCCACAGACCAACCTCGGCAAGCGCTGCTTAACCCGGAAGATCGGCCTGTGCGGCTGTAATTATTCAGCCACGACCAACTTATTCATTAAAGCTCCTTATGGTTTTTAATAGCAAATATTCTATAGTCAGATTGCCAACATTCTGACTAAAGGTTTAGTGAAACTGTTTTCGTCTAGTCTCTTGTAATGACAGGTTCGTTATGTGTTTTATTTACTGCAATTTAATGTACCCATATTCACGAATATAAACATCAAGAATCATTGGTGTACATTGAATTCAATAACTATGCAAACGCCCATACAGAAACTGGCCATGTCCTTTATGCTAAATGTACGCGAATGCTCGTCAGTCAGGGAGGTAGTATTGTAATGTAATGCTCAAAGTCGAATCAACGTTACATTACAAGCGAATGCTCCCGATGAGGAACCGCCTTAAAATACCTACTGAAATTGATTGTTTGAAACAAAATACATCAGGATTATGTATAATAATGAGGTATAGTCGGTACTTTTTAAATGTTTACACGTAGGTTACGTAATGAAGACTATTGTTAATAATCTAATTTTAAACTTTAAACGCGTAATAAATAAGCAAATTGTGGCTCAAGTAGTTAGTGTCTCTCTGTCTTATCTAAAAAGTCTCCGCCGTTTTTGCTTTAGTAAAATAATTGACTTGAAAAATTGAATAATTCAGTAGCGTGGCATGACATTGGTTGTTTGGAACAAAATTAAGAATTAATCTATATTTATTATAAGTAATAAGTTAATGATGAAAGATTGATTTCAAAACATACTATATTCCAATCCACTTTTTGAATGTTACAATAGAAAAGAAATAAATGTAATAAACTGTGCTGTGCGTGTTTGTTCCATGTTGCGAATACATTGTTTTATTTTTAGGGTCTACAACAAAAAAATTGAAAAGGTTAAGCTACTATAGCTACTATATATTACTTGGTTAGTTCCATAGAGTGGTAGCTAATTATGATGGCTGTAGCAAAAATATGCATTAAAAATGCTTTTGTATTAGGAGACAGTTGTTAATGGTTTTAAATATTTATTACGACGCCTGCGAAAAGAAAATTTAGCTGCGAATAGGACCCGAACCCGCGTCTTCTGGATAAGAACTCCAGACGCCTTACCAATTAGGTATTTCAATTTAGAAATATTTTTTTTACATAATTATTAAATCCACCACAAATAAGAACATTTCGTAAGAGAAAAATCTTGATTCGTTTTAAATAATTACATAAAACCAATTTAAAAGTGATAAATTCGAACAAAATTAACGTGGACAGCAATCTGTCTGAATTAGAACTGGCTTCTAGAATAACAATTTCAAAGTTGGAACACATACCATCGGTGTATAGAAATTCTACGAATGACGTCAGTGCGTCGAGCACTGTCGGCGTGTTTTCGGCTCGGAGTTCAAATAATGATTTTAAATTTAAATGACTTCTTAAGAAGAGAAAAAGAAAAACTAAAATCTTTCACCATTTCATCATCATCATCATTTTTTAAGAAACTTAACATTATGTGAACTTTCCATTAAAGACAAAAAAAAAAAATCATTGAAAGGACCAATTATTAACATGCTAGACCAACTTTTACACACCAGTTAACATTTTTAAACAAAAAGTTATTTTCAGGACTTCAGTTCCAATTCATACCATCAGGACGCGGGAACATGCTACTAATGATCGAGAGCCATACGTTTAGCCAGGTCAAGAAAGATCCCAGATACTGGAACTGCTCCAAAAGGAAAGCAAAGGGTTGCAAGGCTAAAGTCAACCTCGATAATTATAATAACATCGCTTCTTACGTGAGAGATCATAACCACAGCCCTCCTCCATACTATCTGGAAATCGATGGGACTTTAAGGAAAATGCCTTGTAATTTAAAAAAAACAGAATGATATGTTGTTTTTTCAACTGTTTTTTTTTATAAAGCTTTTCCTGTTCCCTATAGCTATATAGGGAACAGGTATATATAACTGCAATTTTATTTTTTTAGCTAACAAAACTTATGCCCCATGTAACTTGTGGCCAAATCCGTGTACTAAAATAAAACATAAATATTTACTTATTTTATTTTACCTTGCCCCACACTAGAAATTTTTCCTGAGTCGGGGGTGCTTACAAATATTATAATTATACTAATTTTATACAAACGCCCAGACCCGAAACAAGTACCTACTTGTAGTTCATACAAATATTTGGTCAGGTTTGGCAGCAGTCGAATCGCTCAGCCACGCCGTCAAACACGTCTTATTAACATATCAGCGAGATAGACTTAGCCCCTTTGTACACTAGGCGACGCAAGTCTCCGATACCTTACGATTTTGGTATTCATTGACGCGTGCTTGTGTTCGAAACTCTATGGGTTAGTATTGCGATAGCCGCTTGGATACCGAAGTCGTAAGGTATTGGAAACTTGAGTCGCCTTGTGTACGAAGGGCCTTAACATTAACATAGCAACGCGTCGCCCAAGTGGTAGATTGTCTTATTGGTTCGCCCTAATAGCTATTAATCACGTTGCGAGTGCAAATCTTGGTGTATGTAGGTACTAGAGTGGTGTAATAGTAGTTTATGAAACTGGTACATAATGAGGGGGTTTAAAATTTAAATTATACACGAGTGTGAGTTTAAAAACGAGCGAAGCGTTTTTAAAAGTATCACACGAGTTGTATAATATCTAGTTATGTACAGTTTCATACACTACTTTATCTACTCTCATTGAACACGAACATATCAAATAAAAAATAAAGATTGACACAGTTTAAATGTTATAAGATATAGGGTAAAGTACCCAACTGCTGACCTCCCACCAACTATTGACCGCATAACAGTTTTTATCAAAAATAACAATAAATCTTCTTGCAGTGCTGCATAAAGAATACAGAAAATGAAATATAATTTATCTTATAATATATTGGCGTCACAGAAAATTTAAATAAAGCAATAATGCGTCCGTAAACCTATGATTACAAAATACCCTCCTAAAATCATCAAGAAATTTAACAATTTGCTAAGCTGACGGTTGTTTTCAATGTCATTTTATTTCAGTTTTACACGATACATTCCTTTGAGTTTGGTATTTTTTGGTTATTTAAGACAGATACAATGCTTTTCCACATGATTTTCAAGTTTTAATGAGCGTTAACTTGTTAAAATGATGAGGTCAATATCTGGTTCACTCAAATGTATGAATAACCATTTTTTTAACATGGCATGTCAATAGCTGGTAATTTACCAAATGTACGAGAATACCAGTTACTGACACCACGGTTTGTACGTATAGTTCATTTTTAATGGTGAGGTAGCTTAACTTTAATGCATCTGTATTAAGCCCATGGGCGTTGGCACCCCTAAAGGTGTGTATCTGCATAATCACAAACATAAAAAATACATTACGTAGTAACCTGACTACCTAGCGTAATTTGAGTGAGGTACTTAAATTTTCGGTCTACTGTCACATTCTGGATCCTCCTGAATATTTTAGACTTTTAGACTTACTAATATTATAGGAAAAATTAACGGCTGAATGGATTTTGACACAATTTGACAAGCAGATTATTTTAAAACCTGGTTAAGTGGGTGTACCTGGACGCAAGATACTTTTTATGTCGGTATATGGTCCCGTGGGACAATTGCAGAATATAACACGAGCAATGCCTCAGCCACAGGTTGGTTTAATGCATAAAATGACAAAATATACCCTAACCTGCATGTTTAGGCAAAGTGTGAGCTAGTTTTTTTATTTGTATCTATGTTCTCTTCATTAGTGAGGTCTTTTACATAAGTTTAAAAAGTTAAAACCGTCTTATGTAATTAGGAAAATATTAATTCAAAGGTTTTGAAACTCACTTTGTAGAACTAAAGCCGTGTTCTTTCAATTTATATTTTGCCAGCGAGTATTTTTATATGTGCTGCATAATACAGAACAGTGAAATTAATAACTACTAATAAAGAAGAAAAATTGGACAAAAACTGATAAAAACTACAACAAAAAGTGATAAAAACTACAAAATTTCAAAATTAAGTGCAAGAATATTATTGACGGCGTTTGAAGACTGAAGACCTAAATAGTGTGAAAAAAGAAAATGAGAAGGGCTATAAGACTAGCTTTGTTTGTTTTTTTGTCAAAAAAACCTCGTATCACATTCATAATAAAAATTATTTGAGTTTATTCTTATACTACAGGAGGTCAAAAATTGGTCATTTGCATGTTGAATATTTGGTACAAGCATGTTAATAACTGGTCAAATGGCCTGTTCTTGCTAAACTCGAGAAAAAAAACACTTTTTACCTTTGTATGACTGGAAATAATGTTTTAGTTACATTCTCCAATGTTTATTTTATCTTCCAAAAACATTCATTTCCACTTGCAACTCGTACATTAGTTTATTTTGCGAAAGAAGCAAGGAAAACCGCTTAAGGGGTCAATAGTTGGGTGTTTTACCCTATTTATTGGTTATAAACTTCGTCAATCTGGAGTGTAGGTACCTTTTTCAAAATTTCAATGAATCGTTCTTTTCAAAGCGCGTAGCCACAGATAAAAGATTAAATAGATGTATCTATGATCTCGGGGGGTATTACAACCTTTTTTAATTCCTTGCAGTTTTTGGGCATTTGAATTTACGGCCTTAAGCAGGCTTGTTCTATTTCGTATTACAACGTACGTAATTCTGCAAGGAATCATCCTGGATTACTTGTCTCTGGATGATTACGACGGGCTAGAGAATTCGTTCAAAAATCGAATCGACAATTTACCGATGATTACCGGTTTTATAAATTGTGTGTGAAAAAAATCTTTTTCATTGTAAATTTAGGAGATATTTGAGTTAAAATGTATTTTAATAACAATTTAAATATTTACTATCAAATTGAGCACAATTTACTGCCATTTTATGCAAAAACTTAATACCAAGTAAAACTCTCATAAAGGGGTTTGTTTCTGAACGATCGTATTGCGATACTTTTTTAGTCTGTGGCGGTTTTGTTTAACAAAACAAACAAGATTATCGTATTTTATTTATTTATAATGCCACTACGAGTATGTAGTGATTTTTACTGCATTAATAAAGAAGCACACCGTTTTAATACCGCAGAGAAAGTAAGGAAACAAAATGGACTAAGTCATGAGCAGAAAATTTTGATAAATGGAGCTGTTCCAACACAACAATGTTCTAAGCTTTAAAGCAAGAGCTAGAAATGTTTCATCAAGTGAAGGAATGATAAAACCTAAGACGTTTATTCAAACTGAAAGACAGTGTACGAGTACCTAGTTCTCTTGAAATTGGCTGCGAAATTGTGGTACCAGAAGCAATCGAGGAAGTGTAATTAAAAATGTCTGCTGATACATTAAAGACTGCCCAATGTACCCAAATAAATATTGAACACAAGTTTTGGCTCCATTGGACTGTACCGTTTCTGGAATGATGCTGCGCGGGGCTATTAATTTTAAGTGTTTGAGTTGATCATACATTTTGTTTGGTTTATTCAACCCTACGTCCATTGCTACGAAAGATTATTTATTTCGTCACCGTGTCTCAAATCGAAGCTCTGTATTTTTTTTTTCTTACACTGATAGAACTACGACAAATAAAACATTTTTTTCAGGAGTACCATGTTTTTTATTTAGAACAATATATTACTATCTGAGTAAATGTTTACGTATATGAATCTATTGATTGCTTAGCGTTCAGTAAATGAGTGTATATGTGTAGGTAGTAGATATGAGCGCCGATGATCAATCAGTCGGCGGCGGCGCGCCGACTTTTTGGAGTCGACGGCGGCGGCGTCGGCGGCGCGGCGAGACTTTTATTTAACAACTTTAATTAATTAATTTGTAAGAAGAAATAGAACAATGTTTTATGTATAATTAAAGATTTATTATAATTTTGACGAGACAAATTGCAAGATAAACTAAAAAACCGGCCAAGTGCGTGTCGGGCCACGCACAGTGTAGGGTTCCGTAGTTGCCCATCAAAATACTTTTGCGAACTAACTAAACTGATTCGCTGAATTTAATTTTAAAAAGAAGAATTTTCAAAATCGGTCCAGGAGTCTTTGAGAAATAGGGGAAAATACATAAGAAAAAAGATTACAACGAATTTAGAACCTCCTCCTTTTTTTGAATTTAGTTAAAAATAGTTGACGATAAAAACCTACCTATCCCCAAAAAACATACCTATAAAAGCTGTAAAAATAAAGTTGACAAACTTACATTTGCAGTTGTCTCCGATACATTTTGTTTAAGAAAATATGATTCCAAGTACATTTTATAAGTTGGTCGACTATTACTCGTAAAGTTGTAAAGCCTACTTAGTCATGATAATTTTCTTTTAAATTTCGTTATATATACTACTATTGTGAATTTTTTCACACCCCCAAACATAACCGTTTAGCTGGTAGAGGGGGGGGACACTTGAATCGAGCAAAATTTAGCACTTTAAAGCTTAATATTTCACAAACAAATTTTTTTATCAAAAAATTGTTAATGGAAACTATCATTATTTTTTAAAGGCCTGTTTAATGATACCCCACACTATGGGGTAGGCGAGAAAAAAAAAATCCTCACTTTACGTGTAAGTACTGGAGGTACCCTAAAAAAAAATATTTTACGAGATTTTATTTTACCACTTTTTCGGCACAACAAATCCGTATATTTACACCAAATTACAGCTCTCTAGTACTGTGCGTCTCTGAGCTAAACTGCGGACGGACGGACGGACATGGCGAAACTATAAGGGTTCCTTGTTGACTACGGAACCCTAAAAAGAGCAAACCAAATTAACATTAAAAATTGCTGGTGGCTGTATTTTTACTGTAAGCCTTGATGAGTATGCCAAAGGGTCATGGCTGTCCGGATGATTCGGGTATACCGGACGATCGCCGGCGAATCGGACAATCTCCGGATCTGCCGGATTGTTGCCCTGAGATCTGGAGGCGACTACCTTTCAGCGCGTCTAGAATGGCGCAGCGCCGGGACGTATCCCCGCTGCCTCGAAAAGTCGAGGCGTGGCGGGAAAAGCTCCGGCGCGATCTCAGGGCAGTATGAAGGGACGACTGTCGGAACCGACGTCCGGCCACGCCGCAATCGTTGCAGTAAGACCCCTGTTGGGGGAGTGGCTGAGTGGATAGGCGTCACGGCTTCCTGACCTACCGCATGACGCAGGTCCTCACCGGAATCGGAAGTTTCGGGAGGAACCTGTGTCTGATGAGAAAGGAGGAAACGCCTGGGTGTCACCACTGCGAGAATCGCCCGGAGGACACAGTAGAGCATACGGTGCAAAACTGCCCGCTTGGACAGAGCACCGACGTGTCCTCACGGCGGCGATAGGCGGAGACCTCTCGCACCCGGCATCGATCGCGACCATGCTGCTTCTGCGAGGCAGTCATGCTCGCAAAAGCGGAAGCAGGCCTTGTGAGGGAGAAGACAGCGTCCTCTCCGTCCCAGCCGCAGTGGTGGGCGCCCACGGCAACGGACATCGCAAGACGATCTTCGGCCACCGTAGGCGCTGGCATGCGGGCGGCGAGTACAGGGCAACTCGAAAACGGACCATGCCCGGGTCGTCGGCGCTTTGTGTTTTACGCGCGTCTCAAAGAGCATCTGTATGATGACGGACGGGGCTCCCTCTAGAAGGCCAAAGCCTGCCGGGATATAAAGAGCTATTGAAGGAACACCGTGGAAGTCAGTACAAGTCTGACAGTCCCTCCCACCCTGCCCGGGGTGGGAAGACTCATTTGATGATTTTACCACGCTAAAAAAAAGAAGCCTTGATGAGTGCTCATCATCAGTTCGTTTCTTTCCCTAATATTAACAACTGTGTTTATTTGCTGATAACTTGGACAACACAGCAATTGTAATGTCAAAGAGTATCGTTTTATAAACGTTTACGTTTAATGCCGCCATTTTGCCAGCATTTATTATCGTGAGTTCGGTTTGATCAGTGTGTTAGATTAAACTGAACGCCGCCCGCTCGAGTTCGGCGCGCCGGCGCCTGTGGACGGCGGCGGCGGCGCGGGAAAAATCACGGCGGCGGCGGCGCGCCGGCGCGGCGCTCATATCTAGTAGGTAGATGTCGTAAAAGGTAAAAACTTTGTCGTCTTTTTATGTAAAGCTCGTCAGCTGAGATTATATCGTGTATGCACTCTCCAGATATTCTGTAGTGCCTCCATTATTAATACCAAAGTTTAATTTAGTTAGTTTCAACTGTTTAAAGACAAATTAAAAGAAAACAGTCAGTAAAAGTTACTAAAATGTGGCGTAAAGTGAATGATTTTGGTGATGCCAATTTTGACAATTAATCCGGCCTTGAAATGTCATTATGTAGCTTGTAATACGAAATTTCCAGGCACAAGCACAGGCAGAAGTCGATATGAGGTCACGTGACCGTTTTACTGACTGTCGATGTGTGATCGTAATACCATTAAGGAAGGCAGTTCAGTTTACGGCGTAAACTGAAAGGAATTAAGAGCTTGTAATACACCCCCTGTAATATGTATAATAATGAAAAAAAAAATTATAACATGGTTTTGTTAGAGAAATGGTGTTTTAATGTATTTTTTTTTTTAATTTCATTTCGATATACTTACTATGGTATATAGTAGGTGGTAATATGGTAATAGAAACTCGTTTTGAGTTTTGTATTTCGAACTTTAGTATATGAGAGTAGATAAAGTATATTAATATTGATTTTTGTTCTTAGATCTATCAGTTTTTTCATTAATAATTTCTGCTTCTTTGTTTGTCTGGAAAGCTTTTAACTAACTTGTCAGCTTTTTATTTACATGAATGTTTTTTTCTATGAACAGGCTGGCAAAGGTTAAATAAGGAACTATTTCAAACGGATAGTGGAAGTGGTGCTATTGTTTTTCCTCTTGACCCTGAAGATAAAAACCTAATACCACCGGGTGAACTAGAATTTTTTAATCCAAAAACGATTCACTGGAGGTTCCGTCTACGTCCATACTGAAAGACAATCATTACAAAATACTAATAATTTATTTATTTTCTCCCATAAAGTAGAATTGCAATAAAAAATCTTATAGATAGGTATCAAAACTTTTGTGGGAGTCAGGAATCCAAACTAGGATACCCTGTGCTATGGACTCCTGGCCCCCCCACTTAGAGATATGAGATGTTACAAATTGTACATATTGTAAGAAAAAACATAAGAGAAAATACCTTAAAGACTGTTTAAAGTAAAACAAAACGATTCAAAAAACATAAATAAAAACCGTTATTAATAAACTTAAACAAATCTTTTAACCTTTGCTTGTATGATATAATAAAATTGTTTCCTAATAAAATGATGAAAAAGGTATGTATTACGGTATATAGATAGGTAAGCATGTATGTATGTAAAAGGTTCAAGTACGTAAGATATTTTGTTTCGAAGTGTAAGATATTTTGAATTTATGTGTAGGTATCCTTTTTAATCCAATTCCAGAGGAAAAAATAAGTATTAAGTAAACTATTTTGTTTCTTTTTAGAAAAAGAAACTGCGAAATCGCGTCAAACGACCAGAAAACCTGATCAATGGCAACGAAACATAAAAAAAAGAAGAAGACAAGCAGGCGAAGAATTTGGAACCAGCAAAGGAAACATAAAACCTGCCAATACACTAAAAATCACTTGCGAAACATCATGCCCATATAAATGTTCATCTAATTTCACTAGCATTCAAAGAGAAGAGATAAAACATAACTTTTATCGGTTGTCTGATGAGCAAAAATCTAAATATTACGATGAATATACCTTGAGAATAAATAAAGATCGAACACGAACAAAAAAGAAAGAAGAGAGTCGAAGAACATATTCATTTCAATATTACTTTCTAAAAGATAAACAAAAACAACGGGTCTGCAAAACTTTTTTTTGTAACACATTAGACATTTCAGTACGCCGCGTATACTATTTCCACATGAAAAAAATGAACAGTCATCTAAACCTAGTTGTGGCACCGGGTAAAGGCAAAAAATAAAAAAAGCAGACACCAGAAGAGAAAATTGAGGAAGTGAAACAACACTTAAAGCCATTTCTGACCGTGGAGTCGCATTACTGTAGGGCTCCACCTCATGTCAATACCTGCCAGCTGGATTAAGTGTAACTAAAATGTATGCGTTACACACTGAAAAATACAAAGAACCTGTAAAAGAAAACATTTATCGTAAAGTGTTTACGGAAAACTTCAACTTGGGCTTTCATGGCCTCAAAAAAGATGTCTGTGACTTATGCTCAGAGTTAAAAGCCCAAAACAATCCAAACGATGAATTGAAAAAAAATATATAAAATTCATTTACAGAGGAAAAAAGAAGGCAAAGAAGAAAGAGACATAGACAGGGAATATAAGTAAAAAATAAAATAATGACACGGCAGTTATAACGTTGGAGAATATGTACAAAAATGTTCTATTTTAATAAATAATGAAATAAGGTATATTCTCAAGGAATATTTTGTGGCTAAAATAAGAATACGAATACTTTTAAATTTTTTTTTTAAATAAGAGACTTGAAAATTATTTTTAAACATCCCGTACCTTGAAGTGGTAGCTTGAACAAAGAAGCACTGACGAATTATTTTGCAACTTGTGGTAAGTGCAATGCAGTTTTGTTCTAAGTCCACATTCGTAACTTCCATTTTTAAACTTAAAAATAAACAAAACGTCATCATATTTTGATTTTGAAGAAGTAGTTTTTGATTCCACTTATCATTATAACCATAGTATTACAAAAATAAACTTAAAAACCTGTCTAGTGAAAAATTTGGTCAATGGTCATTTGGACAATCTAGCACTCAGGCGACGAACGGTCTTACGCGCCGCTGACGTCTGCGTTGAAACTACGTGCTATGTAGAACACAATGTTAATTCGAACGCACGGCCGAGGTAAGCGACATCAGCGTACTAAAACACACTGCGAGTCTAGCGCGGTGGCGGCGGCGGGCGCGATAATATTGAACATATGAAATCGCCGCTCGTGACCACACTGATGTGACCAAGGCGGGGACCTAGCGCGATGGCAACAAGCGATTTTGCGAGCCTGGGCGTTACTAGACAACAACAGATATAACGGGTGGGTGGCAGGTGTAGCAAACCATTTCGGTCTTATAGTCAGCGCCATCTAGTTATCAGGACATGCGCTAAAACTTACTTTTATTAAAATCCTAAACAACCTATCATTATAAAATGAATTTCTTTAAACAAGATTTATAGAAACTATATTGTACCACCGGTTTGCAGCACCTGAAGTCACCCGTACAAAAACAAACGCTTGATCGGCAGTGTGGACACAGATTGCGCCCGCCGTCGCCGTCGCGCTAGGCTTCCAGTGTGGTCACACACTTAGGAATTCAGGCCTTAACTGTGAAAAAACCTGCAGAAGGTGATTGTGAAGAAATGATGGGATTATTGTACCTTCAGCTATCCGTACTGTCTTGTGCAGCCATAGAGATGGATAAATTATTGAGCTTCACATTTAACTGCGAACACATATAAAATCAATGTTATTTTCAGGAGTTGCCTACAAATTCATACCATCGGGACGGGGGAAAAATTTACTAATGATCGAGAACCACACGTTTAGCCAGGCTAAGAAAGATACTCGATACTGGAACTGCTCCAAAAGGACTACGAAAGGTTGCAAGGCTAAAGTTCACTTTGATAATTTTCATAACATCACCGCATATGTGAGGGAACATAACCACAGTCCGCCTCCATACTTTGTGCAAAACGATGGGACATGGATGAAATTGCCTTGTAATTATAAAAAACAGTACTTACCTTACCTTTCCTAAGCAGGTTTTAGAATTGTATTTATTTATTTTATATTATTTATGAAACTAATCTAATTTAATTTACGATCCGACTCACTACATAGTCGCATATATTTGTATTTAAATGCTCCATTAACTTTAAGCCAAATGCGTGCAATGAAATAATTTAAAAAATGAATGGGTTTAGCACTGCTGTAAAAAATCTGAAGGAACTGATATTAAAGAATAATCAATGAAATCTACCATTTGTGGTTTAAAGCTTTTCGGCCATTTTTCCCCGTGGGGTTACCATTAGTCGAAAGGCAATCGTGGTGATACCCATCTATAGATTCTGCACATTGTTTAGATATTAAATATTGTCAAAGTAGTTACCGTAGAATTACACTCGTATTTGTATTTAACCGATTCGTTGCGGAGGGCACGTTTCAGTGTCATCACTTTCTTTTGCGTGTGGCGTTAGGCACAGATGTGTGTCATTTTAAAATCGATGGTAACACCTTCAATTTTTTTCGACGCCACAGGTAGAAGTTAGCGAAATTAGACATCGCAACGAATTGTTTAAGTAAAATTTATATTTATTTGGGCAGACTGGAAGTTATTTTGTAGTCAAATAGTATTTGGAATTTGATTTACAGAATCATTGGATGCTCCAAGCTTATCTTTTATTTTAGATTTAGTTGCCATTTTATTTTTTGTTCAGTTACAGTAGTCACGTTGTCTACGGGTAGAACCTTGCTCATTATTAATGGGTATACTTTCAAAGAGGAGTATCGCGTGGACGAAGATACAAGATGGCCAAGATGGGTGTGTAGCGAGCCTACGAACAGCAAATGCGACGTATACGTCCATGTCAATGATAAATACGAAGTTGTCCTTATGGCGAATTCTCATACACATGAGCCAATTTTCTGTCGCGTTTTCCAAGATAAATTGATGTAACTTCGATGATTGTCTGTTGATCAAATCCATAATAATATCAAGATCTCGTCACATTGGTTGTTTATTTTTTCATTTTGTTTTGGAATTAATAAAATTACAATTCGGGTACATATTTGAATATCGAAGATTAAAATATCTACGCTTAAAATGTCGATGTTCAGAATATCGAAAATTAAAATATCGATTGTAACAAAATATCGAAAAATGTTACATCTACGCTTAAAACGTCGAAGATTAAAATATCGACTGATTGAAATGTCGAATGATTCAAAATATCGAAAGACGTTATGTCGAAATTCAAAATATCAACGTTTAATACATCGCAGTTCATAATATCTTATTTCATAATCTACGTTAAAAATACCTACTAGTTTAAATATCGAAAAAAAAACTACCTACCAAGGTAAGTCGACGGAGCCCCGCTTCGCGGGGCTCCTATTTCTGTTTGCAAGGCTTAAAGTAACCTAACACGAAGAGGATGGCGGGGTCTTTCAGACCCCGCCACCCTCTTCGAACCTAAACTGTCCGAATCGGGGTGCCCCAAGTCGCTCTTGCGTCCTTAGTCAAATTACTGATTAGTACCCAACAAGGTAGCTGGACGGACTTCGGATGCAAGAGCGAGCGAAGCGAGCTCGGAACTTGGGGCACCCCGACTCGGACAGGTTAGGTTCGAAGAGGATGGCGGGGTCTGAAAGACCCCGCCATCCTCTTCGTGTTAGGTTACTTTAAACCTTGCAAACAGAAATAGGAGCCCCGCGAAGCGGGGCTCCGTCGACTTACCTTGTTAGGTTCGATATTTCGGACATTCGATAATCTGTACTTCGATATTTAGATCTTTCGATGTAACTTTTGTAGATATTTAGATTTTAGATATATTGGACGTAGATCATTTAATCATTCGATATTTCAAACTTTCGATATTTTAAGTTTCGATTTTATGGTCATTCGATATTTTCATTTTCGATATTTTGAACATCGATATTTTAAGCGTAGATATTTTAATCTTCGATATTCAAATATGTACCCTACAATTCATTTGTATCTGTCGTTTCCTTCCTAATCCTGAAACTATTTACTAAACGTTTTGGTGGTAAATAATATATCAAAGAATTTGCACTGATTTTCCTTACCTATACTATATGCTTCTTATTAGATAAAATAGATGAATTACAAAATTCAATAAAAAAAATGTGGTATATTTCAGAAACCACACTCAATGAGGATCAAGAATTGGAAAAACTAGAAGCCGACCAAGAGTACGAAGATCAATATGAATACGAAGAAGAGTTAGCTGACCAAACCAGTAACATAGCTCTATTTTTGGAGTCACGTAGAGGAAAAACTGTTCTCCAATACAACGGCCATAGATATCGCCAGGCTTACAAATCCAGGAATGGAACTCGTTGGAACTGCTCCCTGAATAAAAACTGTTCTGCTTTCCTGTTTCTGAGCGATCAGGATGAAATTCTTATGTCTCATGAAGAACATGATCATCCTCAACCGACGAGACTTGAAAATATAGACACAGATCAAACTGGTAGGTCTTATTTTGAGGACCAAGGCTGAAGCTACACTAGGCGGCGACGCGATATGCGTGACATGAGCGATAACAAATAAATTAATACTCGCGTAGGTATATGGCACATCAGCGATACCCCGTGTAACTCGTTTCGCTCTTCCAGTCACATTGCGAATCGCTATCTAATGTAGCTTCAGCTATTTAGTCTTGGGTCTTATGGCAGCGACCTAAACTATAAAAAAATGTATTTTCTTTATTTTTCACAGATACAGCAGTTGTCATCACATCTCGCAAAGGTAAAGAGATGCTCCTGTTTCGTAGGTTTACTTATCGAAAGCAATATGACAAAGGGAATAAATCTCGCTGGATTTGCTCCACGCTCAAGAACTGCCGCGGTTGCGTCTTCACCGATACCAATAATTTCATCATCTCGGCCTTCGAGGAACACTGTCATGATCCACCGAAGTACTACCTGAAACCTGATCATGTACTCGGTGCTTTGAGAGAACCCCTCATTATTGAAACTGATTGATCTTACCTACTCATTATATGTTATATGAATCACTAGTTCTAATTTTAATATAATTATGTACTATTTGTTTAATTAATAAAGTTGCTTTTATGTTTTGTGTATTTTAGTGGTTATTTTTTTTCTTTTAATTTATTTAACAATATTTACTGTTTTTTTTTCTAATTATTTAATACGGGTTGTAACTTTCAGCTTACGAAATCAAATCGAAACGAGGCAAGCCCCTGATACTTTACAAAAATTATACATATTCGAAGTATCCCTATCCTCTTAGGAATGGCTGGCGGTGGTATTGTTCCAGGGTGAAAAACTGCAGGGCATACATTCTCACTTCAGAAGACAATGTCATAATAACGGCTTTGGGTTCCCATAACCATCAGCCGATGCGTTTTGAAGGTCTTTAAGTAGTAAGTGGGTCTTAAATAAAAACTTGTCCATGGCGCTCTTCTAAAGGTGCGTACAGACCATGTAAAAATGTTATATAACATAGTTATATAACACTACAAATGTGTGTAAAATGTTATACATATAACATGTTATGTTACATAGCCTGTACGCACCGTTATGAGATAATGCATGGTGATAACCAGAAGCAGAAGTCATGTTTTAGTTTTATTACTAATAAGCTTTTTGTAAGATGCGTGCCTTCATATATTATATCATAGTTTACTTTTAAGTAAGTTACTAATGAATATTTTATTTTATTAAAGCTAATCAATATACTGGCCTGTGTATTTGATTTTTACTATCGACCCGTAAATACCCAGCAAACATAAGAAAATTAAAGTAAAAGCAGTGTCCGTAATAAAATATGTACCTTGAATCTACGTAGAATCTCCCTGAATGAAGGAAAATGTTCGTGTTTGCATTCTAGTACATAATTAATCTAGACAGGGGTAGAAACGGAAGCAATTTTTTAAAGATAAAGGAATTTGTGATTTAATTTTAAAAATTTTAATTTCAGAAATAATGACATATGAAGAGAACCCGGGTAGTTCATCAGCTTTAAAGTTTATAGAAAGACGCAGTGGCATTATACTTTTGCATGCTGGTCATCAATACACGTTAAAAAAAAAGAACAAAAAAGGAACAACAGTATGGGAATGCACTAACAGAAGAAAGAAGAAATGCTACGGAAGAATTATTTTAATGGTAAGTTAGTTTTTGAAATGCACTTAAAATAATACTGATTAATTCCTAATATTTGGGTGATAAAACGGGATATTTACCATGTTTATTATTTGTTTTGAGTTTCCGATATTTCGGTACTGTTGCAAGCGCCATGATCACGAATTACCTGAAGTTATTGCAGGTGGATGTGTATGAGCAGACAAAGCGGTGTACCCTCCTTCTTGTTCGTTTTTTCCAACAACACTACCATTGTCACTCGTCTCCCTCACAACACGATATTGTTCCCGACACAGAATATTATCTGTGATCATGGCGCTTACAACAATGCCGAAATATAGGAAACTCAAAACAAATTAATAAACATGGTAAATATCCCGTTTTAATCTCTAATATACAGTGTGTCCGGGCACGAGTTAGCGATATTTCAAGGGGATATTCTAGGCTCATTTTCATCGACAAAAATGCTTACTCCAAAACTTCGCGAATGGCAGCCATTTTAATTTTCTGATCTGTCGAACTGTGGTGGAGGTGTGTACAGTAAAATTAAAATATCTTTGAATCCAAGAAACCTACATTCATGCAAATGGCTTTATTGAAAATTAAACGTTGAGGCTTATCAAAAACTTACGAAAGTTTTCTAAATAATTTGTAAAAATAACTAAAAAAAACATGGGCAAACACGAAATTCTCTAACTTGAACATCCTACCCTTCCTTCTCGCCCCGCAGCAATAATACCAAGAAATGGTTTCATATAGTAAAAAAAAAATACCATTTCTGTTTATGGATGGTTTAAAAAAAAATTGTTACTCCAAGTAACAATTTTTTTTAAGCATTTTTGTCGATGAAAATCAGCCTAGAATATCCCCTTGAAATATCGTAAACTCGTACCCGGACACACTGCATATTAGTAATAGTGACCATGTCAGTCTAAAAACAGAAAAAATCATTGAATTTGCTTATTCTTTAGAATTACCTACCTACTTATTCTGAAACAAGTACTCACTCAGTACCTATACCTATATATTTTATTTTTAGGGCAGTGAAGTTTTGGAAATAAAGAAACACAAGTGCGTGCCAGATTTAATTAAAAATGAAATAGATGAAAAGGTATTTCAATGCAAAAAAGAGTTACTATCACCTGGATGCCCCACAGTTTCTTCAGTTTATAATGCCTTATTAGAATCGTACAAAGATTCAAGTTTGGACGTAATATCTAAAATTCCTACCCTAAAAAGTGTTAGAAGTTCGTTTTACAGGTCGAGAAATAAGAATAAATAATGAAGGTTTGGGAGTCTAGGAAATAAATACTGAATCTCTTATTAAAGTTGTTTAATTTGTTCACTTTTTCGCCTATACTATACATATAAGTAGCACCTCTAAAATCGGGGCAGATAAAGCTTGGTCAAAGATCTCAAAGAGAGGACGCTGGCACCACCGGCCGCTGGGAAAGGGGCCGATGAAGTACCGAACGAACTACCTACCTACTTAGGTACTACAATATCTGCCCTTTGAAGAGATAAATGCATTACACGTGAATGCTCATCGGTCAGGGAGCACTTTTAGGGCGTGCGCTACGTTAAAATCTTAGCTTTCTGCTTAGGTACCTACCTACCTACAGCTCGACATAAAAATGTAGAAAACCGGAAGTCGCCACTGTCTTCGCGCTACCAGCACCTTGAATCATTTTCTTTTATTTTTATTCACTTTTTACGTTAGTTTTATGGCACAATAATAAATCTAACACACCTGCGGTCTTTGTTTACATCAAATATCAAAGATTTTAAAACGCTGTCAGAAATAAAAATTTTAGTTCCGTTTCAACCCGTTCTAGCCAAGCTGTATGTTTTATAATTGTTGATTATTGCTAATTTTGTAATTTTTAGTTGTAACTTTATTATTAAAAATAACTTACCTAGCTTTTAAAATAATGATCATGCTGAATAGTAGAAAGCGGAATATGTACGACTATTTAAATACAACACCTCAATGTACAGACGCCAGCACATCAACCTACCACAATTTGAAAATTTTCTTTATTAGATTTTCAACCTTAGAACAACAGTGGAAGGAACATTACTTATTCGATTGTTGAAATTTGCCAAATCGGGGTAGGTTGACCTGCTGGCGAGTTGCAGATAATTCCTAGGACGACACTTCTGGTTTTTCGAATATTATATTAGTTTTCAGTCAAAAGATTAACTGATAGGTAGGTATAGGTCAGGGTTGCCACCTTTAGGGGTGAAAAAAACGGGACGTTCGGGCATCCGTATGAGACCTCGGAGTTTGGTGAAAAAAAAAACCCCATGAAATAGTCAAAGGAAATTTTATTTGTGTTTTTATTTGTGGAAAATTTATTTTGTGTAAGTATTTCTTGTTGTTACGAGCCGCTTTTACTAAATTCATATCACTTTTGTATTTATAAGAGTATAAGAAGTCTGAACGAGACACAAATGTGCATATCCAAAGAAATTAGCAATGCTGCTTTTATCAAATCTGCCGAGCAACGATTTCTGATATTAGACCATTTCATGGTCATTAGTCAAAATACGCGCTCAACATACGCATTTGAAGGAGGTACATAAACTCAAAGCACGAGATACAACACTAAATAATGTGTTCAACTTCTGCTCCTTTGCGACTTTAAATACTTGGACTAGGTTGATTGAGCGTGTCGCATCATATTGTCAAAAATCGGGACAAAATCGATAGGCCGTCGGGACGCGGGACAATGACTTCGAAATCGGGACTGTCCCGGCAAAATCGGGACGGGTGGCAACTCTGGTATAGGTTGTTAAATATGTTATACCTAAACTATCACTTGTTATGCATTATTTGACATTTTAAACTACTTTATTTTTAAACATTTTATTTTAAAGCGCTATAGTGTGAAAAAAAAACATTAGTGGTTTTAGTTAACAATTTTCATAAAATGGCAGTTTTAGGTTAACCCTTTAACCGCCATGTCATAATTCGCATGGAGTGCACCTAGCGCCAGCAAACTTTAGGTACAATTTAGCATAGTGTTGTAAAATATAGTTATCGATAAACAAAGTAATGAAATAAATAAAACTTACTAATTTGTAATCAAAGGTTTATTTTTTATTATGTAGTACCGCAAACAAATCAGTCTTCAAACATACGTTAATCAGTCTTCGAACATACGTTAGGTAATTAGTCTTTTTGACTGAAGGATAAATAGACTAGAACAACAAAAGAGTGATTTACCGATACATTACCTATTACTATCCGCTGAACTACCACTACTACTAATATCATTGTTTGATTGCTGCAATATATTTAATAGTTCTTCTTCGTCGTATAACATCATCGACAACTTCTCGACACTAGCTTAGAACTAATAATAAAGAGAGCACGGATTATCACGACGATGGCGCTAGCGCAACTGACGTTTATTCAAAATATGACTTTAGTTGACCTTGAGCCGCACGTAAAATTACGGCGACGGCGTTCGCGGATCGCTCGCGCTAGTGACGTTCTGGAATAAGTCGGTAGTTTACGTACGTATGTGTATGTAGGTATGTTTGTTACTCTTTCACGCAAAAAGCACTGAACGGATTTGGCTAAAATTTGGTACACAGATAGTTTATAACCAGGATTAACAAATAGGATAGTTTTTATCCCGATTTTGTGTTCCCGTGGGATAATTTTCGAGTTGTAGCGGGTGAAGCCGCTGGCAACAGCTAGTCTTTAATAAACTACGAAATTTGAATTAATGTTTAGATGACAGTTTGATAAAATACATGGATGTTTTTTTATTAAATTAGCATCAAGAGCTTCAATTGTGGTACAACACTAGTCTACGTGAAATCACGGTTTCGGCGAAGTAGGTTGATATTTAGACTTATCACAAACTGAGAAAAATTAATTATTTCAATGAATTAACTAAAATATGTATCTAGTACTGTTAAAAATAAAGTAATAACACGAAATATACTAAGATTTAGTAAGCAAGTTCAACTTTTATTAAACATTTTTTGAAATGACAGGACTTTTACGTAATATTCCGACGTGGCGACTGAGGTATCATTCTTACTACACGTAATATTACGGCGATGGCGGTTAAAGGGTTAAACAGCCATTTGTTTTTAATTTTTACCTGTAGTTCTATCTTTTTCTATACGTACTTACTATCAAAATTCATGAAAACCTGTTCAGCCATCTTAATGGAACATATAGACAAAACTAACACTCTTTTTAATAATATAGGTAGTCTAATGGTGTGGAAACAAAAATTATCAGTAGGTAAGTATAATCTTTCCTGATCAGTGTCATTATAGTATCTCTTGTACCAACTTAATAGCATTAGCTTTTCTTATGATTATCTTCTGCCCATTTGAAAGGGTAACTTGTAGGTAATTAAAGAAAACATCTTTGTTCTTAATTACAAATTATTTATTGACATAAATTATTAAAAAAAACATTGAGGTAGTGAGTATTACATTTTCATCAGTCTTAATTTAATATTGATCAGTCAAAATATTGAGAAAATAATTTAAAAACTAAAACATAAAACTAAAAATACAATAAGTACCCACCATCTAAAATAAATTTATTTAAACTTGATTCAAATTACTGATTTTAATTATATTGAAAAAATAAAACCATTACACACTTAAGCGACAAACAAGAATATCTCAAATCCATTGGGATGAGGACAAAAGAGTAATTATGCCATTAAAGAAAAAACTTATTATTATATGTATACTACTAAAAGCATGAATCCAGAATATTGTACCATTGGTATGGTCATTCTCACATTTATAAACTTAGATTACATGGTAATATTGTTTGAGGTAGAAAATACTTTGCCAGAAATCATACTTTATTTGTCACATTTCGTCATGCCAACTATAAAACTAAATACATACACATAGTTAAAAATATTATGTAAAGAGGTATAAAAGGTACATTTTCAGTCTTTATTACGGTAAATATGCCTCAATTTCCTTCAAAATTTCTCGGTACAGTCTTTTATTTTTATCAGTCCGCAGTTAATTCCTTAAAAACTATGTAGGTTTTATAGCAGTCTTTAAAATGAGAATTTAAACAACTTTAAATGATCCATCATTACGACGGTAAAATCCATGAGGTGGGTGATTATGATTGTTACGCACCCGTTTGATGACTTGTCCCAGACGATGTACCACCGTTGTAATATCCACGTTGCATCCAGTCTTTGTACGAGATGTACAATACCATTGCTTCTTTCCATAAGCCAGTTTGTTCTTCAGACGGAATGCATAACCTTTGTTGACAAGTAGTAAACTCCCTTTTCGTGTTGGAATGAAGCTTGCAACTGAAACAGTGAAGATATGTTAGTAAATGCTGATGAGTGTATGCATGGCAGTTTATAAAAAAGTAAATAAAGTGGATAGTCTGTAAATAAAACACAGTTCTCTATTAAATATATGTTTATTTATAAAGTAAATATTACAACTTTATCATAAGATTCTTAAGATGACACTCTGACCAGACATTTACTATACTGGTGTTCTGTTCCAAAATCAGAGCCAGTAACTTCTTGGAGCTTGGTATGTTTACATTTACTAAATCTGTTCACCGTCCGCAAATCTAACTTGGTTTATACAATATCAGATTTAATAAAATAAGCACAGTAGTTACGATAGTTTCCTAAATAATTTTACAAGACAATTTTATTAAAACTACTAATAGAAGTTATTCGCGCGCATATAACCTATCAAAGTTTAAAACTAAGTTACACAATTTATGCCACTGTACACTTTCGTAAGTTTATTAAAGTTTCTATATATGTATCACAAACTGTGATTTTCTGACAAAACTAGGCACATAAACATTAAAAACACAAAAACAGCACGCCATGTACTACGTAACGCTAAACAAAATGACGCTTTCTGTCACTTGTTTTTTTTTTTCGATCTGGAATGTAGCCAGCATTAAGCATCTTCCTCGCGTTCACAAAACTCTTTTTTTCAGTAATTTACTAGCAACACCCAGGTGAAACCGCTCCGATATACGTAAACTTGCGCTTATTGAAGAAAGTTGATGTGTGGTTAAAAAAATAAAATCTAAAACTGGAATAAATAAAACGAATTACAATGGAAATCCAACCTTTAATTTATTATGACTCGGTGTATCAAAACATTGTTAGTTGCATGCACAGACTACTTAGAGATACGTTGTGAGTGTTGTGACTATTTAAGCACAGGTTTATATTGACGGATTAAATTTTATTAATTTTGTTCATTTTTTCTATTTTATTAAAAAATTATATGGTAACTAAACTACGCATAAAACCATCATAAAACTATCTACGCACTAAAACTATCCGATCTCTCTCTCAGTTACGGACGCATACCGAATACGAAACGTCATTGTCAATTTGTCAGAAAGTGACAATTTGACAAACGTGTTTCATTTCGATAGCAAAGCAAAGAAAACATCGAAACATAATTTGATAGAATATTTGATTATATTCTAGTTAGAATATCGAATTATGTTTAGTTTGCGGAATGTACATTCCTTCCCTTTTTCGGTATGCTATCGTCAAAGCATTCTTGGCGCATTAAAAAGTTACGAAGTTTGTAAACTTTTAAACAAAGTTTTGTGTTCAGTGATTAGAAAACAATAGCTCATAGTTAGTTACAAAATTGTGTTGTTTCGTATTAGGTTTATATTGTAAGTGTTAGCCTTTTTATTTGGACAAAAAAGTGAAGTTACCATCAGAGTTTAACATTATGTTTGTAATGTGTAATTGTGCTTGGATTGCTTAAAACTTGTTCATGTGAGTTTAATTTTAGCACTTCCCTATTGGGCAACTATAGCAATTTAATTGCAACTCTAGAATTGGTGAGGCAAATTTAGAATTTAACCTAGAAAAAGATTAATAAAAGTTATGTTTACCAGTGTTTCCAGTATTACATAATAATACCTACAGTTACTACACAATAATGTACATGATGTATTTCATTTTTGCTGAATTTAATTGTGAATTAGGTCAGCATTAAGTACTTATTTTATTCAAGTTTCAATTAAGTAGTTTTATAATAAGAAGGTCGCATCCAACAGGTATATGTGGAGATCGAAAGGGGAGGCCTATGTCCAGCAGTGGACGTCCTACGGCTGAGATGATGATGATGATGATGATGATAATAAGAAGATCAAAACATTTTCTTCCTACCTTTAATATCTTTATGAAATATTTGTTTAAAAAAAAATCTCGATATTTGTACTTATCACTTAGAAATACCCTTGGTTATAACCAGTAATTCATGCTTGAAGATCATTTGATTTGCTTATCATTTTATCATCACTCTATCAATGAATTTACATTCCTAATTAGATAAATAAAACTAATAAAAAATACTTTCAACACTAGTATTTTTTGCAGTACAATTGCTTTATCTTGTATTGTATGTATTTTTTTTTTAAAAACAAAAAACATGTATATGATTTTTATCATTAAAACAGAAAATATTTACATGATGGGAATTCTTTCCCTGAATTTGTTATCGTGAGTTATTGAGGAAAATCATTTTAAGACATTAAAAATATTTAAATATTAAATATACCAATGTGTTTTCCAAAGTTGGAGCTGAGTCAACTTCAAGGTTGTAAGCATTTTAACCTTAAGTAAATATGAATAATAGTTTGAATTCACTGAAATCAATGGTTCCTACGTACAAATACATATGTTAAAAACCGAGGTTTACAGAAGAGCTTTTTTAATGTTAATGCTCTCCTGTAAACATCAGTTTTTGATATGTGCATTTGTATGTACAGACTGTTGACATTTCTCAAAATGTAACATTAAATCATAAAACATTGCTCCAGGTTTTGCTGGTTCTGTATGTCAAAGTAAATGATTGTTTAGGCACCCAGTGAGGTAGAATTAAGGCTGTGACTCCACCAAAGCTGTGCGAGTCGAGACGTGTTTTGAACAACCAATAGAATTGCGTTATTGACACAGCTCCACTCCGGCAACGCAATCCTATTGGTTGTTCAAAACACGTCTCGACTCGCACAGCTTTGGTGGAGTCTCGGCCTAATGCAAAATGCACCAAATACTCATTAATCAGACAGCATTCATTATGTCATAAAAATACAGGAAATTATTGTTTACAAAATTATGTAAATGTTATTACACAAATAACTTATTACTCACTCAGTTTGTCCTTAAATGGGTCAAAGTCCATTGTCGTTTTGTATTTTGTACCAATTGCTGCTTTAGTAAAACATTTCCTCTTTACTGTAAACTCTAGAGCAGTGTTTGTCAAACATTTCTCTGCCATGCCCTGGTAATTTATATTTCACACTGCTCTACTTAATAGTTTTAAACCCAAGCTAGGCTTAAAAGCTGGTATGGGAAATGCTATTCTAGAGTATTATGATTGTCTGATTGGTAAATTTTGTGTATAGATTGCTTAGTAGGTAAGCAAAACACACCCTCAAGAATTATAGAATGTGCTAAGCCCCTAAAAAAAAAGGACCCTGAATTTAAATTATTTTAAAATAAATTAAGTTATTAATAACACCATTACTGTCTGAACTGTTACAACACTAATTAAAGTGTAAATGAATTTAAAAGATTAAAATTTATTACAGATTTTAAATGTTTGTCAACTACTACATCATGAATATGGTGTTTTCATTCATCCTCATTTTTACTATCCTAATCCAATCATAAGTAGTGTGGTAAGTTCCAGAGAAAACTCGACCCTTTTGGTTATGACATCTGCACTACCAAAGAGGGTGAGAGCCCTTTTAGTTATGACATTTGCACTACCAAAGGGGGTGAGAGCCCTTTTGGTTATGACATCTGCACTACCAAAGAGGGTGAGAGCCCTTTTAGTTATGACATTTGCACTACCAAAGGGGGTGAGAGCCCTTTTGATTATGACATCTGCAATACCAAAGGGGGTGAGATTTCTCTTGCTGACTGTACTATTTATGCAAAAGTAGGTAGCAGTAAGTATGTATTTCTTACTTTTTACGCAAAAACCACAGAACAGATAATGCCGAAATTTTGCACCTTTCACCCTGAAAAAAAATCGTACAAATAAACGTGTTCGAAGCCGCGGGCAAAAGTTAGTATTCTACTAAACTGAGGTAATAATTTCTCATTTTATTTCTCAGGAAATTTCCACAAATGTTATCTACATTGTGTATTTTGCAATTATAATATTGAACAATGTTATTTTGTTTCATTTACCTTCCTGTTAATGTAAGTAAGGGAACCAGGGAACCATTATTTGTGTTACAATTCCGTTTCCGTTTTCAGGTATATTCATAAACACTCGAGGGAACTCCAAACTCTTCATATATCAGAATCACACGTTCCGGTTTATGTATAAAAAGGCATACGGCAGTCAGCTATGGTACTGTTGGTACTTCTTCAGTCGGTGTTGTCCTGCGAAGCTACGGATAAATAACAATGGGAAGGTTACTGAAAGCATTGGCAGACACAACCACGATCCTCCGACTTGTTGGATGACCCCAGACGGCAAGTCCTACAGTCTCCCTCCCTTACCAGATAAAACACCTCCCAACACCCCAAATAATGTATAATTACAATAAAAGTATTTGGAAACAATTTTGTTTTACTGCCTTTATTTTGTTGTGAAATGAACAAACTGCCTCTATTTCAAACAAGATGAGATTTTAATTTGTATTTTATGGAATGTTAAGTTTACGTGGAGTTTAGTTTGTAACTTAGTATAAGTATTATATATACGTATAGTTACTAATGTTTTAGACTATGTACAAAAGTTGTGTATTTTTAGAAATAAAAACACACGTTCTCTTCTAGATTTTAATATATTATTTAATTATATGTACGAATTTGTTTCGTAATATTTTTTCATGTTTTAAGGGGGCGTCGAGTTCTTTATGTTTTGATTAGTGTCATTTTCATAGCCACCCCAACCTTGAATTTTACCGCTGAAAATCTGGAAGCGATGCAACGCGAACCAAACAGTAGACAAATTACTGTTTAGTTGTTCGGTTACCTCATCCCATGTGGCTTTCAAGACGAAAAGTTAATGTGGCTAATCAAAATATAGAGGCTAAACGCTATAATAATATTTGGATGCTAAATATTATTAAGTACGTACATTCTTTATTGTACATTTATCGTGCATTTTCTGTCACCGCAAAAAAGTGATGTGTTAACTATATAATTATCTATAAAATACTATTTAATATTGACACGTTTTTAGTATACTGTCTGTCTACCTGTCCTTCATATTCATGATCTACATGGATCCGCCCATAATTGTACCTATCTATTGTTGCGCTCGCTTTGACTTAATTTACCTCTAAGTCAAAGTAAAGCGGAGATTTCGCTTTTGTGATATGTTGTCCCTGTTCCTCTTTCTGGCAGCCCTAGACATTTGATGAGAAAAAAAGCAGTAAGTTTAAAATTTATCCATCCATCGTGACTACCCTCCTACCTATTACAGTTTTCTGTTTACAATTAGGAGTTAAACTTTAATCGGACAATACTACCGAGATACGTCGCCGTCGATAATAACTCGAGATATAAATATTATTCATATTTGGGAAATACCACATTACTTAATCGTGAAATGACGTTTTTTTATTAAATCATCTTAATCTTAACACCTGTGCTGAAACATGTATGTGATTAGATAATTCTGATTCAACACGAAACCGTGAAAAGAAATAATAAAAAGAACCGTCACGAATTCTTCTTCTTCTTCATCCGCCACCCAATGCTAAGTGTAGTTCTCTTACGAATCTTTTCATTTTTAGCGGTTTAGTCATGATACTAAACCTCCAAATATGAAAAGATTTGCTAGCCAAAAGAAACAGGATAGCCCACGGGATATCCAGTTTCTTTTGACTAGTAATGAGATCATGCACCTAGTCCCGACATTCCTTTTTTTCCATTCTTGGTTCCTGGTTCCACTCCTATACTCTCAATTCCTATCTTCTATTCAGTCTTAGTCAAGTAGCCTAGTACTAGACTTTTTTCATTAGCGAAACTAGAACTCCGATGCATTGATTTCCCTCTTTTTTTCTGATTTATCGACCACACTCATCAAATATCTATTGGCTGCCTTCAATTTAAGTTTGACTGTGTATAGGAAAACCCAAAACAGAAATTGGGAACAGGAAAAATAAAAATCTAATGGATCCGTTATCGAATTTGGTCTTTCATGTAAATAATTATTTAAACTCACATGTCTAAAGGCGCTCCCTCACCGCTAGAATTCTCACCTGTAATGTAACGTTACAGATTCGAACATTTCGTCAGTGACGAAAGACTATTGAGGATCACAATGCGTGCCTTGTATCAAATCTACTTATACTAAATCTACGCGAATGCTTGTCAGTCAGGGAGGTAGGTAGTATTGTAATGTAATGCTGAAAGTCGAATCTATAATGTTACATTACACGCGAATGCTTCCGAAGAGGGAGAGCTTTAAAATTGCCTAAAATTTAAATATTATTTATTGCTTAGCACTGTATTGGTTGAATTAAATACGTCAACTCTACTATAGTTGTAACGCAAATAAAATGTGAAGAAATTAGTTTTTAAAGATCAAAGTTCCATTCTGTATTATAATTATTGTGCCTTTCAAGAGTTTTATGTGAACCAAAAATAAAATATAATATTGATCGTATGTCTTTTGTTTTATTAATTTCCACACCGATTGAACTGGACTTTTTTAGACTTACTTTTACACTTGAAAGTATAATTATTTCTAACAAGTAAAATTACATAGTAAATATAGGTTGTTGAAATTTCTGTACCTAAGTTAGAAATACTTCTGAAAATAATAAAAAGTAAGTACAGTTTGGTAAAGCTGAAGTATCGTTAGAAATCCATAAAAATCGTAAAAAGTGGCACAGACAACGGATGTCGGTTTTATCCTGACACCATATTTTAGAAATTACCCAAAATCTACACCTCATAGTTGTGATTATTTATGTAGCACAGATAATTTAATTACCTACTTATTCACTTCAGATGTTAGTTTTTTGTAATGGGCTAGTCCCATTCAATTAAATTAAATTATAAAACTAACATCTGAAGTGAAACATTAGTAAGTACCTGTTTTTAATATTTCTGAGGTAAGTACAATCGACCAAGTGGAATTATGACCCACCATAAGCTTATTTTCCCAGAGACTTTCAAATACAATTAGGTCCACATTCGCGTAAACATACATATCCATGGTAACGACTTTGATCTTTGTCAATTTGACAGATTCAAACGATTTATTGTCAAAATGGGTCATGATTCCACTTTGTCGACTGTACCTACTTAATTAGCGAAATGAGTTTGCTTTCTTAGACAATCAGGCATTTCATTTTACTGCAATAAAAGATTGCATTGATGAACCTTTTTTTTTTAAACAATTTGTTAAAGGACACAAAAAACGCAGAAAGCCACTTACTGACGCACAAAAAATGCAGAGATATAGAGAACGATTGAAACGAGAGAATCCTGCAAAGTACGAGGCCCAAAGACTGAAAAATTTGGAAAGAATTAGATTGAAGAAGAAAAGAATTTCAGAAATGACACAAGAACAAGCTGAGAAAGTGAGGAAAGCTTGGCGCGATGATCAACGAAGACGCAGACAAAGAAAAGCGGTTTCCAGTTACGCGATATTCATCAAATAAAGGATGGAACGATTTATGTTCGTCACAACTAGTTGCAATACCTAACCTCCTTCGTGTATCTAATACAAAAACATAAAGGAACACATGATTAATTATATACCTAATACGGCGAATTACTGAAAGTATAGGATCAATAAATAAATAATGAAAAATACACGTTTTGTATTATTAATTATTATACTTAACAGGAAGGAAACGGCATCCCTGATGCCTTTGTAATAATAATTCGAAAATATTAAGGGGGATGCTCCAACCAGCCCGCGAAATTCAATTTTTTTTACGTTTTTTGCAATTTGCAGGCCAGTGACATGTTGTAGCTTTATAAATATATATGAGTTGCGGTAATAACAAGTATAATCATGTTAAAATCTCCGAAATCTAACTACGATGCACCTTTTATATGTGAGAGCTGGTGAAGCAAATTTTTTGATAATTTTTATATTTAAAATTATACTTTGTTGGATAGTCAATTTATAGGTGAAGGCTATGGGCTATAAAACATCACGCTAGGACTAATAGGAGGTGAACAGCGATACGTGGATCGAAATCGAGTAAAGATTTAAAATGTCTTTCAATAAAGCCAGACGAGACGAACGATTGATTAATAAAAAGAGATCAAAAGCAATTGATACCATATCGGCTCACTGCCGCAAATATAGAAGCAATTAAAAATCAACTTTAGGCCCTAAGTCTCAGCAATAAAGTTCAATATTAAATGAAGTAATGCTTAAAACTGGTGACCAATTTTTGTACGATATCAATGAGGACAATGTTGTGGTTGTGATTCACGCAGATTTTGAACCGTTGATAACTGTGTAATAATAATGCGGTAATGTTATGAGTGCTTGATCAATAGCTGATAACGTGGCAGGCATAAACAATTAGCTCCTTGTGTAGTATCAATGAGTTAAGCAAGTAAAGAAACGACTGGTTTTTGTAATAGGTTAGACTCGATTACGGTGTAAACTGAATATGACGACATTGTAGAGGTACGTATTGGCGTTTGATAAGATTGCATATTAGGTTAGCACAATCATTATGATTACTTCCCAGAGTTTGATCCTTATTAGCAAAACTATCGAATGGAACACTAAATAGGTAGTAGTAGCAGGCAGGTTTTCTTTTTCAAAAATACTTTGCACGAATCGAACCCGCTGGGTTCGATTTCTGGCCGATTCGATTCTAGTTCGATTGTGCTAAGTAGGTACACATAGTTATAATTACTCGTTACTTTACGTACAGTGATGATTTCTTATCTCTTTTAACAGTTAGACATACATATATACACCACGCACACTCGCACACGCACACTATTTATTTTGGATTAGAATAATAAATCAACTTTCTAAGACTGGGGCTCTAAAATCCGGCTGAAAAGAAGTTTTAAGAAAAAAAAAACCGTCTAATGTGACTTCTACCTATTCTAAAGACTGCTAAAGGACACAAACACTAAACGGTATTCCCCAAAGATTGTGAGTAGCAATACCCACTTATGACGTCACATATTTTGTCGATATAATTACTCAATTCCTTATTGATATAATAGAACCTCAGCTTTCATTTGACAAAAATAAAAGAATCCAGGGTAAGTACATGTACGCACGCACGTATGGGTCTAAAAGTTACTTGGGATCATTCAAATGTAATAATTATCATTTTTTTTTTTGTAAATTTTTGTTTATAAAGAATCGAAAAAAACAATCGAAAAGAAACTTCTATAACTACCTATATTTTGCCATAAACGCACTACAGTTTCTAGAATAACAATGAACAATATTGTGCAAAGGCAGCAATAAGTGGGAATGGGGATGTCCCACTTATTGCAGCGTTATCAATTCAATCATAATAAAAAAAACTGCCATACAAGGAAATTTCACGGTTTCCTAGAAGCGAGTCATTTAACAAATCAAACACAGCTAAAAATAATAAAATATCTAGACGATTTATGCAAATGATATCAAAATATGAATCACCTGATTCTTTTGAACGTAGGTATTTAGAGTTTCTGTTATAAAACAAGCACTGTTTGTATAACCCCTATAATTATGTTTGAACTTCGATTTATTTTAATAACAACTCGAACTTTCCACTTTTATGTAACGACTCAATGACAAAGTAGGTATATTTATAGATATCTTTTTTTTGGGTTCCGTATCCAAAGGGTAAATGGAAAGAGCTATGCTCAGCTGGGACATGGATATTCGGCGAAGTACCAGAGTCACCGACATAGCTCATAAAATTTGCAAGTTGAAGTGGCAGGCCACATCGCTCGTAGAACTTATAACCGATGGCGAAGAAAGTTCTCGAGTGGCGACCACGGACCGGAAGACGCAGCGTAGGCAGGCCTTCCACTAGGTGGACAGACGACATCGAGAGGGTCGTGGGCAACCGATGGATGCAAGTGGCGAATTGTCGTTCGGCGTGGCGGTCTAAGGGGGAGGCCTATGTTGATGATGATGATCCAAAAGGTTAAACGGGACCCTATTACTAAAGCTCCGCTGTCCGTCCGTCTGTCATTAGGCTGTATCTCATGAACCGTGATAGTTAGAATGTTGACATTTTCATCACATGTGTTTACGCTATAAGAGACAATATTTAAAAAAAAACACCGTAAAATAAATGTTTCTTAGAAAGTTATGAAAGAATAAATAAATCAGCGAAATGATCGAGGGTGTTCCATCAATAGCCCTTTACGTTACGAGGTCACGGTTTCCTGGTGAGACAATCCCGCGACCCCGGCATGTTTTGACCTCCAGAGCCCCGTCATTCAGATTGCTGACATTCAGTACGGTTAGCCGATACAAAATCGGGACAGAAAATGCTGACTAAATTATCGGCTGAAAGGCGAAGCATTTTGACAGCTGTCTCAGCCTATGCTACTCAGCATTCGCCATTTTTCTTTTAGTGCTTCTCAGATATTGTATCGGCTAACCGCACCCATTTCTTTGAGACGCGCGTAGAACATGACGCGCCTCGACCCGGGAAACCGCGGACTGAAGCCAAGTAATTCTATAAAACTCATTCAATAAATTGATTCCAACAAAAAAAAAATACTTTAATTTACAAAAGTGTCACATATACTCCTCATTAGTATTTGCTAGTTAGTTACTACCAAAAACCTTGCGAAACAAATACCGTAGTAATGTTTGTTATTGTACAAAGATCAAGGTGATTTAACGTAAACACGACCATGTCCTTGGACTTCCGCTTATGTACAAAGTTCAACTACTACAAATGGAGATTATTTTTATACCTAGCTATCAGCACGCAATCACTTAAATATGTACAAATGTGGTAATGATATTATTACAATTGTTATTTACCAATGATTGGGTGTAGGTACCTACTTATCCCAATAGAGCATCAATCAATTGCTTAGTCCGTTAGTAGCAGTTTTAAAAATAATGAATACATACGTTTTTTTCTCTTTTGATGAGATAATGCATATTTACAAAGTAACTCATCAATATTTGAGAGTCCGGCTCGCGATGACTGAAACAAATGAAAATTGTACATGCTTCTAATGTATTGATAATAATTTTAAATTGTCGTAAGTATCTTCGTCAATTATGATTTTCGTAACAAACGAAAATTACATGACAAATATTTTAGAAAATTTAACTGTCGGACTAAATACAATTTTTCAGTCATAAACCTATTTGTAATGGATAGGATTGGAAATTTGGGATGTTAAAATAAGAAAGGAAAATGGACTCTTAAGAGCGGGGTTTCTGAAATTTGGCAACGTCGCAAAACGTCAAATATTAAGAAGTCTTAATTAATTTAGTAATGTATGGTATGGAAATAAGAAATATGGCTCTGTAGAGCAGTGGTGGCCCAGTGGTATCGGTCCCGACTTACGAGCTGTAGGTCGTACTCGTAGGTTCGAACCCCGCCAGGCGTCTTACTTTGTGTAATTTATTTCATCACCACTGCTCTCAAAACGGTGAAGGAAACCATCGTGAAGAAACCGGCATGTCCTAGGACCAAAAATCCACTTTATTCTCTCGCAGCGTAAGTATCTACATAAATAACTCTGCCTTATTCCGACCTATGATATAATTATTATCATAGGTCGGAATAAGGTAGAGTTATTTCGCATAATTATCATCAATATAAACATGAAGATCAAATAAATTCAAATATTTTCTTTTTCCATTTAAGAGCCATCTCGTCGTCGCCGTAATCGCCGAAAAATAGGATCAAGACCCTATAAAAATTACACCCAACAAATGCTGGACCTAGCAGTAGATCTAGTAAAAAAGAAGAACATGACGTCATACGAAGCCTCAAGAAGATTTCTCATACCACGACGTACAATAGAGAATAAAGTAAAGGGACTCCATCTGAAATCACCTGGTGCTCAGAGGAAAAGAAAATTAATTTAGTTTGGTTCAGCAGTTTTTTTTTTTCAGTTTGTTTTTACACTAAACAGAATTAAAAACTTACATTAAAGTTTAAAGTACTTAACCTACAACAAAACTTTTCTTTCAAAAGTCGGCGGCAAACAACTTTCGAAAGAAAAGTTATATTTTAAACATTTTTGTGGTTGTTGTTGTTTTTGAAGTCAGTTACATTTTTCTAACTTCATAATGTTACTAAAGAGTTTTGTATGTTTATTTGAATACTTATGTACCTAATTACTAGTGTGTAACAAAATAAATAATTACTTTAATAAACAATCTTTTTCAATTGTGCCAGCCCTGACCACATTCATTCACTTTTTAAGAAATTTTCTTAAATTTTCGCCATATTGAAAAACAGTTGATAAAGTATGTCAAGTGGGGTGTCGTTGAATAGGTATTTTAAAATCATCTATAGATTCCTTTTATAATTTTTAACCGACTTCAAAAAGAAGGAGGTTATCATTTCGACGGTGTTTTTTACGCAGTTACTATTGATTTAAATTTTTATTTCAAGTATAAACGATATAAAAACTATTACCTACTGCAGTAAAATGTTTTGGCATACAAAGGACATGATGAGAAACGCATAGGTGCATCAAAAGTCTAGAATAATCAACCTATAACGTTCCTATCGCTATGAGAGGGAAACATTTTAATCTCACTTGCCGTTCCCCTCATATGTATAGGTAGCCTATAAACGTTACTGGGGTCCCAGGGCTCAGACGTTCTGTCGTGAAAAATAGACATTATATGTAAATAACGATACGCAACGCCAATCATTCATATACTGCCAAACGTAGATACCGTCTTCGTTCACATTTATAACCATAATTAAAATTAATGTATGCAGAAACGTAATTTAAATTAAACAAAGATTTGTTTGTTGAACCAACAGCGTGGGCGTCCACGCGGTTCCAACTACCTATTATCTCGTGCGATTGAGATAAATGCGTCACTGATAACGTAGTACTAGAGCAAAGTCCAACTAAATACAACTGCAATTATATTATCTACCATTATCATCCTATATCCAGACGTCAGCGGCAACACTAATGTTAATACCTATATCTTTAGCGATAGCCTTGCCATGACGTTAACATATTTCTGATTGTTAGTCTAAGTGATAATCACATTCAAGGTCGTCGTTGAGGTTCGAACTAATATTATCAACTTGAAATCTTACATAATAAACGGTGCGCGCTGTACTGAAACTTTCATCCTGTTTGATTCCGTTACAGGGCTAGAATATAGATCCATAAGAGAAACAAACTAGTAAATAAACAAGAAGGGGTGATGCCTGCCATAATTTTTTTTTTATTACTGATATATTTCGTTAGTAAACAAGAATACTTCAAAAATTGTTTTACTCACAGCTCATACAGTCAATTCAAGCTGATTTCGAATGACAGCTACCTCAATGCGATTCGGTCGGGGAGGTTTTTTTTTTTAACTAATGTGTAGTTAAAAAAAACTTTTTTATCTCATTGATTTTTGTCACGGACTTCAGAAATAATAGTTATTATGTAGGTTATTTTATCCTTTTTTACTTTTGATTTGAAGACGGTTACTTTTTTATTAAAGTTTTTTATTTTAACATCATATGGTTTGACTGCATACAGAATATTTCACACAGTACTGAGTTAGTGACAGTACATATTTCACACGCTATTCTATGAACTAGTGGGATATTCCCTGGCAGGGCATGGGCAGTGCAGACTTAAAGCTATTGTAAAGTTAAATGTGCAAGTTATAATTCAGGATAAAAAACAATGTCGTGTTTTTTTGTCGTGGATTTTGATTTCTAGTTTTACATTTACTTCATTAGTGTTCTTTTTGTTGTCGACTACATTACGTCCGCTACTACAAATGAGCTAACATTGAACGTGGATATATTTACTTGCAGGCACGACTAGATCGCGTTCGAAAGATGGTCGAATTGTTACGTGGACAGAGCAGGACTTGCGTGCAGCTATGGAAGCTGTTAAAAGCGGATGTATGACACGTTCAGCTGCAGTAAGAATATATGGAATCCCAAAATCAACTCTCTCCGGTCATCTAATAACGGGAAGCTTAGTGAAACGATTTGGACGAAAAAAAATATTCAATGAGGAAGAAGAAAAACAACTCGTGAAAAGAATACAAAAACATACAAAAAAAGGGATGTCGCTTTCCTCGAAATTAATTCGCAAGGAAGCTTTTGATTTCTGTCTAGAAAATAATATTGACCATACATTTAACATAACTACGGGCCTTGCGGGCATAGATTGGTACAGAGCATTTGTGAACCGGCATCCTGAGATGAATCCAGTTCGAAGAAAATTTAAGAATAAATGACCTGACATAAATTTAAGTTACTCTTATTCTTCTTCTATACCTGCGTTGATACGTGTAGCATGATAAAATACATTATGGTGGCCACATACTGTGCTGATGCAGGCTGTTTCTAATGAGATAAGGGCAGGAAAATTATGATTTTTGTTAAAAACTTTATGATTTAATATTATATGTGATTCATAAACTCAAATGTTGGCTTATATTCAGTCTTTTTTCGCGATACTACGAGTATTCTACAGAACCTCGTTTTTGATCAGTTCGAGGTGAGAAGATCAGAAAGTGTACCAAAGTAGTGGTCATAACCCACTGAATGAACAAGCTAATGTGTACCAAGCTGACCATTTACGTTTAGGACCGATAAATTGGAGCAAACGTTCCTGATGGTGACCGCGTATCGGTAAATTTAAGGTAGCAATCGCAGAATAGGTAAATTAAAGCGATGATATTCATGAGACTGTTGGTACGAGTTAAATACATGTAATTGAGTCAAATTGCGTGTGATTGGGGAGGCTTTTGAACAGCATTGACCGTTATCCAGAAACCAAACAATCAAATGCCATAGATTTTGTAAATTGATTCAGAACACTAAACGTTGTTTTACTAACAGGTTATAATTGTATTAGGTTCCAAGCGTGCAAAACGTGCTCAGTGGTCAGAAGAGGATTTACGCGCTGCAATACTTGCTGTTACAGAAAAAATTATGACACAGAAAAAAGCTGCTAAATTATATGGAATCCCAAAATCAACTCTCCATGATCGTTTGAAATCGGGAAACTTCGTAAAGAAAAAGAGCACGAAAAAAGATATTTATTAAAATATTTCTTAAGCAAAATTTTTATTGGGTACTGAAATATTTTGTTAATAAACAAGAATACTTCAAACATTGTTTTACTCACAGTTCATACGCTCAATTCCAGCTGATTTCGAATGACAGATACTTCGATTCGATTCGGTCTACGTCTACATTAAGTACCTAGTTAAAAATAAATCATGTTTCCATTGGCACAAACAGTTTTTAAGAAAAGCTACATGGACGGAAGAAGAATTGCGAGGGGCAATAATGGCAGTAATTCAGCATAACATGACAGCAAGCAGCGGCAGAACTTTTTGACATTCCTAGACCAACATTAGCTGATCATCTGTGTAAAGGGAGCTTTGTTAAACGAGTTGGTCCTAGTTGGACGACATTCTATATTAAACGAAACTCATGAAAAAAACCCATGACTTTTCTGACATTTCACTAGATTTAGTTTGACTAAATTCAATAAAATGACTATCTAAAAATATTATCGTAATATATTTTAGGGATAAAAACGTTATGTTAAAAAACAGTAAGAGTTAAAATATATTTAAAATAACGATATTATTGATAACAATTTTCGAAAACATGATGAACTTCGCCGGTAGCACTACAAAAAGTATGAATGAAAACTTTAGAATGAAAAATTTTAGAAAGAGTGATCATTCCGATTACAAATCATTAGGAAGAACAATTTCGGGTAAACAACTTTAGGTGAGCCAATATGGACCCGGGGTTTTCAGCATGTCTTTTAAATGATGACAAGGCCCTTATTCTGGTTTGATTTCTAATTGACTTGTACAAAAGATTGGACAGTTAAGGTAAGCTGATTTGATTTAAGTAGTTGTTACTTCATTTTCAGAAGTACGAATCGTAGAGATATTTTTTTTTCAACACGTCTTCTCAAATAAACGATTTTCAACATTTTGAAGTTAGTTTGATTTTCCCTCATTCTCCTGATTATTTAGAGATTCAATAGTTAATAAATTAATCATTAAACTATTAACAATTAGAAGAGGTTTTTCTGAAGAAAGGAAGAACCCTAGAATATCAAATTAATTCGCTGTAGGATCATTGACTATGCCCCGAGGTTGTCCACTTTGTTCACCCAGGTGAACAAAGTGGAATTAACCTTTGAGAGATCCACGCGCGCCTCTAAAAGCTGTCAGTAAAATGATGGGGCCTCCTCAAGAGGGTCAAAGCCTGCCGGGGTCGCGGCACTAACGGGTAACCACCGTGGATTTTAGTCAGTACTTGTCTGACAGTCCCTCCTGCTTTTCCCTGGGTTGGGAGGACTCATTTGATGATTTTACCACGTATGCACGTCATATCACTAGTTTTTAAAATAATACGCACTATGAAGATTTCAATAGCCCATCGATCACATTTTTCTTCCTCTTCTCTTATGGCCACATTAAAACTTTCTTCACGAAATTTTCTTCATTCCTCCTCATCAGAACCGATTACCACATAACTTTTGACTAGTAAGTCAAAAGTGCTACTTAAACTTCGTCTGTTATACCAATTTCTTATCTCCCATTCTTTTAATACGCACCTACCAAACAGCGTTCGCCTTCAGTCTGTTCACACTTGAAATCTACGACATAAAATGGTTCATATGCGTCATAACACGTGTGGAATTTAACGTACAAATATAGAATACCCGAACAATAAGCATATAAACACATACATAACGTACACAAACAGAAATAATAACGGCGCAATAAGACATTTCAAGACTACTGTCGCCATCTCTTAGCAAGAAGATGTAAACAAAAGATTTTATTATGTTGTCGAAGTACATTTTTTTTTAAACATGATTATTATATTAAAGACAATGAATGAATAATTAAAACTAATTTAACGTGTTATTCTTTACAAATAAGAAGCAAAAAATCTTATTCATACTAAGTACGTATTTTAAAAAGCTCAATATAATGAAAAGGGAAAAAGACATAAAACTTGGTTTATGCATATATGCATGTCGACGGGTTCCGGGCTAATTGTATTAAGCGACACTCTGAGCGATATAGACTTTTATACATATTTGGAATCAGCGAATTTTTCTGCATCATTTGAGCTGGGTTTGGTGACGATCGGAGCACTTTTTTGTCGCTTAATACAACCGCATTTTTTGGGCCCATTTTGGACTGCAATGAATGAAGCGACACAAAATATTGATAATTTAAGGAACTGTGTACTTAAGCTGACTACCAAATACCAGGCAGTCGTTTAAACGTTTTTTCCTGGAGCAACAATTTACAGGCAATGTACGTTAAAGCATTTAGCCTGACATTATAAATATATAGAAATGTCGCTTCATACAATTAGCTTCTTTGTTAAATTCGTATCCAGTGTCGCTTAATACAATTAGCTTTACCTTGTAAATATACAAGAATGTCGTTTAATACATTTAGCCTCTTTGTCAAATTCAGACCCAGTGTCAATCCATACATTTAGCTCTGTACATGAAATGTTAGATGTTTTCACTTCAACCATTTAGCTTTATTCATATTTTATTTGAAGTGTCGTTTCAGTTATATCAAAAGTAAAGTTCTAGTACTTCAAACAGTTTAACTTAAACGGAATAAGAATAGTATACACATTAAAACAATCAAAATTTTATATGGATTGACTATTATGACGTTGGTTAAAACAATCAAATTGGCGCCATCGCGATAAAACGCGCGAGTTTAACAGCACCCGCCACCCTGCACGGGCGCTTCGCTCTCCCACCTCGTATTAGTTGACGCAAATCGTGAGCAAGTTCGTACGTGCTTTAGTGTTTTGTGGGAGCTGCAGAGCATTTGTTGTCAATTTTGGATTTTATGGTGAGTTAATTACATCCAGTTTTTTACATTTTGAAGAAAAACATTGATTATTAAGTAACTGGGAGTCATTAAACTTAATTGTACGATGATAACTATTTAGTAAACTTACTGAATAAAGATCCGAAAGTTTATTAAATAGATGCAAGTGACAGGTGCAAATTTCATGGATTATGAATAAAAACCAAGGAGATTCTACCAGTCTGCGATCAAAAATATTTTTAAAAAACATGCCTAAAACAGTAACAGTCTTTTTTATTATTATAGATAGGTTCGCGTTTGACCACTATCTCGCCTGATGGTAAGCGAAGATGTGGTCGACGGTGAAGCACGCTTGCCTAGAAGTAACCTGTTCACTCTTTACTTGAAGACTCCAAGGTTATAGCTGTCGGGAAATACAGATGGCGGCAGGGAATTCCACTCCTTAGCTGTGCATAAAATAAAGGCATTGGCAAAACGCTTTGTACGCACTGGAGGGATGTCCACCATATATCGATGGCTCATTGCTGTACGCCTTGTAGTCCGATGATGGAAAGGGCTAGGCGGAATCAGGTTGTGCAGTTCCATCGCACACTCCGAAATGCAACCGATAAAAAACCGACAGGCTGGCCACACGGCGTCGATGTTCAAGGCTCTGGAGCTTTGCATTGACCAGAGCATCGTTACCGATTAGCCTCTTTGCACTTTTATCAATAGACTCAAGTGCGTCTAGTTGGTATTTGGCGGATCAATCCCAAACGTGAAAGCAGTACTCCATGCATGACCGAATTTGTGCTTTATATAAATTAAGCAGCTGTTCAGGCGAGAGTACTTTCTAACATTGGAGAGGATCCCCAACTTTTTCGCGGCCAGCTGAGCTTTTGCCTCAATGAATGGACCGAAATCGAGGGTTGATGTTAGAGTAAACCCAAGAAGGTCAAGATTGTCCGTTATCGGTATGGTCACACCTCGGAAAGATGGAGCCGGGTTGAATTGGCTCTTTTTTGCGGAAAAAAGATACGCCTGAGTCTTAGTAGCATTGAACCTGACTAGGTTGGATTCGACCCATTCTGAGACAGCCTCTAAAGACAGGTTCAAGCGCTCAACCATGGCCTCTCAGAGAGACCGGATCTGAGGTCCAGTAGCCCGTGCATCGGTCACGTATCTCTCAGCAACTGTGCTGTCATCTGCGTTCCCAAAAGTTCCGGGTTTTAGCAGGTCATTTATTGAAGCAAAAACAAAATTGCTGAGAGCAAAGACCCCTGAGGTACTCCAGCGTTAATTTTTAACTGACCGGACGAGCAGCCGTCAATAACCACTCGGATGGAACGATCTCTCAGGAAATCTGCAATCCAATAACACAGACCACTGGGCAAACCAAAGGAAGGAAGCTTAGCAATTAGGCTCTCGTGCCAGACCCTGTCGAAAGCCTTCGAGATGAGATTCCCTTGGGAAACAGCGAGTGCTTCCCCGTGTTTCTCGATGGCCTCACTCCAGATGTGTATAGCATACGCTAGAAGATTCCCTGTAGACCGGTTTCGACGGAAGCCGTTTTGGCGGTCACTAAGGATATCGTTGTCTTCTAGGTATGCCAGGAGCTTATTGTTCAGCACACGTTCCATACCCTTACAGAGGATGGACGTGACCGAGATGGGTCTGTAGTTGCTGGGATCAGCACGACTACCCTTCTTAGGTACAGGCTGGACGTTAGCTTGCTTCCAAGCCTTCGGCACTTTCCCGGTCGCCAGTGAAAGGCGATACAGGCGTGTCAGGATCGGAGACAATTCAGGCGTACAAGTTTTAAGAACAATTGCCGGGATTCCGTCGGGGCCACTGGCTTTATTCACGTCGAGGGAACGCAGCACCCTATAGACCTCCCTCCTCTGGCATACACGCCTCACATCCCACAGAAGAAGGAGGGGGGGGGGTGGGTCACGCGCCATCTTAGTTCAGACGCGAAGATTCCGCAAAAAAGGAGGCAAACATGTTTGTTTTACCCTCGGCAAAGTGAGCCAGTGACCCGTCGGGTCTCAGCAGTGGTGGTAGAGAGGGGCAACAGAAGTTTGACTCGACAGACTTAGCTAGGGACCAAAATTCTTTGCTTCCAGCCGGGTATGAAGCAAGTTTGTTCCCGATTCTGCTAATATGGTCGAATCGAGCTCTTCTCATCACCATTTTGCAGGACTTTGCAGCCCTGTTGAAGGCTCTCTTCTTCTGTGTCACATCATTTCAATTGCGCCGTCGAGCGTTAGCCCATGCCAGCTACGCCTTGTGTTTAGGCATGCTTGCACGGTTACACTCGGCATCGAACCATGGTCGGGCAAAGCCGGACACTGCCACGTCTGAGAATGGAATATAGTATTCCATCCCCTGGCGTAACACGTCCGTCATGGCGTCAGCACATAATGATGGATCCTCCGAAGAGAAGCAAGTGGGCCGCCAAGGATAGCATGCAAAGAAAGAACGCATCACATCCCAGTCAGCTGACTTGTACCGCCAAACCCGCCTAGTGCCTTTAAGATTTGGATTGGGCGGGGAATAGATGGATACAGACTTCACCAGACTGTGGTCGGAACTACCCAAAGGAGACGAAATCCACACTGAGTACCTAACGATCTGGATCTGTTGACAGCAGAAGGTCCAGTTTTAGGTAGTCATTCATACATACAAAACAAAGATCTGCTCGTGCTGCAACCATTAGAGCGAGAAAACTTATCTTTAAACAATTTATAATGTGTTTAATTTCTCATTTCATAATTATTAACAAGATAGGTAGGTACACTCTATGTATGTACTTTTTAATTTATCAACGTTTTAACCGCCAATTTCTGCAAAATTCATTATTCAAGTATGATTACAAACAATTTTATTTTTTTAAATCAGTCGCATAAACTAATTAGCCATCTATTAATAAGTTTAAGATATGGTATTTAAATCAATTAGCTTGGGTTTGAAATATGACCAACTCTTTGATTAAAGCACTTAACTTAGAGCCATTATTTGCATGCCTAGGCGGTTAAGTCATTTAGCTTGGAACAAGAAATAATATACCTAGGCGGTTAAGTCATTTAGCCTGGAATAAGAAACAATAATCATAGGCGGTTAAGTCATTTAGCCTGGAACAAAAAAAAGTAAAATATGGGTCATTTTGTATGAAGCGACATTTATCTTCGTTAAAAATAGGAATATTAGAAAAAAAAAATAATCTGAGTATGGGGAAAATGCTATAAAAACAGTAATATCCTTCTTTTTGAAGAAATAATGCGATTTGCTTAAGTTATGATTTTTTTTCTGAAAATCGAAACTTTAAACTGCTCTGGTGTAAAGTTTCAAAAATGTCGGTTAATACAAATAGCCCGGAACCCGTCGATGTATTTATAGGGAATTATGGTCCAATAAACTTGGATTTCATTCATAAATGACAGAGCAGTTATAGATTTTCAAACTACTAACGCCATCTCTTGGCAAGTAGCAGCATGCAGAAAGAGTATGTTACTAAATAAAGAAGTATTGTAAAACGATAAACAGTTCATTTGAATTACTGGAAATAATGTTAAACGTTTAATAATAGAATTCTTGGCCCTTAAACTTACTATTTATTTACTAACTAGCTGTTGCAGCCACCGGCTTCACGCACTACAACCGATCCAATCTATTTTCAAATATTACCAAATTTCATCCAAATCCGTTCAGTGTTTTTGCGGGAAAGAGTAACATCCATGCAAAGAAACTTTTCATAACCGTTATAATATTAGTAGAATAAACAGAACTAGTACTGATATTACGAAATTTTGAGACTACTAGCGCCATCTTTTGGTGAGTAGCGCCAAACTTTGTATTACTTTCTATGGTGGTGTATTGGATTTTAATGCCGTGTTATCCAAGTTAATAAAATTAACTCATTTGGGCGTTTAAAACCGGTTTTTTGAACCAATTCTAAATGATCCACATTACATGATTAATTGTTGCAAGCTATTTCTATTTTTCTTTTTAAAAAGAAAAAGTATATTATATTCTGATAGGTAAATATGGAGATACCTAATATCGATAGATGCAAGTGGCGAATTGTCGTTCGGCGTGGCGGTCTAAGGGGGAGGCCTATGTTCAGCAGTGGACGTCCTCCGGCTGTTGATGATGATGAGGTAAATATATTTCATTCAAAGTTATCTGCTCATTATTAAATGAACATTTGTGAAAGAAGCATTAATTTTAAAAGTTTAAATAATTCAGTTAATACTCTTTGTGGCAACAACAGCGTCATCTATTTCCCGTACATAAACTAAACCGCGAATGTTCTGTTTCTCTATAGTGACCAACAGATGGCGCTGTACTTGAATTTGTATGGCATACTCTATTTTTTATTAATGGCAATCCAAAATTCCGCGCCACGACTGAAATCTTGTGTCGTGACGCTACTAGTCGTTGTCTTTATATCAAAAAGCCAAAATAAACTAGTGTACTACCACGAAGTTTTTTGCAGGTTTTGCACGAGTTTGCATCGATAAAATCATTCGTGCAATATTATTATATTTTCTTACATTCTGATCTGCTGAATGCTCAGTCGTGATTTTTGCTTAAAACGAATCGTATTCGACAAGCTTTGTGTTGTCAATAGAAATGTCACATTGACATGACAGTTTTGTTGCGTCATTTCATTTATTTTTACTGTTTTCCCACGTTTATCTTTTAATTTACTATTTTCTCAATTCTCTTGTTATTTTCGTCCACTTTTATTAAATTTCTCCTTTTCGCAATATCAAAGTCTTTGTACCCCATGTATAGACTGTTGTGGGTTAAGGTTGTAAAGTACAAAGATCGTGATATATTTCAGTTGTTTTGATTCACATATTAACAATATCAGTGTAAATAGATTTATTTAACCTGTTGATACAATGATTAATAGTGATAAAACATTGCAGGTGACGACTTTGTGCAGTGCGTGCCCACGAAAAAGGGACATCAAATCTTGTTTAAAGGTTACACTTACGTTTTTAAAAGTAGGTTGCAGTGTGGTGCTGAACAGTGGATATGCTCGTTCCGGCAAAAAACTGGTTGCATTTCTGTCATCAATATGCAAACTTATGGCGTTGAAGTTGTCAGGGATTTCCATAACCACAAGAAACCTATGTTCTCTGACTAGTTAGCATTCACTCAGTTTGTGATAGCTTGTGTACAAAGGAATGTAAACAGTATTATTGTTTTAGATTCGTCTTTATTTATATTAACTGAAGTTATCAAAGTTTTTTTTAATAAAAAATTTGTTCGTTGGATCAAAAGTTTTATTCACATTTGGGTAGAACTTATAATTAACCCATCTTGTATTGTTTTATTTGTACATTAGTATTTATTGTAACAGTAGTGTGAAGTTGTAATGTAAGGTATGGCATTACAAAAAAAATAAGTTTCTATTGATAAATATTGAGTATTTATTTCAATCACAAATACACTTTTCTATTTATTTTGTTTAACAGTAATTAAAAATAAAAAAATTATTCAAGAAACTCATGTGTTTTATTCACCATAATTTTTATAAGTTATCCATTAGTTAGTTACAGTAGTTTAGATGTGTTCAATAATTAATAACTAATAAAAATCACTTAGCAGCAAAAACTGAGTAATTAACAATCAAATTGATTACAGATGAGCAGAATGAGCAGCTACCAGAATGGACATCAATATATTTCATTAAAGTTACAGACAATGAGATGAAATGTAATCTTTGTGATGTAACTTTAAAAACGGATGAAAAGTCACGGGACCTGCTAGATCACTTAAAAGTTGATCATAAAGACATATATGATCTACACAAAGACAATCCGGAAGCAACCGTGGGGTTTCGTATTGAGTTTCTGCATTTGAATATGTTGAAAGATGATGGGGACCCGAAGACTCAGCCCGTTTTACTTGCTGAGGTTTGTGAAGAAACAACAGAAACTATGGCGGAGAAAGATGAGGAAACTACTGCCAAGCCTGATGATTCCAACTTGCATTTTGTGCTTTTGGACACAAAGAGCAGAAAAAAATCTAAACGGGAGAGTGCTGGTGAGTGTAGCATTATTTTATTGAAACAAATCAAAAATTAAGTTAAAATAAGCCAATATTGTTGACAACGTGAATAAATTGGAATATAACTTAGTGGCCGTTTTTGACCGGTTCTACTTCGAGCTATTAGTGATTGATATCATCATTCATATTCACCAGTTCTACTTTCCAAATCAATAACTTTATGTTGCAAAACCACATTCACAATCTCTTTCTCTCACATTCCAGGGCCACGCAAACGCAGCTGGGTCTGGAAGTACTTCGACAAGCTCAGCAACATTATCTACCGTTGCAAATTATGCAATGTGGTGCTTTCAATCAAGGGTTGCAACTCCAACAACATGAACCGTCATGTCCGGTCGAGGCATCCAACGGTCTTCAAGAATGAGGTGACGAAGAGAGACAAGGCGGAAAATATACATTTGTTGACGAGTGAGACTGACACACCATATGCTATTAAGACGGAGGAGATTTATGCTAGTGATCGGGATTTTGAGGAAATTACTACAGGTATGGAGTTAAGCTTAAACCTTTAGGGTGCTCCCACATCTATCGACGCGGAATCGGCTTTTTCCGTCGCCCTTTCTCTTTCTGTCGCTTAGAACTGCCATTTTTTCTGCTAGACCGAGACAATGCGATAGCACGCGGCCGCCTCGAGGATTCCGCCGCGTGCTATCGCATTATGCTTTCTGTCTCGCAAATGGCAGTTCTAAGAAAGAGAAAGGGCGACGGAAAAAGCCGATTCCGCGTCGATAGATGTGGGAGCACCCTTAAAAGTCAGTAGATTTTGAATAATACAAAGTTTTTGAATAATCTATGTTTGTGTATCCAGTATTAATTTAAAAATATCTTATACATAACATGCTTATACCACCAAAGCTGTGAACACTCGAACAGGCTCCATCAGGTATTACTTATTCATTATTATTGTTGATAAATAATTACACAATTCTCAGCCACATAGGCTGATCTCCCAGGTTAAGCCACGCATGCCGAGGTTGTTCTGTGGACGGGTTATTTGTAGATCTTTGACAGTTACTGTTAGTCAGAAGCTCTAAAGTCTGACCACCCGTCTTACTATGGGGTATCGTATTATCTAGTTACTTAGTTGACTGATATTCAGCTGCATCCGGTTTGACTGGAAGCCGAAATATAATGTTGCAGATGTTCCTTTAATGCCTTAGTTTTCGACTGGCCTGTTGGTCTAGCTAGTGGTTAGTGACCCAGACTGCTATGCCGGAGGTCGTGGGTTCGATTCCCACCCAGGACAAATGTTTGTGAGATGAGCATGATCATTTGTTCTGTGTCTGGGTGTAATTTATCTATAATATTGTATTTAGAAATATATAAGTATGTTTATCAGTTGTCTAGTACCCATAACACAAGCTCTGCTTAGCTTGGGACTAGATGGCGTTGTGTGATAGTTGTGGAATATTATTATTATTCCCTTATTCATTTTTTATCACATTTTATACATTTTTAAATATTATTACAAAAACATTTAAAAATATAAAAAATAGGTGCCCACCAGCATCGGGAACAGGGTCCAAGCTGCCGGTGGTTACGGCTCCAGAGAGAGGAACCTCCTCACGATGCGCGCCGTGTCCAAGAGAACTGCTTTCTTTATTATTATTATTCCTCATATAATTTCCATTCTAACCTATGAAATTGCACAGTTCCAGACAGTCCAACCCAGAAGTTGCGTCGCAGCTGGATCTGGTCGTACTTCGACCGTGTGTCGACCACGCAGGCGCGCTGCAAGCTCTGCGAGCGGCACATCTGCCACGGCGGGAACGCCACCGGCAACATGAACAGACACCTCAAGATGATACATCATAAGACTGCTGATAATATGCCTGGTATGATTTTTGGCTTATTTTTAATTCGAAATAAGGAGAAGGAATTTTGTCGCGGGTTCGATTCCCGGAGTTGTTCCCGTGTTTATGAGTTACACACTAAAATTACAGAAGAAATTCTTAGTTATTACATGTTTTAAACATAATACTTAGCGAGGGTGTAAAATGGCCACTTAGCAATATACCAAATGATTCACCTTGTTTCTTCATTCTTTCGTTTCAAGAGAAATGCACGAAATTCATGCATTTCCCTTAACTTGAACATAACTGGTGACTTCTGTAATATATGAATGAATTCAACTCTGCCCAACCCTTTAAGAAAACAGGCGTCATGTTCTGTTTAGATGGCAATTAGATGCAGTTTGCCCTTACCTGTGACCTGTGAAAAATTCACAGGTACGAAGAACTACGAAGTTATTATTGTATTTTTAGTTCGTATGTAGCGAGATAGATGTCGCTGACATAAATACTTTCGGTATTCGATCAACAATCACAATTCATTGTTGAGCTAATTTTCTTTTCTTTTGACTATCTCCTCCATGATTTATAGCAGCTATATTGAACGTCACCTTCCACCTTTGTGGCAGTTTTCTCCAGCCATTCCGCTCGTCTATGTCATCTAGGCCAGTTACATTTCAAGTAGGCCAGTTACAAGCACTTTTGAATACACACTAAAAATAAAAACAGTTCAAAAATAGTTATATTGCTACAGTTCCAGTCACAAGACATAATAACTGTGCAAGTACCATAGGGGCCCAATCCAATGCGTAGATCTCTATGGAGAAGAATGGGCGAGAAACTCCATTGAGACTTTTTCTATCAGCATAAAGGCATACCCCGGCAACGACAATATACCAAATATTACTGTGACATTACTAAACTTAAAAATTTCTCATTTCCAGAAGACATGAGCTGGGTATGGAAAGTCTTTGAGGCAGTTGACAACGACTTCTACACCTGCAAGATCTGTCAGTACAAGTGTCTAAAGTGTAGTGATGTAGATAAGGACATGAACGGTATACTGAGCCACCTTAAATTGGAACATGGTGTGATCTCCGGAGATCAGATCATAACGGGGGCAGACGTTGAGAGTGAAGACAGTTAGTGTGTAATTTAGGATAATTATGAAGTTTTAGAGCAGGAATAATAAGTACTGTACCATATAGTATAAGCGTGACACGACTGACATAGTCGTCTCTATCTTCTATACTAATACTACACTACATAGTACAAAACTAAGTCACTTCTTGCTGCCTGTCTCTATGTATGCCTAAATCTTTAAAACTACGCAACCGATTTTGATGGCATAGAATAATCCAGTAAGGCCTTTAGTAATGAATACGTGCTTGTTTTATATTCACTGTCTGATGTGGAATTTTAATCATTGGTGTGAGTTGTGAGTTCCATGGAACAGTACGCCTTTATTTCTTCTTTGGTTTTTTACCTCTTGCAGAATTTGTAAAGGCTACCATTTAAGGGAAACTTACTAGGTTTTTGTACAATGATGCTCTGAATTTTGGCTACCTACTGAAAAAATCCATGTCATTCATAAGGTTATGTTTTGCAATTTTTTCAAACTCAATTCAACAAAGGTTGTGTATCAAACTCTGTGTTCATAATTATGGTCAAGATGCGTAAAATATGGTATTCACTTGACCAGGTCAAGATTGTGATTAATTTCAAAATCAAATACATAGTTGTAGACGAAAATATGCTAATGCTAAAAGGTACAGTACTTAATTTGCTTTTTTATATAAAGGGAGCATCAGAAATTTTACAGAAAGCTCCCAAATGTACTTTTGGCCATACTTGTCGATGTATTAATGAATGGCCGAAGTATATAAATCCAGCATTTATTTTGGGGTTTATTAAGAGGAAACAGCAAGGGCTGAAGAATTGAAAAATAGGTATTTGTAAAATCTATTGCTGTCGCGCAGTGCCCACAACAGAGTTACAGAGCGCGATAGAGACAACAGGAGCTTGGACCGAAAATACCTTATTAAATGGCACAAAATCAACGATTCGTAGTCCCCTGATTACTCCTCCAAAACTTAACCGATTTCACTACTTTTTTCTTTAAAAAATAAAGAAAAGCATTGACCATGTTCCTATGTTTTCCTTTTTTTTATATAATCTCGTCAAATTTGTTTTCTGGATATTTGAACACAGCGGAAAATCTGGCAATTTTTTTAGGATTTTGAATGTTCATATCTCTTTTAATAATTAATTTATGGAAAAAAGGAAAACATAGAGACATGCCAATAGTGGTCATAGATTTTATGTAAAAAAATTATTGCTGTACTGGCATTATCCAGGAAGAAAACAAGGGACTACGTTTGTATGGAAAAACGACCGTGCTGTTTCCTCTTAAGGTCGGTAGATAAGTAGAGAGAGAACTATACCACCGCTCCATGCCTTTTAATTTACCTACTCAAGACTAATGTGGGTCTGTCGTGGTGAGGCTGTGTCTGAACTGTATCGGCGCATACTTATCATAAAGCTATTTGAGAAATAATAAAAATGTCACTGCATTCGAAGATCACAATAGATGCTTATGGTATACGTTCATTTCATCCAGAAGAATATAAATCAGTTCTGCCTTCCTTGTTCCAACTGACAAAAGGAGTTAATCTACAACAAACATCAGGCTACCATGAACTCTTAACGCGATTCATATTTAGGCTGTGGGAAAGAGATGGCGCTAGATGTATAGCTCTGACTCTTTCGCACAGCCTAAACTGGATCGCGGTAAGAGCTCGTGGTAAGGCCTCAGGGATGATTAGAACAAGTCTCCCGGTAATTATTAATTTCTTAGGTATTTACCGATAAAACCAACCAGAATAGTACACGAACACTCCGGTTTTTGAAAGGCCAATCATCATAAAACATAGAATTTTGCTATTAGACAATTCTTGTAGCTTTACTTAGATCCGTTTAAGGTACCACGCTTGGTAAAGTCAAGATTTATATGGATGACTGACCATTACAAACGGAGACTCCCTTTTGCTTTGGAATGCACAGCCTTTGGCCATCATGTGTAGATTTTTAGCAGTCGTTAAGGGTATTCACCAGGCGGAAAGTCCCACAAACTGGTCTAGAGATATATTGGTGCAACTGCCCAGTAACTCTCTGTTTAGTCAGCTACTCAGAATAGAAGTCTCGACATAGTTAGAGCTCGACTGATGATGACTGCTAAGCTGTTATTTATCAAACAGGAGTTTATTTACCAGTCTGTCAAATAATATTTTATGATTAAAAAGCCTTTCAGAAACGGAGTGTGTAGAATACATGTTTTAATTTTATATGCTACATAATTTACTGATTTAGTTTTAATCCTAGTATATAATGTAATTATAGTTGTTTATATGTTTAAGGTATTTCTTCTTCTTTCTGTTTTTAGTGTGTACAAAGATTTGAAGTATTGTATAGGTATGGTAATTGTTATATTATTATCATTGTTTGAATTCATATGTGTATTTTATTTATTTGTAAACAAATATACCATGTATTATATTATTATATATTTTTTTTGTTGAGAAAATTATATGTATGCAGAATTCAGCTCAGTAGTTTTTATATTAATCAGAATAGTGAAAGAACATAATTATGTTGTTACTAAGAAGCGCAGACAAGCTGTATGTAATAAAGGGAAAAGGTTCCAAGTTTATATGATATATATGTTTGTGCATAAACTCTAACTATTGAACTTTTTTTTTTTAATCTTTCATGATGAAAAGCTACATTATCAACATCAGATGATTTATCGGTATTTTATTTTCAAAATTCAAAACCCTGTCGAATGCAGGGTTGCTAGTAAATTGTATATTAGGCAATTAAAATAAAAGCAATTACTAATAGTTGTTAACCTGTCATAAACGTTATCAGCAATTGTGTCATTAGCCATCAAACCGTGGTTTGTTAACCAGCGTTTTTTGATAAAATATATGGACAAACATTGAGGACTTTAAATAAATAATATGAACAGATTAATGATTTGATCTAATAATGTTTAAAGGCTCAATTTAGTACATTTTGATGAAGAGAGTTCTTTAATCCATGTTTAGTTATTATTGTTGATGCTAGGGGGTTACAGGTGAAATTAATATTTAGGAGCCGTTTTGTATTGTTTACTGCCAGGCCGATTATGATAAATTATGTTCTTTTCAACATAATATTATACTATATGTATATTTATAATATGTTATTGCAATAGCTGCCCTTCTTGTGTTGCATGGAAGATGTAGCAAAATATGATTTTCTCAACATACATATATTTTTATATCATTATTGTACTAGTAAAATATTTCCTTTTTTTGTGAATAGATACAAAACTACTTTATTTTTACATAAATATAAATATTTTATCAGCAATTTGAAGGTTTCAGAAAACCTAATAATTGATTAAGTTAATTTTAGTTATTGGTAGCACTGGTTTTATATAGGTTATTTACTTAATATATAGTTTGTGTAAATATTTTAAAGCTTACAAATAAATTTGGGCGAAAGAAACATTTTGTGGAGTTGTAATTTTAGGACATAAGTTTTTGTTATTAATTATGTTTAAGTTTATTTTTTACTTTTGCTTAAAATCCCTATTTTGTTGCTGTTGTCAAGATTTTACATTTGAAACAGTTTCAGGTATCTAACGAAAGTAATATTGGCTGGTTCCTGAGGTATGATTTTATTGTAATATTCATAGTACGTTGTTCATAGTAGTTTTACTTGATTAAATTCATATTACGATGACAAAAGGATCTGTAAGGCCGATTTGCATCTTAAATTGGTACATTTGTTTACGTTTAAAATGTTAGACTTCTGGTTATTCGTGTTTCTGTCTATCGTTTGAAAAAGACAGAGACGGGCGATATTTTGAATATGCTTGGTCCTAATGTCCTGCCTAACGCGATACAATAATATTGTTAAATGCGATGCAAAAGTCTTCTAGGTAACGTTTGCCTATTGCAAAGGGTACATGTACATGTCATGTAAATAAAACCAAAAACAAATAACAGTTATGACTAGTTTTATTCTTTTACAAACATCGAATTACATCAAGATATATCTACACAATTTGGCAAGTATTCACTACCGGTAAACGCACACAACCACGCATAGACGTTATATTTTATACTTATATGTTTTTATAGGTATTAAGAGGTAGCCAATTACATAGGCGATGGTTTTCTCAGTTAATTTATAATTAATTATTTGTGTTTCTGATATTTTTAACCCATCGACCGCCACAGTAAAATGTCAGATACATAAAAAGTAGAAATTGCATAGAAAAAACATATATCTAATGTCTTTGTTCCTGCTCAAAATATGATTACTGAAACTACATTATATTTCAGTTGTGTTTGATTATAGATTAGCATTAGGGTAAACCTTATTATAGACCCCAAATAAACATTTAGTTTTGTGTTTATAATATTCCTTCCCCATGGCGATCCATTGTGGCAGGTATTTCGAATTTATCGGTATCAAATTAGGTGTTTAACTAGAAGGCGTTTAAATAAAAACAAACAAATATTACATGCATTAATAAATTATGTTGATTAAAATATTGGCGGTGAAGGGTTTTATTTAATTACAATTTACGATGTTTGATAAACATTTTTCACAATTAATTAATTTTATAGTATCACCAATTAGCTGGAATTACCAGGGAGGCGTTTGTCACATTAAATAGAAAAACGCCGAAAATTCTCAGTTATTTACTTCCCAATGTACAAACAACTGCATAAAAATATATCTCCTAATAAATAATTTAAATCCTTATGGATTGCGATATTTACACATAATGTTTCTGTGAAATTGATAAATTGCTTAGACAACAAACCCTGTATCATGATCCTACGAGTAACATGCTCTTTGAACTAACCTTTTCTATCTTGTTACATAACGTCATGATTTTTTTAAACATATTTTTAACACTAAAATACTAGTGGTAAAGAATACTAACATTTTTCTTACGTTTCTACAGTAATATTTAACTTTGTCACTTTTATATTTAACATTGTCACTTTTATAGTTTGGCTCAATACAGTAGGTACTATTTTATGATATTTTTAAGTACTCAGTTGATTGATAAATTCTGTACTTATTTCTTATTTTATATAGTTTCCATACAATGGTTTCCGATATCAGACTGCTAATACAATATTTTTGATATTAGGTTTGAGTTTTACTAACTGAGCACACTAAAATTAGGGTAAAAATATGTTTTTTGTATAGTATATACTTATAAAAGGTATAAGAACATGTACTGGCTTTCACCCTACTTTATATTTTGACACTAACATACTATGAGGTAAAATTTTCTTAATAATACTTAATTATATTAATTAATTACGAAATGATTCTTATTAAAACATAACCCATTTTCTCGAAGGACGGTAACTATCAATTACTAATGTTAAATGTGAAATAACAATTACAAAATCGTTAAACTTCAATTTATACAATACAATTTTCATGATTTGTAGTTTGAGCGTTTATCTTCGATTTTTTGTTGTATTATTTCTTATGTTACTTACACCTTATGATTTTATTTCTAAACATACATTACAATATACATTTAATACTTAATTATTCATTGATATCTTAGTGAGTTGTGTTTATAAGTTTTTCTGATACGGGCTAGATTTTGTACTATATTTTCCTGCGTTTTTAATAAGAAAATATTTTAATAGCTACATTGGTTTTGTACAGTCTATTACATAAATTGCCAATTTTATAGCAGCATTGAGAAAAATTCATGTCAAAATACAGTTTTAAAAAATGTATTTACAAGTACATATTTTTAATAGAAAAATTTCATTTGGGTAATAAAACAAGACAGTGTCAGAATAATTTATGAAATAAACCTGTCACAATAAATTCTCGAATGTTAATCACAAAATACCTTTTTTAGTAATTTTTTAATATCTATTTTTATACAGGCGGTTTTGGGCCACAATTGTGTGTGCTTTGTATGTAGACGATCCTTCCTCTGTAGGTGTGGAGGGCGGCCTTGCACCAGGGTCCTCGGGAGCACCTCCAACGGATTTTCCCGTTCCTCGCGCATCCGTTGAACCTGAACCTGTAGCCCCCGACATTGATGCCCATCTTCCCCTGCTTACTGAGGCAATAGGAAGCGAAGGAGTCGATGCCGGTGCCGATCAAGCCAACTATAAAATAATTAAAAAAATCTGGTTACTATCTGGTACACGCTGTTTCCTTTTGTCTGTTGTTATTTTTTTTTTTCTACAAACACATAATTAAAGTTACTTTATGAAAGTTCGGTAAGGAAGGGCAATTTTTATTTTATGTTGTAAAAATTTCTACGAATTGGGTAATTTGGGTTCACTTGTACTTTTCTTTAATATCATCTTGGTATAATTCTTTTTAGGCACGTTCTGTTATATTTAAAAAAATAAATCTGAAAGAATAGGCGCCTACATATTTACACGGTGTGAGACTGAAGTGAGAAGTGCCAGACGTTTAATTTTAAATTACCGACGAAAACTGACGCTGGGGATTTACACTGTGATTTTTTTACCAACCCAATTTAAGATGTTTTAAATAAAAAATAAAAAAATGGTAAAAATATCAGATATTTTATTATATCTTACCAAGTTTTACTAAACCGGTTTTCCCTTCCAGTTCGGTTCGGGCTGTCAAACCGCGGCCATCTTGTCGTGCACGTCGGAGAGCACAAGTTCATCAAACACGAGTGCTATAGGAAGAAGGTAAGGTGGACCTGTAGTAAGCGGATCCAGATGGGATGCAAAGCTAGTATCACAACCCATGACTCCATGATCGTCAGGTCGTTCTTGGTGCATAATCATGGCGCACAGAAATGATGATTACAGCAGTCTTTTGGTTGATTTCCGTGATATCAGGATTTAAAATTGTCTGCGCTCTACTTGTATATTTTATGATAGAACAACCGTTCTTTTCTCAATTTCAAGATTAGCTTCATTGTCTATGAAAGCTGCCAACCCAAAATCAACCTTATATTTTGTAACATAATATACATATATTGTGATGTTTAAAATTACAAAAACTAAGGCATTTCAGATTTAAAAATGTTTCAAACAAAAATGAGCTTTATTTGTGGCAGTTTAAAACCGATGTTGCACAGTAGTGTTAAGTAAAAAATAAGTACAGTTTACACTAGAAGTCTTTTGTATCTTTCGAATCTAAAAAATTTTCGTCTTTTTACTTTTTTTATTAAATAGTCTCCTATAGTAATTTGTGTCTTGATCCGCCATGCATTGGAGATTATTTGATTTAGCTGTAGTTACTTTAGAATAAATCTGATATTTAGAATTAAGTTTGATTTTGATTATGCTTTAAGACTTAAATTTCCAATCATTCCTGTATTTTAGTTATTTTTTGTGTGATATGAATTGAAATGATATTAAAAATGGTCGAATATTATTATAAAATGATTTTAAAGTGCCTTAAGATCTTGTCAAACTGTTGTGTCTTTTCAGCATCGTGCATTTGATGCATGCTTAAAAATAAGCTTTAAATAATATCAGTTTTAATATAAAATAAATCTATAGTTCATAAGTACACTTTTTGTAAACCATTATTTTTGTATAATGTTGAATACACTGGTTGTACTAAATATGCATTTTTTTAAATATATTTATTATTCACCTGCTCTTATCTATCGAAGCCTTTTATATTTTAAAATAACAAGGGGTTAATAAAACACAATTTATTCAATAATAATAATTTATTTAGCTTAACCTACTTTCATTATAATTACAAGAAAAATAATGTAATAAAAGGTAGGTATAACTCTCAAACGCACTTAGTACATTATGCAGAAAATATTTTTTCTTAATATGTGTCTTTGGCGGCAATAAATAGATGGAGATCATAAAAAAGATTTTATGTCAGTACATAAACAATGTGTAAATGAAAACGACTTCTTCTAATTGCATCTAAACAATTTCATGGTTAAATCCAAATTTAAACAATAACCGTCTTACCACAAACGTTTTAACACTCGTTAAACACTTGTCTAAAAAAATTGGTCAAAACGACATATCTCCTTGATAAGAAGGGTCGTTTTGCAGTTACACTTTTTTTTAGACAAGCGTTCAACTGGTGTTTATCTTTTTGTGGTAAGGCGGTGAATATATAACCATTCTAGACTTAACCCTTAACATTGTCCAATAATCCATGTTTTCGCGATAGCCCTAGATTTTTTGCGAAAATAAGGTTTATCAAATGATAACCCTGCGACATATACAACAAAATAGCTTTCTTCGGTAAAGATTTTTACAGAAAAAAGAGTAAAACTAAATAATTTGAACTTTACATTGTTCAGTGACTTTCTCTCTTGACTTTCCTCTATCTAACTACTTTGTCTCCTCCGTACATTTGCTTCCATTTCTGTTTTCTGGAATATTTCCACATACCTACTTACCGTACTTTATGTTTATACATTTATCTAGCCTTAAAGGCCTCTATATCATAACATTTTTAACATAAGAGACTGAGACCAAACAAATTATCACATTTAATTTAAAACAAAACAATCATAACCAATTAAAAACAATAACAATAGGAAGCTAATAAAATATAAAATCTCGACTAGTTTATATGACACTTGTTAATTTGGCATAATATTTAACTAGAAGAATAAACAGAGACAGCCACAGTCTCTAAACTTTACACTCAACTACACATATACCTAGATAGCTACTGAGTGTAAAACACATCAACATAGAAATTGTTACCATGAATTCAGTTTCTACATGATTCAAGACTCACCAGCGGCCGTATTATAACGTTTTAAAACCAAGCTTGTTCCAGTGAGTAAGAGACAAGATAGAGCTATACAAGTCGTCTAGCGCTATCTCGTTTACGCACTCTGCACCAAGCCTAGTTTTAAGACGTCATAATATCTGATTTGATTTATTCATGGAATTTATATTTTATGGATACGTATAAATTTCAAACTGTTGAGTTTTTTTTGATAACTGATGATAAGTTTCTTCGGTAAAGTGTCTAGAATCTTGTGTTGAATTCATGGTTCCTAACAGTTGGCGCTTGCACCATAAATATTATAGCAACTTTAATTAGAGACACAATCATATCTTTTTGACAGTTCGGTCCCTTTCAAAAACAGCCTATAATAAATACTGCGGAATCCGACACGTATGCTGGGGCCGATTGCGAGGGCCAACCACCATCCCGTCAACGGTCCTTATCATAGCGCGACAGTTCCTGCCGTTTCGGTACCTGCAGTACCACAGCTGCGCCCTGTTTTGCCTGTACGCATTGTGCATCCTGTAGAAATAGCCTTGGTAGAACAGCTTCGGATGTCCATTTAAACTCCTTATAATGTGCGCTGGCGGTAAAACATTTCAACATTTTATTGGCATGTAAATGTTGTTTTGGCAAACTACAAATTTTTTTTTTAAGATGGTACATGTTACAAAACAATACATACAGATAAACTTACTTGTTTTTCTCAATGCAGAAACTTTAACGCTGAGTTAACTCCATGTATCTACGGAACACCTTATTGTGTCGAAAATTAGGGTTCGGACTCGCACGGCTTGGAATTGCGTTGTAGATGTCCCAAACGGCGTCTGTCGACATCGTGCGGGACGCGGTAAATTTAAGGTAGGAGCAACGTCATGGGACTGATTTCCCTTAGTGAAAACGTAGGTTTAAACTTTTTTGCTGATGGGTCACTCGTGGCTTTATCAGTAAAAAAATGTAGTTTTAATGATTATGCTCTTTACTGGTCTTAACAACAGAATTCTCAAATGTCCATATGACGGCTTTGCAGTTGAAGCGGTGCCTGTCACACCTCCATCGGGTTACGCCGTTTCTGTTGACCAGATGTCGAAAGTACCGTTGATTTTGATATAACAGTATCGGCCTTTCATTAACTGATATCCCCACGTGGAATTCTGAAATAAAAGTAGTCAAAATGTGTTTTGTGTGTAAGTAAGATTGATTTTTTGCTTTGAATGTTAATAAAAATGAATTAATTGACATACAGCTAAAGTCGTTCGTAAACAACATGTTTAGTTAAAAAATTATAGCTATATTTAACATACAGATTTTATGCACCCTTTGCCGCACAGTATATGTGTAGTCTGGTGCGTATTTTAGGGAAGTGAAATAAAAATATCGATAGCTTTAATTATGTTTTTCAATAAAGCATGGATAACAAAAGTTTTTTTTACACTGAACACATTCAGTTATAATTTTTTTAACTTTTTTATCAGCTTCGCGGCTTGATAAAAAAGTTCGGAGTTTTTTATAGCATCCGACACAATTCCTCTTTTTACCACCTTTTATCAAATAGTGTTTCTTACGTGCTAGTTCTGAAAAGATAAATTTATTTTCTACTTTTATTTGTATGTGTGTTCACGCATTTTCGTCTGCGTTGAAATTACCTGTATCATTGTCAAAGTCCTTTTTTGAAAACACTTTGATAATTTCGTCCACAAACTATAGCTTTGGTATTTGATTCCCATCATTAATTGAATGACGTAGTTTACTGAATATAAATTTCAAATTAGTTTGAGTGTTAAAAATAATGACCGAGTTTTTTTTTTATCAATGAAAATTGTCAAAGACAAAACGCTTCGAAATTCGGGAGCTTATGACGTCACAACGCTTGTAAATATAATTATACCGACCGAGTGACGTTTTGCGATTTTTAAAAAAGTTGTATCTCCGTTTATTTTGGTGTGCGTAACAAAGAAAAAATACAGGGTAAATATTTTTTGATACAATCAATCTTCTGGACCAATTATATTTTATAACATAGCCTAATAAGTATAGATCGACAGTACCCTACGTACAAACGGACATGTCAAAAACCGAGGTTTATCTATGTGTTCATAAACGCACTCAACATGTTAAAAAGAGGTGCCATTAAAAAATCCCCAATAATTAAAGTCATCTTAAAAATGTTGTCAAACTCGGTGAAACAAAAGCCTCTTGTCTTATCTCTCCCTCTCTCTATTCTATTTCTATTCTCTGTTGTCTCATCGAGAATTTGATATTGATTTGACCCCGAAGATCAAGTAAGTAATTACAGTATAGTATAAAAACAAAATAAGATTATATTGATATTTATTTATTAAAACGCAGAACAAAAAGCACTAAAATTCACGTACAAAACTTTCTACAATTTAATATTTATACAATTTTATTGTGTATACCGCTGCCCTAATATACTAAATAAAGATTAAAATCTATAAAGCTGATTTTTATTTACAACTTATTATTTATAAAGTTGCCACAACATGAGAACATTAAAATCATATAAAACTACTTACTTAAATAACGAACGTTTCTTTGTTTTCGTTGATCTTAATTGCATTGAAATATTTAGCGTGGCAAATGAAACCACATGAAATAATATTGATGTTACAAAAAAAAACTAACCTACGATTAAGACAACATTTATCTTAAATTCTAAGTTAAAATGAAATTATATTAAACATATCATTTTCATCTAGGAGATAATGTACAGGGTGTGACAACAAATCAGTGACTTACTATAAATACAAAACAGGTTTTTCTGTAACAATTCGAGATGCTGCATATAAAATTAAAGAGATCTGAAATTTTAAAGACTAGAGCAACAAACAAAGATGGACATTTCAACAGTACCTAAAGTATAAAAATATAACAATTAATATTTATGTACCTGACTTAAATTTTTAATTTATTTGTTTGCAGTTTATCACCATAAAATTTTAAAATTTTATTCATATTTCAAGCAACACAGATAACACCGGAAACATAGTTTAATAGCAAAAATCTTTTACTTTTTTTTTACGTATGACAACTATTTATTTCCTATATTTTATTACGTATATACTTTAAAGTAACATTATGTTACGATGCGCACTATGGTTACTTATAAAATATAAATACAATTACTTGGGTTCTTCTATTTTTTTTTTTTTTTGTTTTTATAAATATTATTATAACGAATAAAACTGCCATTTACTTACATGATAAGATTATATACTAATTTATTAAGTATATCCGGTTCTATGTTTTAGTTGTTAAGAATATTTATTTTTATTAACATTATTTACATTATGTGCAGCGATTTCAGTGGTAATACATCTATGCATTGCACTTCTATGCACTAAAAAGTATCACACAAGGTTTCTTGTCAAAAGAAACACACATTTATTTATCGCCTTTCGAGTTACAGTTATGATACCATATATTTGATTTAAACCAAAGTGGTTTACTACACATTAACACATCAAAAAAAGTTTGCGATTACTTTAAAATACCGATTTTTTTTTGTTACGGCAGTTTTTACTATGATTCCTTCTTTTCCATATATTTTATTTAGGATATTAAACAATAAATCAGTTAATTTCTTTTTTTATACAATTTAAAATAAAATATCAGGTTAATGCTACTGATCGCTAACTTTTTTTTACGTGACCTTTCAGTTACGACCGCAGTTTAACTATTAATAAACCACATTAATGATTATGCTGATCATTAAGCTTCATAATATAGTTTCCATCAGTGATGGCTATAGCTCTGCACTTATTGAATGACTTGCAGCACCGCCATCTTGTTCTCCCTCGTCTGCTGATGTAGTGTCTCATGAAGCGGTTGTTTCCTATCATCAGCACGTTTCTCCCGTTCATCTCTGTGAAGGTCGCGAGCCGAAAGCAAAGGCCTGGAAACAGTATTGCATGTTTCAGTTTCGTGTGGTTGGTATCATGAGAGAACTCGCTAAAGTATCTTGTAGATGGATTTAATCCAGCGTCCCTAGATAACCTTGGAGTAGAGTTGCCAGGTCTTAAAACCGAAACGCCAGATAGACCAATCAGTTCAGCTGGACATTTGGGTTAAAAGACCGCATTCCTTTCATTTTCTGGTCCCTAGTATAACACGCCATTTTTTTATTGATAGTTAAGGTCGGTTCAACTAAACAAGACAAAGATCAACAAAAGCCGGATACGCCGGACACGGTCTAATGTGGCCGGCCACATTAGACCGTGTCCGGCGTATCCGGCTGTCGGCCGGCGGCTGGCGACGTTAAAAGCCTGTGTCCGTCTTTATTCTGGCAACGCTACCTTGTAGGGAGCTTGGATTCCAACCGCGATTTTTTTTTTCAATTTTGATTAAATCGAAATCCGCTGTCTAGATGAATGGCATCAAGCAAGATCACCATGGATGCGATGCTGGATTACAGCCATCTAGAACATGCTTTAATGAAAAGTTTTTAAAGATTTGTTTAATGGCCATGATAGGTGTGGCTAAGAAGAAAAGTTAGGAGTTCTTTCACAAACTGTTTGCGTTAATCATTTTGACATATTTTTATTCAATTTTACTAGTGTTTTTATTTAAACTAAGTATAAAGTTGGAAAAAAATTGCTTTGTGTACTTCTTCTCCATATAAAATGTAACTGTATGCAAAACATAACTCCTCTGTCCATGTAATTTTTTGTTTCGTTTTGATTCTGTTATTTTGTAGAAAGCAATAGAAAATAACAGTAATTAAGATCAGGGTAGATCGGTATTTGACCAGGGTAAATGTACGCTATATTTTTTTTATAGGCTTATTGTTTATTGTTCATCATCAACATAAGAAGTATCTCTGAGTCGTCCCTCTCTCAGTAATATTTACTTATTTTTAGGAATTATAAAAACGTGGGTTTTTAATTTTTTTTTAAATCTATTAATAACACCGGTCGACAAATGAAAAAAAAAATTTGCGCATGGGTTTTACTTATCATATTCTGATTATACAAGCATATTTATTTAAAAAAATGTGATAACAAATCAAAAATATTTGCTTTAAGATTTTTTTTTCCAAAGCTTTCAGAGGCGAAAATTAAAGCTGGAGTCTATGTGGGCGCTGTAAAGAAAAAAAAAACGAATTGTGATATTTTCCTGAAATTACTTAGCATTGAAGAGGAATAAGCCAGGGACAGTTTTAAGGCAGTAGTTCATGGTTTTATTGTAAACCCTAGAGCTGAAAGTTATGACGAACTGATTACTGACTACTGACACAATTACCAAATTTTTTTATCATCGGAAGTGGAATGTCTCTAAAGATACACTAAAGATGCATATGCTACATTCTCATTTGGATAAATTTAAAGATAACATGGAAGCTTGTACGGAAGAACAAGAGGAACACTTCCATTAAAACAATTTGAGATTTGACAAGCATTTGAGAGACGTTACCAAGGCCAGTACTGAAAGGGAAATGATGGGAGACTATATTTGGGGGTTATAAGAGAAACTTGTACTGAAAATAGCAGGAAAACTAAAACTATTATTTACTTAATAGTTTAACTTTATTTTAAAACTTTTTTTGTAAAAATTAAACATGAATGGATGTACGGTTTCCTGTGTAATAACTCATCTCTGTGTCAATTTCTAGGTATTTTCATTTTCCCATTTTTTACTCATAAAAGTAAATTCAAAACTTTTTTTTGTTCATTTTCTTATTTCTAGATATACAAGCAATAAAAATAACATAGGTAGAACCCGTGCGCAAAAATGCTGTCGACCAGTGTAATTTTATTCGTTTTTCGTATTCCATTCAGCAAACCCTTTCGTTTAATACCCATATCATGGGGGTGCATTTCAAATAGCCACATTGGATTTGTTATGATGTTTCTAGGTAGCTAGTCATATATTGTCATCAGAACTCAGAGCGTGTGCAAAATTTCAACCTGCTAGCTTATCGGGAAGTGCCTCAAAATTGAGTCGCAAAAATCCAACCGGAACGACAAACAAACAAGAAAAGTGAGTGTATAAAAACGTGGGAAAAATCATAATATACGTTATTTTATTTTCAATATATCAAATCTGATGTTCTCACAAGTTTATAATAATTACTAACAATGATAATTATAATAACATTAACTTAAGCTATGAAATCATTAACAATAATGGACAACAAACTTAACTTCAGTCAATGAAATATATTTTATCTAGATTCATCTAGCCGTTCTAAATAAGAATAAAATAAAAGAAAAACATAGTTTATTACAAACGGACAGAAAATAAAAATTACGCTCCTTTTGCTCCCTACATTCGTATAGTCTCCTCAATAACAAATTGACTGAGATAAAAAATATAACAGACAACGATTTCACTAATTATTACACGCGGTCAGGAGTTGCCGAATGTTTATAGCGTCCGCTAAAACTTACGGGCACGTAATAGCACCGCTCATATTATTTTGATGGGTATGATGTTGATGAATGGAGAAGAAGAGGCAAGCCAAAGAAAATAATGAATTGGATGAGAAACAATATGAAAATAAAAGTAGCGAATGATGCCGTGACGTTTGATAGAGGAGAATGGAAGAAGATAACGTCTTACCGAACGCAAGTAGAATAAGGGCAGAAATATGATCATTTAAATCACATTTCAACACAGGGACCTAACCTGCCTGACAGCATATTCTCTAACTAAAACAAACAAATCTCAGCTTTTCTCATCAGAATCTAAATCTTCTTCATCATGCGTATGTTCAGTAGCTTTGACAAGTATTTTCCCTTTAGTGACAGCGCAGCCTCTGCACCCATGGTGTCTTCGAATACATCGCCAAGATGTCCTCTCACCGTGAGCGTAATCCTGGCGATATTTATACCCTTGGTGAAGCAAAATAATTGCTCCTCTTCTACTCCTAGTCAATATAAAATCACATTCTGTAAATAAAATATTATCATCATAAAGAGAAATAGAGTAGGAGGCGTAAAAGGAAAGTGAGAAAAAGTCATCTTGTTAATTAAGTACGATATATTCAGATAAACAGAAATTCTAATCCCTAGCTACATTTTAGTAAGGAGATAGCTGCGTTTGTATTTGTTTCAACTTCGTCTAGGTAGCTCATTTATAAAGTTATCACAAATGATATTGGTGTTCTTTCGCTTCGATTTTCACAATATTAAAATTTAACTTATAATGCTTTTCGTTACAAAAAGTCCGCCGCACTAGAGCGTATAAAACATTGGAGAAGTATCTATCATTACTGGGAATAAACATGTGCTTGATGCGCCCAGTAAAAAAGGGATTGTTCGGCGTACTCCTACAAATTAATCACCACACTTTGACTTAAATGATTGAATAAATAAATACTAAATGTAATATCAGTTTTTCATTTAAAACCGAAGCTTCTGAAAGCAGAACCTACAACAAATTATACTATCAGATAATCATGTTAATACAATAATTAATTGCTAAGAACTTAAGAATACGCTTTCATTTTTCGCTTTCAATAACATTCTCACAAGTTTTGAGAGGCATTTCTCCAGGAACATCATTTGGGTTATTAATAGAATTACAACTATTTTCAACAGGAGTTGGATTTTGTTCGACTTGATCATTCTGATCATGAAAGTCCATTGCAATATCTGACTGTGTAGGTTCATTCATATTGACATCGTCAGTCACGTTGACATAAACGTTTTCTTCATCGTGATCATCATGATTTGATTTATTCTCATTGAGACTATCGGTCGTAGAGTCGAATGATGGTAACAAAGGATTGCCAAAAGAAAGCAAATCATTACAATTTGCAATATCATTAGTAACCGTTTCAGTAAGTGTTAGTGGATCGATTATCTGATCATCTTCACAGCGGTTTACGTCGATTTCAATATTAGATTCATCAATGTTAAGTTCGTCTATATTGGGTTCCTTGACGTTGGATTCCAAGGGGAGAGAATTAAGTTGGAAGTTATGTATCTCTTGTGCGTTATTCTGTGATTGTTTTATCTTCTCCAGTTCCAGTTCTTCACCGTCAGAGAGTATTTCTATTGGAGCGTCGTCTCGGACTACCTCGATGACGTCATCATCAGATTCATTGTCTTGCACTTTCGTCATTATATTGCTGATAAGAAGATTGTCAAGGCCTTTACTGACCGATAAACCTGAAACAAATTATAAATTACAACGTCTAGAATACATTATAAACAATAAGAGAACTAATTAGATAAACATCGCTAAATATTTGTAAGCTATGATTGGCTTGCTAATTAATAGGTAATATTAGTGTGACTGTTAACAATAAAATATACCAATGTTATTATGTAAAATATATTTTATTGACCAAAGATGAAATAAAAATTAAAATATATTTTGTATTTCTTTTGTCTTTTTGAGGATCCAGTTTACTTGACTTAAATCAGAATTCGTCATTTATCTGAAAAATCTAACGATAAACATAATTTGCTAGACCACAACATTCGTACCGGACGCAATTATAATGATATAATTATTTAAAATGAAATCCATACACCCATTAGTAAGTACTTCTAAAAATCTTAATATAAGGTATTCTCAAGGAAGATATATTTATTTATACAACATGTAACATAATTAACGCACATCCTGAAATTAGTTTGTTCAGAATCGTTTACTGAATCGATTCCTACCATTTTGATATAGGTATTTTTTTTATCAAAAATAATTAAAACTACGGAAATTATAGTCAATTAGTCACATTTCCCCTGTACCAGTCAAAACAAACTAAGATAGACCATATATCAAGGCAACAAGACTTAAAAGTGCAATTTTATTTGTATCAATACAAATTCCGTCATTCAATACAAAATCAAGAAAACTAAACCTTACTGCAAAATAACTAATTTAGTTAATAACAATGCATTTACATGTTAAATTAAAAATTCAATATAATGTATTATGATAACAAAATAATATTCTAATTGGGGTGTCTGAGGGTGTGCGTTAATTACATACGTTACGTTATTTAATACCATCCTTTGCAGAAAAAAAAAAACAATCCGTTGAGAAAACTAAAACCACAGATGAAATACAAGAGAAGAACGTGTCCTTTATAAAGCGATTATTACTGCTGACACGCGATTGGCTCTTTCATGTTGTCCAGAGATCGTGCAAATAACAACTCGTGCAGAGGGCTAAAGGGCCGATTACACTATACGATTCATCGTGCCCTAATCTGTTAGTGTCCTCAGCCTAACAGCGATCACACCATCCAAGCCATCGGAAATTGGGGACCTAACAGCGATCACACCACCCAATCCATCGGAAAGTTGGGACTTAGGGCACGATGAATCGTGTCGTGTAATCGGCCCATAACTGTTAGCACGATCTCTTTCTTCAAATTTTGCATAATGTGATCGTTTTCATCAGAACACGTGTAAATAAAACATCAACGAACTATGGCTACTTGGTTTACAAAATGTACTTTGCTTTGAGTCAAGAAAATGATCTAAAAATAGATAGTCTTTTATCTGAGCTGCTTGAAATTGTCAGAAGTCATCTGAAATGTTTTTTTATATATTCATAAAAGAATCCTCTGAATAACATGGTTGTGTTCATTGGATACCAGTATCTTTTGATTAATAATCCTAACTTTACATTTGCAACCAAGAGAGGCTCTCTTCGAACATCGCCAGTAGCTTCGCATTTCGTTCCCATATTCTCGGTGGAATCTGTGGCCTTGGAGTATCAATATTTGTCCTCCTTTCTCCGTGAGGTATATCCGGCCCGTTGGTAAATGACCTGTGAGCATTTGAGAAAAATATCATTTACAATAATAATAGTTACTGGACCTTATAGATAACTTGCAAAGTGAGAGTCTCCTACAAAAAGCTACACCTTATCATAGTGCGAGTATTGGCGCCCAGTATGGGTCAAATTGATACTGTGAGTTAGTTGATTTAGCAGAAAACAACTATTCTTAATTGCTTTATTTTTTAGTATTTTACTAATAGTTGTAATTTGTGTGTTCTTGGTTTTATTAAAACTAGGTAGTATTATAAATTTAGATAGCTCTTACTTAGAAGTCCGTGTGTGGCTAACTTTTATCGTGGGAAACATAATAATGTTCAACGGAAATAAAAAACGTGATGCGCCGACCCCAAGTAAAAAGGGCAGGAAGATGATGATGACTTTTATAAATAAAAGACAGGCTTAACGAGATTATTACAAACAATATATTATATTTTTAACTATAATATAAACAAAATATCTCAATCATATTAATAAATTCTATACTTATATGTATCAAGTAACTAATTAATTCATAAAAAAATCTTACCAATTAATTCTGTGCCTCTAGTGAAAAAGGGTATAAGTCCGATTAAATGAAACCGGACTTATAACCTTTTTCACTAGAGGCACAGAATTTAGGTGGTGGATATTGCTAGGCATAGCGGTCTAAGAAGGAGGCCTTTGTTCAGTAGTGGAAGCCTACAGTCTGATAATGATGATTAATCCTTAACGTATTATAAATCCCATTAAGAACGTATATTCCGAAAGTTGGCAACGTCGCAAATGGTTGTCAAATATTAATAAGTTTTAATTAATTTAGCATTGTTAATGTATGAAAATAAGAAATAAGGCTCCGTAGTGCACTAAAAAATTGATAAAAGAATGCAAACACCGAATATATAGTTTTAGATGTAAAAAAAAGCATTTGAAAGCTTTCCAAATGCCTTTTATACACCTGAAACTGTTACAACTTCAAATTCAGTGTTTTAATTGCATTCCTATATCATTTTTTTAGTGCACTACAGAGCGATATTTCTTGTTTTCATACAGAAAATTTGGCAAATTAATTAAAACTTGTAAATATTTGACAGCTTTTTGCGACGTTGCCAACTTTCAGAATATGCGGCCTTAATGGCAATGGTTTCCGAAAAAGGCAATGATTTTTTTGCCAATAGTTTGCACCTTGGCCTTGCAAGGCGGATGATGATTGTAGTAGCCGGTACAATACCACGTGTCCTTATCACCGTGGGTAGACTTTCTATTGTAACTGTAGCCTCCAATGTGCATTATAATCCCACCACGTTGAGAAACCGAAAAACGAATTTGGGGGTCTGAAAATTCGGTACCTGGTTAGCATAGACATAGTCGTTGGCATAGACACTAAGTACAAACATGATTTAAATACCTAACAGGGTCATTTTGCCCAGATCTTGTACTTTCTACATTTACGCTCTGTCTAACCAAAAGCATAAATTCAGTGTTTAATTAAATAATATTAATTGGACTGTCTCTCATTTATGCATGAATAGATTTTTGCTCTTTCGAAAGCCCTTGGACAACCCTATTCATAGTATTTTAAACTAAAAATGAAATAAAAGTAATTGTGTCTAGGATCGTTACTAGCATTAGATAGTAAGTTTCTTTGTGAGATTCTTTATCTCAGTCTCCTTTTAGTAAAACCACAAAGTAATAAAAATGTGACAAAATATATTTATTAGATAAAATATTATCTAGTTACGAAGTTCAGACGATTAAAGTCCCATGTTTTTATGTTCGCTGGATGGGTATGATCATTACATACAGTGACAATTTTATCTTCTAGCGTGTGAACTTTAGCTGTACAACCACTATGTGAAGCGCATTTCCAGGTCTTTTTCACGTGTCGGAGACAATATGACCGACAGACAAAAGGATATCCATTGACCATGAGATGTCGGGCCCCTCTTGCAGAAGTTTTGAAGTAAACTGTAAAGAAACGGTACGGTGAACGTAATTTTGCTTAAAAACATGACTTTGACTGAATTTATACGGGCATTTATTGTTTGCCAAATATATTATTAATAATATTTTAACCTGGAACGAAACGGGCAATTGAAGAATAAGTCAGGGTTTGGTTAATTTGATGAAAGCTTAAATTCAGTCAATCATCTTTTACGTTTTTTTTTGTTCTTGCTTTCTGAGTTTCCAAAGTTATTTATCATGCTGAATAATAAGTCATTTAAGTTAGCTTTGTTTAACCGGTACATGCGTCTCTGGCGGATTTTGTATTAAAAGGGTCGAATTATAGGTATATAGCGTACTATAGGTTCATCGCCCTGTGCCACAAGTTGGCGTATCTCTCCGTTGAGCTATAATACATGTTTTTTTTTTATTCCATTTAAAATTGTTTCGACAGTAATATTTGTGGGTACCTAGATACCTATACATAATTAAAAAAAAATAGTGTAGTAGCCAATCAACATTTTATTTTAGGTAAGTACTTAATTAAGATAAAATATCAGATTAAAAACAATTCAACTTCGAATAATTATAAATTAAAATCAGGATTGCACTCAATAATGTGTTATCCTCAGGAGAAAACAGGACAGTTACAACCCATCTTGGTGTTAAGTTCTTATCAATACAAATTAATGAAGTATACAACATTCAACATAAACATTTTAGAAAAAGATAAAGGTCTCTGCCCACAGCCAGCGTGGCGTGGCGGGGCGGCGACGCGGCGCTGACGCGGCGTCATCGGTCACACTGCGTGCGCGATCACGTCCTGTCCCGCCGCGCCCATACGCCAACCGTATCGCGACGCTATTCATTCATCAAAAAGATGTTGAGCCGCCCCCGTCCCCGCCGCATCTGACTTGTATTCTCGGCGCGGCGGCGGCGTGGCGCGACGGTTACCGTCGCGTCAAGTTGGACGGCTCTGTGTGGCGTCGTCCGTAATAATAGTACATTACAACTGCTCAGTGTCACGCACGTCGCCGTCCCGTCCCGCCGCGCCGCGCCCGCTGTGTGCAGAGACCTTAAAGCAGGATCCTGCTTTATTTTTTTCAAAAATGTTTAAGTTTTTTAATACGTTTTCTAACGTAATGAGACTCGACAGGGGTAAAACAATTAACGTGATCTCTGACAGTCTGCTTCATTTTATTTGATATTATGTATATGTTTTAGTTTTTATGCCGCCCTCTGTCATCAGTAACATTAGTAAAATCATTAATTTCTTGGATTTTGGATTTTTCGTATTGCAGTATAAACAAAATTTTTACTTATATCGAACGTGTTCAAGAACATTGTTTTGCAAACTTTTTGTAATGTGACGCCATTTTCAGAATTTACGGGAATATGATAATGCAAAGTGTGTGAACGGCGACTGGATTCGCTTGCACGATTAGTGGTAGTCTCTTTCCTTCTTTGAATCACATATTTGGCTATAATTTCCAATTGTTTCGCGCGATCACCAGTACTCCAGAACTTATTAAACAGATCAACACGAACCTCGTGGCTTATTTTATTATAGCATTGCAGACGACAATTGACACAACTGTCTTGAATACTTCTTACTGCATTCCTTTTTCCTTTTGTCGTGGTATACTCCAATCCTGTGTTACATACACGTTTTCTTCTTCTACCTATCCGTCCAAGTTTAAGACGTTTGAGGTCCATATCAGTCCTCTTTTTAGATCTGCGTTTAATTTTTTTTGGTGTTGAAGTTGAAGAATAGTCATCATCACTGAACGTTCCAGGCGAGGAAATTGAATTACACGGAGATGATATTGCCGGTATTGAATCTGTAATTATGATGAGACTATTATCCACATGCGAATCAGGCAGACTTTCCTCACCCCCGATGACCCCATCACCCTCCTCCAGGAGAGCCGTAGGGAAACCAGTACGCTGAACAGACACAGACCGACTCAGTCATTCCGTCATCGCCGCCGAGGCTGCCCGTCGCGACCCTTGCAAGAGCCAGCCCGCGATGCTGAGCCTGTAGCTTTAAATTAGCCCCTAAATAATGAATCATTGAGATCCAGCCTGTCCCTTACTGTCCTCCCTCAGTGACGCTCTAAGCCGAGGTCCGTACCCCACAGGGGGTGCCCTTAGCGTGTGGTCACTTAATTTTAATTTAGTTGTAAGCCCCTGGCTGGAGGCCTTAGAGTCTTTGGCAACCACAAGAAAGTCCGGTTAAGCAGCTCACAACCTCTTCTAGGTTGACCTGCGAGATGCCAGTATTAAAAAAAAGGAAGACTTTCCAGGGTGAATGTGACGATTTCAGATGTCAGTGTTCTATCCTCAGTCTCTTCGTAGAAAGAGGTTGGTACCAAGGTATCGTTTGAACTTTGCGAAGATTCTGAAAAATTACAATAGGGTGAAGGAACGGGGGTATTATCAGAATAGATAATACCCCCGTACCTTCACCCTATTGTTAGATGCATCATTAGTGACGACAGAAAACAAAGGTTCAATACTTGCTGGAGTTATTGTTAATTTCTCGACTTGCAGAACTGACTGGCGACTGGCCTGTTGGTCTAGTGGTTAGTGACACTGACTGGTATGCCGGAAGTCGTGGGTCCGATTCCCACCCAGGACAAATGTTTGTGTGATGAGCACGATCATTTGTTCTGTGTCTGGGTCTAATTTATCTATAATATGTATGTATTTAGAAATATACATATAAGTATTTTTATCAGTTGTCTAGTAGGTACCCATAACACAAGCTCTGCTTAGCTTGGGACTAGATGGTGTTGTGTGATAGTTGTGGAGTATTATAGAACTGGACATAGAATAATCATCCTTTGATCTCTCTCATCAAACATGACGTGCTCATATAAAGACACGAATTCAGGATTATCAACTTCAGCAGGTAATGGCGAGGAATCACATTTCAATATTTTCATTAAAAATGTATTTACAAAAAAAAAAAAAATAGTAACGGATCATCAATAAACGATTTACTTGATAACTTTTAACGCTATGTGGTTCAATTTACTAAGCGTCAGTTCAGACCGAGACGCGAAGCGACGTGACGATGCGCTGCGCTGCGATGCGTCGGCTGCGCAACCAAACGCCGCGCGGTGCAGCGGAGTGTCTACATTCGCTACGTGCTTCCCGCCCCAAACCCCCTTCCTCCCGCAGAGTCGAGCGGCCACGAGCGGCCTGGAGCGGCTTAAGCGGCGCCGCGCTGCGCAGCGCGGCGCATCGTACGCATCCGGCGCCGCTTGACGGCGCTTAAATTCTCTGAACGAAATGTGTATCTTTTGGTGTAGAAAATAAAGTCGTATTTTGAATGGCTCTTAAAAGAGTGCGCGCATCGTCGCGTCGCTTCGCGTCGCGGTCTGAACTGACCCTAACGAAAATGTATACACACGAACGCACTATACGCTAACTATAACTACGGGAAACAATTAACTTATGTCTACCGAATACAGTCACTTCCTTGAAGATTGATGAGTTTTTTTTCTTGTTTTTTTTTTCAATTGCCTTTGTTTTTTTTGAGTTTGCCGTATAACTTCCCAGGAATTGATCCTTATTAGACTATCCAATATTGTAATAATACAGAGTGTGATTTTGTTTCCAAAATCAACGGGTTTGATAACTGGCCAGTATTACGGATTTCTCGTAATATTAAATTCAATGATGCAGTTCAAGATTTAGTCAAAATCGGTTTCGAGACTCCTTTTAATGTTTTTCGATATTCTTCATAGTTTATATGGATATAGCCATCCACGACCCTCTATACTTAATTCTAATGTTTATTCTCATATAATACATTAATATTATGAATTTTGAAGTAGCAGCATTTAAACTTTACTTCATAATTCATACTGAAACTTCGGTTAAAACTAATGACTAGCTATGAATACTTTTTGGTAATTCTTAGATTGGAAGGTTTCTTATTCTTAGGCCAAGACTCCACCAAAGCTGTGCGAGTCGAGACGTGTTTTGAGCGGCCAATAGAATTGCGTTATTGACACAGCTCCACTCCGGCAACGCAATTCTATTGGTTGTTCGAGGCACATCTCGACTCGCACAGCTTTGGTGGAGTCTCGGCCTTACAAACTGTAATGGGATTATTGTTCAATTAGTCATATTTGTTAAATTAGTCATGACTAGGGTCAAAATGTCACAGTTAATTAATATGTTATTTATTAAAGTTGATTCGTTGACATTTAATTTTTGACACAAACACAACTATATCGCTGGTTACATAAAAAATACGTGTGGCACTCGGACACTGCCGCGGTGCAGCCACTGCATAGCATTTTTTTATCGACTGATGCGCGAGCCGGATATTTCGAATTTTCGACTCTTTTGTGAGTACCTCACGAAGAAACATGAATTTTTTAGGCTCTTGTCAGCCATGTCAATCAAGTGAAACGTCAAGAAAAACAAAAACCGTGCCGAAGTCTGCCGAACTGAACCGACGTTAGACGATGCGAGGTTTTAGGTTTTTTTTCGTTACGGAATTTCTTGATAAGATCGCCGCGCTCAGAGCCCGCAATAAAAGCTATGCAATAGCTAAAAAAATGAAATTGTAATAACATGTGCTCAAAATTTTGTTTGTAAGGCGCGAGGCACATACGCAGACGGGGCGTAGACATGTCTCTTAGGCGTCTCTTTCATACAAAATGTATAGAAGCGTCGCGACGTAAAACACACAGAAGAGACGGGGCGCGGACGCGATTCTCATACATTTTCGGACGTCCGCGATTTGTCCTCGTCTTATACGTCTTTTCTTTATGGCCCGCGCCTAATGATTTTGAGTTGACCTTTTTAGTAGTCTCTACTTCTCTAGTGCTTTTGAAAACACATCATCAGATCGAATTTTGGTAATGACTTTCTGAAATATTCCTATTTTGAGACACAAAAGGTCCATTATACTTTTCTGTTTTCACTCTAACCCACTCTCCGCTTCTATTGGTTACATACAGTGGGGGTGCATGGTCGTGTTCATAGTTCCCCGGTCCTGGTTTAAATCCTCCATGGCCCGTGTAGACCGTAGCCTTGCAGCCTTTGCTTCTATTAGAACACTTCCAAAGAATTGCGCCTGTAATTCGGGACTCAGAATACTTGTTGAACGTATATTTTTTATACATTAGAAGCGGATTTTTGCCCTTTGATGAAGGTATATAGCGGGCTGTGAAAAAATAATAGTTATAAGATATTGGGAATCGCTGTCACTACTAATAACACACAAAAATAATAAAGCGTGTTGAAACATGCACAAAAAATTGAAATGCATTTAGTTTCAAGGATCTCAATTGGCCCGATAGTGTTTATTTCAAGTACCATAATCAAACATTAAAATTAGAGAAGTACAAATCCATTGAGTCTATGGTCAGCTTAGTCTATGGTCAGTCCTATAAAATGACATATTGAAAGTTCCTATCAAGCCGCACTGGGCCCGCGTGGTGGATTACAGCACACTCTCTATGACAGAGAGGTGGCCTATGTTTCAGCAGTGGCAACGTAATATAAGCTGCTTAAAAAAGGCAATTGTATAAACCTCCGCTTCCGAAAATCTGGCATATCATGCATTATTGCCACCATATCTGAATTAAATTAAGGATCATATACGTTCATGTGGGATAAGTTTTAACCATTCACCATTTTTTGACTTCGTATAATTCGGGGGATCTTTGGATAAGCAATCATCTCTTCCCAATGGATACCACTACTTTGCATCTGCTTTGCTGTCTCTATTGGAGCATTTCCAATAGAGACAGCAAAGCATAACCTGAACTCATGATACCTGCTTATCATTGTTATTAACCATCATCCAGTTAAATGGCTTTCGGCATAGTATTTTGTCAAAATTATTTAATCTGGGTACAAGAAAACACAACAAGAATACAGTAAAACGTTTAATTTGGCATATTTTATATGAATATATGTACAGTGCGTACGATAAGAACGTGTCCGCCATAATGAATGTATAACACTGAACCACTGTTACTAAAATTTTTACAAGCCTAAGGCACTTTACTCATAGCGCGATGCGATATCGAATTGCATCGATTGACGATATCGGTCAGATATCACACAAGCGTCCGGCCGAAGAAAATGTATGGACAATCGCTAGTGTTTGCAAATAGAGTCGCACGGATTGACGATATCGCACCCAGATCTCCTCTATATCAAATTGCATGTACGACGTGTACGTTCTAATGACAATGTACATGATTATCTGTTCGAAATTCGATTGCGCAACTACTCGTCACGTGGGACATCTTTTGTCTTTGGTTTGCAGCGCCTTTATGTCGTAGTAGTAAGATGGATTTTTGAAGTGCACGGTCGAATTGCATCGCATGACTCCATTAGTAAATATATGAGAATTAAATCAGCAATCGACTCGATATCGCACGAAATCACGTCCCGTCGCATCGCGCTATGAGTAAAGTCCCTAAGTCATATATTTTTTTATGCATTCTTAGCATACGCACTGTAACATTGACTAAATCTTTGGATTTTTCTTCAAGATCCATTTACCTCCTTTCGTTTTGGTTTTAGGAGGGGCATGGTTATGGTCACCCTTGAGCTCGGTCTCGTATTCGTTGACGAGACAACTCGCCATGCACCCTCTATGCGTCAGTACACATCTATAGAATACCTTTCCTGAACGATTTTCTTTCACTCTTTTGTAGACATGCTGTTTAATAACCACCGCTGGGTACTTTCTACCCGTCGATATGAATTGGATTCCTATAAGAAGAAATTAATAATATCTGGAATTTTTTGGTTAAATGTTTTGAAATCTTTTCAAAAGTAATGAACCTGGGTATTTAAAAAATATGGATTTAAAATCTGAAATACATAAATAATAATAATAATAATTTATCACACCCGGAAATAAAATGTCCCAAGACACATGCAATACGTTTTATTTCAACATTATTCTTATGGTATCTTAAAGTTTACCAACCCGCACTGGGTCCGCGCGTGGTGGATTATAGCCTGTGTCCCAGCAGTGGGAACACTATAGGCTGATGATGATGATAATGATCTTAAAGTTTCTGTTTCGTCAAGTTACCATTGTCCTGACTTCAAAAGATAACTAGTAACTTAGATAGACAAAAACGTATGGGTTTTATGTTTTTAACCGACAAAAAAAAGGAGGAGGTTCTCAATTCGACATGTATATTTTTTTTTTCTATTTATTATTACAGATCAGATTGCACTTGACTCTAGTCTAGATCCGAGTTTACAGAGACAAAGTCTACGATGTAGTGAGCTTACCCCAAAGAATCAAGTTCACACTAACTTTGAAGAGTTTCGGGTTTTAGGCGTTCGGGAACATGACGAAATAATAAGTAGTACAGTGATGTTTGTAATAAGTTTAGTATCTGTGGGTACGAAAAATGCAAGTATTCCCTGTGGGTTCTGTAGATTGAGTCGAATGGTAGCAAAACCAACAGCGTTTATAGTCATATCGACATAATTAATCATTTAGTACCTATTCCGAGGAAGGGGCAGCAGCAAGTGAAAAGGTTTGTAAAAAAATAACAAGTAGAACTTTTTCATTTTATTGTTTCCATGGACATAAAAAAACCTAATGTATAACTTGTAAATGTCATAAATCATTTAATTCTATTTATAGAATAATTACTACCGTAATACTTAACACAATTATTTTTATTTTATTCATATGAGATTGTAAAGTAGTTACTTTGCTAAATATAAAAACAATACTTTGAACAATATGTAGATGTATTTAACAATTAACATGAAATATAGATAAAAAGTTGTATCAAACGGGAAAATGCAAGTAATTTTTGGAATGAAGTTCGCGCGTTGCGAAAGAAGGCTAGACGGAAAAAAATAAGACGAAAAGTTGTAACGACACTTTTTGCTGAGCGTTCCACGTGACTCTTGTCGCATTGCGGCGTGCGCATGTTTCTCTATCTGTCTCTCTCTCTCTCTTATAGAAAGCAAGCCAGATATTTTCGTTTCGTCTTTCTATTTCGCATTGAACAGTGTGGTGTCACGACGATTATTTTTGTTGAGTGTATGCAGTAACTTTGATCCATCCGAGTGTCCCTTGACACATCTCAAGTTTTTGAAGTGAAAACTTCTTTAGCGGCGTTGTACACTTTTTCTGTAATGGGTAAAAAATTTAAAACTCGCGTCAGGGTCACGTGACCAAAACTCGCGTCAGGGTCACGTGACCCTGATCGAAAATGAGTAAGACGTCATTCAAATTAAAAATAAAACATAGTAACAAAAAAGTTTTCACTTCTACCGGCACTCCTGGAGTGCAACCTTTTTTTTTTTAATAGCATTCGGATAATCGCTTTTTTTAGGTTGAATCAAAGAGATTTAAAAGAACCTGTAGAGCGGGCATTGGGAAAATTGTCATACAAAATTGTTGATGCCGTTTGTCAGTACCAATATCTAAGCGTTGCATAGCAACGCGACTACTAGACTGAGGGACTTTTTACCTATTGGTAAAAAATTTTGGATCACAAATTTCTTCGTGATGTCCCGTCTACTGCTCGTATATAGTTTAATGTCTTTGGGTTGAATGCAATAGCTGCGACGAAAATATTTATTTGTGTGTATAATATTTGACGGTTTAAAACGAACGCTCCTTAGGAGAAAGAGTTTTTAAACTAATTACTATTTTAGTTAAGAAATTTAAAAAAAATGTTAATAACTTACTGATATTGTTAGCTGATAACTACAAAATAAAACAGCTGCCATCTTTCGTTTTAAATGCTTATCTAAATTATATTTAAAGTTACAGATAAAAAGAGAAGAGAAAGGAGGACGTACGATTTTGCGAGACGAGTGAGATCTAGAGGTAAATATCTGTGAAAATTCACTTCCAAAATAAATTTTCTATAACACGCAACTCCAAATTTTAACGTAAGTTCTCATCATCAGAGGCAGTGCTCATACTACGGCTTAAGGTGCTCCTTCATCAGGAGCATTCGTGTGTAATGTAACATTATTGAGCATTAGTATGTAACATCATTGAGCATTAGATTACAATACTACCTCCCTGACTGACGAGCATTCGCGTACATCAAGTATAGATTTTACGGAAGGTGCGCATTGTAATGCTCGGTTCTTCCCCTTCTCTGATGTTAAATCGTTTTGTATCAATAGAAGGTGCGCATATTAAAGCTCGATTGTCTTCCGTCACTGATGAAATGTTCGAACCTGTAAGGGACTTTACTCATGGCACGATGCGACGCGATCCGAACGAATTCCAACTACAAGTTTTTCAACCTTGCCACTAAGAAATAAAGATGCATTTCGATTGACTTTACGTTGTCATGGCCATCGTGTTTTATTTTTCATGTACCTATAGATAACAACGTGTTTTATGTCTTATGTCATAGTGGAAAGGTTGATCTTCACTTGTAGTTGGAATTGGTTCGAGTTAAGTCCCTTACGTTAGATTATAGGTGAATGCTCACGGTGAGGGAGCGCCTTTATACAGCTATGGAAAGGTATGTTGTAAGTACCTAAGCTTCTAATACCGCCGTGTGATTTTCGGAGTTGGAATCACAATCCCCATTCTCGGCTGATGGCAATGATCATCATAAACTGCTATAATAAAGTTCATTTTGTCCGGCGAAGTCTTGACGAAAGCCTTGCATCCGGTTCTGGTTCTTCTTGAACAGTGCCACAGGACACCTGTAGCTGATAGTACCTTGAAAGTGTATGTGTGTTTGTTGTATAGCAGTAAGGGATGTTTTCCTTTACCTGACGGGATGAGTTTTCCTGTAAATTGATTATTGTTTAGAGGTAGTGATTATAGAGATTTGAAAGTTCCTGCATGGTGTTCCGGAAAAACAGTTGCTTATTTTAAACTTTTCAGATTATACTTACTAGCCTTTCAGATAATCTCGAGACTACTTATTTTATTAACTATAATATCAAGATGATAGTGATTGTAGAAATTTTGGAAGTACCTGCATGATTCGGAAATAGGGTTGCATATTTCAAACTTTTCAAATTATACTTACTAGCCTTTCAGAAAATCTCGACACTACTTACACTATATTCATCGAAATATCAAGATGACAGCTTTGAACATTTTGTACTAGTAATGTAGATGGTAATTTAGAATAAGCTTTGTATGGATGATAGTGATGCAGGTATTGAACAAGTCTCGACGGCGCGTCGGGTTCCACTGGCGCTTCAAAGAGCTGTTAGCAATCTGACGGAGAGACCTCAGAGAGCCAAAGCCTCAAAAGAGGGTCGTGGGACTGTTCAATCAAGTAGCCCTGACCCTGGAACGCTGATGAAGGAATACCGCGGATTTTAGCCAGTACTAGTCTGACAGTCAATCCCGTCCCGCCCTGGGCTGGACTTATTAATTGACGATTTTACCACGACACACAAAGGAATGGAAGAAGACAACTCCAAAAAGATAAGAGGGGCAAGGACACTGGCAGACATCTTCTTATATTCGATGATAATGAGTCAGCCTCGACTGTGAATATGCAGAGATCGGTTTGGCTGTATATCTTGAGAGATGGTAGGAAGAAGTTTAAGTAAAATAAAAGAGAGATTCATATTAGTGTCATAAATGCGATATAATAACCACGAACATAAAAAAAATACAAATAATAATAAATACAATGTACTAGGAACGAATACAGTAAGGCGAGTTATTGAAACTAACACCAATAAATGCTCAATAGGCGATTATAAATAGGTTACAAAGGAAACTTTTAGGTTAATTATTAATACTTATCTACTCTTAACTAAGGAGTTTCATTATATTATGATTCTACACTCATATTAGGCTCCTTTGAGCGTAGTCGGCATAACCGCTCAGAATAGAAAAATCTAATAAATTTGAAGAAATCGAATGTTTCTGAAATAGCCACAATGTGCCGAGCTGAGCCAAATATAATTCAGCGATGATGGATGCCGATTAAAGTTTATGGAACGGCACGACCTTATGCATCGGTTTGGCTTTTATGATCAACTTTGCAGTTCCAAACATACAAGCATATTTTATGGATTTTTATTTGAAAATTTGAATTAGGTATCAATATCAGTTAAGCCATAGTCGATGACGAGGCGATTACCACCGACAATGTACAATAGTTCAATGAGAGTCAATTATTTTAATTTTAGGCATGCAGCTGCATACGCCTAGTCTTTAATACCTACAAACTCTTTTATTGCTAAGGCAAGAATGCCAAACGCGAGGAAATCAAAACATTTATTTTTAAATTATAATAAAAGCACCGAATATAAAATAATTTATCGTTCTAACTCCAAGAAGTTATACTGTTTGATAATCCGCATTTTACATAGGACGGTAAAATTAAAGCCAAAACATCACGTTAGGAATCATAAAAAACATTTATAAAATGTAAGTCATGGTATGCCTTACTAAAGTCATTTAAATATGAACGCATAAAGTAAGTAATTTAAAAAAAGCAGTTTCAAAAGTTAAACTGACCTCGAGTTCCGAGTGGCAAAAGCATTATATTATTTTTAGCATTACCCAGAGTACTTCCCTGCAGTACTCCTTCTAGCTTTACTTATTTAATTAATACAAGTATGTTCTTTTTCATGTTATAGCTACAATCTATTACTTATAGATAGGAGAGACCATTTAAATATAAAATAACCGTGTCTTCTACACTGAACAGTTATAAGGAAGTCACAATTCTTAACTTACAAAGTAAAAGGTTTGGAAGAAAACCGAATAACATTTTTTTTTTCAATAATATCTTTGGAGTAAGAATCAAAGATTTAAGTCAGAGAAAAATATTAAACAACCTCATGTTTTCTACTAAAAACTTTCATTGTCTCTAGAAACTTAGTTTTATTTTTAAATATGTATTGTCGTAATTGAACAACCTACTAGACATAAACCGCCTTACCACAAAAATTAAACATGTGTTGAAAGCTTGTCTAAAAAAATGTTACTGCAAACCGAATCTTACATCAACGAGAAATGTCTTTTTGACGTTGACAATTTTTTTAAACAAGTTTTTGTGGAAAGACGGAAAATGTTTTGAATCAGACCTTCGTACAATTGAGTCACATGGAGCTTTAAGTTTCAAGTTCGAGAAATAATTGTTTTGTAATTGAATTACAAAACCGTTGTTGACGACTCACTATTCAGTGTTACACTGCATGGGAACCAAATAGACCAACATTACTACTATTAAAAATTAAAGTATTATTTCCAATTTCTTCTTAACATAATTTCAACACCTGTCGTTGTACTTTTTCTTCTACTTTGAGTATTTGTTTGTTGCAATATATAAGTTTTATGACTTCCCTCTACAATTTTTCTACTTTGACCTTTTGCAGGAATTTTTTTTTGCAAAATTTTACTGAAATATCTATTCTACTCAGCTATTCTAGCAAATATATTTTCCTCTACCATTATTTCATATTAGTTTATTTAAGCATTTCTGAGAACATGTGTATCCATAATATACTTCGGGTCTATAACCATTAACATTATTTGAACGCCACGACAAGATAAATTAATTCCTTCGTTAATACTTTCTCTGCAATACAATTTAATACAAAAATACTGAGTCCGTTTAAACATATTTTTCATATTGTTAAGTGAGCGATAGACCAACGAGAAGCAAACTGCGGATTTTTATCACTTCCAGTTTTTGGAATTTGAATTGTGAAGCGACGTCAAGACACCCGCATATTCCTCCTATTTTTCTAACAGTGAGTGCCATCACAGCGCAAGTTCAATCGAGGTGACTAGTACTCTAAAATGATTCTTACATTTATTTCATTCGCAGTCTCGTCCGTCTATCAGCTCTTTTATATATAATGCTCCATTGATAAACTTTGGGACAACTTTAGTATTTAATGGCGTCCATTGGAAAATATATCAGTTATAGTTATTGCTGCAATTTTAGTGTTATTTCTTCAGATAAAGAGTGGTTAGTCTTCTCTCCTACATTATCTGGCAATTTTGGCGGTGCATGGTCGTGCGGCTTGTGAGCATACGCTCTGGTTCCAAAGCTGATGGCAGAAGCTCTGCAACCTTTGAGCCTTCGAGAACAGTACCAGGATATTCTCCCATCTGCGTTCTGCTTCTGGTAGCTGTACGTGTATCCAGAGAGAAGGAGGAGAGGGTGCTTACCACCTCTTTTCGTCCAGAGAAATGTGCCTGCTGAAGATATTTTGCGTCAGTATGTTTCAGTACAAGTTTAAGAAGAACTATGAATACGGATTAGGATTGGTTACTTGGTCAAGCATTATGAACGATAATATAATTATGTTATATTGTGTAATAAACGATTTATATTATGTTATAAAACATCATATACTTTTAACAATAATATAACAACTTAACAATATCTTTACAATTTATGGAGTACACTCAGTTCTGTATAAATAGCATAACAATTATATGGTGAGTTTCTAAGTCCCGAATATAAGAAAGAGAAATAGAAGTTAAGAATATGAGCAGCCTTATTTTGCATAAATAAATATATTCTATAACTACCAAATATTTTAGTCCGCAAGGCACTGATCAGTCTGTTCGTAACAATGATATACTCAATATTGATATAAATCAAAAAGTACTTTAACAGTAACAATTTAATAACTATCGCAACACATTACTTGCAAATATAGCATAACATAATAGGAGTATTGCTAAAACAGTGCCACAGTTATTGAGTAGAAAATTTTGGACATATATGTCCTGAGTATGAGATGATAAACCCTAATCCACAGTCATTTCAATATATCAATAAGCAAATGGAAAATAATGCTAGCTATTCTTATCAATTACATTAAGCACCAGAGGGCCTAAACAATTGCTAAGCCTTAACAAAGCGTATTTGGATCTACAATTGACTAGTTCGATCGTCGAAGTAGTTAGAATGTATCTTCTTATTAGATCGACAGTCAAACTACCTACTGAGATCTTTTTCTCATTTGTTAGAATGCCAGTTTCTCTAGCCCCTCGATTCCGAATACAATTTCCAGTCAAGCGTATTAATACACCCGTACTAACACATCATTTCTCTTAACAAACTTTGGTTTCGTATGGTTATGATCACCAGTATGGTCTAAGACATCGTACTGTATATTTGTGAACAGTTTGGCAGTACACCGTTTGGCTGTCCCTGGTTGGACCATGGTACACCTCCATTGGGCAGTTTCGTGTCGAAATTTTTGAAAGCTGTACGAATACCCTTTGAAGACTAGAAGCTGCCCCCCTCTTTGGGAACGGGCGAACGTTACTGAAAAATATTGGGACATTACCGTTTCAACAGTTCTTATTCGTTTTTTTCTTATTTCGATGTCTACTTCCGTATTTACATATTTCGGAATTGGAATAAAACTCCGGTTTGTATTTAATTTAGTTTTGTATTAGAACTTTTAAAAATATACTTTATATAATCCTGAAACTTAGTACTAGTTTAGTACAGTAGTAACAAATACAACAATGGGGTTTTAGAAATCATCGTGGACTCAACTTCGTTTAGGTATTACTGTCGTATATTTTGGTATACCTTCCATCAGCGGAGATATAAAACCTTGGTCTAGCGTGAGTGTGGCTGTTCTCGTTCAAGACTCTCACGAAGTTTCCGTCTATGTCAAGATATAAGCGCGCCTTACAACCTTGGGTGCAGTTGTACCGTAATCCTTCGCGGACCCTCACTGGGCTGCTATACGTGTATCCTTTGTACAACTTGTACTTCTTCCCGTTCATCATCGTTATTTCCATTAGCTCTAAAAATATGACACTTGGCTTGATTTAAGTGTTTGAAAGGAACACTGCCCACATTTGCAATGCATGCAAAATTTTAGATAGCTAATCAATATGATTTATTTCTCAATAATTTGCTCGTCAGATGAACATTAGGTGACCTATCAATAATCTGAAGGATTTTTTATTTTTGGATTTAACCAAAACTTGTATACCTTTATGAAAAACATAACTTATGAAAAACAAAACCTATAGATTCTTAATTTATGGTTACTTTTCAAACTTGTTTTTTTTTTGTCGTGGTAAAATCCTTAAATGAGTCCTGCCTAGGGCGGGGCGAGAGAGACTATCAAACTTGTACTGACTAAAATGTACAAAAACACAAAAAATCCTTCAATAGCCCTTTACGTTCGGGGTGCAATGTTACCTGATAAGAAAGTCCCGTGACCCCGGATCTTCTGATGTGATGGATTCCATTTCAGTCATTTTGTTTTACTCTTACGTACAGTCAGTCGCTGGAAGTTTACATGGTAATGTACACCATATATTTTTTCTAGTTTTGTTATTAGCTTATTTTAGAAGTTACAGAGGGGGGGGGGGGGGGACACACATTTTACCACTTTGGAAGTGTCTCCCGCGCAAACTTTTATATTTAGAAAAAAATCCTTTCCACCCTGCCCGGGGTGGGAGGACTCATTTGAAGATATTACCACGTAAAAAAAAAAAAGTATGGGGTACCCATTTTTTTTTTTTGTATATAAATCGCGGTTCATATAACATCGACTTACCAAGTTTCAACAGTATAGTTCTTATACTTTCACAGTATACACTTTTCTTTTTTAAAGTGGCTGTTACATAAAGAAGGACAGACAGACAAACATGACGAATCTACATATAAGGTCCAGGCCACACGATGCGGAACCGCACCACAGCCATTACTCTCCGCACCGCACTGGCGGCCACACGAGCAGTGCGGAAACGCAATGTTCTTATGGAGCCGCTGCGGCACCGCGACAGACTTGGCTTGGCTTGCCCAGTTGAAAACAATATACGATAAAAAGTCGTATAAAAGACTCTGGGCGGCGGCGCCGCTGCGGCACCACTCCGCACCGTGTGTCCTGGCCTTTAGGGTTCCCGTTTTTTGGCATTTCGCTACGAAACCCTAGAAATCGAACAAAACACCAACTCCTCCGTATGGCGATGTCTCGAGCACTTTCTGAAATCTCATTAAAATTTTACTATTTATATGCAACTAAAGAAAATAGGTATTTATTGATTTCATAAATGAAAAAACAACAAAAAAAAACAATGTCAGCACTTTATTAAATGTAATTTTTAATACACTTTTGTATTATGTAATGTTTAAAACTATGAATAATCCTACTCATATTATAAATGCGAAAGTTTGTGAGGATGTATGTAAGGTATGTTTGTTACTCTTTCACGCAAAAACCACTGAACGGATTTGGCTAAGGTATACACAGATAGTTTATAACCTGGATTAACACATAGGATAGCTTTTATCCCGATTTTATGTTCCCGTTGGATAATTTTCGTGTTGTAGCGGGTGAAGCCGCTGGCAACAGCTAGTCTGACATAAAGACAAATGTATAAAATAAACCATTTTTTAAATCATAAATTATGTGTGGTCTGCATGTGGTACTGCATAAAACAATTCTGAATGCATAGATTTATGTCGCATTCGAGGCACTTCCATATTGTTCTCGCAGTAACTTTTCGCTGGGCGCACAACCAACAGCGACTTTGCTTAAAGCCAGTTCTTACAGGGAAATGTCGCTCAACTTTAGGTGTGCTGGTGTTGCTTTGAGTATTTATAAGACGGGACTCTTTCGTGAGGTCTATGCGTCCGTGTAACTTCAGTAAGCCTTCCGCCAAAGTTATCTTGAACTGTCTCGGCGATATTTTGGGATTGGCCGATTTAAATAAAACAAAACAATTGAACATGGCATAGTTAAAGAGACGCCAAAACACTTTCTTATAACAAATTTTATTTCGTGCTCGCTCCGTTGGCTGAGCAGACAAGAATTGGTCTTTCTTGTCCAATCCTGTCATGGACTTGTTGTAGTCCCGGACAACAGTTGGTAACTGTGATATTCGCCCATATTGTTTTCGCATACCGATTTCGAGGGAATGGTATGTCGAGAGCATGCTAACTAGGTTAGCATCTCGCCACACGGTCAGCGACAAATCGGAACAGTAACTTAACAGTACTTCATCTTGTGTTAAATCCGCCTTTGTTAACGTATTCAATGAATCGGGAACAAATTCCCGATTCAGCCGTATGGTCCCAAAGCAGTCTGTATGTTGTCGTTTCAGACATCGCGCTAATAATGGACAATTGTAAAAGTTGTCTATTATTAAGGTATGTCCACGGTGCAGTAGAGGTTCTACTAGGTCGTAGACAATTTTGGTAGTGCTAACACGTTCACCGCTACTGTCAGTTATCACATGCGATTTCGTGGCTATATCATCTGGTCTCTCGTTAGTGTCGTCACATGTTACTGTTCCTGTCGTAGTCCCAGTCTTCTCTTTTCCAGCTTGAATACAAAAATTCCAAATATAACCAGAGGAAGACTCAGAAAGCTCATAAGTCTTCACTTCGGATTGCGCACCCTTTAACGAAACCCTCTGAGCTAAGCTTAGTCGCCCAGGCCACTTAAGACAGGATTCCTCAATGACTACTTCTTGGGAAGGATAATACAAATGCGAGAATTTATCGTGAAAGTAGTCAGCGACCATTTGAATATTACACAGTTCGCTTGGTGCTGTTATTATCTCATTATTGACGAAATTAATCATTGTCTTTAGTAAAACAAATCTATTATACGACATTATTTTTCGGAAATAAGGCATAGTGCCAAAACCATTAAAACTAAAATAAGACTCTTCGTCTTGTAGACGGTATACCTCTTGAAGAATTGTTAAAGCTAGAAAACTAACGATTTCGTCTCTATTCGTCGGTGTCCACCGGTACAATCTCGAAGACGGTAGAAATTTTTTCTGCTCTTTCAGTAATTTAATTCTCTGCTCGGCAAATCTGTCAGTTTCGGTGCAAATTTTATCTAGGAAATCAGTGTCAAACATTTTATAAAAAATGTCGAGGACTGTTGTCTGGTCAGTAATTGAAAATGTCGGTCCTGGAGTACCGGTAAAATTTTCTCGTTTTCCTGTAAAAATCTCTCGGTCATCTGTCCACTCAAAGTTCAAACAGTCAATCAGGGAGACTGCACCACATGTGATCTCCCTGATTGCTTGGTCATTTATTTTGTCTTCTGCCTGTAGTACACGAGCCTCGAAAACCGTCATGTCTGATTCAACTGCAGGCTCTGCCATAGCGTTGCGTGACGTCATGAGAGGGATAAAGTAGACCTCATTTTCGGTGTTCATGGCATTTAGGTCAACGGTTTTCCATTCGCCAATGGCCTCATCGGAGTTCTCGTCACCAACTCCTGAAAAGAAAAATAAACTGTTAATAAATCCTAGTTTACTAAATGATTGATTGATTTCTACGAGTAGATTAATACATTTAATGATTTGTATTACGCATGATTTGATTAGATTTTTTTGGGACATCGAACATTAAAAAACTTTTTTGTGGTGGTTTTTGAAGTCGGTTACTTTTTTTTAAGTTTTTTATTTTACGCATTTTAGTTTAAATATATACAACCCCAACTTCTTGTCAAATACATAATTTTCTTACAAGTGTACTAGAATTTTGTAATCCGTAGCACCAGTTATAACATCGCCCATGTACAAAATACTTAAGCTAAAAAATTCCCTATCTCAAAAACTACTAAACAGATTTATATGAAACTGGCTGTATTCCCCAAATTCAACTACCTAGTACAACAAAAAAAGAATGACTTAAATCGGACTTGTAGTTCCGAGATATGCAAACACAAACATAAAAACATACTTACATACATACATGCACTTTTGAAATTTGGTACATTTAATCAGACGCTGATATAGACTAACTTATACGAAAACTGGGCAGTTCTGAAAATATTACATACATACGGGTCGAATTGATAACCTCCTTTTTATGAAGACGGTAAAATAATCATCATAATCGGTTTACCCAGTTGGAAGGTATGAGGTAACAAACACAAAAAACAGTCGTATTGAGAAACTCTATTTTTTGAAGGCGGTAAAAAATATAGATTAGTATATTAAGTAAAAAAAATATATATTTAGAAAAGCATAGAGCTTATAGGAAGTAGAGTCCAACACACAGACACAACCGTAAAGCAAAACGTAACTGGTAATAACATAACACGGCCTATAATGTTCTCAGATTTTCAGACAAAAAGTTAAATAACAATAAGATAAAAACTATTAATAATAATAAAAAAAAACTATTAATAATTTCCAATTTTACATTTATCCGTTTAAAATCACTAAACCACTATAAAAAAATTGTTTAAGTACTGTGTAGTAAGTGGGTGCGAGAAAAGCTCCGCCCCTGGGCCCCCCCGTTGACGCAGAGTCTCCGGCCTCAGTTCGTGGAGGACGTGGTGAGCGCCCTGTTCCCTTCGCGAGGGGAGGAGTATGCTCCCCCGCCCATGGCTCCGTCTCCGACGGAATCTGAGGAGGAAGCTGACGCAAACGCGGATCACAGCAGCGACGACGACGTCTACGACGCTCCAGAGGTGACCGCGGTAGACCTGAGAGTGGCGGTACAACGGCTCAAAGCCAAAAATACCGCCCCAGGACCCGACGGCCTGCCAGGAAAAGCCTGGGTCCTGGCCTTCGGGACTCTCGGGCCTCGACTAGGGGGGCTCTTAAGCGCGTGCCTGGAGAGGGGCCGGTTCCCGCTTCGTTGGAAGACGGGGAAACTGGTCCTGATCCAGAAGTCCGGGCGCCCTGCGGACTCTCCGTCCGCATTCCGGCCCATCGTGCTGCTCGACGTGGGCAAGCTCTTTGAGAGAGTAATTGCAGACCGCCTCGCCGGGCACCTGAATCGAGTGGGCCCGAACCTGTCGGAGAGCCAGTTCGGCTTCCGCAGGGGGCGCTCGACGGTGGACGCAATCATGCGCGTGAGAGCCCTCACGACGGGGGATGCAGTGGCCCGGGGCAGGGTCGTCTTGGCGGTGTCTCTGGACATCACCAATGCCTTCAACACCCTGCCCTGGAGTTGCATCAGGGAGGCACTCCGTTATCACCGGGTGCCGACCTACCTCCGCCGAATAGTCGAGGACTACCTGACGGACAGAGCCGTCATCTACCCCGGTCACCGGGGAGTGTGGAACCGGCGAGATGTCGTGCGGTGTTCCACAGGGTTCGGTCCTGGGACCGCCCTTGTGGAACATCGGATACGACTGGGTGCTGCGCAGCGACCTCCCTGACGGCGTCAGCGTAATTTGTTACGCTGACGACACGCTCGTCCTTGCACAGGGAGAGTCGCACCAGGCGGCGGCCGACGCGGCGACGGAAGCGGTCGCGACAGTCGTCCATAGGATCCGGCGGTTGGGACTCGAAGTGGCGCTGCACAAGACGGAGGCCGTGTGTTTTCATGGCCGCCGTAACGCGCCACAGTCGAGTTACAGCATTACGGTGGAAGGAGTTTCAATCGGCGTACAGGGGACGATGAAGTACCTGGGACTCGTCCTCGACAGCCGGTGGAACTTCAGGGAGCATTTCCTGAGTTTGTCCCCAAAGCTGAACCGTACAGCAGCCGCCCTCAGGCGACTGCTGCCCAATCTCAGCGGGCCAAACGCTTCCTGCCGTAGGCTGTACGCTGGCGTCGTGCGGTCCATGGCCCTCTACGGGGCCCCTGTGTGGGCCCTGAGCATCCGGACGCGACCACAGAAGCTGGTCGCATGCCAGAGGGTCATGGCTATCCGAATGATCCGGGGATACCGCACGATTGCCGGCGAATCGGCCAACCTCCTTGCCGGACTACTGCCTTGGGATCTGGAGGCGACTGCCCTCCAGCGCGTCTATGAGTGGCGCGTGGAGGCGCAGCGCCGGGGCGTGACCCCGCTGAAGTCGAGGCGCGGCGCGAAGACCTCCGGCGCGATCTCAGGGCAGTATGGAAGGAACGACTGTCGCGACCGACGGCCGGGCACGCCGCAATTGCGGCGGTAAGACCCCTCTTTGAGGAGTGGCTGGAGAGAAGTCATGGCGTCCTGACCTACCGCTTGACGCAGGTCCTCACCGGACACGGAAGTTTCGGGAGGTACCTGTGTCTGATGCGAAAGGAGGAGACGCCTGGGTGTCACCACTGCGAAGATCGCCCGGAGGACACGGTGGAGCATACGGTGCAAGACTGCCCAGCTTGGGCGGAGCACCGACGTGTCCTCACGGCTGCGATAGGCGGAGACCTCTCGCGCCCGGCATTGGTTGCGGCCATGCTGCGGGGCGAGACGGAGTGGGAAGCGGTCAGCTCCTTCTGCGAGGCAGTAATGCTCGTAAAGGAGGAGGCAGGCCGCGAGCGAGAGAGGACAGCGTCCTCCCTCCGCCCCAGCCGCAGTGGTAGGCGCCCACGGCGACGGACGTCGCAAGATGATCTCCGGCCACCGTAGGCGCGGGCATGCGGGCAGCGAGTAAAGGGCAACTCGCTGCCCGACCAAGGACCATGCCCGGGTCGACGGCGCGTTGTGTCCCACGCGCGCCTCAAAGAGCGTCAGCATAATGACGGGGCCCCCCTCTCAGAGGGCCAAAGCCTGCCAGGGTCGCGGGATTATTCCCTTACCGTGACCCCGGAACTTAACAGGCTATGAAGGACACCGTGGATTTTAGTCAGTAGAAGTCTGACAGTCCCTCCCGCCCTGCCCGGGGTTGGAGGACTCATTTGATGATTTTACCACGCTAAAAAAAAAAAAAAAAAGTACTGTGTAGTGGTTTATTAAATAGAGCAAAACAAGATGAATAAACGCAATCTTTTGTTCCTAAAGTCTTCACACCTTACTGTTACCATTCTCACTCTAATTTGTTGCAAATTTTACAATTTGCGAAGCTTTTGTCTGTGTTGATGTGAAAATACATCAACAGTTCCGAAGACTCGGCATCCGTGTCATCAGTTCCTTTTTTAATCCCGTCATCTTCTGCAAAATAAATAAATATGATAATGTGTAACTTCTTGAAAAGCTGTTTCACAAAAATAATAGTGTACATGTATACAAGTGAAATACAAGATAGGCAAAAAATCGTGGATCAAACGAAACATGGTGATACTAGCTGGGAAAAACACTCAGTCAGAACTTTTAAGGAGATCAAGTTAGGGCTCTGACGTGAAAATATTTTTTACATCTCTCATTATCGGTAAGTAAGTCCTTATTTACCCCCAAATGGGGCTTGTAGGTAACCAATTAGCGTCTAAGGTAATAATGTAGCTAGAAAAGCCCTATGGCGGTAAAAAATTTTAAAAAAGATCTTCATTTTTTCAAAAAGTTCGCGTACATCTAACCATCATACTGGCAATAGACTTCATGCATTCAGCCCAATGATAAAAGAGGTCGCTTCGCTATTCAGCCTTGTCTTCGTATGAGTATAATATTCATCAATTTTAAATATCGAACGACAAAGCTCAATTTCGTTCTTGAAAAAAAAAAGTTTTATCTTGTAATGCCGGTTTTTTTCTACTTACCTCACAATCGAGATGTAAAGCAGAGTAGTTAGCTCGGGTGTAAGCATCAATTGCACCCTCGAACTATAGGTGCTCTCGCTGCGCTCGTGCGCCTAAATATCTCGGGCTGCAATTGATGCCTTACAGCCCTTGGCTACTAATCTACTATTATTGCAAATAGCATCAAGTAACACGTTTCGTTTGATCCATGATTTTTTGCCCAACCCTGTATATTGAAAAAATCCTACCTTTCTTTTCAACCATCTTCGTTTTTACAACGACAGGTACAGAGCTTCAATTTTTTATCAATTGAATGTGACCGTAAATGACCTTTTAGCCCTGAGGTGGAGCCTCCCACACATTTTATAACTTTTTTACAAATTGTACATTTTCCCCGCTGTCTGTCTTTACTTCTGAGAAAATGCTTCCAAACTGGTGAAGGTTCAGTATTTATATGATTAAGTTTTGGAGGTAAAAAGTCGTCGTCGCCTGAAACAACCAGAATTGTTTAAAAAAATGTTTTTAGTTGAATAAGTTTAGGTGTATGAGTTTGCTGCCCTTATACTTACTGTCAATTCCATCTACACCTTCGATATAAAATTTACGTATCAAAGCTTTTTTCTGGATTTTAGTTTCTTCATCGCTAGATGACATATCCGCTGTAAATAAAAGAAAACAGTGAGTCTTGGTTTTTAAACTTTACCCCAAACTAAGAATTTCAGGAATTTCTCTTTATAAACATACCATAAATAACTCACATGACACTAACAACCAGATCCGGAACAAGCTATTGCAGACCATACAAATATTTGCTGTCCGGGGATCGAATCCAAAACTGCGTCAGCAATATCTGAATAATTCAGGCCAAGGTATTTTGACTAGATACGTATTTTAATGAATTGAGAATCGATGCAGTGCAATCAGATTTTGGTCAGATTTTTTTTTGTATTTGGATTTTCACAGATTCTGATCAGTTGGGCGTTTTTCCATTAGACGGCACGGCACCCCGGCACCGGCGACGGCGACGACGCCGTGCCGGTGCCGGGGAAGCAAAAATGTATGACAAATTATTCCCCGCACCGGCACTACCTCGGCACCGGTGCCCGGTGTCTTACTGTCTAATGGAAAAACGCCTGTTGTGTACATACCAGCCCCCCTAGACAAGTCGCAAACGATAATCGTTAACGCTCGGTTCTCCCCAATAGATTTTCAACCTTATTCCTTCGAGTCTTTAGTTGAAAATCTATTGAAGATTTCATGGCGTTGTCGTTCGTTCCAGTCGCTAACGCTTAGAAATCCTAAATAGATTTTCAACTAAAGTCTCGAAGGAATAAGGTTGAAAATCTATTGGGGAGAACCGAGCGTTAACGATTATCGTTTGCGACTTGTCTAGGGGGGCAGGTCTCAATTTCAGCTATGTTTTTATCTAAAAAAATAATTTGAGGCTGGACGTTACGGAGAGTTCGACGGTGAGTCACTGTCAGTTGCTTAGTGCATACCAAACTGTAGTTTCTGCAGCAATGTCGTCGCAGCGCTGCACACAAGGCTGTATCTTTAGCGAAAAACAGCTGTACTATTCTCGTGAGTATTTGATAAAAGAACAATTTACATTCATTTGTTTATTTTCTTCAATAATTAAACATTTGTTTGTTTGACTGTCTTGCTCCACCCTTCATCGAGGAAGTTATTAATTTGCTACAACATGCTATGCAACCTTTTTATTTATTTATGTCTGCTTGTGATAGTAATACGTACACCGTCCGCCTATACATAGCATACAAGCAACATTCTCACGTGAATAATGACGTCAATTTCAACGTGAGGATGTCACAAATTAGTGCGTCATTAATGACGTGTTTCACAACGTCTGCTGATCACGACCTTTAGACGTTAATTATAACGTCTACCATGTCGCCGCATTCGTCGTGATAATCACGTCATAAATGGCTAAATTAGAGTTTGGACTTACCTATCTATTAAAAAACAAACACAATAGAAATGTAGGACAATAAGTTTTTATTAATTGTCGAATTAACAAATCTTAATCACTATGGTGGCAAGCCCGGTTTAACCTACGAATAACAGTTTTTCTTGTCTACTCACGCAAGTTTGGGTTTTGAGATGGTGGTGTTTAATGAAGTTAATCGTATGGCAATGAAATTTCAGCAGAAAATATGAAGAAAAACAGTTCTTACTGGTATACCGAGCTTTACTTATAATCTAACAACAAAATCTCTATTATAAAATCATACACTATGTAACAGAGGAAAAATCACAAATTTATCAAAAATTGGTATGACAAACACTTACATAGTACATCTAGTACGTCAATGATGGTTAATTGACTAGACATTTCAGTTGCCAAAAATATGTCTGAATTAGTTGAGTCACGAGGATAATCATAAAACTTTCATGGTGGCTAAACATGTTCCCAAATAATGCGGGAGTATTATCATGTAACACAATGATATTTGATATTTGCATTACAGTTTTATTTCTTAACATGCAATAACAATCAGCACTAGATTTTATCTGAAGAAGATAGGTTCCAAAGTCTAATTTGCTTTATTGTTTTTTATAACAAGGTGGTATTGGTCCTTGAAAATGTTCATGTGAATAGTTTATACCATTACACATTTTACTTGGTTAAAAATCGGTTTCGCTTATCCTGTTACCAACTTGTTGGTTTGTATGGTGATCTAACTTTTTTCTTTAAGTAACCCAAATAATTTTCAAATTTAAGGGCGACTTTTACCAACGGTTAAACATGTTTAAAATTTTATTTAAGTACAAAATTGTATTGAATTTTGTTCTTAGATAAAATTTTAAACATGTTTAACCGTTGGTAAAAGTCGCCCTTAATGCAGAAAAATTGTCTAAAGCTCCATATTTTCTACGTCGCGCGTCGTCTGAAATATGCATTATAGAAAAATACATGTTTTTTTTACATTAAAGTGAACCGTGGTACCATAGGTAGGTTGTGTACAGCTAAATTTTAATTTAAGAGTATGATATAGTTGGTCTCTTTCTAGTCAAGGTAGTTTTAGTTTAAAGTGGCTGTAGAATCATACTTATTAAACCGATACTATCTATGAGTATCCTTCTTATACCCGGCTTATGTAACAACTTTAGATTTCTTTTCTTGAATAGCTAATCTTTGAGGTGCATGTTTCAACCATATCATGATATCGTTTTCAATGTCTTTTTCTGTCGGCAGTTTGAACATCCGCTTAACAGTGCCTAGAAAAAAATACACGGTATTTGTTTGTGACAATAAAAAACAGGTAAGTAAATAAAGTAGAATAACAAATAGTTTATAATTACAAAAAGTATAATTTAGAATATTTTAAACTTACGAATGATTGCAGTCCTTAAAGACAACCCTTCAAAGGCAAATTTTCCTTTTTTTCCTCTGTAGCTATATTTAGCAGCTAATTTATTTGTAAGACAATGCTTCAAAATGGTATTAACAGTCCCAGTTCGGGAAACTGAAGCAAATGATGTGAAATAGTTACACTGTAAATAAAAATAAAATCGATCAATCATAATAATTTTAAGTACATAAAAAGCACATATCAATTTACTCGTAATTTATGAATAAAAACTATTTAAATACAAAATATATAGATACTTTATCGTAAAGTGCGTGTAGCTATTTTTAAATGTTAAGTCTGCGAATACAAGAGCTAATGTACCTCTCGCTCGCACGTTTCGACATTTTGAAAGATACAAAATCAATGTTCCATTTTTGAAAAATTGCAATCAACCATTTTGTGTGCAATCACATTGCACAGTTTAGTAAAAAAAAACATTTTAATCGATACAAGTTTACCTACTCAAAAGTTTGCCTAAGTACTATAACTAGTAAAGCAAACTTTTGACTAGCGAGAGGTACATTAAGCTCTTGTATTCGCCTTAAACGGGAAGCTAGTCTGGAATTGATAGTAAAAATTGAGTACCGAACAGACAGAAAAGAAAGTGAGTTAATAATGCATAGTCATTCAGTTCTGAGCTGTATTTCAAGGATTAAGAATTGACTTCAAAAGTCATGCAATAATTTTATTTAAATTGATAACAAACCAGTTTAGTCAAATTGTTGTCATTTTCAAGGTGAGTTTCCAATGATTTTAATTCATCTTCTTGATGAAGTGGAAACTGTACAGGTAACTCCAAGTCAGTATTTTTTAAATTATTTGTATTAAATTCATTTTGCTGTCTCATCCAATTCAATATTTGGTTATTTTGCTCCACTATGGTTGCTACCATTCGAAGCGATTTATGTTCAAAAGCTGTAATTAAATAAGTCAAGTTTCACATACAATCAAAAGAAATTATTAATCAATCAGTTTTCTTTGGTACTATGTGGCCTGAATCTAGCGGTTAGTGACCCTGATTGCTATGCCGGAGGTTCTGGGTTCGATTCCCACCCAGGACAATTGTTTGTGATGAGCACGATCATTTGTTCTGCCTCTGGGTGTAATTTATTTATAATATGTACGTATTTAGAAATATATATTTATGTTTATCAGTTGTCTAGTACTCATAACACAAGCTCTGCTTAGCTTGGGACTAGATGGCGTTGTGTGATAGTTGTGGATTGTTATTAAATGTAGTAGTAGTAAAATGATAGCTGATTTTTAACTACAAAAAATTTGATAAATAAATAAGTCAGTATATTTTACCACTCAACACAGACGTAGTTGCAGAAAAGCCATCTGCAGGCTTAGCACCTCTTAATTCAGTACGAGGCGTCGTGGGAACACTTAATTCTTCAGTAAACAAAGGTTGTGATGACCCTAAAACACATAAAAATAGTACAAATACATAATTTTCTTTTAACTAAATAACACCCAACAGTCACATACATCGTCCCCAACCCACACTACAAATGAGTATTTATTTGTTCCTCAATTATAGCAAGAAAAAACAATTCAGTGAAAAATAAGGCATAATGTAATGCAATGTAATAGCGATAATATTTGTTTTGAGATCAGGCAAACGGGTGGCTGAACTAGCAACCACCACCAGTCACCTAAAGAGTGTCATACAAAAGTACAGCTTGGCCAGAACGGATTGACACTGAACTAATCTTTTTGTTTCTGACAACGTTTTAAAATCTTTGCTATTTGATGTAAACAAACACCGCAGGTTTGTTAGATATATTATTGTGCCATAAAACTAACGTAATAAGTGAAAAAAAATAAAGTCAAATCATTCAAAGTGCTGGTAGCGCGAAGACAGTGGCGACTTCCGGTTTTCTACAGTTTTATGTCAAGCTGTAGTGACATAATTTACTAGACGTCAATACAAAAAAAGCCTCACGACTTTGATCTCCTAGCCCGGTAGATATCAGCTCAGATCTTTAAAAAAAAAGTTTAAGTAGTAGATGTCTAAAGCGAATACAAAAGATTAATTGACGAAACAATTATGAAAATTACCCTTTTACAAAAAATAGCATAAAACAATAGACCTTTTTTTTGTTTTTTTTTTTAGCGTGGAAAAATCATCAAATGAGTCCTCCCACCCCGGGCAGGGCGGGAGGGACTGTCAGACTTCTACTGACTAAAAACCACGGTGTCCTTCAATAGCCCTTTCTGTTCCGGGGTCACGGTAAGGAAAAAATCCCGCGAACAAAACAATGGACCTAGCATTATTTTTTATATGAAATTCAATAAACCCCAAAATCACATTAAAACAGTTTTATTTCATTTGTTTATGGTTTAAGAAGATTGTGCAATATTTTAACTCATCTATTCTCTCAGATTTCATAGGGATTTGGGCAGGCATTGTGGTAGAAAAGTCATATGCAAACTAAGACTTACCTCTCAATTTTGTAGGAGGTGTAGTAGGAGCACTTACTAGTTCTTCAGTAGGCATGGACGGTTGTAATGACACTAAAAACAAATATAATGCTATTAGTAAACACCTCTATGAGATTGAAACTAAGCCAATATCAACATAATAATAATATGTACTTAAACAAAATGATATAGAGCAGTGGTGGCCCAGTGGTATCGGCCCCGACTTACGAGTTGTAGGTCGTGGGTTCGAATCCCGGCAGGCGCATTACTTTGTGTAATTTATTCCATCACCACTGCTCTCAAAACGGTGAAGGAAAACATCGTGAGGAAACCGGCATGTCCTAGAACCAAAAATTCGAAGACATGTGACATCCACCAATCCGCACTGGGCCCGCGTGGTGGATTATGGCCCACCCCCTCTCACAGAGAGGAGGCCTGTGTCCCAGCAGTGGGAACATTAATAGGCTGATGATGAAACAAAATGATGACAGGTAAATAATACTTTACCTCTATGTGTAGGTGTGATACTTGTTGTATCACCATCAGTAGACGGAGATGGTTGGACTGAACCTTAAAAAAACAAAGTAAAATAATTATGAAAATTCAAAAGATGTCTATCATTCTAAATACACAAAGCAAGAAATAAACAATTTGCTATAGTAATAACAGGCGTTTGAAATTTTCATTAGATACCTAACCTATCTAAGTACCTATACTCAATTTAGTTATTTTATTTATTGCAAATATTAATGGAACATGCAAGTTATATTGCATGTTTATTATGCATACCTACATTACATAAAACAATGTACAGTCGCCCACATTAATATTACACTTTATTATTTACTTACACTTTAAAGTGTATTGTATGTGTTGAGATGTCAATGTAATTTCAAATACAATTCAATGACAATTGTTTGTGAATATAAAATGGTTTTGTCACATCTGGTAATCTGTCATTACTTAGTATCATGTCTGGTAGATGCAAAAGTAATGAGATAATCTACTAGACGTGAAATAAAAAGTAATGGTTTAATTTTGAAAAATTACATATTATTGCAGACAACTGAACTTACCATGAATACATAATTATTTTTACTTTGTCTTTTACAACCAGACTACACCTAGTGGTAAAACTGTACCATTAAAAATAAAAAATAGGCAGACTAAGTTTCTGAAAATTATTAAGTTATTTAGTTTTACCTGGATTTTCAAATATTTTGACCAATTTGCGAGTATGACTTAGTGATTTAAGAACATTAAATATATCATCATCCTCTTCATCGCTAGATAATATCCGCTTTGATGGCCTTGTTTTACGTTTTTCAATTATTTCCACTCCATCCGCTTCCTTTGCTTTTTTTCGTGCCAGTAGAATATCATCTAAAATTTAATTAAATAAAGTAAGTATTGTAGAAAAGTTACATAAGGATGCCCATTAGTGGCCTTAAGAACTGTGAACATCCTTGCAATATATAGCTATTTTTGAGCAACCTTTTCCTTATATAAATTATAGGTCTGCTTATATGCATATGAAAAGCGAGAGTGCAGATGAGATTGAATTTAAACGTACAGGTACAGAGATGAATTTTATTGATACTAAATAAATCACACCAAAGGGGCTTTGATTTTGCAAACTTTGTATTGGTTGGTGTTGTAGCTGGACGACCTGACGTCACTTTTGCATTTCCGGTTTATTGTACCTACTACCCTATTTCATCTCGCGTCATAATCATTTTAGACCAATAACGATTTGAAACAACTTCTATTCTTACTACAGCCAGTCCAGTAACACAGTAAACAAAAGCTGGAGAAGATAATGAAAAACTGATACACATTTCAAAATTTTTGTTTAATTAGAATGGATTTAAATTAATAACTAAATATTACAGTACAGTACCATTTTTAATAAATTAATTTGAATATACAATATACGCAGTGTATGTATTGATATGTAAAGACTATTGTAAATTACATAAGTAGTCGGATATCTGACATCAAAGTTAATGTTAATTATAATGGATAGCGAAAGTGGGGCAAAAACTATAAACTGACCGGATACTTAGTGGAGAAAAAGATATTAAAACGAGTAAACAAAGGATAAAAAACTAAAGGTGCAGTTCCTCTAAAGTTTACTTTCCCACCCCCATATGAATTACCATAACATTTACAAAAAAAAAATGAAAAATCTGCATAATAGTTAAGAAACCCAATTTTATCTCTATTTTTCACGCTTTAATTAAAATAACCGCTAAATGTTTGTTCATAAATAGGGGTGTTTTATAACCTAATCATGTGCCCACACCCGCGGAAACCTTAACTAGTGTGCAGTGCCGTTCCCTTTGGCAACTTGTGCTCTAAAGTTTTATATATTTCCCATCTGCCCTAGCGTGGTACTTCGGAGGGGCATGGTTATGTTCTCCATAGATCCTCAAGAACTGATGTTGCTCATTCATGTAGATAAACGTGTTACAACTGGATGTGCTGGTACACCGCCATTTATCTCCATTCTTAGTCTTATAGTGGAACGTATACACGTAGTTCTGGAACATGTAGTATCTCCTACCGTTTAACAGCAGCATTTCCTTTGGAACTGTAACATTATAATTTTTTGGGTCATGCCAAAATATTAACAGGACCTATAGCCAAACGGCAAGCGATGATCGTTAACGCTCAACAGTCTTCATACATTTTCAACTGTATAGGTATGTCCCCAAAAGTTATTGATGCACAAAAATCTTCGACAGGTCGCCATGGCACTCTGGAGAGGCTTAAGAAGCTGGGGTGGCTCCCTAGTTAAGTATTTTTAATCGCTTCATTTGTTACGGATGCTACTTACTAATGAAGAAGATGAAAGAAGTGCGCTTATCAAAAATTGTTCAAAATTTTCGAGACATGACTGATAAAAGTCAGCAAAACTCAATCGAACCGTCTTTAAGGGACGATGTGATTGATGTTTGTTTTTAGAGATGTAATTACTATGTGTAACACAATGTGCTGGCAAAACAAAATGATGGTAGAACGACCGGCAGCAGTTGCATGGGTCCACCCTTTATAGCAGAACTTTTTGAGTCATAATTTTATTTTGCATAGCAACGGATAGCATAAACCTCTTTTCGCAGAAAATCGTTTGGCATACACTCATTTACCATAACACCGAAACCCATAATTTTGTAAGTCAGAATCATCTTTAGGCATAAATTTCATTTCCATAATAATCAATAAGTATAATCATCATAACGCAGAAAATTCACAGCCAGAATCATCTTTTGTCATAATTGTGTGGTTTTTATTTCCCAGACAGTAAGATGATGCTGTAAGCATGCAGCAAGCATTCAGCATACAAGCATGCAGCAAGCATTCAGCATACAAGCATGCAGCATGCAAGGTTGCAACATGCAGCAAGCATGGCTTCTGTCACGGCTCCGGCGCTGCGGGTCTCCGGCGGTCCCACGCGAGCTAATCGTCGCAGATGATTTTACGCCCACCACCGCAGCTTCGGCTTGCTGGCCGGCAAGCCGGCCAGCCTCAGCCGCAGCGGTGTGCGTTAAAACCACCTGCTCCTCAGCTCGCGGGCCGCCTCGCCCCTCCGCGCCTACGCGATTTTAAATTACACTCTAGGGGTAGGGCAAACAAGACTACGTGAAGTCGGTTTTGCAGCGATTCATTTCTGTCACTAACTTTTGTAGCACACCATATTGATTTTATAAAACAATTTTTTTTTTTTTAATTTTGCCTATTAAATTACTTCTATTCTGAAATTCTGTGATCTTCGAAGTATACTAACTCAAATTATTCCAAATAATCGGCGCTCTTAATAAACGTTATGCTAAATGAAAATATGCAAAATTGTAATTCTGACAAAGGTAATTATGCCCAATACAATTCTGCCATCTTAAAAGTATCCCAATTTAAATTCGGACATAAAAACATTAGGCCAAAAAACAATTATACTAAACATTTTTTATACCATAACAATGTTCGTTTAAAAAAGTTTCTGCCAAGTGAGTTCTGCCAAATAGGTTTCGGAGCAACAAGTTTCTGCCAGATAGAGGGCACCCCAGTTGCATTTCTCGTAGCTTGCTACGACGCAACGCGTAGCACATTAGCTACGGCGTAGCTTTCCACTCCGAAATTAGCTACGCCGCCGTAGTTATTTGCCAGATTTTCATGATTATTTGCTAATCTGTAGTTAAGTTACTTACTACGTTATTAGTAGGCTCATTTCTAAATCTGAGATAGACAAAAGACATAAAAAAATAAGAAGAGAGTTCAGTTCCTGTAATCATACATCACTATATTATTTTAAAAGCGGAACACCATTTTAAATATTTATTTATTTGAATACACACATTTCGTATACATACAATACTTTTCTTTTACTTACAGAAAATGACAAAATGATACTCTGTAATCGTATTGGCCTCTTGAGACTAGAAAAAGAACATGAAATGAATATATAAATACATCAAGGTTCCGTATAGCTACCAAAAATAAAACCTAACATAATTTGCGCTGAAGTAAATCTTTGAACTTACTGTAATTGCGAAAAATTTAAAAAAAAACATGAAAATAATGTAAGTACAGTGAAAAGTTATCACTTTAATGTCCCATTTTATATTTATACTCGGGTACCTGACAGAGGTGTCGTTAATAAAATTACTATAATTATCACAATCATATCCTACATCTAACAAAATTAATTGGCCAATTTTTTCTTTAAATTAAAAAATCCATAATACCACAAAGATGGGAACATCAAGTATCACTACCATACAATTAAAAACTTACAATCTAATATTTTGAGATCAAAATAATGCATTGGCTTTTAGTAACATCTTCACACACACACACACACACAATCATTTATTTGGTTTAAGAGGATTCCTGGATTTCTTCTTTAGCGGATTATTAGAACACTTATAACCTAAAAACATTTTGAGACCAACATAGTGCACTTTAATTACGGCATATTTGCTTTGGCGAAAAATCTCTTTAAATAAAGATTTAAAAAATATATTTTTAAACACGTAAAGGATTGGATCACTTATATCCTACTAATATTATATTTATGCGAAAGTTAATGAGGATGTATGTATGTGTATGTAACGCAAAAACCACTAAACGGATACCGACATAATGCCTACTGTTCTTATAATTATGGCTTATTTTTAAACACATACAATCATTTCATTTTCTTTTAGAATAACTATGGAATAGAACATTATTGGTTCACTATTATCTAACAACATTTTGAGATCAAAATTATGGAAATATTTTTATTATTTTGTAACCAAAATAAGATTATTGATAAACTTACATCTTTTTTTTACGTGATAAAATCATCAAATGTGTCCTCCCACCCAAGGCAGAGTGGGAGGGACTGTCAGACTCGTACTGACTAAAATCCATGGTGTCTTAATCTACTAAAAACTTACATCTAACTATTAAGGCGGCGCTAGTCGCGAGCTCGAACTCACTGGCAGGCATGGTCAAAAACCATGATATTTCACCGGAAATCGAGCCATACTGTTCAAGTGTGCGCGAGCGTCACCCCCCCGTGGAGAAAACAGGGGAAAACTTATTCAGTGAGATGCACGATCATTCAGAGTAAAAGGCGCGCGTAAAAAAATACGAAAAAGCCTTTGGCTGTTGGGGTTTTATGTAAAAACCACTGCACCAATTAATTTCAAATAAAATTTATTAAATTCTTCGATAAATTTGCTGTGTCGGTACGGACTTCGTTTTGGAAATTTGATGCTTCTTTAGCTTCTAATTTACATCTAAAGTTGTGTTAAAATTAGCAAAAAAACGAATCTTTAGAAGCTTGTAACTTTTTAATAACTTCATATTTTACAATTCTGCTTCCGTACAGACAAAATTAATAATGAGACAAAACGATACCATGTTTAATTTTGGATGTACGTTGTCAATTAATGGAGTAAAACCCCAAACAAGTTTCTATGGAAAAAATGTTGACTTGTTTGCTCTTAATGGATAAAAATCACGACACTTTATGGTATTTTTTTTGTTATTCTCAAAAGAAAAACTTACAGCTATAGCTCAATAATGCCAATTACAATTCAATATGAAACTTAATTCTAAAGCAAGTAAGTTTAAGTGAAATTGGTTTTTGTAATACTGAAAGACGGTTATTATGTATGAAAGATGACTATTTTTTTTTAGGTTCTTTTGTTCGGTACATTTAAAGAGTATTATTTAAACTTACATGTAGTTTAAAATCAATAGATCACAATTGTGTCTATTACACAGTTTTCTATCTATAAATACATATATTAATTAAGTACCTTTACATGATCTTCTTGTAAATAATTGGTTTTTAGTCATGTAAGTGATGGGAAATTCGCACAATCGTCTTTTACCCGCCTACAGCGATGTTCTAAATGATGGTTTTGTTTTTGGCTTTTTGGGAGCAATTCATTTGAAGTACCAAGATCTGCTTCCAGCTATCTACTACTATATATTCATTGTAGTATTTATTTTAAACCTTTCATACCCATACTTCATTTCATGATTACATTTTATTATACCTAGGGATAGTGTCCCAATACTTATTGTCATATTGACAAAAACTTTTCCTAAGATCAATGCCTTATTTTATAAATATGCAATATATTGAAGAAACTACAGCATTTCAGAAAAAGACTTAAAAGAATACCTCAAGATAAAATAAAAATAAAACAGTAAATGAAAAAATAGATTGTCAAATCGTATGACTAGAATCTTAGATTTAAATTTTGTACGAATAGGTGTAAATAAAAAAGTCAGGTACACAAAAAATAATATCGTTTAAAATCGTAACGACTAGTAAATTCATTTTTTACATCTTCAGCCTCATTTTTACCCTTTTTACTAAGCTACATACGTGTCGTTCTTAATTTTGTAAAACATTATTTTACGTACATCACTGCTTTGTATACATATTTAATGAAGCAGTGGTGTATGCACAAAAATTAGTGATTCCAAAAGAAAGGGCTACATACTGATGATAATTTACAGTTTACTAGCGGAAGAAATAATATTTTCTAATGAACTTCAAAGTATAGCATTGGAGAGCACTAGACTAGGAGACTGTGTGTACCGAGGAGCAGTGGTGGCCCAGTGGTATCGGCCCCGTCTTACGAGTTGTAGGTCGTGGGTTCGAATCCCGGCAGGCGCATTACTTTGTGTAATTTATTTCATCACCACTGCTCTCAAAACGGTGAAGGAAAACATCGTGAGGAAACCGGCATGTCCTAGAACCAAAAATTCGAAGACATGTGATATCCACCAATCCGCACTGGGCTCGCGTGGTGGATTATGGCCCACCCCCTCTCACATAGAGGAGGCCTGTGTCCCAGCAGTGGGAACATTAATAGGCTGATGATGATGATGATGAGACTAGGAGACTGATAAATATTACACTGCTAAAACACTGACTAGAGCAAACCTATTGGGTAAGGTGTACTTCCTTTAATATAGTAGTATCCATACATTCTTAGATAATTATCGTGGAATAGTATGTGTTTGCGCACCTGCAAAAATTATGTTAAACTCTTAAACCGAACTATTAAATATTAAGCCATGATATACGGTGACGACAATAATTTCTCTTGTCTTTAAGACTGAGAATATTCGTCCATTTCTTGTTTCAGAATTTCCAGCACTACATAGCGAGACAGAGGATGAATACCGCATTTTTTGAATCCCACTACCAAATTTTCTTCAGTCGTTGCATTCTGTTCAATAGCCTTGTTGACAAGTTCCCAGAACACTTCTTTTGGCAGTCCTGAAACTGAAGTACTGCTTGCGGTCTTCTTCTTTGGGACCTGGGTGGTTTCGCGCCACTCGTGCAATACTATACGCCAATATGACTGCAAGTACTCATAGAACTCAACGTCAAAGGGATGCAAATGACTCGAATTCCCAATCGGACAAATAAACTTTATGTCATGTTCTTCACACAACTGAAGTGCATGCACACTTATATGAGCACTTAAATTATCGCAAATGAGGACCTTCTTTCCTGGCTTCTCTCGTACTATTGGTAAGAAATGATTCTCCAGCCATTGATCAAACACATTGCAGTCTATCCAACCAGTTTTAGATGAACTCTTGTATGACTCCTCGCTGAGTGTAGTAGGATTCTCTTTTAAAATTACGAACGGAGGTATCAGCTCTCCAACAGCATTACCACAGAATACAACTGTGTACTTTGACTTCGTACAAAAAATATCCAGTTGTGGGTGACGAGAAGCACGTCGGAACAAAAGATTCTTCTTCTTCGGGTCATGTTCGAATCCGCATTCGTCTATATTGTAGATATTATCGGGAGTAACATCATCCATGTCTCTTTGCAGGCGATCAAAAAAGTCGTTAACAGTTGTAGGATCTATTGGAATTGTTTTTTTAGAGGTGTTTTCATTAACAAAGATCATTTCTTTTATATCTGGGTTCCTCTCCATGAACTGCCTGCACCAAAATTCTCCTGGCATATCGTCACGGTACCTCGTGCCTTCTGTATCCACAGCTTTTAGGTAAGATTTCACAGTATCTGAGATGTCTTGGAAAGCTACTGGAATGCCCATTTCACTTAAAGCGAGTAGGTGGTGCTTGAAAATGAACTCTTCTTCGTTTGTGACTGTCATTTTTAGAAAAGGCAGTATGTTTTGTACAGGTTTTTTCCTGAGCTTCATCCTTATAGTCGTTACAGGTACGTTGTGTAACTCTGCCGCTTCCCTTGGGGTTAATTCTTTGGATTGAACTTTCTCTAGCGCATCTCGCATGGCTGCTTCTGTATATGTTTTTTCTTTTGCCTTCGCTTGCGCATTCCTGCTGGACCTGCGAAGAGGTGCAGGTTCTTCTTCTCTGTCTGCAAATAAAAAAACACATATAATAGATGGAAAACAAGTTACTTTTCTCAATAGTAAATATCAATAGAAAGCTGAACATATGAGTACTTAATACGAAACCTGGATCTGATTTGTCTTAAACTCGAAGGTGTATGTTTTCTTGCTATAAATCTTATGTTACCATACATTGTTGATAAATCAAAAGACTTTATTTAAATGTAGATATTTTTAAGCTTATGTGTTAAAGTGAAAAAACGTTAGAAAATGGTTCCAAAAAATATTTCGGGAAAATAAAACAGTAATGATTGTATAGCCATTTATTGTGCGAAAACTAAAACTACAACGAAGATAAAATGAAGACTGCGTGCCTATATTTTATTACCGAGATATTTAAATAATAAGTATGAATGAAGATGATATCTTTCGCCGACCTGGGTTGGAGAAAGACGGTGGAACATTTTACAAGTTATTATAAAACACATAGAAACATAGAAAATACTCGTTATAGTAATAAACTAGTTTTGCTTTTAAAAATATTTTACAAACAGCACGCATTCTTTGATCATTAAAACTAAACTAAAATAATTTGAAAGCTTTACCTCACAAAAGCATTCATGGTTTGCTGTTTTTTTTTTATGAAAATACATTTATTTTTATTATATCTATGTATACTTAAAAAAGTTTTTCTTTAAATTTTTACAAATAATTCGAATAAATTTTAGTAAAACGAAAATTTTCTAATCCCACACTGCTGTTATATTACGTTAGAAAACATAGCATAATATTTGTTAAAAAAAATATTTTCCTTTAAAATTTTATAGTGCCGCGCAAAGGGAAGAGTGGAAGGTTATGGGGGAGACCTTTGCCCAGCAGTGGGACAATACAGGTTAATAATAAAAAAAAGTCCCACACAATGTTTTATAACTGCTGTAAGTGCTTTAAGTAAACCTTACCAATTACTATTATCAATCATATATATGATCTGAAAAATCTTAGGTTTCAAGGACATTAAGGTTCGTTATTTAACATAATTCTTATACTCATGATAATGTTAGGCCAATTTAATACACTAATATGTATTTTACTACACTAAATTGACATTTTGCCTTATAGGGCAATTCGAAATGAATGCCAATTTGCTTAAGAATTAATTTCCTTAATTTACATAAAATATTAACTTATTTACTTGGAAAATTCACAAAACACAATTTAATATCCTATGATTTAACCTAATGATAACACATTTTAGAACATTATTCCACACAAATAAAAGGTCTCTAACGTTTATTCATGTTAGTATTAAGTCACTATTCTAATCACACAGGTTTCTAAACAAAAAAAAATATAGATGTAATTTCAAAAAATGTTCAGCCCGTTACCAATTTATTCTAATATAGAAGCTATCAACAAAATAATACATATTAAAATTAAAATATTTTTCACTGTCCACAAGCCAATTACAGTCCAATTCAGTAAATATTATTTATAATATTCAGTGTTACGAGCAGTCTACGTGATAGCGGATCATTGTCATTGATTCGTAGGTGTTTTTCTTTTAAGTTAAATTAATTTCTACCGTCATTTTTGCATAATTCATTAAGGGCTTCATACACAGCAGCTATAATGTATATTAATGTACATTACATCCCGGGATGTAAAGCTTTAAATTATCTTAATGTATCACACACACAACAGGTAAATAATATATCTTTCCCTTCATTTCATAACATCCTTTTCGAAGAGAGATATACGGAAATGTATTTAGATGTATCGAAATATAAATTCGAAGATGTAAAAATATACATTACAGCTGTCGTGTGTGGTCTCCTGACGATTTCTATGGAAAGATGTAATGAGATGTATCTTGCTATAATGTACATCTTTACATTATAGCTGCTGTGTGTGAAGCCCTTTTGCCTGCTTCAACAAAATCAGTATTCATAGACAATGTAGTCATATGATTTGTTTAGATTATCTTTGATAAGCTTGTATCGTCCATCTTCAGTTTCAGCATAGATCCTGGGAGGATGACAATGTTCACCAGGTTCCTTTTTGATAGAGAAATCGTTGTTGACACTCACGCCGACGTAACAGTTGTTGGTGTTGATGCAACGCCATCTTTTCTTCAAGTAAGGAGTCTTGGAGTAGTAATGTCCTTTGTATTTCAGTAGCAATTTGTCCTGAACCGTCGTTATCAGTTGAACTGAAAAGAAAATACTGTTGAAGTAGTCGTTCCAAATGGATTGTGTTAAAACTAAAAGTAAATTAAATAAATAACTGAGAAATACGTTAAGTATTAAAATACAGATTATAAATGAAAGAGAGTAAAAAAAGTAAAATATTTTTTTATTAAAATGAAATTATAAGTAAAAGTTTTTTTTGGAAAAAATTGTGGGACATTTAGGTACATACAATAAAAATGAGCATTGAAAAAAAATTACAATTAAAATACCAACAGATTTCAATCATCATCTTAACATTAAACCCTTAATATTTTTGGTATATTTTTATTATAATATAATAATAATATTCCACAACTATCAGACAACGCCATCTAGTCCCAAGCTAAGCAGAGCTTGTGTTATGGGTACTAGCCAACTGATAAACATACTTATATATTTCTAAATACATACATTTTATAGATAAATTACACCCAGACGCAGAACAAATGATCGCGCTCATCACACAAACATTTGTCCTGGGTGGGAATCGAACCCACAACCTCCAGCATAGCAATCAGGGTCACTAACTACTAGACCAACAGGCCAGTCAATCACTGTAGCGGTAAATTTTACAATATTTAGTAATTTATTTTATCCTACCCACTCGATACATCAATATACCAATGAACACTTTTGATTTTTGAACTACTGTCCGTCTACAATTATTTTATCTTCTTCTTACAATAATAAAAGGTGGCCTGCCATGATTTTTCGTTAAAAAAATACAGGGCAATCACATTTAAATCTCAGAGGCCTTACCACGAGCCCTTAACGCGATCCAGTTTAGGCTGTGGGAAAAAGACCAAGCTATACAAGTCATCTAGAGCCATCTCTTTCCCACAGCCTAGACTGGATCGCGTTAGAAGTTCATGGTAGGCCACCAGGTTAGCCAACTTAAAACGTATCTCTTTCCTAGTCAATAGCGTATCTGTCACTTTCATGTGAGTTTTTTTTACGTTGCGTCGATAGCATCGTATTTTCACAGAGCCTTAATGATCAAGGGTTCCGTAACTTTGTTAAAACATTAGTCAAAAGTGTACATGTTTTGAATGCTTTCCATTTTTTGTATCATAAATCTCTTCTTCGGATTGTATGCAATTGGTTTTCGTATGCTGATGTATTTTCCATTTTTAGCTTTCTTGTACACTTTTGGAGGATGCGCATGGTTCTTTGGTTCTCTCAGTATGGTAAAATTATTGTCCATAACAAGAGAAGAGTAGCAACTATTGGTATTGACACAACGCCAGACTTTTTGAGTATCATATTTCTTGGTGTAGCAATAACCTTTATATCTGAATAGAATTTTATTTTCCAATGTCGTTAAAAATTCTCCTGAAATTTTGAAATCAATTATCACATCATTGTGTTAAAAAATAACTAACTACTTTTTTTAATAAAAAAAAAGCTCTACTTTTTTTAATAAAAAAAAAGATCTACTTTTTAAATAGCCAATAATAATAAAATCGTCGACAATGAAGGCGTGTGAGAGTAATACGTACTTTTACTTCTTAATATTGTTTTATATCAATCTTTTTATTTTAACCTTTACAGTAGCTGATGAATTATTTCAAATAACAGGGATGAATGAAATTACAATGCATGGTAAAAATAAATTTATTTTTAATTTACAAGAAAAAATAGATACGAATTGATCTAAAACGATTATTATTATTTGTACATTGATTGACAAGTTACTCATTTACATTGATGAACCTGTTATAAAATATATGTAAGATGATTGTGATATTGGTTTACGTCACATGAATGTATCAATTCAAGCACTACCGTCATCGTCAATGCGAACATTACAAACAAATAAAAAATGACAGTCGTCTGTTGACCACTATAAATCTAAAGGCGCTCCCTCACCGCGAGCATTCACCTGTAATGTAACGTTAGCGCTCATGTACACGACGCCGCCGCCGCGCCGCTAACGCGCCTCTAGGCTGTGTACACGGTCGCTACCGCGCGGCCGCCGCGCCGCCGCCGCGCCGCCGCCGCGCCGCCGCCGCGCCGCCACCGCGCCGCCGCCGCGATGCCATTCGCTAGTGTTTTATTTATCTAACAAAGGAGATGTCTCATTGCGGCCATATAATGTTTTTTTTTTTTGATAATTCAAGGATAACTTCTTCGTTTATGAATCGGTTTTGATGATTCTTTTTTGTTGGAAAGAAGGTATTTCAAAGGCGGTTCCATGATATGGAGATTAGGGTTTGATGACGGAAGACCAGAGAAATCGAGTGGAGCTAAATAGTAAGAAATATCTGCTTTCCAACAAAAAAAGAATCATCAAAACCGGTTCATGAACAAAGAAGTAATCCGCGAATAAACATTAAAAAAAACATTATGGCCGAAATGAGAAACCTCCTTTTTCAGATAAATAAAACACTATCGAATTGGATTCGCGGTGCCAGCGCGGCGGCGGCGCGGTGGCGGCGCGGCAGCGGCGCGGTGGCGGCGCGGCGGCGGCGCGGCGGCGGCGCGGCGGCGGCGCGGTAGCGACCGTGTACACAGCCTAGAGGCGCGGTAGCGGCGCGGCGGCGGCGCGGCGGCGGCGCCGCGGCGGCGTCGTGTACATGAGCCCTTACAGATTCGATCATTTCATCTGTGAGTGAAGACAATCGAGCATCACAATGCGCACCTTGTATCAAATCTATACTAAATGTACACGAATGCTCGTTAGTCAGGGAGGTAGTATTGTAATGTAATGCTCAAAGTCGAATCTATAATGTTGCATTACACCCGGTGAGGGAGCGCCTTTAAAGATGAAACACAAAAGTGAACAATCTCACATATCTCAAAAACACTGCACGTAGGCGAATTTTGAAGTATCATCATTGAATCCATCATTGGTATAGCTTTCTCACCCTCTCACACTAGTGTTATCATGGATCTGTCATCACAATCTACCTCAATTTCTATTTTAAAACATCGTTAAAGGTTTATAACTTAAATGTTTATTATGTCCCCAAGAAAATTGTGAATCAGAATGATACAATCCTTCTTGGTTCTTATAGAACTCTTTAGGAGGGTGAGTATGTTCCTTAGGCTCCCTATAGACTCTAAAATTAGCGTCTACAGCTAATGTGGAGTAGCAATGTCTTGTGTGAAGGCACCTCCAGCTCCATTTGCTCCTTGGAGTCTTCGTGTAGCAAAATCCCTTGTATCGTAGCAAGCGGCCGCCATTCACCGTATGTATTATCTCCGCTACAAAGTTTAAAAATATATATTTAAGTATAGGTACTAGAAACTGTTTTTAACGCAAACTAGAGAAAATTCTAACGAGGGGAACAGTAATTAAAAATAATGTTACATGTAAAAATAATGGGTCATGATTTCACTTTGTCGATTGTACATAATAAAAATTCAGACAGGCCTGTTGGTCTAGTGGTTAGTGACCCTGACTGCTATGCCGGAGGTTGTGGGTTCGATTCCCACCCAGGACAAATGTTTGTGTGATGAGCACGATCATTTGTTCTGTCTGGGTTAATTTATCTGTAATATTTATGTATTTAGAAATAGTATTTTTATCAGTAATTGTCTAGTGCCCATAACAGAAGCTCTGCTTAGCTTGGGACTAGATGGCGTTGTGTGATAGTTGTGGAATATGAAATTATTATTTATTATGATTATGTCAAAATATTATTATGTCAAAACGCACCCTTCACGTAGCTGTCAAAGAACAACGAGGCGCTTTGATGTTACATTATTAGACACTAGTCTTTATGTTGTAACATCAAATTGCATAAAAAATTTAGTAAGTAGGTACCTGGAGTTGTCCGCAGGTCATGAGTGGTATCGAGGACTCATACGCGTACAACAAATTTGAGATTTTTATTGTGACGTAATGCACGCTTTTATTATTAATTACTTTTTACACAAGTAAAAAAATATAAATTGATTTACACAAATTATTGCTGAAAATAACGAAAATCGCTGTTAACTTATAAAACTGACAGCCCAATTTTCTTGAGATTAGTTTCGACCAAAGATCCCTCCTCTTGGGTACTATACCGTCTGTATTCTGTGTTTAAAATACTTTATTATTGTCATAATCTTTCACAAAATAAGTAAAATTTGCCTATTTATTAATAAAATACGATTATTTAATTTCTGAGGTAGGTATCTACAGAAAAACCCTGATTAAAATAAAACATTTTATATGGAAACAATATTCTATTTTATTTTACAAAATAAAAATACGCATTCATTCACAAAAGACCTATGCCTGCAAAGGTGCAATAATTCGGGTATTCGACAGCAACACTAACTCAACTCAGCATGGTTTCAGCCGATAATTTAGTCAGCATAGGCTAAATGCTGTTCAGCATTTTAAAATTTTTGTTCAGATTTTGTATCGGCTAACCATACTCAGGGTTTTTGTTTATATGACCAAAAAAATGGTCCAACTGAGTCATAGAGTCCAGAAGAATTCATACGATACTCTTTAGGAGGATGAGTATGCTCTTTCGGCTGCTTAAGAACTATTAAGTTACGGTCTACACAAATTGAGGAGTAGCAGTATCCGGTGTGTAAGCACCTCCAACTTGATTTACATCTCGGTGTCTTGGTGTAGCAGTAGCCGCGATATCGCAGAAGGCAGCTGCCACTCACCGTGTTAATTAACTCGGCTATAAATTGAAAGATTACGTTTAAAAAGACATATCTAAAACTAAGTAGTATTCTAGGCGTCAAACTATCAGACCGTGTACGCAACACCACACTACTCTCTAAAACACCAATTGTTGACGTTGGTCAAAAGGCCGCTGCGCTGAAATGGGCTTAGGCCGGTCACGTCTGCCGAATGCCCAAAGAGCTGTCGGCCAAAATAACCACTTTATGGAGCCCTGACACAGCCAGAAGGCGTCACGGCAGACCTCGTAGAAGATGGCGGGACGAGCTTGACGAAACCGATAACTAGTGGTACACTTTGGCCCTGGATCGTGAAAATTGGAAGTCATGGAGAGAGGCGGTTTCCCAGCAGTGGGATGATGTATGCTAGCAGTATCAGTATCTAAAACTAAACACATTTTATACCCTCTGACGATAAGTGATAACAGTCATCATCATCATCATCAACAGCCGGAGGACGTCCACTGCTGAACATAGGCCTCCCTCTTAGACCGCCACGCCGAACGACAATTCGCCACTTGCATCCATCGGCTGCCCGCGACCCTCACGATGTCGTCGGTCCACCTAGTGGGAGGCCTGCCGACGCTGCGTTTTCCGGTCCGTGGTCGCCACTCGAGAACTTTTCTTCCCCATCGGTTGTCAGTTCTACGAGCGATGTGGCCTGCCCATTGCCACTTCAACTTGCAAATTTTATGAGCTATGTCGGTGACTCTGGTTCTTCGCCGAATTTCCATGTTAACATGTATGTAACAGTATGGAGGGATAATTTCAAGTTCTTATACTACAAAGGGTTAATGAAATGAAAAATGCGAAAGAAACGATGAATTGACTGTGTGAATGATGACTACTGCGATGGCAAGAATACATCTAGCGCCGAACACAAATAAATTGGGAAAAAGGCGACAGAATGATGCGGATGAACGGCAAAGGTCAAATTTCGGCAATGGAATACAATCGACGCGTCCAAACAGCGTTTAAGTATGAAGAGTGTGATGTCATTATTGCGTCAATGATGGGTTGGACGTGTTCCACACCTGTCAACGGTACCACATACTGCGTATTATTTTTGGTGACGCCTGGACAATCCCACTGGCGGAAGTAGACCTTACAAGGGTTCGCCTGGCTCGCTAATATTATCTTGTTGGAGTTTGGTACTTTGGTACCGAACTCCAACAAGATTCGTTATTATTCGTTATAAGATCCGTTATTTATTCCATTCCGACAGATGAGACCCAGTTCTTTCTCGGTGAGGTCGCTCCATGGTAGTTCTTATCTTTGCTCGGTTCTAGGCTTGGTTCATGCTAACAATAAATCCAGTAAATTATGACACTAAGAGATCGTGCATGCTTCGTTAGTTCCAGAATCCAACGGTAACGATACGAAAGATTTTAAGACATTGTTTGCTTCAAAGAGAGTTAAGTGTTATTTTTTCTTGCGATTCAAAACTACAACAATATTTAAATATATAGGTAGCATTTATTTAAATTCGAATATATTTGCCATTCCTTTCAATGTGTTGTTTCTGTTTATGATTATGTTCAACATAAGCTTCGTGGATGTACAAGTCACTATCCAGCATAAGGAAAGCCTTGCATTTAGGTTGACTGGTGCAGTACCATTTGTCCAGATTCTTTCTTTCGTACCGCTTATAATATGTGTAGTCCTGGTACAGAACGAGCTGTTTCCCGTTTACCATCGTTATAAGCTTAGCTGTAAACATAAATCATATAATTAAAAGAATCTTAACTTATCTCTGCGTATTGGTTTCGCCATCCAAAGCTTCGGGTATCATAAAATGTAAAATATATATAAAATCCTAAAACTAATAAAAAAAATATCGAATCAGTTTTAAATTAAAATATAGTTATATTCGATTTATATAATATTCTAGATATTATTTTAAGGATAGTTTTTTTTACAGTTATGACCTCAGTCGTTTTTTTCCCTTTGCCTGAGTAGTGTCACTCCGCAAGTTATAGTACTAGAGACCGCAGCACGACGGCGCTAGTGTCTATGTAATGTGTATAAAAAAAAGTAGTAGGTAGTATCACGATTTTTCCGCAGAACTATTAGTCGTGGTGCGGACTCTGCGTAAACAAGTTCTCACTGTTTGTTTTCTACGATTATATCGAGAACAACACATGGGTTGCCGCATATTTTATAAATTGCAAATATATCAGCCGTGAAGGTTTTATTGACCACATTGTCCAGCTTCGTAACACCACTTATACTCGAAAGTACAGGCCGTTTTTTTCAACGAGTCGTTTCTTCATAATATGATTATGTTCAGTATAACTGTCGTGTATATTGATGTCCTTGTCAACTAGGATGAAGGCCTTGCATCTAGGTTGTCTGGTACAGTACCATCTGTCAAGGTTCTTCCTATTGCGTTGTTTGTAGAACGTGTAGCCCTGGTACAGAAGAAGCTGCTTGCCGTTTATCATATTTATAAGTTTCGCTGAAAATATAAAGTTTTGCAAAAATAATAAAATCATACTGCAAATGTGTATCCGGGAATTGGTTTCGACTTTCAAATTTCCGGGTACTGAGAAATTACAAACACAAAATTAAAAATAAAAATATTTATTACAGTGAACATAAATTTTCTTCGCAATAGCTCGTAGTCAAGCGGTTAGGCTCGAATGTATAGGCCATTGTTTACAATAAGCTGTTTCTTCAAATGAGTATGTTCGGTACCGCTGTCTAATATTTGAAGGTTCTTGTCCGTGATGATGAAGGTCTTGCAAATACGATTACTGGAACAGTACCACAAGTCATCGTTCTTCCTACTGCGTTGTTTGTAGAACGTGAAGCCTTGGTACAGAAGGAGCTGCTTGCCGTTTATCATAGTTATAAGTTTCGCTGCAAATATAAAGCATTGCACAAAATAGTAAAATATCATATCATTGCACATGTGCCTCTGTTTTTGAAAATGAAGGTCTTGCAAATACGATTACTGGAACAGTACCACAAGTCATCGTTCTTCCTACTGCGTTGTTTGTAGAACGTGAAGCCTTGGTACAGAAGGAGCTGCTTGCCGTTTATCATAGTTATAAGTTTCGCTGCAAATATAAAGCATTGCACAAAATAGTAAAATATCATATCATTGCACATGTGCCTCTGTTTTTGAAAATGAAGGTCTTGCAAATACGATTACTGGAACAGTACCACAAGTCATCGTTCTTCCTACTGCGTTGTTTGTAGAACGTGAAGCCTTGGTACAGAAGAAGCTGCTTGCCGTTTATCATATTTATAAGTTTCGCTGAAAATATAAAGTTTTGCAAAAATAATAAAATCATACTGCAAATGTGTATCCGGGAATTGGTTTCGACTTTCAAATTTCCGGGTACTGAGAAATTACAAACACAAAATTAAAAATAAAAATATTTATTACAGTGAAAGCACTAGATTTAAGACTGCGTCAATGGCCTCAAGCGACACGACTACGGGTTTAACGTGAGTCACGGCTCAGAACATAAATTTTCTTCGCATTAGCTCGTGGTCAAGAGGTTAGACTCGAATGTATAGGCCATTTTTTTCAATAAGTTGTTTCCTCAAATGAGTATGTTTAGTATTGCTGTCCAATATGCTAAGGTTCTTGTTCGTGACGATGAAGGCCTTACATATAAGTTTACTGGAGCAGTACCACCTGTCATAATTTTTTCTATCGTGATGCTTGTAAAACGTGTAACCCTGGTACAGAAGGAGCTGTTTGCCGTTTATCATAGTTATAAGTTTGGCTGAAAATATAAAGTATTTCAAACCCAAAGCCAAAAAAAAAAATCACATAATAGTAAAATATCATATGCACATGTGCATCTGTTTTGACTTTCAAATTTACGGGTACGCACTGAGAAATGACATACTCAAAAAAAATAAACAAAATATTAAAGGGAACGATTTTTTTAAAGACAAAATTAGACTTAAGGCTGCGTCAACGGCCTCAAGCGACACGACTACGGGTTTAACGTGAGTCACGGCTCAATTTGAACATAAATTTTCTTCGCAATAGCTCGTAGTCAAGCGGTTAGGCTCGAATGTATAGGCCATTGTTTACAATAAGCTGTTTCTTCAAATGAGTATGTTCGGTACCGCTGTCTAATATTTGAAGGTTCTTGTCCGTGATGATGAAGGTCTTGCAAATACGATTACTGGAACAGTACCACAAGTCATCGTTCTTCCTACTGCGTTGTTTGTAGAACGTGAAGCCTTGGTACAGAAGGAGCTGCTTGCCGTTTATCATAGTTATAAGTTTCGCTGCAAATATAAAGCATTGCACAAAATAGTAAAATATCATATCATTGCACATGTGCCTCTGTTTTTGAAAATGAAATGAAATGTTTATTGAGGACCAAACATAAAATTTGCATCTACCCACAAAACTGCGCAGTAGTTTGTCGGCGGGATTAGAGCTTGTTTCAATAATGTTTTGGTACACTTAACCTAACATAAGACTTGACATTCTGTTTATAATATTATGCATTTTACAGACGGTTGTGGCAGCGCTAACCGCCGACGACGGCGTTTTGAATTTACAGGAACTGAGAAATGAAATATCAACAAAAAAATCAAAATTATTTATTAAAGGGAACGATTTTTAAAGACAAAATTAGATTTAAGGCTACGTCAATGGCTTCTGGCGACACAATTTACGTGTTTTACGGAAGTGACGACTAAATATGAACATTTATTTTCTTCGCATTAGCTTGTGGTCAAGAGGCTAGAATCGGACGAATAGGCCATTTTTTCCAATGAGATGTTCCTTCGAATGATAATGATGCTCGATATTGTAGTCCAATATTTTGTGTTTCTTGTCCGTGACGATGAAGGCCTTGCAAATAAGTTTTCTGGAACAGAACCATCTGACATGATTTTTCATCTCGTGATTCTTGTAGAACGTGTAGCCCTCGTACAGCAGTTGTTTGCCGTTTTTCATAATTATAAACCGGGCTGGAGATAAAAAAAATAGGGGGTGAGTAAATTCGTAGTTTTCGTTTCGTTTTGAAGACTTTTTTGGGCTCCCTTATAACTAATATTTTAGGACAAATCAAAAGAACTTAATGTTTCAACAAGTCTTTTATTTTAATTATCAAATTTTTATTGTATGATTTGAGCTATCGAAGACCCCAAAATTCCCCATTCAATCTCTACTTATACAGGATACGGTCTGCCGGATCCTGTAAAAGTACAAAAAATAGGTCTACCGCATTAGTACCGCTTTTTTTTTTTTTTTTTTTTTAGCGTGGTAAAATCATCAAATGAGTCCTCCAACCCCGGGCAGGGCGGGAGGGACTGTCAGACTTGTACTGACTAAAATCCACGGTGTCCTTCAGTAGCCTGTTATGTTCCGGGGTCACGGTAAGGAAATAATCCCGCGACCCCGGCACCGCATTAGTACCTATAACAATTTTTACAAAATACAGTTTTTAAATTTCATTGCACATCATATGTGCACATAATTTAGCTTTACATTTGAATGTCATCTACCACCACTATTTTCAATCAGTGGTGTTTTTTTATGATTATGTTCATGTTTTTCGCGGAGAATGTTTAAGTTCTTGTCCGTAACAAAGAAAGTCCTGCATTTAGTTTGTCTACTGGTACACTTCCAAATGTCTCTCTGTTTGCCACACCACTTAAAGAATGTGAAGCCTTGGTACGAAGCGACTGGCTTCTTATTTATCAGAGTTATCAACTTGACTGAAAACAAAGGGCAAAGATAAAAAAGATAGTTAAAAACCAAATTTTCAAATGGCTTAATTAATGCATAAGCACACATGAACTAATCCCAGTTTTTGGCATCAAAAAGAAAAAGTAAGTTATAAATTATTTATTTTAGACAACGAGAGAATCATTTATTTATTTTATCATCATCATTTATTTATTTTTATCATCAACTATGTTGGGGTTGGCTTCCAGTCGAACCAAATGCAGCCAAATATCAGAATTTTACATTGAGCGAATGCCTATCTGACCGAAGGGGTGACTAAGGAGTAGGCCTATGTTCAGCAGTGGACGTCTTCCGGCTGATGATGATGAATGCCTATCAGACCCAGTTAGTACTAAGTAATAGAATACTCGCAAGTAAAACTTGATGACACCTTCGAGTTTCAACTGAAAAAGATCTACAAAATATGATAGCTGGGACCACGGCTTTACGTGTTTTCTGAGACACGGAGGAAACTCGCTATGATACATGGTCATCTATTCACAAATTAATCGCGACTTAATTTTGAGGATCTTTGATTTAGCTACGAGCTCCATACATTTTATTTACAAACGTTGATAAGTCCCACTAGGGTTCTGTACCAGTATTCTTCTGCCATGCTTGTGTATCAAGTTGCTGTGTTTTATCTTGAGAGATTTGTCCAGAACCAGCGACGCTTGGCACACGGTCGAGTTGGTACAGAACCACCGGGTAAAGTTCTTTGTAGTGTATTTTTTGTAGTAACAGTACCCTTCATACAAAATCAGCTTCTTGCCGTTTGTCATTGTTATAAGTTTGGCTGTAATGAGACAAAAGAGTGAAAGTTAACGAGAGAAATTTTGCGCAGAAGTCGCATTAAAAAAAAGTAATTTGTTTAAAGTACCTGATTTGTTATTTGAAAGCTATAAAGCTTGTAACTAAAAAGAGTGAAAGAAAAAGGGAAAACGTTGACGAAAAAGCCGCATTTAAAAGAAAATTAAGTAATAATATGTATCTGCATGTTTGAAGCTAAGTGTTCTCTGTTCAGAGAAGGTCTATATATCCAGGAGTAATAAAATGATAAGTTTGTTAGTATAATTCAAGTGTGAATACAGATACTGAAATTAATATCACAGCTGGGTTGTTAATAAGGGCAAAGAAAACAATATGAGAACTTCTTTTTTTTGTAATACATTTTAACATTTCTATTACATGGTACCCCTCTCTGACAATATCTGATTTAAATTTTGGTAGGTATAACACAGACTACCTTCAATTTATTCAATATAATATTATACTTTGATATACATAGGTTATACTCTCTTCGTTTGCCTTTATTCTATCAAAAGTAAGTCTTGAAAATATCGATTTTAGCAATGAGACTGCCTAATGCAGGACGCAACTTTTAAGTTTTACATTGATTTGGTGTGCATAATACACAAATCATTCTAAATAATTTTACTTAACCTATGTTTAAAATTTGCATTCATCGCAGATTTGACCTGCACACTGTAAACACAGAGCTTTGTTACATGAATAGCATGAGAATCTTGTCTTCCGTTTCAGTTTGCAAACACTACATAATCTTCTTTTCCGTTCCGGTGACGGAGGCTGGGGAGGTGGCACTGAAACGGGAGGCAAATCCTTACCTAACACTCTTTTGACCCCCAATCGAAGCTCTTTAGGCAGCCTCTCGTTATAAACGCGTTCTTTTAAAGTAGGAAGAACTAAATCTCTCGCTAAAGATAGCAGGAAGTCTCTCCGTCTCATTTTGGGACCTTGACACTCTTGGTACAAGACATGAGCATTCACACCAGCTAGATCTAATAACCAGTAAAATATTGCCATGGGCGAGCGATTCGTTCGCCGTCTGCATGAATATTCTGAACATTGTTTTTCTATTTCTTCAAAGCCAGCCTTTCTACGATTGTAATCAACAATCATAGCTGGTTTTTGGGTTGCACTGTCTGTACTTGGTTCGTGATGGGAAGATGAAATCAAAATTTCAGCTTTATTTATTTTAACCATATGAGATATTATTGTGTAGTCTTGGGTAAACCCATATAAAGTGCTTCCCAGCTCTCTTTCTTTATTCGGTAAGAACGCCCCAGGAATCTCACGATGCTTCTTTTTCAGAGTCCCTAAGTAAGTCAAATTTTTGAAATGTAATACCTCCATTAGTTGAATTGAACTAAACCGCTTGCAAGCCGTTACATTCCTGTTGGTATTCTCAATAGGCTTCGTTAATCTTATAACCGATTGTGTTGTAACTTCAAGTTTTCTTTCTGCATCGGACAAACCTTCGCTATCAGATTTTCCACAGCACACACACGCATTATATGCATAAGGTTTTTCTGCATCACTGAGAATCATTAATCTGATTACATTTTTCCGTAGTTTTCTTGTATTTGGCATGTCAATTACAAAGGATTTGCCTCTGAACGCTAAAAGTTTATCATTAATGTAGGTGTTGGGTCCCAGAGTATAATTGTTTTGAGAGTTAATAAAGAACTGTTCGAAAATAGAGGATATTTCTGCTAACGGATTTGTTTCTATTTGCTCTTGAAGATGGACTTCGTTGTTAAATCCGAGGCTATGAAGTAATGCACAGAATCGAGATTTAGACATCACCATCCGGAAAATATCATGTGCAGTGCCGTCGGTTGTGAACATGTTGATAAAATCAGTAGAATTGCATTTAAATACTGCGCTATAATAGAGTAGCCCAAGCAAACTTCGTATTTCTGCTTCATCAGTATCGCGGATCTCAACTTTATGTATTTTTTTATAGCGGGGTCTTATTTTGAGCAGATTTCGATTGGTGTGCGCGGTTATTTTCGATATCATGTTAGGATCAAAAAGTTTTGTCCATGGGTCCGAGCAGTTTTGAAAGACAAGCTGTTCAGTAGGACGAGATTCTTGTATGATGTTATGAATTGGAGTTTTGCTTGGTTTTTCATACTCGTATTTGGACCACATAAACCCGTTTTTACCAACATAGTGACCAGTTTGCTCCAAAGAGTGTTCTTTGGAGCTGAGTGATTCGCCTACTTCGTTGTCATCTTCGCTACTTTCACATTGACTTGTTTCGTCTTCTTCCTCTTGTAATCTTCGGTTTCTAACCAGTTCTTCATTCTCAGGACTGCTTTCTCTCTCTTGCACGTTTTCTTCATCATAGTCATCAGTAAATTCTTTTTCTTCCTCCATATCCAGCCAAATTTCTATTTTTGGGGTTCGTTGAAATACCTTGTGGAATCGGAGTTTGTCATCTAAAATAACAAAAACAGAATAAGTGTAATGGAAGGAATAGAAAAATTTCACGATTTAATATTTTGTTCTTATTCGATGTTGTGTTTCGAAATTTTTATCTGCCAAAATAAACGTATGTGAAATATGAAGCCTCCTTATCACTTACCAGTATAAACCGCTTTATTTAGAGACAACAAACAAGTGAATCATTTTCTCTAGATACCGGAAATAAGAGATAAATGTTTTTACATTTATCTAAGTAAGTAACAGTGCAAAAGGTGGTTTCCATAAAAATCAAAAATCCGTAGTGATTTTTTGTTCAATTTGTTTCTTTTATACAACGTGTAACGCCAAAAGCGCAAAACCTCTCGTGGGGTAACTCAGCCCATGTTACATTGGAAATTGTGAATTTTTGCAAGAATTTTTGAAGTTTATATACTTATGTAGGTAATCCCAATGAAACGACGATGCGGGGTGTTAGGTTATTTTCGTTAGGTATATTTTTGTTAGGGAATTTCTTGATTCGGTCACCGCGCTCAGAGCCCACGATAAAAGCTATGCAATAGCTTAAAAAGAGTGAAAGAAAAAGGGAAAACGTTGACGAAAAAGCCGCATTAAAAAAAAAAGTAATACGTATCTGCATATTTAAAGCTAAGTGTTCTCTGTTCAGAGAAGGTCTATATATCCAGGAGTGATAAAATAATAAGCTTGTTAGTACAATTTAAGTGTGAATAAAGATACTGAAATTAATACCCTAGCTGGGCTGTTAATATGATCAAAGAAAACAATGAGAGAACTTATTTTTTGTCTGTAATAAATTATAACATTTCAATTACATGAGACCTCTGTCAAGATCTAAATGTTGGTAGGTGCAACGTAGACTACCCATTTATTCCATAAAATATTATAGTTTAAGAGATGGGCCGAAATTCGGTTCACATTCGGTTCAACCGAATTTCGGAAGTTTGAACCGAACTTCGGCATTCGGCCGAAATTCGGTTCAGATGCCGAAATTCGGTACAAGAAAAATAATACCTACTTGCACTTATTTTAACTGAAATATAAGATGCTTCTAAATTACAATACGCCACGGCTGCAACTGGTGATTCTACTCATGATACTAAACCACTTTTCCCAAGGAACCCACAGTTTATTCTCAAAAAAAAAATTGCACTTTGTATGGAAATCTGAGACTTGGCCAATCAGCGCCAAGTCTGCATACAAACAACCTGGCAAAAAATAATGAAATAATACAAAATAATGTTTTAGGAACTAGGAAAATTCCATTTAGGTAATTTGTGTCCATATTTTAGTGTCAAATGAAAGGTAATCCAAACAGCTAAGTCTTATTTGGTTGGAAGAAAAACGTTTTTTAAACGCTAATTCAGAATGTTGAGAAAAAAAATTATTTAACGAAAAACAAAAAACCCGACTGCGTTAAAAAAAAAACTAAAAAGAAAGAAACAAGCCCGGTAGTTAAGAATTCACTCATTCACACTCACAGTCGGGGCCCCTTGGGAAGATTTGATTGGTATAATTTGAATGGGCCCCGACTGTGAGTGTGAATGAGTGAATTCTTAACTACCGGGCTTGTTTCTTTCTTTTTAGTTTTTTTTTTAACGCAGTCGGGTTTTTTGTTTTTCGTTAAATAATTTTTTATTTCATACTTTTTAGTTACCATTCAGAGAATTATTGTTTAGTTAAACAACTTTAAATCGTTATATATCCTAAACTATTATTTAAAATGAAAAATGATAAAGGGAACCTCAAGATGATTTTAAAATACCTATTCAACGATACCCCACACGACATAGTTCATCGATTTTTTTTTTTTTTCATTTTGACAATATGGCGTCTGGTAGTCACTGTGGTGAATTTTGATTACTGTCGTGTCTTTAGTGACACTCGCAAGGTTAAGACGAATCGATTGACGTAAAAATTATCAAAATCGGCCTACGCATTTGGTCTCTAGAACGCCACATAGAAACAAACATACATACATACATACATACTTACATACATACATACATAGAGTGATAAACACATTACCCTCCTTTGCGTCGCGCAGTCGGGTAAAAACAAAAGAAGGCGATTTTTTACCCTTTTTTTTTTTTTTTTTAGGTGGTAAAATCATCAAATGAGTCCTCCCGCCCTGGGTGGGGTGGGGCGGAAGGGACTGTCAGACTCTTACTGACTAAAATCCACCCGTGTTCCTTCCTATGCCCTTTACGTTCCGGGGCCACGGTAACCTGGGTTAAGAAAAAACCCGCGACCCCAGCAGGCATTTGGCGCGAAACACGACGCGCCACCGACCCGGGCTTGGTCCTTGGTCGGACGGCGAGCTACCCATCACTCACCGTCCGCAAGCCCGCTCCGCCGCTGTGCCCTCTGCTGATCAGAGGGACACGCGTTGGAGCATCCACACGACAGGCTATTCGCATACGGGCAAAGAGACCACTTAGGCACACAGTGCCTAAGGAAGAGTTTTTGCCCGCATCCCAGGGTGCACCGGCCCGGAAAACTGGTCTTCCCCCTGGACGTATCCAAGAGGGAACTCCAGTCCACGGGCGCACGTGGAGGTTTCCTGTCATAGCACCCCGATTTTTTACCCTTTGTAATGAAAAAATAATCACTAGTATTGAAAAAGTACGAAAAAGGTACGGTCTAAACTGAGGTACGGTCATAGTACGATTGTACGATGAATAGTACGGAAAACCGTACTTTTTGGTCCGGCCGGCTCGGTGTACGCGGAGGGAGCGCGGTGTGCGGGCAGGGTATTTGAAGTATATAAATGCGTAAACAAGTCACGATGCGTCGCTCTCTACAAAGCGCGCGAAAATGAACCGAAGTTCGGCCGAACATTTCATTTGAACCGAATGTTCGGCCGAACATTTCATTTGAACAGAATGTTCGGCCGAACATTTCATTTGAACCGAATGTTCGGCCGAAGTTCGGATTCGGTTCAAATTAAATTCGGCCCATCTCTATTTAATACATAAGACAAGGAAGTCTTGAAAATATCGATTTAAGCAATGAGACTGCCTAATGTGGCACGCAACTTTTAAGTTTCACATTGATTTTTGGTGTGCATAATAAAGAGATCATTCTAAATAATTATTTCTATTTGACTTATGTTAAAAATTTGCAATCATCGCAGATTTGACCTGCACACTGCAAGCAGAGAGCTTTATTACAAGCATAGCATGAGAATCTTGTCTTCCGGTTCATATTGCAAGCACTACATACTCTTCTTTTCCGTTCCGGTGACGGAGACTGGGGAGGTCGCACTGAAACGGGAGGCAAATCCTTACCTAACACTCTTTTGACCCCCAATCGAAGCTCTTTAGGCAGTCTGTCGTTATAAACGCGTTCTTTTAAAGTAGGAAGAACCAAATCTCTCGCTAAAGATAGCAGGAAGTCTCTTCGTCTCATTTGGGAACCTTGACACTCTTGGTACAAGACATGAGCATTCACACCAGCTAGATCTAATAACCAGTAAAATATTGCCATGGGCGAGCGATTCGTTCGCCGTCTGCATGAATACTCTGAACATTGTTTTTCTATTTCTTCAAAGCCAGCCTTTCTACGATTGTAATCAACAATCATAGCTGGTTTTTGGGTTGCACTGTCTGTACTTGGTTCGTGATGGGAAGATGAAATCAAAATTGCAGCTTTATTTATTTTAACCATATGAGATATTATTGTGTAGTCTTGGGTAAACCCATACAAAGTGCTTCCCAGCTCTCTTTCTTTATTCGGTAAGAACGCCCCAGGAATCTCACGATACTTCTTTTTCAGAGTCCCTAAGTAAGTCAAATTTTTGGAATGTAATACCTCCATTAGTTGAATTGAACTAAACCGCTTGCAAGCCGTTACATTCCTGTTGGTATTCTCAATAGGCTTCGTTAATCTTATAACCGATTGTGTTGTAACTTCAAGTTTTCTTTCTGCATCGGACAAACCTTCGCTATCAGATTTTCCACAGCACACACACGCATTATATGCATAAGGTTTTTCTGCATCACTGAGAATCATTAATCTGATTACATTTTTCCGTAGTTTTCTTGTATTCGGCATGTCAATTACAAAGGATTTGCCTCTGAACGCTAAAAGTTTATCATTAATGTAGGTGTTGGGTCCCAGAATATAATTGTTTTGAGAGTTAATAAAGAACTGTTCGAAAATAGAGGATATTTCTGCTAACGGATTTGTTTCTATTCGCTCTTGACGATGGACTTCGTTGTTAAATCCGAGGCTATGAAGTAACGCACAGAATCTTGATTTAGACATAACCATGCGGAAAATATCATGTGCAGTGCCGTCGGTTGTGAACATGAAATCTGTAGAAATGCATTTAAATACTGCGCTGTAATAGAGAAGTCCAAGCAGACTTCGTATTTCTGCTTCATCAGTATCGTGGATCTCTTTTTGCAGATTTCGATTGGTGTGCGCGGTTATTTTCGATATCATGTTAGGATCAAAAAGTTTTGTCCATGGGTCCGAGCAGTTTTGAAAGACAAGCTGTTCAGTGGGACGAGATTCTTGTATGATGTTATGAATTGGAGTTTTGCTTGGTTTTTCATACTCGTATTTGGACCACATAAACCCGTTTTTACCAACATAGTGACCAGTTTGCTCCAAAGAGTGTTCTTTGGAGCTGAGTGATTCGCCTCCTTCGTTGTCATCTTCGCTACTTTCACATTGACTTGATTCGTCTTCTTCCTCTTGTAATCTTCGGTTTCTAACCAGTTCTTCATTCTCAGGACTGCTTTCTCTCTCTTGCCCGTTTTCTTCATCATAGTCATCAGTAAATTCTTTTTCTTCCTCCTTATCCAGCCAAATTTCTAGTTTTGGGGTTCGGTGAAATACCTTGTGGAAATGGAGTTTGTCATCTAAAATAACAAAAACAGAATAAGTGTAATGGAAGGAATAGAAGCACTAGGAACTTCACTTTTTAATATTTTGTACTTATTTCAATGTAATACACCAAAGTAAAGACCACTTTATGAATTGATATGAGTGTATGTTGGATGCAAGGAACCGTTTCCGATACTTTATCTCCCAGATAAAACATACGTGAAATGTGAAGCCTCCTCATAACATACCAACATAAACCGCTTTTTTAGGTAGGTACACTAGCAGTCAGAAGAATAATATTGTCTAGATACTGAAAACAAGACTTAGAGATTAATGTAAAGCAAGAGTGCAAGGTGCCAGGTGGTATAAAAATCAGAAATCCGTACACAATTGTAATTTTTGCTCAATTTATTTCTTTTATATAAAAATACAACGGTCGCGTCGTGCATCATGAGCTCAAAATAAAATAAGTATGAGAAAATTAAAGTTTGGGCCATTAAATATAAAACAGCGAACCAGAAGAAGTTGTTTGTAATTTCAAACTAAAATCACATAATTTCAAGGGTAAACTAAAAATATAGTCAAATAATTAGATTAATATACTTTAGGTAATTATTTTCAACGGTAATAGTACCTACTTACTAATTTAGTAACAATAAAATAGTAAATCTCATTTAATTTCAAGAAATTAAAAAAACCGAGGATCAGTGTGGTAAACTTTAAAACAACCAATTACACATAAGGCGGGCTTTTCAGGACAAGTAGCACATACAAAAGATGACTCTCTCCGCTTTTTGTTTTTTCTGCATACACAACATGTTCTGGCTGGAACAGCTTTCTTAGCGGTGGGTGGCAGCCTTTCTAAATGGTGAAAATTTTCTATTGGTACACGAGTATTTGTGATGTTGGCTGATGATGACCACCTGTCATGAGAAGCTGGCGATGCAGCTGAAGTGAAGAGAGTTTCAAGAGGCCCTGATGGCGTTGGTAGATATGGGCCTGTTTGGGCTTTCTGTGGCTGTACTAACGGTGTATGCCAAGTTGTCACTGTAAGAGTCAAATAATAATTACCAAGCCGTTCTAAAAAATAAACTAAATGATTGCGGTGCCTGACCAGTACCACGCATCATTACCTAACATGGTATCCTCCTTTAAATTGCAAATCGAGGTACCAACTACGTAGTATAAAGGTCGGTTCGCGCCGGAGACCGCGACAGGAGACAGAGACCGGAGACCGCGACAGGAGACTGCGACGGTACTTATTATTACTACTACTTAACATTAGGCAATGTACGAGCGGCAGTTCGCGTCGAGACACAGACAGGAGACAGATACGGTAGAAATCTACAGTCGCGGTCTCCTGTCGCGATCGACTGTTTCGGTCTCCAGTCGCGGTCCAGCGCGAACCGCTAACTTTACGTGGCAGACCATTTCGATGGTGGCCTCGATTGCGATGTTGACGGTCAACTTTATTCCCTCTTACTCATACCTATTCACGCTAGATTTACGATTAAAATAATAACATTGTATTTATAATAATGTTCAAATGAAATAATGCAATTTATGGAACATGATTTATTGAAAACAGCCATTTTAAAAGATATAATTTGTACAAAATATATCTTTCTAAATTTTTACATTTACTTATAAAACGTAGATATTTTTAAATCTTTTTACAAAAACATTTAAAAATAATATTCTTATTTACATTATTTAGCATTATCTTATATTATTGTAAAACCGACCAAATTATCAAGGCAGGAGGGTTCGTAATCTGGTACCGAATTCATGGCAACTGTTTGCGCATTAATATCCTTTACACCTGATATGTATTTATTGGTAACGTGTAAATCAGATGTTTTTATACGAGTATATCTACCGTCACTCGTTTGATGCAATATCTTTTTACGATGATTATGTTCCGTAATCATTTCAGTAATCACCATATTATAATTATCTATCATTTTTATATATGACTTACAACTAGGAAAGTTTGTACAGAACCATTTCTTCTTATTTCGTGGGTTCTTTCTATAAAAAGTATAACCTTCGCACAGGACGAGTGTTTTGCCGTTCACCATAGTTATTAGTTGGGCTGGAATAAGCAGAAATATTGTATTTTACATTTAGAAATGGTTGCAAAGAATTTACAGCGGTATGGTGGTAAGTAAAACAAAATATTTGTAAAAAACAAATTACTTTTATATTTAATAACAAAATAAACCTAAAACATCATGCCCCCTTATTAATAAACGTGGTAGGCGAGGAGCCACCAATCCTGAAAGCTCCGTGATCACGGATTCTAATATTTTTAATAAAAAATATATGTTAACGTTTAGACGAACAAGATTTGCTTGGTCGGCGTGGATTTGATTGGCCGGAAATATTTTAATTAAATTTTTTTATTATTAAATTTCCATAATTTTTTTCCGTCATCACGGATTTTGATTAATCTTATATAGAATTGTGTGAAATATTCTGTTCAACAAGAAAAAATCCGGCCGACCAATGATTTTTAGCCGGAAAGGTCACGCATACCTATTTGAATGGTGTGATAAGGGGTAAAATTTATCCATTATCACGGAAACCTTTTTTTTTTTTTAATTCACGCGTTTTAATGTCACATTTATGATTATCTTGGTATGCGTGCTTACAAACTGCCGAAAGTATCGCGCATACCAAATTTTATTGTGTGAGTGAGGATCATACTATTATAGATTTCACTTACTTGATGACATTTCTTTTAGTCTTTCTTCTACCTCTGGTCTCTTCTTCAAGTTTTTAAATATTTATTATACTAATTAATATGGAAAAGAGGAAATACAGGAAAATTTTTATTTGGGTTGATTATATAAGAAATGAAGGTTGATACAAAAAATATGTTCAATTCAAGTTTATTAATTAATAATCATCTACATAATTATCATCAAAATTATCATTTCTCTCTTCTTCTGATTCTTCGTTTTCTTCCTCATTCTGTTGGCAACTTAATATTTCCTCAACCTTTAACGGTGCTGATGGGCCAATGTACCACAATGGTTCGAGTTTACTGGATTCATTTACTTGCCATCCACATTCTGTTGGATCATATAATGTACAAATGGGTTCAGTAGCATTTTGCCACATTGCGTTTACAAAAATGGTGCGTAATATTTTTTGCGTTAAAGTTTTCCAGCATGGTGGAATATTATTTGAATTGAAATTTATCATACCTTTGTAAAATTTTTCTTTGTCGGTTGTACTTGCAAAAAATTTTAAAAATAATTCAAATCTTGCCGCATTAACATTATTATTTTTTACGTTATACATTTCATTTGTAAATCTTTGGACTAAATCTGTCTTTTCTTTATCATTTATGTCTTCCGGATTTGTCAAATGCTCGAACATGTTCTGATATTCTTCATTTTCTAACAGGAGGTTGTAGGCTTTAATTTTTCCTTTACGAACAAAAGCTGCTGATGTGGCAAAATGCTACTGAACCCATTTGTACATTATATGATCCAACAGAATGTGGATGGCAAGTAAATGAATCCAGTAAACTCGAACCATTGTGGTACATTGGCCCATCAGCACCGTTAAAGGTTGAGGAAATATTAAGTTGCCAACAGAATGAGGAAGAAAACGAAGAATCAGAAGAAGAGAGAAATGATAATTTTGATGATAATGATGTAGATGATTATTAATTAATAAACTTGAATTGAACATATTTTTTGTATCAACCTTCATTTCTTATATAATCAACCCAAATAAAAATTTTCCTGTATTTCCTCTTTTCCATATTAATTAGTATAATAAATAGTTAAAAACTTGAAGAAGAGACCAGAGATAGAAGAAAGACTAAAAGAAATGTCATCAAGTAAGTGAAATCTATAATAGTATGATCCTCACTCACACAATAAAATTTGGTATGCGCGATACTTTCGGCAGTTTGTAAGCACGCATACCAAGATAATCATAAATGTGACATTAAAACGCGTGAATTAAAAAAAAAAAAGGTTTCCGTGATAATGGATAAATTTTACCCCTTATCACACCATTCAAATAGGTATGCGTGACCTTTCCGGCTAAAAATCATTGGTCGGCCGGATTTTTTCTTGTTGAACAGAATATTTCACACAATTCTATATAAGATTAATCAAAATCCGTGATGACGGAAAAAAAATATGGAAATTTAATAATAAAAAAAAAATAATTAAAATATTTCCGGCCAATCAAATCCACGCCGACCAAGCAAATCTTGTTCGTCTAAACGTTAACTTATATTTTTTATTAAAAATATTAGAATCCGTGATCACGGAGCTTTCAGGATTGGTGGCTCCTGGGCTATGGACTAAATTTACAACAAGGATAATCTTCGGACTAACCATACATTTTTAAGGATTAACTTTGGTGTAACTTTACTTCTCGTTTTATTAATAAGGGGATTCAAGTTTTGCCAAAGCTCATGTCCAGTTGTAAAACTAAATATACAATACAAAAACATCATAAAAGACATTTATCCATCCTAGCAAACCCTTCGTTTTAACATTCTATTCAATTATTATTCAACCCTTATGTTCCCAACTAAAACTATCAACTGCATACTAATAATATCATTTTATTTATTTTAAGAAGTTTCTTTACACGACCTTCTTAAACATGTGAACCTAAAAGGCACTTAAGCTCACACATACATATATGTACGATGTTCCACATAATATAGGACATACGGAACTAACAAATTTTGTTTTTGTGCCAGATGTGGAACAACGTAGTGCCTTCCCCTCAAGTGTGGTAACAAATTGTGCTCAATGTGGAACAACTTAGAATTCTAAACAAGTCAATCTTTAGTCCATGGACGGTCTTAGTGACGATTCTAGAGACTTCTGGATAACATATTACTTTATTTCAGTACGACAAAAGACCGGTTCTAACTCATTGATGACTACATCGTTTTCAATCTTTGTTTTTTTTTATTAATAGAAATCTCATTGTTCTCGTCATTACTTACACACATCATTACACGATTATGATTAAAAAAAACTGTTTCATTTATTTATTTTTTGTTTGTGTGGCGACTTGAATGTTCTCCCACAACAAATCATAATTATGCAACGTAACATGAAGTTAAGGGACACAAAAATAAAGGAATAAAGCAGTATCCGATTTTAATAGACATCAGTAAGTCTTGACATATTTCCCGTCGGGGCACCTATGTACTGGTCGCATCTCATGAGAATGCTCCAGATAATATTTAATGATATTGTTGTGATCATCCAAGCATAGGTATGCTTTACATCGAGGGAAATTCGTACAGACCCATTTATGTCCCATCTTCACTTTGTATCTATAGAAGAACGTGTACCCACCAAATAGAACCCAGGTTTTGCCGCTGGCCATTTCGATTATGCAAGCTGAAAAAGAGAATTAGTATAATAAATGTGAAATAAAGATGCTTATTAATCATTATTTATTGCGAAAGAAATTGTATTATTTATTTAAAATTAGTTAGGTACTAAATAAAAATCATCAAAGTTGATTATTTAAATGAAAAAATGATCTAGCTTTTTTATTGAGTTACTAGATAATTATGTTAGGAAGTAAGACTAGTTGTTGTAGAGAATGGGTGCTTTTATAATTTGCCGTTTCACGGCACGGCACGATATTACCGTGGACGTGAAGAAGAATTTTGTGGCCGTGGACGGCATGCCGTGCCGTAGGGTGATTTTATAATTCGCCGTGAAATTATTACGGTTTGCGCGTCTTCAAAGTGCAGATATGTTCTCGAAGAGACAGCGACTACTTATGCTCTATTTGTTATATTTAAGACGTAAAAAAAAGACATGTTTCTAGAAAGTATTGGCAACATCCGCCTTTAAAAGTAAAGTATTTAGAAGGGTCATACTACACGCTATTTGATAAGCTCAAGGAAGACCTAAACAAGTTTTTCAATTATTTTCGGATGTCAACAAAATCGTTTTATCACATACTTTCTCCCTTACATACTCTCGCCCTGCCACCCGCGCCTCTTGGCTACGCACGCACACATACAAATTTCTTGTATGCACACACTACACTCTCAACAATGCCGCGACGATTTGACAGGGAGCGCGGTATGCTACGGCAACCTCACGGTAGATCGTTGACGTTCACGGCGTGCCGTTGCCGTGGACGGTAAATTAAAAGCGTTTGCATACAAATGCATACATTTTGCTTTCCTACTTTACCGTGGCGATAAAAACGTGCCGTACCGTGCCGTGGCACGGTAAATTATAAAAGCGCCCAATGGGTGATTCTTAACCCCATGTAGAAACGTTCATTTTCCTTTACACATCTTCTGTGTTGTACTCCTTAATCTTGGTTAAAATGTTTCACTTTAGTTATATAAACATTTCAAAACCTAGTTTGAAACCTCGAAAACATTTTAAAAGTTTTTTTGTTTTCATTCTTTAACAGATCTTTCTCAAATAGGTACATTTTGGGAAAATGAATGAAAATAGGAAAAAGTTTACAGGAAAATTGTTTTAAATGATCCCAGGATAACTCTCTATTGTATCTATCAGCAACGTGGACCAAACCCGGAGTGGGTTTGGTCCACTCCTTCCATCAATCACAAAATTTGGTATAAAGGACAATGGTCATATTTTGATAATAAAAAAACCAGTCACATGCTTACTTATTATTTATTTGTTGTAATAAAAATACAAAAAAAAAATACCTACAATTCTAAAGTTTAACATACGTCCCATTAGTTAATCTATAATACTTGCGTCTGTCATGGCAATGGTCTTCCCTATACTTGACTATTTCTCCGTCTTCGGCCACCAAGAGGAATGCGCGGCATTTATTATTCGACGAACAACGCCATCTAGCGCCTGATTTGAGATCTACTTGTTTTTTGTATACGTAACCATCCTTCATCAGAAGTTGTTTGCCGTTTTGCAGTGTTATGACTTCCGCTGTAACATCAACGAAGTTAAAAAAGGAGAGACAGTCTTTTTTGTAAGAGATGTTGGGTTAGGTTATGTTACATTAAGAATTTGTTACAGAAGAACGACACATATACATCAGTTAGATAAATATGTTATATCCAGAATCTTGGAAATTATTTAGGAGTTGTTACAACATACAAAGTAAGAGATAAAGTTTTTTATTTGATGAAGAGTAACACAAAAAAGGTACTTTATAAGATCATTGGAAGGAAGTTTTTCTTCATTTGATATGAGGTGAGTTTACAAACATACCATAAAATAAATTAATTTCCTAAAGATAATAGTTAATTATAACAAAAGACAAAATAAAAAATCAGATCGAAGGCAGAATTTCATCGAATTCTAATTTTCTTATATCCGTATTTTTTATGTTTATCCGCGGATTACTATGTGGCTAGACTGGCTTACTCAAATATTTAAAAAAAAACAATGGCTTAAAAAGTTATAGATTCAACACTAATTTTTCATTTAAAATTTATCCGGCCTTGAGCTTAAAATAAGTGCCATCCGCTAATTTATGATAAAACAGACGTTCATGATTATGATTTTCTGAACACTTGATGACGTCACAATTTTTGGACAAAACTATGTATGCGTGACACTTAGATGATCTCGAACAACTCCATCTATCGCCTCCCCGGACAGGTACATGTTTGTAATAAGTATAGCCGTCTTTCATCAATTGTGGCTTGTGATGACCATGTACCTTTATAAAATGCACTGTGGAATATTAAGGAGATACAGGTTATTTATTATTGACTAGTTGGTAAATAATGGAAGGCATTGAAGAAGGCTTTGACCAGCATCAGGAAAGTACAGGTAATGAATAAGTTGGTAAATCATAGGCATAGAGAGTTAGCGTCCAAATGACCCCATGAATACACAGAAAGATAACCATAAAAAAGAAGCCATTTCACACACCCAGGATTTCTGTTAAAAAAAGAAACCATCCAATGTCCTTTACATTTTATTTTTAAACAATTAAAGTCTGACATAGCTACCATCAGGTTCTCTAAACAAATTGAAAGGTTCATGATTATGGTTTTCCAAAGATTTGATGATCATATTATCTTCAGTGATCTGAATGAACGCGTTGCATTTAAATTTTGTTCCTCTTGTACAGCTCCATCTAGCGCCTTTCCTTCGAACTGAGTGTTTAAAGTAAGTGTAGCCGTTTTTCATCAGTAGTATCTTGTTACTACGTGCCATCCTTATGTATTCCACTGAAATACAAATGTTTTTTATTTTAATACAATTATTAATAAAATTCTTTTTATAATGATTTCTTGTTTAATGATAAATAGCCTATTCTCTACTGGGGGTGGTAATAAAATGGTAGACAACTTGTCAGCACATCGATTGAAAAACTAGTATTTTTCATTATAATGGTTTATTTAGACGCCAATTAATTACAACAGCAGTAAAATACTTCTTATCCCAATCTTCTTTGTGCTATCTGCAAAGGGTTACTTCAACTGTCAAGAAACAAATTCCGGGAAAAGAGCATCTGTCAGTATGCAGATGCGATGCGTATTAAACTTCACACATGTCACTCTCGAGAATCCTGAGGTAGTTCCCACTTCTGTCACATCGCGCGCTGCTATCGATTTGAAAGTCCCTAGCTTCTACAGAGATCTAGACACCACCTTCCAAAGTGATTCATGTAATAAACAGGGGCTGGATGCATATGGTTCAAGTCACCAGAAACTACCGTCAAGCTGGAGTCTGCAACAGCGAATGCACGACAGTCATACTTCATTCTCGAGGAGCATTTGTACCGGGCCATGCCTTTCTTGGAGATACGATGGAGGCTGTAGGTATAACCGTGGAACTTAAACAGTTGAGCACCATTGACTAATACTATAATTTCACCTGGAATATTGATCAAGATTAATTTCAGGCCTCTGAAGTTTAGGTTGGGTTTTTAAGTCCTTGTTGAACGATTACTACTCTATGCTGGATTTAAAAAAAAATCAATAACATCGCACATCGGCATAGAGAGTGACACAACACAATAAATGTAGTTTTTGGGAAATCACGATTGACTTTTTTTCAGCTTATATTCCCATTTTAATAAATCTGAGAAAGTATATCGGAGAACTTAAGATACTCACGTATTTTTAAGAAGTCTATTAAATGCTCTATTATATTTTTATGGAAACTAAAATCTGTAGATATTATATTCATTTTATATTAATATTTTCATTTAAATTCCACTAATGTGTCAATTTTTTCGAAAAAATTATCAAATATTTTATGAAATGAAACACTTTTTATGGTAAATAATATTTATTGTTTTTTTTAAATTAATCAGGTAGGTAATATATATATTTCTCTTTGTAGGCAGTTACTATTAGTTACAATAGAAACAAATAAGGCATCAAAACAATCAAGATTAAATTTATAGTAAAGTGTAAAAAAACTTTTTCAAAAAAAATGTAACCGACTTCAAAAACGACAACGTAAAAGTGTAAAATAACCTACCTGCTTTTTTATTTCATTCATTTTTTTTTGCACCGACCTCCGAAAGAAAAGTTATTTGGTAGGTGCAGTCGTTTACATTTTTATTGAAAAAGTTTTTTGTTTCACACTTTTTAGTTTAAATATTCAACCCGAATTCTTGTCAAAATATACATAATTTTCTTACATGCTCTAGAATTTTATTATCCGTAGCACCGGTTAACATCGCCCGTGCACACAATACGCTAAAAATTACTGAACGAAACTGAATGATTTTTATAGGACCAAATGGCAGGTATACTGCATCGAAAAATATCCCATATTATGGGTGCAAAGTTTTAAATATTTTAGTTTTAAGTTTTCTTTTGCATTATCTTCGGCATTTTCATAACTTGCACAAAGTTCACAGCGGTCATTGGCGTAAAAAACTTATGTTAAAGTCTTTATTAAAGATTCTTGAATACATTGTCTTATTAGCGTAAGGTTGCTGTTTTGATTCACAATCCTTTTTGTAGTCTCTATATAAATCTGCAAGTGTCTTACCACCTTCTATGAATTCTCGAGTTGTGTTTTTCCTAATGTCATGGCTCTCCACCCTTGGTATTGAGCTGATATGATCTTTAACTCCTTGTTTTACAGAATCATCTACTTTGTAGTGATGACCGTGTTTACCTCTCAGATCTTGCAGTAAAAATCCATTTTCACTTTTTTTTATAACAGTACTAATGACACGGTCATTAATGCCTAATGTATTTTTAAAAAAGAGTTTACAGACCCGAACTGTGTTTTGATTGAATGTAAAGTAAAAAGCGTGATTGAGTCGTCTTGGTTTTTCTTTAGCAGAATATCTTATTTTGGGGATGATTGGTTTCATAGATTTATGAATAAAATTCCGTTGTAAGTTAATGTCGCCCAGTTTCCAGTAACTATGAAATTTATTTTCTCTCTGGCTTTCATTAATCTTTTCAGTGCACTTTAATGTACATTTTTCATTGCATGGAGGTAACATTGACCTAGCAGGTATTGGTTTTCTTTTTTTGGAACTTGAAATATACGCCTCACCTAAATTCCTAGCTCTTTTGGTTTTATTACTTGACCACTCTCCTCTTCGACATAAACGCTTTTTCCTTTTTTTTACTGTATTTGTTTCGTTCTTAATTATTCTAGTGATTGGACTAGATGGATTAGACTGATGATTGGATTCTGTTCCCCTTTCGTCTTGAAGAGAAACTGTGATCAGCGGGGATGAGATATTGGCCTTAGAGCTTGATGGTAATATAGCGGAGTTTGAACGCGAAGTAGTGGAGCTTGAACCAGAAGATGTATTGTAGCTAGAAGATGAGTTTGAAGAAGACGCATCGGACTCATAATCAGTATCCACTCGTGATAGATTTTCAAATGGATCAGAATTAGGATTATTTTCAAATTTTAAATTAGGTGAAGTAATATCAAAATTTACTTCCTTCTGTAGTATACTTCTAGATTCAGAAAGTAAGTTATCAGTTAATTCTTCATCCTGACTATTACAAAAAACTGTCCTTCTGAGCAAATCACAACCAATAATAAAATCGGGATCTTTGACACTATCATCACTATCCCCGATAAAACCATCTTCATTTGAAGGATTTGTAGCTTCTTTTAGCATGGTATGTGTGCCTGAAATTAAAACATGGAAGTATTAATTTCATTTGAATTCTTAATAGTTTTACAAAATAAGAAAAATAAAATAAACAATTTCTACTTCCACAAACCATCCTCATTAATTGAGTATTCGTCTTCGAGTACTGTGTCATTTAAATCATAATTTTGTAAACTAGATTATTTAAAACTTGAAGATGTAGGTGCTGAAAATTGATGTTAAGAGAACATTAATTAAAACTTTATAAGTACTTACGTATGTATTTAGAAAAAAAATACTGTCACTTACCATCGTCAATATCAGAAAGTGTGTTGGTATCTATATATATAAAAGCAAAAGGTCACTCACTCATAGGACACGAAAGCTCGGAAACTACCAGTGCTAAGGGTTCAAAATTTTGCACAGGGGTTCTTTTTAGGACGTAGGTACCCGCTAAGAACGGATTTTGCGATATTACGCCCCTAAGGGGTTGTTTTTGGGGTTGACAGTTTGTATGAAACTTTTTTGCTACAAGTACTAGGAGTTTCAAACTTTGCATGCGGGTTCTTTTTAAAACGTAGGTGCTATTTTAGAAAAGGGTTTTTCGAAATTCGACCCCTAAGGGGTTGTTTTTGGTGTTGAAAGTTTGTTTGAAACTTCGTTATTACACGTGCTAGGAGTCTCAAATTTTGCATGGGGTTTGTTTTTAAGACGTCCGCACTACCCTCAACGGGGTTTTTCGAAATTCAACCCCTAAAGGGTTGTTTTAGGTGTTGATAGATAGAGGTCTCAAATTTTGCATGGGGCTTCTTTTAAGGACGTAGGTGCTCACTAAGACAAGATTTTGCGAAATTTCACCTCTAAGGGGTTGTTTTTGGGTTGATAGGTTGTATGAAACTTTGTTATTACAAGTACTAGAAGTTTAAAACTTTGCATGCGGGTTTTTTGTAGGAAGTAAGTGCTACTTACGACAGGGGTTGTTCGAAATTCGATCCCTAAGGGGTCGTTTTTGGTGATGGTAGTTCGTATGAAACTTTCGTTACTACAAGTGCTGGGAAACTCAAATTTTGCTTGGGATTTGTTTTAGGACGTACGCACTACCTTAGACGGGGTTTCACGAAATTCAACCCCTGTGGGGTTGTTTTAGGTGTTGGTAGATAGAGATCTCAAATTTTGCATGGGGATGCTTTTAAAGGCGTAGGTGCACACCAAGAAGGGTTTTTTTTGCGATATTACGCCCTTAAGGGGTTGTTTTTGGGGTTGACAGTTTGTATGAAACTTTTTGCTACAAGTACTAGGAGCTGACGGGGCCCCCCTCTCAGAGGGCCAAAGCCTGCCGGGGTCGCGGGATTATTCCCTTACCGTAACCCCGGAAGTTAACAGGCTATGAAGGACACCATGGATTTTAGTCAGTAGAAGTCTGACAGTCCCTCCCGCCCTACCCGGGGTTGGAGGACTCATTTGATGATTTTACCACACTAAAAACAAAAAAAAAAAAACGGTACTAGGAGCTTCAAATTTTGAGTGCGGGATTTTTTTAGGACGTAGGTTCTACTTTAGAAAAGGGTTTTTCGAAATTCGACCCCTAAGGGGTTGTTTTTGGTGATGAAAGTTTGTTTGAAAACTTCGTTATGTGCTTAGAGTCTCAAATTTTTCATGGGGTTTGTTTTAGGACGGACGACTACCTTAGACAGGAATTCTCGGAATTCAATCCCTGTGGGGTTGTTTTTGATGTTGGTAGATACAGGTTTAAAATTTTGCAAAGGGATTCTTTTAGGACGTATGTGCTCACTAAGGTGGGATTTTGCAAAATTTCACCCCTAAGGGGTTGTTTTTGGGGTTGATAGGTTGCATGTAACTTCGTTACTACAAGTGATTATGAAATTTTGTATGAGGTTTATTTTTAGGACTTCGGTGCTTACTATGACGGGGTGATTCGAAATTTGAACTCTAAGGGGTTGTGTTTGATGTTGTTAGATACAGGTTCCAAATTTTGCATGGGGATTCTTAGAAGGACGTAGGTGGTCACAATGACGGGACTTAGTTAAATTTCACTTCTAAAGGGCTGTTTTTGGGGTTGATAGTTTGTATGAAACTTTATTACTACAAGTACTAGAAGTTTTTAATGTTTCACCGGAAGGTTCTTTTACGACGTAGGTGCTACTTAAGGCGGGATTATGACGTGAAATTCCCCCCCCCTATGGGGTACTTTTTAGCTTCAGAGTTTGTATGAAACTTCGTTACTACAAGTGCTACGAGTCTCAAATTATAGGGGTATATCTTTAGGATGTAGGAGCTTATTAAGCTGGGATGTTGCGAAAACCGACTGTTAAAGGGATATTTGTGGTCTAATGAGAGAGAATAGAATTTTAGTTGATTTAGATTTTCTAAAAGTATTGCATAAAGAGGGTGGCCGGAGAAGAAATTCACAGAAAGCAAAGCTCTAAATAAGCGCGGACGAAGTCGCGGGGGAAGTGCTAGTTGTTCATATTTTCTTTAAGTTCAGGTTCATCCATACGATTTCGATCAAGATAAGTAAGAAAAGTTAAAACATGATTTCATAATTTACGACTGTATTTTTGTTGCTATACTGTTTTATTTTCGATCAGATCACGTGAGTTTAACATTTTTTATCCATTACAAAAAAGTGTACAACGCCGCTAAAGAAGTTTTCACTTCAAAAATCTTTCACTGCTAGGCGGCTACATTATTCTTGAGAGACACGTTATCGTGGCTCCACATTAGTGCCGTGAACCCCCGTGAAAAGACGCGAACGAGAATGTGGATGGTTTTCGCGGGGTTCATGCGTGTTCGATGTCCGTTTCAACCGCGCGGCCACGACGTTTTTTTTAAATAAAACTCATCCCAAGTTTTTGTAAAAAAATGTAAAAGTCGATTCCCAAAAACCATAAATTTGTCAAAGCAATGGTTAAAAAGTTACAAGGGTTTGAACGTGGCCGCGCCATCGAAACTTTCCGAACCGCGCGGCCATGGAGATCTTTAAAACTAAGAGTCGCAGAGACCTGAAATTTTGGGAAATAGTAGATTGAATTTGTAAACCAAATGTAAAAATATAGAAAAAAATCCTGTGTTTATATTTTAGAAGCTGCAAGGCTAAAACCTCATGGCCGCGCCATTGAAACGGTGACGAACACGTTATCGCCGATATCTCGCTGAAAAAACATCTCAGACGTTTGAAGTTCTTTGTAAAATAAAGATTTTAATTTGTCGAAACATGTAAAAATACAACAAAAAATCCTAGGATTATATTTTAAGAGCTATAAGACTAAAACCCCATGGCCGCGCCATCGAAACGTTGAAAATTTAGTTTTTCACCAATATCTCGCTGAAAAAGCATCGCAGAGGTCTGAATTTTTTTGTAAAACCTAGATTTGAATATGTCGAAACTACCAAAAATACAACAAAAATCCTAGGTTTATGTTTCAGGAGCTGTTGAACAAAATCTCTAATACATCTTTAATATCTCGATTAGGGTGACCACGGATTATTATTTACAGAGAACTTTCCACCTATTTTTATATTAGAAATGATATTATCTCAAGGATTCGAATTTAAATGAAACAATAAGGTACGTAAAAGAAATAATGTTATTTCTTTAAAAATCACAGATTGTTCGCTTTTAGTCTTATAGCTCCTAAAATAAAATCCTAGGATTTTTTGTTGTATTTTTACATGTTTCGACAAATTAAAATCTATATTTTACAAAGAACTTCAAACGTCTGAGATGTTTTTTCAGCGAGATATCGGCGATAACGTGTTCGTCACCGTTTCAATGGCGCGGCCATGAGGTTTTAGCCTTGCAGCTCCTAAAATATAAACACAGGATTTTTTTCTATATTTTTACATTTGGTTTACAAATTCAATCTACTATTTCCCAAAATTTCAGGTCTCTGCGACTCTTAGTTTTAAAGATCTCCATGGCCGCGCGGTTCGGAAAGTTTCGATGGCGCGGCCACGTTCAAACCCTTATAACTTTTTAACCATTGCTTTGACAAATTTATGGTTTTTGGGAATCGACTTCTACATTTTTTTACAAAAACTTGGGATGGTTTTTATTTAAAAAAAAACGTCCTTGCCGCGCGGTCGAAACGGACACGCGTGTTCGCGCCTGTTCCCCGATCAGTGTCGGTATTGTGCCGAGAATTCACGGCGAGAATTCGCGGCGTGAATTCACGGCACTAATGTGGAGCCTCCATTAGATTTAATGTTTAAGTTGCAACTGTGCGAAGTCAGGGCGGCTCACTAGTTTTTGATAAAGCCATAAAAATATGTGTTAGTTATGAAAATGTTCAGTTATTACATTTTATCCGTATAAGAGTAAAAAAACAAGACGAGTATTTCTAAAATTACGTATAATGTGCACACTTTACAAAATCACGAATGCTGCTTATCATAAACTATGTTCACATTTTTATAACGCATAAGCATAAAGGTAATTTACAATGTAAAAACAACAAAATATGTTTTCATAACAAATATAATCTTATAAAAAAAAAAAACTAATTAAATCGAACAAAAATGTACAGTATTTTAAGCCTATCAGAAGAGACGATACCATTAAAACTAAGCTTCGTAAACGAACAAGTAGTACAGTGTAAACCTGGCATGAAAGAATCAATTCAATGGGTCAATTTTAACGAAAAAGAACCTTATTGAAATCGAGTTATAGTACTTTATACAGAACTGATAACTTCACGATCAGATAAACCGGTGCGGACAAATATTGAACGCTTTTTTGAGGTTCAGACATTGAGAGATACTTCAGTAAGGAACGGAACTCTAATGGCTGCTACACACCTTACGATAAATCGTTACGATTAGTCGGTACAGTTCAAACTGCAACGATAAATCAATAAGTGTGTATGAGAAAAATCTAACAAACTGTACAGTTTTTCTCATACACACTAGTCGATTTATCGTTGCAGTTTTAACTGTAGCGACTAATCGTAACGATTTATCGTAAGGTGTGTAGCAGCCATACGACTTCTTTCTGGACGAAATTTACTCTTCATATAAATAATGTAAGAGTATAATCAGTCCAGAGTTCCGTCAGTTTTTTCGTACAAGTTGGATTAATCCTTCAATGCTTGTATTAAGTTTCTAGTTCTGTATGAAGAACTTTACATTAGTAGGAATAAAGTTCAATTGAGACCGCAACTTTTTCGGCTGTGTTACAAACACTTTAACACGTTTAATCAAAAACACAAGAAATGAAAATTTAGTAGCTCATTCATTACAGAAAAAAAAAAATGCTTTTTGAAATGATAGATTACAACGTATAAATGTTTGTGTCTCTCTAATTTTTTCTTTTTATATTTTTTATTAGCCGTTTATGTTAATTAATAAAAAACATAAAAAAAATTATTTCTGTTTTTTCAAGATTCTACTACATTTGTTGTAAAGAATTTAATTGAAAGCTATGTGTTTTATAGGTTTTATTGTTAGTCGTCCAAATATGACACAAAACTATGTACTTATTACTAATTAACAGGTTCTTTACAATACCAATATTTTTTACAATTAAATAATCGGGGGCTCCAGTTCATTTTATCCGAACTATACCTACAATTGTCAATCAAGTTTTAAGTTGACATTTTTAACTAACAATAATAAATAAATGAGTGTCAAACACAAAAACGAACTTTCAAAACACTTCTCCAAAAATATGAAAGATGGGCAGTGTCCTTTATAAACTGGTTCAAACTCAAGGCTCAAGTTTGTTTATCATTTTAAACTTTATTTTGCCATCCGACCACTTTGCAGTAGTTTCGTGGTTATGATTCGTACATTTTTTCAGTACTTGTTGTACTCTATTCATTAGTACAAAGGCAGTACAGCTTGGACTCGTACACTTCCATTTGACAACATTTTCTGGTGTTTCGGAAGTTTCTTCTTCGTAGACAAAATCCCTGAATATCAAAACTCTCTTGTCGCTGTTTACGAGAAATATAGCACCGACCACTTTTTTAGCTGTAAAAATATCCAATATTTAAAAAGAACAATATCCCGGTTATCATAAATAGTTAGGACAAAAGAAAATTATTGGAAATTATTTTAACAAACAGAATAAAACTACTTTATTTTTACTAATTGTACAAGAATTTAGCCAGGCCCATTAAAAAGAATGCCTTTAAGTTTTCATAATAAGTTCCATACCTAATATTAGGGTTTAAAACAGGACATTTACTATGTTCATTATTTGTTTTTTCATCATCACGGATGAACATGTTCATAAAAACAATTCATCCGTTTCATGATCGCGGATAAACATGTTCATAAAAAACAATTCATCCGCGATCATGGCGTCTGTAACAGTTCCGAAGTATCGGAAACTCAAAACAATAAATATGGTGAATATTCGGTTTATATTAATAACAGTGACCATGTCAGTCTAAAAACTTAAGTTCCTAACCGTTTAATCATTGCAACTGTAAAATGTCCGCCAACTACGTGAAATATGTAATTTAGATTAAAAAATTAAAATAGCAACAAATTGAATATTGAAAATAAACTTAATGAATTTATTCACCAACATCTATTTAAATAATCGTTTAGTTTCGAATAAAGTAAGAAAAAGAGCTAGAAGCTACGTGCTAGCATTCTATGTGCTTATGATTATTTCTACTGAGGTTTATTGCAATTCTATGTACACATAGAATTATTTCTAGAGCCATTCTAATATTACACACTTACTCTTGTTCTGAAGCTACCTATAAAAATTTGGTCGAATTTTTTTCATAAAAAAAAAACTAGGAACAAATATTTAGCAACTTTATTGTGACAGCGGTGCTGTGCATAATAAAATATTTATAACTTACTTTTAGCAATAACATTCAATATAATTTTACAAAAATAGATTTTTGTTATAATAGTGATAGCTTTTTCTTCATAAAATATTAACTTAGGTATTAACTTCTTATGCAAAAACTTGTTAAATTCACAGTACTTTTTAATCCATATATAATATTTAACTAGTTTTTATTTACATATTCCTCATATAAATAACGTGTTAACACCAACATTTATACTTGGTAAAACATTATAGGAAAACCTTTAACCAATCTAGTAATTGCGGATATTTTTTTGCTCTGAAGTGCCCATTGTCTTTTATCTTCAATGGAGTATTGTTATGTGTGTTCAGAAATATGATAGAGGCGCAGTTTTTAGGAACATTTAGGAAGGCGTTATCACATTTAAAATATTTTACAACTATGAAACAATGGTTTTTACACAAAACGACCATAAACTCTACTTCAACAAGTACACACAAGATTTAAACATAATATACAAAAAAATGTCTAATATACATATTCCTAAAAAGCTACGGGATCGTAGCAGTATTTGCTACGCCGTAGCGGGTGCGTAGCAAGAAAGCGCCTTTTCGTGGAGAAGGCACAAAAAACGCTAAATTGATTCAAAGGAGCTTTCTGGAAGTCCAAGACGCATACTGTGATTTCATCAAATAATATTAGCATACGAGCTACCCATAAGAAGTTTTAAGCCAAAAGCACTTTATAGGCAGTATAACAATATTTAACATAAATATTTTAACACCCAGGAGTTTCTTCCCTTCTTATCAGAACAGGTACCTCCCGAAATTTGCGTTTCCGGCGAGGACCTGCGTCACGCGGTAGGTCATATCCAGCCACTCCTTAAAGAGGGAACTTACCGCCGTGACTGCGGCGAGCCCGCTGATAAGTGATATACTTAGTTTAGTTTTAAATTTTCTTTTGTTTTCCTTTATTATGTTGTCGACCATTTCAGTGCTAGTGACTAGCTAGTTTTAACAAAATACCCTCGATTTGTAAAGGTAAAAGAAGGTGGAGTATGCGTGTGGTTATTATAGTACTTGAGCATTTCATTGTTCCTGGACATATGGACGTAAGCAGGGCAGCGCTTCGACAGACGGTTCCCACAAGCGAACCTCATGCCACCATCCCGGATCTTTCCGTTCTTGCTGAAGACGAATCCGTCGACGAGGAGGTATACAGTCCCCCTACCGGTCTTTACGTATCTCGCTGAAATGTCGAAGATTCGAGAAAAACAATTAGGTAAATGTGGTTACTATCAAAGTAGGAGTATTCATGTTGGAGTCCGCTCGGATAAGGAAGGCGGAAAGTAAGGTTTGACGCAATTTGGGAGACTGTGGTGTGTACTCTGGAGTGATATCTACGAACTACCCCCAACTTTTATGAGTTCACCTACCGTGGAAATAGGCCTTCTTCACGGAAACGTCATTTCTTACTTTTTCCTTATGAACAAAAAGTCGCTTTTTAGTAAAAACGTTTATTTGACTTTGACTTATTTGTTGTGAAAGCTGTACCAACACTTTATATGTAAAGGAATTTTGCATTTCGCACACATTTTTCTACTGCGTTGGTGACAAAATCTGCATCTCCGTTGAGTGGTTTCGATAGGCGTGTGATCATCCGAACTTCCTGAACTTGAACTCCTCACGTACCTTACCTGTACAAGAACTAACATCACGTAATGCAATTAAGGTGAAAATAGATCGTCTAAAAACATTCATTAATTCGTAGTCATGTAAAAACTAAACGAAGATTTATACATTTCTAAATTACACTTTCTTATCTAATATCTTTAAACGAGCAATTCTTGTATATTTATTTATATATAATCAGGATCTCGGAAACGGCTCCAAGGATTTTCATGAAAGTTACAGATTAGGGGTTTTTCGGCTCAAAGAATCGATTTATCAAGGTCCCTGGTTCGAGAAAAGCTCTGTTCCCAAGATATAGACATTTTAAAAACCGAGCGAGGCTCGGTAAACCAGATATTACTAATAATATCATAAAGCTAATGTTTGATTGGTGTTAAAAGTTTATTTGTGTTGGATAGTTCATTTATTGGAGAGGCAGGCTATATACTACGAACAATAGGAAGAGAGCTGTGAGGGTGAAACCACGAGAAACATCCGAAAAAAACAGTCAAACAGTCAAAGTGATATAGCGTCCGTTGTCCATCCGCCGATACGAAAGAGGTTCGTGGTTGTGATTGGTGTGGGCCTACTTGTGGATACTTGACGATGACGTCATTCACGTCGACGTAGACGTTCGCCTTGCATCGTTTGGACGACGAAAGACAACAATAATATCTGGTGTGACCTCGACTGGTCGTGTAGTTTTTGCAGAAACAGTATCCGATGAAAATCAACAGCTTAGAGCCCCGCTCTATTATTATATACTTGGCTGTAATTATCAAGCACATATTTTATTAAAGCTTCTCTCAGTTGATTAAATTCGTGGAGTGTGTGACTGCTATATAAAATTGGTCGTTGATAAGAAGACCCGAAACAACTACTAGTCTGGTCATACGAATATTTGTTTCGTTACATGTACATATATACTTGTACATTTTTACTGATGTGTAGAATTTGTTAAGTTAGGGTTGGTAGAGTTAGGCTGTGTAGATTCAGAAGCTTGGTTCTACATATCTTTTTCACAGGGCAAACCAAAATAACTATTACGCCATCTTGGATTTAGAATGACGTCACGTTATTTTAGAGTTGCTCTCAACGAGCCCTTTCATTAGATATCCATATTGTAGAAGTGCAATAAAATAACTATTACGCAATCTTGGATTTAGAATGACGTCACGTTATTTTAGCGTTGCTCTCAACGAGCCCTTTCATTGGATACCTACATTGCAGACGTGCATTAAGTATAACAATACCGCCATCTTGGATTTAGAACGACGTCACATTATTCTTCTAATTCCCCTTTAAACGAGCCCTTTCATTTGATACCCATATTGTAGAAGTGCATTAAAAATAACTATTCCGATATTCTAGATGGTCCACCATATTGGATTTAGAGTGACGTCACATTATTCTTCTAGTTGCTCTCAACGTGCCTTTTCATTTGAAACCCATATTGCAGAAGTGCATTAAAAATAACTATTCCGCCATCCTAGATGGTCCACCATATTGGATTTATCAAGTGATTATTGACGAAAACTTGAAGTATATTATCTATCTCAAGATTATACCCTTAGAATCATTTTAAATAGCTTAAAGACACCTAAAATTATACTATTTTTTTATTGTTTTGAAATACATTTTTCTCTCTTACCAAACATAGCACTAGCGTATGAATTGTTTCCGTAAATAAAACGCCGTTGCGGATTACTTTCTATATTTTATTCATCCACATCGATATTCTATTTTGTATTTTAAAAGACACAAAGAAATCTTTTCCAAACATTGATTTTAATATACTTCTAAATCATTATATCAGACTGACGGAATGAAAGGTATTATATTGTTAGTATTAATGTAAATGCACGATTATCAAAATTTAAAACGATCCTACATGTTAAATGTGTTCTAATTATCCTTGATTACAGAAATAAATAAACTTATTATTATTAGATTACTAGGATAAGATCTTGGAGTAGACTAAACAGTTTAATATTGCATAATATGACTAGATATTGATACTACCGACTGTGAAGATTCAGCAGTTAGTAAATGACATAGAAAAAGTTAAATATCTGGGGAAGAACTAGATAACTATTATATCAAGTGATTCCACTTTTTGAGGATCTTTTTTAAAGCCTACTCTACACTACTCGCGAAGTTGGTCGAAGTTGTTATTGTAGAACACTTCGCTTCGTTTCGTGCAACTTCGGCTCGCTTCGGGCGACTTCCATATGTTGTAGGTTTTTGCGACCGAGTCAAAGGGCACAATGATGACACAGGCAACTTCGCGAGTAGTGTAGTCACATACTTCGGGACTTCGGTTAACTTCGACGAGCACTTCGTCAAGGCAACTTCGCGAGTAGTGTAGAGCAGGCTTAATGCTTATACCCGACGAGCCCTTAAGTACTCCCTGAACTAATCTTCTGGTACCTGCCGTTACGCAACTTGGAGTATTTAAGAGGCTCGTGGTTATGATTGGTGTTGTACTTGATGATGTAGCCATTTGGGGTGATATGGGCATATGCCTTGCAATTTTTGGAGCTGGCACAAGAGCACTTGAACCTTGTGACGCCGATAGAGTTGGTATTATTCTTAGAGAAAGTGTAGCCGTTGAACAGTAGCAATTTGTTCCTCCAGTAATTTCCACGGTCCAAAGTTATGAATTTTGCTGTAAATTACATACACGAGTTAGTGAAGACGGTTCCAATTGGTTTTTATTTAACTAACATAGAGTGACTTAAACAATATTTTAGTATGTGCAATTGTGCATGCATTGTAACCACGGCTATAGAAAGGCACACGCTGTTATTGTGTGATTTTAAAATTCAAGTATGTAGAAAATATGATTATTATCAACTTACCACAAGAAAGATAAACATCTGTTGAACACTTGTCTAAAAAACTGTAAACGTCAAAACTACATTTCACGTTGATATGAGGGTCGTTATAGAGTTACACTTTTTTTAGACAAGCGTTCAACAGATGTTTATCTTTTTGTGGTAAGGCGGATACTGTGTTTTTTTAAGATTAAAAAAAGTGTAAGTATCAGAATAAATAAAGAAATAAGTAAAAAAATACGTACTGTTCTTTTAGGGTGGGTATACAGATATGATTTCAAATACTCTGAAAGACAGGAAAATATTTTATTTTGCACCAATACAATCATTATTTCATTTTGTTCTAGGAGATAACCAACAAATTGTAAAAGTTACTAATTAAAGAGCTAACAAAAATGTAATTATTATACAGAACTACAAATATTGCACACATATTACAAGAAAAATAATAATTAACCTACATTTACAATAGTACGACGAAAAAAATGTACAGACATCGGCAAATACGTAGGTATATTATTGACAGCCGGTGCATGGCTTGCAGTCTCTGTGGGTGACGGAACGCTTTTGTGGACACAGTCATCCATGCAAAGAATATTACGACATCACACAATAAAAAGAAGAAAAATCATATTCTGACAGAAAAAATTGTTTTTCGAGCTACTAACTAATATAAAGGGGTTAGTAACATTGTTCTTAAAAGCTAGTTTTAGTTTAAACAACACGATACGGAGAAACATGTAACTGACAGCAGTGGGTTATATATGGACAATCTACTATGCCAGCAATTATTCTTAAAACCCAGTACAAGCCAACCATGATCCGAGCGACCAAAGATTCTGGGCGTTTCCGCATAAAAACAGTCTACCAACCCCATCAGTTTTCTGAAGGCTTTATTGTATTGGACACGGAGGGCTCCATACGACGCCTGAAATTATTTCTCCCACAGGCAGCACGTATAAAAAGTTGTGCAGAATAGTTTAAACAGCGAAACCTTTACGTCTCCAGTACGTGCGTGCGAACCTTCGGGCTTTAGCTTAGGTTTTTTACTTAATGAGTTTCCGGTCAATGACAAGTTTTTTGCTTAATACGGTCATAGCACGGTCATGGTATGCTCCGTGTGGTGGACAGACTTTTTTGGTCTATTTGTCTATTAATATTTTTTATTTCTTCTTTCTACCCGACTGAACCTTAAGATAAGTTCCACCTTTCATCTTATAATATTGTGGGGGGTCATGGTTGTGTTCCCCAACGCACTTGATGATGACGTCATCGGCGCTCACATGCGCATACGCCTTGCAATCTCCACACATTAAACTGGAACACGCGTATCGAAACCCACCTTTGGCAATTCGACTGTTCCTTGAGAAACTGTAGCCGTTTATCATTAAGAGTTTTGTATTCCCCGGCTCTAAAATGATGTAGTTTGCTGTGAATTAAATCAAACATATTAATTTATTAACTTTCTGTATCTCTATTTTGAAGTTGCAATGAAATAATATTTTTAAAACAGAAATATCAATCCGATAATAAAACAAAGTCTTTAAATAAAAATGCAACTTTATTTTTAAAAATAATGAGATCATAGGTATTTATGTAATACCAGACTATATTTATAGCATATTGCACTAACCAAACTTGGAATTTTATTAAAATATAGGTAAGTACAGTCAGCCACACACATTACCTGTCTTTTCTAGCAAAGACCCTTCCCAGATGTCAGGATATGCGGGTCACTGACTGTACCTGTGTATTTATCACATTAGGTTCAGGGGGTCTGCTACCACCGCAAATTTTAATAAACCTACTTTCAACGTGAAAACTTGAAGTTATTTGCTTTGCTTCTTTATCTATTTCCCACGTGAAAGTAAGAATAAACAAAAGTTGCTATAAGAGGTGGTGGTACAGTCCCTGAAAAGAACAGGCAGCCTGATTTCATAACGCATTAAGAAACGGCTTCTTTTTTTGTCAACAAAACAATATTTTCACCTCACACGCTCGGAAAGATTATATTTTTTTCATTCGAAATCTGAGCGCAAAACTCGATTTTCCGCGCTAACGCGGAAAGTGTTTTCAAAGTTCGAACACGTCTTCTATTCAATTATTTTTTACACTGAAAGGAGAATCGGCCCCACTGCATTTCCTCGCTCTTGTGAGGTGAAAAATTGTGTTTTACGCTCGGCAGGAAAGCTATTCTACATCTCGTACCATTGAAAACTTCGCTACGCTCAGGATTCTATATTAATAATCCTAGAATCCTTCCCTCGCTCAGTTTTCAATTCAAGTACTCGCGCTAAAAACAACTTTGCATTACAAACACCTATTGTTTTTTTTTAACAGACAGAGTCACTTAATTGTGAGAATTTAAAACGGAATATATCCAAAATCATGGTGCTTGCAACAGTGCTGAAGCGGCCGGCCACATCGCCACTGTAAAAAGCGAAAAACTTCTAACGCGTAACGATTGCTTGACTACTTTTTATCGTGTGGAACAAACCTTATGCAATTGCAGTGTTGGTGTATTCATCATATCATAACATAGAGCACCAATCGCTTATATATCTGTTCTTAGTGTGCAATTACAGAGGCGCGGGGCGGGCAGTGGAAGCGGGTGGCGGATCACGAAATAGACTAGATTTCCGCTCAAATCGCCCTGCACTTGGTGCACCTTAATCAAAAACTATGTGTTTGTCGATCGTACCCGCCAGCGGATTCCGCTGCCCGCCCCGCTGCCACTGTAATTGCACACTTTCTCTCTTAATTTACTTCGCGAAGCTGACAAAACGTTTATCAAATAAAAATTGCCTTTTTGGGTTTCTGAGTAACCTTACTTTGGTACGGCTGTCTTTAATGTAACCTTTATCGCGTAGACTTGGCGAAACAATAGCATTAGCATTGTCGGATTGTCAGTGTTCGGCTAGACGCTAGAGTCTACAACTCTACAGTCACATTAAAACATGCATTTTTATTTATATGAAACTGTCATCGTTAATTTATCATTAATACGATTATGACTGAACTATACATAAAACTTTCAAACATCAGTAAATATAATTTCATAAAATAAAACCTTTTCTAGCGCTCTAAGACCTAAATGTGTTCGCAATGGTGAAAAAGTATAACAGTGCAAAAGTATAATATTATTCGCTATTATAATCTACGAATATTTTCTTATTTTAAATTACTAGAATATTATTGACTAGACTTTTACCTAATAGATATTTTGAGATCATTAGGCTGCGGTTCGACTGAGGCGGAGCGGAGCAGAGCGGAAACGAGCCGTGCCGCAAATCACCAATCACATGGCTTGAATACACATGACATTATGTCACGTGGCCAGCCACGTGCATAAGCCATGTGATTGATGAATCGCGGCACAACTCGTCTCCGCTCTGCTCCACTCCGCCTTAGTGGAACCGCAGCTTTAAAGGTACAATTCCGTAAGCAACCGCAACTGCAAACAGCAGCAACAGATGCGACAATGTCGCCGTTTACGGAAGCGTTCTTATAGATCTACAAAAACACCAATTGTGTCGCTGCGGTTCAACGTTGCGGTTTGGTGCATATGCAGTTCTATCTTCTTTCTTCTTCGGAGTTCTATCTTATAGAAACAGTTGCAATCAAGCTGTACAGTAAAAAATAAATACCTAAAGTACTGAAGCGCTTAACAAAACGGCTAGATTGCAACACTTATGTAAATTACCTAATTATAAAACGTTATAAGCTCTATTATGTACGTATGCCGTAGACAAACACTTATAGTACTAGCCAACCGTCATAGAAATCGTGGTTACAAAAGGTGTGAGCGAGATGACAACAACTGATACCCTCCTCACACGTTTTATATCCACCAATGCCACGAGTTATGGCTTTTACTAAAACTAAAAGAACGTTAAACTCTTATAAGATTACTCATATTCTAGCTTCATTATTAACTGGACGACATTATGAAGAAGAATCACTTTAAGTTATCAACGATCAAAAGATAACACTTTTACGTATTTAGTGAACGTATGGCTTTAACGGTTAGTCAGGAGGAAGGGAGCAGATGTTAAAACAGGTACCTACTTTATAACATATGATATGCGAGACCTAATCCACCATCCATATGTATCTGCTCTTAAATTATGATGAGATATCTGACAACAAAAGTGGAAGACTTTGTTAGGAATGTAGAAACAATAAGGTTTTCTAGACTTAAAAATCACCTCTACAAGTGATGTTTAAAAATGATTAGCAACATACTTCAACGATAAAAGATTAAATCCTTTTGGGCTTCGGGCGGTCCAAATTCGAACAGCAAACAAGATCAAAATTTACTTTTTTTAAAGAATTCCAACTGCGAGCCGGCTTGAACAAATCTACAACAGAAGGATGAAATCAGGTAACACCATCTTGGAAGATGGCTGGTAGCTGTTAAATGATGTAGAAATGTCTGTGCAGTCTATTTACAGACAGTGTACTTGTTATATCAACTCCACTGGCAAGAGTAGCAGTCATCAAGCAACATAGCACGCAAAAGTGATAGCCGATGGAGGCCATACTGTAAAACGCATAGGATATTCATCCAATAGGTGGGCAGACGATGTGATGGAGTCCTTAGGGAGCATCCACATCTGGCGAATGCGCCGCAAATGCATTCACGACAATGATTTAGTATGCCAAAAGGCGGGAAGAGAATCACGGTGGATGCAAGCCGCTTCCAACCGATATTATAGCACATTTATAAGGGAAGCCTATGTTCAACAATAGACATCCTACGGCTGATATGACGATGAAGATTAAACTACAAATGAGTCGAAGGTTTGCAATCCGAGCACAGACCGTCCATGGGAAAAATCGCCACTTTACCAAAATCATCGTATATAGTAGGAATTGCGATAAGATTAATCTATTAAGTATTACTTGGGCTATAGAATCCATTATACGAATCATTATCACAATTCATATTAAGATTTTGTTAGAGTGGTCTTTTAAGACCCCTTGGACACATAAACATAAATAATTCTTTATTTATTACTACAACTGTTCTACTTAATATGGCTTTTTATTCATCTTCCATAAAATTTGATTTTCGTTGTCTTCTTTTCACAGGGATATTAAAAGGAGTATGTGTATGTAGCATATTACTTCTTACTATTGTCATATCATCAGCTAAGTGAAGGTAAGCCTTGCATTTATGCCATCTGTTCTTAGTACAGCCCCATCGAAAACCGTTCTTCGTTCTCGATTGTTTGTAATACGTGTAGTCGTGGTAGATCAGCCTCTCCTTCCCTCTGGTCGTCATGAATATGTTAACTGAAATTGTATTCTATTAGCATTTGCTAGACGCCAATTTAAATTAAATTATTGAAGAAAAAAGCAAAGTTGTCGCGTCTACTGCTATTTTCATTGCTGAGTCTATGGATCTGCAGAAATAAAATACTGATTTGATAAAAGTTATGTTTACTTGTTCAAAATTAATTCTAGGTGCATTTACTTAATTATCTTCTTTACAAATAATCATTAATTTAAAATATAAATTATACTAATTAATTAAATACAAAATAATTAAGCAGTCACACAAGATACGCGCTTTGAGCATTATAGAATGAAAAACAGCCCGATATACAGAATACGGCACTGTTAGAAGTTAAGTTATTATGTAACATCGTGTGCCAACTAAAATTCGAAAAGTACGGTTGCGAAAAAGTAGCGCTTATTAAGTTTCGGTTTTAATATTAAAGTTATTATCGAGTAATTTACAACATTCTTTTGCAATAAGTCACAATTTGACACCACCACTTGCTTCTTCATAGTTAGAAGCATAGTATTTTTTTTAACAATATGAATCACCATCACCCCGGTCCGTCCATTCCTCCGGACGTTTTCTCCAAAACATTAACATTTATTTGAGAATTTACTTCCATTATTGTTAGTAACAATGTAAAACTTATAAACTAGTGAGAGTATTCAAATTATATTAACAGATGCGTGGGGCACACCGACCTTGGGAGATGTCGAATTGACTGCTAGGTCGTATGCATCGCCCCAAGATCGGTAAATCCCACCTATCAGCCAACGTTTTAAATATGATGTTGGGGCTACAGCGAACTCGGAGTAGCAGACATGTGCGCATAATTGCCGAAAAACTATTAACGTCCGCATCGGCGTCAGCCCCACCAACACCCTTAACATGTTCAATTGTAATTCGTGAGTGGTCTTAAAAAAACGTTGAAGTCAAAAGCACCAATTCATATCCTAAAATATAATCCCATTTCATTCTTACAGAGTGGTCTTGCAGGATGTTGGTGCTCATGTTCAGAAATAAAGACGACGTTCATTTCACAATCCAGGTAGATGTAAGCCCTGCACCTTCTAGAGTTGGTACAGGACCACCTGCAGTTCGCCTTCACAGCCCATCTTTTGTAGTAAGTGTAGCCATTGAAGAGAAACAACAACTTGCCGTCTATGAGCCTGATCAGTTGACCTGTTGGATTAGAAGATGTATCAGATTTTGTTTGACCGTTATTATGGCAACGTTATTAGGGGAGGCTTATGTTCAGCAGACACGTCTTACGGCTGATATCGTGATGACTAGAGCATAAAGGGCATGGGGCTTACGCGCAGTAGTGGGTGGAACTACGCTGCAAATTATGCTGATTTTGGTTGTGATCATTTTGATTAGGTGGCTGAAGTAGGAGGATGTATTGGAGCGAAGAGGCACGGTGTTTATTCATTTAGTTGTTGTTTGCACTTGTAGTTATTTATTTAAGTTAATAAAATGAAAGATATTACATTTATTTGACACACTAAATAAAAATTAAACCAAATTTTCAGTATATTGTATTTTACACGCCAGCAGAAAGTAGCCTTTCATATGGGCCATGTCAGACAGTGCTATCCGACATCCAGAATTATATTGTAACTTCTAATTCTCTGCGTCACGTCAGTCGATCTAACTAGGCGTTTTTACCTTCCGCCTTGCCCCGGAAAAGAATGCAATCACATCGGGTTTTGGTGGAAATAATTTTGAAGGAATTTATAGTGAGAAAACAGGAAAAATATGTAACGTGTGTGTTTATTAAACGAATGAGCCAGGCATTTTGCATAACAATAATTTATTAAAAATATGATATTAATCTGAGGTTGGAACGTGATCCCGGAAACGTTAAGCTAAGTAGTCGTACTAAAGTAATTAAATATATCGATGAGAAGTATTAAAGCAGTCCAAGCATATAAATGGTTTATTAGGGCAATCGTCACAGTAGGTTTTAATTTTTTTCGTTTTATTTTTCGCTTCATTTCTTCCGAAGATCTTTACCTTTTCTCTGTAGCACTCAGAACACGACCTTCTTACAGTCTTACTCGTTCCTTTTTTCTGCATCAATGTATGCTTCAGCTTCATTGGTTTTGCTTCAACAGTGTATAGTGGATCTGGTTCTGAACAATAGAGTGTGATTAATTTTTTTCTGAAATCATAGTCATATTTTGATAATACAGTACAACCGACCTATATCTTGCTGGCTTGAACTGACGAATGATCTTATTGTTTGCTCAGGATCGTTATGTGTTGACAATACTAGACTTGTAAAGACAATATCAAGACATCTACATATATGTAAATCCGACTTGGATCAAGTCACATCCAAAAATTTGAATTCAATTCGGTGTCGTTTATTGTGAACGATACTGATTTTAATAATGAATCAAACAAAAAATCAAATTGGAACTATCTATCGTTGACATTGATTAAGACTATAGACCAGAATTTACAGCTTAAAATATTTCCCAGAAGGTGTCTTCAAGATCTTGGTTGGCAAATCACGATCATCTGCCAACCAAGCTCTTGAAGACACCTACGATCCTTCGTGGATCCTTACGTAATTATTTCATCGTAGAAACGTATGTACAACCCGGGCGCAATAACTTGACACCTGACTCGAAACTTGATCTCGCTCCCGCTACAGACATTTCTGGGTAGCGGGAGGGGGACCGAGTTACGAGATTTGCAATAAGACTTATTGCAGCACCAGCGGTCTCCCCCTTTAGCTGTCTACGAGATGTAATTTTCTACCATTCATCAATCCTTTAAGCTGCATTTTTTCCTTTCGAACTAAAACAACAGATGCGTAGAAAAACTAGTGAAAAAAGGGAATTCAGTAACTTAGAAACTGCCTGGCCAACATACTTGTAGTTTGAGGATAACTGTTTAAACTTTTTTGTAAATTCCTTTTTACCTACCGTCCTTTAGGTTGAAATAGTCTCTGATGGCTTTACCATAAAAATGTTATCCATCTCTCAACAGCAGCATACATATTATACATATACGAGTATGTATGTAGGTGTTGAGATAGTTTATCACACATACGTTTATTTAACGTCAACTGTTTCTTATGGTACCAAAGTAATGAACAATGATTTTTAAAAGTTTTAATGAAAGTAATCAAGAAATTATACATTGTTGTAAAATTATAGTAATTTTTAGGAATACAGTTGCGGGTTTATATTGTATTTTAAAGTAAAGCACACATTCAAATTCGGATTTAAAAAAATCGCGATGATGTGACAAAACTTGTTTTAATTAAACAAGTACGTATTAAAATATACAGGTGAGAAGAACTACAACTAACATCGTATACAAACAATCCTAATTTTGGTTACAGTCTTGAATTCAGGGAATTTTTCAAAATATACAAAATGAGATCCAAATAAAATGCCTTAATATCACAAAAAAATAACATGCAGTCTTAGTATAATGATCAATTTCTCCACTAGTTTTTATGACACATATTTAAAATTACTTACCACTATTTTTAATACAAGAATATAATATTGTTTTAAATATGTCCATGTGTATCAAAAAATTAAAGGTGTTAAAAATTTTAGCATTTCGAATTTTATAAAGCATTTGATATTGTTTACGCTACAATATTTATAACAATATTGACGAGAGTTGATGGGAAATATACCCATAGTTTGCAGAAATAATAGCTCGAATTAACTATGTCATAAGCAGTGGGAAAATAAATCTATATTCGTATATGCAATCATAATAACACTGAGTGTTCCACAGGGCACATTCTCGGCCCACTTTTTTTTTTTGGTTCTATGGTAAGATCTTACATGACAGGTCATTAATGAAAGTTAAATATTGACGAATGAATATTATTATAAGCAATCTAAAATAAGTAGATCAACTTATATCGGTATCTAACTAACGTTTACATTATGGTATTTACTTCTACAAACTACATCATTGTTAAAGGGCTACGAAGTAATGTATTTTTTTTAAATATTGGATTGGAAAAATACCTTTGCTATGTTATGAATACATCTTATCAAAATAACGGATATGTATAGAAAAATAGACATAAAAGCAAGATACGTGTTTTCACTAGTAGTAATCTAGATATCTTAGTACTAAATGCAAGAATATGTTCTATCTCTAATCTACAATCTATAAAATGCTTTTTTGATCACAATTATAATACTGGATACGTTGTCGAAAGGCAAACGAAAATATCACACGAGTTACTACAAAAAACAAACTGTGTAACTTCTAATTTTAAAGACACGTTTAGAAAAGGCACTTATTGATCAATGATATCCTAATTTCTACGTCATATAACTAGAATACCATACAAGTTTATTTCGGTAAGGTAATGCCTACATGATTAAGGTAAAGTTAAAAACTACAAATGATGTCAGTAATTATTAAAAATACTTTTCATGTGGTTCCATTTATCACAATAAATTATGAATAGCTTCTTTTTTCGTCTCGCTGGATACAAACTGAACAAGGACATGCTGCAAAAAATATATCTTAGGAGTAGCGAAGCGTACGAACTGTACTGCAATAATAGAACTAAAGTTACAAAATCGAAGGCTTAAAACTTAACTAGGAACAAAAAACATCTATTTTAACAAAACCAAAGAGATCAGCAATGAGAACAAAATTTGGATTAAAGGTGATATAGCACAAAATATGGCATCCCTCATTAAACGAATTTGTTTAAACAATTGAAAGCGTTTAAAATATCACGGCTAATAATGCAGCGAAAACACTAAATTAGTGTTTACTTATTGATAGAATATGCTGCAAACTACAAATCTATCCATGAAATTAAATTACATAGAACTGTTCGCTTAATTGGTTTACCTGATATATTAAAATTAGTTTTAATGTTCTTGTCATTGTTGACACACGTTTACTTTAGCTAGTTTCCAAAAGTAGTGTCATGACGTTTTTAGACACATTCTATGCCGGGCAAACATGTTCAAGGTTAAGAACCTACACTATAAATGGCAGCCATATGAGCCTAACATGGCATCTAACGGGTTTAAATTCTTAGCAACTTCTCTTAGATATAGTTGTACAAGAATCTTTTGATGCGTGACCGAAATAAGCCTACCACCGCAATTTCTTTTACCCAAGTCACTTTCTGTCAATTTTATTCAAGCGCCAAGATTCTTAGGGAAGTATAGTTACAGAAAAATGTTCCTATAATCAAGTGTCAATAGAATTTGGCACTTAGCAAAAGGAATCTAATAGCTGCCAAACACGCTATGAGCTGCCAGATAATGTTGAAACGGAGTCAATGAACGGTAATGTTCACTCATGTAAGTGTTTGTATTATGTCCTGACTTTGGAGTGTCCTGTTTCGTGTCTTTTTTCACGAGCTTGGGGATCGGTATTTTCTTTTCATTCTTCATCGATGGAGGATGGCTGTGGTAGATGTTGGCTTTCAGGACCTCAAGTCTGTCGGTGATGATGAGGTGTGCTTTGCATTTCCATTTGGACCCGTAGGCAGTGCAACTCCAGCGATGGGCGTTGCTTCTGGCTTTGAGATGCTTGTAGAAGGTAAAATTGTTCAGACGAAGGTTGATCCTACCGTTGGGACGGAGGTAGAATTCGACTGTTGGAAAAACATTACGGTTGAGTTACCAGATTGTTTAGAAATTAATTTACATTATTTAAAAAACCGTGTGTGAGCATTTGAGATGTTGATACTTCAGTCGACAGGTACAGCCTTTTGTAGATAACTTTTTAGGTAGTCTTAAGTATAAAGGACAGTTACCAGGTAAAATAACATTAAGGGCGACTTTCACCAAAAGTTAAACATGTTTAAAATTTTATTTAGTGTCAATTTAGTGTCAAATTCAATAGAATTTTGACACTAAATAAAATTTTAAACATGTTTAACTTTTGGTGAAAGCCCGCCTTATTCTATGTTGCATTAGGATGTAATTTAATTTAGGTTTGGATATCGAATGAAGATCTTAACAAGCTGAGAAGATAAAACGAAATTTACTTTAGATTTGATTTTAATAAGCGATACTTTAAATACAAAATAGTATTTTATTTTAATACATTTCTCTATATTCTAAATTAGTATAATCACATAAAGGCATTATTTATTAACATTTTGTGTTTCTATATATTTAAGGTTGATCTAGAATTGCACAGATTGAATCGTGAACTGCGGTTCTTCGAGCAGCGTAAAATGGCTAAGAGACTGAAGCCTACACTTGACCTATTTAAACATGGACTGCGTTACAAAGGGGGTGGGTCACGGATATGTGTGTGCAAGTAAATTTCAACCTTAACACATCATGTTTAAGATTTATTATTAATTCTAAACATGATTCCGTACATCTAATGCTATAAGTTATTGCATATACTACTTCATCACCTAATTGTCTTAAAACGAATAAATTATTAATCTCTTAGAACTATTATCCGTTAATGTAATGAATAACATGATCGTCATGATCTTCCGTAGTATGTCTCTAATGAAAAAATTAATCAGACATTCTATTAAAAGAAACATTAAATATCGATATCGTTTCTATGTCTTCTGTTGTTTTGTTTTCTCAGAGTAGGAACTCTTTTTGGGAATAGTAAAGTTTGAAACAAAAATATTAAATTCTGTAACATAATTATCGATTTAGGGCGATTTGCACAATCGATACTAAACGCCATCAGCAGATCTAAGCTTAGTTCAAGAGTTTTTCATCATTATTGTACTCGTAGAATAACACTTGAACACGGTTGAGTTGATCACATTCACTTTCATTTTTGACAGTCGCTCTAAAAATTACGCGAGGGCTACGAAATGTTACTATGCAGTATTCTCAGTTGGTGTGTAGTATGGCCAGAAGTTGCATTTCGTGGCTCTCTGGTTAGGATACACATTTCACAAATTTTGTATTGCACTGAGAGTTTCAGTTGCTGAAAATAAATAACTTCATAATCTGATAAGCTGCCATCTGCTTACCTAAAACAAACCTATGGGAAAGGGGTTAAGTCGGATCTAGGCACGCGAGAGCGTGTCAGAGCCAAGTTAATATAATTATTATATCATGTTATTCGCTAATTATTCACTCACATCTATAGTTATTATTTTTTCACCTAAAATTCATCTTAAGGCAAATACTAGTCACATTTATTATTAAACAAAATCATCAAGCTCTTCAAGAATCAAGATCTTTTCTTTTTAACCTTTGTAGATACATACTCAGTCCATAAAATTCTGTCTCTTTATTGTGATACCTAATAATGACTATGTCTATGTTTAACATAGACAATTTATGGTTTTCTTGTGTATATAGAGTGCATAAAACAACTCATTTTGTAATAATTTAATAAAATTCTGGCAAGATATTCATTTTGCGAGATCGATCATCACACTACATGATAATTAGTGCCCTACCCAAAGGTGAATTTCACTAATAAAACTAAACGCGATCAGCACACAAAAATTTCGATCAAGAACTGTCAGTGTCATTCCACATCAATGACAGTATTCACAGCTGTCAAATTTGACTCTACGCTGCGAGCTAATTCAGTTTTAGTGGTGAAAATAATGTGCTCAAACTTTCCTCTCTTTCATAAATCTCTTTCTTGTGTACCTTTTTATAACTTGACTACCATGAAAAGCTTAAATTTAAAAGACTAAACTAAATAATTTCTTGTAATTAATTAATACTTTCTGCATTTTTGCTTCTATAAAATTATTTGCATTATGTGTCTGAAATAAGATTAAGTGGAGTATTGAGATCGAATCAATGTTAATTCTTTATGTATTACAAAGGAAATAGTATTAAATAAAGTTCTTATCTAAACTAGCAATAAAATGCATTATTTGTAAATAATATTAATTACACGCGAATTCGAGACATTTGTTAATACAAAACAGGCTACCACAATAACTAAGCTAATATTTTATACTTACACACACAAATCTAAACAACATCGAATGTTGACTATACTTTGTGCGTTGAAGGTCATCAGTTAAAAATGAACTTCGCCAAGAAACTTCTGGACCCTAAGATAGTCTAAGCTTCTAAAACTTAGACAAAACCTAATGATTCACTGATCATTAGCTCTCAATACGTTTTGGTGGCAAGACGTATGCACCGCACAGACTGCGCTCATATATGTAGAAATGAGAGTTACGGCGAAGGTATGGCAGAAGTAAGGAAATGACGCGGCGTACGTCCTTGCCCTGACACCGGCGCCATTTTGTCTTTTTTTCGCAAAGCTGCTGGCGCCTGCGCACTAATTATACCCTCGTCTTATCTACTCTATGACACTGATTCAACTTCCTAGTTATGTGCGACCTCTGTTAACATCTGACGCTTCGGATCGGAATCAAAATCGGATCGTATTCCTCATGGTGAAGATAGTTTGAAGATGACAATTGAAGATTGGAAGAAGCAAGAGGCACACACTAAGTCAACCAGGCTTTATGCATGCACCAGTCACTATTGGACCCAGCCGCCGTCTTTATAGCTATGTAAGGTTCTACATTTGGTAGAATCGCGCCTCAAATTAATTTTAATTGAAATAAGGCGTCATATTTCAATATATTGCTTTCAATGTGGTAATAAACCTAAAACTAGATCCTAAACCACGATATATTCATAAGGATATACAATTCGGTTTAAATATAAAGCGGGTGACGGACGTGCCTACGATCTTTTGCACTCTTACCGTCAACATTACAGTTAGGGTACGGTAAAAAAGATCACGAAGTCTTAATAAGTGTACGATCTTGGCCGAAGTCTATTCATATTAATGATCGTATAAAGGCATTCGGAAATCAGAAGCCAGCTCGGCCTTTGATGCTGGCAATTTTCAGTGCTAGTGGATTTAGTGCACCTTGCTCCAAGTTATGTCTTTTAGTCTGCAACAAAAAGTGTTGTTATACATTTTTGCAAATCATTTAATGATCTTGGAAAGCGCAATGACTTTCAAATTGAATTAAGGCCCACAGGCATACCACTAGTGCTTGTATTTTGCAGCTCTGGTGCATTCAAAATCGAAGGCAGTCCAGGGAAAAAGCCTGTCTGATATCCAGATAAAAATAGGGCAGGGGATTACCTCGTTGTTCTTCTTCTGATTCTTAATACTCTTCCAGGAGTACGTCGAAGGTGGGTGAGTATGTTGCGTGAATGCTCGAACCACGAACATATCGTTAGTAACGTGCAGGAAACCTCGGCAGGACCTGGAGCCCATCTGAGTGCAGCTCCAGCGGAAGCCGTCCCTCAAGATTTTGTGTTGGTAGTACGTGTAGCCTTCCAGCATAAGCAAGTCCTTCCCGTTTCGGCCCTTTACTAGGAGTACTGAAAACATAGGATGTGTCAGCTGCTGTGGGAGAAGAAATGTAATTCTTGGGGTTGTTTTTATTATGATCCAGTTTCGGTTATCAGGTGTAACATTTACCTTCTGGTGCAATACAGAAACAGATGCCGAGATTAGCTAGAGTCGGACTGTTTTACCTAGGACAAATAAAATGTCTACCATTTTTTGGCAAAGTTTGTAAATCTGTTTTAGTTCTACGTCAGCAAAAACAAGAACAAAAACTTACCGAAATTTTAAACTTGTTACGTATGCCTGCGTCATGAAACAATCAAAGTCACCAAAAGAAGTTCAAGAATGGAATGAAAGATTCGACCGAGCCGAGCAGGACTACGATGGCCTAATTGGTACAGTATTCATCCAGAAGGACGCAGATTCTTGTTCTGCTCACGGTCCAAGTTTCCTTAATGTTATTACGGCAAGTAGTAAACAAATAGGTAATTAAAACAAAACATTTTCTTATTTCGAATCTTCATTTTTTAATAATCAACGAACGCCTGGTCTAGATTCGGGAAGCGCGACAGATAATAATCTGAGGGTTCATGCGTATGATGCTCCTTCAACTTCAGTATAAACCCGTTCTCGTCTAAGACTAAATAAGAAGAACATTTTTTAGATGTATGCACTGCACATTGCCAGCGAGTCCCAAGCTTTAATTTGTATTGTCTGCCATAAGCAAATTGGTTGTACACTGCAAAGGTTCTATTGTTGGGAGTACGAAGAAACTGGACTGAAAGGGAAAGTAGTATTTCAATGCGTATCTTCGGTTTTTTTCTTCGACGCTTGATAATTGTGCTAATGGGGGCGGATCCGTGTTCCACCTAGTTTTTCCAACTGGATGGAGCACGGAGACTATCAATTTGGATTTGAGACTTGTGCTCCAACTGATGAAACAAAATCTTGCTTAAGTTGGAGCACGCGAGACAGTCATTGTTGTAGTCTCCGTACTGTTGGCGACGTTACGGCAAACTGGTAAGTGGCGTTATGAGAGTTGGTGTAGTGCTAGGTCAAGTTTTAGATGGTACTATAGTAAATCGTTAGAAATCTGTTTACGTCTTTTCGCGGATTAGTTCAAGAACAATGGTATTATAGCTAATCGCATGGCATTATTGTCGGCGTGTTAAATTGTGGGTGGAATTAAGTGCTGTTGGAAAATTCTAAATTGTATACTTTCCTGAAGTCTCTCGTTCTCTCTGCTTGAGTGATGCATCTCCTTCTAACTTCGGGCGACTGACTTTGCCTGCTAGTAAATAATATCGAAGCCGGTAACTCGCGCTATTACTTGACCAACATTATTTTTGAGACATGGTGTTTTGGTATACTACGTTATAAATGTTTAACAAAGCGCTACTGTTATGTCTCAAGTTTCGCTGGTCAAGTACCTACTATTAAAATCAGTCTGGAGATAATTCACATCAGAAAACATTTTTAGGAGCTAAATTGTTTATTTTTTGATATTTTGGTATTTAAGACATTTACAGTACGAGATACAAACACGAAAACGTGCGAAAATAGACTAACATTACGGAACACAGGCGCTAGTGTAGCGCCACGTAGCGGCAGGATTGTAAAACCGCAGTTCGGTTTAGTAGTTGCTACGTTTAAATTCACATTTTTATCCATACACATGCATAAAAGTTACATAATTTAAAAAATATGACACGATATTTGAACACCAAGTAGGCAGTCTATATTTCTGAAGAATTGTTAAAATATTAGATTTAAGAAAGCGCTCCACAATAACGTGGAATATTATCACATTATACTTGAAATATTTGGTGAAATTACATAGCACTAGACACGATTATGAGATCACTAATCACTACTGAATTAATTATCTTTATTTGACTGGTAAAACCTGAGAATCATTATCTTCTTCTTTTAAACACTAATAAATAATGACTAGAATATACGTATACCTATGTGACTTAGATTCAATGCAAATTATACATTATCTATAGTATTAGATAAAAATAAAATAGAGAGATACACGTATGGGTGTGAACTTAGGGCTTATGATTACCAGTTTAATGGAAATAGTAATTGTGAGTATATTTCGACTTCCTGTACGTAAACCTGTCCGAAACGACTTGAATTCCAAACTGTTCCACTAAAATTCGATAAAGACATAAAAATTCGTTTTCTAACCGTTATTTTCTCTAATAACTGGACAAGCAAAATACTGGCTGTAGAAAAACTACATTAAATTCTACAACAAAAAAATTACGTCATCAATTGCTTCACCATTTTCCGCCTACTCTTACGGGAACAAGGATTAATTTGATTTAGATAAGTCTGTAGTTTGTCCGGAACCATAACATACATTCCATTCCTCTTACGAATGTACATAGGAGGTACATGAATGTGGAAATCATTAGATCTCATTACATTTAAGGAGTAGTCGAGTACGAGATAGGCCATGCAGCCATTGTGGATGTATTGGTTGCAGCGCCATCTATCGCCATACTTCAACTTGCAGTGGGAAGCGTACACGTAGCGTTTATACCTGATGCACTGTTTGCCTCCCTCCAGCTGTATCCAAGAAGCTGGAAATGGAAGAAGTCAAAGTATTTTTATTCTATATGCATTTCCATTCCCAGTGCTACAAATATCTTCGGGCTTTACAAAATTGCATAAAAGTATTGAAAAAATTATTCAGATTTTACAAGTCAAAAGATCTTTGTAGAATTTACAAAGATAGACCAGATAGCTAAAATTCGGATTCATAATATGTTAGGTTAGTATGGAGAAAGCTTTCAAAACTACGAAAGTTTAGATTTTTTATTTTTTGTTAGCATATCAGGTATCAGTTCAATTATGTTTCAATACCAATATATTGAAAAAGAATTTGAATTTCACTGGCTACTAAGGCACTCTCACCATGAACAAATTTAGTTAGACTGTGTTAGTGATGAGTTTGAAAAAAGATGATCAAAATCATAGATGTCATTAATACCTGCTGAAGGAGATGTCAGTCAGTTTTGACACAGGACGGCGCTGTACACTTTTGTGCTTGCATTTGTAGAATTATCTGAGGAAGATGTAATATAAAAAAGGCAGGGTTGATTCAAATGAGGCCATTTACCATAAGGACAACGTAGAACGTGCCATACTTAGAAGGTGCCCATGGTATGACCTGCCCCCCTTGACAAGTCGCAAACGATAATCGTTAACGCTCGGTTCTCCCCAATAGATTTTCAACCTTATTCCTTCGAGTCTTTAGTTGAAAATCTATTTAGGATTTCTAAGCGTTAGCGACTAGAACGAACGACAACGCCATGAAATCTTCAATAGATTTTCAACTAAAGACTCGAAGGAATAAGGTTGAAAATCTATTGGGGAAAACCGAGCGTTAACGATTATCGTTTGCGACTTGTTTAGGGGGCTGCTCGCTGAAATCATACACCACCAGTGTCTACCCATTGCGTTTATCTGTGGTTTGAAGCGCATCATGTTTATGTTATTAAAATGGTGGCCAGAAGTTCTGATTAGACGATTTTGAATAGTTGAAAACCCCAAATATCTAAATAATTAGTACTAATTTTGGTGTTACAATAATTAATAACAAAAATTACAATGATGGAATAATGATGTTATTGTTATCTGTATGTTAAATTTAATTATACGGTAAATAATTAACAAAATAACTTAATTAAGGCATAAAGGCAGAAAAAAAGATAAAGAAAAAAAACAAAGCTATGTAACTAGAACGCAAAAATAAGTGAGTAAATTAACTTCTTTTTGTAAGCAGTGGTGCAAAAATATAATGAGAATGACGAAGTAAAGATTTTTTTTTTTTTAATTAACTATCTAATAATATGATCTGTAATACTGAAACCCATCTAGTAAAGTTTTCACATATTAAAATATACAGATATATTTAAAATTAACCCATCTTTCTTATTATACCTAGTCTTTATAAAACAACATAAATAATATCAATGATAATAATTATTACATTAGGTAATAAATTATTATTTATGAGATAACTTACGTACGTTTTAATTTACAAAATTATACATGAGGCATTTCAGTGCAAAAATTTAAACATCTGTTGAACTCTTGTCTAAATAAATCTTACCTGCAATACGGCCGTTCCGCGAAAATACGAGTTATTTATGAAATTCACTAGTTCAAATAGACCTCCAGTATATAGAAGATAATTAAATAAGTTCACCGTATTTAATAGGACTAATAACTTAATCTAGCAATTTAAATAAATTAAGGATAATAAAATGTAGGCCACTAGGTACTGACAACTTTGACAAGGGACTGATTGAGAATCCAATTCCTATGCAATTTAGGAGTCTAGGGACTGACCAATTTACTCCTTTACACCACCACTCATAGGCTCCTATTACAGAATGACCCGCAGGACTCAAGCGTTACTTAAAACTAGTTTCAACCAATCAAATGGCTAGAATCCAGTTCTAAGTAATGCTTGAGTATTGTGCGACGTTCTTTAATACGGGGATTATAGCTTAAAGTAAACCCCGTTACTAATACAATATTTGGCCGGTTCATGGTTGTGATTTCCCTGTATTCTTCTAATAACTCCATCTTCCGTGATGACGAAGGCACGACACTTTATAGATCTTCTCTTTGTGCACCTCCAACGGTCTGCACTGCCAGGCGTCTTGTAGGTTTCTAAGGCAAAGGCATGCCCGTTAAGCAGAAGCAGCGTTGAACCCGTATTCGTGGAGACGAACTGGGCTGTAAGTGGTGATGAAAGAAGGTGGGGGTTGTATTAGAAGCTCTTTACACGTACCATAGATAAATATTGCACATATCCACTTTTAGAAAGAGATAATGGTCAAGCTCCGGCTTCATAAAACGTTTTTTCTGTCGCACGAAGCACTTACTAACCGCAGCGAACGACGAACCAGTAACAATCGTCCCATAGTGTGACCCTTTACAGGACAAAGATATCATCGAAGAATTATATCAAATATCGCCGGTATATTTACCGCAGATAAACATACTGGCAACATTATATCACTTTAGGTCCGAAGCTAAGGTTTATCGTCAAAGTGAAATGCCTGCGGTAAAGAAGAAGGGAAGTGTTTTGATGCTATCAGCAGACGAGTGACTCAATAGACTTTTGCTATATGTCACCACTCCCCTTCCAGGAGTGTTCTCCTTCTTAGGGGACTCGTCCAGTTCAAAACTGGGCCCTGATGCACCTGACCTCGTTTATTAGTGATTTACTCGTCCACTCCGTAACTTTGCATGGGAACCAGTTGCACCTTATTTATGTTTTTTATTAACCCCTAATAAAAAAGATAAGGTGCAACTCTTCCACTTCGTAACTTCGCAAGTGGACCGGTCGCACCTTATATTTTTATTTGGGGTCAACTCGCAAATTTTGAAACGTTGCATGGGGGACCAGTTTCACCGTATTCTTTTTATTGCTGATTATCTCGTCCACTTTATAATTTTGCAAGGGGACCAGTTTGTAACTTATCTTTTTCGATTAGGCACCAGGGCCATGAGAGTAATGAGTAGCTCGCCGGCAGCACAGAACTCCAGGTATTATTAACCTTATAAACTGAAATAATGTTACGAACCAGTAAAAGTACTAGGCTGGCATGAGTTGTAGGTGGTCTGTTTTGTGTGAGAAGTATTATAATAATTTTTGTGAATAGTAAACGTACAAGACCGATCAGTTGCAGGTGTTTAAATGCATACCCCATTGATATTATGGTATCCTAGTACTTTTGCTGGTAAGCTTTTTAGGTAAAATACCCAGAACAGCCTGCAAGAGCTACCGTATTTTTCCATAGGTAGAAATATAGCTCCGATAATCTCGGGCACAGCCTGGTAGGGGCTTTTAATTTAATCTATTCATTTATACACATTTACAAAGGCCGTGTTTTCGAACTGGACGCTTACGAAATTATGTGATAAAATTACAAACGTAGAAATAAATTAACAAACGGTGTATTAAGTTCATCAGCGTATGTAATTTTATTTATTTATCATTATAAATACAACACAATCAAAAGGATGTAGCACACGTACAAAAGCTACAGGTTGATTTTAAATAAAAAGACCAACGCTTCGTTTGAAAAATTATAAAAGAAAAAGAAATGTATCATCACATTGGAATGATTGATGTATTTTGAGTACCACACCAGGATCATATAGTATATATAATTGTTTTAAATATAAGGAATAAATAACTTAGAAGTAAATAATTAAGTACCTTCATCCAATTAAATAAGTTTTAACCACATAATTGCTTGGAAGCTACCAACATAATTATAAAAGACAGTTTATAACAATCACATTACAATCAATTTACGTAAACATTTTTTTTTTTTTGTAATAACGATTTGGCACACAATTTCACAACTAAGTATCGAAAAGGAAAACACATTTATGACTAGTTAAGTTTAAGTAATATTTAGTTTTCAAGTATTATCTACCATCGTACATGGATATATGGTTTTCTTCATCTTCATCTAAAATGTTAAGTATATTTTGATAATAAAAGAGCTGAAATAGAAAAACATCGTACTTAGCTCAGTTGAGCAATTAACTTTTGATTTCCCGTACAACTAGCTCCATCTTTTGTTGCGTAAAATAACTAATGAATTACATTATTGCATCTATTGGCCACTAGGTGACGTTATTAACAACAAAAAATCATTTCAATAAATTTATAAATGTAAATTCTAATAGCTATAATCTATAAAAATTTGTTGTCACACCATAATAAAAAATTTACGTATTTCATTTCAAAACGAATATAACACAACGATACCTCAAAAGTTCATTTTGTGTAGCATTAAGCAATTTTCTTGCTTTTTTTTTTCATATTAACAGCATTACATTTAACTTTAAATAGTGTGAATTCTATTTAATAAGTAGGACTTAAGTATCTAAAACCATTTCTTAGGGCGACTTTCACCAAAAGTTAAACATGTTTAAAATTTTATTTAGTGTCAATTTAGTGTCAAATTCAATAGAATTTTGACACTAAATAAAATTTTAAACATGTTTAACTTTTGGTGAAAGCCCGCCTTAATAAATATTTTTCTAATTATATGTATAATATTATATGTATCTACGATAAATGCAAGATTACATGACAATGTGCAACTACTGAGGCCAGTCAAAATGGCGCCTGTCAAGTTACTTTTTCGCGGCAAAATATTGTTATCAGGTAAACATCGCTGGCAGAATACACAGGTCACGCGCGTAATTTGTTTATTTCGGGTGGGCTGAAAATGAATCCCAAAATTGGTAACTTGGGTAGCAATTGTGAATAAACATTTTTTAATATAGGTACTATGAAATTCCACGCTCAAGATATACAGGGTGGAATTTTGTAATACCACCTGGAGGGAAAGTACTCTTAATACTGCAGATAGAAAATCTTACTCAAAGGAAACATTCCTTTATTTTTTAATAGAAAGCAAACTGCATTCAAAGATTTTCGAAAATTCTCTTCTCCCACACCCGGGAACCGAACCGGCTAAAATTAAAAAATTATACCCTGTACTTTTATTGCATCGATCGTTAGGGTCAATTATAAGGATAAAATCTCTCTAATAAACATATAAATTAAATGAAAGGAAAACCAGGAAATCTTAAGTTAATTTAATAATTAATTTTTTCGGTTCGATTCCCGGGTGTGGGAGAAGAGAATTTTCGAAAATCTTTGGATGCAGTTTGCTTTCTATTCAAAAATAAAGGAATGTTTCCTTTGAGTAAAATTTTCTATCTGCAGTATTAAGAGTACTTTCCCTCCAGGTGGCATTACAAAATTCCACCCTGTATATCTTTCAGCACAAAAACAGAAGACGAATACTTCTTTTTTGGGCAATCGTGAAAAATACGAATAAACGAGGCACTCTTAAATGAGATTTATATTGTAATAAGGCTTAATCGACAGGCGACCAACGGCCTTCAACAGATGTAATTACTGGCCAAAGTAGTTCTGAATATCAATCGTTAAAGTTGTACTTGGTGTAATTGTCTTCGTGGTTATGGAAACCTTTGTGCTTGACATACCTCCCTTCAATGGTGGTTTGCACGCAGCTGTTGCATCCCAGCCGTTTGCGATCCCTACACGTCCAATTGATCGTGTTCTGGTATCGATTGTTGATCCAATACTTGTTGTCGTTATAGATCAAGACCATACTGCCAGATCTGTGTGATGGGAGGTAGTAAATACCTGAAAATAAAACCTTCCAACTTTATTACCAGTACAAAAACCAATATTAATTCTAGTATGATGCGCTAGAGTTGGAACATATTCAAGGGGATTAAAAATTCGTGCGTCTAAATAAAAGGCTTCTTACACAGTTGCGAATGTGGTCAGTATTTAGTATCTAGTATCGCACAGCTACATCGCACCTGTGTTGTGAAGCCCTAATGTAGGGTAGTATGCAAAAGTAATTGAATACAAACTTAAAATTAAAACTTTCTCTATATTTACAATATTTTCTACAACAGATTCTAAACCATGAAATAAAAACAAATTGCTTGAGTTTCATTACATCACTATCAGCTCAACAATTATTGTTTTCTTAATATTGATGTTTTCGATTTAATAATATTCCCTTTACAATTTTTCTATGTAACAATACTTAATATTTTATTAGCAATTTCATCGGGTAAATATTTTTCTACGCTAATCACATACACAGATTAAGGCGGGTCAATAAAACCAACACACGTTTATCAGAATACTGTATTTCCTAAAATAGTCACAAACAGTTGTCCATCTAGTTACTAGCAGGTCCCTACAATAGAAACATGCGTTAGAAAAACACGTCATTACAATAAGTACATCACAATTTTTATAAAATAAAAAAATATATAATAAAAAAATACTTGTAAAAATAAAAATAAAGATCACTGTAGTGATTTATTAAAGAAATGTTTTTCTCTTATATATCTACCGTCGTGACACTGACGCAAACGGGGAGGATCGTGGATATGTCTGCCACGAAATATCGATATGTAATCTCTTCCGTCTAGGCCTTTGTAAGTGATGACGTCAGCACGACACCCGTGAACGTCTCTTGAGGAACAGTACCATTGCTTCTTCCCATGTGCTTGATGGTTCTTCATATAAAATGTGAACCCGTTGAGTATTAACAGCCCCGCACCCGTCCTCCCAGGAATGAACTGCGCTGGCACTGTGAGCAAAACCATACCTTTTTAATAAAATTTTACCATGATACCAAATAAAACAACATGTTTACTTTTAAAATTATTTAATTTTCTATGTGATTGTGCATGCCTTCTCGAAAAACCAATTTTGAAAATGTTGAAATTCCATTTCGAGAAAACATGCACAACATAATACCTTGTAGAATATTAAAATCTAAGGGATCAGGGCAGGGAAAGGTGAAAGGGTAGGTAAATAAGTAGACCAACAGTATCCATCATCTTTATTTAAATATTTTGATTTTGTTTTTTTTTTTATTTATTTATTCAAAAAAGTTTACAAAAAATCCTTACACACTAAGTAAATAAAAGTAAAAAAAACAAAAAAAAAACAATTTTTTTTTTTTTAGGTGATATTAATCAAATTGTATGATTAATTATTTTTTTTAATTTTTAGGTAATGGCAATATGGTTATTAAAATAATAAATTTCTTCGTAAATTTTAAAAACTTTAAGAAGGTGAAGGAGTTCTAAATGTTAATGCAGATGTTTATACAGCAAGTACATGAAAATGGCTAGTGTTTCAGAAATTTCTTTTTCTAGATAATACAAATGTTCAAGAAGAATATTTTCAACTAAATAAATAAATTAAAAAGGATAAATAATAAGGTTGGTTGTTTTGGTTTTTGCTGGGAATTGAACCCTTGTCAGAAAGTATTGAACTCATATTTTATTTCATTACTCATCCACACGTATAGATGACCCAAGGACTTCTACTATCAGTAGCCTAGCCTTAGCCACGATGTTAGGGTGGTCTAATTGATAAATGGGCTATAATATTATTTTAGGGATGTACCTATTGACAAACTCGCAAAATAATACAACATTCAACATTTTGGTTGACAAATAAATCACTATCTGTTCCATAAATTCACTTGACTCAAATATTTTGGGAGTTGGACCCAAGTTCTAATTGGTAAGCTTTTACTCTGTCTACCTATTTACTCAATTCATATATTTCAGTAAGTCTAATTTAGGTACTAATTCCTCTGCTCTTGAGCTCTCTATACTTGCCAGTTAAAATGCTTAGAGTATTCAGTCTATTTACTCAATTAAATTACTTTGGGATTCTAACCCAAGTACTAATTGCTCTGCTTTTGAGCTCTGCCTATTTTGTCAATTCAAACCCAATGGGAGTCTAACCCAAGGAAGTACTTATTGAATAGCTTTCGAGCTCTGTCTATTTACTCAATTCAAATACTTTGGGAGTCTAACCCAAGTACTAATTGCTCTGCTTTTCAGCTTCTTGCCTATTTAGTCAATTCAAATCTAATGGGAGTCTAACCCAAGGTAGTACTATTGAATGGCTTTTGAGCTCTATTTATTCAATTCAAAAACTTTAGGAGTCTAATGCTAGTACTAATTCCTCTGCTTTTCAGCTTTGCCTATATTTAGTCAATTCAAATCCAATGGGATTCTAACCCAAGGTAGTACTATTGCATGGCTTTTGAGCTCTGTCTATTTATTCAATTCAAATACAATGGGAGTCTAACCCAAGGAAGTACCTACTTATGGAATGGTTTTAGAGCTATTTACTTATCAATTCAAATGATATGGGAATCTAACCCAACTTTTAATTATAAGATGAATTTTGAGCCCCGTCTAATCACTCAATTTAAATTCTTTGGGAGTCTAACCCAATTACTAATTGTATAACTTTTGAGCTCTGTACACTTATTCAATTCAAATACTATGGGAGTCTAACCCAAGTACTAATTGTATGACTTTTGAGCTCTGTCTACATAATTCAAATGATATGGGAGTCTAACCCAAGTACTAATTGTACAACTTTTGAGCTCTGTACACTTATTCAATTCAAATACTATGGGGGTCTAACCCAAGTACTAATTGTATGACTTTTGAGCTCTGTCTACTAATTCAAATGATAATTATGGGAGTCTAACCCAAACACTAATTGTATGACTTTCGAGCTCCGTCTACTTACTTAATTCAAATGATATATGAGTCTAACCCAAGTACTAATTGTATGACTTTTGAGCTGTCTACTTACATAATTCAAATGATATGGGAGTCTAACCCAAATACCTAAATACTTACTGAATGGCTTTTGAGCTTGGTCTATTTATTCAATTCAAATGATATGGGAATCTAACCCAACTATTAATTGTAAGATGAATTTTGAGCTCTGTCTAATCACTCAATTCAAATTCTTTGGGAGTCTAACCCTTACCAATTACTAATTGTATAACTTTCAAGCTCGGTCTATTTATTCAATTTAAGTACTATGGGAGTCTAACCCAAGTACTAATTGTATGGCTTTTGAGCTCTGTCTATTTATTCAATTCAAATACTATGGGAGTCTAACCCAACGAAGAACTTATTGCATGGCTTTCAAGCTTGGTCTATTTATTCAATTCAAGTACTATGGGAGTCTTACCCAAGTACTAATTGTATGCCTTTTGAGCTCTGTCTATTTATTCAATTCAAATACTATGGGAGTCTAACCCAAGGAAGTACTTATTGTGTGGCTTTCCAGCTTGGTCTATTTATTCAATTCAAGTACTACAGGAGTCTTACCCAAGTACTAATTGTATGCCTTCTGAGCCCTGTCTATGACTCAATTCAAAAGTTATGGGAGTCTAACCCAAAGAAAAACATACTGAATCGCTTTTGAGCTCTGTCTATTTATTCAATTCAAACACTATGGGAGTCTAACCCAAGTCTAAAAGCTCAGTTTTTGAGTACTTTCGGTTTGCTCAATTTATGCATTGGGAGGTAAACCAGAGTACTAATTAGATGACGTCTATGATCAATTAAACTTCGACACCTCAGAAGGTAGTTGGACCTAATAGTTCAAAAATATTTGTAGTAAAACTTCCAAAATATACAATAACAGACAAACACACTTAGTACAGCATTCGCACATTTGCATCAATAGCAAAATAGGGTACTTCTTATGGCACATTTAAACCACATGTGGTTTTAATGGAAGAACGGTCACATGTGGGGTTTGAACCCACTATCCAACTGTCAGCACTTTTCACATAATATTGTTATTAATAAAGTAGTTCTGTAAAATGCGATGGAACTTCCACCCATGCAATTTATTCATGAACTTAATTTACTTTTGTACAAACTTGTCGTACGGGAACGTACAATACAGTCAAAATGGGGTTTGAACCCATTTTGTCAAAATCACACATAACTTCAACCCAAAGTGTGTTCAAGGTCGCAGATATTAGGTCATCTTCACAGTCATAAACTCTTTTTTATCAAAAATTGCTTACTTACCTTAATTTGTTTGACTTTCAAACAATATGTAATTGCTATAGGAAAGAATCCTTAATAATGTTCTTGTTTCCGTTACTTACAAAACAACCAAAATATTTGCAAGAATTTCTTGATTTATACTAAAGTATTGTTTAATTACTTTATAATTCAATTAAGCTATCTTTTTGAGCATTTGTGTATTGATAATAAATCAACAGTGAGAAGTATGTCATTGTAAGTTCCCGTTAAATCTGAGTTTAACAAAACATGAAACTTGAGATGGTATTTTAATAACAGAATATTAACTAAAACAGTTTAAATGAATGATAGAAATCTAAATTATCCATTTAAACTATATTTATCAGCCATTTTCATGCACATAAGTCGCGTTAGGACTAAAATATAGACATCTGCTTTTATTGTAGATGCATTTTACACTTCTTATATCTTTTTATCTTAAAGACGCCAGCAGTCGCATTCAACGAACGATTCCATTAGAAGTCCTTCCATAGAAAACTTACTCGCTACTACTCACCGAACCGCAGCCAGGATTTGAGGACATGGTCCTCATAATAGCGGGAAGAAAAACTAACCTCACCAAAACACTTCACAGCACAATATTACTATATTAACACCACATTTAACACCAATAGCAAATGAAATAAGAACACAGCACTGATTAACACTAATAAGCAATAGTTTTCAACGCGTATTGAAACGAAAATATATACAAAACACTAAAAAACAATTTGTCATTTTCAAGAGTTGGGATTATCAAACACAAACGCGTATGGCATGCACGTTGCATTGTATTTCACGGGTCGAAAGTTTTTCAACGCGAACGCGGAACACTCAATCTCGATGCACTTGAAGAAAATAAACGGAATAACACATTAAAAACAACAATAATCACTTGGCATCGAGAGAGTTATTTTGACATTTATTTAAGAAATACCGTCACAGTCGTTCCTATTTCGTATCTGAAGCTTGGTTTTTCGAATCGACCTCGAAAGTTCTATCTCTCTTGTCTTTTACTATACACACAGGTTAGAATGAGATGAAAATTATGTGGAACAAACAAGTATGGATACGAAATAGACGTTAAAACCAGATCAACTTTTTATCTTGAGAGTCAATAGGCAAAGAAACCTACTCATATTCAGCCTAATGCTAATGCCTTATTCTTTGTATTTATTTTTTGTAAAAAAAAAACTAATAGTTTCGAATATTGCAAGTGTAATCGTTGTTGTTGCTTCCTCATTTCGTTATTAAATACAAAGTGATAATATTTTGTATCTCATCTCATCTATAATTTTGTAAAAATAAAACCAAAGTACAGCTTGACAAATTAGAATAGAGTAAAGCTTGGCCAGAACGGGTTGAAATGGAACTAAATTTTTTATTTCTGACAGCGTTTACAATCTTTGATATTTGGTGTAAACAAAGACCGCAGGTTTGTTAGATTTATTATTGTATTGTCTTTAGGGCTTTGGCAACTGTCGTAAATGGCAACACAGCCACATTATATTTTTAGTACAGATAGCCAGCACATCGACCTACCTCAATCTGTAAAAAGTCTGTAATAGATTTTCAACCTGAAGGTTAATGTTCGATTGGTAAAATTCAGGTAGGTTGACCTGCAGACTGGCGTCTGCACTACGACATAGCGGCAATGTACCTACCTAGACAACGAGAAAAGTTGTGGTACACACGACACGGCTACATGTTAAGCCGTACAAAACCAGTATAAGTTGATCGTTGTATACGCGAAACGATTATACAATGCGAGACCACGATAAACTGGTTTATATAGCTTGATGTGTACTTGTGTAGCCGTGTGTACTAAATTTTATTAATGCTAAAATTCATGAATTTTGATACATTTGGATAAATGTAGGTATATGATTATTATTGTGTCTACGATTTTGATTGAATTCACATTTTACTCATTCACAGTCACAGTCGGGGCCCCTTGGGAGGATTTTGATTGGTATACATTAAATGGGCCCCGACACTGGCCCCGACTGTGACTGTGAATGAGTGAATTCTTAACTACTGGGCTTGTTTCTTTCTTTTTAGTTTTTTACGCAGTCGGGTTTTGTTTTTTTTGTATAGTAATTAAAGGTAGTACGATTTTGAGTAGCTCTATTGAAATGTGCGCGCAGCGTCACGTCTCGGTCAAAGCTGAGCTGACCAGCAAAAAGTAACTCTATATATTAAATAGATAAAAACCCTATAGAAATAGAACGCGCGAGTCGAACGGACTGCGTAGTAAGTTTTTTGTTGTATTTGGTGAGTTGGTCTTAGTACTGCTTCTGCCATCTACCATTCCTTCATTAAATCAGAAGAAGTGTTGGTTTAGTTTGTCTTAAAGTTGATAGATGTCACTGAATGAAATACTTTGGGTTCATCCATGGGTATACTCATGGCTATAAAAACAATAGCATTTACATTTTGCTAATCTTGTTTAATGTTTTGGATTTTTTATATAAAATTATGATAAAAATATGGTCTGTGATAATTATGATGAACTAATTTCAATGATTCGAACGAAACTTTTTGTGATTTTAGTTTCTGAATAATTTGATAGATGTCGCTAAATAGAATATTTTGAGTTGTTGTTTTTTCATCAAAATAAATGTTTAGAAAATTAAATAAGGTTACACAGTGTAGCGAGGTTTATTTAGAAAAAAAAAATCAAGTATTTTAAAACTTTTTTAAAAAGTTTTTAAAGAATTAAAATTAAATGGTAGACAGATGGCGCTTTGTGGTGCCTCTGCATTGTTCTTCTCATAGCATTTGAATCTATTGACAATACTACAGCTAAACTTCTTCTAGCACCGTACGTCTTTGTGACGGGGCCTCCTCCCCCTCCCTCTAGAGGGCCAAAGCCTGTCGAGGTCGCAGGACTTATCTCATTACCTTGACCCCGGAACGTAAAGGGCTATTGAAGGACACCGTGGATTTAGTCAGTACGAGTCTGACAGTCCCTCTTGCCCTGCCCTGTGTGGGAGGACTCATTTGATGATTTAACCACGATAAAAACAGCGTGTTTCACCGACTACTTACCACATCACTGCTTAGGCTTACCATCAATAATTATAACATTAAACTATAATAGTTATGTTTTTTTTTAATGGGTTCGCATTCATCCACTAGGTGAGATACCCAGTGGTTGCGGGACTGCCTCATCAGGTAACCGTGATCCTGGAACGTAAAGTTCATTCAAGGACACCTGGATATGAATCTGTCCGAATCTGACTGCCCCTCCCGTCTCGCCCGTTTGATAAGTCTACCTAAAAGCGGATAAGTACCTACTTATTAGATATCATACAAAAAGTAACCGACTTCAAAAGCAACAACAACAAAAAATGATAAAATAACCCACAAAATAAAATAGGTACTTAGGTACACGAAAACTGGGCAGTTCTCCTACCGTCGAATCGATAACCTCCTTTTCTTTTAATTCGGTTAAAAATAGGATAGAGCTAAGCAAACTTAAAAATAAATAAAATAGTGTACTCTGGATTTACAGTTACTGCTAAAAAGAATACCACTAAATCCCGGTGGGAACAAGTGCTAGGTTTAGCTGGACGGACGGACACAGGTATTGGATTTTAATCGGTTAAAAAAGATAAAGGAATAAAAGTAAACTAGAGCGGTTCCCGCGCCCCCTGGCGAGCGCCACCGGAACGCCAAATATCCGCTTCAATCAAATTCACTGTCCGTGTTTGTCTATTTCGGAAATAGAGATGCTCTGGATATGGTAGGGATGTAGGGTAAAGGGAGATTATTTGGTGAGACAGGCAACTCAGTGATAGAGTCTTAAAAGTCTCTCATAACGTTACTTATGCATGCAGTAATGTGAAATGATGCAACTAGTTCACCATTAAAGTGGACAAGATGTAGTGACATATCATTTCGCAATACAGCATGATAGGGAAAGCTTTTGAGAGACTTTTAAGACTTTATCCAATGATATTATAAAGTACCTTTTTACTTATAATATCATTGACTTTATCATTGAGTTGCCTGTCTCACTAAATAATCTCCCACTACCTTACGCATATTTTGTTTTACAGATATTTTTAATTATAGTGATAAGCCGGGAACCACTATAATGGGCATTTTTCCATTAGTCAGCTAATGGAAAAACGCCCATTTTGGGCCACATTGGGCTTACCACATGAACAAGCTTCACCACAGTTTTCAGATTTACAAGTATTTAAGTTAAAAATTTTGTAAATGCATCTAGGATGCAAAAAACATTAAAATTTCTAGTTTATGGCAACGTCATAATTAACAACAAAAGCTATATTATTTAACTGTATAATTCTAAGTATCTACCTAATTTTATCATTACGATTCCAAAGTTGTTGTAAGTAGGTTGGTAAAGAAGGAAATCAAAGAGAATTTATTTACTTGATTAGGCACCAAACCACGGCACAAAAGGTTCAGGAATTCAACAAGGGACAAGATGAAGATTTTTTCGTGTGTGAAATAAAATTAGAGATATTTTCAGTCAAGCGTAAAAGAAGAACAAACAGACAAGACGTTCTTTTTACACGATCGTTTTTTACGTTCACAAATGAAAAGGAGACATTATAATAAAAAAAATAAACAGTCGAATTTTTTCTTTCTACATAATTAGTCTAGTGGTCGAGGTTCTGGGTTTGGTTACCAGGTCGAGCATGATTAGTGATGTTACAGGTATTTTTTCTCAGTAGGTAGCTGTTGAACCTATTGGACTTAGGGCTGATTTTTCAATAGCCAGATAACCTCTAACCACAGAGTACTTTTATTAATAGGGCATAGAGATCTAACTTCACGGGTTTTTCGGGCAATGGACAACAGCGACATCTAGTGTTCTCCGACGACAACTTTTCTGTATATAGTTATATATCGACGCTTGAAAGGCAAAAGTTACCAAGCGACATTTTGGGCGATATTGAGTTATATATATCATTGAAATCAGAAAATTTTTCTGCGTCGATTGATCCTACTGTCGTACCGCTAGGAAGACTTTTGCTGTCGCTTGGTAACTTAAAAATGTACAAATTTTCATTAATTTCGGCGACTAAGCGACCAAAATTTTACCGATTTATGAATAAACTTCACTTGGTAGATATTTGATTTCAAGTTTTAACACTTAGTAACTTTTGCCTTGACTTGAATTAATGCGATTTAACATTTAGTATTTTTTACTTTACGGTATCTGTTGTGTGAGCATTGCGTAAGAAATTTTACCTGATTATTATTTTATATTTTTCTTCATTTAAGACTTTTTAACACACCTTAATGATGTATTCATTTTCATTTAGTATTTTCTTCCTAAATACAGTGTAATTTAAAACGTAATATAGTACTATTTTACCTGCCTAAAATAAATAAATTTTGTCGTTTGGTAATATTTTACCTGCCGTTTTTTTTACTGTTTTTGTCACTTAGATAACTATTTCCGATATGAAATTTGTACAAAAATCAGTTTGTTCCCGTTGCACCTATTTTGTTTTGTCGCATGAACGCGTTGCAAATCAGATCATGAATGGCTGTTGGTCAAATAATTTTGAATATTCTTCACTCAACTGTCGCTAAGGCAAACCGCGTGATCGCGGGCATCGCACGTAGTACGTCGCGTAGCTCGAAATATTGATGTATCACCTACTCGTCTTGCTTATCATAAGTTCGAAAAATATTTAACCGAATTTCATTTCACGTAAAACTTTTCGCCGTATCCCAGCGGTTTCTTTTTCTTGTTCCATTATGGAACTACTGGTTTTTTTATCCAAGTAGTTCCATGGAACTGGTTTTCTGTTCATGCAATATAAAATAAGTCTCATAAGTTAAATTACAGTTAAATTGTTATGGCAATTCGAGTACATGAAATTAATTTACGAAAATTTTTAGGTGACGAGATTAATAACAGTTCAATCGTAGAAACTGGAAACGGTATGAAACTGAAAAGAAACTGCTCTAAGTCTTTTATACCCCGCCGTGCAAATAGACCTCAGAAACTTTCCGACATCACTCTCAACCTCATGACTGAACGACGCTTATTAAGACTACGGACTTTCGGTGACGCCGAGTCATATAGGCAGATCAATAGACAAATTCAAAATAATAATATAATATTCCACAACTATCACACAACGTCATCTAGTCCCAAGCTAAGCAGAGCTTGTGTTATGGGTACTAGACAACTGAAAAACATACATATATATTTCTAAATACATACATATTATAGATAAATTACACCCAGACACAGAACAAATGATCGTGCTCATCACACAAACATTTGTCCTGGGTGGGAATCGAACCCACGACCTCCGGCATAGCAGTCAGGGTCACTAACCACTAGACCAACAGGCCAGTCAAAAATCCTTGCGGCACGGTGATCTCTTTAATACTAACGACATTAAAGAGACGACGAACGACGACTAAGAAAATGTTTGCAAGAGATGTATCTATAGGGCAAAGCCAGCTGACAAAGCTGAAACGAGAAGATGCAAAGAATGCAGAGGTATTGAAGTAGGTCGAAAACCTTTATGCGCAGCTATAAGCTTCGGTCCCCAAACCTGTTAGCAGCGTGGCCACAGATCCAAGGGCCAAACTAACCCGACACCACATTAAAGCCATCGTGGGCATTAGCCTTTACGAAATTAGGATGGCCCCTAATCAGCTGAAAATAATAAGGCGCCGAGTGAAGATGGAGTCATTTCAGGGCTTTTGAAAGTGGGTGGAAATTGGTGGTTCTTTTCTTTAAGAAGGATGACAACACCTTATTAAGAAATAACTCGCTCTTGAGCCACGTTTATAAGTTTTTTTCGAAGGAACATCATCACGAACCGTCTGGACCGCAGGTTTGATGACACAACAAGCCAGTTTCCGAAAAGGTGACCATAGACCACACACACGCTGCGGAAAGTTATACAGAACACCGGAGAGTATAACTTGCCCTTATTTTTGGCGTTTGTGGACTATGAGAAAGACTTTAAATCGGTGGAGATGTGGGCAACTGGGCAGTTCTTGAATCTCTCCAACGATGTCGTATTGACTATCGGTATAACGAAGTGACTAGATGCTTAAACAATACCACTATGTCGGCCCGAGTACAGGTGCAGAGTTGGAAGGCGATTCCTTTGGAAAAAAGCGTAAGGCAGGGAAACGTGATATCATACAGACGTGATAAGTTGTTGACTCGTATATCTACTTGGAATAAACCTAGGCAGGTTGAACTTTAAAAAAGAGGTCAACCGCCGAATTCAACACGGCCGGGTAGCGTTCGGGAAACTGCGTAACGTTTCCTCGTCTAGAATACCTCAATGCCTCATAGTTTTCGGCAAATGTGTGACAACTTATGGCGCCGAAACGTGGTCTCTTACTACGGGCCTCATTAGTATGCTCAAGGTAGCCCAACGAGCTATGGCGAGGGCTATGCTCGAAGTCCCTCTGCCTGATCGAATCAGAAATGAAAAGATTCGTAGCTGAACTAAAGTTGCAGACATAGCCCAGAAAAACAGGAAGTTCAACTGGCAGTAGGCAGACTACATAGCACGCAGAACGATGGCCGATGAGGCCGCAAGGTTCTCGAATGGAGACCACGCCCTAAGGCAACGCTGCTAGGTGGACAGACGATCTGATGAAAATCACAGGATCGCACTAACTGCAAGCAGCTTCCAACCGGACCTATTGGAAATCTATGAGGGAGGCCTATGTACAGCAGTGGACGTCCTACGGCTGATATGATGATGATGAATTTTATTACGATAAACAAGATGAATTTTTGAACTGTGCGTTGATTGCCGTATACAAAACTATGACGAATATCGAAAAACGTTGAAAGGAGTCTCGAGGCCGATTTTGACTAAAACTAAAACTGCATGATTGGCTTTTACAAAATTCAATAATTCTGGCAAGGAATCGAACCCGCTGCTTTTGGAAAAAAAATTGCACCCTGTACTATTACACCATTCGATAGTGTTGCTAATAAGGATTAAATTCTGGGAAGTAATCATATACGGCAAACTGCTGGACAACATCTAATTTTTTTTAAAGTGATAGTAAATCTTCAAGGCAATGACTGTATTCGAAACAACTTAACCGTTTCCTCTTTGAAATAATGTTTTTTTTTTCAACTCAGTAATTTCGTGTACCTAAATACAGTGCGATAGTTGACACGTGTCAAATTCAGTGAAACATTGAAAATTGTGATGATGGTGACGAAAAGCTTTAACCAAAAGTTTTTAATTTTGTGTGTTAAAACCTAAATTTATTGCTACTTATTAAAAAAAACCTACACTAACCTCATTTAATTTGTAACATGGTTAAAATTGGCTGTTAGAAAAATATATTTGTTTTCTATATAGATCATTTTACCTGTAAGTCAATCATGCGCCAATCCAGGATACGCCATCTTGCTTCAAACACAATAATAAAATAATCGGGTTCAGTTAATTTTAGTTGTTTTATCATTAAATTTTGATGTCGGTAAGTAACTTTTGCCTGTTTGTGATTTTGTACAAAATTATTACCAACCGACACTATTTCATAAACTAATGAGAAAATCCATAATCTTTAAATGCCAGATTATTAAGCCTGTAAAATGTATTTAAAATTCGTTGGAATTACGTAGTTATGACTAATAGGTGATTTTATACGATTTTTTTTCCAAAAATAAAAACTTTAAAATGCTCTCCTGTAAAGTTGGCTACATGTCGCTTGGTAATTTTTGCCTTTCAAGCGTCGATATATATATAGGTATATACACAGCTTGCTCATTCCTTTTAGTGTTTTAATTGACTAATAATACATTAGTAAAAAAATAAAACATATTTGTTTAGTAATTTTATTTATTTCACCAACTATGAGGCCTTTTACAGTGTTTTTTACAGTAATTTCTAGCCACTTGATATTTAGGTATCGATGTCACTGATAGTATCTTGCTTTCCAGTGAGAATTTTATTAGCTTGGAAATAACACACGGATACACTACTTTAGAATAGGACCAAAAGCAGAAAATGCAGGAAAATAACGAGCCGCACCAAACGAGAATCCAAATTTTTCTGCTAAGTGCAATGTGACACTGACATTTTATTGACGTATTGAAAAGACATCGCACCTTGCAACAAAGTCACAAATAGCCAAAACTGCAAAATCGACCTAAGTATCCAAATTGCGGCGGTAAGACCCCTCTTTGAGGAGTGGCTGGAGAGAAGTCATGGCGTCCTGACCTACCGCTTGACGCAGGTCCTCACTGGACACGGAAGTTTCGGGAGGTACCTGTGTCTGATGCGAAAGGAGGAGACGCCTGGGTGTGACCACTGCGAAGATCGCCCGGAGGACACGGTGGAGCATACGGTGCAAGACTGCCCAGCTTGGGCGGAGCACCGACGTGTCCTCACGGCTGCGATAGGCGGAGACCTCTCGCGCCCGGCATTGGTTGCGGCCATGCTGCGGGGCGAGACGGAGTGGGAAGCGGTCAGCTCCTTCTGCGAGGCAGTAATGCTCGTAAAGGAGGAGGCAGGCCGCGAGCGAGAGAGGACAGCGTCCTCCCTCCGCCCCAGCCGCAGTGGTAGGCGCCCACGGCGACGGACGTCGCTCGATGATCTCCGGCCACCGTAGGCGCGGGCATGCGGGCAGCGAGTAAAGGGCAACTCGCTGCCCGACCAAGGACCATGCCCGGGTCGACGGCGCGTTGTGTCCCACGCGCGCCTCAAAGAGCGTCAGCATAATGACGGGGCCCCCCTCTCAGAGGGCCAAAGCCTGCCGGGGTCGCGGGATTATTCCCTTACCATAACCCCGGAACTTAACAGGCTATGAAGGACACCGTGGATTTTAGTCAGTAGAAGTCTGATAGTCCCTCCCGCCCTGCCCGGGGTTGGAGGACTCATTTGATGATTTTACCACGCTAAAAAAAAAAAAACAAGTATGCCAAATTGTTTCTAATGGTGAACGCACATTTAGCCGCACCGCAGTCTCCGCAGTCTGTTCTCTTACCCAATTCTTTGTATGAAGTTCTATGATCCCTCGCACACCGCATCGCAAATTCAAAGAATTCGGTAAGAAAACAGACTGCGGAGACTGCGGTGCGGCTAAATGTGCGTTCACCATAAACCATGCCTTTACTTGGGGCAACAAAGACATCCGCGAAAGTATCTCGAAACTACACTAGATGGCAGAAGCGCCTTTGTGTTTATTGGCGGTTTTTCCGTGCGTTTTGGGCCGACACCGTTTCATTGTAAGTAGTGCCCCCTCGCCCGCGACTTTATTGAGGTCTTTTTTCGCTCAAAATCTTGGAGCAACAAAGGCATAAAACATAACAGTCATAAAACTAAATAACTTCTGGTGCAACAAAGTCACAGTTCAGGACATTTTTTTTTGTTATATTTTCTTTTAATAAGATTTCTTTGGCAATTAAATACAAGATTTTTACGTATAAGTATAGCCAACTAAAAGACAATAAATTAAATGTGAAGATTTCAAACCTTCTTTAGATAGTTATCCAGAACCGAGGAAAAACATGCAAAAAAAAAATTAAAAGTCTTCTCCTGTAAAATTTAAAAATGAGCTGCTACGTCTTTGTTCCACCGAAGGTGCGAATGAGTGAAAATTAATGTTACCAGTAGGTAGCCCAAATAATTATAGAATTCTATTAATAATTTGGGAAAATATCGAAATAGAAAAACATACTTATATAAATATTGAAAAAAGACAGGGACATCATTAAACTAGAAACGTAATAAAATACATGATAAATAGTAGTATAAAGCTACAGTAGCGACATCTATAGTCAGCAGAGCGCAACTCTCGTATTATAATACTACTAAATTAAAAAATACATCTCTAAGAAGATTTATAAGTTACATTTGGTACTCCACAATTTTTTAGTATAATGATCTAAGTCATGCCAGGCTTTTAGTTAGAAGATTGATGACCCTGCCTCTAACTGAGGAATAAAAATGGCGGTTTGACAGCTTCTCTATAGAAAATATGTCAAACCTTTATTTTAATTCTTCAGTTAGAGGTTAACTGGCTATTGAAAAATCAGCCCTTAAACATACCTAATTAAAAAAAATATATAAAATGATGATTCCTTTTTTTAGGGATGTCATTACATTTGATATTACGTCAAATGAGTCGGTCCCGGGATGCAGCGGATGGGACATTCAGACTCATACTGACTAAACATCATCCTGTTTCTTCAGTTACCATCTGCGTTCCTGTACTCAGTAACCCCTGTTCAGTTCGACGATACATGTAGTTTTCTACGTAAGATACAGCTTTGCCTAACCTTTCAAAGTTATACAGGTTTGCCTGACGGGGTCGCCGAACTGTCCACACAGGAAAACGTGATCCCGAAACGTAAAGGGATATTGAAGGTTGATTTTAGTCAGTAGTAGTTCAGTACGAGTCTGAAAGTCCTCGGGACTCAGGGCGGGAGGACTCATTCCATGATATCAGCAAAAAAATCAGATTTGATGTTATAGTTATCCATTTCCGGCTAGTATATAAAATCAAGCGAAATGAATTGTTTGTAATGATGAAATTGTATGAATTGCAGTCTGCAAAATATTTTTGCCGAAACTGCATTTTCGGTTATTCCAGTTTGTATTGGAAACTGTAAACAAGCGAAACAAATGGATCTGTTTGCGGAATATTTATTTATTGGAATTTATTACCCACTTTGTAAAATTGACACTCGTTATTATTGCTATTGGAGATATAAAATTACTCAGGGTTGCTCTTTTACGGTACACCACAATATATTTTCAAATTACATTGATGGGTGCTTAAACAAGAATTCAATCGTTGCCCTAAACATAGGTGCCCTAAAAGTCATTGCTCAAACGGGAATGCATCATCTTATGGCTGCGAAGACCATAAACAATCCCGAAGCAAATATGTTTTGTGTTTTCAATTTTTCATTTTAATGTCATTAGCAATATACCTTTTTTGGGTTTGGCACTGATTAAAATCCACCCTATTCCATCAATTGCCCTTAACGTTCCAGGGTCACGGTAACCTGCTTAATGAGTCTCGTGACACTGGCAAGCGTTTAACTCCGTGGACACCCTGTCAGTTTGCTGACAGCTTCTTGAGGTGTGCGTGGAACATGACGCTCCAGTGACGGCTTGGTCCTTGATCGGGCGGCGAGCTACCATTTAGGCTGCCTGTCCATTGATGCGGAGGGAGCTGGCGGTGCTGAGAAACGAGGAAATATTATCCAATAGGATTGCACCATTCTAGAGGGGTGGAGATTTCCCGCAGGCAGCCTTATTCTCGGCCCGGAAGCCCGTGCAGAATTACAACCCTTTTTTTCTTTTATAGCGTGGTAAAATCATCAAATGAGTCCACCCACCCCGGGCAGGGCGGGAGTCAGACTAGTACTGACTAAAATCCGCGGTGACCTTCACGTTAATGAGACCCTTTGTCACGGTAATGAGAGAAGTCCCGCGACCCCGGCAGGGTTTGGCCCTCTAGAGGGGAGAAAGTTTGAAGTTCGCCATGTTAAAGTCATGACAATTTTTGTCAAAATTAAGCATGTTTCGGAGGAGATTCAAAATTATCTACAGACCTATTAATAACTTTGGCCTCCTAACCGGTTTAGATACACACCTGAAACTAACAGAACAATGTCCAACTTTCAGACCTAACCCAATATCAACATATCTCAAAATTCGAGGCAACAACAGCAAATTCAATATATTTTTCTCAATGAATACCTACCAACGAATGAAATATAAAATAAAGTCTTCAAACGAATGTACGAACGTACTCCCCATTCAGAAAGGAATTCAATACATTTTTCAGCGCTGAATTTTTGATATCCTGTATCGGATTTGTATCTGACGTTTTAGCCTTCGCATGATATCGATTCAAAGGTATGGACGGCACCATTCAATACTTTCACCTTTGTAGTATACCGACAGAAAACTATTTAGTAAATAGTTTTTTTTGAAGTACCATCCATAGAGGTCGCTCTTTTGTTGCCAGAATAGCGAGGTATTTTTATTGAATTCGCTTTTTTAGCACAAACATTTTAATACCTTTACCCAGGTGTTTTTTTAGGGCATAAAGGTATCCTACCTTTTATCGTCTTGACGTACATTATGTGCTAGCGGTAAGAATGGGTCTATTCTATGTTATTACAGTCAGTGTTTTGGGTATGATCACCTATTTTTTTGCTATATACTGGCTGGTTACGTTTCTTAAAGCAATTATGTTTAGATTCTGTGAACTCTGAGAATTATCTAATTAAGTAAAGAGCATTTCTTTTCTCACCCACTTTTTATTTTTGGGTTATAGCTTGAGAATTATCTAATTAAATAAAGAGCATTTCTTCTCTCACCCACTTTTTATTTTTGGGTTATAGCTTGAGAATTATCTAATTAAATAAAGAGCATTTCTTCTCTCACCCACTTTTTATTTTTGGGTTATAGCTATCTTATTTTTTTTATTTCGCATATCCATCTATTAATATATAAGTCCAGGGTCGTAAAACCAGGCGTGAAAGAGTAACAAACATACCTACATACACACATACATCCTCACAAACTTTCGTAAGTAAGTATTTATAATATTAGTAGGATTAGTAGAGTGTCCAAAGTTTGTCAACATTCATAATAAGTTAGAATTGGTTCATCTAGTATCAAGAAATCTTGATCTTTGTTATTAGTTAGTCCCAGTATTTGGTCGGTCGATATGGCTGTAGCTAGTACAGTCACAAGCGTGGACATGTATACTGACTGGCCTGGACTGGACCACTAGACCAACAGGCCAGTCTAAATCTTAATGATACAATCGTAATTCCATTATAATCACTTTTGAGTTCAGACAAGTTTTTAGTAGCGGGACTGCCTCATCAGGAAACCGTGATCTTGGAACGTAAAGGGCTGTTGAAGCATCACCGTGGATTTTAGTCAGTACAACTCCAACAGAAGGGTATGAGGACTCACTAGCTGATTTTAACACGTAAAAAAGGTAAGTCTAAATAAATATTGGTGGTGTTGACTGTACTTGGACTAGCCCGGGATTTCACGACTTTGATTAAGTATGCCGCTGTTTTAACTAACCAGTTACTGTTGTGATTGAATCACAAACCGAGACGGAATAATGAAACGAACAAGTTTTGGGACGAAGAAACAAGGAATTTCAAATAGAGAGGGTTTTTGAAATTAATTGCAGCGAGGTCCTTTTTTATTCTTAAAAAAGGGGTGAGTTTTAGAAATGATGTTGTGGGTTTACCCTTATGTTTAAATTAAAATACGATACCCCAGTCCCAACTCTAGGCGACATCTAAATGTAATGGCTAAATATTTATTGCATTTGCCTAGTGCCAAAACAGTTTCCGTTCATTTAAGCATAACTTTTAAATGGTTACGTGTATATTATATGTGTGTATATTTTTACTTAGTAGGTATATTTTATAAGATTTCTCAGTAAAAAGTAAAAAAAATATATTCATTATGGCTGCTAAATGTTAAAGTACCCATTGTAATATACCCATTAATAAATTAATATTCGAGGTAGCCGAACAAATTGAGCGCTGAATTCACTCTTTACTGTTTTCAGGCATTTTAGATACTTCAAACATCAATTTATTTTTGTAATCTCCCTTCGTTTTAGGGATTATAAAAATATCTTGTAGAATCTAGCCTAAACCTTCGAGTTAACAAACATGGCAGTCATTTTCAAATGACTTGTTTTACAATAGTCATTCAATATTAAATGCTGGTAGCCTACCATGTCTTGAGGTTGTAGGAGAGAGATAGCGCTAGACTACTTATAAATAGCTCTGTCCCTTTCCCACAGCCTAATCTGAAACTGGTTCTTATTGTGATACGATTAGGTTCAACTTGTCAGTTTTGGATCCATAATTTGAGAAATCAACAAAAATTAACAAAAACCTAAAAAGTTTTCAACTTTGTCTACACCGATTACTCCGAGGTTTCTGGTCCGATTTTGATGATTATTTTTTTGTTATACATTCGCCTGTGGCTCAGTCGAGAATTCCGCGTCGAATGCTACAATAATAAACTATTACCACTTCTGTCAAAATGTACAATTATCAAATAGATAAATAGCTTCTTCACTTTAATCTTACATCAACGACAAAGAAAGCGCTCTAATCGTTCATTAACTACAGACTTCTTCAGGTCTTCAACTTAATCAAGCGTCATTTAATTAATCTTAACTTATAAAGGGCTTTATTGAGGTACTTCACGGCAGACGGGTCTCGCAAAAACGCAGCCTAACTAATGACTGCTACACACGTTACGAAAAATCGTTACGATTGGACGGCACAGTTCCAACTGCTATGCTGCTATGCTATTCTGCTGACTGCTATGCTGGGGGTCGTGGGTTCGATTCCCACCCAGGACAAATGTTTGTGTGATGAGCACGATCATTTGTTCTGTGTCTGGGTGTAATTTATCTACAGGGTGTTTTTGAATTCGTGGGCAATACTTTAGCTCCTCCATACATTTATGGTGTCTTATCTGGAATAGATATATGGAACAGATGATTTTAGTTTCGAAATTTCATGGTTTGTCCCATAGTAAAAATTGATCATTTTCACAAGTACTACGAGCCCCTAAAGTATTGCCCACGATTTCAAAAATATCCTGTATAATTTGTAAGTATTTATTTAGCAATAAAGTATGTTTGTCAGTTGTCTCGTACCCGTAACACAAGCTCTGCTTAGCTAGATAGCGTTGTGTGATAGTCGTGGAATTATTAGAATATTATTATTATTTGTGTATCCTTCCCTGCATCACAACCATTATGGCGCGGAGAAAAATTGGACAAGCTGTACAATTTTACTCATGTACACATGCACATAATTATAGATTTATCGTTGCACTTTGAACAGTACCGTCCAATCGTAACGATTTTTCGTAACGTGTGTAGAAGCCATTAGGTGGGTTAACAAAAAATGTCTAGACCTACCCTACGGCATACAAAACCCCAATAGTATTGCACATAAAAAGTTAGGACCTATAAAGGTTCTATCTCACCAAAATATCCGAACAAGAAATGTCTTCGTTTGATATTAAAACATTAGCCTGTATTTCTGGCATTTTGCCTAGATTTGTGGCATTTACTACTGGAGTATTCCAATATGATTTTGACCTAGATTTATTTTTTCTGCCTCTGACTGCAGTTAGTTCGTAAAAGTAATATTATTAGTCGGCGAAATACGGCGAGCGTTCCGACTTACTATTTTTATTTTTACGAAGTTTTTCCATTAGATAAAAGGTTTTTCAAATGAAATAAAAACATCTTTTTGTAAAGTTCTTGAACTGAAAATGTAATAAGCGTGTTCGTGAGTTTTTCTGAAATAGTTTATGGAACAAAGTAAATGTCAAAATGTGAAAAAGTTAAAAGAATAACATTTGAAAAGCTAGATATACGAGCCGTGTATACACGTGTGTACTTAACTTACGTGTACACTTTTTTTCTTTTAGGATAATTTAGTTAAATTGAAAAAGTGTACACGTAGGTGTTAGGTATACATTCATATATACTTAAGTAACGATGGCTACGACGTGCCAACTATTCCCACGAAGTCAATACTTTAATCCAACTACGTTTGTGTTACCAAATGCATACAACACGAATTTCTTCAAAGTTGAACAGGCTTCCTCTGGGTATGCTTTCTCCATCTTAGACTTTGCCCGTGTTACCTTGACCTAGACTAGAATCAAGAGTAAATACATCTTCAGTTAACCGGAACGTAAAGGGCTATTGAAGGATCACCGTGAACTTTCGTGAGTATAAGTCTGACAGTCCATCCCGCCCCGCCCTGAGAACCATTTGATGATTTTATTACAATAAAAATAAGAGCAAATCCATCTCAAATACCTAGTCTTTTAGTCGTTTTGAAGTCGAACACAGATATTTGTTTGACAATAGAACCTTTAAAACCTTCCAACTTAGAACAATTAATGAATTATTATAACTGGGAAACCGCTAGTTATACTTCATCATCATCATCATCATCATCAACAGCCGGAGGACGTCCACTGCTGAACATACGCCGAACGACAATTCGCCACTTGCATCCATTGCTTGCTTTGCAAGTTGAAGTGGCAATGGGCAGGCCACATCGCTCGTAGAACTGACAACCGATGGGGAAGAAAAGTTCTCGAGTGGCGACCACGGACCGGAAAACGCAGCGTAGGCAGGCCTCCCACTAGGTGGACCGACGACATCGTGAGGGTCGCGGGCAGCCGATGGATGCAAGTTATACTTATACTTTATTATTATTACACTAAGGGGACGTTAAGACCCGTCTGTAATTTCGCAACAAAAATAATTCCCCTCAAAAAAAGTTTTGATCCTGTTCTCCTAGTACTTTCTGTTCAGATTCCACATTGTGTCCTCGTTTACGGTAGTTTTGTGCTGGATTTTATTATTTAATTGTTTTGCTATTCGTGCGGAAAAAAGAAATGGGGCGAAGTTACAATGATCAAAAAAAAAAAAAAAACAAAAACCTTTGGCCAATTTATACATAAGTACTGTACTGTGGCGAACTTACAACAACCCATTTAGATTAACATTTAAAGATCGCGAAAATCAAAGAGAAATGCCGTTAGTATAGCCCACAGTTCCATTTACATAATCCATATTCCATAATAATCTGTTTACTTTGATAACAGCCGACCGTCTCAGCATGTCGTTCTCCCTTTGTGTGATATCCCGGACATAGGGGACATACATAGGTTAAGATGAGCGGAAATTGAGCGGAAACCTTGTGGTTGTGTGAAGGCGTGCATTTCCGATTAATTCTAAGTTATAATGTTGGCATTATGAAACCATTTGTTTTGTTACTACTGATTGATAATAAATAATACGTGTGCCTCGAAGTAATCGATGCATGCACTCCTCAGCGCATGCACTCCCAATTTTGAATGCTAAAAAAACAATGCAAAAATGTATTGCATCGGCCGGGAATCGAACCCGGGCCGCCCGCGTGGCAGGCGAGCATTCTACCACTGAACCACCGATGCTTATACTAGAAATGGCAAAACACAATTCACTTGAAGAAGCACGTTCCACAAATTGATGATATTACATTCACTTTTGTGACGTCATAGTTCGTGTTCATTCATAGTCAATGAACGACGCAAAGCATAGCTGCTGCGATTAGCCTTTCACTATTCTTAATGCAACACAGTGCTGTAATGTATGCTTGCAAACATTCCCTTTTTTTTTCAATTGAACGTGGGTACTAGGAATTTCCCCTCTGTCGTAGATGCATTTACCAACTTAAATTCACATCCACAAACAGCCAGGCTCGGAACAACTACCCAGAGTCATGGTTACCTTCACCAATTGATGACCGAGAAGGAGGGACCTTCTCGGTGATCAATTTAAGCACACAGGAACGGCCACGTGTGCGGAAAAACTAGTGTGCTCGTTTCCTTTCGTTTACTCTGACTACTAAGCCACGAAGCCCTCATAAGTATGATACCCGTATCCCTGAATTAGAATAAGTACCGCTTTCCATAGCGTCTTTCCATTCCGTCTAGTTCTCTCCTGTGGCACGTGCCGAAGTATGATATAAAGTTTAGAATAGACATGTAGACAAAATCATTACCATGAAATAGAAATAGAGGTCGACAAGTTATAATGGCGAGCATATTGATTGGAATCTAGAGTTTGGCGAGCTTAGTCTTCGTCAACCGTTGTCTTCTTCACATTCTCGGAATTTACTGGCCCGAGACCATCTCCAACGTAGAGCTGCTGGGGAAACGCAACGAGAGCCCGATCGACAGCCAGATCAAGCGTCGCAAGTGGAGATGGATTGTCCACACGCTCCGAAGGGACCCTGACCACATACCCAAACAAGCTTTCGATTGGAATCGTCAACCGCATGTGGTCGGTTACACCTAGGTTTAGCCGGTTAAACCTAGGTGTAACCGTAGTTCGTGTATTAGCCGTAACATATACAACGTGTAACGTTAAATGCGCAAAACCTCTCCTGGGGTAACTCAGCCCGTGTTACTGAACAATGCTTGTTCTAAGACTTTTGGAAATCGCAAAGAAAATATTTGGTTTTTCATTCAAAATGAGAAATTGATCGGACCCATCACTATGATTTTTTTTTTTGTGAATTTCCAAAAGTTTCGAACAAACATTGTTCAGTAACATGGGCTGAGTTACCCCAGGAGAGGTTTTGCGCATTTAACGTTACACGCTGTATAGACTGGAAATACGCCTCCCCGTATCTGCCATAATTTAACAAGTTTTAGCTATAACAAAAGTTCATGTGGCTTACTGGCTCCCTTATTCAACCAAAATCGTATGTTAAATGTTTTACGACCACCGTCCCTTCTGTTGTTGCGAATAAAATTCGTAAACTGAGTTTATTTCACAAATGGCCGATAAGGACCGTTTGACTCGATTTCGAATTGAAAGTTCGTTTTTTATTGCCGTTAACTTGAATATTTTGTATTAGGTTTAAGAGGTTAAAATAACCATTCGAATTGATTTATGAAACGAGTTCTTGTGTTCAGTAAGTTTGATAACCATATTATTTGGAGCAGATATTTATGATAATAGATATCGAAATTATAGTATCCTTTTTATACAAAATTTACTTTGATTTAGTTTCAGCCACATGGGTAGAATTTTAATCAGTGACTATTTGAAGATGAATAACAAGGCTGCAGAAACAGATGAGTAGTTTTATTCCCGTTTTGGGTTTTTAATGTTATTTTCAGGTTTTTTTCTGAAAATCAGCATCATGTTAAGTACCTAACCTCACCACAGTTGTCCGAAATTATGCATATATTTCCCGTGATAGGCTGAATGGATGTCCTTCAAAGTCAATATCAAATCATTTATTTCAATTAGGCCATCAAAGAGGCACTTTTGAACGTCGATGTTTAAAATTAAAGTAAATGGGATGCGATGGGATTGGTTCTACACTCATCCGCAAGGGTAGGTTCGTAAGGATATGGAGAGGAATGTGCAAAAACTCTATCCTACGACTCCACTTCTAGGGCGATCCGTCTCTGTAAATTCTTATCTCTAAATTCAATTCTTCCCTAGAACATAAAACCCACCGTCTTCCAACAACTGTAAAGATACACACACCAGACCACAAGTACAGTCAAGTAAGTACCTATTACATTATAACGCTTGTCACGAACTTGGTGATAAAATTCACGCGACGTAACATTCAAGTTAATTGGCCAACTTAACAACTGATAACTTTACTGATAAACATGCGAACGTCAAAGCTGAATTACTTTGAAGTTTGGAATTGTCAAAATCAGAGGCTCTTGCACGAATTTTATGTGTTTGGACTTTCAGCGTATTTGAAGTCTTACGTGGTCTTACGACGTAAACTGGCAAATGAAAAGCCTGTCAAGTGGAACGAGGAACTAATTTTAGTTAAAGTAAAGTCCCCCGTTACTTTACGTAACAAAAACGTGAAAACTGTGATAAAGACTCAGAGACTCTAGCATACGTTTTACGCCGTATATGTTTCAAGTACCATGCTATACGTAAAATAGAGAAATCTTGGGATGATGCCTCAGTCCTTTTAAGTGACGAATTCGTAAGAATATTATGTGCCCAAAATCTATAAACTTGCTGAGTTTTGCCAAAGAAATTTGTGAGCATATAAATACCCACTGCTGAGTTTTGTCTAAGTTCCGTAACCGAATCGTAAAAAAAGGACGCTTAAAGATTCGACATGTGTGTCTGTCCATCCGTATGTCACAGCCAGCACTTTATTCAAAAGAAGAAACATTAAACATTTAAATTCATCTCGATGTATGAGTGCCAAAAACATCGTTTTCAGACGAATGTATTACCAGTATTACTGAATACTTAGCATTATGTCCATGCTTGATTATTAATTACAGAATGACACGAGGGCTACGGGGCGATAACATTCCGAAAATAATATTTTTTTAGAGCGTTTACAGGCATTATTGGTCTGGTAAAATTGGTTGGGAAAATCTATGTCTAGAATCTTAAAAAATAAAGCTAAATATATTTTCAGCTTCATTTTCTTTAAAATTGACATACAATCTCCATAAATAAGCCAATAATTACACTGAAAACCATTCTCTCCGGGGGAATTGTTCGGAGAATAAGTGCAAATAAGATTATAACTTTATATCGAAGGCATCTCGGAGGGAAACCCGATCGTCCAGGACTTAATTGACTCCACCCTCGCGTTTATTAGCTCGCCGCGGTGGTGTATAGAATGTCTTATCTTTTAATAGAATCTTTTGTATATAATAGCCTCCACGAGTGATTATAGTTTAATGAGTTAAATGTACTCTTGGTGCAACCTGGCCAGTTAAGGTTCTATCGTGCTGACTTGCTAATTAATGTTTTTTGGCAACTTAAAGAACTTTTCTTTGTAATGTAGCTTGCTGTGCCGAGCAGTTTTAGCCAACGATTTTTGATCGGCTTTTATAGTGTAGATTGTTAAATAGTCCATAATATAAAAGTGTTAAAGTGAGTTTGTGTATATTGATGTAATTAGTTACATACAGAGCAGTATGTGGTGGCCCAGTAGTATCGGTCCCGACTTACAAGTTGTAGGTCGTGGGTTCGAACCCCGCCAGGCGCATTACTTTATGTAACTTAATTCATCACCACTGCTCTCAAAACGGTGAAGGAAAACATCGTGAGGAAACCGGCATATTCTAGAACCAAAAATTCGAAGACATGTGATATCTACCAACCCACACTGGGCCCGCATGGTGTATTATGGCCCACTCCCTCCCTCTCATAGAGAGGAGGCCTGTGTCCCAGCAGTGGGAACATTATAGGCTGATGATGATGATGTCAGATGAGTTACTTACAGATGACACCCTGAAGACGATTGGACTACCTAGATACTTTATTTTGTGTTACTAATATTTGATAGAATATTGGAATATTTAAGAAACTCACTAATATGGTCACCAATACATGAATTTAACAAAAAATACAGAAAAACAAACAAGACAGTTCCACCGAGCTTTTTGTCGACGCGACTATCAAATTCCGTTTACGGACCTATTACAATTAAGAGGCTGCTCACATAATTTGGGTGGTTGACCAAAAATACGTACTTTTCCAAGTCCTCGATATTTGTTTTAAAAGGGTAATCGCATAATATTTCAATGAAAAATCATAAATCTGACTGTGTTTTAGTTCGTAGATTGATTAGAATTTTATTATAATAGTTAATATTAGAAGAAATAGCAATTTTCCGACAGCCAATTTCAAGCAAACGTTAAACATTAGGTTTTCTCCTGCCATTTGTATCAAAATGGTAACACGAAAAAATCTAAAAAAAATATGTATGTACTGGTCATACAGTCTTCAAGGTCGCAGATTGATTAGAATATTGAAATAAAAATTGAATTGACGCAAAAAAAAACAATATTCGAAAGCAATATTGATCTAAAATGTGTGCATTTTAAACATTGTTTTAATGACAAAATAAGAAAGAAAAGAACAAAAAAAGTAAAGCACACTATAGTATAAAACTTTACCTTTACTTTATATATTTTTTTAAATTTTTTCACCTTCCCATTTTTTTATTACAAAATTCTAAAATAATGCTTTATTAGTTGATGTACGTCGCGCGTACGGCCAGTAGCGCCCGAGGGCTTCTAGAGGATGGACCTGTGTTGCTCGCGGCCCCGCGCGCCTTAGTGTGCGTTACGTAGTTTTAACAGATAATCCAGAGGTCGTCAGCAGTTTTAATTTAAGTATTCTTTGTACTTATGATATAATTGTAGTCATGTTCTATGTTTTAAAGGTAAGTTTTGTACAATCTAAAAGTAGAGTTTATTCGTAATAGTTATCTATGCAACTATTGTTTATGAGTGTTTTAATACCTAATTATAACAGTTGCATACAAGACTTTATCTAGGTAGGTAGGTAGGTCCTGAGTGGAGCGAACCTGCGAGACCGAGTTGAGCGAAGGGTAGGTGGCGAGCGAAGCGAGAATTTTATCATGGGAGTCGTTTTCATGGTTTTCGAGGATGCTAAAGCCGATAGTGAGGTCAAAATCAAAATCAAAGATGGCGACAGCAAAAAATTCAAAGATATCATCATGGATGTCGTTTTCATGGTTTTCGAGGGTAATAAAGATGATAGTGAAGTCAAAATCAAAATCCAAGATGGCGGCTGCGATAATTTTCGAATTGTTCATCATGGGAGTCGTTTTCATGGTTTTCGAGGATGCTAAAGCCGATGGTGAGGTCAAAATCAAAATCCAAGATGGCGGCTGCGATAATTTTTGAATTGTTCATCATGGGAGTCGTTTTCATGGTTTTCGAGGATGCTAAAGCCGGTAGTGAGGTCAAAATCAAAATCCAAGATGGCGACTTCAAAAAATCATGTTTTTTATATTGGATGCCGTTTTCATGGTTTTCGAGGGTGCTTAAGCCGATAGTGAAGTCTAAATCAGAATCCAAGATGGCGACTGCGATCATTTTCGAATTGTTCATGGGAGTCGTTTTCATGGTTTTTGAGGATGCTAAAGCCGATAGTGAGGTCAAAATCAAAATCCAAGATGGCGACAGCAAAAAATTCAAAGATATCATCATGGATGTCGTTTTCATGGTTTTCGAGGGTAATAAAGATGATAGTGAAGTCAAAATCAAAATCCAAGATGGCGGCTGCGATCATTTTCGAATTGTTCATCATGGGAGTCGTTTTCATGGTTTTCGAGGATGCTAAAGCCGATGGTAAGGTTAAAATCAAAATCCAAGATGGCGGCTGCGATAATTTTTGAATTGTTCATCATGGGAGTCGTTTTCATGGTTTTCGAGGATGCTAAAGCCGGTAGTGAGGTCAAAATCAAAAAATCAAAATCAAAATCAAAACGTTTATTTCAACTAGGCCAATTACAGGCACTTATGAATTGTCAAAAGACATAAAATAAAACAATTACAAAAACAGTTATGGTGCTACAGTCCCAGTCACAAGACATGAAAACTGTGAAAGTACCGTAGGTGCTCATTCCAAAGCGTAGATCTCTATGGAGAAGAATGAGCAAGAAACTCCATGTCAAAATCAAAATCCAAGATGGCGACTTCAAAAAATCATGTTTTTTATATTGGATGCCGTTTTCATGGTTTTCGAGGGTGCTTAAGCCGATAGTGAAGTCTAAATCAGAATCTAAGATGGCGGCTGCGATCATTTTTGAATTGTTCATCATGGGAGTCGTTTTAATAGTTTTCGAGGATGCTAAAGCCGATAGTAAGGTCAAAATCTAAAATGGCGACTGCAAAAAATTCTAAGTAAGAAATACTTTTCAAAACACGACCCCGCGAGCTGCTTGCAGCTCGCGCAACGCGCAAATACTAGTTGTATTATAAAATTAAAATTATTGCTATTTTATGTTTTTACAAAATACATACATTACTAAAAATATATTTCATGTTTTTCTTAAATACGAGTACCTACACCAGGAGGCCAATCGCGCTAATTTAAAACGTCTGCAAACGTATACGATAACGTTATGGTTCGATTGCGACAGTGGTCAGGTTTCGATTCAGCTGTTCTGATTTTGGTATTGCGTTGTAAGTTCAAACGCTAACCAAAGTTGGATCGTATTCATGAGATTTCTCCAATAAATCTATGTAGTCGTACATGGTAATGTTGTTATTTTTGCAAGATTTTCACTAAGAATCACTTCACAACAATGACAAAACACTCCAACGATGCAATAACGATCCTAAAAATGTAGCTTCCCATCAACTTTACGTTTGACAGTGGTTACGTTCCAGCTACGATCGCGGCGCGTCTCAACTTGCTGTCAAAATTTTAGCGCGATACGAAACTGTCAAAAAGTTGTGTTATGTTAGCGGTTCAATTGCGATTTCGTTGAAAAGCAAATAGCGCGATTGGGCTCCAGCTAACTCGGCGAATAAATCTACCTGCCCACCTATCCAACTTACTCTACCTATCCGACTAGTGTACTAACTACCTACCTGCCTATTATACCTTACCCTACTACCCACCCTATCAAAATTATCTTCCCTACCTATCTACCGTACCTACATACCCCACAAAAAAATCATCGAAATTAGTCAATCCGTTTTCGAGATATCATTAAAAATCCGTTTCATATTAAATGTACGTATGAAAAACGGTATCCCTTTTCGTCACCTAAAATTATTTGTCCGAAAATCATTATCCATAACACGTTTGCTATAAAATTCAGTAACCATAATAATCAAAAGTTCTAAATATTGTTTTACATAATTATTTTCACTTCTAAAGCTGTTCTGGCATAATATCTAGTATCATAATAATTGAATCTCCTAATTTTGTATGAAATAAAGTCATATGTCCTAATCATTGTATTACATATAGTGTATTATTCCGAATGTTCAATTAGGTATAGTAAAACTGATATTTCATTAAATTGCTTAGAAACCGAAGATCTTGGGATCCAAGAGCGAGCGAAGCGAGCTCGGGACTTGTAGGCACCCCGACACGGACAGGTTAGGTTCGAAGGGGATGGCGGTGTTAGGTTACTTTAAATCTTGCACGCAGAAATAGGAGCCCCGCGAAGCGGGGCTCCGTCGATTTTGCTTATTGAGTGGTAATCAATAACAAAACAAACTTTAGGACTTATGTATTTTATGGCAATTGGTTTTATGTATTTTGTATATTATAGATTGTTATATTTATGACAAACAAATTTAGAACATACAGTATTTAGGAATTTCAATGATAAGGCATTTGAAATTATGTGGTATTAAGTTCGGGCAAGTTATTATTCGGACAAATGATGATTAGGACAAAAAAAATTATGTCACATTAGATTATGTATAAAAAAGTTAGGTCACACAATAGAGAACCATGAAAAACATTTTCATCGTCAATATTTCCGATAAGTATTCTGCTTCTCGGGACGGAGAAAAATCCAACAAATCAAAGATTATGAAAATAGACCCAGCCGTTTTTGAGCTAAAAATGGTTTGGAATTAAAATATTATATATAAAATATATGCTTCCGCCCGCGGTTTGGCCCGCGTGGATGTCGATAAAGTTATAGACCATATATACAACATGTAACATAATTAACGCACATCCTGAAATTAGTTTGTTCAGAATCGTTTACTGAATCGATTTCTATCATTTTTAATATGGGTAATTTTTTTTTTTTCAAAAATAATTAAAACTACCGAAATTCCCCCTAGACCTCTGTACAGTCAAAACAAACTAAGATAGACCGTAAATCAAGGCAAAAAGACTTAAAAGTGCAATTTTATTTGTTTTAATACAAATTCCGTCATTCAATACAAAAAAAAGAAAAATAAACCTTACTGCAAAATAACTAATTTAGTTAAATAACTATGCATTTACATGTTAAATTAAAAATTCAATATATGTATTGTGATTAAAACATAATATTCTAATTGGGGTGTCTGAGGATGTGCGTTAATTATGTTACATGTTGTATATCCACTGATACTGTATCTTTATGCAGGTGTAAGAATTTTTAAAATCGGTCATATCATTTTTGAGTTTATCCATTACAAACATACAAATATACGAACATACAAATCTTTTCTCTTTCTAATATTAGTAAGGAATAGCTGCACCCCGCGGTGTTCATGATCTCGTGGGAATTTCGGGAGAAAAGGTATCCTATGTCCTCGTTAGGACTCATTTGATGATTTTAACAAGCTAAAAAAAATCCCGTTCAGCTGTTGTAACGTAAAAGTATAATAAATAAACAAAATCACTTTCGCATTTATAATAAGTTAGGAGAGGTATAAATATATTACCTTTATGCTACAAGTTTCACTGTCTTATAATATTTGTATTTCTTTATCATAATAACACGTTCCATATCTTGTATTTTTTTCTCAATACAATTATAAGTAAACCTTAGTGAGCCGTGTTACGCGCCCCTGCCTCTGTACGTGTGTGTATCAAGAAGGGTGCACCACGCACACAGGCGCACTCACGGCCAGTCGCCGCTACTTTTCGAGTTACTCAATTTTGCGATAACGCTCTTAACAACGTTCTTAGTTCCAGTCGTTTTGCTTTTAATGGCCTAGTTTACTGTTAAAAGAACCTCCATAAATTAGCTAAAGTTAGGAGTACTGCGACTAAAGTCCTTTAAATGCTATGTTAAGCCATGTACCAACAAGCTGCCTCAAGGAGCGTCAGCATAATGACGGGGCCCCCCTTTAGAGGGCCAAAGCCTCCCGGGGTCGCGGGACTCATCTCATGACCCCGGAACATAAAGGGATATATATAGGGACAGTCCCTCCCGCCCTGCCCGGGGTGGGAGGACTAAAATCCATGGAGTCCACCAATAGCTCTTTACGTTTCGGGGTCACTGCCAGCGGTTTCACTAGATTTTTATTCTACAGGAACATAATTACGGGACAAAAAGCTGGAATCTATAGGAGAAGGATATCGAGAAGAGGTTGCCGGGCTCAATAAACCCTAGAGGAGGTTGTGTGCTGCTTAACCGAACAAAAGTACATAAACATTTGTGTTATGAACTATCTGTGTACCAAAATATCCAAATCCATTTAGTAGTTTCTAGGTAAAACAGTAACAAACATAATAAATTAATCCATACAAACTTTGACTTTTAAAACATTAGTTAGAAGTTAGGTAGCGGAACTGAAGCTCAAAATTGAAATTGCATAACATTTTATTGTCATAGATTTCAGTTAAAAGCAACGCTGGTACCAACTGGGCCCGCGTGGTAGATTATGGCCCATTCCCTCTCACAGAGAGGAGGCCTGTATCCCAGCCGTGGGAACATTATAGGAATATAGGCTGATGATGATAATGATGATGAATCATGGTAAGGTGTTGCTGGATACAAATTCTACCGAAAAATATGGAATACGAAGAAACAAATAAGCTACTTCCATAGCTTATTCGTTTCTTTCTTAACTTGACTCAAGTAAATCCTGATTCATTAATTTTGAAAGTCCAAGACTTTTCTACAACAGGAACATTTTCAAAGCACCCTCCACAAAATGGCTTGCAGGCTAAATTAAATTCAGTCCCAATAAGAATCGTTTCCTTGCATTATTAAACTGAAAAGAAACTAATGGAACATTGCAGTCTTATTAAAAACGAAAAACAAACGCGATTGCCATTTTAAAATCTTTATACAATTCTTGTTTTCCAATATAGGTTTCTTTTATTGAAAATAGAGCTTTGTTTCTGTTTTGCGCGATTTCTTTGCGAATCCTTTTGAGTCTTGTTTTCTTCGTAAATTGTATTTTAAATGCCTTTTAAATGGAATGATATTGTTTCTGTTTTCGTTTGGATAGTGACTGTTTAATAAAAGCTTTTGTTTCCTCTTACCATTGTTCTATTTACTATAATCTGATAATTCGTAAGCCGTTGGTAGAATTTACCGCAAATCACCTCATTATGTTGTACCATCGATTTCATACAATGCAATACAATTCAGGGTTGTGGTTGACTATCATTAACCTTTGACAATTTGTCCACAATTTACATAGGTCCATCTAATAGTAGAAGCTCTTGATGTAACTTTGCTAAAGTGATATAGTTTATCGAATTGTGGGTCTATCTTCTAACCCTTATCCCATTTTACTAGGGCCTGACGCAACACGTTTTCTTCTTCCACTCTCCCCTATCACGGCATCATTTACTCCTTCATTCATATCATTCCTCACCCAATCCATTCATACTTTCTTTGGCTTTCCTCTTCTTCTCCATTCATCATCATTCATGACCTATTGCTCTCTTAGTCACATGCGTTTTATTTTGCTCACCTGATACTAAGACAGACGACTATTTGACTGGTTTATGTATCTAATTAATAATTCTATGTTTTGTTTAATTTATTGTATGGTTATTGATTTTATTTTTTGTATTTTTTCTTTTTAGGTTTCGGTAGGCTCGATTTTGTAGTAGGGTAGTTCTTCGAAATTTGATTCTTTGACTGATTCATGTGGTCAAATTTTAATTTCACTTTCAGCTCAGTAACACATGTTCATATGAAAATAGATATTCCAAATAACATTTATTTGTTTGAGGGACTTCTTTTTACAAAGTAGTTTTTGAGATATGGACGTTTAAAAATTTTGTGCCCAGATGAATCAGAATTTTTTACAGATGTAAATAAAAATTGGCTTTGTAATAAGAAAATAATCATAATATTATAACAACAATATAATTTTTTTATAAAACAATTAATTTATTAACAGTGATCATATTTATCAATGAAAAAATCTGGTCAATTCAACAATAAAATTTTTGTTTTTAAACTAACAATTACAGAAATAAATACTTACAGAAAAGCGAGAATTTTGTTATAAATAGGTACTAGATAGTTATTTTAATGATACGTTATGATATTCTCTCTGTTTACTTTTGTTTTTCTCTCTATTTTTTCAAATATAATTCTTTCGTTTCTAATTTCCACGCAGCATACTTGCCTGGAACTTTTCTTATTTTCCATCTTAGAAGGATGAAAAATTCGTACGTTCTGTGAGTCTCTTTTTCTCATAGATATATTTTGTTCCATCTTTTCTACTATTGATAGTGGCATTGTTGTAAACAGCAATATAAAATAAATTAGATAGAGTTTGACTTATCTTTATCTTTATCTTTACATATAATAAAATCGTAGAGCTGTCATTCCTGTACATTGAATATTTTTTTCTTTTTGTATTTTTTTCGAGATAAGGGATCGATTCTGATGCCAAATCAACTTTTTTTTTCTTTCGATTTTTTTTATGTTTTTTTGATTTGATCTATCTCTTAAACTACTGTAAAGTTGTCGATCAAATTTTCCTCAAATATTCCTAATAATATGCTTCTGTTGATAGGCTATGTATCATTACGCTATTTTTCCTGGGAGATAAGCAATTTTAAATTTTGTTGTTTTAATCTGTTTGTTTTTAGTTGGAAGCTAAACCACTGGATATTATTTAGTCAATTTTTCCCCAAATATTCCTTAAACTGCTCTTCTATTAATAGGATATGTATAATTACGCTATTCCCTTTGGGGGATTAGCAATTTTATAATATGTTGATTTTCAGTCATTGTTGACATTTGTATAAGAACCGCTATTTGAAAGTCACTGTCAGCGTACTAGCCAGTCTGGTTGGTATCCTGCTTGACTTTCGTGCAAGGGGTCTCTGGATCAAATCTCGCTGTTTCTTTTTTTCACTTTTTGAGTTTTCTTATATTTGTCCTGAGAGTTTCAAATAATTAAAAAAAATGTGTATACTTTTATTTCAATATTATTCGCGATTTTAAATTATTACTATTTTTTTTCAATAGTTTTCTAGGATATAAATATACACTGATTTAAATTGTAGGTAGTAAGTTGTATATTTTTTTTAAATTGTAATTGTTTCGAGGTGTGGAATTTTAAAGATTAGAAAAAAATGTGTTTATTTATGTTTTGAATTGGTATTCAAACCAGTGCATAGATTCTGTTTTAAACGACGACAAGTTGTACTCATCGAGTCAGATAATTAGTTATTTTTTAGGTATCACGCGGAATGCAAGGGAGAAGAGCAATGCTATCGTACGTTCAATTTGCAGCGATACTGTAAATCAACCCAAAAATGATAGTCTAATGTTTAAAATAAAAACAGTTCTTTGAAATTAATGTCGCTCAAATAAGGACGTTTACTATGCAAACTATGTAGGTACCTAGATATAACATTATTGATCTAAACTAATAATAAAAATGCAAGTATGTTTGTTTTTTACCTTTTCACGCATTACTACCCACTGAATCGATCGTCTCATATACGTTGTCAGGAGTATAGACACGGATATAAGGTATCTTACATCCCAAATAACAGAAGAGAGCTGTTGCCGAGAAAACAATTACGTTCATATTCCAGATGGCGCCACACGATCCGTATTGTTTCTCAAATTCTAAAATAACGCAAGCGAAGCCGCGGGCAAACACTAGTTAATGAATAAAAACCGAAGAATAATGTCAAAATTATGTCACACACACTCTACTGACAAGAAAAAGTAAAATAACGTAACAAAAGTGCTCCTTTCTGGCTGGAAAAGAGGAAAACTAATTTATTTTCAGATTCATATGGGTTTTTGAACATATAAATCAGGCACAGATGAATCATGATTTTGCCCAAAATCATGCTTAACTCATCATTCATACAGACTTCAGTATTATCATTTTTCTACACGAATCTGTAACCCAAAAGCATCACACGAAACTCGGATTAAAGTCTTAAAACAGCAAAATAAAATTAATAAAATAGGCATTGTAATCAGCAAGGTACCTAAACCAAACACAGATGAATCAGACATTCACCTGTGCTTCACCAAGTTCTAAGCCAACCAGCCTCATGTCTGCCTTCTAGCACGTCCGTTGTACGACAGGTTTCCCCCCACGTGGGATCCCAGACTCTCATCACTATTCCTCGACCAAATACAGTCAAGCAAAGCTTACTCCACATGAATCAGTATTATACGCCGGACACTTCTTATTTACTTAATTAAAATTACACTAACGTAGTTATATCTAATATGTATTTTTTTTGTAAGAGGTCAATTAATTACCTTTCGATATAACTATAATTTATATTGATGAATCAAAAGGAAAATGCGACATCGACCATTTTGTTCCGGAAAATGGGAAACGGACGCCCTATATGAATCAGGAGAACAGACTTCAAAATTTTTTATTTTGTATCTAGATAGCTACTATTAAAAAAATAGAATTTGTCCAAGGTAGAGCTAAAGCTAAACTGTACAGAAAAAAATATTACATGCCGTTTTGTTAGTTGGTTACAGAAATATACCCACAGACATCGAAAATTTTGTCTCTGAAGAACTACCCAGTACGATGATGCCGTAGACGGTGAAGTACGCTTGCCTAAAAGTGATTTGCACAATGTCTGCGTTCAAATGAGGTTTAAGACCGCGCCGTTCAAAAATATACCTTGTTTAATTAAAATCTGATCAACTTCTCAATTTTCCAACCTCGCCTTTCATAATTTTCCCTAAACCATCCATAATAATGGCATATTATTGATACCTTCGTAAATAAATCCACATTTGCCGGCGATCCGTGACTAATAGAGATTGATCGGCCAATACGTTCACACGTCGCTATTGCCAGTAGCGAGTGGCTTGCCACAAATAAAGATGGAGGACTTGTTTATCAACGTGGGGACGCATTTGTGGTTGAGACAAGCTATCTTGGAAAGGGTTTTATAATTGCGTTTTTAGTGAAATTACTTTATTGAAAGCTAAACCCTACAGCTTTAAGTACCTAATGATGTTTTTTAACTAGCTGCGTGTAACTTGAAAGTTATCCTACGGGAACGTTATATTACCTATAAAGCTCAAGAGTTAGTTTGGTTGAACCGGCTAATCTCAGGAACTACTTTTTCGGATTGAAAAAAATATTTTTTGGTCGAGTTTTTTTGAGGAAGGCTTAGTAATAACATCACGCTTTGACCAATAGGAGCCGAGGGGGGCGGGTGAATCTGCGGGGAACAAATACTGCCGGTATAAAAGTATAAATCCATTCTATACCTAATCTAGCCAAACGGCAAGCGACAATCGCTAACGTTCAGCAGTCGCTTATGCATTTTCATCTTTATATTCTATAATATAAAGTTGAAAATCTATCAAAGATTACAGATCGTTTTCGTTTGTTTCGTTCGCTATCGCTTAGCAGTCTTCACTAGATTTTCAACTTTATACGACAAGGTATAAAGTTGAAAATATATTAGCGACTGCTGAACGTTAACGATTGTCGCTTGCCGTTTGGCTACAGGCTCTCTTTTGTGCTCATTTCTTTAAATTCAACTCGTTGTAGTTTTTCTGACGTGATTGAGTCACATCTGTACATATAACCATAATTTATTGCAAAAAAGTAAGGGTTTTAAAATACCAACCAAGCAGTCTTCTTCTAGTTTTAGAGTTCGTTCATGATCCTGAAAAATTTTGAACGTTGAATATTCTGTAGGCAATTTGCTTCCTACAATGATTGCTTCTTGGTTTCACAATTATTCATGGAATATTCCATTTGTTCCATTTCGAACTGTCTAACAGGCTATAGTGCAAAAGGATTTTTTTATTTTCTGGGCTGGAAGTCGCCTTAGACGTCCGGCGGCGACTTGGCTGGTTTATAGACACCTGAAAAAAAAAAGAATTAAAATATGAGTAAGATATTTGAGCAACAGTGGGGGAACGTTGCTTGCTAGCCAGCAAGAGTATTTTGTGCTGTGAGTATTTAAAACTGGAAAACCTAAGAAAAATGATTTTAAAATGAAAATTAATAAAAAGATATCTGCATCGGCCGGGAATCGAACCCGGGCCGCCCGCGTGGCAGGCGAGCATTCTACCACTGAACCACCGATGCTTACACCTACTTTATCTAAACACAGTTCTAATAATTGTTTCTTCAGAACTAGCACGTTCGTCGCTGCAAATTGATGGAACATTCACTTTGTGAAGTCATCATTTTGTATCAAGACGTAAGGCAGCAGTCACACTGCTCACGATTACCGATAACAGTACTCTGTTAACATAGGCCAGCTACTTGGACCGACGACCTTTAGAAAGTAGCTGGGGCCGACGGGATTCGGAAGGCAGAGGACAGGGTAATGTGGCGCAGCCTGGCTATAGGCTGAGTTCAAGGGTCTTTTTTTGTAATCATCATCATCAGCCGGAAGACGTCCACTGCTGAACATAGGCCTCCCCCTTAGACCGCCACGCCGAACGACAATTCGCCACTTGCATCCATCGGTTGCCCGAAACCTTCACTATGTCGTCGGTCCACCTAGTGGGAGGCCTGCCTATTATTATTTATTACTGATAGATACGTGGTTAGCAGTACAGACAAGAGTTGACCTGAGGAGGACACTCAAACATATCAGTCTTCACATTCACGCCTAATTAAGGCCTTATTGAGGCCTGAATGTAGTGAACGATGTTCGAGTCAACAAAAAAAAAAATTGAATCAACAAAAGTAGCTTGTCGCACGCACTACTGAACAAATAATTATACATATTTCTTAAAAGTGTCAAAGTATAAGTCATTCCTCCACCTTGCTCACGCAGTCTGTCCCAGACCAATACTTTTTAGCTTTTTAATTGATTTGGTAAAATCATTAAATGAGTCCCACATCCCACACAGGCCAAGAGGGACTGTTAGACTTTTCTTTTAAGTAATAGCCATTTACGTTCCGGGGTCACGGTAGCTCGTAAGTCCCGCGACCCTTTACCTACGCACTACAACAAAGAAGTATTGAGAACACACTTTCTTGCACAACGTGTTTTTCTTTGCATTCTCTACGACTCGTGATAGAATCTTTATTGAACATTTAGTTTACATAATGTGAACATTTATTATGAAATGTTGGAATAATAATATTGTGAAAGGCAATGCGCACCGATAACATACTGCGTTTAGGAATTTCAATTGTAACGTCTTTTAGCGTCCAAAGTTACAAGCATCGGTGGTTCAGTGGTAGAATGCTCGCCTGCCACGCGGGCGGCCCGGGTTCGATTCCCGGCCGATGCAGACATCTTTTGCAATTTGACCACTGTTTCTCAAAGTTTAAATCCTTGCAACCCCACTCCAGTTAGTTCAGTGGATACGTTTTTCGGGTTCAATTTTATTCTATTTAAATTTTCTTAAGTTTTAGACTATGGTTTTCTGGTTTTCAGGAGACGCAGATGTTAGGGCACCACTGTTGATCAATGCAATGTGGGCTTTCGGGTTACTTAAACATTTAATGAACTTTTAAGAAGGAAAAATAAACAATCTTAAGCCCTTAGTAATACCTTCCTTTATTTAAATTAATAGTATAATTTATTTAATGGACTCTGTAAATGTCTCAAATTACCATATTTCTCTCCAAATAAGAATTTTTGCGGCGAGAAATTAATTAAAATTATAATTTTAATGGACGCCGCAGTCATTTACATTTTTTTGCCTGTCTTCCTGCCTGTACCTTTTACGAAGGACACTTTGAAACTGTCTACTAAAATAATTTGTAATTTCATTAATAAGTTTAGAAATTAAAATTAACATTTTGGATAGGAATGAAACAAAGTTAGGATGATAAATAATTAATTAATAATCTGTTTTCCTAAGAGGTTTGATAAAATTGCTCATAAAATATTTAATTGTATTGTAGGTATTGTAAAACGGGCTGTTAGGCTGTTTTTCCACCAGAGATGAGCTATGCTACGTTGCTAAGGATGCGTTTGATATCCACCAATCATATTCATTTGTTTTCATAACGCACACACACATAATGACTGTGATTGGTGGATATCAAACGCATCCTTAGCAACGTAGCATAGCGCATCTCTGGTGGAAAAGCAGCCTTATAATACCACGTTATACGCAACTCCACGTCGTATGCACGTCTTTTGCGTGTATTCTTAAAATAGCAAGTTAAAACCCATAGGACGGGGGCTGTTACTGAGAAATACCTGGTGAAAAATCCAAAAACCCTTTTTCTACCTGGTTTGTGTCCATGTCAATCAAATCTAGGGTTTCCAGGAGCCCAATACCAATAGGTTTGCAATGGAAACATACGCGTTAAAAGTACTTACATACTTTATATTTTGTAAAATATAAAACTAGGGGTCTTACTTATAAACATTGATTAGACGTTACTTATCATAAATAACTCTTAAGTCACTTGCCATCTCTATTCATTGAAATAGAAATGACAAGGACAGGTGATATTTAATCGGTAGCTAAGCAACATATTTTTTTATAAGTAAGGGTGCTTGTACACGGCGCATGTAACCCGCGAAAGTAAAGGTGCGGGTTACCCGCGCGAGTAACATGCGCAAGCTACTTGATCAAGCTACCCGCGGGGTGCTTGAACACGGCGCATGTAGCTTGAGCATGTTGAGGCACTTGCGCGGGTTACATGCGCCGTGGTGTGTCCCGGTGTTTCACCCGTTGCTCTACATCTGTTGGTCGTAGTCGACAAATGGACTATCTAACACAAACATTTTTTTTTTCAATTCGAACTACTTAGTAGTTCCTGAGATAAGCGCGTTCAAGCAAACGAACTCTCCAGCTTCATAATATTATTAGTATTGAAAAGGAGTAAGGTTTAAATTAGGTAATAAAAAATAAATAATCATAATACTTGAAAAATTACAGTGGTTGTGTTTTTTTAGCAACATTATTTTTGAATAAAAATTAGGAACGAAAAATCAATAACAAAAAGCTCATTGCATCGGCCGGGAATCGAACCCGGGCCGCCCGCGTGGCAGGCGAGCATTCTACCACTGAACCACCGATGCTTAGTAAAGTATAGTCAACATAGAAATCAGTTCAAAACTAACGATTGAAAGTAAAAGTAAAGAAGCGTTCAAGAGCACCTTTCACCTGGTTTCTGCGATAAAACACGTTTTCGTAATGTGCACATTATAAAAGATGACTAGCAATAATGATTTTGCTGACTGTATATTTAATGTGATAGCAACTTTCGTACAAAAATCATCAAGCATCGGTGGTTCAGTGGTAGAATGCTCGCCTGCCACGCGGGCGGCCCGGGTTCGATTCCCGGCCGATGCATAATACTTTTTTTTCCCTGTTTTTTTTCACTGACTTTGGTGTAAAATGTTATTGTTGGTCACGGATAGGAGATCATACAGCTCCATTAAAATTCATTGGTCAGACCAACACAGTAGACATCGTCACCAACAGTGGAACAATAAAAGTTTACCAAGAAGTACCTTACACATAAGACAATAATGCTCTTCCATTGATACAAACCATCAAATAAGTGCTCTTTCAGTTGCCCTTTGCGTTTCAGGGCCACGGTATGGAGTTTTTGAAAACAGAAAATGACGTCTTTAATTTCTCAGACACGACTAGATAGTTGTCAGTGCTCATAGCCCGAGCTATTTATATCTCTGGGAAGACGTGTATTAATAGTAGCCGCGAGAAATTCATTATATTTTTGCTAAAATTACGATCCATAGGTACTAACTAGTACTGTCACAATTCTGTGCCTCTAGTGAAAAAGGGTATAAGTCCTATTAAATGAAATCGGACTTATACCCTTTTTCACTAGAGGCACAGAATTTGTATCTCCTTTTAATTACCCATAATCTACGACAATCAAGGTACTGATACACACGCTTTAAACTAGCATGCTAAAAGAGCATGCTCATTTTAGCAAATAGTTTCGATACATATGCTACTATAAGTAGCATTTTTTTTTTAGAGCTTGGTAAATTCATCAAATGAGTCCTGTCCAGGGACTGTCAGACTTCTACTGACTAAAATCCACGGTGTCCTTCAATAGCCCTTTATGTTCCGGGGTCACGGTGATGGAATAAGTCCCGCAACCCCAGCAGGCTCTGGCCCTCTGAGAGGGGGCCCCGTCATTATGCTGACGCTCTTTGAGGCGCGCGTGGAACACGACGCGCCGTTAAACCGGGCATGGTCCATGGTCGGACAGCCAGTTGCGCTTTACTACCTAGATACCTAGTTGTGGTATCTAGGTAGTAAAGCCAGCGAGCCAATAAATATTTTTTCTTTCTTTCTTTAAACAACAATTGACATAGAGACCCAGCCTCACATTATACCAACAACAAAGGCGACCTAAAGTCCAGTAGAAATAAATTTAAACGCAGCCCGGGGCTACAAATATAGCGAGCGTATTGATCCCTTTAATAAATAAAAATGTCCGCCAGGGCACGTTCCAGTCCGCTTCAATATTGTCCAATGTTACGTCATTTTCTGCTTTTATTAAGTTGTGTATACGGACATGATCATATTAAATTATTGTGTGTATGTGATGTAATTGAATACGGCATATTTCCATTATTTATTATGATAAGTTTTTTGTATAGCGAATGTAACTTTAGCGTAAAATAAGCAAAGCAAGTAAGTACTTGCTTTGCGGGCTACCCGACTTCGACTTACCTCCCCTTAGTACTTACCTAGGGGAGGTAAGTCGAAGTCGGGTAGCCCGCCTAAAACGGGTATGCGGCGGCGTTATAGCGTCGCCGTCGTTCTCGTCGGTTCCTCATAAGGAAAGGCGTCGCGTCATACAGCCACACGTACATTCTCATTAGCAAGATCCACCCTCGTATTCGCTGCATACCCGTTTTAGGCGGGCTACCCGTCTTGGGCTTCCCCTACACCATGGGTAAACCTAGTTCTTGCAAGTTTGACTGCTGAGTATGAGGTTATCTGGTTGATTCCTTGATCGTGTAAACTGTTATTGGGGTTTTTCTTACGTTATTTCGCAGTAACAGCCATTTTTCCGGAGTTGTACAAACGGCCCCACATCAAGCTATACATAACCAGTATAAGCTGATCGTTGAATATACGAAAAGAGCATACAAACTGGTTTTGTATAGCTTGAGCCGTGTGTACCCAATTGGTTGCAATAGGGTAGTTAGTTTACTGCTTAAATAAATAGAAATTCTGTTTAGTTCGACAGTTTTTAATCAATGAATATGGATAAATATAACGCTTCGAAATTCGGTAGGCTTGTGACATCATAACGCCTGTAAAATTATACAGATCGAGCGGCGTTTTGTGATTTTTAGAAGCGTTGTATCTTCGTTAATAATGGTTTACGGGTTTACGTAACAATAGAAAAAATACGGGAAAAATAAATATCATTTTTTTTTATAATCTATCTTTCAGACTACAGCTTAGCAAAAAACAGTAGAAAACCGAAAGTCGCCACTGTGCTCTCGCTACCAGCACTTTGAATGATTTTATTATTTTATTTATTTTCACTTACCTATTACGTTAGTTTTATGGCAAAATACTAAATCTAACAAACCTGCGTTCTTTGTTTACATCAAATATCAAAGATTTTAAAACGTTGTCAGAAACAAAAAGATTAGTTCAGTTTCAATCCGTTCTGGCCAAGCTGTAATAATTATTTTTGTGTAAAATACACTATTATGAAATCAATGATAGACCATTTTGACACTATTGTAAAGGAGAGTAGAGGCCCTGTTAACACAAAATAGCTGGTCATTAAGACCATCGTCTACTGAGCGCTCGTCCATACAAAAAGAGAAAACGTTTTTCTCCCCCTAGATGTTATCCTATCTCAATGATTTTTTAGAATGCATCTGACACAGTAAAAAACTAGGTTTATAGGTTTTCTTTTTCTCAAAATTTATAATAGTTTGAAAGTTACAGGCGCCTAAAAGTTACTATTTTTTAGACAAAATCTTCATCGAAGTAAAACCTTTGTATTTAAAAAACAAAGAAGTTAAAGAAAAAAAGCAAAACCTATAAACCTAGAATATAATATGCTGGAACGAATGACACCAGAATCTAAGAGATTGGTCGTGACTTAGTATGTGAAAAACGTTTCTCCCGAGAGACAAATTTCATATAAAAAATATTTACAGTCAGTCGCGAGCTGCAACGCTCTCTATCGCACGATCGGGGTTTTTTCAAAGCGTGAGAGGGACAGTAGGAGTTTTTCTAAATACCTATTTTTTGAAATGGCAGCAGCTATTCTATCCTCTTAAATTATTGTATTAACTCGATGAGCAGTGAAGAGATTGATGAAAGATTAACGCTTGTCGAGGTTCCCATTAAACTTAATTGCATTAACTCAATCCAAAACACAATAATTTAATGTAACAATAACAAGTATGCTTCTCTTTGTGTACAAGTCAGGGCCCTGAAAGATCCTCTGAAGATGTTATTTGTGAACTGAAAGTGAAGTAATAAATCTCACACAAAGGGAGTCTGGGACAATCCTTACTTCTGTTCTACATTGTGTTTTGTTAAGTCGCTGCATTTTGTAATCCTTAGATTTGAGTGAGTGTTAAGGGATGAATGTTAAAATTGAATTATTTTTGTCATTATTGTGTGATAAATTAATGTAAGCACAAAATATGAGGTTATTTTAAGAACAGTCTCATTTATTTGCTCTACTTGGCGTTTTTTTTAGCGTGTTAAAATCATCAAATGAGTCCCCACCCAGTGCAGGGCGGGAGGGACAGTCAGACTTGACTGACTAAAACCGAATCTATACGTTTTCCTACTATTACCTTCCGATCTCGCGGCTTAGGTAAGCGTTTGGCCCGGAGCCCCGTCTTACAGGTAATTAGGTACACACGTGTTAGTTATATTATAATTATTTTCCAGAAAAAAAATGTGTGAGACATCTCTACATAATATATTATCTCCGTCTCGAAATTCACCAAAATCGGTCCAGTGATTTAGGCATGATAGTGTTACAAACAAAAACACGTCCACGTTTATAGTATGAGTAGGATAAATTTCAGTTCTCTTACTTTACCTTCCCGACCGTAATTATCCCGCTGAAGGGCAAAAAAGCCGTTTCTGAACGAGCATCAATCACTTTGTTTTCTCTCATTGTGTCGTAATTTTGGACCATTATACCAACATAAATCTAGATTATTTTGGTCAAGTCATTTAATACATACAGGGTAATTAACCCGTGGTTTTTTTGTCATGGGGGTGGGCAAAAACTACGGGAAATCTACTACATTTGTACATAATACTAGGAAGTTTTATTTATAGTTTGTATAATTATGTATAATCTTAGTACAAAGTATTATATTGTAAAAATTATATATTTTTTAAAAGGAGTTCTAACTGGTGACGTGTCAGACTGCTAGTCTAGCTTATGTTGGGTCTGTAGCACTAAGTCTGTTTTTTTTTTGTTTTAATATTAAAAACTTTAAAATTATGTTTAATTGTCATCAGATCTTATAAAATTACTGACATAAGACCGTACAAACATTAAATTTTAAACATATTTCTTAAGAAAACAAAAAATTAATTGCATCGGCCGGGAATCGAACCCGGGCCGCCCGCGTGGCAGGCGAGCATTCTACCACTGAACCACCGATGCTCATACATTAATTCATAAAAACACGTATCACAAACTCTGACATGTATAAAAGTAAAAGTGAAGATGGATGCGCAAGAGCACCTTTCACCTCGGTTTGACCTCGTTTTAATAATATGCTAATAATTATTTAGATGGTCTGTTTGTGTGAGCATTTCTTGAGTAAAAAATCGATATGAGGCATGCCTATTTGTTTTTATAAGTATTAGCTTTTGAAGCAAAAATTATGCAGTGTTTCTTTTAACAAATATTACGGAGTTTGAAATTGATTGCAGAAAATATTTATTTTTCAAACTTAAAATGTATGAGGTCGGTTTAAAATGTGCTTGCGAAACATTGACTTGCATAATGCTGAAACAGGATAAACTTACAAATAATGTGCCTCAGTATTTTTTAATATACCTTGTACGAAAAAAAGGAGTACAGTCACGAGCAATAACATGTAAACACATAACAAAATTAAAACGCAAATTGCTCGTGAAATACCGATTTCCACTATGAAATAAGACCTAGTTAGTAATAGAAATCTAATTAAAAGACAAACGTTTAATCAATATGGTAGCAGAACATCGCTTTTGAATACTTTTTAGTGTATACATACTATTGCTCGTGACTGTACGTGGTTCATGTATTTGTTTAATAAATAGAGTGAGATCTTTTTATTAAACAAATACATGAATGATCAAATTGTAGCAAATTATGAATTTATACAAAATGCCCGAGATAAATAAATTAGAGCGTGAACAAATGTTTTTGTAGAAACAAAATATTAATAAACCTCTTTGTATGTGAGTAATTTAATATTGACTGTATGTAAAACAATAATAATTCGCAATTTACAATGTCTGATAAGCGAGAACAAAATTTAATTAAAACTTCTATACCTATTTCATTCAAACGTGATAAGAAAATGGATAAACACGAATCATAATCGTCACGTTTGTCACATATTTTGTAATTTTTATTAATTAGAGTGACATAATACAATATAATACATATTGGATACGAGCAGTCAATGGTAGCCCAGTAGAATCGGCCTCGACTTCCGAGTTGTAGGTCATGGGTTCGAACCCAGTTAGGCGCTTCGAATCCAGTTAGGCGCATTACTGTGTGTAATTTATTTCATCACCACTGGTCTCAAACAGTAAAGGAAAACAAGAAAACATCGTGAGGAAAACAACCCGACCTGGTCCCGCGTGGTTGATTATTGCCTGCTTAGTCCCAGCAGTGGGACATTTATAGTCTGATGATGTTGACGATGAATACATTATAGAGTTCGCAAAACTACGCTTCATACAAAAGGCTGCCAGAATTAAGTGGGACACGTGAACACGTTAGCTGTATGAACCTTGAAATCTGGGCAAAAGTCGCCGCACACTTCAAAACTGGGTACCTGGAGATGGACTGTTACTATACCAGCAGCGCCAGCAGAGAACTTGGAATATGGGATGGCGCAAGAGTATCGACCCAGGTTCTGCCCATAGGTACTAGAAGCCTACCCGTCTTCCAAGGAAACAAAGACATACCATAATTATTAACATTAATTCATATAGAGATTAGCTAATTCTATATATCTTTTATCAGCTTATTTCCGTCCACTGCTGAACGTAAGCTCATGTCTGCTCCATCAACCATGTGTCCGTCTACAGAAGTCTCTTCATTCAACACACGATATTTTCACTTAAAGTACATCTCGTTGGTTGCAAGTAAAACCACAGATAAAAGCTATAACGAGCCACTTCCCAACAAATCTTGTTAGATAGAAGAGGCATTGATGCGTTCCAGTGGAGAGTTTCAAAGGCCCGCACGTGCTAAGGACGGTAACTGAGTGCTGGGTAATCGGAATCCGAAGTGCTTCTCTACTTTCTTTAAAAGACGCATCCATTCATTAAATAACCTTTCTGTATGGCTTTTGTAATTTACGAGAGAATGGAGGTTTTATCAGAACCAATGTTTTCGTCAATAGTCGAGATAGTCCCTGCACGAAGAGAAGCAATTTCTTGCAACGTCTAAATGAGGCTTAAGAGTTGTTTAGGGGAATCCAAATCTGTTTAGATTTACTAACGCTGAAGTCTAATCTTCTTTGTCCTTAGGTATCATCATCATTGGCCTATCATGTTCCCACTGCTGGGACACAGGCCTCCTCTCTGTGAGAGGGAGTGGGCCATAGTACACCACGCGGGCCCAGTGCGGGTTGGCAGATGTCACATGTCTTCGAATTTTTGGTTCTAGGATATGCCGGTTACCTCACGATGTTTACCTTCACCATTTTGAGAGCAGTGGTGATGAAATAAATTACACAAAGTAATGCACCTGGCGGGGTTCGAACCGACGACCTACAACTCGTAAGTCGGGACCGATACCACTGGGCCACCACTGCTCCTTAGGTATAGGTGGCTGAAAAATAAATGAATGAATGAATGACTACTGACTAACTGGTCGAGACCTCCTTGTATGGTCTGATTTGTTCAACTTCAGCGTAGTTTTTGAGGAAAATCAAGGAATTAAATTAAAACAAACCTTCTATTTTATATTTATTGCAGTAACCACCATTTACTAGTCGACACACTCGTTCTAAGTGTAAGTTTTAACGACATCCTCCACTTTTTCCGAGTTGGCGCATCAGATTCACGGGCGAATTGCTTCGACATTTTCCGTGCAATTCAGACTCGCTTTACATTATTATTTTGTCTGAAGAATAAATAGTTAGTACTTATTACTAGTACAGAGTAAATATCCTGTAATAAAGTATCCAAATTAAAAGTATTAAAAAAAAAGAACAAACCCCAGTACATCAAGCTACGTGTTTTTCATTACTAACATAGTTATAAGATTCTTGTTTACTAACCCACTATGGATGTTACTTATCCGAAATAAAGAGTATTTTATTTTATTTATTTTAATATATTTACAACCTTGTGACAACTAGTGGAAGTTTAATGTTGGATTGGTAAAATTTTAGAGATTCGTGTAGGTTGACCTGCTCGCGTCTGTATATCACTACCTTATTGATTTAGGTTCCCGGGCTGAGCATGAGGCTCTGTGGTCGATTCCCATGTAAACCGTGTTAATTTTTTTCGTTAAGATTTTCGCAGTTGCAGTCATGGAGTCCGTATTTGAGCCTTGTTGATAACAAGATATAAGAACCTACTTTTGTGAATGGGTATAGAATCAATCCTATCCCTTCCTGTTTCCTTTAAATTTAATAATTAACGGTTAAAAGAGCCTAATTGGAATAAATGATTTGAATTTGAATAAGATAAGCTCACCCCAATCACATGGAACATACAAATAACTGGCGAAATATTGGTGTACCAATCAAACAAACCCAAAACCCTTTTTTAGTGATGATGAAATAATTAATGACATAGATCTGTCAGATTCTTATTAAAATCCACCGTGCTCTTTCGGTTGCATTTTGAGTTCCATGCCCACGATACCCTTTTAAGACAGATCTGCAATAACAAGCATTATCTTTTGTTTACGAAACTCGTGCCATTTTTATTGCTTCCCTATTCAACTATCGTGCATCTGAATTACTAAAACGTCATATTAAACTAGTACGAGATAACTCTACCACTGAACTTGTTAGTGAGTTGTAGAACGCTCGTTTGCCACCTAAATGTCTTTAATGTAATGTGAGGCACGTTCGCGCATACTTATCTCGGCTCAGCTCCAGATAAAGAAAGGTCCTGATGGACGGTTCAGGAAGAAACGCTTGGCATATCGACGAATATTTTTGGAGATTTCTCCAGTTGAAAAATGGTATGTATGTGCTTTGAATTTATAGAATTCTTATAGAATTGTTCTTGGTGCCTTCGGATTGTTTTTGGTGCTTCCATGTTTCTGTGATTCATCAACCATGTTTATGGAACCTTGCAGTGATAGATTCACAGTTAATTCTGCTCAAAAACCTTATTATAAGAGATAATACTGACATTCGAGCAGTTATTGCTGTCCAAAGAGATTTAAAAGAACCTATAAAGAGCGGGCATTGGGAAAATTGTTATGCAAAATTGTTGCAATGCCGTACGTCAGTTGCACTATCTAGCGTTGCATAGCAACGCGACTACTAGACTGAGCCATTTTTTTCCTGTGGGCATAACTAAAAAGTTTTGGATCATAACTTTCTTCGTGATGTCCCGTCTATTGCTCTTATATAGTTCAACGTCTTTGTTGCTGTCAATACTCCTCTTCTCTTGCTATAATAACATATTTCTTATTGCCATAGATAGACTTTGTTGTTTTTAGTAAAGGCTTTTTTGGTCATGCATTTTCAACAAGTTGCTATCTCGCAAAGTTTACGGAATCTTCCCGATTTTCTCGAACATATTGCCTTCACATAAACAAATGGATGAGGAAGTTGTCTCACCACTTAAAGATCGTTTATAAAATCTACTTACGAAATAAATGTTTATCAAACTGCCCGTCACGTGTGAACACGCACTAAACGTGCGGATTTAGATACAGGGGGAGCTTCTTTGAAATACGTTTCGAAAATGGGTCGCCTTTCGTTTGAAACTTTTGTTTGTATTTCCTTTTGTCTCCCACCTTCCCCTTCTAAATGTTTCATATTTTTAAGTAAATCTTTTCTTTTAAAACGACGCTTTGCCTTTATTTTGAGTGTTTTTTACTCTCATCCCTTTTCAAATGAAGGTATGAATTTCCATAAATCCTGCTTGACAGATACTTTAGACGAAAGCTGAATATTTTCGCTGTATATTTGGGTTGTTGTGTCAGAAACATGTGGCGTCTTATTTATGTTGTCGACGAAGCCTAAACTATTTTGGATTAGGGTGCCACTTGGGGTGATGGAGTTAGGTACGCTGAATTTAAACTCAAATTGAAGACGCTTTGCGATGGCCCAAGATGGTTTCTAAAGGAAAATCGATGAGAGAGATAGACGAAGTTCCCTTTATATTCGTAACAGCTTCATAAATGGCCGTAGTTTATAGATGGCTATTACTCTTGATTTATGTTTTACAATATGTTGCGTTGATTTATAGCTAAGTATCTTAACCAAAATGATTTACTCTTAGACACCCAACTTTCTGGCTGATTTTGTTTAGCAAACAATTGTTTGCCCGTCAATACCTAGGATGAAAGACATGAGTCCGATACTTTCCTTTCAATCTTTTTACCCTTATGTCAGGATCCCCCCTTTACCCCTATTCATCAGTACTTTTTGTACTTTTTCCTCATTTATCCTGTCAATCTTTTTCATCAAAGTCCCCCACGTTCAATACATTAATAGTACGTGTTTGTAAGGCTAATAGAAATCTGAGTCAGCCATTACTGGAACTTGTTGGGGCTAGTTCGCCTCGGCTAAATTGGAATGCCTATTCACCGTACTATTGGTCGGGTTTGGGCCAAGAGTTGGGCCTCCTCGTTACCTTTTGGGATTGGGGCCTTGAAGACAGCGTCATGAGTTACAACACTTATGCATAGAAAGAAAGAAAAAAAAAACATTTACAGTTGTAAATATTATTTACAACATACATGTTAAATGCATAAATGGGAAGTCCCTTCGCTATTCAGCCTTGTTTTCGTATGAGTAAGTACAATAGTCATCAATTTTAAATATCGAACGGAGAAGCTCAATTTCGTTCTAGAAAAAAAAAAGATGAAAAAAGGCGGGAATAGAAAACTTTAAATTAAATATTGTCTGTTTTTGGGATTTTTTTATAATAATTGCTAATTAAAAAAAAACACGAGTTCTGCAAATGATGAAGATATAGGTACGCTGCACTCTCAATTCAATAAAAATGGAAGCTGAAGCAGCAGTAAACAATATTTTGCCTGAAAGTTTTAAAGAGAGATATTTGAGATAAAACTGTTGTTACACACATACAAATACACATAATACGACGTTCAACGGGTAGTGTTTCTTACCTCACAATCGAGATGTAAAGCAGAATAGTTAGCTCGGGTGTAAGCATAAATTGCACCCTCGAAATAATATCTCGGGCTGCAATTGATGCCTTACAGCCCTTGGCTACTAATCTACTATTGTTCCTGCACGGATTTAAGTAGAGGACAAGTAGCTGCTCTGTCATGCTAAATTGCAAGACCTTGTTAGCCCCTTTGCAAGATTTCGAAAATGAAATTCCAGTCAAGACACGTAGCTAGTTTCGTGGCCCTATCTCGTGAGTACTTATTGAATCATGCATGATGTATATATCGGCGACCACGGAAACTACCGTCGCTGCTTTTGTGGCTGCACTCCGATTAAATTTTGTCTCGTTCCAATAACTTTGAGTTTTTCCATATTATGTAAGTAAAGTAGACAAGGTTTTCTTAGACAACGACGTCTGAATAAATAGTGATATTTGTGTCAATCATAAATTATTAAAATAATCAGTAACATAATTTCTCTAAAACACTAGGAAGTGGAGAGCAGTGGTGGCCCAGTGGTATCGGCCCCGACTTACGAGTTATAGGTCGTGGGTTCGAATCCAGGCAGGCGCATTACTTTGTGTAATTTATTTCATCACCACTGCTCTCAAAACGGTGAAGGAAAACATCGTGAGGAAACCGGCATGTCCTAGAACCAAAAATTCGAAGACATGTGACATCCACCAATCCGCATTGGGCCCGCGTGGTGGATTATGGCCCAACCCCTCTCACAGAGAGGAGGCCTGTGTCCCAGCAGTGGGAACATTATAGGCTGATGATGATGATGATGACTAGGATGTGGTGGAGTAACTACCAAATGCTTAAAAAAAAAACCTATCGTACTTTAAATCCGACGAAAAAACCCGTGATGGACCATTAACTAAGCAAACCAAGCATTCTAAATGCCACCAAAAAATAATCGTCACGATTTTAGAGAGGGTTCCTCTCAAATTAATGATCGTATTAGAGGAAATAAATCGACGCCATCCCCTGGCACCTTGGTAAATACGGGCTAAACGAGACGAGGTAATATTGATAGCTGTGCGAGAAATGAGCTAGAGATGAGCGAGGTCGAGAGGGTAAAGAGTAGATTGAAACTGTCACTTAGTGGGAACGGGCTTAATGATTCAAGGTGATAGAGGTTTAACTATGCGAGGTAAAAGATGAACGAGCAAAGATGACTTCAATAGAATAGAATAGAATACACTTTATTATGCACATCATACAAATTATTGGTACAGAGTATCTTATACATAGGGTGACACAATTTAATGGGCGGTCTTATCGCTAAAAGCGATTTTTTCAAGACAACCTTTGGATGGTTTTGAAGAGAAGGGAGAAACAGTACTGTAGGTAGTCTGTGGTGTACTATTTATTTCAATATTCTTGGGAAACGTTTAGGGATCTGCCTAAACGTTTCCCAACAAAATTTATTTCTATAGCATTCTCTCCTGATTTTTAAAGAAGAGTTTTTTGTCATGATGGTACACTAATAGTGTAATGGTCTAAAACAAAAACCATCCATATTCTTGAAAAGACTTCACCATCTCACTATCATTATCACTACAGCCTGACCTCACCCACTGCTACATTCAGGCCATGGTTCATATTCCTGTCCTACTTTATGTATTTCATTTAAATCAAATATAAGAGGAGCTCGTGGCTGAATAATAACAGCCGCACAGGCTGATCTTCCGGGTTAAGCCGCGTTTGCCGAGGTTGGCCCATGAATGGGTGACCATCTGTCATAGCGAGTTTCCTTTGTGCCTCGGAAAGCACGTAAAGGCGTTGGTCCCAGCTGGCATTTGTAGATCTTTGGCAGGCGTTACTGTTAGTCAGAAGCCCTAAAGTCTGACAACCAGTCTTACCTTGGGGTTTCGTATTGCCCAGTTACTGGGTTGTGGATGTCTGATAGGCAGTCGCTCCATGTAAAATACTGATATTCAGCTACATCTGGTTTGACTGGAAGCCGACACCAATATACATATTTGGGAAAAGGCTAGGCAGATGACGATTTAAATAAAAAAAACTGGTTGACCGAGCTTCGCTCGGTTTTTAAAATGTCTATATCTTGGAAACCGAGCTTTTCTCGAACCTGGGACCTTGATAAATCGATTCCTTGAGCCGAAAAACCCTTAATCTGTAACTTTCATGAAAATTCTTGGAGCCGTTTCCGAGATCCTGATTAAATATAAATATACAAGAATTGCTCGTTTAAAGATATTAGATATAAATTGAATTTATAATCTGAAACACAGTTTACTAACTACGGTACTCCAATACCTAAAATCCTTCACACAGATCTACATACATAACATTCGGCACGTTTATATGGAAATGCACGCGGTGTTATGAAACCTTATTAAAATTCCACATCCTCGTTCAGACGTGCCCCTTTTTCGACTAATCCTCAGCTTTTTGGCGGGAAAAGCCTTTCGTTATTATTCGCTGCGATTTGAACGAGATTTCAGTTCATATTTTGGCATAAAATGCTTTTTAGTTTTGAAATACGTTCTGTGCTGCAATGGTCTTATTTGCGCGCTTGGTAGAAATTGAGCTCACCTGCTATATTCAAAATATTAAGTTAAAATAATTTAAGCAGTGGCTTAAAGCGTGGAAGGCTATAGGGGGACACCTTCGTCCATAATTGGGATAATGGTTAGTAAAATAAAATAGTTTCCTTTCACACCAATACTAGAAACATCATCGTCATCATCAGCCTATAAATTTTCCCACTGCTGGGACACAGGCCTCCTCTCTGTGAGAGGGAGATATTCGAAGTCACGTGACTTCCACCAACTCGGACTGGGCCCACGTGGTGGATTATGGTCCACCCTCTCACTTGAAACATGCTCTTACATACACACATCAACACGGTCTAGGGATATTTAAAAAAAAGCGAATTGATATCAATGTGTTAATTATTTATATGACATGTATATATTTAAAAGATACGTTATTTAATATTCTACCATTTTTTTATAATGGTTAAGGTATAGATTAAAATTTCAGGATTTTATGGAAAAAAAATGAAGCATAGACGGAAACCGTATATATGAATGAACTTTTAATTTGTGAGTAAAAACTGAAAAAAATAGAAAAATCATTTAATTTGTGTTTATAAACTTGAAGTTAGTAGTCTGAGAAAGCGCCCATGATGTTCATAACACATCGGCAACGATTCGGCATGCTCAGAACAAGGTTATCAATGTCTTGCTGCGGAATATTGTCCCATGTCCTTCTGAGGTGCGCAAAAAGTTGATCTTCTGTAGCCAGATTTTCAGGAACTTCCTTCAGAGCTCTTCTTTGCAGCATATCCCACGCATGCTCAATGGGATTTAGATCTGGCGATTGAGCAGGCCAGTCTAAGGCCCTAACATTATGTGTATGTAACCAAGCAGCTACCGTTCTCGCAGTGTGTGCCCGGGCATTGTTGTGCATGAGCAGGAAATCTTGCCCCATTTGTGTCCTGTGGGGCAAGATTACGGGCCCCAGCACCTGTTGGACGTATCGTTCAGCCGTCATATTGCCCCGCACCCAAACGAGATCCGTCCGTCCTCCAAGACGAATTCCTGCCCAAACCATGATTGTTCCTCCTTGGTATGGGTAAACTTCCTGAGGGTTCTGGAGACGGCTCCATCGTCCAGGAACTCGCCAAACACGCGTCCTTCGTGAATCTGGATGGAAACCGAACCTGGATTCATCCGTGAACAGCACATTGGACCATTGCTCACGGCCCCAGTCCACGTGGTTCCGAACCCATTCTAATCGTCGTCCACGATTGCCTCTCCGTAAAGGTGGGACCCGGAGTGGTCTACGAGAGCGTAGATTGCTTTCATGCAGTCGCCTTCTTACAGTTTGGTCACTCACAAGCACTTGGTGTTCCACTCGCAGCCTTTGGACCAATTGAGTCGCCGTTGCATTTGGTTGTGCTCGCGCAGTAATTTGCAAAAATCGGTCTTGTCTGGGGGTAGTGATGCGACTTGGCCCCCGGTGCCTCTCCGCTACTTCACCTGTGGCACGATAGCGTGTCCACAATCTTGAAATTACATTTTGATGGGTCCCTATGGCCTCAGCAACATTACGCTGAACGGATCCAGCTTCCAGCATTCCTACAGCTCGTAACATCTCCGCCCTCGTCAAATGTCGGCGTTGCATGGCTACGATACCTCAATTTTAACTTTATCTTTCGTTTAAAATGAAAAAAAAACTGTAACTAAACGTAATTCGTATTGTTTTCTAAATTTCGCACAAATGAAAATTCCCTCTCCTATACATCAAGACATTTTTATGCCACCGAAACAAAAGAATTTTCAAAAATTTGAATTTGGAATTAGTCTGAGATAAATTACAAACAAATCGGTGTATAAAAGATTCCAATGCGGCCAGTACTTTTCGAGTTATTTAATTGAGTATGAAATATCCCTAGACCGTGTTGATGTGTGTAATTACCTACACTCAATGATGTTTTAGTAAACACATATAATAAGAGTGCCGCTCGGCGCGGAACAGTTTTTTCTGTTGTCATTAAGTGTATATCATATCTGTATTTTAGAATATCATTGCCTACACTACTACTATTCGGTATTCGGTATTATGGTATCCATGATAGCAAATAATTATAATGACATTTTAGGTTGCAGTATGACTAACGCCTTTTAGGATTAAGTATTATAGATTTTTTTTAAATAAAAGGAAGTTATTGAAGTCTCATGTAATAAGGAACAAACCTTGTCAATGAGTTGCTACTGAAAATTTCTCAAACCTACAAAATAATTCTAGACCCGAGAAACGAACCCAGGAACATATTAATTAATTTTTGCGTCACAAATAAGCAAAAATACAGTCATTGTTTGGTAGGTATAATTTATATTTGGCAGCCATATAAATAAACGTTCAATGAAAAATGATTATACGTGTTTTTATTCCCAAATTAATTACCGTTTTATTTATTAAATGGCAATTACAATTTATTGGAAGGATTGGTTTTATATTTATTTATAGGTAGCCAATTTAAATACGATGGTTATAAATCACTGTCTGCCAATTGTTTACATTTTTACGGTAAATGTCCGGTAAAATTGGAACAGACACGTGGAAGGGTTGCGGACACCGGACACTGACAGGGCCGTAACCAGGAATTTGGTTTGGGGATGGGGGTTAACCCTGAATGGAAAATAGCAAACAGGGATGGCGCAAAAAGGGTGTGTGAACCTACGGGTTAAAAAAAAGAATAACTATGATATTACAAAGTAAAAAAGTTTCTGCATACGACATACGGCTATCCGAGATTTCCCCTGCCTATTAAATTCTTTCGTACAATAGATTTTTGTCAAAGAACCCTTAGGAAAGGAAGATAGAAAAGTACGTCTCGCGTCGTTACGACCAATCTGAAAGATATCGTGTCGATATATCGTTAAACCTTACCGCTGACCCACCAAACTACCGATACTTGCGATGAATTTTTAATATTTTTTTTTAAAGGTACGATAAAGACGGTGACTCTGGTTCTTCGCCGAATATCCATGTTCCCAGAGTCACCGACATAGCTCATAAAATTTGCAAGTTGAAGTGGCATTGGGCAGGCCACATCGCTCGTAGAACTGATAACCGACCACGGACCGCAGCGTAGGCAGGCCTCCCACTAGGTGGACCGACGACATCGTGAGGGTCGCGGGCAGCCGATGGATGCAAATGGCGAATTGTCGTTCGGCGGCCTAAGGGGGAGGCCTATGTTCAGCAGTGGACGTCTTCCGGCTGATGATGATGACGATAAAGACGTGCTAACAGAGGCAGATGGTCGCGGGACTAACGAATTACCAACCCCAGAACGTAAAGGGCTACTGAAGGACCCCGTGGATTTTAGTCAGTGACAGTCGATCCAGCCCTGGCCTCAGCGGGTCGACTCATTTGATGATTTTACATTGCAAAAAAAAAAACAGAGATGTATCGATTTGGCCTAACGATATTCAATAAATCGAAATTCTGCGATATAGTGAATCGCTAAAGATCGTAACATACACAACAGATCCCCTCGTTTCGATTAGTTTGAACCGACTTCGTAAAAAAATCGTAACGTATGTGGCCCCTTGAGATATTATACAAACTTTTATTAAAGGATCAACCAGAATAGATATTGAAGTTTTGTTTTAAATCATGGGTTTTCGTTTAAACCCAAAGGAATGAGATAGGTAAAATCTGCAAACTTTTATTAAAGGGTCAAACCCTAAAAGAATAGTCAAGTTTGTATAGGATATTAGTATGCTCGGAAATCTTCCAAAGGAAAACATTTTTTTTCACAAAGCTTTTGAGTAGCTACTGCTAGCTACTGTCCCCAGTAACTACACTGTTTTTGGATCTTTTTAGTAGTAGCGTGGAGACTCTGTATTTGAAAAATTGCCTGTATTATTATTTATCCCATTTTACTTGGGGTCGGCGCAACACGTTTTTTCTTTCATTCTCCCCTATTAGACGTCACAGTATCATTTACTCATTTTTCTTTCATATCATTCCTTAGACAATCCATCCATTTTATCTTTGGTCTTCCTCTGCCTCTCTATCCATCAACATTCATACCTATCACTCTCTTTGTCACATGTGTGAGTGTCATCCTTCCTCATCACATATCCCTGTGTCCATACCAAGACAGACGACTACTTTTCAGTTTTTCTGTAACAGGCACCACTTTCAAAACTTCCCCTTATTTTTTAAAAATATCCATCTGAACATAAGCTCCCGAAAAACATCATAGCAATCACTTAAACAAACTTATGATACAACTGAAAATATTTCAAGATTGCACATGTGTGATAAAGATGCATTATTTGGCAAAAGTTTTAAAGAAATACATTTATTCAGGGGATAAGCAGAGATGTACGTTGCCGTGTTAGCGTAGTATTATCAATTCATCTTATTTCTTGAGCTGGAATAGTGCCAGGACACGGTTTAAAAATGAATATTTTATGTTTTTCAATTTCGGGCTCTTAGTACTGTTGTTTGTACCATTTATGTGGGATTTATCGCTCTTTAGTTGAATTATTTTAAAGAATTATAGTTATTCTAGAAATACTATTGTTTACCGGCGACTTAGTCTTCGTCATGTTTTCATGAATGTTGGAAATTATCCCACGGGAACGTACTAAAGGCATCATGTTTCAGGTGCGTTGCACAGTGTACCGCGTAGAACATGCTAGGTGGACAATATTATTTTATGATATTTAACGATGGTTTTATATTAAAGTAGTCATATTGTGGCATTATTAATAGTTTTTGGTATTCATTTGTAGTAAAAAACAAAAAAATATATTTTTCACACCACCTGCTCGAAAATGTCTAATTATATGTCAAGCAACCTTAACCTAAAGTGAGTCATTAGTGGCCGAGGGCACAGCCGGTCAATAATGTTGTACTGGATTTCATTATTACCCGCTGGTCAATAATGTGATTTGAATTTGGAATATGTTTATAAACAAGAAACACCCTTTGGTGCCAGAAAGATTTTTTTTTTTAAATTTTCTTTTCCTTTTTGGGAAGACAAAGGGATCTATCTAGCCCATGCAGCCTAGAATGTTATTCTTACTGTTTTTTTATTTAATAAATACTTTGTTTTTCGTACTATGGCTATTATTTTCTCACAGTAGGTGTAAAAAGTAGAGTTACCTCCTCTGGGCTAAAGGTGTCTTTGCCTTGGGCTAGCTTGAATCCCTCGCTGCATTCAGGATTCTTGTATTAACTCCCTCGCTTCGCTCGTGAGTTAAATCCCGAATCCTTAATTGCGCTCGAGATTCAATATGACGCCCGTGACATAAGACACAACTTTAGCCCCTCGGTGCATAATCTACTGTAAAACAGAAAAAAAATATTTAAAAATCATAAACAATAAAAAAAATGCATTAAATTATAAATAAATACCTACTTTACAAATTAACTTAACCTAGGTACACCTAATCATCATAATCATCAGAATCATCATCAAAATCTTTTGGTGAATCGTCATCATTTTGTGGCAATGTGCGACAATATTATGACGTTCCGGTCTTGATGTTACTATGGTCGTGCTTACAATTAACTTTAATATCTCTGCACGTCATATCCACGACTCGACGTTTATTTGTCTCAAACGACGATTCCTCGAAATCTTTGCGAGGTCTTCCTGCGGATATCACAGCCTCACTCGATGTCGAAGGTTGTGGGGCTAAAGAACTCACAGTAAACTGTATGTCTCCTTCATCCAGCCAAGTCATATTTGTAATTAAAAAACGCTCCTTCGATTTTCCCGAATTGGCTTCGGGAAAATCGAAGGAGCGTTTTTTAATTACAAATATGACTACGTTTTTTGGCTCATTTGGCTCCAATCTTAGTATAAAAGTTGGATATTTTCAACTTTATTTCTCTTTGGCTGCTTTCAGTAATGTCACCGTAGTGAATTTTTGAAGAAAGATAGTCATAAATACGCGACCTTTAATCATTTTTCGTGTGTTTGAACCACTCTTCAAAAAAGGCTCACCTTGAAATAGAGTAAACGTGTTGTGAAAAAAAAAAGATAAAAATATGATGTACTGAAGTGTGCTGAACAATATGTGTATTTTTACAAACTACACAGTTATACCTACAATATATATTATATCAAAACTAGCCCGAATAGAGGCGAATCAATGTACTCCCTGAACGATCAAAGTTTTCTTTATGAATAAAATGACACTAAAATTTATGCATTAAGTTAAAAAAATGCTAAAAATTCATATTAATACATTCTGATAAAAATAATATATTATATAATAGTACATACCCTCAGTATTAATATCCATCACAAAAAACTTTTACAATATCACTATAAACCACTATGAGATGTGCACAAAAGTGTCGCTAAATTGCAACTGATTGATCGGAACGTTTGCATTAAACTCGTTACCTGACTTCTGAAGTCTATGACTCATCAGATATGCATTTGAAAAACAACTTTTTCTCGGAATTTGGAGTTTGGGGTTGTTATTTGTGTTATGCAATTAAGATTTCCTGGAAATGAAAACTTGAATTTTGTCCACCTAGCATGTTCTAGGCGAAATACCGTGCGTTGCTATTGAAATTCCTGTAGTAGTTACAGTGTAGATAATACTTGAGTTTCTTGCCCGTTCTTGTCCACGGAAATCTAGGGCTAAGTCATTGGTAAGCATACTTATACTGACCAATGCCAATCCAACTTCTTACCAATTAGCCAGAAGATATTATAAATGTGAAAATTGTATACTTACACTATTTTCATAGCCACAGCTGCAGCTTCATCATTCCGTTTTTTACTCATATAAGAAGGTATATCTTACACTAATATTAAAAAAAGAAGAAAGATAGAAAAGGAAAGATTTGTATTTTTGTTTGTGTCTGTGTGTTTGTAATGAATTAATTCAAAAACTACTGTAAAGGTTTCAAAAGTTTTTTCACCATTAGAAAGCTACATTCACCTTGAGGAACACTATAGTTACTGATATATCTACCACGGATATAATATTCTGATTTTCTGAATTTGAGTTTTGCAAACAAAAGTGCCTAGTATAGTTTGCACACAATGGTTGCTGGAAAATCGATGACGCTGCAGGGGCTATCCCAGAAAGAGGTGACGAGACGACCTGGGCGCGTAAAACGAAGGCTGGTTCAAGGAGGTGCAGCATTAGAACTTCTAGAAGCTGTTGGGGCAGACTTTTGCCCAACAGTGGGAAAGCACAGGTTAATTATTTTTTGTAGCTGCAACATACGTCATGTTAAAACAATCCAAGTCTTAACTTACGTAGTTCAAAAATCCCTGTGCAATCTCGTTTCTTAATTACATACAAACATGTAGAAGTACTCTTCCGCCTCCACATGCTAACTAATTAGTAGCTTTAGAACTTTCCCAACTAATTCAACATAACAAATCCTGAACAAGGTTGCACTAAACCTCAATTTATTGTAGTCAGCGTTGCATGAATCTTTGTAATGAGGGCCTGATGTGAACGTGCGATGGAAATGTAATGGTGCTTCCTCACCAAAGACATTAAACTATATACGAGCAGTAGACGCCATCACGAAGAAATTTGTGATCCAAAATTTTTTACCAATAGGTAAAAAGTCCCTCAGTCTAGTAGTCGCGTTGCTATGCAACGCTTAGATAGTGCTATTGACGCACGGCATCAACAATTTTGTATGACAATGCCCGCTCTATCCTAACCAAGAACATTCGCGGGTAATGTAACATTTCAGATTCGACTTTGAGCATTACATTACAATTCAAAGAGATTCCCAGACTGATGAGAATTCGCGTGTAATGTAACGTAGGTATGCAGCCTGCCGGACTTATTTAATTACTAGTGAACAGAGTTAATGTTGCAATTTGTATCATGGTTACACATTGTATTATTGCAAGGTGTATTCTAATACTCGATTTTCCTGACCAAATAAATGAATATTATTACGTCTGAGTAAATAAATGAATATTATTATTATTTCCTCCCCAAGTGTTTATAGATTTTTGGAACGACTCTAAAAGAAAGCAAGATTTTTCGTTTCGTGTTTCTATTTCGCATCGAACAGTGTGGTGTCGCGACGATTATTTTTGTTGAGTGTATACAGTAACTTTGTTCCATCCGGGTGTCCCTTGACACCTCTCAAGTTTTTTATTATTTATATATTTACTTAAGGTTTCAAGGCCCATATATTATGTTATGAACTGAATTCATCAGTAGCACATTGAATGTCAACTGGTCACTTCTAGATGGGATTAAATAAATGAATAGCCTAATGTTGGTGTAAGTACATAGTTTTTCCTTTTTTTTGTGGGACTGAACGTTTCATCATCATTATCATCAGTCTATAATGTTGCCATTGCACAGGCCTCCTCTCTGTGGGGATCCGAGTTCGTATGTCGGGGCCGATACCATCACCGATCTCACTTCTATCACGTTTCGAATCACCCATCTTCATCAGTATTTAGCATGGAGCGACTGCCTAGCGGACCTCCACAACCCAGTAACTGCGTAATAAGAGGCACCCATATATGACTGAAAACTAACTAGATATCTAAATACCATTTCCGATTTCATTTAGTTTGAGAGATAGAAAAACATTTTTGTCAATTCCAAAACATCGAATACGTTATATTCAATACCCATGTTTGTAACAGGTCCACAGTACACAAATAAAGTTCTTACAATACATACAATATATGCAAGAGATTTCTCCGGAAATGGAATGTTTAAGAAAATATTTTCATTGTGAACTTACCTGGGGGTTGGGGGTTGTACGACGCAAATTGAAAATGTTTTCTTACATGAGAATGCTCGTGAGTTGTGCTACGTTCAGAATCTTGAATCATTTGTATTTTTCAATCTCGATTTGGAATTTTAGATAGAATATGTTGGTTGCTGTTATATCTCATACATGTAATATGGATTTTATGGAGTAAATGTAATGATATTGAAAGGGAATGAAACTAAAGTGGCATAATTTCTTCTTTGGGATATTAATTGTTTACTTGGCGTTTCGTGATAATTAGCATTCATCATCTGCCTAGCTTTTTCCCAACTATATTGGGGTTGGCTCCCAGTCAAACCGGATGCAGCTGAATATAAGTATTTCACGTGGAGCGACTGCCGATCGGACCTCCACAACCCAGTAATCGGGTGATACGATACCCCATGGTAAGACTGGTTGTCAGACTTTACAGCTTCTGACTAATAGTAACGACTGTCAAAGATCTAAAAATTACAGCCGGGACCAACGGCTTTTCGTGCACGGAGGAAACTCTCTATGACAGATGATCACCAATCCACAGATCAACCTCGGCAAGCGCGGCTTAACCCGGAAGATCGAACTGTGCGGCTCTTATTATTTAGCCACGAGCTCCTCGTGATATTAGCATTGGACTTGGATTGGATTGGAAGAAAAAAAACTTTCAGTTTTATGAAGGTCTTCAAGTGCTTGCGTCTTCTAAATATTTATTATTTGAAAAGAAAATTTTCAGTTTCTAAAATAATTGTTAACACAGAAACAGTGATATTTTAGACTGGGTCTCTAGCTCTTATCTTTTTGTTCAATCGACTTTACTTTATGTAATCCCAAATAGCCCTATTTCTGGTATAGTTAAATATGTTTATTTTACTGCAGATCCTTTATAAATACGAAACTTCTACACTACAAACTTATTATACTTGTCTACACATGTCATAAGTGTACATTACTTTGTATCATGAAACCGTATCAGATATGCAACAACTCTGTAAGCAAATTATATACCACACTCTTCTTTATTTACCTTCAACACACGAAACTGAATACAAACCATATCATTAATAGCAGTTTGTTTTCACTGCATCGCTCATTCAGCCGATAGCCAATCAAAACAGAGCATTTATCGTTTGTGTTGTTTCCGAACAAACATTGCAACAAATTGTGGTATTTACGATGTTTTCATTAAACCTTGTAATGATATAGTAACATTGTATGTATGATTGGTCAGTTGTTTATTTATATTTTCCAGTGCATCAGCAGTCCAATGTTCGATACCACCACCATCTACAATGCTACCTACTATTAAGCTATTGTCAAACAGTCAGGCGAAGCGAATGCGATCCGAAGCGTTTTTATTTGTCATGTATAATAATAATAATAAATAATCTTTATTGACATAAAAGTGTGTTACATTATTATATGGAAACCCTGACTCCTGCGCTAGGTAGTAACCTGTGTTACAGGAATCAGTGTCTTCTCCCAGTAATTTTACACAGAAATTATGCAATAAGATTTAAACAATTTTACAATTTTACAATATCTGCTTATGACATATGGGTTTGTGTGTGGGTCTGTATGTATGTATGTGTGTGTGTGTGTGTGTGTGTGTGTGTGTGTGTGTGTGTGTGTGTGTGTGAGTGTGTGTGCGTGTGTGTGTATGTGTGTGTGTGCGCGTGTGCGTGGGTCTGTATGTATGCGTGTGTGTGAGTGTCCTGTGTGTCGTGGTATTTATATATTTATCGTGTATGTTTGTAATGGTAATTGCCGGGTTTATGTTATTATGTTTTCTGTATGTATGTAATCTAGTGTTTGTAGAAAGGTGTTTATTTTCTTTTTAATTTCATTCTTAGGAAATGGGTTAATAATTAGGGTCTTGTTTATCTTATTATAGATATGCGTAGCAAGAAAAAGATGTTGCCTCCTAGCTGAGGCAGTTTTACATTTCACATACTTACAAACATTAGTGACTGTTCGTTTACTTTTGTAACTGTTGTTTAAAGGTGTGATTATGTGTTGCTTCAATGTGGTGTTGAGAACATATAGCTGTCTTACTGTAAGCACTGTGCAATTTTGGTATAAAGTTACAGTCGGGAAGCGGTATGGTTTGAAGGTCATGACTTTGAGCAATGATCTTTGAGCTCTTTCAAGGCGGATCATAGTTGTTTTACAGGCTCCTCCCCACACCGTAATACAGTAACCAATTATGGATTGGGCTAAAGAGAGGTATAGAGTGCGAAGAAGATCAAAATCAGCCACAAGTCGAAGTTTCTTAAATGCCCAAATAAGTTTCCTCACTCTAGAGGCAGTTAATTCGACTTGGGGCCGCCAACTCAATTTTTCGTCCAGTACCACACCTAAGTATTTCATGTTTGCTGTTTGTGATATAGTGAGACATGAGCACTGGAGCCTATTTCCGGGAGAATCGCAGGAATGTACCTTAAGGGTTACCGCTACTGGCGTGGTATTGGCAAACCTGAATTGCAGGTATGAAGTTTTGGCAATGTTAAGGGTAAGTAGGTTTTCTTCCAGCCAGTTACTGACTTTACAAAGTCCCAGCTCAGCCACATGCTGCGCCTCCTCCCAAGTCCCTCCGTGAAATATGAGCGCGGTGTCATCAGCGTAGCTAAATATTCTACCTTTAAAAAGTTGTTGCTGACACAGATCGTTTACATATATCAGGAAGAGGGTCGGGGAGAGGGCACTGCCCTGCGGCAAACCACAGGTAACGTTTTCCTCGCTACTGACGATTCCACCTATCTTTACCCTTTGTGTCCTATCGCTCAGAAAGTCCGAGAGTATGTATGGAATTGTTTGAAGTCAGTCACATAGACTATCGGATCGCTTTGGCCTTTCTATGTGACTAGATTTAAACAAAAACCGCCTCGCTTCGCTTTCGCCGCTATTTAGTACACATAAGTCTTTTATGGAAATACCAACACATTGATCTTATTCCAAGTTCCTACAGCCTTAAGAGTAAAACTACAAACTTTCCAATGTCAATTAAAGTTAACAAAACTTCTGTTAATGTCTCCAAGATCCATCCAGCTGTGTCGATAATGAGACGGTTAAAATATAGTAAACTAGCTTTTACCCGCGGTTCTTATTACGTTTATGTAGAATTCGTCAATGAAATCGGCAGTATGAAGCGCTATTACCATTAAATGAACGTTATAGTTGGTTTCCTTTGAAATAGTACTTTTTTCAGGATGAAAGGTACCCTATGACCATACCAACCAACCTTATGATTAGAGACATGGTTGCGCTATGATATCCCAGTTACTACAGATCATAAATGAGAATAAAATAACTTCTAGCTTGCTTGTCGCTAACTGTGCAATTTATACTTTGGCTGGGTCGCTTATACAGTTTCCAACGATAAGGGAGAACAAAAAGAAACTCGCCAAGTTTCGCAACAAAGGCTAACACGGTTGTACTGTTTTTTATCCCAAAACGACCATATTGCACTGCCGGAGCAGTAACAGTTAGTACTATCAACATTTAGATCTCACCTTTGTTCTGTAACGTCTATATATAGGTGCTGGCTGCTGCACCGGGTACACCAGGGTTTCCCAAAGTTTTTCAATTAGCGGACAACTAGCGCGACTATTTTAGTTACCTTTTTTCGAACTCAGCCGGGCGCATTTCTTTGTGTAATTTATTTCCTCGCCAGGTGACCTACCATGCACTTTTAACGCAATCCAGTTTAGGTTGTGGGAAAGAGATGGCGCTAGATGACTTGTATAGCTCTGTCTCTTTCCCGCAGCCTAAACTGGATCGCGTTAAGAGCTCGTGGTAAGGCCTCAGTGCTCTCAAAAGCATCGTGTGAAAATTGTCATGTTCTGGAATCAAAAAGTCGAAGACATAATGTGATATATATTTACTACAACCCCGCATTGGGCCCGCGTGGCCAAGTTTGAGTCTTTTATTTTCTTTTGAAATGAATCTCTTCTCTAGTTTTCTAACTGAACGGGAGTCCAGTGAGGCAACATTTTTTCCTTGTGCGTCTTGTGCATGTAAAATATCTTGGATCCACGCAAAATCAAAAGGTACCAATGTGTACTACGGTGCACAGTTTGAGAATCCCTGGGCGAGACTATAATCTTTATTATAAAAGCGTTCTGTATCTCCGTATCCGTGAACACATTGTACTTTACCAGTGTTCTTGTTATGTGCAATTGTGCAGCTTGCTAACCTCTTTTATGTGTGTTTTTATTTCAGATAGAGTTTTGTTAGTTTATGGTTGGTATAATGTGAACTTTTTAGACAGCTGGAGAATTTGTGATTGAGATTTTTAGGGTTCCGTAGTCAACAAGGAACCCTTATAGTTTCGCCATGTCCGTCCGTCCGTCCGTCCGTCCGTCCGTCCGTCCGTCTGTCCGCAGTTTAGCTCAGAGACGCACAGTACTAGAGAGCTGTAATTTGGTGTAAATATACGGATTTGTTGTGCCGAAAAAGTGGTAAAATAAAATCTCGTAAAATATATTTTTTTAGGGTACCTCCAGTACTCACACGTAAAGTGAAGATTTTTTTTTTCTCGCGTACCCCTTAGTGTGGGGTATCATTAAATAGGCCTTTAAAAAATAATTATAGTTTTCATTAACAATTTTTTGATAAAAAAATTCGTTTGTGAAATATTAAGCTTTAAAGTGCAAAATTTTGCTCGATTCGAGTGTCCCCCCCCCCCTATACCAGCTAAACGGTTATGTTTGGGGGTGTGAAAAAATTCACAATAGTAGTACATATAACGAAGTTTAAAAGAAAATTATCATGACTAAGTAGGCTTTCCGGAAGACGCTGGATGCAGGTCGCTTCCAACCGGTATCTGTGGAAATCAAAAGGGGAGGCCTATGTTCAGCAGTGGACGTCCTATGGCTGAGATGATGATGATGATGATGAAGTAGGCTTTACAACTTTACGCGTAATAGTCGACCAACTTATAAAATGTACTTGATATCATATTTTCTTAAACAAAATGTATCGGAGACAACTGCAAATGTAAGTTTGTCAACTTTATTTTTACAGCTTTTGTAGGTATGTTTTTTGGGGATAGGTAGGTTTTTATCGTCAACTATTTTTAACTAAATTCAAAAAAAGGAGGAGGTTCTAAATTCGTTGTAATCTTTTTTCTTATGTATTTTCCCCGATTTCTCAAAGGCTCCTGGACCGATTTTGAAAATTCTTCTTTTTAAAATTAAATTCAGCGAATCAGTTTGGTTAGTTCGCATAAGTATTTTGATGGGCAACTACGGAACCCTACACTGTGTGTGGCCCGACACGCACTTGGCCGGTTTTTATTTGTAGTTGCTGAGATATCATCTTGGACTTGTTTCTTACGATATTATTTTTTACTTATTTTTAAACATTAGCGATGGATGCCTAAAAAAGCTGGCTTGACGATTTATGAGCGATTGGCCTCAGATAGCCACAAAAACGGACGAGTGGAAGATTATGGGAGAGATCTTTGCCGATCAATGGGACGATAAGTATTGGTAAAAAAAAACAGTTTTATTTTTTCTAATCATGTAATGTTGCCCATTTGGAATTGGTTAAAAAGCCCAAATGGTCGGTTCAACATTTCGCGAGAGTGTGCACACACAAAAACATACGCTCACTCCTCGATGGTAGTTACCTGAGTTAGTTTAATTGATTTTTTTTTGTTAAGAACTTTGGCTCCACACTGAACTTTTCCTGTGTCTTGGGTGCGTTTACGTGGCGTTCACAAACATTTAAACTCACACACACACATATAGTGATACTTACACGCTGTTCCAACAGACGTGTCACCTTGCAGTAAAATACAAAACTGACTCATACTTCAAAGAAAACACTCTCCCCTACCAATTAGCAACATTAAAAGCGAGCAAACTTCTCTTTACAAATCTTTTATCTCCTAAATGCGAAAAACCGTGCCATCATTTCTAAATTCCCGCATTTTCGTACTAAAATAACAAGCAAATACCCTTATTGCACGGCAAATTCTGTGCACCTAGCCATTACCTCGTTTGCTTATTCATTCCTAGTACTCGGTAACTTCATTTGCGACTTTACAAAGTGCCCTGGTGGAGTCAGGAGTCGAAAAGTGAAGTTAGGAGCGGGGATCGCAAACATACGGGATGCGACTGTTTGGGAATGCATTTTGTAAGGCAACATGCAAATTGGATGAAGGTTTGTAAACGTGTTTATAAAGCGAATAAGCTTTAGAAAGATATACATGAAAATGCGCTCGACTATTTTGTATAATTTAAAAAGTAGGAAAGCACAATGTGGATTCACAAAAGGTGTTTCATAAAGACTTTGTATTTGTATGACCTTCCATGTTTTGTTTCCACATCAAAGAGATTTAAAAGAACCTATAGAGCGGGCATTGGGAAAACCGTCATACGAAATTGTTGATGCCGTACGTCAGTAGCACTATATAAGCGTTGCATAGCAACGCGACTACTAGACTAAGGGACTTTTTACCTATTGGTAAAAAAATTTGGATCACTTTCTTTGTGATGTCCCGTCTACTGCTCGTATATAGTTTAATGTCTTTGTTCCACATTAATATTCTTGCGATTTCCAACCACACTGTAGGAGTGAGCATGCAAACGGCGAGTAAAAGAGCAATCTGACGGGGCCCTGGAGAAGGCTTGCAACACCTGTCTGGGTTGCAAGACAGGTCTAAGCAGGTAGCGGTGACCCTGGAGTACAAAGGGCAATAGAAGAAACACGTTTGATTTGAGTCAGTACAAGTCTGTCAGTCCATCCCATCCTGCCCCGGTTGGAAGGACTCATTTGATGATGTTACTGTCTAAAAATTGATAAAGATGGCTATGAAATTGATAAAGGTGGCTATGAAAGTAAATACCTTCAACGATGCCTTTAAGTACTTCATCATCATCATTTTCATCAGCCGGAAGACGTCCACTGCTGAACATATACCTCCCACCAGGTGGACCGACGACATAGTGAGAGTGGCAGGAAACCGATGGATGTAAGTGGCGAATTGTCGTTCGGCGTGGCGGTCTAAGGGGGAGGCCTAAGTTCAGCAGTGCCTACAAGTATGCTGTAAATAAAATATCAACGTCTTGTGATAGGGCCTCTGATAGCTACCTAACTCTAAAAGTACAAGTAGTTAGTCATTAGTCGTACATGCGGACCCTAAAACGTAGACGCCCTTTAATTTTCCTCCCCAACTACTTATTTAACTCGCCTCGATTAAATCGAAAATTCGATCTAATCGCTTGCCAAGTTTCGAACAAAAATGCTAGTTTAATTTGGCGTCGTGCTTGCGACGTCAGCTAATGGCGTTAGTGAATTTACGCCCTCATTCTAGTTTTCCCGAAGTTACGAACTCTCGCCGCAGCGCAACTAACTTGTTCAAACTACACGCGTGCTAGGCTATATAATATATTTTGTTGTACAATCCATAAAAGAGACAAGTACGCAGTCTAACTCTACAAAGAAGGGGTTGTTTTTTTGGAACTGCAAATACTCTTTGTTTTACCGGTTTCACCCTTCTCTCATTGCTAAAGAAATATTCGAAATTAAGTCAACTGCCATTCTACAAATTTCAATGAAATTCTTGCTTTGCAGCCTAGATTAATGATTGTTACATAACGCAGTTTGGTTAAGTTGTTCTGGTAATCGGTTATTTACTTGTCAAGAGTTTAAAGATATCTGCCTTATTAGATAGTTAAAATACACAAACAGTAGTTTCTATTTGAAAATTGCTATCAGGATAGTCTTTATCTGAGCTTGTCAATAGAAACCTGAATTGAGATTTGCCTCTCACCTTTGTTTCTACTCTCTCTGTCGACTTTAGTAGCGTCTATCCATTATAAACTTATCCTACTTATCATTACTTATAATAATTAAAACAAATAACTTTAATTTTCTACCTTTACATTTAACTATTTTGCTAATAGTACTTAAGCTACTATGGTTGCGTACATAAGTTTGGTTTTGATAACGGTTCGAAGTTTTATAGTGGTTGTTTGAGATGGAAATGAAAGATAAGTTTGTTTTGGAATACCTATTCAGCATAAGAGTATTGTTACACATGTAGTTTTGTGGTTCTGTAGGATCTAAAAGACTGATAATAATGCGCGTTTCCATTGGGAAATTCTTGGATACAAGTATGACATTTGGATACAATTTGCAGCAATTGGAAACATCTTACGAGAGTGTGCAAATTGCGTGTAGTTTTGACTTGCATAGTTCCCAATGGAGTTACAATCCAAAACAAAACCAAAATATTGCTTCAGTATGGCTACCGTCCCAATCACAAGACATACAGTGACAGTATGTGGCAGATCTCTATAAAGCGTAGATTTCTATTGAGAGGAATGATCTAAAAACTCCATAACAAATCATAACTATATTTTGCCTTGCTAATTGTGTATAAGTTTCAGCCCAGTGTACAGTCAAAAAAAGATATTAGCATCCAGGTAGCAATTTTCAAACTGTTTTCCAATCTTGTGTTACAATATTCATTGTGCTTACGTATGAACCTCTTTGGCTGTACTTATGTAGCACACAACCAAAAACTCTACTGTTACTGTGACTGTCTACGCCCACTCATATTTTATAAAATAAAATATATATTTTTATATTTAAAGAGTAGATACGTACAGCGTATAAAGCATAAAGGAAAACAGTTCAAAAATTTGCTTTCTGAATGCCTATCTAGTTTGTGGACTGTACATTGCTGAATAGCTTATATTTTCACAATTTTCACCGCGTCATGTATAAGCTATTAATCCTCGTGCGCCAACACGGCGGAAGAATGAGGTATATAATGTACCAATGTATATTGTATATTATTCATTTTACGTAATAAATCGTAACTCATTTAGTTTCCATATGAAGCGAGGAACATCCGGATTCTCTGCCTACCTAATTTGTGTAATTTGCGGGAAGAAAATTAGGTTATAAACTGGCTTTCAGGTCTGTGAAATGGTTAGAACTGACGCTATGTGTAAAATCTAGAGCTGTTCCCAATAGTTTTACTGAGTAGTCTTACCCGTAGTACTCCTGGGAGTTTCCTTCCCGATAGGCTTACTAAGACTTCCCGGGTGTTCTATTTTTTCATAAAAATAATGCAAAAGTAGTAAAATAAAGCTGAATATCCTTTTTAATTTTATTTGGTTGAACGCATGAATCTCGAACAATAGCTACTAGATGGATTTGAAACACTTTTTTGAAAGTATCTTCAATATTACACTAAGTCTTAAAAATCGAGCAGCGAGTGAAACCGTGAGCAATAACTAGTCTACAATAAAAGCTAAGACAAACAGGTCACGTCGTAGATAAAGCGAGAAATATCTCAAAGACCACCAAAACACAGAAGTCGGGGCAAAGAATACGTAATTAGTACAGACAGTATACTACATTAATCTAACTAGATAGGGTGTCCGAGAACCATAGAGCACAGAATGACCAGCAGCGTCTAGAGGCGACAAAATAAAGTTCATTGCGTAGATAGTCCGCATAAACGGCTATCATAGTACGCGCGAAAGCCGTGGGACTAATATAAGTCCGTCAAGGTCATGGGACCTTAGGGATGATGTAATGGATAGTCCTTTCCATTCCACACTGGGCGGGAGGGCTCGTATGATGATTTGGACACAAAAAAAAGACCCGTCGTAACTCGTAACATACTTGGTTCGTCCGTCAAGCCTACAGCAGCAAGCCTACAATAGCAAGCCTATAGTTGTAAGCCTATAGAAGCGAACGTACAGGAGCAAGCCTACAGAAGAAACTACCAGTAGGAAGTCTATCAGTAACGAGCCTACCAGTAGCAAGCCTTTTTTTTTTTTAGGTGCTAAAATCATCAAATGAGTCTTCCCGCCCTGGGTGGGGCGGAAGGGACTGTCACACTTACTGACTAAAATTCACCCGTGTTCCTTCCTATGCCCTTTACGTTCCGGGGCCACGGTAACCTGGGTTAAGAAAAAACCCGCGATCTCAGCAGGCATTTGGCGCGAATCACGACGCGCCACCGACTCGGGCTTGGTCCTTGGTCGGACGGCGAGCTAACCATAACTCACCGTCCGCAAGCCCGCTCCGCCGCTGTGCCCTCTGCTAATCAGAGGGACACGCGTTGGAGCATCCACACGACAGGCTATTCAGGAAGAGTTTTTGCCCGCATCCCAGGGTGCACCGGCCCGAAAAACTGGTCTTCCCCCCGGACGTATCCGAGAGGGAACTCCAGTCCACGAGCGCACGTGGAGGTTTCCTGTCATAGCACCCCACCAGTAGCAAGCCTACGAGTAGAAATCTTACAGTAGCAAGCCTACCGTTGCAAGCCTATAGTTGCAACCCTATAGTAGCAAACCTACCATGTAGCAACCCACATACCAAAATGATGACGGCTTTCCAGTTATTAAATGCCGCCTCTAGCAATACAAGTGACTACAGACGCGTCTCCGTGACTGTCCGACAGTGAATTTGATTCAATTTACACGACTGCCTGTAGCTTCTACTGAAATATTACTTATTAGGTTTGTTTTTAATACAGAATTTTAGCTTATTACGTTTGAAATGTAATATTGTTAGACTGACAGGAAATTAGTTTAAGAGGGGAAGGTAAATTAAAGATGGTGGGCTTAGATAGAAATTGAAACAGATATAGACGCAGAATATAATACAATTCTAAACTACTTACTCAAGTACTCATATTTCGCCACTTACGTTAAAGTTGTTTCTAAAAGGAACGAACTAATTGCTGCCAATTTGGGCACAAATCCAGTCTTCCTACTCTCGTCTTATCATATATCTGGCTACCCAACTATTTCGGGTCATCTTCCAGTAATCTGAAATCAGACTGTCAATCTGACCTTCAAAACTATATTACAGTCTTTTATATGATGCTCTATTTATATGTACCTTTCACAACGAAACACATGTAACCTAGAATTAAGCACTGTAGAAGGTTTTTGTATGAATAAAGATTTATTATTATTATTATTTTAAGGGGTTTCGTGCTACGTACACACTTGGTCAGATTTCGGGTTTCCACTAGGTAACTTAATACCATTTGGTAAGACTGATAAATATTAAAGTCAGACTCCTATCAGGTGTTACTTTTCACTAACAAAACTTTTAAAAACAATAGTTCAACCAACGAGGCTTTTATGAACCAAAAATTCCTCGGGCACTGATGAGAGACAGATACACAATAATCCAATTATACTAAACCCAAAACTTTTTCGGAGGTCTTTATGCAACAAACATTCTCGTCAATCGGACTACAAACAAATTACTACAATAAACACATTCAGGTACTTTCTCAGGCCCGACGCTGCGTTAAACGGGTCCCCGCGACGGGCAACCGTCGCGGGTCCACGTCCGTGGTCCCGCGCGTGGCCCCGTCCGTGGCTCCGCGCGTGGCCCCGCGCGTGGCCCCGCGCGTGGTCCCGTCCGGGTTGCCGCGCGGAGACACGCGCGTGGACCCGCGCGGGGCCCCGTCCGTGGCCACGCGCGTGGACACGCGACCGATTTACGCAGTGTCGCTAGTTCATTTGAACGGTGTGCTTGTATAGTCTTTGTTGACTGATTTGACATCAAATAATGTTGTATAAAAAGGAAAAAGTTTCTGATTACGTAACAAACCTATGTGTTTAAGGATAAGAAATCACATTAAAAAAAAATCGGCAGAGCAATTTTTCACTAGATTCTCACTAGAAGATAAAGCGCGATATGTAAAAAGTTGATTTGGAGTGACACTGAAGTCGAGTTGGATGTTTATAATTTCCTATTCTAACTTTTTTTCTTCCTATTATTTCATTTAAACCTACAAAACCTTTAACTACAAAAAAATTTGAGACTGAGGGATTTTTCGCAGAGAGTTAAATAAATAAGCAATTTTCATGTTTTGGTAAAAAAAACCGAAATTCTCGGCTAAAAAGAATTGCATTATTATGCATGTATAATCTGTATCACCTACTCTCACCATATTCCAAATTTCAGCACCGGAGGAATTTTTCGAAAGTCTTCATAAAAAAAAATTTGCTCTCTGTTTGCTCCAGTTACATGCACCGTGTATAAGCACCCTTATTGACTGAACCGCGCGTAGACCCGCGCGTGGCTCCGCACGTGGCCCCGCGACGGACGTCCGCGCGGGTCTCCGCACGTGGCTCCGCGCGGGTCCCCGCACGGGTCCCCGCGACGGAGCACTTTTGTATAGAACCGCGCGGGCATCCGCGTAACGCAGCGTCGGGCCTCACAGTTAAAGAAAATACAGGTAAAGATATACAAATCACGCTCCGCGGAACAGAAAGGACGGAGGCACGGAGCATACGAAATGCTGTTCAAAATTTTCTGCTCGCAGTGTAATCTGAAACTTCGAAGTCACTGTCCCACGCATCGGCGCCTTTACAACTATGAGCTTAATGTTAGTGGACGCAGTTGTGTTCAGTTTCCTGAACTGCACTGTATTGCACTGCGGTGCAAGATGAAGTGTAATTACTTTGTGCACTGAACTGGATTGGAGAAGTGATGTGATTTATGCTTGTCACTGTAGATCGTGTATAATGGCGGCTCTACATTAGTGCCGTGAACCCCCGTGAACAAACGCGAACGAGAATGTGGATGGTTTTTGCGGTGTTCACGGGCGTTCGTGCCGGTTCCCTGATTTGTGTCGGTATGGTATTGTGCCGACAATTCACGGCGAGAATTCGCGGCGTGAATTCACGGTACGAATTCACTGCACTAATGTGGAGCCGCCTTATAGTTTGTTGACGCAAAACTACTTTTGGTAAAAGCAATTTACAAGAGACAGGATAAAGATGGAAGTTACTGACATTTTCGTTTTTATCGTGCTTGCGATTTATCCAAAATTACTGCAATACCTGCAAACAAGAGTGCGTGATGTAACCGTAAAGTTAATTCAATATTGAAAACTAGAAACTTTGCATTATTATTATCGACTAAGTCAGGCAGGGTCTAGATATAAAATGTTTGTATAAAATCAGTTAAATCGAAGTTTCGCAAACATAAACACTTGAGTAGTTTCTAAAAATAGTTCCTTCATCTTTTTTATTATAAAGCAACAAAACCAGGATAATCTAAGTATGAGAAAATATTTGAAATATGTATCGGTAAGTTCATAGTAAGCTTCGTAACACAACCTCCTCTAAGCTGATAAATCCTGCTCTTTCGGTAGAAACACTACTACTGGAACTCGATAAATAAAAATCTATGCGAGTTTTAACATAGAAATGGTCACCACCATTTCAAGTTATAGTCATCCATCCGCATTAGCATTGCCATAATATGCATATAAGAAAAATAAGCCATAACAAAACAGCAGTAGAATAGAGCCCTTCCGGAATCTTCTCCATTGTAGGTAGATGTATTGCTAGATGAGTTCAAAAGATCAGATCAACAAAAAAAGCAAAACTTCGGGAGGTCTTAAATCAGAAATGTGAAATGCCGAATGACTACCACTAATGATAATGATGAAACAAAGTTTGCATTCATATTTTTCTGCACTATTTTTTTTTCAGATGTAATCATAATAGTAATAAATAAGAATTTTAGCAACATCATTGTATCACATAAACTGCCCCTGCTTAGCGACACTTTTATCGAAAAGTTCTGCGCTTCTCACATCCCAGATGCATGCATATGTTTTTTTTTGACGCACAAATCGCAGCGCCCATTTTCATGGGTGATGTCTGAACGAGTTCTGGTCGAGTACCAATAGTAGTTCTCTAAGTTTGAAGTCTCTCAGAGAGTGTTAAATCTATCTTCAAAATTGTCTGTGTGTTGTGTTATCGTAACTCGGTTTCCTTACAGCTTCAACATCCAGCTGTGGTGGAGAACATTGCTTGTTTATTATTAAGGATCTAAACTCGGTGAACGGTCTTGTCTGTCGTGTATTGTAAAGAAACTAAATTATTTTACGTAAATAAAATATATTTTTATAGTTTTTCTCCGTCTGTCCGTTTTGTCTCTTTTTTCTTGTCATATGTCATGGTATTCTCGTCTGCCAGTCGCCTAGTCGGTTTGTCGTAACTATGGAGGTCGGACGGCCCCGACATCCCCACCTCCAGTATCAGAAAACTGATACTCAAGATGAAGGGCGGACGTCCAGCCTGCACAGTTTCGTCACAGGTCGCGTGTAATGTCCTTGTCCAGTCTTAATGTCAACCACTCGGATACAGTCATCTTTCCCTCGGTGCAGCTTTGTCACAACCCCTAGAGGCCACAGGTTCCGAGGGAGCTGGTCATCTGCGATAACTATGACGTCACCTTCAGCAAGAGCCGTTGAAGAAGGTCGGAACCATTTCTCTCGTCTAGTGAGAGTCGGCAGATACTCTCTGACCCAACGTTTCCATACGAGGTCTGCCAGTTTTTGTGCTTCACGCCAGCTTTTTCGAAGAAGATCCCCATTGTCGAAAATTCCAGCAGGGTAATAATCAAATTCAGCCTTAGCCAGCAGAAAGTCATTAGGCGTGAGTGGAAGGTCGTCGGCGTGGTCAATAGGTACGTAGGTCAACGGTCGGGAATTAATCATCTGTTCCGCCTCACTCAGCAGGGTTAGCAGTGTTTCGTCAGAGGGTGCTCTGTCCTTGAGCGTCACCCTGAGCGCTGTCTTCACCGAGCGTACAAGGCGCTCCCAGCAACCACCCATGTGGGGAGCGTTTGGCGGAATAAACTTCCATTTCATAAATCTAGTGCTGCCGAACTTCAGCAGCACGTCTCTGTCTATGGCAAGAACAGATCGCTTCAGCTCTGCGTCTGCCCCACGGAAGGTGGTGGCGTTGTCCGTCCACATTTCTTTTGGACATCCACGTCGGGCGATGAATCTGCGAAGAGCCATGATAGCGCTGCTTGTGGTAAGGCTATGTACCACCTCGATATGTATAGCCCGTACCGTTAGGCAAGTAAACAAAGCCACCCACCTCTTTTCATGTCGACGTCCGACCTTGACCGTCAACGGTCCAAAATAATCAAGGCCGGTACAGGTAAAAGCTTTGTGTCCTTCGGTAAGTCTTGCAAGGGGCAAGTCGGCCATCAAGGGCGGTGAGGGTTTGGCTCTCCTGTTTTTGCACTCCTGACAAATGTTCCATGTAGACTTGACAGCAGTTCGCCCATCAAGTACCCAGAAGCGTCTCCTAACTTCGTTTAAAACGCGTTCTCTGCCCGTATGAGCAGATTGTTCATGGTAGTGCATCAAAAGAAGTTTAGTTATCCTATCTTTTGGATGTAAAATTATGGGGTGCTTCATATCATCGTCGACATCTGCTGCACTAATCCTCCCACCAACACGAAGAATGTCGTATTTGTCTAAAAACGGGCTCAATTGTCGAAGAACGCTGTCTGACGTCACCAATCCAGTTTTTTTCATGTTCTCTATATCCGCTGAAAATGTTCTTCGCTGACTTTCTTTAAGTATCTGTCGCTGTGCTGATTCTATTTCGTCAACAATCAGCTCCCTTTGTCGTCGACTGTCTTTGTCTTTTTGTAACCAGTTGTAGCAGGCTCGCTGAACCCATGCTTTGCTCCTAACTAGTCGCCAATATTTTGAAAAACGTTCATCATCTGGCAGAAGGGAGTCAGGCTGTGAGATCACTAAAACCATCTTAACTTCTATGTCATCTTCATTAAGACTGATCTCATCTTCAGATTCTTTGGGCCAGCAATCTTCTGGTTGGCGTAGAAATTCTGGTCCATGCAGCCATCTAGAAATGTCTTCAATGAAGCCGTCACGCGTAGCATCATCTGCAGCGTTCATGGCTGACGGTACCCACCTCCAGTCGTGAATCTCCGTGAGTTCTGCTACCCACCTCGCTTACACGATGCGCTACGAAGGGCTTGAAACGTCCGATGTCAGACCTAAGCCAACTAAGAACGGTCTTTGAGTCAGACCAATACCACGTCTTTGAAATCTTCAACCACGGCGTGTCAATATACATTTTTACCACCTGAGCTAGGCGCGCACCCATCACGGCAGCCTGCAATTCTAGGCGGGGGACGCTCAGTATCTTGAGAGGAGCTACCCTTGCTCGTGCCATGACCAAAGATATGTGCCAAGTGTCGTTGGTCATCTTTTGTCGTAGGTATGCAACAGCGCAGAAGGCCTGTGAACTGGCGTCACAAAATATGTGAAGTTCCACCGGACCGTCATTTTCGCAGGCGTCAGTCATCAGCCATCGCGGTACTTTGATGGTCGACACGCGTGAGAGTTCTTTGAGCCAAAGTTGCCACTTGTCTAGGTGGTGAGCCTCAACTTCATCATCCCATCCTATCTTCGATTTCCAGATGTTTTGAAAAAGGATTCGAGCTTTGACTGTTATAAATAAAAGGAACCCTAGAGGGTCAAAAACAGACATAATCAGTCGGAGTACTTCACGCTTTGTAGGTCTCTTGTTGCCTGACTTTATGTCGTCGTTTATCTTGTGCAGGTTCAGTGGAAACGTGAAGTCATCTGAGTCCGGGTCCCAATTCACACCAAGTACGCGCTCGATGTGCTCTTCTTTGGCATCTGAAAGCATTTTGACGCCAGTTGGAGCTAATTTGTCCTCGGGTAGATGTCTGAGAAGGTGCTTGGAGTTCGACATAAAATTCCTCATATTAAACCCACCTTGTGCGTGCACCTCATTTACGTCATTGACTATTCTCACGGCTTCTTTGTCACTATTTACAGAATAGATAAAATCATCTACGTAGTGATGATCAGTGATAGCTTTGACAGCTTCAGGATGTATAGATTCGAATCTACGGGCATTTAGATTCTTGACGTACTGCGCAGAAGATGGAGAGCATATCGCACCGAAACTCATTACATTCATAACGTACACGTCGTTTCCCCACAAAAGTCGTTGCGCCTGTCTATCTTCACTACATATGAGCACGCGATGGAACATCTCCTGAATATCGCCCATAATTGCTATCTTTCCACAACGAAATCCCAAAAGTACACCAGGCAAAGAGGTAAGCAAGTCCGGTCCACTGAGCAAAAAATCATTCAGGGATTTACCCATCGATGGCGCCGCACAGTCGAGTACGAGGCGAAGTTTCGGCTTGTTGGGATTGAAAACTGCAAAGTGAGGAAGATACCATGTCTTATTAGTTCTTACCAGCTTCTCCTCGTCAGTGAGTTTAGAGATGTACCCCTTCTGCAAGTTTTCAGCTATCTTTTTCTCATACTGCTCTGCAAAGTCTGGAAACCGCCTCATCTTCCGCTCGATACCATCCAGACGCTTACGTGCGACAGCATAGCTATCAGGTAATTCAGGCTTGTCGTCTCGCCAAAGCAGGCCAGTCTCCCAGCGATCGCCTACCAAGCGCGTCGTCTTCTCCATTATATCCAGTGCTCTCATAGCCTCCCGGGAGCGCGGAGTGTCAACGTTCGGTTTAGTCCCGAAGCCTTCGGTGGAGAAAGATCTACGAATCGCGGCGTTAAGTTCATCACAGGCACACAAATGAAGTACCGCTACGCTGTCAGGAGTGGTAGATGGCAACTTACCATGAATGACGTACCCCAGTTTTGTGGTGGAGACAATCGGCGCATTCTTCGGCCCCTGGAGTACCTGTCGGCTGACAATCAGGTCTATATTGTCATGTCCAATGAGTAGTAAGGGTCGTTCGTGTACAGTCATGCGGTCAGTATTTACAAAATCGGAAAGGTAAGTCCAGTCATTTACAAGTCGTTTGTAATTACATTTATACAAAGGCAAGGCTAAATTATTTACAGATCTTACATTAGTCAACTTAAATATTTCATCACTATTTACACCACGCACAGAAAACGAAACACGTTGCGACGAACTCTCAATAGACTTCATGCCTGAAGCTCCTTGCATGTGTAGAGCGCTGGCCGGTCCGGTCACGCCTATACGTCTTGCAAGGTGTCCGTCTATCAGGCTGATCGACGATCCTTCGTCTAGAAGAGCTAGTGTTTCTACTTCACCGCTGGGTCCGCTGATGAGTACGCGTACAACTTTCAATAGTATGGTGCAATCAAAATCTAAAACGTGGTTGACTGCCGCTGACTTATTGAGAGGCTCGGCGTGCAATAACGCATGATGTACCCGCTCGCATAACGCACACTTTTTCTTATGCTTGCATTGTTTCAGCTGGTGTGTCGTAGATAAGCATGAAAAACAAAGCTTATTTTCTGTAACATATTGCCAACGTTGGTCGACTGTCATGCGTTCGAAATCAGCACAAGAATTAAGGCCATGATCACCTTTACAGAGTCCACAAGATCGTGTTTTGTTTGTTGTGAAAACGGCGTGTTTAGCGTGTCGATGCGTCACAGATACGGTTCGATTGCTTGTGGTCGTCATAGGCGCAATGCACGTGGCGGCGTCGGCAATTTTCATGAGCCACTCGGAAAGGTCAATCAGTGTGACATGTCTTGCGCCTTTCTCGCTGACATAGAAACTCCACTGGTACTTTAGAATTGATGGTAGTTTTCCAATAATTTCTCTAATCAGTGTCGTGTTAGATATATGTCCTGCTTCGTCTGTCGCAGTCATGGCGGCCACTACATTCTGTACAGCGGTCGAGAATTCTATGAGACCGTTGACGTCGTCATGCCTTATGTCCCGCATGGCTCTTATTTTATGAAGCATAATCTCAATAAGATATTCTGGTCTTCCGAATCTAAGTTTTAGAGTGTAAATAATCTTACTCAAATTTGTGGCACTTACCAGTAGGGCCGATACGGCGTCACGAGCCTTTCCTCTCAGGCACTTTGTCAGTCTAGCAATATTCTCGTCGTCGCTGTATTGACAAAGCTTCGATGTTGATTTAAACTGGCTATAGAACATAGGCCACTCTTCAGGGTCACCACAAAACGTCGGTAGTTCCTTTATGGATGTCTGTCTGGCCAGGAACTTATTTATACCACTTCCCGGAGCACGCGCAGTGTCAGTCTGGACTTGGTAAAGCGGAGCATGGCCGGCATCGGGAACACGTGACTGGTCGGGAGTATGAAAGGCGCTCGTCATGGAGATCGCTTTTTTTATGGTTGACTGTACATTCGCGGCACATGCACTTCCTGCGTTTGACAGATTATCGTCATCCATGTCATTCAACGCCTCAGTCTGTAGTCGCAACTTTTCCATTATGAGTCGTTTTTCAATAGCAGCGCTTCGCTCGGTAGCTTCACGCAGCGCAGCCGCTTCACGCAGCGCAGCCGCTTCAGCGGCTTTTTTCTCTACATTTGCAGCCTGTTCAGCAGCTTCAAGTTGTAACATTAAAAGTTTTTGTCGTCTTACCGTCGATGTCGTACTTCGATTAGAAACGATGGATGAAGCCGGCGAAGGCGCGCGGCTGTGTCGGGAGGGCGGTCTGTCGTGCTCTCCGTCCGCAGGGGCGCCGGTCGATGCCATATTTTCTGCCTTCGACTTACTTCGGGTTATCATAGGTGCTAGTGTCGAAAATGGCGATGAAGGACCACTTGAACGGTCTTGTCTGTCGTGTATTGTAAAGAAACTAAATTATTTTACGTAAATAAAATATATTTTTATAGTTTTTCTCCGTCTGTCCGTTTTGTCTCTTTTTTCTTGTCAAATGTCATGGTATTCTCGTCTGCCAGTCGCCTAGTCGGTTTGTCGTAACTATGGAGGTCGGACGGCCCCGACACTCGGCACTGTCATCGTAGGTACTCTATTTGTATTAAAATGTAGATATTGTCTTTAGTCACTTGGTTTTTTCTTTTGCAAATCTTTGAGTTTGCAATGAAATTAAAATCAGGGATGAATCATGACCTAGATTATGGCAAAGGATATTTTTTTTTATCCCAGTTGTACCATCCTCTGAGTTAGACAAAGCTAGGGCAAAAGCAATGAAGAAATAGCGAAGAAAATTCCGAAAATCAAGTTGCCGAAAAGAATCAATTCATTACTTATCTATTGTTTGTCATGGAATAAAATAAACAATACTTATTCGTTTTCTCCAGACTAATATTACCTAGATAGTAATAGTAATAGAATTATTTATTGATACTTATTATAGCTATCTTCAAATGTACGTCAGGCTGGCCCGGCCCCATGGAATTTAATAATGAGATTGTTATCAATCCAATGTACCCGGGTATACTAATATATGTAACACCTTCATTTTCAATGTAACTATTTATATTTTCTGTCTTTTTGTCAGTCTTTTTTCACATTTATTCAACTGCACAAATACGAGCTAATATCTAATGAAATAAACTTCATAACAAAACTAAAACCAGTTATTTATTCAATTATAGATAGATGTATAGGTAGTCAATGGTGCTTGCCAACTCTCCACATTGAAATTCTAGGCAGTCCTTTTGCATCGCAATCATAACTCGAACTACAGAGTTATTGAGCCACTACTAATGATGCAAACGATTCCTTTGAATTTTCAACTTTGTTTGTAAAAGCAGCAGTCCCAATTAGCTATACTATTCAATCAGAAAATAACGAAGTCGTAACTATTTGCTAATAACTTCTTCTTGATTAGTAATTACTGTTAGACCTATACCTACCTATTTATATCCTATATTTCGAAAATTGTACTGAAATTCAAAAGTCCACAATTATTTTTTACTAGCTGACCCGGCAAACTTTGTACCGCCTCAGAAACAATAAAAAAAACCTTTTAAACCTTCCCTGAACTTCCCAAAATAATTCAAAACCAAAATCAGTCAAATCGGTCCAGCCGTTCTCGAGTTTTAGCGAGAGTAACGAACAGCAATTGATTTTTATATAAAATATAAGAAGATTAATAAATATGCAAATAATATCACTATCCGTTATCTTCAAACAGCAGAAATAGAGCGATGTTTTAAATATTTTAAACGCCGAACGCTAAGATTCTATGCAATTGTAATTAGAAATAAAATTACTGAAATACAAAAAGCTAAATTACAATGATTAAAGAGGCCACAAATATTAGCTAAAATCGCGATATTGATCGCCAGTTACATCAGGCAGTTATGCACGAGTTACGAGAGACACTTTACTGAAACTGTTTCTCAAAGTCGAGATAGCATCGAAAGACTATTTATTTTCGATCGCAATGCAGAAACTCGATCAACCATTACTCGCGCTAGGAGTCGAAATGCACCGCAAAATACTTTATTTATATAGGTGCTGTGAAGAATTGAAGTCCAGAAGGGAAAAGAAAGATTTATATGCAGTGAAGTGGAGCAACTTGGTCGGTAAATATTTGCATGTAGCAGAGATGAGGATGTTGAGATGGATGTGTGGAGTGACAAGGATGGATAAACTAAGGAATGAGTTTATAACAATGATATTTTAGTAAACAGATAATATGTTGTGAGCGCGCAAAACGTGAAGACCAGAAAATGTCCTACGTGGGACAATTTGCTAGTCTAAGATGCCTAGGTGCGGGGGGATGACGCGTGACGCTGTTTGTTTATCTAGCTGTCACTTTTTTTATTATTGCGTTTTATCAAGCTATCCTTTTTACTTGTAGTGAAATGTAATGTGTGAATAATAAAAACTTAAAAAAAAAAATGTAACCGCCTTCAAAAACAACCACAAAAAAGGGTAAAATAACCAACATAACTTTTCTTTCGGAAGTCGGTGGTTTTTTTATTAATTTCATTGCTTTTTTGCCACCGACTTCCGCTTTTAAATACTGGTTAGTGTACACACACTAATGCTCGTGACCGTACAGGTTACGACTTACTTAATATCACAAACGTGACTAAAGTTTGACCCCAACTGAGTAATCCTGACAAATATTGCATATAGGCCTCAGGGCAAAGGGCAGAAGGACCTTTTATTAGGCTCGCAAAATATTACTGTTATTAATTATTATATTTGACCCTTCATTATAAAGGTTGAGGGATGTGTTTAGGTATAATCTCAAGTTGTCATGAGCTATAATTTTATACTGACCGTAACTCACGATAAGTCAAGTTAAATACTTATTTTTTTAGCGTAGTAAAATCATCAAATGAGTTCTCCCACCTTAGGGCGGGGCGGAAACTGTCGGACTCGTACTGACTAAAATCCACGGTGTCCTTCAATAGCCCTTTACGTTCCGGGGTCACGGTAATTCGTTAGTCCCGCGACCCCGTCATAATGCTGTCACTCTTTGAGGCACGTGGAGCACAACGCGCTGTCGCGTCGAACCTGGCATGGTTCATGGTCGGACAGCGAGTCATTCGGTCAGACACTAAACATTAATTTATTTAGCACTGCCATGGACCAGGAAAACTATAACATAAAAAAAAAAAATATTTTCGTACACTAAAACTATTCTATGTGTAAAACAATTATGAAAAAAAAAACGTGCCGATTAATCGAAATCGTAAAGCAATAATTTACAAAGATATCGTAATTATTATTTTTATCTTCTAATAACTCGAATCGAGGTCAACTCAAGGTGAAAGGTGCTCTTGCGCAGTCATCTTCGCTTTTCCTTTCTATTACTGCGTAAAGTGATCGGTATTTTATTACTATGAGTATCAAGCATCGGTGGTTCAGTGGTAGAATGCTCGCCTGCCACGCGGGCGGCCCGGGTTCGATTCCCGGCCGATGCAATATACTTTTTTGCATTATTTTTATTTTTTCTTATTATACATAATTTTTAGATTTAAACTGTTATATTACAGTAGTAAAGTGATAAACTTATAAATAAGTTACTGACCTTATTTTATATCAAACAAAGTTATCTTCTTGATATTTTTGCAACGCTTTCTTGACTTGGAGTCTATTAACATAAGAAAGTCTAACATTTTTTTTTACCTTTTTATTCTTTTTCATTTCAATATTGTTTATTATGTACGATAATCCGTTGATACCTGAAATACCAAGAAACCTTATTTTTATTCCACACACGTTTCTCTTCTAAACAATTCACCTAAAGTTTCTCCTTTGAAAACAAAACCAAGTCAATGCAAAGAAAGTTTAATAATATAACGCCAACCTTGAATCTTTTAAAAAGGGTCCTATTGTCATATCACGCATGCTACCTCGAATACTAAATAATCCTACTATACTTATCCTATTCTACTTAGATCCTACTTATATTATAAACTAGCTTTTCCCAGCAGCTCTGCTCGCTACAAATCGAAAATGATCCTATGGGAACATAAATTCGGGATAAAAACTATCCTGTTAGCACACGGGATAGTTTTTATCCTTATTTTATGTATGTATGTATCTAGGTTATAACCTATCTGTGTACTAAATTTCGTCCAAGTCCGTTCAGTGGTTTTTGCAAGAAAGAGTAGCAAACATCGGATTAGTTGGAGTATGGATGGATGTTTGTTACTCTTCACTTTTTTATGAATTATATTGACCAGGTTAGAGGTGACAGAAACAAAGTCAATACCTAACACAGCGAGCTCACCCAGAAGAAGCCTCTAACTTTGAAAAAATTTCAAAATAAATTTCAAAGGCACTTATCCCAAATGCAGCCAGCTAAGGAGTGGAATTCCCTGCCGCCATCTGTATTTCCCGACAGCTATAACCTTGGGGTCTTCAAGTCAAGAGTGAACAGGTTACTTCTAAACAAGCGTGCTTTACCGTCGACCACATTTCCATTACTACTTCGCTTACCATCATGCGAGATACTGGTCAAACGCGAACCTATCTTCAATAATAAATAAAAGATCGTTAAGAGTCTATTTTTTTTAGACCCATTTCATATTTACATATATTGTATAATACAATAAACTACGAAACGTACTTTGTGTAAATACCACACAGAATTCTTAAAATATACCTACAAACAAACCCTTGAATACTCAAAAAAAAAACCAAGTCCGCCTAAAAGTCAGTTTAATAATGTCCACCTTAAATCTTATAAAAGGGGTCCTATTACCATATCACACATGATATCTCGAATACTGATCTATTTATGCAAACCCTCGACTTACATGAATATCGATCGAGATATGAATTATACATTATACATAAATCTTGCTACGCCCACTTGTTAGTAAATTTTATCGTTTGCTACCATTTTTCTTTAGGGAATATTGTCGAGTGAAATATGTTTGGGAAGGAAAATTGGTATTTATTTTTTTATGATATTGTGTTCTGATGATAATGCCGTATTTATGTAGTCTTTTCTTGGCAACGGCATCGCTTTTAAAATAAATACTAATACGAAGAGACTTAATACAGGCGTGCTGTGGGGTACTATTCTGGATGGATCATCATTTCACCTCGGAATTACTCACCACTAGGAAACCAATAGGATCCAATAGGAAAAGAGAGAGGCCTATAGGCTTTTTTCTTTTTACACGAGAAACTCAAAAAGTTTCTAAATCATTTAATAACCAAACCACGCATCGTTATCTCCACAAATTGAAGAAAGACACAGCCACAATAAACAATCACAAATGCATGCAACTTTTTATTGTAAACCAACACGACATGTCCTAGCACTTGGAACTCTGCCCATCCCCCCATCCCGGAAGGAGTCGTATGTCACCGCGCTGTCAACGTAAAACGAAACGCATTCTTGCCAACATGACATTTTTATTTGAATTTGGAATCAGTGCCGGATAAAGCCGGTGCGGGGCCCGTAGCAAATGTAACCATGGGGCACTAAACTTTTTTGTTGCGGTAAATTCACGGTATCCTTCAATAGCTCTTAACGTTCCGGGGTCACGGTAATGAGAAAAGTCTCGCGACCCCCGCAGGCTTTGGCCCTCTAGAGGGGGGACTCGTCATCATTCTGACCCCTGGTCCATGGTCGGACACCGAGTCGCCCATTACTCGCCGTCCACGTGCCCGCGCCTACGTTGGTCGGAGATCGTCTGCCGGCGTCCGTCACTGCAGCTGGGGTGAAGCGAGGATGCTGTCCTCTCCCTCATGCGGGCCGCCTCCTACTTCGCGAGCATGACTGCTTCGCAGGAGGGTACTGCTTCCCACTCCGCCTCGCCCCGAAGCATGGCCTCGGCGCGAGAGGTCTCCACCTATCGCCGCGGTGCTTACCAAGCGGGGCAGTCCTGCACTGTATGCTCCACCGTGTCCTCTGGGCGATCCTCGCAGTGGTGACACCCAGGCGTTTCCTCCCCCTTATCAGACACAGGCACCTCCCTAATATTCATGCAGTAGGGAAGGACGCCGTGAACCCTATCCAATCACTCCTCAAAAAGGGGTCTTACCGCCGCGATTGTGGCGTGCCCGGACCTAGGTTGCGACAGTCGTTCCCTCCATACTGCCCTGAGATCGCCCTTGAGCTCTTCCCGGCGTGCCTACACTTCTCGAAGCAGCGGCGTGCCTACACTTTGGCGCTGCGCCCCTCCACACGCCAATCATAGACGCGATGGAGGGCATTCGCCTCCAGATCCCAGAGCAGCAATCCGGCAGGGAGGTTGGCCGATTCGCTGGCGCTCGTGCGATATCCCCGGATCATTCGGACAGCCATGACCCCCTGGCATGCGACCAGCAGCTTTAGTGGTCGCGTCCGGATGCTAATCAGCACCCACAAGGAGGCCCCGTAGAGAGCCATGGACCGCACGACGCCGGCGTATAGCCTCCTTGCATGAGGCGTTTGGCCCACTGAGATTGGGCAGGAGTGCCTGAGGGCGGCCGCTGGAGGCTTTGAGGCTCAATGTGGATTGCATTGCTTCAATGTAACCATGTAATGATTTATACAGAGCGTACCTGCATTAAGGTCTTGAAGACGACTGTAACGAGGCGTTAGTAGTGTCAGTGTGGCCAATCGCTCACTCTATGAATAGCCAAGGCGTATTACACTATAATTTTGTGATATTTTGGGCGTATTGTGTTTTTTGGGCATAGGCGCGGGGCCCCCCAAGGCGCGGGGCCCGTAGCATTTGCTGCCTCCTGCTATATGGCTAATCCGGCACTGTTTGGAATACCTTTTTGGAAGCCATATTGTTTAGGAATGAGTATGGAATATGGGCCATGGAAGTAGTAAGTACCGCTGTGTAAGAAACAAAGGAGTGTAGGGTAAGTAAAATTATTGGAATGTTTAATGCTACCTACTGTTAGCTGATCATGTCAAAAATAATAAAAAAATATAAAAACATTGGAGTTGTCTTAAATTCCTAAGTAAAATAGCTTTGGGTTATAATAATAAGAAAATCAAACATGAATCCGTCTTCGAAATTGTAGTTTATTTTATTTTGCCGTCACACTTTCATGAGGAGAAAGAGCCTGCGAAGCCCTCTACGATAGTCTACAAAAGTGCTCTTCAATATTCATGTATGTACGTTCACTCACTCAAAAAAACATTCATTTAAATTCAGGTATATTTGCAAAATATAAAGCCGTGCCACGTTTCGTTTGCGAATATTTTTTTTTACATCAGCCAGACATAATGAGGTCGCTTCGGTTCGCAGTTAGTGTTCCAAATTCAAATAAAATGATGTTGAGGATTTCGAATTTATTTTTTCTTTTTTTTTTGTGAATGATATTCAGAATATTCAGATTAGGCAGTTGATTTGTGTTTTTTTTTTTAATTGAAGGAATGAATATAAGCTTTTTAATTAAAAAAATAATAGCTAAATGCGTGGCTGAACCAATTTGTTTTTTTTTGCTTTTTTTGTAATAGTACGAAAAGGTTGAAATTATTCAATGATTAAACTTTTTTACGTTTATTGTTTTCTTCACAAGTATTCAACTCACCTAAATTGTATAGAAAGACGGGACAAGTCACCAGTTTAAAAAAAATCGTTTTAAATCGCTTTGTTGAAAGGCTTGAACAAGAACCTAGTTATCTTCTGGCGCGCGGCCAAAATCGGAACTACCTTCTCGTTAACGATTGAACCGAAAAAGATGGCTCCAGCACTAGTAACTATTACGGTGATGTTCCTGTACGGTCAGCGAAATCCAGCACAAAGTAAATATAATATGACCAGTCTTTTTAACAAGCATTCTTATCACAAAGTCATAAGAAATTTTTCTAAAAACTTAAAAAAATAAACTTTAAAAACATAATTGGACGGAATTTTCTTCTCTTTCTCAGTGTTTTTGTTTAATCTATAAAACTAATATTGTAAAGACTTCTTTCATTTAATTTTATTGTGTCATGGAAAAACTCAAAAACTAGTTATAATTATACTAGTACCCTGAAAAAACCTATCAGCTAGTATTTTGTTTTTAAACTGCCATTTGTACAGGGAGCTAAGCTAATTCATTGTCATTGAATACAAAATTATTACAAACTCCCATTATTAATTATTATTGCTATTAGTGTAATGAGTCTGTGAATCCACAAAACCTAAACTCGAGTACCTAAGTGATTGCCAGTGTTTAGTTTTGATTTTATCTATTATTAAATAAAAGGCAATAACAATAAAATAATAGAGCCTTGTTTTTTTAAAATTGAATACAACATAACTTTATTATACCCGTTACGACTAAAGTCTAACTTTGTACGTTTATTTTATATCGGATAGTTCGATTGTTTTCAAATAAAATATTTTATTGTTACCCAAAAATAACGTTATGAATATAAAATTGCTGTATGATAATGGAGTGTTGGTGTATTTTATTATTTTTAGAACAGAATAGAATAGAAAAATATTTGCTTGATATTGGACACACAGCATTGGAGTAAAAATATAACAAGAAAACTTTGTTGAGCATGTCCACCGAGAGTTGTGTTGAGTTGAGTTGGTTACCAAAATGGTTACCAACTCAGCATTTGCTGGGTGAAAGACACCCAGCGCTGGTTTTTTTTTTATTTATTTATTTATTTAAACTTTATGCACAAAAAACATGTACAAAGGCGGACTTAATGCCTTGGGCATTATCTCCCAGTCTACCTTAGGGTGATGCAGAGACAAAAACAAAGTAGGTGCAACATACAAGACAATTCCTTAATGAGGAAATGAGTATAATTTAGTACATATAAACAATACATAAATACATACATATACTAAATACATACATACAATACATATATACAATACATACCTACATACAATACATACATACAGAGTTTAGAGAAATAAAGGAAACTAAAAACCAGTTAATTTAGAGATGAATCTGCCAGCTTCTTAGTAATATACTCACGAGCTTTCAGCTTGAAGGTGAACCGACTGGATACCGTCCTGATATTCCGAGGAAGCGCATTCCATAGGAAAACTGCCTGGATTGGGAAAGAAGATTTGAGAAAGCCAGAACGGTGAGAGGGACATCGTAGAAGACGATTATTACAAGAACGAAGATTTTTGCTATGCGCAGAACATAAATATTGGAAGTGAGTTGTCAGATAGGACGGAGAAGTAGGTTTGTCAAGTAGGGAAAACAGGGTGGTTAAGGCCCTTAACTCTCTGCGCTGGCGAATGGGCAACCACTTTAAAAGTGAGCGGTGTTCAGAGACGTGATCATATTTTCGGAGATTATAGACGAATCGAATGCAGTTATTCAGAAGTCGGTCAAGTTTATTGAGTAAATCTGCATTCAGGTCATAGTAACACACATCACCATAATCAATTATGGGGAAGATAAGGGATTGAACGAGCAAGGCCTTCACGCGAGATGGGAGAATATTCTTCAACCGATAAAGGGACCGCAGCGTTCCAGTGACTTTTTTGCTCACAATCGCGACCTGCTTACGCCAATCAAGGCAAGTGTCAACATGTAAACCCAAATCCTTGACATCAGAGCTGAACGGAATGACGCCACCATCAAACATAAGCGGAGGCACAGTCAACCCACTCAGTCTACGCAAGCTGTAGGGGCTCCCTATAATGATAGCCTGACACTTGGCTGGGTTAACCGCTACTCCGAATCGATCAGACCAGTTCTTCACCGCTTTTAAATTCCTGTTCAGCTCCTCAATCGCATTGGATACGTTGTCAACACTTGCCTGACAATAAAGCTGCAAGTCGTCAGCATAAAGATGATACGCACACTGAAGCTCGGTAGTTAAAAGATCTATAAAGATAGAAAAAAGATGTGGAGATAAAATACCGCCTTGAGGGACGCCTGCTTCAACATCACACCAGCTGGATGAAGTTTCGCCAGTGAGAACTGACTGCTGACGCCCCCGAAGATAGGATGAAAACCAGTCTAATACATCGTGAGAGACCATAAGATAGGAGAGGATGGATAAAAGGACTTCGTGACTGACGGCATTGAACGCATTGGAGAAATCGATCAGCACTAAAACGGTAACCTTAGTGTCTTCCATTCCCCGCCTAATGTCGTCAGTCACTTTAAGGAGAGCTGTGACAGTACTGTGCCCGGGCCTGAACCCAGATTGGAGAGGACTGATGAGGGAGTTCTGGTAAATAAAGGAGGAGAATTGTTTGTGTACACAGGCCTCAAGTACTTTAGATAAAAACGGAAGAATGGAAATAGGACGAAAATGACAGGGAAGAGTGGGATTAGGGATTTTCGGTAGTGGACGAACATGGGCTTTACGCCATAGGGAAGGGAAAACACCGGAATAAAGGGAGTAATTAACGATATGGGAAATTGCAGGCAGGAGCTGATCAAGAATCGTCACAATCATGTGACGACTGATGTTATCGCAACCTACTGCTTTGGATTTTATGGATAGGATGATCTTCTTGATCTCTCCCGGATCGACTGGGTTGAAGGTAAAGGGACTAATATTGGGTCGCGTCAGACCATTAAGGTAATCCAAGGTTTGAAGTTTAGCTAAACTATCAAGTGTGGTAACAGTGGAGAAGTGAAGATTTAGATCGTCTAAGCCAATTGTGTTAGGAAGGTCTGAATGCCGCGATCTACCGATACCTAGAGTTCCAAGGAACTTCCAAATATCAGCAGGAGAAGCAGAGGTGACATTATCAAGAATATGTCGGCGTTTTGCGTTGCGTATCATCTGATTGCAACGATTGCGAGCAGTTTTGAAGAGGATCCACTTATCTTCCGATCTATTCTTTTTAAACTTCCGAAACGCCTGGTCCCTTCGTCGCATTGCCATCCGGATTTCCGAATTCATCCATGGTGCAGGAGGGTGCTTAAGCTTTACTTTCCTGATAGGAGCGTGAATGTCATAAAGCTTGAGTACAAGATCATTAAAAATTTTAACTTTGTCGTCAATAGTGGTTGCTTCTTCCAACGGGCTCCAATCAATATTAGAAGCATCTTCCACAAGCTTCTCACCATTCATCCGCGCAAAGGCACGCCTGTACTGGAACGTAGGTTTGGGTTTAGGAGGTTTCAGGATATAAGACAGGAAAATAAGGTCGTGTCGGGAAAATCCAGGAGCGTCAAGTTGACCATGAGAGGATACTAGTGAAGGATTAGAGGTGAGGATTAAGTCGAGCCAAGTATCATCTCCAGCAGTGTTGTGATGAGTAGGATGGAGAGGTAACACGTGCAGATTAGCTGACTCGACCAGGTGTAACAGCTTACAGGATCGAGGGGAGGTTTGGGCAAGGAGGTTGGTGTTGAAATCACCCATGACGATGTGATGTGCGTACTCTGAACCCAAAGACTCAAGAACCGACTCGAATTCGGTGAAGTAGTCTAAGGAAGGGGGACAATAGACGACACCAAGGACAGCTTTAGCACCCCTGACACAAACCTCTAAAAAGAGAAATTCAGCTGAACTGTTAGGGGAAGAAGTTGCAATAATTTTAAAGGGAAAGTCAGCACGGAGATATATAGCTACCCCACCCCCTCTCTTACCGATTCGGTCATTCCGAAGAAGAACGAATCCTGGAAGAGAGTAAGTGGTCGACAACAGATCAGGTTTGAGCCAAGTCTCGGAAATCAGGACGGCATGAACAATGTTGTTGGTAAAAGTCTCGTACAGTTCATTGTAATGGCTTGGAACACTCTGGGCATTTATGTGACAAACTAGAAACATTCGGCCAAGATCTTGGTCGAATGTTTGACGTAACAGGTCACCAAGAGTGTCTTTAACCGAACAAAAACTGTTACCACTAGAAGAAGAAGCAGAGTCATCGGCAGAAAAAAAAGTTTCATCATCAGAAATTGTTTCCATAACTTATGAAGAGGTTATAAATAAATAAATATGACTATAATATAATAAATAAATATGAATATTACACAAACTGTTGGCACGCGCTTGCATCTCTGCACCACCCGCCAGCTAACATCATAAAAAATAAATAAAAGGAAAACATAGTTTAAGCAAAATGTTAACAAAAAGAAATCAAAAGCAGGTATACATGTTGACAAAAAACAAAAACAATCGATTTGCGGTAATCGGAACGCACCTATACGAACTGAACCCATTTTGGTTTGAGATCTGGTGAACGTATCCGAATATACGTCAAAAAAAAATGACAATGACAGCAAGTATTATGACAGTCACGCTTATTATTGTATCATAGATGAAATAATATGAAAATAATAAATGGATTGAGGGTAAATGAAGCTGTGTAATTTGTAATAATAAATTGAGAACTTGCGAGCAGTGTTAAGGTAAAAGAGAAAAAAAAAAAAAAAAACATTATGCACTATGAACTAAGGTATAGAAAATACGAGGTGAATGTAAACAAAGTAACACAATAACTACATTAACGGTGAAAGATAGCAAAAACAAGGTAAGATGGAAACCAGTACTAATTACCTAATGCGTGACTGCTGTTTTCTACTGTGACATAACAATCAATGCTTCTTGTTTTTCAGGCTGTCTCCTGACCCTTCAAACTTGGGATACTTGACCAACAGCGGACTCAATTCTTCAGAGGATGTGACTTTGTGTCTGCTTCCATCTGGAGCTTTAATAGATATCACACCGTCCTGGGTCCAGCACGACCTCATTCCAAAGTGCAGCCTTGCTTTACCGAATACAGATTGCCGGGCCTTTGTCAAGAACTCCTTGACTGTGATTGAAGTACCCTTCAGCCGTGTCTTCGCTTTCCATACTGCTGATTTGTCGTCATAAGTGGAGAACTTCAGTAGGAGAGGCCTGTGGTGTTCCTTATTGGCTGTACCGATCCTGTAGCAGACCTTAATGGAGGATGCAGTTATGGTATTAAGGCCGAGCTTTTTATTTAACACCTCCATGATGACTGCACTGCTGACCTCCCCCTCAACCTCCGGGATGCCTTGGAAAATCAGAGCCTTCCGCCGATGCCTGGTCTCCAGCATGTCAACCTGACTAGCGCACTCACTAATTTGCTTCCTTAGCAAACTCAGCATGCTGAAGATAAGCTCCCTAAACGTACGGAACTCCTCTGCAACCCTCGCAACGGTATCCTTGCCAGGTCCAGCACATTGGATCTGCGCCTCCAATTCTCCCATCTTCCTCACAAAGCAGTCCTCCAAGCATTTCTGTGCAGATATGATATCTTCCAATTGTGACATTGCTGATCCACTAGTGTCCAGTGATAGTGAAAACTGTGGTAGTGAACTGATGAGCTGGCAGGTGGTGTTTAAGGACTGAGTCACATAAATGTGCTACAAACGCTACTTCCTGATGTGTAGAGGTAATACTCCAATAATTTATTTGAATAAAGTGAAAATACTATTAATTACTATTTTAAATATAATATTAATATTAGAGCTATGTCTATCTTATTTTCACACCTACCCGCGAAAAAGTTTTCAGTTGGCACCACTATTCTACGTAGGTAATAGCAATTTAATATTGTTTCAGTGTATGGTTTACTACAACTCTTGATTTCTGACAGCCAGTAATACCAAGCAGTATCGTTTTACTCAATACTAAATGGATTTTAGAGGTCATATCTAGGTACCTACTCGTGTGATATCAAACATTTTTGCTGCATCCCATAAGATTGGCAGCCAACCCCAACGGAAAAGAGCAGATGATGAATTTCAAGATAAATTACTAAATTCCTTATTTATTTATGCGCTTGTTATATATTTTTAAGTATAATTTTCAAGTGACTGTTGACATATGGAGGTCATTGACGTTTTCGTTTTTATTGTGGCGGTGATCCTTCAATAGACCTTTACGTTCCAAGTTCTCGGTTACCTGATGAGACAGTCCCGCAAACCCGGCAGGCATTGGCCTTCTAAAAAGGACCCTGTCGGATTGCTGATAACTCCTCTTAGATGCGCGCGTGGAACCACAGTGGAACACGACTCATGCCATGCCGGGCATGGTCATAATGATGATGGCGAGACACCCATTACTCACCGTCCGCATGCTCACGTATTGGTGTCTTTCTATTCGCTTTACACCTAATAATACTCAAAATAAGTCATCTAATAACTCCAGATACCTTCTAAGTATTTTCATCTTCGTTCAAAAACTTAAGACATAAATTACAAAGTGAATGAAGCATTCGCACGAATGAATCTTCAGATTTTTCATCTCCGAAGTGTGAGTCAGTAAATTGCTTTTTAAATTGCTCAAAAGTCCGCAGTCTGATACTTAACTCCATTTTCATTATTGGTTTTATATCAATTAAAAATACTTTAACTTGTTGGTAATGAGTTCTCTGGTTCGATTTTATTCCTTTGAGACCGAAGTGCGGCAATGATAAGTGTTTATTTTATTGGTGTCAATATTGAAGGCAATTAGCGTTCTGTTGATGTAATAAAGTCTCTGAGAAAGCTCCAAGGTACATTCGACATTGTAATTACATACTTTAATGAGCTCGTGGCAAAATAATAACACCTGTACAGTTCGGTCTTCAAAGATAAGCTGCACTTGCCGAGGTAATATGTGGATGGGTGATCATTTTATCATAGAGATTTTTTCCGTGCCGGGGAAAGCACGTAACACCGGTTGAGACCAATGGCTGTTACGTGTTTTCTGTTTGGCTGTCATTTACACACCCCTTGATTGTCCCTTAGCACGAATTTTCACTCTTTTACTTTACAGTGTCTTCCAGTATTTACAGCGTTTCTTGTATGAAACAATAGAACAGCGCCTCTGGTGTGCGAAGAAAGAACTAATTTTTTCCTTGAAAATTGTCTATTTAAAATTGTCAAAGTTCCAGATTACTTTACGTATCAAATACTGAAAACTCGTGCTAAGGGTACTGATTTTCGGTGGAGCATACGGTGCAAGACTGCCCAGCTTGGGCGGAGCACCGACGTGTCCTCACGGCTGCGATAGGCGGAGACCTCTCGCGCCCGGCATTGGTTGCGGCCATGCTGCGGGGCGAGACGGAGTGGGAAGCGGTCAGCTCCTTCTGCGAGGCAGTAATGCTCGTGAAGGAGGAGGCGGGCCGCGAGCGAGAGAGGACAGCGTCCTCCCTCCGCCCCAGCCGCAGTGGTAGGCGCCCACGGCGACGGACGTCGCTTGATGATCTCCGGCCACGGTAGGCGCGGGCATGCGGGCAGCGAGTAAAGGGCAACTCGCTGCCCGACCAAGGACCATGCCCGGGTCGACGGCGCGTTGTGTCCCACGCGCGCCTCAAAGAGCGTCAGCATAATGACTGGGCCCCCCTCTCAGAGGGCCAAAGCCTGCCGGGGTCGCGGGATTATTCCCTTACCGTAACCCCGGAACATAACAGGCTATGAAGGACACCGTGGATTTTAGTCTAAAAAAAAGGGTACTGATTTTTGACAGACGTTACCTTAAGTCAGAAGCTCGAAAATAATATGATAAGAACCAGTTTAACCAAGACGTATCTTATTACCCGTCGTAGTTACTGGGTTGTGGAAGTCAGTTAGGCAGTCTCCATACTCTCCGCGTAAAAAAAACATGATGATATTAACATTGAAAGCCGAGCCCAACACAGTTGGGAAATGACTAAGCAGAAATTATGAATTAATTTGATGCATTTAATTAAATCTTCTTCTAAACTAAACTTTACTAGCGCTCAAAATTTTACACTCTTAAAATACGCTCTGAAAGTCATATTGAAGTCCTCGAAAGCTCTGAATAGCAAAATACGTAAAACTATTTCTTTTATTGATTTCACTCTTCAACTTTCTTTAGTAAAACAAAACGGCAAAGTCCAATACGGCACCTCTCAAGTCTGAAGTTTTCTGCTATATTCTTTTGAAGTTTTTGCCGTCATCTGGTCGTTGAATGCTGAGTCGGGGAAACACAAGTTGCGACAAAAACTTGCGACTTTATTGTCTTTTGTCATGGATACTAGAGTACCCACAATGCGCTTACAATGACCCCTTTTTGATTTATTTTACTTTGAAATTGATGATGTTAGTTTAAGTGAACGTATGTTTCTTCATGTGTTACACTGTATGGTTCCGTATCGTGCTCGAAAGAGTTATGTAATAAACGCCTTATATACTTCAAGGCTGTAAGTAAAGTATTGAAATATAATATCGAGTTTTTACATTATTAATCATGTTTATATTTCATAAACATATGTAGAAATGTTGGTATTGGTTTAGTGTTTCGGATTGTATCTTCTAAGAAAGTTGTAAAGAACATTAAACCACATACCTATTATAAGAACGTTGAAAAATGAAAATAATGAGCAAGCATTTCCCTCTACTTCTAAACATAATTGCACGTTTTAAACCCCACACCTTAACAACCCTCGAACTACCGTAACTAAAATTTCCACAAACTAGTCGACGCTTAACAGTAACCTAATAGCCTATAGTTCGTACCCTAATATATTACGACGTAAACTATAATGCTGGCTAAACAAGTGGGAACTCATAAAAACACCCCAGATGGCGCCACTTTACACCCCATAAGTTTTTACCATTTATTACCCCTGGAGACTGTAAAGGTATCGGTTTTACTATTACTGTTGAGTTCGGTTTACACTATCGGTAGGTATGGGAAAACAGTATTTTTTATTTGCTACCTTCGTAAAAATAAGTTATTGAAGAGAAACAAAAATATGTTCTTTCATTCTTCACTGCAACATGTTTTATTCTTCCCTGTCAGACGTCATAGTACTCCCTTTACACATGTACTCCCTCATTTACTCCCTCCTTTATTTACTCCCCATTTTCACCATTTACCTCATTCTCTATTAAAATCATCCACCTTTTCAAAGTCATCCATTTTCAAATTGCATCAAGATTCGTTTAACAGTTCTGACGTGATTGAGTAAAAAATATCCACCCATCCAAGGACCCAAACTATCTTTTAAAATGATTAGTTAGCAGTTACTTAATAAGAAGATAACACTAAAGTAGGTACAGTCGACAAAGTTGAATCATGACCCATTTTGACAAAAATTCTTTGAATCCGTGAAATTAACAAAGATCAAAGTCGTACCCATGGATATGTACCCTATGTATACGCAAATGTGGACCTAATTGTATTTGAATGTCTGTTAGAAAATAAGCTTATGGTGGGTCATGATACAATTTTGTCGATTGTACTTCAATTCTCGAAAATCAAAATTGTACCATGCGGTCGGGTACCATAAGTAATTTTTGTGAGATGACCAAATACATATGGTAAATATCCTGTTTTAATCCCTCATATTAGTAAGTGACCATGTCAGTTTAAAAACTTATATGACCAAATACACTTCTTTAAGTTTATAAAAGTACTAAGGTATAGTGACACTTAGTAAGCAACATTCATGAGTTTAGGAAGTTGTTACTACTTAGTAAGTACTTCCTAAACTCATAAATGTTGAGAATGTCCAAGGTACCGGTGGTCTCATATGAGAGGAATCTCCTTACAATACGCGTCGCGTCCCCATGCTACTGTATCATATTTCTTTCTTCCATTTTCAATCCTCGGTGTCCAGCAATAATCGCTTATTTCACGCCATTAGGAGTTATCCGGAACGTCTTAGTAGTCCATAAGTCATACAAATGCTATTTTTCGAGAAAAATAGCCAAAACGTTGCAGTTACCCGGAATCTGGAATCGTGCCCGTCTAATGGCATAGAGGACACGCCTCTCTTTCACTGGACTTCCAAAGAAGTGATGATATAACTGTTTTAATGCCTCGGCGCATTTTGTGATCATCATCACTTTATTTTTATTTATTTACACTTTATGCACACGTTACAAAAAACGTGTACAACGGCGGACTTAATGCCTTGGGTATTATCTACCAGTCTACCTTAGGGTGATGCAGAGACAAAGACAAAGTAGGTGCAACAAACTAGACATTTACTTAATAAGAAAATGAATGTACCTAAGTATTTATTACTACACATAAACAATAAACTTACTTAATGAAGTAAGTTTAATGTATTATTTAATTTACTTTTCATTCAGGCTTTCAGGACTACCCTTTGGGAATAGAGAAGTGAGGTCGTCCTGGGAAGACTCATGGTGTTGTTGTTAGGTGAACTTCTTAAAAGTTAATGACTGCATTTAAAAAAAAAAACTCAATGACCGTATTATCTTAAAAATCGATGACTATACAGTCATTGATATTTAAAATAATTATGTTTGTTTTAAATTACGATATTCATGATTACGTAAGTAAATATACAAGTATAGTATGAGTTTATATTTACCGCGTGTGTTTATTCGTATCTATAATTATCTATAATGCGTATTCAGCAAAACATTTCTATTAATAACAGCTTTAAATAAGAATATTTGCATATTTTATTCGTAAATCATGCGTAAACGGCTGAACTTGTTTGGATAAAAATTGGTTCTTCGACAGTTTATTTCTTGTAACATCCCCTTTAAATGACATTTTATGCCATATTATTATATGCCACAGCTTTTGTAACGATTCAAGTCCACGCAGACAAAGTCACGGTCATTTAGCTAGTAAAAAAAAACATGTTTTGACTCCGATTTTATTTTCATTATTTCATGGCTACGCGCGTATTTCAAGGAGTATTATTAAAAAAGTTTATCATTTTGTGATGAAAATGTTTAATATCATACAATCTGTTGCAGAATGTTTAATTAAAATACGAAGGGGCGGTGAAATTATAATATTTGTTTTGATTTAATGTTTTCTATTGTTTAGAAGATATTTATCTGCTGGCTTGCTGATTTCCAGCGGTGGAGGAAATTCCAACATAAAGTATCTAGGAATGGTGGCCATCCGCTACCCAAATTGAATGTATTTATGAACATTGACCTACTAAAAACGCGGACGGGAGACTGTCTCATCACGCAGCCGTGATCCTGGAACGTAAAGGGCTATTGAAGGATCTCCGTAGATTTTAGTCAGTACAAGTCTGATAGTTTCTTCCTCCCCGCTGAGTTCCCAAGACTCATATCATGATTTAACCATGTTAAACAAAATAGCAGATTTTGTTTTAAAGATTTATTCGTTCTACATTTTCCAACAGAAAAAAGGCGCTAATTACCGTCAATTCTGTGCATAATGTGAGGCGTATCGTATTTACGATGCGTCACTCTACATTACTATTCACACATAGGTACCTACTACAGTTGCATTTGTAATGGCACAATCATGTTAAACGTGGTATGGTGAAAGGTGTTTTCTTGCTCAATCCGACCATGTTCTTTACATTTGAGATCACATATGAATAGCTATATTTACGTAGAAAGTATAAGCATCGGTGGTTCAGTGGTAGAATGCTCGCCTGCCACGCGGGCGGCCCGGGTTCGATTCCCGGCCGATGCAGTTTTCATTTTGACATGTTAAAAACCGTTTTGTAGCAAAATCCGCATCTAAAGAAGTAAAAAACTTTTTTTAATATTCTGGTTATGAAATTAATCATTTTTTGTGCCTAAATTTTAGATGGTCAGCAAAAAAAGCTTAATAATTTTCGTGTGGCTTGTACGGTCACGCGTCAGATTTGTTTTTTCTTTATTTATGATCACATTAGGCAGTCCCTATATCCCTTTGAAAAAGGTTAACGCGATAAGGGACCCCTTTTCAAAAATCCCTTGAAAAAATACGGAAGAGTTCCAAAGATTTTTTATCAAAGTTTGGTTCTTGGTAAAACTAACAATGTGGGTCGGAATCTACGTCCCTATTTTATTCCATAAGAAATTCACGAAGTTCAAAAGGTTTGATGAAAGAGGGAGATGTGGGTCAGATATGGGACATCTTATTATAAAAGGGACATTAAAAATAAAAGGATAACATAATTTTGTTGTAAGTAAATATCAAATCGGGCACGCCGCAATTGCGGCGGTAAGACCCCTCTTTGAGGAGTGGCTGGAGAGAAGTCATGGCGTCCTGACCTACCGCTTGACGCAGGTCCTCACCGGACACGGAAGTTTCGGGAGGTACCTGTGTCTGATGCGAAAGGAGGAGACGCCTGGGTGTCACCACTGCGAAGATCGCCCGGAGGACACGGTGGAGCATACGGTGCAAGACTGCCCAGCTTGGGCGGAGCACCGACGTGTCCTCAGGGCTGCGATAGGCGGAGACCTCTCGCGCCCGGCATTGGTTGCGGCCATGCTGCGGGGCGAGACGGAGTGGGAAGCGGTCAGCTCCTTCTGCGAGGCAGTAATGCTCGTAAAGGAGGAGGCAGGCCGCGAGCGAGAGAGGACAGCGTCCTCCCTCCGCCCCAGCCGCAGTGGTAGGCGCCCACGGCGACGGACGTCGCTTGATGATCTCCGGCCACCGTAGGCGCGGGCATGCGGGCTGCGAGTAAAGGGCAACTCGCTGCCCGACCAAGGACCATGCCCGGGTCGACGGCGCGTTGTGTCCCACGCGCGCCTCAAAGAGCGTCAGCATAACGACGGGGCCCCCCTCTGAGAGGGCCAAAGCCTGCCGGGGTCGCGGGATTATTCCCTTACCGTAACCCCGGAACTTAACAGGCTATGAAGGACACCGTGGATTTTAGTCAGTAGAAGTCTGACAGTCCCTCCCGCCCTGCCCGGGGTTGGAGGACTCATTTGATGATTTTACCACGCTGAAAAAAAAAAAAAAAAGTAAATATCAAATTCTGTTTGGATAATAATTTCACTGTTAGTGAAATACAGTAATTACTGTTATGTCAGACATTCATAATTTTGTTCAAATTACGTCAATTTTACATGTATGATGCTTTTTCGATTTTCGCCATCCGTACCACCATCCTTCAGAAATCCGGTACCAATGAATTTTTACTGCGCGTATTGTATGTATTTTAAGGATTGCCAGTTTCCGAAGAAGCTCCCTATTTATTATCATTTCATGTTTGCTTCTCTCCCATTACTCCTTGAATGTTGAGAAAACTTCCTGATAACAAATCATATAATTATGTATTATTTAGCCAGATCTGGGATTCGAATCATAAGAGAAAAATAATTCAAATATACGACCATATACATCTGGCACGCGGGTCCTACCTACCTTGATTTACATAAATGCTTTGTTTCGGTAAATATATTTAGGTACGACTGTTGGTTGCGTCTGTAATTCAGACATTATGGGAGGAGGTAGTTTGCGTAATGTTGCTGTGGAATGTAGATAGGAATTTTCTACGCTTGCGTTTTTATAAGCCACTGAATGTTATTTGTTTTTCTCTTGCTGTTGACAAAGATGATTTGCTTTACATGTTTTGTTTGAAGCAGCTATTGTAGGAGGAGGCGGAACGTGTGAGGGAGAAAAAACCCTCCACCTGTCGCCCCAGCCGCCGCAGGAGACGCCCAGCGCGTAGGACATCTCGGGGTGATTCCGCCTTCGGGTTGACTAGTTATCCAATCAAGGACCAAGAGCCTTACCACGACCTCTTAACGCGATCCAGTTCAGGTTGTGGGAAAGAGACAGAGCAATACAAGTCGTCTTGTGCCATCTCTTTCCCACAGCCTAAACTGGATCGCGGTAAGAGTTCATGGTAGGCGTACCTTAAGAAACTGTACATCTACACCGTAAAGTGTCGGAACGCGCCGCTCATCCGAAACACAAGTTTATTTCGAATGTTTTCCAATCCTTCCCACGTACTACAACAAAGAATAGGTACATTTTTTTCACTTAGTCAGTCTAAACATACCGACAAATTAACTTGATTAAAATGGTATTTTGGACACTTACCTACTTATTATTTCCAGATTTTCAATGTTGCATACAAAATTGCTTTATGTATTATCAATATTCCTCATCAAAATTATTAATTTTATTCACTTATTTTAAATTATTAGAATACCCGCAGCTACAAGTATTTTTTAGTTTCTATTTTTAAATATCAGCACAGATATCAGTGACTCGTGCGTCACACCCGGCTGCGAGCGATGCAGTGTCAGTGTGATGCTACAGACTAACGATAGTGTTGTCTTCATAACGGTGTTTTAAATACCTAGTTTTAATGGACCCTTCATGATTGCGGTGATAACACTATTTATTTTACATATTATTTTATTTTACATATACACACTGGATATAGTACATAATATTAATACATATTTATATATATATACATATTTTCTTTAACAAAGCTGATTTTCGTCCGTGCACTCACTACGTAGGCTCAGTTGAAAACCAGCGTCGGGCACTAGTTGTCCGACATTTGCTGAACTGGGTCTATTTGGCGCAGCCGTGAGTCACACAATAGTTTAGCGTTTTTACTTTGTCTTTTATATATTTTCTTTATGTTTATGTTGTGTGTACTTATGGCATGTGTCAATAAACGTTTTTTCTTTCTTTCTTTCTTTCTTTCTTTCAACAACCAAAATTTTTGAGCCTCCTCAGTTTCAGGTTTCCTCTATATAATATAAGTGTAGATTGTTGGCCAAAGACAGTCTTTACAAAGATGTGTGTCATAGTGAATCCTATTCCTAGCGCAGCAAAGTACACTCAGTAATAACACTTCTTAAAGTAATGTAACTCACTAAGTATGATTACATGTGAACTTGGTCCGGTTTAAAATAATTTTCACACTGTTTTCCTGACGCTTGAATAAGAACATAGAAGAGGTACACTTGTGGAGAAGTGATACTTCGAGTACAGATATTTCTCCTGCATCATCATCATCATCATCATCATCAGCTGGAAGACGTCCACTGCTGAATATAGGCCTCCTGTTGAGACCGCCACGCCGAACGAAAATTCGCAACTTGCATCCATCGGCTGTCCACGACTCATAATGTCGTCATTCCACCTAGTCGGAGGGAGATATCTATGCTAACGTCTAACAAAATTCAATTTCTTACTAGGAAACTTCACAAGGCATCTAAAAAAAGAAAGAAAAAACTAAAGTATCCAGCAAGAATAGACCAACGAAGTACTTTCATCAATCTCTTTCAAGATCTACAAGAATGACTGTTCAAAAAGTTTGCACATTAAATACAGTTTCCTTGGATCGTGGTGCCATCGTTGGACCATTAGTACGTTGTCTAAACTTGCGAGTTGAGGGCAAACAGTGTCGAACATGAGTTTTGCGTCGACAGATAACTTCCTTTTAACGTTTGTGAGAACAATTGCTACTGCTGGGTTTGAATTATCTGGTAGATAGGACAGCATTTATGCGGCCTACCCAAATGTCCTTTCTTTGGTATTGTTCGTCGTTTCGATGAGCTCCTTGTGTTTTGAGTTGAGCTACACGGTAACTGACACATGCTTGCATTGACTAGACAGGCCCACTCAAATCTGTGTGGTTCTTTCTTCAAAAGATCACCTCAGACACCTGCATGGTTCTCATACATTTGATCAATAAAAATTGTCTGGACTTCAAAAGAGACTGTGACCTCTGAGTTTTTTTCGGATGTTTCTTCTCAGAGTAGTCAGGTACGAAACACCGGCCTCATAAAATAGTGTCTTTTGACGTGTAAAAGAGTTTGCCAAAAGCAATTTACTGAATAAATATCATTTAGCATAAAATAGAAGCATCACCGTATAATGTGTTAATTGTTGGAACACTGGACTCCTCTCTGTAAAAGGGGGTGGGCTATAAGCCACCACGTGGTATCAGTGCGGGTTGGTAGTCACCAAATGTCTTCGAATTTTGGTTCTAGGTCATGCCGGTTTTCTCACGATTTTTTTTTGGCGTGGTAATATCATCAAATCAGTCCTCCCACCCCGGGCAGGGCGGGAGGGACTGTCAGACTTGTACTGACTAAAATCGACGGTGTCCTTCAATAGCCCTTTATGTTCTGGGGTCACGGTAATTAAATAAGTCCCGCGACCCCGGCAGGCTTTGGCCTTCTAAGAGGGCCCCGTCAGGTTTTCTCACGATGCACACGCTTTTAGACAAGAATTTCAAGTTTTTTCTATACATACGTCATGGTTATTGTTCTTTATTCATGAGACCATATTCCGACAAGCACTATCAGCTTAGTCCCCATAATTTACTAAGTAACATGAAAAGGGGTTGCGGGACTTATCGAATTACCGTGATCCTTAACTTTACGTGACTCTACCTGTAAAATTTCGTAAAAAGATGATCGAGTTTGAACTTTATTGTGTTAACAAAGGTCACATTCAAAGCAGCAACCCAATAATTAGGGAACTTACCAAAGTTACAACGTCATAATGTTCCGAGTATAATGCGAGAACAATCAGTCGGGCAGAGTAAATGCGGTCACAACCTGACTGAACACAATCCGACCAGCTTTGTGGACTTCGGCGAACACACTCGTTATGTTATGTATGTACATATGCACTAGGTACTTATACATGCATTAAACAGGAATGTTCTACATTTCGGCATTATACTCGCATTTCCGTGGTACATATCGAGTCGGCAATTGAGTGTTTGGACGCAGCCATCAATGAAATGTATTCCTAAACTATGTATGGACTGTAATGGCTTTCACGTGAAAATTATTTTAGTGTTTTGAGAGCCCGGTCAGTGGTGGCCTGGTGGTATTGGCCCCGACTTACGAGTTGTAGGTCGTGGGTTCGAATCCCGGTAGGCGCATTACTTTGTGTAATTAATTTCATCACCACCCCCACATTATGGATTAGGGCCCACCCCCTCTCACAGAGAGGAGGCCTGTGTCCCAGCCGTGGGAACATTAATAGACTGATGATGATGATGATGATGATGAATGTTACCAACTTAACGTAACGTAACATAACTTAATGTAACATAACGTAACGTAACGTAACGTCTTATTTCTAAACTTACCTAATGTACTGTAACGAAACGTTTTACAGTGGCCGCATCTAGCGAAGACGACAGGATATGCAACACAATGTTTTCTCGTCAGGGACCAAATATTAACATCGAAAGCATGCTTAACACAAAGGTTTAATTTCTGATCGACCACAAAAACTTTCTCGTAGAACTCAATCACGACGTAAAAAGAAAACTTCGTTTTTCCGAGCGAAGCCGAACGAAGCCGAGCGCCTCCAGTCAGCTCGATCCATTCAGTTGCTGCCGTTCAAAAAAGAGTCTCCAACAAACTTTAATTAAATTCAAAGCAAAACTTCCGTTATTAGGGGGAAGGGTACCACAGGAATTGATTGTTGTGGAATACTTTCTGCAACATATTATTATGGAGCTTTTATTTTGGGTATACCTTTAAGGGTTAAAGGCTTGTAGATATATTATGTATAGCAGATAGCTGTGCTTTGAGTTAGAATAATAATTTATTGCTATCACTAAGTAGCGTTGCTGTGTTACGGTATTTGTGAAAAACTAACAAACATCCATTCATTCATCAGTGTTTCAAATTCATATTAGTTATATAATATAGGGGTCTAAGGCCTATGTTCAGCAGTGGACGTCTTCCGGCTGATGATGATATAATATAGTAGATCTCGTAGAGCTTCCTTACCTCGTCGCTTTCCTCATAGTCAGTCGCTATCTCTTGATTCTTTGATTTTAAAGACGGGACTTGTCGAGTTTTCTTCTTTGCTTCTTTTATTGACCTCTTCGAACGATTTTCGTGTTGCTTAGATACTTTGCATTAATGCCTGCGTTGCGCATCGTAAAGTTTTTCGTGGTAAATAAAACTCGAGTGCGGACAAGACTTGAACCTAGTACCGTCCCATCCAGTGAAATAAATCGGAGGTTCGCAAGTTCAAGTCGAGAATTTTTCTTTTACAAAAATCTTTACAGTTGGGGATTTAAAAATTGTAGGGAGTTATGAGCATTGGTGGCCCAGTGGTATCGGTCCTGCCTTACGAGTTGTAGGCCATGGGTTCGAACCCCGCCAGGTGCATTACTTTGTGTAATTTATTTCATCACCACTGCTCTCAAAACGGTGAAGAAAAACATCGTGAGGGAACCGGCATGTCCTAGAACCAAAAATTCGAAGACATGTGACATCTACCAACCCGCACTGGGCCCGCGTGGTGGATTATGGCTCATTCCTTCTCACAGAGAGGAGGCCTGTCCCAGCAGTGGGAACATTATAGGCTGGTGATGATGGAGATAATGTCTTATGACATTTTAATTTTTCACATGTGAATTTAAATTTTCTTTCGGAACTTTTATTCACTTCTTAAAATTATGAAAACTCCAAAACCGGTACATTCTTTGATTTTCTATGAAGATTTTGCATTTTCGTGTTTCTGTGTGAGCTACTAGCCTATTATCCTAGGTGCAATACAAGTTGCAACTAGTACTTACCGATACTTTAGTGCATCCGGTGCACGCTAGACTAGCGCAACTTGCTGTCTAACTAATTACAAGTTTACCAGTAACAGTTGAACAACTTATAAAATGAACTTGGTTTACATATTTTCCTAAATATGGGATTGTTTTTTTTATTCAATGTAGACCATAGACTTGAAGTGTGGACTGCTCAATAGCTGCCTAAAATTGACCCCACTGAAGTATAAAGAGAGGAATAGAAGAGCGGGTCCTATATTTCTGTTACAGGAAAGAGATAGGTTAGGGATCTCCTTCTAGATTATTGCCAACTAGCTGTTGCCAGCGGCTTCACCCGCTACAACTCGAAAATTATACCACGGGAACATAAAATCAGGATAGAAACTATCCTATGTGTTAATCCAGGTTACTCGTATTATAAACGATCTGTGTACCAAATTTTAGCCAAATCCGTGTAGTGGTTTTTGCGTGAAAGAGTAACAAAAATACCTACATACACATGCACATATACATACTATTAAGTACATCCTCACAAACTTTCGCATTTATAATATTAGTAGGATTTTATTTGACAGTTGGCTTGGGAAGGCGCCGTCCGTCTTTTTAAGTCTATGATCTAGACCACGAAACACTTTGTGGGTTTCGACGCACTTGGCTATTTTTCTTTTTGTTAGTCCCGAACGAAAGGTCGCTAGTATTATTCAAATGATAATCTTTAGCTGTTGAAATAATGAATTATCGAAAGATACATTTTCATAAGACTGTTTTCTAAAGGAACATTATCTATATAAAGAAAAAATATATGAGTCACAATTCACCTTATGCTGCAAAATGTTAGAGTAGGTAAGCGCCATTTTGTGTCACCTCTTGAAATGGCCGACATAGTTACTTTTGTTCTGGCGGACAAAGGCCGCACTTCAGTGCGTCAATAAGATGTCTTGAAAGTTTCAAGTTTTGTTCTCTATAGTGTACGTTATTAAGGTTTTCACAATATTCTGAGGCTTCTGTATTATTTTCTTGAAGAAAACAGTGTTTTTTTTTGGATCGCGCAAGTGTAAGAAAAACGCGCATGACGACATAATATATGGGGTCCTGACAGTTTCATTCTTATCCTGGTTGCATAGCACAGAACAACAAAATATTTAGTTGTCAAACTAAATCAGGGAACTTCTTAAAACACGTGAATTCCCGAGGAAGATAACTTTAGCCACAAAACTTATGTTAACAAAATGAGTCAAGCAAGAACTGACTGGAAACGTTTACTAGTTTAAAACATATTTCCTGTTTTGTTTACCCTATTTAGCCGTCTGTGAATTCGCAAGTCATAAATATGGCTTAAGCGGGGAACTGGAAACTTCTCACGTCTCAAATGTTGGGTCGAAAGAGTTTTAAGAAAATGTTTGAACAGACTATGGTGCAATGCGTTGAAAAAGTTTTGGACATTTGCATATTTGATGCTTTTCGATTTATTCAGCGTTTTATGTACCTAACTGGGATTTTTGTTAAGGCGCTATCACCGCGAGCATTCACCTGTAATGTAACATAAAAGTGTGTAATTTGATACTCTGTTGTCTTCGAATGTTCGAATCTGTAACTTACAGGTGAATGCTCGAGGTGAGGGAGCGTGCTTAAGTTATATAAATAAAATATTGATGCACATTAGGAACTTTTAATATGTCGTAGGTGCGTTACACAAATAACCGAAATATCTTGTTGCAGATCATATAAATATTTGTACCGCGGATCGAACCCGAGACATAATGCGTAGCAGTCGGTCGTTTAGCCACTGCACCAGCCGTAAAGAGATAGCACTCGAAGAAGTCAGAATATGCTTCTTTAGAACGTTGTTGAGTAGACCTAAATGCTTTAGCACATTTTTAATTTTTTTTACGTGTTTTTTCATTCGAAACCTGGCTATAGGATCCGCCCTTAAATTATCTAAAACGGTATTTGTTTTTTTTTTTTTGTATTTAAAACCCTAGAGAATCTTAGAAAATGTCTTTCAAATTGCAAAAAAAATGGTACCTAATTGAAAAACTTAGTTTCCAATTTGCCAAATGTTTAATAAGTTTTGCCAAGCAAAACTCATCACTCAAGTTCAACTTAAATTAGGATAGTTGATTCAAGTTGCTATGGCCAAGTTATTTGGCTAGACTTAGTTTCTGCCCGAATTATACAATGCCATTATCATTATGCAGATGGTGATGATGATGGTGGTCGTTATAACTTATGAGTTATACTTATTTGCATTTTATTTTTGTTTTGGTTGTTATGAGATCTGAGGCCTAAATTCTACGTATTTGACCGTACAGCGTACTTAAAGTATAACGACGTCAATTGCATGGAAAAAGATAAAACGGAAGAAGGGACTGTCACTCATTTTGACAAAATAATTGTACTGGATATTTAACGTTAATTTATGATGAAAAAATACTAAATAAATAAATAATAGTAGTTTATGTAAATGGTGGTATATTACCCCTCATTATGTACCAGTTTTATAAACTACTATTATTTATTTATTTAGTACACGATATGTTCTTCAAATAAGCTGTAAATAAAATACAGAAATTTTGTAATAAGGCCTCATAAGGAAGTCCAAGTCCTGGTCGTAGTCATTTTTTTTTATCGGAAAGCTTTAGCGGATCAACCGTTACCTTTAGAAAGAGATGATGCTATTTTTGACCACCATTTCGCGTGATGGTAAGCGAAGATGTGGTCGACGGTGAAGCACGCTTGCCTAGACATAACCTGTTCACTCTTGACTTGAAGACCCCAAGTTTATAGCTGTTGGAAAATACAGAGGGAATTACAATCCTAAGCTGTGCGTACAATGAAAGTATTGGCAAAACGCTTTGTACGTACCGGAGGGATGTCCACCATATATCGATGGCCGTACGTAAAATGTACGTTGGTAGAAACCGTGAGATAGAACTAGTGTGGACTCGCGTCGATGGCTATGGCTATTACAAAAAATACCGGCCAAGTGCGTGTCGGACCACGCACAGTGTAGGGTTCCGTAGTTGCCCATCAAAATACTTATGCGAACTAACTAAACTGATTCGCTGAATTTAATTTGAAAAAGAAGAATTTTCAAAATCGGTCCAGGAGTCTTTGAGAAATCGGGGAAAATGCATAAGAAAAAAGATTAGGACGAATTTAGAACCTCCTCCTTTTTTTGAATTTAGTTAAAAATATTTGACGATAAAAACCTACCTATCCCCAAAAAACATACATAAATAAGCTGTAAAATAAAGTTGACAAACTTACATTTGCAGTTCTCTCTGATACATTTTGTTTGAGAAAATAGGAATCCAAGTACATTTTATAAATTGGTCGACTATTACTCGTAAAGTTGTAAAGCCTACTTAGTCATGATAATTTTCTTTTAAACTTCGTTATATATACTACTATTGTGAATTTTTTCACACCCCCAAACATAACCGTTTAGCTGGTAGAGGGGGGGGGACACTCGAATCGAGCAAAATTTAGCACTTTAAAGCTTAATATTTCACAAACGAATTTTTTTATCAAAAAATTGTTAATGGAAACTATCATTATTTTTTAAAGGCCTATTTAATGATACCCCACACCAAGGGGTACGCGAGAAAAAAAAATCCTCACTTTACGTGTAAGTACTGGAGGTACCCTAAAAAAAAATATTTTACGAGATTTTATTTTACCACTTTTTCGGCACAACAAATCCGTATATTTACACCAAATTACATCTCTCTAGTACTGTGCGTCTCTGAGCTAAACTGCGGACAGACGGACGGACGGACGGACGGACGGACGGACGGACGGACGGACGGACATGGCGAAACTATAAGGGTTCCTTGTTGACTACGGAACCCTAAAAATGTTGGCAACCCATTGCTATTGATTTCCCAAATCTCGTTAGTGAAATGATCGTTGTAATAACTATAATAAGCATTGAATGAGTCGGCATTATCGTTAGGACTCGTGCCAATTTGCTATATTCCGTGAGCTTTTTTTGGCATGAAATCTTTGGAAAAGTACCTACCTATATTGGTTAGAATTAAGTTGTTTAATATGAGTTTGTCAGACCCCTCTGCTCTACCTATGGGTTCTAAAAGGCCACTTTAGGAGAAAAGTATGTCATGTCATTCTATTCATCATCGTCATCATCAGCCGGAAGACGTCCACTGCTGAACATAGGCCTCCCCCTTAGACCGCCACGCCGAACGACAATTCGCCATTGCATCCATCGGCTGCCCGCGACCCTCACGATGTCGTCGGTCATTCTGTTGCTCAAGCAATTTACCAGACTTGAATAATTTTAGGTATTCGTAATTGACGTTGTTAGAAACCTTTTTTTTTTTTTACGTTGCAAATTCATCAAATGAGTCCTCCAACCCCGGGCAGGGCGGGAGGGACTGTCAGATTTGTACTGACTAAAATCCACGGTGTCCTTCGGTAGTCCTTTGTGTGCCGGAGTCGCGGTATACGTATGTCCCGCAACCCCGGCAGGACTGTGGCCCTCTATAGGGGGGCCCCGTCATTGTGCTGACGCTCCTTGAGGCGCGCGTGGGACACAACGCGCCGTCGACCCGGGGATGGTCCATGGTCGGGCAGCGAGTTGCTCTTTACTCGCCGCCCGCATGCCCGGTTGTTAGACCCGGGTCGGGTAGGCTGGAGACCGATTATTGAAAATTTCATCCCGATATAAAATACTCGTAGTACTTTAACTACAGCATAGATTTAACCTAAGTTTTGTCTACCCTGAATCTAAAGATGCGATTCCATCGGTGTGTGCACTGTGCGACACACTATGCGGCACAAATATCCGCTCACGTGTACTCACCCAAAGAAATTGTGGACGTACATTCTAAAAATGTTCGCGCACACCTGGATATAATTGGGGTATTATTTCTTACTTTTTTTTTTAAAGAAACGTTACACATCTGTAGGATTTTTTTCCTGTTTCGTGGATGTGTTTACAAACACTCCTTGCAGATCATAAAAATATTTGTTCAGTTGGGTGTCGAACACGCGACACGCAACGGAGCAGTCGTTGAATGAGCCACACAAAACAAAACTGATGTGCACACACATTGCTAAACTTAGTCCAATAAAAATGTTCGCAGAGCCTTGCCGATGGACACAGACGCTAATCGTGAGACCAGTTTACTACGCGCACTGCTGACGTGCACAAACAAAATGTGCCGCTCACTATTTTGGTAGAATCGGACCATTCGATTATAATCAATCACAGAACGTTAGTGAAATAGGCGTGAGATTACAGTGATCCCGATAACTTGGAACATGGACCGCTCACCAAGTGATGAAGGCTGGATTACGCTTTAAGCTGGGGCTGAAGATATTAACATAGATACTTGTATGTACTTAAGTAAAACACATTCAATTTGGTAAAGAACTCTGTCTTTAATTACAGAAGAGGTCTTGAAGGGCATTTAAGTTTTTAATGTTAACAGTATGGATGAAACAAATATATGTATTTTTGTTAACATTGTCTACTACTAAGAAGTATTCGTTGCGTGTTTTCAAAGATTTAAATTTTAAACTCTACTCACAAATGGCTTAAGCAAGTAAAATATGTAGGCCCAACAAATATTTGTATCCTACGGGGATCGAACCTTCAACACGCGCTAGCACATTACACAGCCAAATAGACCAAAACATCGTTCCGTGTAAGACCCCCATTGTTAATGTTAAAGTTTCAAAAGTCAGAACAATGCAAATGTTCAACCACAAATCTTACTCAAGTTATGCAACTTTCAACGTCCATTTCTCCGCAAATCTTTAATATTCATACCCGCATTGTGGGACAAAAGTTTCCAAGCACTTCTTCAACTGATGATTCGGTTTACAAAACGGAGGGAGATCAAAACTCGTACTAAAATAACATAATGATAAATGTTGAAGTTTGTATGTCTGTTACAATATTATGCTTTGGCCACGAGCGACGCGTACCTGCGACTCGCGTTTTGCGGCATTGACCGCGCGAAAAAGAAGTTCTTTGACAGCGGGTTTACATGTGACATTCTGTGATAGACCGAACGCGAGTGTTTCCAGTAGCGCTCAAGCCTTCATATTCCTCGCTTATTCTCTGTCCTGTGTTGGTTGCCTGTTCTCGCTTGACACTACATACTGTACAGCCACCATCAGTAGACCATATCTGTGAGCGAAAGAAGGCATTCAGGCGAAGAAGCAAGTCGCATTATACGAGGTTGTGACCGACTCCTTCTGGCTCAATGACTTTGGATGAAATCTGGCACACCTCGGAGGAATATAAGCTGGTTTAAAATATAGAGTACCTTTTATCCCGGTAATATTTCCGCCAGGACAAAAGAACTCCAGCAACGGGGACAAAGTCCCGGGCAAAAGTTAGTATTTAATAAATATCTTCATTCTTCAGTAGAAATGGTGAATGAGAAAAGTTTTCAAATAATGAGCAACATGGTCGAAGCTCGGTCGCTAGTGATGGGAAAATATTGGCCGGGATATTAGTTTGTGCCGGATTACGGGATTAGGGTTGTTATTCTTGTTTATTTGTAGATTATCGGTGACTGGAAGAGAGAAATGAAGGTTTTATGATGTCGTGAATGGATTGATGAACGTCATGTTTGTTCATTGAATGATTGAATGTGAATTTATTTGAATGAGGTGATCGTTATTTTTTGTTGTTTTATTGAAGTTCACTTCTCTTTTTCTACTTCATTAATACTAATTAATAATAGTAGTGACTGTGAATGTCACCGAGGTTGTAGACTGGCCTGTTGGTTTGACTGGTCTATTGGTCTAGTGGTTAGTGACCCTGACTGCTATGCCGGAGGTCGTGGGTTCGATTCCCACACAGGACAAATGTTTGTGTGATGAGCACGATCATTTGTTCTGTGTCTGGGTGTAATTTATCTATAATATGTAGGTATGTATTTAGAAATAGATATAATAAGTATGTTTATCAGTTCTGTTGTCTAGTACCCATAACACAAGCTCTGCTTAGCTTGGGACTAGATGGCATTGTGTGATAGTTGTGGAATATTATTTAAAAAAAAAATACCTTTTCTCAACTAAAAATCATACTTCTATAGTCGATAGAGTAAAGATTCTTCTAAATGATTTCTAACAAAATTCCTTTCGATCCGACACTTATCTGCAATTTCAGATTCTTTTTCTTAGTTTTTTTAAGATTTTTATCTTATTGTTTTAAAGGTATTAGGCGTCTGAATTTTATCGTTTTAGTTGAAGATTGTTGATTTATCCTAGACTAGCTGTTGCGAGCGGCTTCACCCGCTAAATTTTCCTACGGGACCATAAAATCGAGATAAAAATATTCTATGTATTAATTCAGGTTATGGGTAGTTCTTCGAAATTTGATTCTTTGACTGATTCATATGGTCAAATTTTAATTTCACTTTCAGCTCATTAACACATGTTCATATGAAAATAGATATTCCAAATAACATTTATTTGTTTGAGGGATTTCTTTTTACAAAGTAGTTTTTAAGATATCGACGTTTAAAAATTTTGTGCCCAGATGAATCAGAATTTTTAACAGATGTAAATAAAAATGGGCTTTGTAATAAGAAAATAATCATAATATTATAACAACAATATTATTTTTTTATAAAACAATTAATTTATTAACAGTGATCATATTATCAAGGAAAAAATCTGGTCAATTCAACAATAAAATTCTTGTTTTTAAACTAACAATTACAGAAATAAATACTTACAGAAAAGCGAGAATTTTTTTATAAATAGGTACTAGATAGTTATTTTAATGATACGTTATAATATTCTCTCTGTTTACTTTTGTTTTTCTCTCTATTTTTTCAAATATAATTCTTTCATTTCTAATTTCCACGCAGCATACTTGCCTGGAACTTTTCTTATTTTCCATCTTAGAAGGATGAAAAATTCGTACGGTCTGTGAGTCTCTTTTTCTCATAGATATATTTTGTTCCATCTTTTCTACTATTGATAGTGGCATTGTTGTAAACAGCAATATAAAATGAAATAGATAGAGTTTGACTTATTAATGAATAAAAACCGAAGAATAATGTCAAAATTATGTCACACACACTCTACTGACATGAAAAAGTAAAATAACGTAACAAAAGTGCTCCTTTCTGGCTGGAAAAGAGGAAAACTAATTTATTTTCAGATTCATATGGGTTTTTGAGGGCGCCACTTAGCCACGGTTAACTTCGTATCCACAAACAAATATTGCTAAATAATAGTAAATTGAATGCAAAAGTGATAAAAAGTGCTTAAAACTTTACCTAAGACTCTAATCCGACGTATCTATAAAAAATCATAAGTGAATAATCAAGCAAATGAACTAAAAACTCTAATAACATAATAGCGAAACAACACTTTTATAAAAGCCAACAAGTAGGTACTTCTTACAAAGTGCAGTGGACAAAACATTTATAAACAGAAGTTTTAGTGCGTGGAACCTAAAATCGTTGAAAGTTGAACAGTGTGTGTAGTCATTACGGAAAGCCTCGAATACTATCCATCTCGAGACTAACAATACCCTAAAATCTATAACATTTCACCGGGTAAAAACACTCCATTGGTGTTCATCACAGTTCTGCCAGCGCCATCTATCTTAATTGGGTGACAACTGCATGCAAAACATCTGGACATCGATCAAGAGGGTCCACAAGCTCCATCTACTAGCAAAGGAGAAGAACTACTTACTACACATGGACACTAGACAGTAGACCCACAAATTAGTTCACATAAACTCCACGAGAGGGCATTACTTGTATCATAAACAAAACTTGCGTTCAACATAAAACAAAACACAAGTAAAAACCTATTTACAATGGAGGAAATTATGATAGCACTTCGTAAAATACAAGACGAAATGAAGGTGCATAACAATATGATTTTGAATAGCGCAGAAAGAGTAACAGAGAGCGTTACAGAAAATATAAGCAGAATCATAGATGAAAAGCTTCAAATATGGGATGAAAAATTTGAACACCTCAAAGAAAGAGTGGAAAACCAAGAAAGAAGACTATATTACTTAGAAAAAGAAGCGAGACAGCGCAATCTGGTATTCTTCGGATTAGAGGAAGACGAACAACATTACTCTTACTCAACCTTGGAAAGAAATATGGTAAATTTTATACATCAATACTTGTCAGTTAAGCTAGAAAACAGAGACTTACAATCCATAAGAAGAATAGGAAAAAGAAACGATAAACCTCGTCCTATAGTCGTAACATTTACGACACTAGGAATAAAAATTAATATCCTCAAGCATAAAGAAGCTCTCAAAGACACCCAGTTCTATATAAAAGAGGACTATCCGCAACAAATATTAGAAAAAAGAAAGGAGCTACAGGCACAACTAAATATCGAAAAAGAAAAAGGTAACAAAGCCGTAATTAAATACGACAAGTTAGTCATACTAGGTCCAAAACCTGAACATGCAACAAGTAGCAAAAAGAGGAACCTTTCAAATTCGCCTGAAAACAATATGCACTCACAGGCGGACTATGGAACACGCAGCATTAAAAAAAATAAAATTCTTGCTACACACAGCGAAGGAATGATTAAACCTTCTATCCTTAATTTCCTTGTAAGCAAAAACAAGGCACCTGGTAATAACGACAACAACACGTAGCAACGAACATCACGCTGGCCCCTCTCAAAATTCTTGTCTATTTCACGATTAACTTAACAGAACCAAGCAAGATATAGGAATCCACGAAACACATCTTCCAAGACGGCTGGTCACCGTGGAAGAGTATGACCACTACCCTCCAAGGAACATACCAAAAATTGATCATAAAATTACTCATCAAATTAATGGACCTAGAAGGAAGCTCTACGTGGCAACATATAATGTCAGGTCCCTTTCCTCATACGAGCGACTGATCGAACTACAAGAAGCCATACGTGGGGTGAAGTACGATATCATAGGCCTGTCAGAGGTCAGACGACTCGGCAGTAAAATAGAAGAATATGAAGACTTCATCCTTTGTTATATGGGAGAGACTCCAGGAAAACACGGTGTCGGTTTTTTAATTAATAGATCTCTAAAAGAGTACGTAGAAAGCTTTACCGCAATCTCAGAAAGAGTTGCATTGTTGAATCTCAATATACATGGTTACAGTTTAAGCATAATACAAGTTTACGCACCGACTGAGTCAGCGGATGAGGAGGAAATCATCAAATTTTAAATCCATAGATAAATCATTAGAGTTCGCCCACAAAAACTTAATCATAATGGGAGATTTTAATGCGAAGATTGGTCAGCCCCTCAAAGACGAATATTTAATTACGAAAAGATATGGTTATGGACAACGAAATGAAAGAGGGCGGAGACTGATAAGCTTTGCATTTGAAAAAAAACTTTCAATCATGAACACTTATTTTAAGAAAAAACCAAGTCGTAGATGGACATGGCGATCTCCAAACGGACAGTATAAAAACGAAATAGACTACATAACAACAAACCAACCAAAATTATTTCAAAATGTAGAAGTCATAAATTTAAACTACTCATCAGACCACAGATTAATCAGAAGCACCATTATTCTATCAAAACCACTTAAAAGTAGAGCGACATATACAAACACACGAAAAAGCACTCTTAAAAACTACGAAGATATAAAAGAATACAAAAAAAAATTAGAAAACCTTCTGGAAAACTGGAACCAAACAGACACAGTTCAAAGTTGTTATGATTCAGTGATAAATGTTATATTACAAAGCCTGGAAATCAATAAATCAACCCGTCAATTAATTACGACACACAAGGTTTTATCAGAAAGAACAGCGTCACTTATATCGAGAAGGAGAGCACTACAAAAAACCCATAATAAATCCCGTTCCCAAAAAAACGAGCTTAGCGCTCTGTATAAGTTAACGAGTAAATACGTTAAACTTGATTACAAAAACCACAGGGCTAATACCATAGAAAAACACCTACAAGATAATGGGAGCCTGAAAAAAGCTTTAAAAGAACTTCGAACAAATAGAACCTGGATAGAGGGTCTGAAAGAGCTGGGAAAAACATCATACAAACGCAAAGATATCATTGACATTGCAACCAATTTCTACCGCAACTTGTACAATGCAAAACCAGATGCACAGCTCCCTATCAGCAAAGACACCCAGGAGAATTCGGAAAATTTGCAGACGGATAGGGAAGAGATCATTCAACCGATAGATGAAATTGAGGTTCTTCAAGCAATAAAGGAATTAAAACCTGATAAAAGCCCAGGTCCAGATAAAGTCACCAACGAGGCGATTAAGTGTGGCGGAATTCGATTGGCTACGTCCCTGGCGCACCTATTCAATCTCATCCTAAAAACGGCGACTATACCCACGCAATGGTCTGAATCATATATAATCCTTCTATACAAAAAAGGAGACGCCCACGACATTGGTAACTACAGACCTATCAGTCTTTTGCCGACTCTATACAAACTGTTTTCTTCGATAATTAATAAGAGAATAAGCGAAACGCTAGACACACATCAACCAGTGGAACAAGCAGGTTTCCGCAAAGGATTCTCTACGATAGATCACATATATTCCTTAGAACTTATTATAGAAAAGTATCAGGAAAGACAGAGCCCGCTCTATATTGCCTTTGTGGACTATCAAAAGGCCTTTGATACAATATCACACACCAGTATCTGGGAAGCCTTAAAGGCTCAAAAAGTAGAAAATAAATACATCGATGTGATAAAAAACATATACAGTAACAGCACCAGCAGCGTAAAATTAGAAACAGTTGGCCAAAGCTTTCCTATCAAGAGAGGAGTGAGGCAGGGCGACCCATTATCGCCAAAGCTTTTTATAGCTGTTTTGGAAAACATTATAAGTAAACTGGACTGGAAGAAATGCGGGTTGAACATTAATGGCAAATACTTAACCCATCTAAGATTCGCAGACGACATAGTATTATTATCAGAAACGAGCGGTGGTCTACAATATATGTTAGAGACTCTTCTCATAACAAGCAGAGAAGTGGGATTGGAGATAAACTTATCAAAGACAAAATCCATGACAAACAGCACCAACACCTCCATTAGACTACAGAATGAGCCGCTAGAGTATGTGGACCGGTATATCTATCTCGGTAAACAAATAAGCTTCAAAAACAATAGCAATGAAATGGAAATAGAGCGAAGAATTAAACGCGCGTGGAACAAGTACTGGAGTCTAAAAGAAGTATTTAAAAGCAAAATGTCAATACAGGTTAAAAAGAGTACTATGAACTCATGCATTCTGCCGTCTCTGACGTATGGCTGCCAGACTTGGAAACTCACGAAAAAAATTAAAAACAAAATTAGTTCATGCCAAAAGGGAATGGAACGCAGTATGTTGAATATAAAGAAAATGCAAAAAATACGGCATACAAAGATAAGAAATTGTACTAAAGTAATAGACATGCTGACGTTTGCTCAAATACAAAAATTCAGATGGGCCGGCCATGTAGCCCGATTCATGGATAACAGGTGGACCATAAATGTCACCACATGGAAGGGCCCGCCAGGCAAACGCCGCGCAGGGAGACCCTACTTAAGATGGGAAGACGACATAAAAAAGATTGCGGGAAAAGACTGGTTAAAGACAGCCACGAACAGAGACAAATGGAAATCCTTGGAGGAGGCCTTAACCTGTGAGGGGTCCATGTAAAACTAGAAATAAATTAAAATTACAGATTAATATAATGATATAATAATTATAAATTAAATTTGAATGTTTTGTGAGTAAACTTTCTCAATGTAATGCATGGAATAAAAGGCTTTTTTATTTTATTTTTATTTATGGGTTTTTGAACAGATAAATCAGGCACAGATGAATCATGATTTTGCCTATAATCATGCTTAACTCATGATTCATACAGACTTCAGTATTATCATTTTTCTACACGAATCTGTAACCCAAAAGCATCACACGAAACTCAGATTAAAGTCTTAAAACAGCAAAATAAAATTAATAAATTAGGCATTGTAATCAGCAAGGTACCTTAACCAAGCACAGATGAATCAGACATTTACCTGTGTTTCACCAGGTTCTAAGCCAACCAGCCTCACTTCTGCCTTCTAGCACGTCCGTTGTACGACAGGTTTCCCCCCACGTGGGATCCCAGACTCTCATCATTATTCCTCGACCAAGTACAGTCAAGCAAAGCTTACTCCACATGAATCAGTATTATACGCCGGACACTTCTTATTTACTTAATTAAAATTACACTGACGTAGTTATATCTAATATGTATTTTTTTCGTAAGAGGTCAATTAATTACCTTTCGATATAACCATAATTTATATTGATGAATCAAAAGGAAAATGCGACATCGACCATTTTGTTCCGGAAAATGGGTAACGGACGCCCTATATGAATCAGGAGATAAGACTTCAAAATTTTTTATTTTGTGTCTAGATAGCTACTATTAAAAAAATAGAATTTGTCCCAGGTAGAGCTAAAGCTAAACTGTACAGAAAAAAATATTACATGCCGTTTTGTTAGTTGGTTACAGAAATATACCCACAGACATCGAAAATTTTGTCTCTGAAGAACTACCCTTATAAACTATCTGTGTAAATACCAAATTTTGGTCAAATCCGTTCAGTGGTTTTTGCGTGAAAAGTAACAAACATACCCACATACACATACATACATCCTTACAAACTTTCGTATTTATAATATAAGTAGAACATCACGCTACGATCAATAGGAGACGAGTAGCGATGGCAGAACAACGAGGCATATCTATTTAAAAAGAAAAAGTAGAAAATTGTGTTATACCACAAAAGTTAACCTTACAATAACCTCGTAGTACCCGAGTGTAACTCATTAGTTCCGTAAAACGTGTGATTTAAACCGCAATAGTGCAGTTTTCACATAATGAATTACGCCGACGAGGCGCCGACTCAGCCAAGTAGCATTAGTGGTGGGATATTATTGGTGGAACTCATGTTACTCATGTTGTTTTAAATTATAGCTGTTGTTTTCATGTTAGTTATTGACGTATAAAAGTTGTTGTTAACACTTTTTGGCATCTATATTCCCTGTTGTTGACGAAAACGATTGCAATGTTAGCTCAGCTTCCGAAAATAGTCTTTCTGGAGTTGATAAATCATCAAATGTGTCTTCCCACCGTGAGTGGAGCGGAAGGGACTGACAGATTCATACTGTTTAATAATCCACCTTGTACCTTCGTGGGCCGTGAACCCGAGCTTGGTCCTTGATACGACGACGAGCTACCCATTATTTGCAGTCCGCGAGCCCGCACCTATGGTAGCCGGAAATTTCTAATTTATTTTTTGGACGTCTTCTGTAGTGGCTGGGTCGTGGTGTAACGGATGTCCTTTGCGTCACACATTCCGCGTTCTATTTCGCATCTCAGAACAGGGTACGAGTAACTGCTTTTCATTCCTGTTCGCTCCATAACATGACTTTACTATGCCCATCGCCTTCGTGAAAAACGCTTTGCCCAAGCGGGGCAAACCTTTGCTTTGTCCTACGAGCAGAATACACAGTGGTAATGCTCAGGCATCAAGATAACCCTAAAATATTCAAAACACAACATGTTCTTAAAACAAGTGAATTAACAATAAAATAAAAACACTAGCATTAAAAACCAGTGCACTTCCCTACCCTCGCAAGTCCCGCACTGAAAGAATCGTTTCAGGTTAATTAGCAACGAGTAGAGCGGGCTGCCCTGACGCTTTTAATGAGCCTCGATCTATCAGGCTTCTCTTTGTTTTCCCGCTAATTACGAGCGATTGTGATCGGTCAGCGAGAGGCGAGGCCAATAAAACTTTATCGCTTTATTTCCTATTTTCACCGATGTTTTTTTTTTTCTAAAGGTTTCTGATGGGATCTTTACTACGGAGTTCAAATAGAAAAGTATTTATTGCTGATGTGTTAAAATTGTTTTATTTGGTGTTGAATGTTCATTAAAGAGAAAGGGTCTGTTTATTTCTTGTAGTTAAACCATGTAAGTGCTCTAGTAGGTTTAATTAAACATTTGAGTGTTTTTTTCGCTTAAGTTTATCTTCAGTTTATTGACTCTATACAAAATATTAATGACTCCTGTAAGTGAGTAATTTAGAAGAATGGAAGGTTTTTTTTTTTTTGGGACAAACCCACCACACTATTCCCAAACCACTGCAACTCCTGAAAGCCAGAATCAACAGTGGCAACCACCAGAAAAGCGCCGAGACAATGAAGTCTCGACGTGTCCCGGAGAATGAATTTACCTGTCTTGGATCCTGCACGAAATTAATCAGAAAAGAATAGTGGAGGAGTAGGAAAAATATGTTTCCACTTCCCTCCATGCAAGCAGGAGACAGAACAGAACAAGGCCAATAGGCACAAAGGGACATTACAACTGGGAGAAGCCCAGTTGCCTAGCACCACGGGTAAAAATGATTACTAATATTAATGGGTCCTAAGTTGTGAGCTGCTATATTTGATTCCAATAATTTCAATAATGGAAGGATTTGCTTAATTTAAATAAAATAAGATTACTTAAAAAAAATATGCAATATTTCCAAAACTATTGTTATTGTAGTTCTCGTCATCCACATCCTATCCAAAATCTGAAGACATCTGCTAGTAAGGTAAGCCTGCAACCGTGTCCCAAGAACGTAAAGGGCTATTGAAGGACATCGGGATTTTAGTCAGTATAAATCTGACAGTAACTCCCGCCCTGTCAGGGGTGGGAGGACTCATTTGATGATTTCACCACGAAAAAAAAAAATTCTGTGTAAGTGGTTAAGCCAAATCCGCAATGGAAATGTTTCTTAAAATGAGATATGTTCGCAAAAATACCGAAAAATGTATATTTATGGCCTCATTTGGCCGTACCGACGTTGGCTGATGGTTCATGTCAGGCATTCTTATTGTTTGAGAGCACGCACTCCTTTATATTCGTCGTCAATAAGAATTGTGACTACGATTTACTATTCTCTGAATTGTGATTTTTCGTGGCATTTGATGGGTTATTTTGTATATTCGGAGATTGAAGATGTCGGGTAATATTTTATTGTGTACTTACTACTTTTTTAAGCATTTAATATTTTTTTGTGTCTCTGTTAAATTGATTCCACATAGCAATGAGATAAATTAATAAAACATTGCGTAAAACATCACCGGTCGCCATCAATTTGGGTTTAGCTTTCAAGGAAAATAAAGATGATAAGGTTATACACAAAAATTATAATTCGTCCTAAAATGTTTTATAACATGACGTAGTCGTAAGTTTGAAGTTGTATAACGTCATTAACAATTTATAAAATCCTATTATTTATAAAAAACTTAGACAACACATTTTATGTTATATTCTCTTAACTGACTTATTCCGAGAGCACCTTTGTAGGTCACGAACAAAATAAACATATACATGTACCTGTCAATAACCCCTTACTTATATTAATTCTTCAACACAAAACTCAGTCCTGAAAATTACAAATGCAGTCCACCTAAGCTTCAAGATTAAGGAAGATCAACAACTCACATAACTCTGTGATATCACAAACAAACTTCAAGTTCTATCCTTTGATCCAAACCGCAAGTCAATTGACATAAGGGCAAAAGTTACTGAACTCGAAGTGTAACCATCTGCCACTTTTATTTTTCTTTCACGATCAGTAAATAAAGGTAATCAAATAGAAATATACCCCCGAGCGCTAACGAAAGCGATTGAAAACGCGAACGTTGCGTTCATTTTGTTTGGCGTATCTGTACGCACCGCACGTGGTGACATACGGTCCAATGACCATTCGCGATGCGAGTGAAACGAATTGCTACGTCAGATGCGATTTGAGCATAGCGACACTTTTTTTTTTTGCGATGGGTTCGCTCTTGATTCAGTGCAAGTCTACAATGGAGTAAGCTTACCCAAGAGAAGCCTGTTCACTTTTAGGAGAGCTTCGGGTTGTGAGCATTCGGAAACTCAGAAACACAGACGAGGTAGTGTTTTGCTATGAATAGGTCCAGCAGGCATTGAAAAGAGGGAATTGGTCTCTTAAGAGGATCCAGAGCTCCTCTCCATATGTTATGGTGACGCTGACCTGGGTGGTTGTACTGTCCTGTGTGTGACAATAAAAATCATTTTTCTTTCTTTCTCCTCAAAAAATGGTAGTTCAGCTCTTTTGAAGATAATCTCTGACTCTTGCATTTAATTTGTTCGGTGAACTAGAACGTGTCTACTAAAGGCCCGGTTTTCCGCCGTATGTGTGTCATGAACGCGACGATCGCATACTCGAATTCGCTTTGGTTAGGACAAGGCTTTCTTCTACCAAAGACTTTGGTAAAGAACAGAAGTCGATGATGTAAACATTGTACCAAGTAATATAAAACTTTTGAGACGAGGCGAAAAATTTGGATGTTTTGTTAGCACTAAAGCTTTTTTTGGTTAATCGGACTTCTATATCTCTGCTGCTTGAATCAATGCTTCTTTTTTTGACTCTTTTATTTGATCTGGTTTTGGTTTAAATTATTTTTACTGATTGTAGATTATTGTTATTACTTTATTTTGTAACTGTCCTTCAGGTTTGATTTATTTTTAAAAGAACTGATAAAAATTACAATAATACAATATTGAGCTTGAAAAACCCAAAGACACAGGTAGAAGTGTAGGTACCTAATACCCCACATTTCGCTTGTTATTTTTATGTAATAGGGTCTGCTATCGCCATCATAAAATTCATGTCTCCGTAGCAGCTACTTTTTTTTTTAGCGTGGTAAAATCATCAATGAGTCCTCCCACCCCGAACAGGGCGGGAGGGACTGTCAGACTTGTACTGACTTAAATCCACGGTGTCCTTCAATAGCCCTTTATGTTCCGGGGTCACGGTAAGAAAATAAGTCCCGCGACCCCGTAGCTGCTACTAAGGAATTCAGTAGTGATGCTTCTGACCGACGAATCAGTCATAATTTAATTATTAGTGTTCGGACAGCGGCAGCGTGAGTAAATCTAATTTTACGTAGAGTAACAGAATAATTATCGACAGGGAAATTATTAAATTTGAGAACTGTGATATCCTCAGATTTATTGTAGGATAAAAGAGAAATTTTGCAACTATCAGAAATCACACCATTTATATTCCCAATGGAGCAGTGGTGGCCCAGTGGTATCGGTCCTGATTTACGAATTGTAGGTCGTGGGTTCGGACTCCACCAGGCGCATTACTTTGTGTTATTTATTTCATCACCACTACTCTCAGAACGGTGAAGGAAAACATCGTGAGGAAACCGGCATGTCCTTGAACCAAAAATTCGAAGACGTGACATCTATCAACCCGCACTGGGCCCGCGTGGTGGATTATAGCCCACTCCCTCTCACAGAGAGATGGCCTGTGTCCCAGAAGTGGGAACATTATAGGCTGATGATGATGATGATGATACTCCCAATACGAGCTTTCGTAAATATTTAACAGTTTCCGACGGATTTAACGACTACTTTACTGTCCAACAAAATATATAACTTCCTAACACATTTATATACTTAAATACTACCTCCCAAAGAATAAATAAATAAAAAAATCCACCGTCCTGTCATCTTTAAAGCCCGGGAAAGGCCATATTTCATCAGATGTGGCTAAATTACGGCTATATTTATAATGTTTGGCCACATCAAAGTGTGTGATCGTGTACCGTCATAAATAATGATGACGTCACGGGGTACAAATGGTGCAAAGTAATGACGGCCAGTCCCCAACATTTGCTGTTACTTAGAGGGTCGGGGTTTTGGTATGTTGTGGATAAATATTGCCTACATGATATAATATTATAGAATATTTTTTCAGTCAAAATTTGTCCAGCTAAAATTTATTTATTTTAATCCAAACTTTACGATATACATTTCTGTATTCTTTTGTCACCAGAGAAAATGTCCCAGAGGTTAACACTTCGCTTCTCATACACGAGGATGTGAGTTTAAACCTGGGCAAGACACTGATGTGTCAAATCAGAAGGTAGAAATCATAAATTAAACAAGACAGAACATGACAAAAACAATGGTCTTTCTTAACATTAAGCCTTATAAAATTTCACCTTGTCATTAACTAAAATAGATACAGATATCACCAATGAATATTGAACACCAACTTTTTGAAAGAGATAAAATCCTTTACTTCTTCCCTCTCTTTCTCTCCTAATCTTTGAAAGTATTTACCTCTATTTCTCAGTATTTTACTCTATTCTCTGAATTCGATTTTACCGACCGCAAGGAACCACAAATAACAACCACGCCTTAAGAAAACATAAAAATCTTGTCCAAACCATCAAATTCATTTCCTAAATCGCTCTTCATAAAAATACTCTAAAAAGCTTCGGATCTACCCTTTCATTACTTGATTGGACCGCGTTTGGGAGTCAACAAAGTAAACGTTGCGGAATCGATACCAAAATGTTCTTTGAAACGATCTTATCTCAGTAAATGTCTGAAGAAAATGTTTGTATTGGTAAGTACGAGTTTAAGAGCGATCCTAAGTTAATAAATGTTTAGATTGATTTCTTTGAGTGTTTAAAATGTAGACGTTAATAGGAGTAAATAAAAATTAAGTCTCTAAGGGCTGGTTTTTCAATACTCAGATAACCTCTATCTGAGAAATAAAAATGGCGGTTTGACAGCTTATCTATAGAAAATATGTCAAATAATTTGTCAGTTATTTTAATTCTTCATGTAACAGCTATCTGACTATTGAAAAATCAGCCCTAATCAGACAAAAAAATATCATTACCTGAACTTCTAAATTATGTATCTACTAGATGGAACAATGAAAGTAGGTAAACAATATTAGTCTGCCCCACGACTTTGAAAATATTTTTTTGGATTCACATGCTTTTCGGAGATTTTTATTGCGGTCGCGGCACTTAAAAAAGAGACATTTTAGTGCCACCACCGCTCATCTCTTCCTAACCACCCATAAAGACTTTTTTCTGTCCCAGGAGTGGGTGGGTCTATCATAGGATTAATTATTTATTGAGCATTAGATCATATTTCTAAAGTAACTTCTATAACGAAGTGTCGCATGAATTTAAACCCTATTTTGATGAAAACATATTCAAAAACTAGAATAATTAATCGTGTATTGATAGTTGCCCAAAGTTTTCAATGGTAATATTTGACAACAAGGCGGAACTGTGTGCTTGAATCCGTAAAGTTTGCAGGGTTGAGGACCCCTACCCTAATCAACAAGTTTAGTAACCGATGCTTTGCAAGAAGTTTATAATCAAAAGTTACAAGTGATAAATATTGTGCGTTAATTCATATTTTATTCATTAGTTCCTTTATTTATTCAGCACTTCATTTCAAGTATAGGTACGAGTATCTTTCAACACATAGGTACAAATCTATCAAGATAATGATCTTAGCGTTTCATATTCAACGGGTTTGCTCGTCGCTCAATCTAGTCTAGAAAACCGGCCAAGTGTGAGTCGGACTCGCCCATAAAGGGTTCCGTAGCAGCAAATAACATAATAGACCTATTCATAGATACCCCACACGTATGGGTCAGGGTCTTTTTTTGAGTTTCAGTTTTAAGTCCGGGGGGTACCCCCAAATTTGGTTTTTGTTTTATTTTTGTGTAAAAATCCTAATGCGGTTCGCATAATGCATCTACTTACCAAGTTTCAACAGGATAGCTCTTATACTTTCGTCAAAAAGTGCTGTGACGTACGGACGGACAGACAGACATGACGAAACCACTGAGGGTTCGGTTTTTTGCCATGTGGCTACGTAACCCTAAAAATGGAGTGAACTCAGGCAGAACAATCAGTAAATACTTTTTAGTCGCAACTAAGGCAGACCTGGTGAGGTCTACCACATCTCAAGTGACATTGTTCAGCTGTCACCATAAGTTACAGGCAGGGGAGCATACGGTGGAGGTGTGTCCAGCCTGGATCACACTTTGGCGGCGACTCGACTCGCGCCCAGCAATAGACGCCATTCTGTGGGGTGACAGGAATGGGAAGCAGTCACCTCTCTCTTTGATGCAGTCATACTAGCGAAGAAGGAGGCAGAACCCGAGGGGGAGGACACTTCAGCACTCAGAGGTCGTAGTTGACACCCATGACATCGGGCATCACGAGGCCTTTTCGAATTATTAGCTGATTTTATCACATTAAAAAATGAGGTGACAGGCTGGTTTCAAAGCTTATAAAATCCCAGCTATAAATCCAAATTCTCCTAAAATCTTCTCAATTAACAAAACCGTATTTCAAACTTAATTATATATGTAAACCCTCAAGCTATCTGTATTTCAGATTAGTATCCCCAATAGTGTAGTAGTACATCGTTGAGGGGTTGGTAATAATTAGTGTTGCAGTCCTCGCCGAAGTAATTGCGTTACACTGATTGCAATGAGCTGCACTGGACACTATCAAATTATGTTGGTTGGTCTTTTGGTACGTGATTAAAAGCTTTGCTAAACAGAGAGCTCGGTCATAGATTGGCATGTGCTTGGCTAGCTCAGCGTGGTTAAGTCACGACACGCTCCCGCCACCGCCCGCCGCCCGCTTTGTCATTTCGCCGAACCTGGCGTGGTGTGTCACGCCCCGACAAGCTCGGCGGGACGTCTGTGTCTCGGCGCTAGGTGACGTGTTTTGTGTGATGACTTAAGTATTTATTTTCGTACGTAGAATGTAAGCACACCAAGCACACGCCACGTTATCTTCTGGCCGCCTGTCAGAACAAGAAGTCGATTAAAGAAAAAATGTAAGAAACAAAAAATTATTCCTAATTGAGTTTATTGAGGCTGTACTATCTTGTTAAATTCGCGAATATTAATGTTACTGAGTATTTTCTCTGAATAAAAGTAATAATCATAGTTTTTCATTATTTTGCAATATCAAATGAAACAAAACATGAACAATTTGTACAATGATGTACGTATATTATTATATCGTTAAATGTGGTCGTTAATGACCCTTGTTGTTAAAAAGCGACCTAAAATAAATAAATTAAAAAAAAAAAACATGAACATATCCATTAATAGCTTCCCAAAAATGATTCATAAATAAAATTCGCCGAAGCACTGTTGATACAAAACATTGACAGGCAAAATGAATCGACAGTAAATGAAAAAACTTTACTATTGGGAAATGAAAACATCGAAAATATCATTTACATAGGCCTCGGGGGCGAAAATAAACTGCTCAAGTTTATATTGAAAATGTTTTTTGACAATAAACCATCAATTCCGACGGAAACGTGAATTTATTCTCGCTGGATGTTTAATTCACTTACATTTCTTGGCCGAGACGAGAACAGTACGATATTGTGTGCCAGTTTAAATACTATATTTCATTTTTTTAAGAACGTTTTCGGAGTTCAAAATAATGTTATCATACTTAAGATATCGGGTTTAATGTGCTGTAATCGATCCTGGCTGTGCAATTCAGATATCTTAATTTGGATATTTAGGCCCACTTCAGCGGAGAAGAAGTAATTTTGATTTGTTTTGATGAATTGATATTTGGTAGTAGGTACTTTTACGGTCGGGAGACAATCACCTACTTAGAACATGGTACCTAATAGCTACATTTTGAGTACAATTACTATCATCGTCCTATTTTCCAGACTGATGTCAATTTATGTTTTATTTAAAAAAACAATCGAAGTGTTCAGTATTTTATCATGAAATACACACAAATAACTAACCTTTAATGCATCCATACATTTATCTATTCAGAAAATTTCGCATTTAAAATAGACATTACCTAGATATTTTAGCACCACCACATACTTAGTTTTTTCAACTAATATGTGGCGGTGGGATGGATTACTCGCGTTGCGGGATAAAATATATGACATATTTTATATCTTTGTTTAAAAAGGTACATTGTCTAACGTCTACAATCTTTTATCCGACTGCAGTGAGACAAAGCCGAGGTAAAACACAGAAAATGTATTTTTACTGTAAAAGAAAGCTCGCAGCATAATAAGATGTGTAGCGATATATATTTACTTAGAGCACCATTTCGAAAATATTTTTTGGTCAAATTAGAATCCGACGGCCGGCCGATAGCCAGTTTTAAAAAGACAATGCACAAATTCTTTTCGGATGTTTTGAGATTAAATTCCTTTGTTTCTTCTTTATTGGTTAAATAACATCTTATAAGAATATTTTTCGAGCATAGAAGTAACGTAAAGTGCAACAGCGCAGCGAGCAGTGGTAACCGCAGTGTTATCGGTCCCGATTTAAGAATTGTAGGTCGTGGATTCGAACCCCGCCAGGCGCAATTATTTCTGTATTTTTTATGTTTCTTCACTACTACTCTCAAAACGGTGAAGGAAAACATTGTGAGGAAACCGGCATGCCCGAACCAAAATTTCGAACACATGTGACATCTACCAACGCGCACTGGACCCGCGTGCTGGATTATGCCCTCTGACAGAGAGGAGGCCTGTGTCCCAGCAGTGGGAACATTATAGGCTGTTGATGATGATAGTTCAACTACCCATCAATATCAACACATCCGTTTGCTCCAAAGACCTAAATGTAGATACAGATGTATTATAGCACTCAAACATTGCACCAGCTATGTTGTTAGTACTATGTTATAGGAGCGAGGGGGCGAGCCCATAGCAATTAGATACCCTGGCACAAAGCCAGACAGCATGTTGTTACGGACAATTTTAAAATCGATGAAAAGTTTTATTTTTTGTATGTATTACTCTATTCGAGCTTTATGGCATTTTATTAATACTGGCAACTCTATTGACACAGTGAATTTCATTATTTTACTCAACATAACTCATTACCGTGACCCCGGAACATAAAGGGCTATTGAAGGACTCTGTGGATTTTAGTCAGTGAGGAGCTCTTGGCTAAATAATTACAGCAGCACAGGCCGATTTTCCGGGCTAAGCCGCGCTTGCCGAGGTTGGTCAGTGGATGGGTGACAATCTGTCATAGCGAGTTTCCTCCGTGCCTCGGAAAGCACGTGAAACCGTTGGTCCCGGCTGTCATTTGTAGATCTTTGACAGTCGTTACTGTTAGTCAGAAACTCCAAAGTCTGACAACCAGTCTTACCATGAGGTATTACCCAGTTACTGGGTTGTGGAGGTCCGATAGGCAATCGCTCCATGTAAAGTGCTGATATTTAGCTGCATCTGTTTCGACTGGTAGCCGACCCCAATATAGTTGGGAAAAGGCTAGGCAGATGATGGATTTTAGTCAGTACGGGCCTGACTGACAGCCTCCCGCCCTGCCCGGGGTGGGAGGACTCATTTAATTTGATGGATTTTACCATGTATAAAAAACAAAAAAGGTACAGCTCAGCCAAAAGATGTAACGAACCGTGAAGATAACTCTTCAAACACTGTTTTCAATATAAAACTTACACAAAGATGTTTGATAAAGACAAAATTTTTACGTAAACTTGCGAAAATTAGAAAACTTTTATCTTTGTAAAGGTCTCTTTTTTATCAAGATTCGATGTTTAAAAGGTGTTATTCTGGGAAAATGTTTTGTTTTTCACGATTCCTATACCTTTATTTGCGTGGATCACTTAAAAAAACACTTCTGCCGCCCTGCGTATGGGGAAGGGATTTTTTTTTCTTTCATGGGCTGTTAGGATCAATGTTTTAATTCGAATCAGTAGTTCCCGAGATTAGCGCGTTCAACCAAACAAACAAACTTTTCTGCTTTATAATATTAGTATAGATACTTGTGAGCTGTATGAATTGCATGCTAAATTCTGGTAAACGGGATATTAAGAACTTTGGTACGAGAATTAAACTTAGCTTATAGCGAGAATTAAATTTAGCTTAAAATAAAACTGAACCCAATTTCCAAAATGTCGGTACTGTAAAGATAAAATAAATCTAAGCGTTTAAATTCAGAGAACGAAAAAGGGGATGCAAACTCAATAAAAAGTGAAATTACAGTCAAAAATATTCATTGCCTTGGAGAAATGTTAGCTAAATAACTTTCAATGTAGAACACAAAGGAATACATTTTCAAGGTTCCGCGTTTCCTAAGTGTGCCATAAATCGGTGCTGTTACCCTAAACTCATAGAATGTCGAGGGGGGTTGCGAAATATATGGATTTAATGCTTTGAGCCTATTAATTCTTGTTATTATAGCTGAAATGAATATATTATTTCCTTCAGGCATGGCTGGCGCAGCAGATGAACAATGTTATTTGTGTACCTAGCTTAAAGGTTTCGGGGATATGCAATTTTTGTGGATGTGGTCAGGAATGCTGAAAACTTGTCCAATACTTTTACAGACTTGGCGAAGACGTAGCGAGAATTATCCAAGCCAGACATTTATCAAGATACGATTTTTTTTTGTCCCAAAAAAGTCCTTGAAGCATCTCAAAATCTTTAAAATAAAATATTATATGAGTGAAAAAGTTAATAACTTTTTAGTAAATGAGTACTGTTGTTAGTCTTGTGATACATTTTTAAAGATAGCCAAAACTCATTTTCGAACTAGAAAAAACAACATCGAAAAATTGGTTTTTAAAAATGAAACAGTTCGAAACAAAATATAAGCTTCAGGGCGTTATCAGAATCTAGATTTTTTACTCTAAGAAAGTTCATAGTTTTCCGAAAACTTATAACGAGTAACGTGGTAGGTAACTTTGTCAATTTGTGGAACAACATTTAATTAACTAAATAACTTTGAAAATAAGGTTTGGTATTAAAAAAGCTAATGTAACGTTCACGACTTTGGTCTAAGCGACAGAAGGCATCCACTAAACATAAAAAAAAAATCGTATTCGCATTTTTTTACGTGTAATGGATGCTCTTGAATCTCAGTATAGGTCAGGAGCGACTAAGACAAGGTCGACGATGGAGCGAGCTTACCCAGAAAAAGCTCCCTGTTATTGAGAGAGATTAAGCCTGATATTAGTCGAATGCGCGGATTCGCCAGCATCAGATTTGACTGGAACCCGTCCCCAATATTGTTGGCAAAGGCTAGGCGAATGATGTGTTTTTTTTATACCCGTTACCCCACACTAAGAATTTCTCCTGTGTAGAAAACACTCACAACACAATGATTTAGCTTTAAATGTTAGAATTGTTTCACGAATCCAGTCCATTTTTTTTCACAACATGCTGTAAAACATCGAGTATTTTTAAATCAATATTTATCGGCCATTCGTAATAGCACTCCCAGTAGCTGTGAAAGCGATGATCGGCGTCACATCTGGCGTGTTGGACCATTAGCGATTACTGCTGGCTCATCGATCGTATCGATAACTTGTCACACTTTACGATGCCGAAGTAAAAAGTTATTCTTTTTTTGAAAGTTTTAAATAAAGGCACAAAGATGAAAGGCAAAAGGTTAAAAGCTCTGGTTTCAATGAGGATTTTGAAGAAGTGATGCTGGCAATACCTACATCTGATGAATCCTTGTTGTGAAAATAATACAGAACTATTGGATTTGACGCAAGCTCTGTAGCCTCAGCACGAAAACTGGAACTTTGACAATTTCAAATTGACAATTTTAAGGAAAAAATGTGTTCCTGCTTTGCACACCAGGGGCACTTTTCCATTTTTCCATGCAAGAAACGCTGTAAATACTGTAAAGTAAAAGAGTGAAAATTAGTGCTAAGGGTAATGTGTAAAGTTACTGAAGTAATACACTAATATTATAAAGGAGAGTTTGTATGTTTGATTGATCGCGCTAATCTCATGAACAACGGTTTCTAATTGAACATGAACATTTATTTTTGTATTTTTGTTTGTTCATTTTTCGAGGGAGGCTATCACGCTTCAACTCGAAAATTATCCCACACTAACTTATAACGAAAAAATTCTCCTGTCTGTTAATTTAGGTTAACACTAAGTATCTTTGTGATAAGTTCAGTAGTTTTTGCGTGAAAGAGGACACACACACATACATAGTCACAGACTATCGTATTTATTAGATATACTATGAAGAAGTAATTACTTACTGTTTTTACAAATAAAAGATTTCATATGTATAATTCGCTCTGTTTATTCAATATGAAAACTTCAAATCAAATCTCTATAAATGAAGCTGCATTATAAAATTGACAAAATTAAACTACAAACAGCTTCTATATATCAAAACATAACTGAACTTTAAGGCCATTAAAGATTTAATCAACGAAAATTGGGGTGGCCATACTTTGTGTCGAGAATGTACATCGATATACAGTGTAATGGGGTATAATCTAGTAACTACTTGTGTTAGGGTGCTCCCACATCTATCGACGCGGGATCGGCTTTTTCCGCCACCCTTTCTCTTTCTGTCGCTTAGAACTGCCATTTGCTAGACCGAGACAATGCGATTGCACGCGGCCGCCTCGAGGATTCCGCCGCGTAAGTACGCCGCCGGAGCACCCTAAGAACCCATTTGGATGAGGCTTTGAAAACAGCGGCTGTTGAGAGTAGTGTACGGGAGAGCAAGAAAGAAAAATGTTTTAAGGAAGTGTTCTCGTTTTTACATTATTTGCGGACTTAAACATAGTTGTACATGCAGAGAAAAATATCTAGCAACCTATACGAGATCTTCTGGTTGCAACGGCGCGCGTGACAGCAAGACTCACTAGTTGTACAACATTTCTAGTAATAAATACTATGTAAGTAGTAGAGTTAACAAGGGCTTTGTATTTATTACTAGATGTTGTAAAGTGAACTAGTGAGTCTTGCTGCCACGGTTGCAACCAGAAGTTTCTCTGCGTGTACTTAGACTCAACCCCGATAGGCCTCAAAGCCTCATCTAGTTTAAAATTGTGTCTTTTGGCGTGCAAAAGAGTTTGCCAAAACCAATTTCTTAAATAAAGACTGTTTTATTTATTCATTCACTTATAAATTCAATTCTTAAAGAATGTCGTATAGTTGATGCTATGGACTATTCCAGTCATTTTGAAAATAATAAATACTTTCTTTTTCTAGCCAACTCCAAATGTTAGTTAATTTTGACAAAAAATACTAGGATTTGCGGTTTGTGAATTGTTTAGCTTTCTATTTCAAAATATATAAATTTCGAAATTCTAATATAAGCTGGATTTGAATCCGTTTCAAACCTATCGATTTAGTTTCAGACGGATTTCAGTATCAGACGATCAAACCAACCGAGTTATTTCAGCCATGCTCATAGGGGTCGAATTCATTCTTCATTCCATTCCTAACTTCTTATGGTGACATTAGCGCCAGTTATCTAGAGAATCATCATCATCATCATGTATACTGTGATGAGGAAAGGTGCGACTGCGGACCCCCAGCACAAACGATGGCCTTCGACTTGTGCTTTGAGCAATTCCACCTGCATTCTAAGAGACCTGTCCGAGGCCACTACCAATGCCGTAAATGTGGCAGAGTTTTGGTCGAAGCTCATTTAGACTTAAGGAATAATCGACACGACGAAGAAGATCTAGAGAATTAATGGAAGCAAGACTAGAAATAGTTACAACAATTTATCATCCAGAAAATAGCAACAAAATTATGAAGTAATATACAGACACTTTATAACTAGTCCCCTAAGGGTCATAACGAAGCTCTAAACGGTCTTTGAGGATCAAACTTGTGCCGAAAATTCCTTGAAATTAATCTAGCACTTACACCAAAGTATATTCAACATTATACTTGTGGAAATAAGGCTCAAAGTAGCATACAGCTAAGGAAAAACTAAATGAGGCATCGGATTAGTATCAATTAATTATTTCATGCTAATTGGGTTTTATTTTAATCATCTTAATATCATCAAATTAATGACTCTTTCCACCCAGTGTGAGACGGGAGGGACTGTCACTCTTGTACTGACTAAAATCCACAGTGATTCTTCAATAGCCTTTTACGTTCCAGGGTCACGGTTACTAGAAAAGTCAGTCCCGCGACCCCGGCAAGCTTTTGCCCTCTAAATTCCTTGAAATTAATCTAGCACTTACACCAAAGTATATTCAACATTATACTTGTGGAAATAAGGCTCAAAGTAGCATACAGCTAAGGAAAAACTAAACGAGGCATCGGATTAGTATCAATTCATTATTTCATGCTAATTGGGTTTTATTTTAATCATCTAAAGTCATCAAATTAATGACTCTTTCCACCCAGGGTGGGACGGGAGGGACTGTCAGAGTCTTACTGACAAAAATCCTAGGTGTCCTTCAATAGCCCTTTATGTTCGTTTGAGACTTAATTGGTTATTTTAATGACTGACCTCACCCAAAAATCACCTGGGCTGCGAACATCTGCGTGGAACTTAAAACCGATGCATATTGTTAGGGTGCTCCCACATCAAACGACGCGGATTCGGATTTTTCCGTCGCCCTTTCTCTTTCTGTCGCTTAGAAATGCCATTTGCTAGAGCGAGACAATGCGATAGCACGCGGCCGCCTTGAAGATTCCGTCGCATGCGATCGCATTATGCTTTCTGTCTCGGTCTAGCAAATGGCAGTTCTAAGCGACAGAAAGAGAAAGCGTCGTTAGATGTGGGAGCACCCTTAGGCGGTTCTTTACAAAATCATTTCCGCTGAATATTGGAACAAATCGGCAGTCTACATAACGATGACAAACCATAACAAAGTGAACCTTATACGCACATCTAGATCTAAACTGAGACAACTCAAAAAAGGTCAGTTTTGAGTTAACCTTATATTCGTGTTCCTGGCGACAAGACGCAAATATCTATCTTATCGGTTTTCAGAAAGGCTTGCAAAATTCGTCGCTAGAGGGCGATAGCTTACTTTTGTTGAGTCAACGCACGCCACCCCCTTCCACCTAAACAAATGTATTTTCAGTTATCTTTTGCAAACATTACGGAGTGCACGTACTTATTTTAACGAAAACGCGGACATTTTGAGTTGTTCCGGTTTCGATAAAAAAGATACGTGTGTTAATTCGAGTTATATCAGTGTTGGTGAATTATGCTGCCATTTTACATCAAGATATTTTGACTTGTTCCAGTTTTGTTTGACAAGGTAACGAATTTTTATTGACTATTTTGAGTTGAGTTAGTTTTGGTGAATCTACAAACGAAATTTCTAGTTAACCTACTTTTGATGGAACAAAATTAAATCTAAATATTTCTGTCAAATGGGACGTTTTAAATTTGTATCGTATAAAAATCATACGTTAATGTGATTGCTGTCACGAAATTTTACTTTTTTTTATCATACTATGTGCCAATTTGTTTAAACGAGCCTTTTTTGAATTAACTCACTATTGCTGGTCAAATAAAACTTATGTTATGCCACTTTTTTCTTTTCAGTTAAAAAGGAAGCGAGGTCGTTTTCTTTTCAATATTTTATAAGAACGGTTTAAAGAGGACTTATTTACAGATAATGATCAGAGTCTCAAGATGTACAAGCACAAGAAAATACCCCAAACAACTGACGTTCTGACCAAACCATGCCATAGCCAGCAAATAGAAAATGATTTAACTTCTTCGCCAAGTGACGAAAGTGTTATACTATAAATCTGATGCTGATCTAAGCTATGTTCGGCAAAAAAGAAGAACCTAGGTAACGTAACCTAAGGTAGTTCCTGATCCAAAAGTGATTTCCCTCATTTAACAGTTCTGTTGATCTCAAAAATCCCACGTCAGAAGTATTTAGATTTAAATCAGATAATTTTCGAAAATATTTTTTTTTATGTTTTGTAGAAAGGTTTACTTTCTAAAAGGGACTACTGATCATTTTGAGACTGATATTTTGTGATTTATTATAAACCTCACATGTCTTAAAAGTATTTTCTTTTTGTTATCAATATTTTTGAACATGGTAGAAAAATGCCAGAATTTTGATGTTTATTTTTATTAGGAACAATTTTGTATCGATTTATGATAAGTAAAATAATTCACATACCTAATTATTCATTGATTTATAATGGTTAGAGTTATTTTTTTAGGTTTTCTGTTTTATTTAGATACAGTTTTGTTTGACGGATTGTTTCTTTTTATATTCTAGTAGCAGGACAACTCAAAACGTTTTAATAAAACTGTTTCAAGTCGAAATATTTTTTATTTTTTATACGAATACCCCGCCCTAAAATGTAACAACTCAAAAAATGGCGATAACTGCTAAAAATTATTGTTTCTTAGTCCCAATTTATTCTACAACGAAAATTACTATTTTTTAAAGCCTAAATCAAAATTGAGTTTCTCTACTTCCCTAACAAAAAATGTAGATAAACGTTTTTTTCATCTCCTGAAAAATGACCTTTTTTGAGTTGTCTCAGTTTAGATCTAGATGTGCGATATATGACGTATAAATGTACTCGTATAAAAATCAATGCCATTTTTCGTTGTAATTTTATAACTCAAGAACGGGCTCACCTATTCAAACCAATGTTTAGGCTTCGTTCAGACTATTTAGTAGATGTTTTTTTGTTTATCACATTTTTTGTAACAAATGAGTTCAATAAATGGCGGATCATTTTAGGATTTTGCTGTCAAAGTAGCGAAGCACGTAACGGGCCGCTAGTATACTATACCTAAAATATATCGCTGAAAAGGTACCACTAATTTAAAAACAAAACAAAAAGCACCCATCCCTACCTTTTTATGCGGAAATATCATGTTAATCAACAGGAAGGGAGAGAAATTCATAAGGCTTTAATGGTGTATCATCCATACTAATGCTACGCAAATGTAAAAGTGAATTTGTCCGCCTGTTACGTTTTACTGTCGAAATCACTGAACCGATTTTGATGAGATTGAGGGGATCGTTTAAAGATTACAACATTAATTTATTTCTCTTCCTCTACTCGTAAATCAATGCTTTATTAGAATGGCACTAAGTTCAGAATCGTATGAAGTTTATTAATGAAATCTATCTTAGGTATTTTATAAATAAATGTGAAAGTTTTGGATGGATGTTTGTATGGATGGATGGATGATATCGTCAAAAGGTGTATTATTAAGCTCAGACTATCGCCTGAAATAACACAAAGGATCATGTCGTTATTTTCATCCCAAGTTTTCGAGATGAAGGGATAGCTTTTTTACGTGGTAATATCGTAAAATGAGTCCTCCCACCCAGGGCAGGACGGGAGGGACTGTCAGAGTCGTACTGACTAAAATCCTAGGTGTCCTTCAATAGCCCTTTACGTTCCGAGGTCTCCTGATAGGACAGTCTTGCGACCCTGCTGTGGCAACAGATATCAAGTTTAAATATTATACTATTCAAAGACTTCGCGAGTGAAGACGTGAACAAAGCTAGTATCGTATGAAAATCGTTTTAAAATTTCGCGCAGTTCCTTCCTGCTTATGAATTATTTACACAGTATATTTCTGCAACATTTATTTCACGTTATTTTGTATCGCTTTGGTGGGCACTGGAGCATGCAGTTGTGGCAAGGTAGTGGTTTCACTAACGTGAAGTAGGACGCCATTCAATATTTTCACTTTAATATAATTGTTATGAGTATTATTAATATCATCTGGCTAGCGTTTTCCCAACTATGTTCGGATTCAGTAGGTATTTAAAATGGAGCGACAGCCTATCTGATTTTTTATTATTACGAGTATTTTATGAAGTTCTTTTTTTTTTGCTAATTTTATTTGTATTTGAAACAGAATCTAAAGAAATTAGTTTCTGTTCTAAATTATACTCAATATGTAGTTTAGCAGTACTCAGATTTATTGTACTTTATGACTAGCCCGCTCCGGCTCCGCACGGGTGGCATCTCTAATATATTATACATGTTATATACATATATAAACCTTCCTATTGTATTATTGTATCACTGGAGTAATTTTAAAAAATTAAGCATGCATAAGGACAGACAGCGAGAAGCGACTTTGTTTTATATATAAGTAAAATAATAAACAATCGATAGCATAAGTCATTATGGACACAATAAACTGGACTAGAAGTCTTTAATTATTCACATATTCATGCACACCCGCAAATAAATAACTTTCTCAAAACTTTAATTAAGTTGTATAATTACTTTATAATCGTTATTTAACGCGAGTTAATCTGTTCTTTGAACTCCTCTTACTTCGGTGCAAATCAATAATAACTTTGGCTTTGAGTTGTAATAGTTTTAATAGTTCATCGATCGCGAGTTCGCGACAATTTGAATTTGTTAAGTAAGTTTTAAATACGAGTATTAAAGAGGGGTTTTTCAACCTTTTTCATGGCACGACCCCCTTAGTATGAAGAAATATTTCGCGTTTTTAATGGTTCGTAAATGGTAAGGCACGCTCGCTGCGTAGAAGAGCGAGCGCAGCGAGCTCGAAAATTTATAGATTTCTGGACTATGAAAAGCCAAATTTACAAAGAAGAATGAACGCAGAGAACTCTAAAAGTTAAACGTTTCCGTAGTACGACAAAACAAGTTTTATTCCGTAGTACGATAAAAAAAATTAATGGAAGAGCGAGCGCGGCGTGTGACAGTAAAACTGCTATTTCTACACCAACATAAAAGTCATCCTTAATTATTATAATATTAATTGTGTAATAATTTGCTCAACCCAAAAAGGAGGACGCCAACTAAATAAATACTACTACTTTTTCCCATTACTTTATTTATTTTGAAGGAACTATAATATATACTAGCACTACGCCCGCGACTTCGTCCGCGTGATTTTCGAACTTTGCCTTTGTGAATTTCTAGTCCCGGCCACGGGTTCTTTATGGGATACTGTTGGAAAATCTAAATCAATATTCAACAAAAATTCTATCAACCCGCAATATCCCGTCTTACGTAACACCCTGCGTCCTAAAAATAATCCTAATACAAAATTTGAGACTCCTAACTTCAACCCCAAACCAACCTTTTAGGGGTCGAATTTCGTTATATGCTACATAGAACCCTCTGCAAAATTTGAGTCCTCTAACTATAAACATTAAAGACAACCCCTAGTAGAGGTAGAATTTTGTAAAATTCCGTCTTAGTGAAAACCTACGTCCTAAAAGAACCCCTGTGCTAAAATTCCATCATAAAAGAACAACCTTATAACATGTACTACTTCTAGCCTTTGTAGAAACAAAGTTTCATACAAAATATTAACCCCTAAATCAACCCCTTGGGGTCTTATTTCACAAAATACCAGTAGCAGGTAGCAATTACGCCCAAAAAAGAACCTCTATGCAAAATTTGAGTCTCCAAACGATCAACCCCGAAAAAAACCCTTAGGGGTTGAATTTCCCAAAATACCGTCTTAGTGTGTTTATAAAAACGCCCCCGCAAAATTCGAGACGTCTAGCACTTGTAGTAACCATACAAACTATCAACCCCAAAAACAAACTCCTTTGGGGTCGCGTTTTGCAAAATACCGTCATGGTGAGCATCTGCGTCCTAAAAAGGAACCCGGTGCAAAATTTGAGGCTCCTAGCACTTGTAATAACAAAGTTTCATACAAACTATCAACCCCAAAAACAACCCCTTAGGGGTCGAATTTCGCAAAATCCGTTCTTAGTGCTCACCTACGTGGTGTAAGGAGGGCTTATGCCAAATTTCAAGTTTCTAGGCCCAGTGGTTTTGGCTGTGCGTTGTCAGATCAGTCAGTCAGTTTTGAATTTTATATATATAGATTATCAGCCTGAACTGTCCCACTGCTGTGCAAAGGCCTATTCTTTAAACGACTGCCATGATGAGCAATTCGAAAATTATCGCAGCCGCCATCTTGGATTATCATTTTCACCTCACTATCGGCTTTAGGATCCTCGAAAACCATGAAAACGACTCCCATGATGAACAATTCGAAAATTATCGCAGTCGCCATCTTGGATTTTGATTCTTACTTCACTATCAACTTTAGCATCCTCGAAAACTATGAAAACGACTGCCATGATGAACATTTGGAAAATTATCGCAGCCGCCATCTTCGATTTTGATTTTGAACTCACTATCGGCTTAAGCATCCTCGAAAACCATGAAAACGACTCCCATGATGAACACTTCGAAAATGATCACAGCCGCCATCTTAGATTTTGATTTTGACCTTACTATCGGCTTTAGCATCCTCGAAAACCATGAAAACGACTCCCCTGACAAAATTGATGAACGATTCGAAAATTATCGCAGACGCCATCTTGGATTTTGATTTTGACCACGCTATCGGCTTAAGCATCCTCGAAAACCATGAAAACGACTCCCATGATGAACATTTTGAAAATGAACGCAGCCGCCATCTTGAATTTGGATTTTGACCTTACTATTGGCTTTAGCATCCTCGAAAACCATGAAAACGACTCCCATGACAAAATTGATGAACAATTCGAAAATTATAGCAGCCGTCATCTTGGATTCTCATTTTGATTTTGAAAAATGATTTTGACATACTCTGGGCCCCCGGAAAAAATGTTCCAGCCAAGTTTCTTCTAAGATCCACTTAAAGGGGGGAGAAGGGGGTGAAGAGGGGAGATCTTGAAAAAATTTTTTTTTCTTTTCCGATCCTCTTCTATACGAATCCGTAAAAAAACACCAAACACGGGTCTCTTAGTTTCTGAGATACGATAGGGAGGGGGGGGAGGCCAAAAAGCGGAGGCTTGGTACTTTTGCCCTACTTATGAGAGTTATTTGTAAGTTTGCTTGTCGTCACCCGCGAGTTACGCTTCACCCGCTCCACTCAGGACCTACCTACCACCGGAAAGCTATCGTGACCTCATTCCTACGCTTCGCTTTACCGCTACATAGTTTTTCCGATATACGATGGGGGGATGGGTGAAGAGGGGGAAATGGGGGAGTTTAGAAAAATCATTTTGACCAATTCCGGGTACTTTATGTGAATCTGAAAAAAAAAATGTTCCAAGTCTCTTCTGAGATCCGCCTTAGGGGGGGGGGAAATGGTTAAGAGGGGCAACTTTGAAAAAATGGGTTTTTCTTTTCCGAGCCACCTCTATACGAATCCGTAAAGAACCAGAACACGGGTATCGTAGTTTCTGAGATACGATTGCGAGGGGGGGGGGGAGGCCAAAAAGGGGAAGCTTGGTACTTTTGCCCTACTCATGAGAGTTACTTGTAAGTTTGCTTGTCGTCTCCCCTGAATTACGCTTCACCCACTTAACCTTCGTTACGCTACGGAGGTCGCCGGCTCGCTTCGCTCGCCACCTTCCCCCTTCGCTCCACTCGGTCTCGCAGGTTCGCTCCACTCAGGACCTACCTACCACCAGAAAGCTATCGTGTCCTCATCCCTACGCTTCGCTTTACCGCTACATAATTTTTCCGAGTTACGATGGGTAGAGGGGTGAAGGGGGGAGAGGGGCGAGTTTAGAAAAATGATTTTGTCACACTCTAGGCCCTTTGATATGAATCTGAAAAAAAAATGTTCCAAGTCTCTTCTGAGATCCGCCTAAAGGGGGGAGAACGGGGTCAAGAGGGGGGGACTTTGAAAAATGGATTTTACTTTTCCGAGCCTCCTCTATACGAATACATAAAAAACAAAACACGGGTCTCATAGTTTCTGAGATACGATTGGGAGGGGGGGGGGAGCAAAAAGGGGAGGCTTGGTACTTTTGCCCTACTAATGAGAGTTACTTGTAAGTTTGCTTGTCGTCACCGCTGAGTTACGCTTCATTCAGGACCTACCTAAAAGGGGAGGTTTGGGATTTTTCCCATACTCACGAGTGTGACTTGTATACGAATCTGTAAAAATATACCCACCTCCCCCTTCACCATCTGGGAGAACAATTCTGTCAGTCAGTCAGTGAGTGGTAATCGAGCTTTATAGTATAATTATCAGCCTGAACTGTCCCACTGCTGGGCAAAGGCCTATTCTTTAAAAATCACCTCTAAATGTATGTTAGTTTGTATGACAATGAAAATATCATAGGACCTTATACTATCATAAATTCATTCCATATTTAATATCAGCTGCATGATAATAGCAGCTAAACCGTAGAGCTTCGTGAATACATCAAGAGGCGAGGGCTATCGAATATTCACAACAGCCTGTATAAGCTAAGAATAGGAGCTCTTAACGTGGGTTAGAGGTGACTAAGAGATTATTGGTGAAAGGGTAGCACGTGCCTTTTACCTCTATGTCTACATATAATACCAGACTAGTTAAACTAGGGACTTACGTAGTAATCATTTATACTTCAAAAACAGGTAAATTCTTTTGAATTCCACATGCAAGGCAAACTAATATGCGCATGACACGTTAGTGCATTGTTTATGTATATTATAATATATGGTCAGTATGTAGAGTTTTATTGTATAAATTGCTGTAGCTGCTGTATTAATGTGTGCGTAATGGTAGCACGTTCCAAAAGAAACTAGTTTTTGTTTAAAAAAAAATACAGAAATTGTTGTTTTTTCTTCCCTTTTGTCTTCCTGAATTTGGTGATTGACAGCTATGACGACACATTATGGTGCTAAAGCAGGCTTGTTCATAGTTTATTTGATAGCTGTAGTTCCAGGGACGTTTCAATGTTTTCTTCAATAAAATGTCCTTGGTTTGCGTAGTCACTATCGAAGTGTGAACGTAAGTGAGATAGTCTTGGTGTACCTGTTTCAGAATCTATTTTGCACGAGATTTGCAAAGCAGGTACTTAACTTGTTCATTGTTCAAGTGTAATGGACACCAAATCTAGGCGAACGACGATTTGTGTTGAATTTGTGTATTTTTCTACTGGCTTATAATTTTTTCGAGTAGTCATATACATCTAGTCTTGTTGTATGTTCAGTGTCACTAGCACACATTTAGTAAAATATATTTTTCATGCCATATTGATATTTTGTCCTTAACCAGTTAGTATAATTGTAGGTATTCCTACTAACAATAATTTTTTTATAGGAGCGATCCCAGACAATAAAAGTCCGCATTATTCTCAAACTACTGCAACTCCTGAAAGCCAGAATAAACAGTGACGACCACCAGAAAAGCGCCCACATAACGAAGGTCGACGAAGTCTTGGATCCTGCAACGAAAATAATCAGAATAGAATAGCGGAGGAGTAGAAAAATACGTAATTTCCACTATGTATACTTACTTATGTGTGATTCATTATGATAAATTAAAAGCGAAAATATTCAGAAGGTATGAAACAAATAGCGAATGAAACCGTAACAACCCGAATCAGCCCGACTCAACCAGACGAATAGTACACTTCACTCGCGGTACCCAAATCCATGTTTATTACATGGCCTGCGCTACAAATAGTGTACACTGTAGAGCTCCGTTTTACCTACGAAAGGTCGACGCACACCTACACATGCGGACGACGGCGAGTTATGGGCGACTCGTTCTCGAAGAGCAAAAATAGTCTTTCCAAGATGGGAGATGAAAAAATTATTGTTCAGTTTGGAGCAGAACTTAAACCAAATAAACTCTTCTGCTTTAAAATAAGCGCATACATAGGTAACACTATAATATAGTTCAACTACTATACTTGGCATTTCCCGCATATCTCAGTTCCGCTTCGCTCATCTCTACTTAAGCGGAAATTCTATGTATGCCTGTGCGATGACCTTTAAAATTGCACGCCACTTTCAATGAGGCTTCGAAAGTACTTTAACCGTTTCATGTGATTGCCGATTGAGATTTGCGTTCCATTGATTTTTGCGGTCGTTTGGTATATAATGGCTACAGGAATTACGCATCGGAGTATGTAATGAGGATTTTATTTACTCTTTGCGAAATACGAGTGGTATTTACGTTCCATCGGGGATATTTTATTTATTACGTGGGTTTCCTCTCGATGTTTGCCTCGATGACTATTAGGTGTAGCATATTATATGACAGTTTGTAAGGTGACTTTACGTAGTTTGTGACACGGTTGGCGCAGCGGTTGAGCTATCGACTGTTTTCCTATATGACACGGAGTCGACTCCCGCACAGAACAAATTTATATGATGTAGAAGATGGCTATTTGTATCATCATCATCATCAGCCTATTAATGTTCCCACTGCTGGGACACAGGCCTCCTCTCTGTGAGAGGGGGTGGGCCATAATCCACCACGCGGGCCCAGTGCGGATTGGTGGATGTCACATGTCTTCGAATTTTTGGTTCTAGGACATGCCGGTTTCCTCACGATGTTTTCCTTCACCGTTTTGAGAGCAGTGGTGATGAAATAAATTACACAAAGTAATGCGCCTGCCGGGATTCGAACCCACGACCTACAACTCGTAAGTCGGGGCTGATACCACTGGGCCACCACTGCTATTTGTATATTTGCGTTTAATTTTTATATTATTTTAGAAAGATATGTCTCTAAACTAAAACGATTGGAAATGACTAAACCAATTCCATGTTTTATTTGATCCGTTATTCCCGGGACACCCTATAGGTATACTTAACTACAACTCTACAGATGCCCTGAAATTGTCGTTATGGTTCGAGTCTAATAGCTTGGTTCAGTACACTGTGTAGCTTTCGGCGCCGTACTCCATGATGTCTGCTGCCTTAGTGGAGACGCGAGATGTGTACCTACTGGCGGCACCGCGTTTTTTGCTTAGTTGTTGGTGCTGCCTCCGGGCTCATGTACGCTTTGCTGTACCTTCGCGACTTCGCTGCAGCCAACGCCAAAAATCAAACAATAGCGAATGGCGTTGTGCCGCGGTGGCGGCGCGTTGGCGGAGCGGCGGCGGCGCGGCAGTGGCATCGTGTACATCAGCTCTCCAGCAGGATCGTCTTGAAGCCTACATCAACAGGCTTAGCGGGGGGAGCGGCTGGGGGTTATCAAAAACCAGCGGCATGACATGCTAATCTCGTGGTATATACTGAGTGCTAGAATGAATAAACGAAAGGTGTTTTCTTTCCCTGAATGCTAATGGAACGGCTGACAGGACAGAATGGAAGAGAAAAACATTGCCCTCTTTTTTACCTTTACCACATTTGGGTAATAAACTTTCATATCACGAAAATACTAGGTAGTAACAAAGGGGTTGGTATACTAAGATTAAAACATGTGTTGTACAGTTTGAATACTTTTTAATTTTGTCTCACAAAATGTATTTTTAGATTTCTATAACTAAAAGACCCTTCAGGTAATCATTATAGGCTTTCATTACTTTTTTGATTACGTGGTTAAATCATCCAATGAGTCCTCCCGTCCAGGGCAGGACGCGAGAGACTGTCAGACTTGTAATGACTAAAATCCACGATGTGTTTCAATAGAATTTTACGTTCCGGGGCTACGTTCAGCTGATAAGACAGTCCCGCGACCCTGGCTGGCAGGATTTGCTTTCTAAGCGACATTTAAACGAGGGGCGGTTTCCCCTATTTTAAGCGAAAAGTAGTGCTAAAAATCTTTTGCATGCTCTCCTTGATATTTTTATCAAAATCTGTTTAGCTGTTTAGGTGTGAAAGCGTAACAAACAAGCATTCGTAGAACAAGTTTTTAGTTTGTCTTACTTTATCCCAACTTTAGATAGGATTGTATCACAATCCTAATTTTGATTCTGATCTTTGTTTGCAACCAAATTACGATTATAGTCAAAATTATCTCTAAGATTATCGAAATCAGGATCAAAACTAGTTATTCTAAGAAAATGTATGTCACGTAATACATAAACCATTTTTGAAAATCTAAAATTAAAGTCACAGTTTTATATCAAAGCGTAAATTCAAAGCTATCTCGTATTCTGTATTTTAAAATAAACGATTTATATAAAGCTGCGTCTCTCGGAGCGTAAATCCTTATTTTTACGGTTCGTGCTTGCCGCCTGTCCTAGTCGTGCAGTAAATGCTACTCAATCTGTTAGGATCAAGCTTTGCTTGTATGGCAGCAACAAGCTACGCAACGCTTTGTTGCTGTAACATTAAATTATAAAGCATGTAACGGTAGGTAACGTTTGACTGTGACATTTTGGTTTTTGAAATTTTCTTTAGACGAATTATGTTTGTTTACTTTTTTAAAGCATTGTTAAATCGCGAACTTCTGTTAATTTTTTTTTTTCAACAACAACCCAGCGGAACAAAAGACCTAATGCTCCTTAATGTTTTTGTTCCACTGTGTGATTATTTTCGTTATAATTTTGTAACGTTGTGGATTACCAACGTTCATTTCAAAACTATAAATAGTTCATTATTATAAATTTGTAGGTATCTAGTAAAATATTCTTGAATTACGTCGAGACAAAAAGTAATTTATAAGTGGGTAGTTCTAAACTGGTAGTAACATTTGACAGTTCTGTAGTGACAGAACTGTGGAATGTTCTAGCTGCGGATAAGTGAGTGGCAATGCTTATGCTGTCTCACTCTCACGCGTGCAAAGTCCAATTCCCCTTCTCTTTGAGCGAGGCATTTTGTAGCAATCAGCTGGGACTTAAAACATTACCGCGAACGCTGGACGTAGTAGTAGACGTAGTTCCTCACTATATTAGGACTATCTAGTTTTACTCGTCCCAGACTTAGACAGTTTTTTTAGTCAAATAATAAATACCTAATTATTATTTAAATTCTGTGTAATAACCCCGGCTTAAGGGTAAGTTGCCAAACCAAACCTTTATAACTGCTAGCTATTTATTGTGTTCTATCTTTTTGTATTGAGCAGTTACCTACAGACTTATTATTTTGTGTTCTAATTTTTCTTTGTTAGGTTTTTATTCCGTTAAGCCTCGAATGTTCCATACGCTCGTAGGCCTATAAATAATATTGTGTTAATGCTTCACGCTAATTTAATATTGTGTACCTGCCATGTAAACTCCGTTCTGATGTTGACCAAACTCACAAACGCCTCAAGCGCTTTACGTCCTAGGCTTTCGCTTACGCTGCGAGGTCATCATCAGAGAGGATTTGCAGTGGACCTTTTATTTACTGCTGGACGTTGATTCCAGGGAACAAGATTGGGGTTTAAAACACCCTTCCTCAACGTTCGTTGAGTTCGACAGCTGACTCACGCTACCGAACGTTCGAGGCCTGCGCACATACAGCACCTAGCCGCACACAGCTGACCAGCCGGCGCATCCACCATCCTGTCCCTGGGGTCACTCTCACCTCGGGACGTCTCCTCGCCATCGCGTCTCTGCACTACGCGATAAGCCAGGACAGTACTTAGTGCGCCTACTTCCACGGAACGATTAAATACCAAGTGACGGCTGTGAACCACGACCTTAAAATAAATTTATTGTAAACGTTGGTGGGTTCTTTTATTTTAACCCACCGCTAACCGTTACAATTTATGTAGGTACAAACTACAATTATAATTCAATTAATTTCAGAATGGTTTCACTCACTGTTTTGCATGAAACCGAATCAACAATTTTGCTCAGCTTTCGTTTAGGTACCAATACAATGTGGGTTAAAACTTAGAAGTCATATTGCGCAACACAAAGTTGCTTATTGCGTAAACAGCCTTACGTCGTCCAATCTTCGAGGATCGTTTGCCTACCTGCGTTCAGAAAATGTTTCGGAAAATCAACGCGGAAAGCTCGTCCTTTTAAACAAACCCAGGGTCTCTTTTATTTATATTTCGTTCAGCGCATTTAATCGGGTTCTCGTCCGTGTATATTTTTGCCAGTTTCAGTATTTATTTATTTTAGTACTGGCTGTCGATTTGTCTCTATGCTTTATTTTGAATACAGAATGAAGCTGACTGCATTGTTTTCGAGTGCGAAAACAATGCAGCAACTGCGATTCGATTTAGGAATAGTTCGAATGTTTCATTTCATTTCAATCTAAAGATCGAATGGTAAAGTCGTGCCGATGTTATTTGAAATACAGTAAGTATTGTACGATACGGTGAACAAGCATTGTAAAATTTTGGTACAATTTGTATACCACGCAGTACATAGAATTTTTTTTTAAATGTTGCTAGGAGTAAACACTAGCTATTGAACTCTCAGTGTGCCAAGAAATAAAAAAACAATTAAATTAATAACAATTTTATTAGTCACTTACATAAATAACAATTATTATTAATGTTTAATTTAAGATGAAGACTATAACAAATAGGTAAATTAAAACTGAAGAAAGTTTCAAATTAATATACTTTTAAGATCCATACTGACAAAAGGTTAATAATGACCCTAAGTTAATAAATGTTTATAATGATCCATAGACACATTTACTTCTTGGATTTATTTTTAATAACAATTTTATTATATTCAGGCAGCATGTGACATTTAAAAAATCACGAATGTTTTTTAGCAAATATTATAGCTAGGTTCATATTGCTGTGTCGGGGTGTGTCGGAGCGCGCCAGAACGCAATCGCTTACGTTCATTTACTATGAATAGATTCAAATTAGTAGGTTGCGGCGCGTTCTGCTACTAATGTGAATCTATTCATAATAAATGAACGTAAGCGATTGCGTTCTGGCGCGCTCCGACACACCCCGACACAGCAATATGAACCTAGCTTTAAGGGCACACACTTACGCGGTGAATTTTTACAGCGATTCTATCGTACGGTCGTGCGACAAAAGCAGTACAAATGCGTATCAACTTAGTGTTTTAGAAAAAAAAATCATTTATTGCATTATTTGCGTCTATATCGCTGTAAAAAGTCACGAAGGGTGCTTTTCCACCTAAGATGAGCTACTTTGTTATGGAAGAATTTGAAATCCACAATCATATTCCATGATGCACATTGCACTTGTGAAAACGGATTCAACTAAGCTATGTTTTTATGATAAAAGTTGCGTGCTGTGACTGCGTGCTACGGAGCTATGGATGATGGTCACTAGTTGTGAAGCTATGAAGCCTTGCCAATACATCGCATAACTCGCACTGTACATTTTCCTCGCACAGCTTCATCAGCACGTCTTACTCGCTCCGCTACATATAGCTTAGCATCACTGGAAACGGTCAATAGTTCCGTAACTTAGCTTACACATTTTTGGAAAACAGCAGCACATCTTCAACGGAAAAGTACTCTTACTCTTTCTCCTTTCAGTTACTATTAATGATAGTTAACACCCGCAGTTATATTCTTATTATGATGTTTACTAAAATATTTTTTATCTTCTCGCGTACGAACCACGTGATTTTCGTGTTTCTCTTCTTCGAATCTGTGCCAGAATTTTTCTATGCTACAAGCCATAGTGCCTTTCAATTGTTTCTCGCCAAACTTCTTCAGAGCTTCCATGACTTCGCCTTTCCGAGGCTGCTTAGGGTACCTGGTGAAGACTACTAAGTCTCCCTCCTCGCAGTCTCTCATGAGAAGTAGGTTTCTGATCACCAACCACTGGTCTCTGCCTTCGCTGTGAAGACTCAGGAAGGTAGCGTTTCCTGGAACATTAAGAACATCATTAAATATTGTGAACTATTAGATATTGATCTATTTCTTGGCCAGGATAGAAAGAGATGGGATGACTGAGTTCTAACCAATTTGTAACACCACTTTGACTTAGAAACACCCCAAAAGGCCAAACCATTTGGTTCAACTAGAAGGACTAAAAAATGAAATATTGGACTTCAAAAAAATAGATCACAATTTCTCTTCTAAAACTGTATCTTATTTTTTATGGAGAGAGTACTGAGACATCACAAATACATTACATTACATTAAAAACATTACTTTATAAATGGGCTGATATAGGTGATAATAAAAAAAAACATCTTAAAATTACGTCATTGTTTCCTGAAAATCGATAAAAAGTTAACCGTCGATCAAGTTAACGCGTCGTTACGTGTGAATGGGCCTTAAAGGAAATGCATTACAGTAGCAGCCAGTACCTACCGTACCTTATTTGATTATATCGCTTCAGGCGAACATGCCAAGATTGGATTACGGATTAGATTAGATGCTTAAATTGGATTAGTCATTAGAGTAAGGTATATAGCAATATACGCTGTTTAGATTCTTAAAAAACTTTTCTTGCAAAAAGTTTTATTTCTTAAATAAGCTATATATGTATTTTCAGCCTACTATCGTCCACTGCTGAACGTAATCGACCCCCAAAGAGCGCCATCCATCCGCTGCCAAATTTTTTAAATCATCGACCTATCTTGCCGCAGGGCGTCCCACACTACGTTTGCCTATTCACTGTCTCGACTTTAGCACTTGTTTTGTCTGCACTATCTACCGTCCGTCCTACAGACATGGCCGGCCCACTTCCACTTTAGCATTTCCTGTCATCATCATCATCATCATTATCAGCCGTGAGACGTCCACTGCTGAACATAGGCCTCCCCTTTAGACTTCAAATAGGACCGGTTGGAAACGGCTTGCATCCAACGTGATCCTGTAGCCTTCATAAAATATTTGGAACGTATAAACAAAAGCCGCTTACCGCTATACTCTTCATCAATAATGACGTTTCCCATTACTCCTTTCTCGCTCTCTACTCCCTGAAGGAAGTGCCTCCGACCACTGTAGTCAGTGTCAATCGATGTTATCTCAAGAAATGTGTGATTCCAATGTACAGTGTCGTTGAAAGTCCCGTACACTCTTGCATATCGTTCCTGGTCCTGTGTTTAGAAAGATTTTTTAGTCTCTGTGCTCGAAACGAGGGAACGGAAAAGAATGATGTTAAGTGAGGAACCTAGCATGTCCTGTTACCAAAAGAAGGAGAAAACCAGAGAAAAATACATGGACTAATATTTGTGAAGGAGGATGTAGATGAGGAGGTGACTGTAGAGATGAAAGAAGTTGCTTGACACGGCGGGCGGCTTGCGGGTTACAGAATAATAAAGTTACCATTATTTTGATAGCTTGTGGATTGCCAATATGTAAGGTAAACGAGGTTGTGATAATTGAATTAATGTTGAACAGATATGAGAAAGTGGGTGGTAGAATTCTACGTCTTTCCAATTCGTTTTTTTGCGCCTAGATTCAATGGTCGTAGATTCCACCTCCTTCCTTAGTTATGTAAAAATAGACACACTTACGGTTTTATTCAACATTTTGATGTTTATTTTGAAACACTTCATTTTGTTCGGTAGTCGATAGTAAATCACCTGCCAAACACCGGGTAATTTGTTCAATTTAAAGGGATTTCCGTTCTTGTAAAATGCACATTTCTTCTTCAAATCATTGTCTTTTTTTCTATCACGTTCTTCATTGTCGTTTACTTTTAAAGTAGGCCGTTTTTTCGGCTTTTCCGTTGTAGTTTCATTTTCAATGAAAAATTCTGCATCATATTTGTTCAGGTTTATACTGTTTATGTGAATCATATCCAATACTTCTGAACTATTTTCATTTACATCGAAAATGTTCTCTAAATTATTATTTTCTTCAGATAATACTTGGCTTCTATTAACTTCATTGTCAAATATTCTGACGATACTTTCGAATGTTTCTGTAGTGGTTTCATGTATATCCATAAAAGTTGTGTCATATGTGTATGTATTTGTAGATATTTCTGTCTCTTTTGGCTCAGTCGCAGGTGTACTGTCAATGAGTTCAGTTGCGGTGGACTCCAGTGATTCCAGTTGTCTCTTCCCTTTACTTAGATCCGTGTGATTCACATTACACGGACAGCAACTAACGTATATTATAAGTATTGAAATATAGAAACAACTTATATAATGCTTCCACATTATAACTAGTCCACGTACAGTTAGTAAATGCGAGCTGCAGGATCTTCAGGTATATATAAATGTTTAGTTTTGATTGTTATGAGAGTGATTCTAGTGTAGGTTATGTTGATATTTCGGCAAGCCTAATAGTAAATAAAGCGCCCTCCAAGTGAACTAGTCCATTGTTTTAAATGAGTTTACTATAAAATATTTCTATTGTTTTCCTTTCTTTATGCATTGTTTGATGAATTTGGGTTAAGAATCAATGTTATTGTCTCATTTGGAGTGTGCACTGCAATAGGTTTAGTCCTAGATTTAAGTTGAAATGAATTGTGATTGAAGAAAGTTGGAGTTCTGGAGGGTTGTTAAGAAAAAAATGTGGGATTGTGGGACAACAATATAAACATTTAAAAGGGTCAAAGTATTAAAATATTGAAAAAATTAAAATATCAGATGTGGAAGAAGATGGCGATTGCAATTAAATAAAAGATGAGCCACATTTTAGGACTTTTTTACAAAGGGTGGGACTAGCTGGACAAAACAAACGATCAGAGGTTCACATTGACTCAAAATCGAAAGAATTCGAAGTAATGACGGAAGGCCTTTGCTAAACAGTGGGGTGATATGCGCCCACAGTTATAATTACTAATGTACTTCAAAATCGGTCAAATGTCGTAGAAGGAGATGACCTGTATTTTTATCACACTGGAAAGTTGTCAAGTCCAGACTTATCGAAGAACCGACGGTCGTCGATGTAGCAGACCAGACCTGGGTAGGAGATCGCGTATCAGCAATCGTAGTGTACGACGCGCGACGTCACGTAGCTAGTTGAACCTTAAGAAGGTGGCTGGCCTAGACTGGAAGTGGAAGGTGAAGAACAGGGTGATGTGGTGCATCCTGGCAGAGGTCTACGGTTATAGGCTAATTGGGCATCTCTAACGTGTCTACTACATTAGAGAAAGAGGCGACTTCTGAAATTACGAGTTATGGTATCGATCCATGAAAGAAAAATTAGAAATGGTACATCGAATGAATTCGGCAGAGGACTGTCTATTGATGAATGAGCCAATCACTAAACTAACTTGACAGGCCTGTTGGTCTAGTGGTTAGTGACCCTGACTGCTATGCTGGAGGTCGTCTGTTCCCAGGACAAATGACTGTGTGATGAGCACGATAATTTTTTCTGTGTCTGGGTGTAATTTGTCTATAATATTCATGTATTTAGAAATATAAAAGTAAGTTCATCAGTTGTCTAGTACCCATAAAACAAGCTCTGCTTAGCTTGGGACTAGATGGCGTTGTGTGATAGTTGTGGAATATTATTATTATTTATTAACTTAAAACTGCTAGAGAAGAGTGAAGGCACTCTTCAGCAACTTTAATCAGTGCCTTAAATAAGATTCCAACCTGCATTTTGCTTCAACCATTTATCCAGTCCAGTGTATTCCGAATGTAATATGTATAGGTACCTAGCTCTATCTAAAGCGCCGTGAGGTCTAGAAATTGGTATTTTATTGCTTTTGTCTACTTGGAACGTACGGGCGTAACCGCAGCAAGGATTTCGGTTCTCCGGGGATTTTATTTTAGAAACTGCACGATTCAGACAGTATCTAACTTTGTTCTTGTAATGCAGTTTATATATTTGAATTGTGTGTTCTTTAAATGGGAATGATGTACTTTGTAACATTATTTCATGATTTTTGTTTGAAGTTTTGTTGTAAATGGTTGTGTTATACAGTAGCTTCTGCCCGCGGCTTCGTTCGCGTTAATTTAGAATTTGACAAGCAATTTGGCGACCCACGGCGCCATTTATTTGTTGACAAATAAAACATTTACTACATTTTCCGTGAACAGTCATTTCATTCATCATCAGAGTTATACTCGTAATGTCCTCCCTGTGAGAAGGAGTCGGTAATCCTCAAAGTGGGGGTACTGTTGGTGTGATAGATGTCACAGTCATGTCTTCGATTTGTTTGGTTCCAAGACTCGTTATTTTTCCTACAATGTTTTCTTTCAGTTGCGTTATGCGAGCAGTGGTGATAAAATAAACTACACAAAGTAAAACAACTGACGGAGTTTTTGCCCAAGATCTACAACTCGTTAGGCGGAGACCTCTTGCGCCCGGCATTGGTTGCGGCCATGCTGCGGGGCGAGACGGAGTGGGAAGCGGTCAGCTCCTTCTGCGAGGCAGTAATGCTCGTAAAGGAGGAGGCAGGCCGCGAGCGAGAGAGGACAGCGTCCTCCCTCCGCCCCAGCCGCAGTGGTAGACGCCCACGGCGACGGACGTCGCTCGACGATCTCCGGCCACCGTAGGCGCGGGCATGCGGGCAGCGAGTAAAGGGCAACTCGCTGCCCGACCAAGGACCTTGCCCGGGTCGACGGCGCGTTGTGTCCGACGCGCGCCTCAAAGAGCGTCAGCATAATGACGGGGCCCCCCTCTCAGAGGGCCAAAGCCTGCCGGGGTCGCGGGATTATTCCCTTAAGGTAACCCCGGAACATAACAGGCTATGAAGGACACCGTTGATTTTAGTCAGTAGAAGTCTGACAGTCCCTCCCGCCCTGCCCGGGGTTGGAGGACTCATTTGATGATTTTACCACGCTAAAAAAAAAAAAAAAAAAGATCTACAACTCGTAAGTCGGAATCGGGACCGATACCACTGAGCCACCGCTGCTCCTTTTCTCATTTTATTGAAAGAGCTAATTCAATGAATAAGTTACAGATTTTTTTTTTTTATTTATTAATCTAATATCTTTAATTAATGTTAAAATAATAGTTACAGAATAGTATCAACTTACATAAAATGCTTTCTTTGCAACTCAAAATGAGAGTAGCAAAGCAAAATTACAATGACCTTATTTGCGAAATTCTTTACCTTTATGACCAGCACGCGTAGCATGGCGATTCTATCTCTATTCTACCAAGAAAAAAACCAAACACAAAAAAAACTAAATAAAAAATAACTTTTCTTTCGGAAGTCGGTGGCTTTTTTTTTTTATTTATTTCATTGACTTAGGGCCACCGACATCCGAAAGAAAAGTTTTTGGTTTTGAAGTCGGTTACCTTTTTTTTCAAAAAGTTTTTTATTTCCACCTTTTTAGTTTAGATATTCAACAAAAATCTTCATAAAATCGACTTTGAAAATCTTCAATCCTAGTAAGTAACAAAAATGGATCTACGCGAGCAACATCACAAGATATCCGTTATTGTTTTATATTTAAACCTTCTCCAGAATGCAGCGAACACTTTCCTATAAACCGCATCAAAATCCGTTCAGCCAAACGCGAGATAATCGCGGACAAACATACATACATACATACAGGTCGAACTGAGAACCTACTTTTTTTTTAAGTCGGTTAAAAAGATAAAGTTATTTCATCGTTATTTCTACACAAATCAACTGTTTTTTTGCATAAAAATATGACACCATTTGTACATTATTGAGGAAAAGAACGTTTATTTTCTATATTTTTTAACCGACTTCAAGATGCAGTTTTCAGAAAAGTGTTTGTTATATTCTGGGGAAGGTTTTAGTATATAACAATAATGGATATCTCGTGAAGTTGCTCACATAGATCCGCTTTGCTTAATATGATTGTATATTTTCAAAGACGCCAATTTTATGAAGATTTTTTTTTGATTAACTCAACTAAAAAGGGAAAAATAAAAACTTTTTGAAAAAAAGGGAACCGACTTCAAAACCAAACACAAAAAAATTATAAAATAACTTTTCTTTCGGAAGTCGGTGGCCATATGTCAATGAAATAAAAAAAAAAGCCACCGACTTCAGAAAGAAAAGTTATTTTATAATTTTTTTGTGTTTGGTTTTGAAGTCGGTTCCCTTTTTTTCAAAAAGTTTTTATGCACATTAACATTGCTTAAAACGCTAAAAACATTTCTACGTTCTGTCAATTTGTCTATTCTTCCGTCGACAAAACCCCTTTCTACGGCGCCATGCTACGCCTGAGGCGAAAGGCGTATGTAATGACCAAAGAGAATTTACGGCACGGATGGCGCAGTTGCTGAGCGTTCAAATGCTGTGCAGCGTGTCGCGTGTTCGAAACAAATATAGAAATAATATATGACCCGGAATATGATCTGGGTGTTTATGTATGCCAGTTTCAATGTAAGTAAAACGGACGACTCAGGAGGACTTTAGTTTTTGCCAACTTTGTGTAGCTGTAACTGTAATATTTATTTAAATAACAGTGTTTATATCTAACTTTCATCCTAGTAATTTCAGCTCGGCATATACGTAGTTACTAACTGTGAAAGACTAAGTTGTTCGATGTAGTTTCTGAAACTCTTCTTAGGTTTCAGTTTCTTGTTACTTCAGGATCAGTTTCAGTACTTAAAGTGTTGGATAAGGCTCCTTTAAGAGACCCTATAGCAGGAATAGTTGAGATAAACTTGAAGTTGAATTTTATTCGAAACTACAAGTACCAAGGCCTACTATAGACTCAAAGTGCTGATAAACTTGAGCATTTATTTGTAATGAGAATTCTTATGAATGTTATATTATAAATTATATACCGCGGCTCGTCAGGCCGAGTATTTCTCTTTCACATCCCTGCACGCGTAACATGGAAGCTTAAAAATGGGTTTTTACGACGGTAGAAAAGAAAAATGTGACCGCCTTCAAAAACAACCACAAAAAAGAGTAAAATAACCTACAAAACTTTTCTTTCGGAAGTCGGTGGTTTTTTATTAATTTCATTGTCTCTTTTGCCACCGACTTCCGAAAGAAAAGTTTTGTAGGTTATTTTACTCTTTTTTGTGGTTGTTTTTGAAGGCTACACATTTTTTTTGAAAAAGTTTTTATTTTACTCTTTTTAGTTTCAATATTCAACCAAAATTCTTGTCAAATACATCATTTTCTTACATGTGCATTAGAATTTTTGTAATCTAGCACCGGTAATAACATAGTTAACATCTCTTTAATTTATTCCCTATCTCAAAAACTGCTGAACCGATTTTGATGAAATTTGCAGTATTCCCTAAGTTGAACGATACCTAGTACAACAAAAAAAGAATTTCTTAAATCGGACTTATAGTTCCGGAGATATGCGAACACAAACATAATTTTCTTACTTGAGGAGTTGTACCTTCCATCATCAGCTCAGCTACATGAGATAATGATTTCCATACGCAAGTACTTGAATTACTTCATAAGATTTGCGAAAAACTATGTGTCAGCTAATAAAATTTGAGGGTTGCCCTCGATTTCTCCAAGATCCAATCATCAGATCCTGAAACGGTGACAATGGGACCACACGGGAAGCACCAGCTTTCGAATAAAAAAGAATTATGAAAATCGGTTCACCCAGTCGCAAGTTATGAGGTAACAAACATAAAAAAAAAAAAAAAAAAAAATACAGTCGAATTGATAACCTCCTCCTTTTTTTGAAGTCGGTTAAAAATAGCCAGAACGTAAAAAGATTTTTAGAAACAAAGAAAAAAAGTTTATTGACCCATGCCATAAGTGGTTCTCTATTGTGTTACATACCTAACTTTTTATACATATTCTAATGTGACATATTTTTTTGGTCCCGACGGAGCCCCGCGAAGCGGGGCTCCGTCGAGCTACCTTGGTAGGTAGTAATTGGCAATTTTACTAAGGATGCAAGGGCGAGCGTATATTACTGATAACCACCTACCGAGGTAGCTTGACGGAGCCCCGCTTCGCGGGGCTCCTATTTCTGTTTACAAGGTTTAAAGTAACATAAAATTAAGGGGATGGCGGGGTCTGAAAGACCGAGATTAGGTCTGTCCGAGTCGGGGTGCCCCAAGTCCCGAACTCGCTTCGCTCGCTCTTGCATCCTTAGTTACTGATTACCACCTACCAAGGTAGATCGACGGAACATAAATTTTAACGAAACAAGGGTAAACCATTCCTAAATGGTTTACCCTTGTTTCGTCGAACAACTTTTGATATAATTTTACTAATTCGAACAACGTTCGAGAAAATAATCAGTTTGTATAATATCGGTTAACTTAATTTTCATTTCATCGAATATTTATTTGCGATAACAACATTTGCGCTATTGCTCAAAAGGTATAATATTCATTTGATATAATATTCAGGTGGTATAAAATTTAGTTTATCGAATATTCAATTGGTGTAATGCAGAAAAGAAAACATTGTAAATATTTATGTTCGTAACTAAGGATGCAAAAGCGAGCGAAGCGAGTTCGGGACTTGGGGCACCCCGACTCGGACAGGTTAGGTTCGAAGGGGATGGCGGGGTCTGAAAGACCCCGCCATCCCCTTCATGTTAGGTTACTTTAAACCTTGTAAACAGAAATAGGAGCCGTCAAGCTACCTCGGTAGGTGGTTATCAGTAATAAACGCTCGCCCTTGCATCCTTAGTAAAATTGCCGATTACTACCTACCAAGGTAGCTCGACGGAGCCCCGCTTCGCGGGGCTCCTGTTTCTGTTTGCAAGGTTTAAAGTAACCTAACACGAAGGGGATGGCGGGGTCTGAAAGACCCCGCCATCCCCTTCGAACCTAACCTGTCCGAGTCGGGGTGCCCCAGGTTCCGAGCTCGCTTCGCTCGCTCTTGCATCCTTGGTAAAATTGCTGATCACCACCTGCCAAGGTAGCTCGGCGGAGCCCGATTTTTTTATAGACAATGAAAGGAAACGAATAATTAATTAAATGAATATTCGATGCGGTATTTCGACTAAATCATTATTAGTCTAGTGAAACATTAGTTTAAATAAAATTAGTGAATTTGAAAATTCGGTCAAATGAAATTATTTCAAAGAAATAAATAGGCTAAATAAAAATATAACAAGTAATTATTCGGTGAAATGAATAATTCTACTAAACGACTTTATAGTAACCAAAATTAGCCGGAGTGATTTTCGACGAAAAGTTGTTCTGCCAAACAAGGGTGAACCTTCCTAAATACTGTATTTCCTAAATTCGTTTGTTATAAATATAACAATCTATATACAAAATACATAAAACCGATTACCATAAAATACATAAGTCCTAAAATTTGTTTTCTTACTGATCAAAGATCTTCAGTTTCTAAACAATTCAATTAAATATCAGATTTACTATACCTAATTGAACATTCGGAATAATACACATTATGTAATACAATGATTATTTGATTTTTATATGTTTATGGACGTATGACTTTATTTCACACAAAATTAGGAGATTCAATTATTATAATACTCGATATTATGCCAGAACAGCTTCAGAAGTGAAGATAATTATGTATAACAATATTTAGGACTTTTGATCATTATGGTTACTGAATTTTATAGCAAACGTGTTATGGATAATGATTTTCGGACAAACAGTTTTAGGTGACGAGAAGGGATACCGCCAGTCGCATTGCTTAAAAATAGCCATGAAATAACTTTGTATTTTCTTGGTTGAATAGAGTGCTACTGCGAGTGCTGCCAACTTAAACAAGAAACAAGTCATCGTTAAAAAAAAAACCTCCCAAAAATATAGTCGTCCAACAACGCAGTACGGTACAATTGCTAGTATTTTAACAAAGGTATGGTAGTAAACCTTACGGGGAGCCGTTTATTGCATCACGTAACCAAACTACAGATAAAACTTGTGTACGAGGCACAGTTTATATTGCTCAGTAGAACGTTTGACTTATATTTTGGGTCAAAATATAGGGCAGGTTGAAAATGGTCATTTTTGGAATTAGGTTGATCTACACCATGACATTTGGTGATGTATTCTTTATTGTTTTTTGATGTATTCATTATTGATTGACGTTTCTGCAAGAAGGCTTACCCTTTCTTTTAGTAGCCTATCTCTGAAGAAATATACGCCATAATAACTTTCTGTCGTTGCTTTATCTATGAGTATTGCCGTGTGCATCCATTATATCACGCTAGTTTTTTGGTAGCTAAAGAGATGTCCACTCTCAGGCTTCCTTTTTGTAAAACTACTCGAAAACGGGAACTACAAATTAGGTACACTCGTATATGAGTAATTAACTAGCTTTTTCTACCACTTCAATCCCTTTATGGAGGTTTAATCTCAGGAATAATTACATGACAGAGATAATTCTATAAAAGAATTTTGAAAATTGGACCAATACTGCAAATCTCTTTGTCATAGAACAATTAAGTTATTCTCAATTTGGTTACGTAAAAAGTTATTAATAGAAAAGCCGGAGTATGTCCCTAGTTGACAATAAACTAAACAGTGCAATACTTTTCTTTCTTTTCATAGTAAAAAAAGTTTTTATAATACGAACACAAAAACTAATTTGTGCCAGCTTTAAAAATGTTTTGTTATAAAAACACAGTCGATGTCAGCGCACAAAACTGTATACCGAATGATGAAATAACTTTTTATAGTTCCTATCTACATCCGGATTTATGACATAATTTTCAGGTACATAATTTTCTATTGGTCGTTCTCAGTGTGAAAATTGGCAAGAAGGACCTGGATCACAATTTTCAGGCAATAGCAACTTCGAGAAAGGAATCCTCCAACATTCTCGCATTTCTTCCTGTTACAGTAATTTCGTCTGATGGCTGGGCAAGTCTAAAGAAACTATGAACAAATTGTTCTTGAACTTCTGGCGAGGCGATTTCCCGCCACCGATTGTTTTATCGTTGTAAAATCATCAAATGAGTCCTCTCTTAGGCACGGCAGGACGGGAGGGACTGTCAGACTTGTAATGACTAAAATCCGCAGCATCCTTCAGTAGCCCTTTGTGTACGGGAGTCGCGGTATACGTGTATCCCGCGAACCCGGCAGGCTTTGGCCCTGTACAGGGGGGGAGGGGCGTCTTCCGCAAATTTTCCTCAGGTGTGGTGGCGTAGACTCTCAGAAGGTTTCGAGCTTTGAGATTAGACCCCCCAAATTATGTTAAGCCCTCGTAAGTAACCGCAATTTTTTTTATGGTCACCTGTCATGGCACTGTGGCCCCCGCGCGATAACGACTGATTAAAATGACGATATCTCTTTAATTGTGTATCTTAGCTGTATCTAATATTTTATGCCGGGAATAATCCCAAAGGACAAAGAGAAATACCAACAAATTCAAGAGCAGCCACAAAATTCAAGTTAAACTTAAGTTAACAATGTTACACGAAACATATGTCACCCTGAACATTTTAATCCTAACACTGAAAATACGCTGAAATACGCTGAAACTACAAACACCTAAAACATTGTTGTTTATCACCTGTCAAAAGGAAACTAACGAACACACAGTAGCTGAAAAATAAAAACTTTTCTTATTTGTTACAAAATAAAATGGTTTTCGTTACATTTTAGGAGGGGACTGGTTGAAGTTTGACGAGGAATTGAGATCAACATTTTTCAATCATTTGTTTGGAAAGTGGCTCTTGTTGAAAGACGTGAGTTTACAGTCAAAATCGGTAGAGTGTCGCAACAACGTCGATCCGGGCATGGACCATGGTCGGACAGCGCGTTGCCCTTTACTTGCCGCCTGATTGTCTGCCGACGTCCGACGCCGTGGGCGTCCACCACTGCGGCTGGGGTGGAGGGAGAACTCTGTCCTGTCCCTTACGCGGCGCGCTTCCTCCTTCGCGAGCATTACTGCTTCGCAGAAAGAGGCGGCCGCTTCCCGCTCCGTCTCGCCCTGCAGCATGAACTCGACCAATGCCGGGCGCGAGAGATCTCATTTTCATACCTTTGTCATGATGCGTATTGTCTATGATTTCATAACACCCAGGTCTCGTTTACGAAACCAGACTGCAATTGAGTTTTTGGTAGATAATAATATACCCAATAACATTTTGCCCAATCTTAATTGAACCTTAAACATCTTGGGTGGCTACTAGATGGCAGCTTACAAAAACAAAAAGTCATGTATTATTCAACTTTTCACATATCAAAGTAAAGAAAAACCACTGCTTTATTTTCTAAGCCGTTTGTTACAAAAGAATTATAATAAAAATGTCCGTAGGCACATCAAAAGAGCTAGTATATAATTTATATTTGGTATATACAATGTGGTTGTTTAAGAAACTTGGAATAAGCGTTATTTTCGTGGAAACTTTTTACGGCACATTTCTTTTGATTCTTTAGGTCTTTTGTAAGCCAGGTTATAAAAACTTTGGAGCTTGGGTTTATCTGTAAAGAACTGATGGAAACAAGTATTTTATATACCGTAGAAATACTTCAAAATTTTTATGGATATTGTTCCGTAACTGATAAAGTAAAAGATAAGTATCTATATTTCAAGGGAATTTTGTATTGTAGGTACTTAAGTAGCATTGATCACTAAGAGATGAACTCGTACAGTCACGAGCAAAAGTATGTATACACTAAGCAGTATTCAAAAGCGATTTTCTGCTACCACATTGATTAAACTTTTGCCTTTTCATTATACTTCTATTTTGGAAGCCATACTATTACGAAATAGGTCTTATTTCAAAGCGGAAACCGGTATTTCACGAGTAATTTGCGTTTTAATTTTGTTAACTGTAAACATGTTATTGCTCGTGACTGTACCTACAACAGCTGTATACCAATTTTAAGACAATAATGTCGTTAAAATATCAAGTTTTCTCCTTGCCGTAGGCATATTAATAGGGCATTTTCACGTTTAGATTTTTCCGTCGATTTAACTGTGCGGTCAGCCATGCCGTGTGGTAAGAACCTAAAAATGATAATTTGACTAGTTTTACTAGCATTCTTGCGAGCGATTAGACGCATTAAAAATCGGCCCTTTTAAATGCCCCATAAGGTGTTAGTTGGTCCTAATTTCCTATCCTATCATACTAATTGTGGATGTCGAGAAGACAGTTTATTCATGTCATATCATTCACTCCTTTTTATTTCATTTCATTCCTTACACAGTCCATCCATCTTTTCTTTAGTCTTTCTCTTCCTCTCCATCCCTCAACATGTATGCCCAAAAAATAATTTTGATTCAACCGTACTTTGGTGTAACATTTTTTGCAATGTAACCTAAACTATTTACACCACTAAATGTCTAGACTACTACACAGACTTTACTTAAGTCTAGAAAAACAAAGTGTACAACTACCCTCGTGTAAGTTAAATGAAACTATGAGACAATGGCTGAGAAACTAAGTGGAAAAAATCTTACGAAGTCAGTAGCTACAATCAGGATAGCGGTATGGAAAAACTCCTAGTAGAAAATATACCTTTTTTATCGTGGTAAAATCATCAAACGAGTCCTCCCCCCCAAGGCAGAGCGGGAGGGACTGTCAGACTTGTACTGACTAAAATTTAAGGTGTCCTTCAATAGCCCTTTACGTTCTGGGGTCACGGTAATTCGTTAGTCCCGCGACCCCGACAGATTTTGGCCCTCTATAGAGGGGTCCCGTCATAATGCTGACACTCTTTGAGGCGCACGTGGAACACAACGCGCTGTCTACCCGGGAGTAGAAAATATTACATAAAAACTGGTGGAGTACAAAATAAACTGGTTCAAGTAATGTATGTAGTTAATAGGAAAAGATTCTGAGAAAGTTTCTCGATTAGTTTGCAAGTTTTTATGCACTTACAGCTTGACCAGAACGTCTTGAAACGAAACTAATATTTTTGTTTGCTGACAACGTTTTAAAATCGTTGACATTTGAGGTAAACAAAGAACGCAGGTTTGCTAGATTTACTATTGTGCCATAAAATTAACGTGATAAGTGAAAAAAAACATTCAAAGTGCTGGTAGCGAGAGCACAGTGGCGACTTCCGGTTTTCTACTCTAATTTGCTAAGCTGTGTCTAACTTCATATTCAAATGCGAAAGTTTGTAAGGATGGCTGGTTACTCTCTCAATCTCTCTCTCTCTCCCTCTCTCGATTAAATATCCAGTATCCATCATGTATATTGTTCCCACTGCTGGGACACAGGCCTCCTCTCTGTGAGAGGGAGTGGGCCATAATCCACCACGCGGGCCCAGTGCGGATTGATACATAGACATTGACACCACTGCTCCATAATATAATTAAATATAGTGAACGTAATAACTGACTGTTGAGCCGCGAGTAGTGGAAGGAGTGGGAGCGGCATTTGCCCAGCGGTGGGATGCCAAAAATTGTTTTCCTAATTACCTGTAATTCGCAAGACACATAGAAAAAAAATACGAAATTTATCTGAAAGTGTTGTCATAAATAATATTTTAAAACGAAACTGCACTTTAGGCTAAGAAAACTGGTAAAAGTGCAAAACTTTTATGTTAGTTTAGTAATAAATATATAAACCACCGGGAATGTTCTAGACAGCTCCATTATACTTAAAACTTATATTTTTACAGCATTTTCCTTTTCTAGGTGAAAATAAAATCTTAGTTTGCATATTGCAATTTTAAACCTTATTATGAAATTCGCTTTGTAAATTTTCAAAGCCTCCTTGGTTCCGCATCAATGCGCTACTGTTAGAGCTGGTGTACGTAATACCTATATGTATGCAGTCTTGAAAAAAGCTTTTCACATGAAGTCATATAAATGGCGAAGAATAAAATCTCTGTAGTTTTTTTACAGGGTGTTTTACTCCGACGTATAAAGTTGTTTTTAGTTAAGCATGTCTCACGTTTTATTTTGTAAATCTATTTTCAACTTTTTTTTCTTATTGGAGTCGAAAAAGCCCCTACGACGTGTTTTCCTCTCTTCAGACATAATATATCATAGAATGAACAGTAAAATTCAAAAGAAAATAACTTTCATGATATTTTAATAATATTTACATGAGAAGTATGTGGAATATTTTTCTCTTCATAGCTAGTATAAAATCTAATTTAGAGCATATAGTTCAGCTGCATAACTTTGTAAGGTAACGAGCTGAGTATTTTAAACTTTCAACAAACTTTTTGCACATAAATTATTCTGTAGTTACCTAGATGAAAATTGTCTTCATAACCCATATCTTCCTAGTGATCGATTGTTCGATCGGTTGACATTTTATTTTTTTACGCGTAATTGAGATCGCACCTATTTTTAATTTTTAAATGGTGGTAAGCCTGGCACTCTCGACTTTCAATTTAATATTTTAGACGTTTCACAATTCCCGCACATTTTTATAAAATCTGAGTGATAAATCGCAAATTTTTCGTCGAAATCATTTCTCGTCGTAAAATGTAAGTATTTTTTTCTTTTTATACGTAATTTAATTTTTTTTAGGGGTTTTGTATTAAAAAGTATGTGTTTTACAATATTCTTACTCATCAAAATTGGTATGGATTGCATTTGGGTAAAAAAAAAAGAGTTTTTATGTAGTGATCGACTTGTCGATCAGTAGGATGATATGCCCATAATATACTAATGCACTGGTATGATAATTTTATTTATTTATTTCCTTTTGTATTGTTGCAGTTTGTCAGTTAATGAGATAATTTCACATTTAGAAGATGATATTAATGTTTTATTGCCCGATATTTTTATTACTCCACCGGTTATTTATGAAAAAAGTGATGAAGATAGTGGTGACGAAGAATCTACCGACATAAATAATTTTATCGAGGCATCAGTTGTTGGCAGAAGCGGAACTTAGGGTTACTGTTGTTGCTTCGGAAACTGGTGTTGAGGTGGAGAACAGTTTCTTGGACGATCAGCCTCTTGAACTTTTTGCTAGTACATCATCAGATAAGACCGAAAAGTACCGTAAAAAAGGTGGGTAGATTTATCACGACGTTGGAGGGCTGATGATATTCCGGATAAACCAGAAAAAGAAAATTCGGTACCTAGTTTTCTTGAAGATATCGAAACTCCAGTACAGTATTTCGAATTGTTTTTTGACGACGAGGTTTTTGAGATGATGCGTTCAGAAACGGAAAAAATGCAATCCATAAAGGTAAACACGGTTTTCGAGTGACCTTGACTGAAATGAAACATTTATTGACTGCTTGAGAGCAGTGTTGGCCCAGTGGTATCGGTCCCGACTTACGAGTTGTAGGTCGTGAGTTCGAACCCCGCCAGGCGCATATTACTTTGTGTAATTTATTTCATCAACACTGCTCTCAAAACGGTGAAGGAAAACACCGTGAGAAAACCGGCATGTCCTAAAACCAAACATTCTAAGACATGTGACATCTATCAACCCGAACTGGGCCCGCGTGGTGGATTATGGCCCACTCCCTCTCACAGAGAGGAGGCCTGTGTCCAAGCAGTGGGAACATTATAGGCTGATGATAATGAAGATAAATCGACTAGGTGTGGATTGTGTCACAAAAATAGGTACTTTTATGAAATGCTCCAAGTGTAATGTTGCTTTACACCAAAAATTTACGGTATCTTTTCATTCGAAGTAGTGTTTGTACTTATATTTTATTGTATTTTTTCAATAAATAATAAAAATAAACAGCTTTTCATTTCACGACAATTGACTTGCTCATATAAATACAATACGTGTTGGTATATTCCTACTGATCGACTAATCGATCGGTTTCAAAACTGAAAAAATAAATATAATAATTTTTTTTTCAATATGTATTTATGTTACCATATATGATAAGAAGTCAAAATAAAATTTTCACCAAAATTGGTCCAGTATTAATAAGGTTGGGATAATATGGGATAAGAATCTAATTATGTTGTTTTTGCCAAGTATCCCGGACTATTTATATTCTGTCAGTAAAGAAAAGGGTTAAACTAGGTTTTAGCGAGGTAACAAACATTCCTTGTATTGATTTTTGGAAAGAAAAATTCAGCTTCGAATGAGACTCGAACTTGTGTCTTCTGGATATAAAGTACTCGAGATGCCTTTTCATCGTAATAATTTATCATCAAGAATGTTTTTAACAAAATAATGTAGACTATCGTCACCACCTTTCCATCATCCGCAATTTCTGACTCTCTGGATGCAGGTCGCTTCCAACCGGTATCTGTGGAAATCAAAAGGGGAGGCCTATGTTCAGCAGTGGACGTCCTATGGCTGAGATGATGATGATGATGATGATGTCTCAGTCTCGACTGTCATTTGTCACATCGTTTGAATTCTAAACCATCTTTGATGTTGCCTACCATGCGGAATCTACAAACAACTATGTGCCTATCGTTTCAAAAGGGTGCGCCTTTGAAGAGCCGCCGTGCTAATTGACTTGCGTATTTTGAATACACTTTGACCAATTAATGTTGATTTTGCTCTCAAGGCTGTGTTGGGAGATGTTAATTACCCACAGATACAATTAACAATTTGCTGTAATTAAATAAAGGATCCAAAGATATATTTGTGGTAACTTTAGCTATCAAACTTGCTGATTTTTTACAAGTACAGTCCTCACATTTTTATCCCTTTAAAAACGTGTTAATCTTCTTACTTTTATTGTTATTATTAAAACAATATGTAAGTAAGGAAACTGAATCAAATTCAAATACAGAAACTTTCGAAGTTACACAATATTGTTTTGTCCTAATATATCTTATAATAATAAAAAAGAACCAACTTGTTTAACAGGAAATAGGTTATAAATCTGCTAAAGTAAGATGAACTCATTATTTTCATACATTTATTGGTTCAAAAGCTATCATTTGGGACTTAAACATAATTGGCGAAATGTGGGTTTGTTATTAACCCTCTGCTAACCCTTTGGGGATTAACGACGGTATGTTATTTGCATATATTTTGCATATGTTACCTCGACTATATGCAAGAAAATCTATATACTAGCAATTAATATCACAGCAAACATAGTATATATTTGCTCGAATCGTATTCATGAATGTGGCTTACATCCAATACGATTTCAAAGCGAATTGCGAAGCTCAGGTACTGGGAAATACATCTTAGTGCAATCTAAAGGCTTTAACTGTGTATTTTGCAGTTTCTGTAACTCGGCGTTGGTACAAATTAAGGGGTGAACAGGCATGCAACTTAACTTACACATCTAGGTACTTAGCATGCCTAGAGAAGCGTGTAAAAGGAACTCTGAAGTTAGGTAGTCTTTGACGGCACGATTGACGCCACGCTTCGTATTGCAACGGTTCGATTTCCGCTTGGAATAAATTTTTGAATAATCTACAAGTAGTTAAGTATTTCAAGTCCGTGTGTTTGTGTATAAGAATTTATATGTGAGAAAAAAATTTAGTACACAGAGTACACAGCAGCAGCCAGCTATGGTGAGGCTGAATTTTTTTTCATATCCTGAAAAAATAAATTGTGCTAGGTTGTTCAGTTTCGTCTACTGAGCAAGCCCTGAAAGTTTGTGGAGGGCTGTCCGTTACACCCAATATAAAAGTAGCATTCAAATAATTGATATGAAAAAAAGTAACATACAAAAACTGCAATAAGAAGCTTGTAATTTTTTACCGGTTTTTTTTTACCTTGGCTAAATCAACGTTTTTTATTTACTTTTAAAATTATTAATAATACTCTATAGCTCTACTTTTATAATTAAAATATAAGGACATACTATATATAAAAACTAAAATTAAGAGTAAAATATTTACAGAAATAACTAAACAAAAACTAAAATTTAAAGGGCGTCAAAAAACTCATCCACATCGTTGTCAATGGGGAAAGTGCCCAGAACGCTGGCAGCATTGCCACGTTGGGTGGCAATGCTGATCCTTAGAATAGAAATATGCCAGCCCTCTGGTCACGCGTGGCGTCGACTAGACGCTTGGCGATATCTTTGAAAACTCGATGAGCACTCGGACCCCATGGCCCTAGTGTTTCAAGCCCCAAGCGGCTCAAATACATAGTTAGTAGTCAAGCCATTGTATTTGCGCCGTTTGAGGTTTTCGGCACTTGCAGCAGCCGCACCAGCACAGCATGCAGTACCAGGAAGATGAGATGGCGCAAGGGTGTCGACACAGGTTGCATCCCACACCAAAGGTCTACCCAACTTCTATGGCATTATAGTCATCCCATCTGGTCTCTTCCCATCGTCGCGTGCCAAGCCACTGGGTTCTAAAACGGCTGGCACACCGGCGGTGATAAGAGCACGACGGATAATGTCATTTAAACTTGCGTGCCGTGCTAGCCGACCTGCACTCTTGCTGCAGGAAAGGCCATGGTGCTCGAGGCAGTCGACGCCTTCGCCACACTGACAACGATGTGGAGCCCCACAAGGAGCGCCAAGACGCAGGCTAGCGATCCGGAAGGTTTCGTCACCCAGTATAGTGCCTATGTTGGGTGACGGTAGTGCCTGAAGCCATAGACCCGACTCCCATTCGCCCACAGCCAGCAGGCGGGCACGCTCTACAGAATTGGTTGACGTATTAATAAGATTATACCGTACCAACCTGCAGGGCGGCTCATCCCACTGCCTCTGGGAAGATGGGTTCACGGGTCGATCTGAATCTTATCGCTTTTTGTTTCTTTTATTTGTTACAAATAAAAGATAAAACAATTAAAACTGGTGCAAGTTTTAGTTTGTTGTATCGTTTTTTCCCCATTTGGATGCACCTGTCCAGCTTCTTATTGCAGTCAACAACGAACCACCCAAAAGCTACATCGTATTTGCTGAAAATCTTTTCAACTCAAAAATAGAAAATGCCAATCACCTGAAAGTCTTGCAGTCTTTCTAAACTTGTATAACCGCTGCTCGACGTTGCTAAGAACCATGTCTGCTAAAGGTTTTTAGAAAATAAGTTCCTCACTAATTACATAAATATATGAACACACACACAAGCGGAGATCTTGAAACTTACGGAATCGGTCAAGGAATAGCGGGGACTCTCCACGATGTTCACTTGTTTCCTTGTATAATCTATTGAAGTCCATGTGTGAGTGAGTGTCAGAACTAAATGTAGGAAGATAAGTGTTATCTGTAGTGTTGAAGGCACGTTTCTAAAGAGATATTTATCTTAGGTAAGTTATGAGTTGCGAACATTGTGGTTCTGAGGTAGAACCGACTGTAGGAGTTTCGAGTTATGGGCAATTTAAAGTTTTGTTGGTACGTTTGTAGCGGTAATAGCGTTGATGTGTCAGTTATTTCTCAACGTCTCGGTGGGATTTTTTTTGTATGTTTGTTTGGAGCAAATCTTATAACAGAATTCTGAAGTTAGCAGATATTTTCAGCATACTGAGCTGTATTTAAATTAGGTAGGTAGGTATGCTTTGCGCTTGAATTCAGCCTTACAATTAGGCCGCATTCATTCTAATGCGAATTAGTGATTAACAGCTGCGTAGTGTGGCACGAGTTCGATCGTCGTACGTAACAAATATTTGTGTGACCCACAGAACTAATGCGGGTCTGGGGTTTGTCTATGTGAATTTCTGTTTGTAAACGCGCTCACGATACTGGAGAAATTATTGGCGTTGGGCAACGTTGGAGAAAAAATAAAAATAGGTACTTGGACTTAAGAGGCGCAATCAACGGTGTACATAACCCTGCTCACGGTGCGCCTGTGTGTACTTGTAACATGAAACTGCTATCACGTGGACGTGTTTCACAATCAGCTGCTGCCCGCCACCCATTTCGCACGTCCTCCGTACATATTTTTACTTTATTCTCTCGAGCAAAGATGTTACATTTGTTTGTTTTTAGGAAGAGACATTTCTGTATATAGTAGGTCTAGGTACTATTAAGTATTTTGTGCTGTAGCCTCGAAAAAATCTTCACTGTCAATTAATCCACAAATTGCCACCTTGATATGCTCCTTCTGAATAATTAAGTGAGATGAGGGTCTGACCGCATTAGGCAAATGAAATTCTATGAGCGAAGTGTCTGAATTCATTTTGCCTAATTTTGTTTGATATTATTTTTTTTTGTTGAAATGGTGGGCTACATTTTTTGTCGAAAATTATCTTCTGTGACGGAATTAGACAAACATTTTCTTGCTTGCTGTTTTCACAAATTATTATACAATGTAGAGGAAAATATTGTTTTACTCTTTAATTATAAATTAATAGCTCCACGCCCTGGATTCGCACGGTATAATAATATAATTTCTGAAGAGGAAAATATTGAGATTTTCTTACGTAAATTTTCTCGTTGAAAATTCCAAATAAACTATTGCTATAGAGGGAGTACTTACGAGGTAGGACTTCTAGTTGTAGGTTGTGGGTTCGATCCCACACAGCACTGACTGCATTCGAAGCTATGATCGAACCCCTGGTGTTACTTACATTGTGTAATTTACTTCATCACCACTGAGGCCTTCTCATGAATTTCCAGTTTTAGTGACTAGAACTTGGAAATTAATTTCAAGAAAAAAATAGTTCCTTCTTCGTACACCAGACGTGCTGTTCCATTTTTTCATTCAGCGCAGTAAATAGAAAGTACGCCTGTAAATGAAACACTGAAATCTTGTGATCGAGCTACAGCTCTTAAGGCAGTAAAGGTAAGCATTTTGAGGAAATCGACATGTCCTGGAACTACACCTGAACACCAAAATTTTGAAGACATGTGACAGTTACCAAACAGCACAGCACCGTGTTTGTATTACATGGCACTCTGTCTCACTGAGAAGTGTCTTATGTCCCAACAGTGGGAACATATACACAAATAGATTGATTATGCTAATTTTGCCGCTATATACCATACTGCGAGACTTCCCAAAGTTGCTAACTCAAGCACGAAAGACGTTTAAACAGCTATTATAGCGCCACTCCTAGTTAATTCTGGTCTCCTAGTAATTATTAAGTACTTAGCAAGGCTTTGAAGTTTCATTGGTTTGTCTTTGGGTTTGTTAGACGTTATTACGAGTATTAGCTCTCCGTTTAGGCTGAGGTTCCACTGAGGCGGAGCGGAGTAGTCGATGATGATGGGACTCCCTTTTCCGCACTAGACTCTCATTCGGTCCATTGCGCGTGGAGCGGAGTAGAGCGGGCGAGCTATGCCGCGATTCACCAATCACATGGCTTGAAATTTACATTTTTCTCTACCCCGCTTCAAAGAAAACAGCATTGGCGGAGAGAAGCGCAGCGCAATAGTTTAAAATATCGTAAAAACATACTAGATTGGGTTAGCGCCGAGAGAGAAGCGACGCAGAGCGGAGAGGGTCGGGGCGTGGCATTGCGGAGCGGGGCAGCTTATACTCATGCACACATTCATTCATTTTAGTTAGCTACAGGATAGGCAAAGCAGCTCCGCTCCACCCAGCTCCGCTCCGCTCCACCTCGCCCCGCTACGCCTCACTCCGCTCTGCTTCAGGTGAAACACTTACCCCTTTTCACAGCTCTTCCTTGCACCGCTCCACTCCGCCTCAGTGGCATCGCAACCTTAAATTGCTCTAAAAGTTTTATACTGTAAATGTCCTGGAGGCTTGTTCAAATTTAATTTGCTTGATGAATGCGATTGTGGGCGGAGAAAAGTGGAACTAAGGTACTTGACTTTAAGGCTGTATTTTGTACCTTTAATTATTATAGTCTCAGATGAGGTATGAAGATAAATTCAAATATTTAATTTAAAATAATGGATGGATTGCGAGGTGATTGTGAAATACTGTACTTTCAATAATTATTTATTGCATTGTCTCCACAGTATAAATCAATGGAATGAAATTCTGTTCCAATTCCTTTGTTTTGGATTTGGTTTCCAAATTAATCAAAGACAATAACATAATAATCAGCCGTGGCTGCGTCTGATTGTATAAAATCATTTGCATACACGGTTGGCGCAATGGCTGAGTGATCGACTTCTGTGCTGCGTGTCTCCGATTCGGTTCCCTGAAAAACTAATATTTGTATGACCTGCAATCGTTCCGGTTGTGACTGTTTGTGTATGTAAGTTTCAAGGGTAATTTACTTTCAATGTTTCTGAACACTACCACCGCCTCAGTGTAACCTAGGAAACGAAAATTCTGAATTAAAGTAACTATTTTTCTTATCCCAGATGCATGATCACACGTCTAATTTACATAACTTTCCACACAGTAGTTTAGGCGAAAAAGGTAAAATACAGACATAATCAATTTCACATTGCTACAGTTTTCCTCAAAAAATAAAGAGCGAAATATTTAGTTCTTGAAAGTAATCTCGTCTAGATAATAAAGTTAGGGTTTAACCATATTTCTTGAGTAACAAACTACCGTAGAGACACCTAGTGATTTGTCCAACAAGTCGACAGATTTATCAACTTCTTTATGTAAATGTAGTGAATTTACTTTTTGTTCTGAATTAATGTTACCATTTTCAATGATTTTACTAAGGGTAAACTACCGTATTTGTCTCAAACAATGCGATTCTTTGAGACAATTATTTCCATTTTTTTAGAAAATAAGTTCCTCTTCGTGAATTTTGTGTGAGTTGTTAAAAGATATTAACGCGGTCTTGGAACGCAAAGGGTAATTCAAGAGACAGGGTTCGTTTTAACCAGTTTTATTCTGACACTCCTTTACACTCTACTTAGATCGCGAGAAAACATTCCCAAGATCTCAAAAAAGGTCTTTGAGCAAAATACTATTTATTCTCTTGTTTGTATAATTTAGGGTTGACTTTTCAATAGTCAGTTAACCTTTATCCGAGGAATTAAAATAACGATTTTGGCATATTTTCCATATAGAGCGGGAGCCCGCAACAGATGTCCGTGACCAATTTCCTCTCAAGCGATAATTAGCAGGCTACATGAGGGAGTCGTATCATGAAGATTTGTGGAAGTCAGCTGCGATTCCGTTGGTGGGATAAGCAGCAATCGCCGTTCAAACACGTAGAAAAAAAAAAATTTTACATAGGTAAACAGATTTATTTTTGAATGCCTTTGCATTAAAAAATAAATATAATGATACCTAATTATGTTGATCATAACTACGTAACTTGAAAATGTATTTTTTTGTGTATGGGGTTATTGCAATGGAACTAATTTTAATGTGTTGGTCTTGTTTTAAAAACTATTGTACAGTTTGTTTCATGAAAATCGGTTAAGTAGTTTTTAAGGTATTGCACATTTTGTATAATCCAAATATTGTTCCTAGCGAATTCATATCATTTTAGTGGACAATTCACACTTGACCAAAAAACTAAATATGCCAAAATGTTTATACTGAAAAAAGAGCTAAAGTTATCTAAATAAGTTTTTTCGTATCTCTTACGGAATCACATATATGTTCCTGATGCCCAGCTTTATAAGAATAACTCTGTATTTTGTTGCATATCTGTCTGTAAACATAAGATGGATGGATTTTTTCATCGTGATATTGAGTAAGCCTCAATATAAACAGGTTCTCTGTAGGGAGGAATTGAAAACAATGAACTGAATGCAGATTTAGGCTGAGAGCGGTAGTCCTACTTGTAATTTTCAAAGCATCAGCTGACGATCTTTCCACCGAGCTAAAGCCAGCTGACGTCGGTTTTTAGCCATAACTACATGTAAACTTTCATTGGGTTAAATTTCGGTTGAGAGGAAATAACTGAAAATAAAATAAAAAATTACATGTTCGAGTGACCAGCTGACGTGTATTCCACCATGGTATCGTCGGCTGATTGGTTTTATTCTTCGTGATACAACGTAATCTTCAATATTAACCAGATTTCAGTTGGGAGGTAATGACTAAAAAAATATATTTTTTCTACGTGTTTGAACGGCGATTGCTGCTTATCCCACCAACGGATCAGCAGCTGACTTTCACGAATCTTTATGATATGACTCCCTTATTTAGTCTACTAAGTATGGCTTGAGAAGAAATCACTAACGATATTTTGGCCTGGCTCCCGCTCTAATAGATAAGCTGTCAAACCGCCATTTTTATTCCTCAGATAAAAGTTATCTGAAAAACCAGCCCTTAAGGTACATAGTAGTGACAGACACAAAAATAATGAGCCGTCATCTCCAATGTCTGTAAAGTATCAAAATTAAATATTTTTTGAATATAAGAGATAAACTTCCACCTGAAATACAGGCTTATTGTCTATGCATTAACGTTCCTTTTTAAGGCAGCTGCCTCTATTTTGCTTTATTATATTCCCTGCCACTCACCTCCGTAGTTCGTGCAATATTCTTCTCATATTTTAGCGCATAGCATTTTATTTTACAAGCTACAACGACGTAAGCCTAACTTGACATAATGACGTTCAACGTCAATGTTACTATGCAAGAATGTAGAATAATTTTTAAAAGCTTCGGCTAGAGAGCCAATTTACCAAGAAGAAAAAGAGGCTTGGCAAGAATAAGGTTTGAAAATCTAAATGTTACATGTCTTATGCCCGGTTCCTATAATGAGAAATGATTCGTTTTGCTTACAAATAGTAGTATTGTCTACGAGACGTAAGTCAAAATCGTTCCTATAATTAACGTTTCGTAATTTAGTTTACCGACAGCTTGCTACCTACGGATGGGAGGGATACGAACTACGGATAGTACCTAGGCCAAATGTATGCAGATGTCAGAAAACGGCGTGCCATTAAAAAAAAAGAAATGTGGACGAGCTGTCAAAGTTACGAGTCGTTGCGAATCGTTTTACCGATACCTAATCTTTTAATATTGGAACCGGGCATTAGAAGAGTGAGGTATAAGATTCCGTGCCACTCGAGTGCAGACAAAATAATATTTTAAATATTTACATGCATTTACACCGGTTTTTTGCGTCGTAAAATCATCAAATGAGTGGAGAGAAATGGACTGTCAGACTCGTACCAAAATCAACGACATTCTTTCAATAGCTTTTTACGTTCCAGGATTACGGTTACCTGTTTAGACAGTCTCGCTATCTTAGCAGGCGTTTAGCCTTCTATGGAGGCTCCGTCAGATTGCTGACGGCTCTTTGAAGCGCTCGTGGAACACGATGCGCGGTATCCCCGGGCATGGTCTATCAACGATTTGACAATTACTCGCCATCCGTATAGCCGCAACTGCGGTAGCCGGAAATCGCCTCGCGAAGTACGATGTAGTTAGCGTCTCCCGCGAAAGCTGGGTTGTGAGGTGGAGGCGGTTGTCTTGTTCACGCAGTCCGCTCCTTTTTCTCTAGCATGACTGTTCCGCAGAAGAGTGGGGAGGGCCAGAAGGTGACTGAAATGAAATGAAACGATGATGATGAAATGATGTTTATTATGCAAGTAGGTTATAAATCGACACTTTTACACGTCTTTTCATAAAACTAGGAGGGGCCGGTGTTTCGTACCTGACTACTCTGAGAAGAAACATCCGAAACAAAATCAGAGGTCACAGTTTCTAAAGTCCCGACATCATAAATGTAAAACAGTTTATATGAGGACCATGCAAGCAATGTTTGAAATGGTCTTTTGAAGAAAGAACCACACAAATTTGAGTGGACCTGTCCGTGTCCAGTCAGTGCAAGCAGTTGTCAGTTATCGTGGAGCTCAACTTATAACACAAGGAGCTCAGCGACACTGCTTAACATTCCATCTCGCTTCGCAGTGAAAGCGTCCAGTGTTCTAAATTGGAAGTACGCAATGTACGCATGTCCAAATCCTGCCCTCTCTTCTTCGCTTTGTCCGACCTGGGAATCAAAACCCAACGTGACAGTAAAATAAAGATAACAAACAATAGAGTAACAATTATATCCAGAGGAAAAACATTGAAACAAACACACACAGGGCTAATTTATCGCCAGTAAAAAGAACAAAAGAGGCTTACAAGCCGAATAAATACGGACCCAAGTAATGCTTCACGTCTCGGGTCGACGACAAACAATGGTAGAAACACAGAGTATATAAATACAGAAGGTCAACTGTATACAAACTGCGAGAGCAAGTGGCAGGCGTTTTGTGACAGCAACTTTCGGGAAAATGAATGAATGGCGTTCAGTAGGATCCTTTGATGTCACAAGGGTAACTTGTTGATTTATTTCTCGTTTGTCCTGAAGTTTGGTTTTTATTCTAAAAATAAACATAAATAATAAACGTCCCAAAACACAAGTATTTTAAAGATCATTCAACAAAAATAAACTATTCCATTGTAAACATTTGCTTTCATTTAACTTGTAATCTTTGCGGATTTTTCACCAGCTCTACGCCAACAGTTTGAAAGTAATGAATGACGCGAAAACGTGTTGTTTGACAAAATGTGAATCTTCTAGTAAGTGAATCTTTGTTTATTACGGCAAAAATGAAACTGAGTTGCCTCTTCAACTTAGTTTAGCTGATGAAACACGAACACTCGAACTGTGAATACAAACGCAACGCGGACATCTTTTGTTATAGAAAGTAGTGCGTGTTAGGTGCGCCTTCTGTACCTATTTATTCAATGGTCAGAACGAGGAACTTAATTTTAAGTTCCGGGCGAAATATTAAAGTGCAGTTGTATTGCGTTCTCGCAAATTTAATATAAAAGAAGGTTTGTATGGAACGGTCTTGAGGAATGAGACTAACGAAGCAAATTCTCTTCATAATAAACCAAGAGAATTTAAGCTGTTGTTATTGTTTTAAGAATGAGAGACGAGTAGAAACAAAATGGTGGAAAAATAAATGGAATAGTTCAGCAAGTAGTCTTTTGGCGCTTGAATCTTTCATTATTTACTTGAGACTTCTATTTATTACGTAAGTCCAAGTTTCCTGAAGATGTTTTACAACGTCGATATCAATGATGTGCAAAACAAGGTTATTGAATTTTGTATTTTGTAAAATAATAACTGATTTATTACATGTGACATTGTATTTAAACACAGATTTCATTTAAAAAAACGTATATCATGTCTGGAAAAATGTGTTTAACGTCTATGCAATGCAATTTTTGTGAAAAATGTACCTATTACCTATTTTTATGCAATATGCAATAATACATTAAATTGTATACCAATTTGTTTGGAAGCCCCTTTGTTTAGTCATACATAAGTGAATATTTTGCATTTGATTTATACAAAGTCAAAATAATCTCCATTGAAGTAGCTGAAAAACAATATGTCGTATATTTTCCGCAGTCAGTATTAAGGAGAAAGAAGAAGTAAGCAACTTCAAGATGGATTGAAGACTAAATTAGGATTGAGGAACATCTTGTCTTACAAATGGGTCAGACCCTACCCGAACTTAATCCCAAAGCGTAAAATGAAAGCTGTTTAATTAACAGAAACATCTAGTTAGGTACAGTTGAGTACTGCCGTCCAAGTCTATGGATAAATTAAAACCTTCGAGTGCCAACCTCTTTCAGGATGAATAAAAAAAAAACCTTCCACTTTGTTTTTTGCATAATTCGCTGAGTAGAGAGTCCAAGTTTAAATAATTTATGATGAATTTAGTATTCTTTTGCAGCACATTTTTTAGGTTGAATGGAGTTGTCTTTGATTTTGAAGAATGTCTTTTGGTAGATAGGGTTTTGAAAGTGCTTTTTTTTCTTTGAAGCTCTGTAGGTATACCGAATTCATACCTACCTAAATAGGTACGAGTTTATATAAGAGTACAGATCAGGGTTTCCCAAATTATTTCAACTCGTACCGCACTTGCAGGTTTAGTATTTTGTCTCGGCGCCTTAGGTAGACGATAGGTGAACAATAATACCTGGTTGCAAAGTCCACGAAAGCTGAGCACGTGAATATTAGATCCACATAGTATCGTGAAGAAGTGTGAAGTGAAGAAGAATGGAGAATGATGAAAAATCACGTCTTCCGGCGGCAGTGGCAACCCTCTTTATTCTCTACGACGCACCAGGGCGCCGAGGTGCGCGGTTTGGGAACCCCTGGTACAGAATATGGATAGATTTTAGTCCTTACTATTAAAAACTAAAAAGCAAAAAACCATTGCTAGTTCTTTCCAACTAAAACGTAACTAATCGGCCCGAACAAAGCTGTAGTAATAAAGTGTTGCTCTCATAAATAAAACTATCCTCCATTCACACACATTTTCTCCCACAAATGTATTAAATCAATTATCTCCTACAAGTCCCTATAGTACAATAATCTCCTATTACTCTACTTTTATCTCTTTTCTCTCGTCGTAATAAGTGAAACAGAGCAACATATTAACCTCTAGTTCCCTTATCAAGCTTTCCTTTGACCACATAACAACAAGTTTCTTCCATAATGAGACCCTTATACCACCACACTGTGTAATTCTGTTTTTATTAAAACCTCTTGTCGACACAACAAGGGGAAATAAACTCTTAACTCTATTAAACAAGGTTGTATTTCTGTTGTATCCCTGTAGGGTCGTCAACAAAGTTATCCGTATATTACTTGGCCCACAATATTAAGATACACAATGGTACATTTTGTATTGTCTCAGTGAAGATTATGATAAGTGAATTAGTAGTACAATTGTTGGTTGTTTCAAGGTGAGAAAAAGAGGTTTCTTTAGACTTTTAGGCTCTATGTAAAAGGTTTTTATCAATGCCAGGTTCGATTGGGTTAGTGTGCTTTTATAAAGAAACAGGTTAATGGTACAGACAGTATCGGTACGAGCCGGTGTGGGTTAATAAACTTTGTTACGCTTTTACTTAAAAACTCCTAGATGGATTTGGATTTGGTACCTAGATGTTTCCGTAATTAAAACAGAAATTTTCTTTTAAAAAACATTTTTATTTTATTATTTGTCGACGTGATCAATCCTACAAAATTATTATAAACTTCTAATACTAAAAGTTTTCGTGCAAAGCCGCAAACAGACAGACGGACATGGCGGATTTGCGTATCAAATAAACATTTATGGCTTTTTCATTTGATCATTTCAAGGAGACCACTTTAGATATATTGCTTTGATGTGGTGTACTACCAAGACGGTTTACACGCCCGATAATGTTTATGAATCTTCATAATACAGATATTAATTGAATACTATCCATCATCCATCACCATCTTCAATAATTATGCGAGTTATTAATGAAGGATGAGCAAATAACTTTACGTGATACATCATTTACAACGTAATTTAACAGCTATCAAATAGGAAGGTATTATCGAACAAGTTGATTCGAATTTCAACAATTTAATTGAAGTGGCAACGTTATGCTGGCTATTTCGAAAGCGGGTCCCCTTGTCTCTGTCTGTTAAAGAAGGGAACCCCGCAAAGCGGGGCTCCGGCAACCTGATCCACGAAATTATTTGAAATATCATCTGCCTAGCCTTTTCCCAACTATATTGGGGTTGGCTTCCAGTCAAACCAGATTTAGCTGGATATCAGTATTTTACATGGAGCGACTGCCTCTCGGACCTCCACAACCCACTAACTAGGCAATACCATAAATTCATGGTGAGACTGGTTGGCAGACTTTAGAGCTTCTGACTAACAGTAACGACTATCAAAGATCTACAAATGACAGCCGGGACCAACGGCTTTACGTGCTTTCCGAGGCACGGAGGAAACTCGCTTTGACAGATGGTCACCCATCCACAGACCAACCTCGGCAAGCACGGCTTAACCCGGAAGATCGGCCTGTGCGGCTGTAGAATAAACTTTCAAACGATTTTCAAACTGTAGACTAGAATATTTTTTGTGCTTATCATAAAAATATTTATGATAAGTTTATTCTGAGATTACGAAATTCATGAAATTGTGTTCCTGTGAAATGATTATTTATTAAATTTTATTGATAATTATTATTCCATGAAATGATGATATAAGTTTTTTTATTTTACTTTGTGAGACAAAACAACTATTTAAATCTCATTAGAAAATTATGTTTCACACGCTAAATTATTCACATTTCCTGCTGTGTATTTAATTACAGATGTTTCCAAAGCTTCCTCCCTTGTATCTTCATATTATTAAGCGTGTGTACACAGTTGCAGCAGATTAGCTGTAACCGGATTGTCTGAACTGCAGATGTTCTGCCAAATTGGATGTTGCGCGAATTCAAGTGTTTTGAGGTGGAGAAATAAGATGCGAATGTAATGTGCTTTTTTATATGTGTAATTAAATAAAGACTTTTTCGGAAAGAATAATTCGACTGGACTAGACCTGTGTCCTCTCCAGAAGCTTAATTAATTAAAATATCACAGCCCTGCCCAAATGAAACTTCCATATAAAGACACTGTCACGATTGATCGCGCAATATCAACGAAAGACGTTTTTACAACGCAATGAAAGTTAAAAACATAAGTAATTTTAAACTTGCGTTTCCTCTTACTGGAAATGATCATATTTACATATCCATAAAATTATAACCTGTTTAAATAAGAATAAGGAATGAAAGCGCCGGAAGGAAAAGGGACATGTCCGAGATGTAGGACTCATCTTAGATAATAAATGTGTCTGAAAAGAAAGTAGTCATACGTTTGTAATAATCATAGCAGATGGCGTTCTGCAAATGAAAAAGGCGTTGTTAATAAATGTATTTTATGATGCTGTAACCTAGTTCAGTCGTATATTATACTAGTTTGAGGAGAAGAGGGACGAGATTTTCTCGAGGACTTAGGCAATGGCCACATATAAAAGACGTAAGACGAGGACACGTCGCAAATGACCATAGAATATGTGTAAGAGTCGCGCCCACGATGCGTCTTTTCTGTATGTTTAACGTCGCAACGCTTCTATACATTTTGTATGAAAGAGACGCCGAAGAGACATAATTATTTATCCGACCCGGTCTGCGTCTTACGTCTTTTCTATGTGGCCCGCGCCTTGAGTCGGACCGCAAAGGCTAAGCAAGCTAAGGCCCTTTAAATATAATTTATTCTATTTTTATTATTCGTTGTTATAGCAGCAACAGAAATACATCATCAAATGTCTTACTGTCACGGTTCATGAGATAAGGCCTGGTGTGAGACACACAGGCAAGAAGGATCCAGTTTTACCCATTGGGTACAGAAAACTAAAAAGAACAGTTCTACAGGTCTGGCGTTTGAAAGAGACTCTCCAAATTGAAGACATTTTAAAATAATATTGCTAACTGATGCCCTTGGGCTCAATAATATTCGGCTCAGAAATACGTAATTCATTCCTTTCTCTCGACTCCTGAAGAAACAAAATTAGCACCCGAGGCTACTGCTAAGGTTGCTCAACTCTCGTCCCAAATATATATAAAGTTGGAAGTCAGTAACGCCAAACGTTTCCAAGACTTGAACAATTTTGGTTTGAGTACTCTTTACGCACAAAAAGTTATAATACAGAAGGCTCATTCCATCGAGACAAGGTGTGGTAGTATTGCATACTCGAGTCGCGACTTTCATTTTGGTTTGAGTTCACTTTATATAGGAAACTATTACTGAAAGGCAACTATCGTCTTCCGATATACAATCACGACATGATAAGATCTAATATTGTGCCATTACATAACTTACAGAGCAGTGGTGGCACAGTGGTATCGGTCCCGACTTACGAATAGGGAAGGTACGTGTAGGTCGTGGGTTCGAACCTCGCCAGGCATATTACTTTGTGCAATTTATTTCATCATCACTGCTCTCAAAACAGTAAAGGAAAACATCGTGAGGAAACCGGCATGTCCTAAAGAACCAAAACTTCGAAGACATTTGACATCTACCAACCCGCACTGGGCCCGCGTGGTGGATTATGGCCCACTCCCTCTCACAGAGACGAGGCCTGTGTCCCAGCAGTAGGAACATTATAGGCTGATGATGATGATGACATACTTACAGTGAGAGAATGAGGTATTTTTGAACATTAGTTTTCTGGTGGCAAATAGGATATTTTGAGTCAGATCCATAACTACTTAGTGTGATTATGGTTGGAATAACGCAGAGACAACTCTAGACAAATCTAGAAAAACCCACAGAACTACGTTGAATAGTTGCGGGGGGGGGGAGGGTTCTGTGCGTACGACGTTTGTGCTGGTTCAAAATTATGAAGCTTACGGTTCCGAAGTGCATAATATATTTTCTGGTTTTACTAATAAGGGGTAGATACGTCTCTTTCCCTCGTTCTGTAGAGTAGGTCTTCTGCACCTTTTCTATTCGGTTTTTTATGCCTTGTTCTGGGCCCTTTCGCTTTCTTGATTGGAGATCGGGATTCCGTATAAAAATGTAACAAGATTCGTTTAGATTCGTTCTGTGTGCTCCCCGGGGACTGTTTGCTGAGATTGTGTTTTTACCGGCAGTTTAACCGTAAATAATGATAGCTTCATTGTTTTAAGAGGTACTTTGTATGGTGGGAATTGTTTCATTAGTTCTCTTTTCGCTTTCTAACAGGTTTTGTGCTTTTTATTTGTTATGAGATACTGTCTTGAGATTTATAAGTTTTACGACCAATCTAATGGGAATGTTTTTCAGAAAGGTCGGTGTGCCTGTATGACCAGCAGGTATGAAGTTATCTATAAATAATAACCATCTCTAACATCCCATCTATCTCTATACAAAATCTCATGGAAATCGGTTCAGTCGTTTTGATGTGAAACGGAACAAACAAACCCCCTGAACCGTGGGTGCCATTTTGCGTAATATTTACTTTCACGTTTGTAAAATTAAAGAGTATGCAATCCTATTTTTGAAATCGGTTATTAATTTGGTATCCAAAATATGTGATAGGTAGATGTTAAGATAGCTATTGTATTATCATCATTATTGTCGAACAATACTCCATGTTAGCCTCAAGATTGATAAAATCAATGCATAGCTGGGCACATGAGGGATGTGTTTACAATACTCAGACAATAGCTCCTAATTGCTCACCTTTAAGACATCAGTACACTAAATGAGCAGTAATATGCGAGACGATGGCAAATTGTCCCACTACTGCGCAAAGATCTTCCCCATATATTATTATTTCAGTGTTTCTTTTGTAAAGTGTTCTCCGGCCAATCATGCATAATGCCAGTGTTTTCCACGGCATTATTATTCACGATTATTATGCTAGAATTATCATAGAGTAGTTGCCAGAAGACGGGCATGATAAAAACAGGTTTATTTTATTTGATAGATTATGGCAGAATGGGGAAGGCCGGTCAAAGCTAATTGTAGATGGCGCCACCATAACTAAGTTCTAATCCGACCAATGAGGTAGTACTATTTTGAAGTACCTATAAGATTTGAACCAATGACGATGCTTGGAATAAGCTATACTAGCGCACTTAGTTTCCCAGTTGCCATCCCCATTTTAAAGAAAATGCTCACTTCACATGGTGCGTAATATTAGGAATTGCGGAATGGAATCTTCGTGATCCACAGGGCACCTATTGTCGCAACCCTTGGCGAGACTCGCATTTTACATTTTTATTTGCTCAGAAATGAGGTAGTTGCTTTTCAAAAGTAAGATCTATCAATCAAGCTTTAAATCACACATGGTCATCTACAATATTAAAAGCATCGTCATCACGTTCAAGGGAAATACAACGTGTAACGTTAATAGCGCAAAACCTCTCGTGGGGTAACTCAGCCCATATGTTACTGAACAATCTTCCAAGACATTTGGAAATTCGCAAAAAAACAAATTTGCTTTTTCATACATAATGAGAAATTGATCGGGCCCATCAGTATGAAAATGCGAATTTACAAAAGTCTTAGAACAAACATTGTTCAGAAACATGAGCTGAGTTACCCCACGAGACGTTTTCCGCTATTAACGTTACACGTTGTAGATAAAATGTTCTTTGTTTTTCTCGTAATGTTCGTGAGTCCTATATTGTGACAAATAAACATTCTTTCTTTCTTTCTTATTAATTCGCTTCATATTAGTATTCCTCTTTTACCCAATGAATAAAGTATCGCTATTTATAGCGTTCTACATTATCGCGTTGTTTGGATCACAGCCTCATGATGCAATATCGTGTTGTACTGAATATTAATCGCTAATTGAGTACTGGGATATTGCTATTAACTCGGTGTAGGACTGTGGGTGGAGTTGATTGGACGAGATTATTATGAATACTCACTAGCTTTTACCCGCGGGTTCACTCGCGTTAATTTAGAATTTGACACTCAACTCGGATCGCAAATGTAGCATTGTCATTTTCATAATGAACGTTTTGTTGGTTTTCTCAAGTGCAGTATTTTTTAAGGATGAAATACCTTACGGGTACCATAAGGCTACCTACGAGTAGTTCCATGGGTTTTCGTTCCTACTGCCTTCCTGTCTTCATCAACCCAATAATTATTTATATATTAGTTTTATTTTTACTTTCGTATTGTGTATGTATTGTATTAATTAAGTTATATTGTATTGTATCATAGTATTTTATATGGGCCTTGAAGCCTGAATTAAATAAATAAATAAGGGTTTCTCTGCGATTTTTAGCCGTCAGTGGCGCCACCAGCGTATAGCGTAAAAAACGTTCAAGTGTAGCTTCCAGTGTGTAGTCATATCTGTGGTGTTGTGTATGTAAAGTTAATCATACAGTAAATGACACCATGCGCTGGCAGCGCCATCTGAGAAGAGCTTTGCGTGAAATCTCTCATTGTATCATAATTAAATACTGGTTAATATCTGTTCAAGATGTCAAAGTCAAAGTCAAATCATTTATTCTAATTAGGCCATCGAAGAGGCACTTTTGAAGGTCGTTTTTTAAATTTAAAGGGTATAGGAAGGGATGGGATTGATTCTACACCCATTCGCTAAGGTAGGTTGTATGGAGAAGAATGGGCAAGAAACTCCATACTTAAACTTATGATACTGGAAGCCGAGCCCAACAAAGCTGGGAAAAGACTAACCTTTCAGAACGTAGTATCTTTGATAAACGACTAACATCCACCATTTACTTATTCATAGTCGCCATTTCAATATTTCAGGGCAGAATAACACGAATATGATACGATATTTTTCACCCAAAATTGACACATCCACGATGACTGAAAAGAAAAACGAAACTATCTTGTAATATTGACACCTGTCACCTATCGGTTTCATTATATTGATCCCACGTCTGAAGGCATTATTGTATGATGGTATATTTTTAAAAGTCATAAAATATTATAATGTAGACTTTCAGCTACAGGTGAGGTTACCCACGTATTTATTTATTGAAAAAGTTGTTGCTTAAATTGGTGTGAATTGAAGCTAATAAAACAATTAAGTAAATGTACTTGGCCAAACTAACAGGAAATGCCGTTAATTATATCGACTATAATATATGGTTATACGAACATTTACCGTCGTCTAAATAAAAAAGTGTAATTGCAAAACGACTTTTATATCAGCGTTAAATGCCGTTTTGCAGTTGACAGTTTTTTAGAAGAGTGCTCAACTGCGCAACAGATGTTTAAATGTTTTTTAGTTAGTATAAGAACGAGAAAATTACCGACATTTTCCGTTAGTGTGGAATCCGTATGAGGAATACAGAAGATGGACTGAAAATGCATCCTGATTTCCCACGAGACTACTAGTCCATCATCTGGCTTTCATTTGCAAGACAAAAGAAAATATTTTAAGATTTACGCGCGATACGTGAGACGAATTGCTCGTTTTCATGTTTTTGTAAAGTAAGCGGACTTTGACTTTAACAAAAATAGATTTTTAAAGGCTACTGCTTGTGATAAGTAATTTTTACAAAGACACAACTCTGATTCTCCGGCCACCGTAGGCGCGGGCAACTCGCTGTCCGACCATGGACCATGCCCGGGTCAACGCGACGGCGCGTTGTGATCCACGCGCGCCTCAAAGAGCATCAGTAAGGTGCCCCTCTAGAGGCCCAAACCCTGCCGGGGTCGCGGGACTTATTCCATTACCGTAACCCTGGAACGTAAAGGCTATTAAAGGACACCGTGGATTTTAGTCAGTACAAGTCTGACTGTAAGGGGTGGGAGGACTCATTTTATAATTTTACCACGCTAAAAAAAAGACACACTTCAGATTTTGTGAATTGTGGTTTGTACCCAGCCTTTGCATTTTGTAACTGTACCTACAATCTACATATTTGTTACTGGCTGCTGCCCGCGGCTTCACCCGCTACAACTCGAAAAGTATCCCACAGGAACATAAAATCGGGATAAAAACTATCCTATGTGTTAATCCAGGTTATAAACTATCTGTGTACCAAATTTTAGCTTAATCCGTTCAGTGGTTTTTGCGTGAAAGAGTAACAAACATCCATACATCCAAACTTACAAACTTTCGCCTTTATAATAGTAGTAGGATTACCTATCTAGAGGGCCAAATCTATTTACTTAAGATTTTAAACCTAGTAATTATTTAGGGGGTAGAATTGCCGCGTATAACAAATTGTTAATAGAAATTGTTTAAATAAAATGAATGTTCTTATTTTTGAGTAAAATGAGTGCATAATTCTAACGATAAACATTTTGTATCCTACTTCAATGTCTTCCTTCACCCGGTTTTCCTCAGACATTGAGTTTAATTTTTCATTTCATTGCCTTTACTTGAACACAGGCGCGTAAAGATTTTAAGATGGCTTTCACAGTCCATTTCTTTTTATTGTTGTTACTTTTAGTATAACGTGTTTAGATTAAAGATTTTGTGTTACAGAAATGTGGTATTTTGTTAAATTTCAGTTAAAACAATTTTAAACAGTTATGCATTATCCCTACCGTACGATAGTTATGTCTGTGTTTTATGTGACTTTAATACTTTCTCGTATACCAATTCATTTTTTCTTCGGGTTCTAAGGGTAATTATCCTTATAAATACGTTTTGCTAAATTTTCAAAATTTATCAAATACTAATAGTGGACTAATTAGCCCATGGCCCTAGTTTTGGCCTCGAATAATTCGGTAATTATTGACTTCGTAATATTCGTATAGTAAAAAGTTATTCTCGGGGTTGCGGGACTTACGAATTACCGTGACCCCGTAACGTAAAGGACTATTGAAGGACACCGTGGATTTTTATCAGTAGGTACAAGTCTGACCGTCTCTCCTGCCCTACCCTGGGAGAACTAATTTGATGATTTTACCACGCTAAAAAAAAGTAGTTCATGTTATGAACAGTCTGTGTCCATTTACTAAAATAGAAGAAAATATACTACAGACAGTAGGTAGGTATATTCTGGGCCACATTTCTTTTAAGAAACAATTGACGAAAACCTTTTCTTTTGAAGGTTTTTCCAAACAAAAAATAATGAACGTCCCAATATACCGTGAGCATCCCTGTTCCTTTGATCCAACTACAAATTACTTCGTTCCAGTCAAACAGTTTCCAAATGGATTTTTTCTCCAGTCCTATCCAGTATACACAGACACACGGTTTAAAGAAGACTGGAAGAAATACAAAACCGCTATTCCATTTTGTTCTGTAAATGTGTTTGATTGGACGTGGATAATGAATTTCTTTGGCTCAGATCTGAGGGAAAAAGAAGGCATTCAGCTATTTAAAAAATAATGAATAAAGCTGAATTTACCTAAAATTTTACCTAAGTATTTGACTATTTTAGCCTATAATGTGTAAAAGAGATATCTTTAACTAAATTAATTAATGTTGTTGAAGTTACTTAAATTATTTTTAATTCTTATGATTGTTCTAATTTTAATGTATGTTGAATTGGTGACCTATAAAACATGTATAAATTTGTACGCCAGAAACGGCAGAATATTTTGATCGTAATTAAAAATAACACACATAATAACTTTGTACAATATTCTGACAAATAAATGACTTTTATTCTATTCTATGTAAGGCAGTTACACACCAGTCATTTTAAAGTCATATAACACAAATGTACGAAACAAAAGGATGTACATTTGTGTCTGTAAATCCTCCACACGGCATTCAGATCACGACTGGCGTTAGGAACACATTATGCCAACCGATGCGTCGCTGTTGACTCTAGTCTTCAATAGGAATTGAAATACGACACCGTATCCACACTTTGTTCCCGTTTATATGTGCGATTGTAAGAATAAGTGTTTTTCTCGCTTTGAAGTTATTGTCTTAGATAAAAATGCTGTCGATTTTATTCTGAACGAAAAGTGTTAATGCGATTTTAGATCAACTAAATGTCATTTCCCAGCAACAACAAATTGTGACGCAGGGTGTTGTTATTTTTCAGTTTGACGTACAACTTTTTTTCTTTTTGGATAGCAGTTTCATCAAAGAGTCCTCGCATCCCCTGAAAAGAGCTGAACAGTTGTTGCACTGCGAGTGGTGATTATTGTTTCATCACCATCATCATCATCATCAGCCGGAAGACTGAAGAAGTAAACTAATTTCCAGGTTAAATAAATAAATTAATTTATTAGAATTCTAATCCTACCCATTCATATTGCATAGATTCTATTATATGATATAACATGAATATAATGAAACAGCATCCCTTAACTTAATCACCTTTTCGTAACAAGGGATCAACAAATTACTCGTCAGTTCGCCCCGAAGGTGCAGGGGTGTGTCGTTTGTGTCACAGATGTGCGGAACCCATTTGTCTTGTTGCAAAATTATCAGAGTGATATATTGTGGACACGGCGGCGGCGCTGGCAACTTCAGTCATTAATGTTTAGTTTCCTACATCAAGTAAAAGATGAAAATGTAATGTTCTTTGACAGTTCTTTTTTGTCGGTACTTGCTCTCTCTTGTTCATATACTTATATAAAAATGTATAGACTAAAGTAAATCACAAATAACGGCGAAAACAGAGTTAGTAATCAAAATATAATTTAATATTTGGCTCTTAAAAAATTAAATCGTTTTGTCAATACGGATCTCTATATAATTATATGGATGGTATCTTAATCATATATTTGCGTGTACTTCAAAAAAACACCAAAATATATGAAAAAATTAAATTACACATACAAATAACCAAATAACCCCACGCTAACAATCTCGCGCTAAAAAAATGGGTACAATCACAAACAAAAGTAAAATGTACACCCCTTTCACCCCCTATAATAAAATAGCCTGTAAATGTTTGCAGCACAGCTGCTCCAGAGGGTCGGGTTATCGTGGCAAGTAAACAGAGGAAATGTTCCTTTACAAATAAATGATCAAATAAGTCTGCTAACATGGCTTTTTCTGGCACATTTTACAGTCAAAATGGCTCCATAGAAGGGAATATAGATGTTTTTTTAGGTAGATACGCAAGGTTGTTCAGTTTTTTTTTTTTATCAATTCGAACGATCGCTTATTTTTTACGGCCATTATTCATTCAAATTATGAAAATAAACATAATCTTTGTCCACTCTTTTTAGGGTTCTGTAGTCCCTTATAGTTTCGCCATGTCCGTCCGTCCGTCCGTCTGTCCGCAGTTTAGCTCAGAGACGCACAGTACTAGAGAGCTGTAATTTGGTGTAAATATATAAATTTGTTGTGCCGAAAAAGTGTAAAAAAGTACTTACACGTAAAGTGAGGATTTTTTTTTTCTCACGTGCCCCTTAGTGTGGGGTATCATTAAATAGGTCTTTAAAAAATATTGGGAGTTTCCATTAACAATTTTTTGATAAAAAAATTAGTTTGTGGAATAGTGCTAAATTTTGCTCGACTCGAGTGTCCCCCCCTACCAGCTGTCCCTGAGTGCTGTATACCAGCTAAACGGTTGTGTTTGGGGGTGTGAAAAAATTCACAACAGTAGTATATATAACGAATTTTAAAAGAAAATTATCATGACAAAGTCGGCTTTACAACTTTACGAGTAATAGTCGACCAACTTATAAAATGTACTTGGAAAACATCTTAAACAAAATGTATCGGAGAACATGCTCTTCAACTGCAAATGTAAGTTTGTCAACTTTATTTTTACAGCTTTATTAGGTATGTTTTTACGGTATGTTTTTTGGGGATAGGTAGGTTTTTATCGTCAACTATTTTTAACTAACTTCAAAAAAGGAAGAGGTTCTAAATTCATCGTAATCTTTTTATTTATGTATTTTCCCCGATTTCTCAAAGACTCGTGGACCGATTTTTTTAAATTAAATTCAGTTTAGTTAGTTCGCATAAGTATTTTGATGGGCAACTACGGAACCCTACACTGTGCGTGGCCCGACACGCACTTGGCCGGTTTTTTTTATTTTATAAATGGTTAAGTTCTTTTATCTTCTTTCGTTGATTCATTCCGGAGACAACTTCTAAGGAAACATCGAAATTCAAAACTGTATGAATAAGAATATTTATGAAATGAAGCTGCCTATTAGTATAGCTGTTGGAAACGTGACTGTCGAGTGTGAGGTGATTGGACCAAGAACCAATTCTCAGGTCGGACAAAGTGATATTGGCTTTTTTCTCATAGAATTGTTCAGTCTTGTTGAAGTATTTAGTTGAATAAATTGCTCAGCTTCAATTTGTGCCCGGTTTGTAATAAAAGATTCGTTATGACTCAAACACAGCTTGTGAAAGTAGGTGTACTATCAGGTACACTATACTTTAAAGTTATCATAATAGTTATCAATATGAAATTATCATAATAATAATTATTATGTCCTCACATCCCCATTTCACCCCCGGGGGTGATCACGAATCCTTTTATACCTAACATGGCCATAAATCACCCTTAGTCTAAGGAAAGATCTATATTTCAAGACTATGCTGATAAAGTGCCTAGAATGGTCCTCTTGGTTATGGTATTATGATTACATTCTGGGTAAAAATGGGGTGAAGTTTTCGTTTTAAGTCGAGCGCTCGGGGTGAAGTGAAATGCACTTATTCACGTTAACCTCACTTCGTTTTAAGAGTGATAGCTATTGGCTTGCACAGCATGACGTGGTTTCTATTCCCGTACGGAATAAATAATTATTTATGGTCTAAGTGGCTGAAAATGTTTTGTTGTGAATGTGAAAGTTTGTGAGGATCTAACGTATAAAGTAGCAACCTCCTGTTCGAAGTTCGCTACTTTGCTACACTTCCACGCATAAACTACTGAACGAATTTCAATAAAATTTATAATCTGGATAAACTGGATAATCTGGACAATCTGGATAAATTTTATGTCGGTTGTGAATCCTAATATCACGCGGGCGAAGTAACTTATAAAAAGTTGAGTAGCAAATTTATTGATCGATTTTCCTAGCTTAGCAAAGTATATGTGGACAGGACAGGCATTATCCATCATAACACGATAGCATCAGCACGTACATGGTTATTAGTTTACCAAGTGATGAAAGATACCCCTTACTTTGTAGAAAGGTAATTTAAATGTATTTTGGCGATTAGCAGTACTGAATTAAACACGTTGGTTCTTGGTGTAAAAGTAGCTGTATTATCAGGAACAACATAACATAAAGTTTTACAATGCTTTTGTACAAAGTTCACAAAGTTCTAGCTTTTTGGCGGGGCGTCAAGTGTCAAAACGCCTGTCTTTTCCCGGTGTTGCTACTTCTTATAATTCTTTAGGGTGGTGACACATTTAAGAAATTAAAGGCTTGTCGCCACACCACCCCCCTACGGAGAACATGAAGTTACCTATTAAAAATAACAAAAATCGTCGCAGTCGTTAAATTTAACGCGACGACCGGATCGGGTTGTAACGGGTCTTTTGTCTTGGATGGTAGTATCTGTTGTTAGTGGTGTTAATTTAGCGGCTGATTGGCTCCCAAGTGGGGAGCTACCTGAGGGCGACTCATCTATGGATGGAGGAGGATTTTTGAAGTTGTGTTCGGTGAACGCTGGTTTGACGCGGTCTATGCTCACTACAGCCTTTTTTCCTTTAATGTTTAAGGTAAGAGTCTTACCATCAGCAGCACGCGAGAGTATAGCGTAGGGGCCTATGTAGGGAGGTTGCAATGGGCGTCTAACCGTGTCATCGCGAATAAAAACATGTGAAGCTGCCGACAAAGCCTTCGAAATGAAAAAGGTAGGTTTTGAATGGCGGGAAGCTGGAACTGGTCTGAGAGCGGCCATCTTTCGTCGTAGCCTTATCACCAAATCAGCCGGGTCTTCAGATTGATCTGAGCTAACAGGAGTCAACATCTCCCCGGGCAAACGCAGGGTTTCGCCATAAAGCATTTCTGCAGCGGTAGCTTTAAGGTCTTCCTTAAAAGCTGTTCGCATCCCGAGAAGAACTAAAGGCAGGGCGCGTACCCACGAATCATTATGGCACATGAGGGCAGCTTTTAAATGTCGGTGGAGTCGCTCTATCATGCCGTTTGCACAAGGGTGGTATGCGGTTGTCCTGATACGTTTTGTGGCAAAGGTCTGCATAAGTCGACGAAACAAATCTGACTCGAATTGAGTTCCTTGATCTGTAGTTATCACAGAAGGTACGCCAAAACGAGATACCCACTCTCGGATGAATGTATCAGCCACTTCCTCCGCAGTAATGGAGCGCATGGGCCAGACCTCTGGCCACCTAGAAACCCTATCAATGGCTGTTAAACAGTAGCGAAATTCGTTGCACACAGGAAGAGGTCCCACAATATCCATGTGGACGTGCGCGAATCGCCCAGATGGTTGATCGATGTTGCCTAAGGGAGCAGAATTGTGTCGTGAGATTTTGCTGCGTTGACAAGCCTCGCAAGCTTGAGCCCACCGGCGCGAATCTTTTCTGATGGAAGGCCATACGTAACGGTCAGTAAGAAGACGAGTAGTAGCTCTTACGCCAGGGTGGCTCAGGTTGTGTAGTTTATCGAACGCTGCCCGGCGAAACGAAGGGGTTAAATAGGGACGAGGTTTTCCGGTCGATGTGTCACATTCTACAAAAATGCCGGTCCCCGGGATGTTAATCTTAGTTATATTAAGATTTGAATCTCCTTTGCGCAGGTCAGCGAGTTCCGTATCGGTCTCTTGGGACTTAGAAAGAGCCTCATAGTCATCGTCTACAGAAACTGCTTCAATTCGAGACATTGCGTCAGCAACAATGTTGTCTTGACCTTTTATGTACTGAATGTCAGTTGTAAACTGGCCAATAAACGATAGCTGGTTTAACTGCGATGGTGGAAGCTTTTCCCGGCGCTGCACGAAAGCGTACAGCAACGGCTTGTGGTCGGTGTAGATCGTCACATGTTGGACCTCCAGGATGTAGCGGAAATGCTGTACGCTTTCGTACACCGCTAACAGTTCTCGGTAATACGCAGGCCATTGCGTCTGCTGTGGGGTCAATTTTTTACTGAAGAAAGCCAACGGGCGCCACTGACCACTCACTTGCTGCTGAAGACAAGAACCTACATGGACACTGGAAGCGTCTGTGAATAATCCGAGGGGAGCGTCGTTAACCGGATGTTGTAATAGTGTTGCATTTGAAAGGCTGGTTTTGCACGCTTCAAAATGCTCCAAGAGCTTGGGTGACCATATAAATGGTTTAGCACCTTTGCTGTTGGTCGCAACTACGGCCTCGATCAGCGGAGCCTGAAATTGGGCGGCATGAGGTATGAACCGACGGTAATAATTTAGCATCCCGAGAAAACGGCGCACACCTTGGACTGTTTTCGGAGGTGGGAATTCAAGGAGGGACTGAATTCGATCGTGAGGGGGACGAGTGCCCTCTGGGCTTATGTGAAACCCTAAAAACACGACCTCTTTTACACCCAGAACACACTTAGATGGGTTGATAACAATACCAAAATTTTGCAAGCGCTCGAAGAGAATCCTCAGGTGCTTCCTATGCAGAGCTTCATCTGCTGAAAAGACGAGGATGTCATCCACGTAAGGGAAGACAAAATCGAGACCCCGTGTGACCTCATCAATAAACCTTTGAAATGTTTGGCCAGCATTTCGTAATCCAAAAGTCATAAAAGGGAACTCGAAGAGGCCAAACGGGGTAACGATGGCCGTTTTTGGGATGTCCTCTTCCGCGACCGGTATTTGATGATACGCTTTTACCAGGTCTATGGTGCTGAAAACGTTAGCACCCGAAAGGTTATGCGTAAAATCATTTATGTGCCTAACTGGATACCGGTCGGGAATTGTCCTGGCGTTCAAAGCGCGATAATCTCCACATGGACGCCACGATTGATCTTTTTTAAGGGTCAGGTGTAATGGGGACGACCACGAGCTCTGAGAAGGTCTTGCTGTGCCATTTCGCACCATGTCCTCAAACTCTGTTTTGGCGGCAATCAGCTTCTGCGGGGCCAAACGCCGAGAGCGGCAGGAGATAGGTGGTCCATCTGTAGTCCGTATGTGGTGCACGGTATTATGTTTAATTAATCGTGGCAGTCCAGGTGGTTTGACGATATCTGGGAACTCTGCTAGCACTTGTGCAAAAGAAGAGTTCGAGGAACCAATAGATTTGACACTGGACTGCTCCGTGATAGCGGCGAAAGCCATGGCGTTCAGACCAGTGGTGCCATCAACAATTTTTTTAGAGTGACAGTCTGGCAGTAGATGATAGTGTGCCAAAAAATCTGATCCTATGATTGCTGTACTGACGTCAGCCACTACAAATTGCCAATTGAAATCCCGGCGTAGTCCGATGTCAAGCTTGAGGTTGACAGTCCCGTATGTCTTTATACTGCTGCCGTTAGCGGCGCTAAGCTCCCAGTCGGAGGATTTCCTCTGCCCTCGAAGCCAGCTATACGGATAACAACATAAGTCAGATCCAGTGTCAATAAGGAACTGGTGTTTGGTTTCCTTATCAGTGACAAATAGACGGCGGCCATTGTGTGTAATAGAACAGCAATCAGTGGCCCCCTCTACTGATTGCTGTTGGAGTTTTCCTTCCAGGAGCAAGGCGTAGTGCACCGGGTGGCCTTAGCACCAAACTTTTTGTGGTACCAGCAAAGTTTGGGTTCCGGTGTGCCACTACGGCTTTTGTTGCTTGAAGCAGATCTTGTGCGGGATCGACCACGTTGTTGTGAGACCGTGAGAGCAGCTATCTGATTGGTCAATTGGGTGATGCATTCCTTAAGGCAAGACAATTCATCAGACTCCTTATTCAGGCTATACACTCGTTGGGGGCCCGGTGTCACCTCAATTATTTTGTCAGCTAACTCTGCCAGCTTGTCTGTACTAAGGTCAGCTTGGGCAGCAAGGATAGCTTGTACCTGATTAGGCAGACGACGCATCCACAGTTGACGCAGTATCCCTTCGTCTTTTGACTGGCCAGCTAAGGAACGAAGGCGGCGAAGGAAGGCTGAAGGTTTTTTATCACCTAGCTCTTCCGCACTCAGGAGCCGCTCGACGCGTTGCTGCTCTGATGATGACAACCGACGGATGAGTTCCTCCTTCAGAATTTGGTATTTATTTGTCTCGGGAGGGTTCATAACAATATCCTCGATTTCCCCTACCAATTGTTGGTCAATCATACTAACTATGTGACTGAATTTGGTTATGTCATTATTTATGCCAGCTAAATGGAATTGGGCTTCTGCCTGGGCAAACCATACAGCCGGTCTGTCAGCCCAGAAGGGTGGTAATTTTATGGAAACCTTGCAGACTTGCTCCGTTGCAGTGTATGGTTTGGATTCTTGCTGGGCGTTAAGCTGCTTCTGTAGTGCTGCATTCTTGGCACGCAGGTCATCCAGTTGTGTCTGAAGTTCAGTGTCTGACATGATTCAGAATGTTGACCTACAATATACAGACAAATACTACCACCCACAATATAATTTTGTACCGAGACCGTTCACCACAGGTGGGAGATGTGAAGCGACAGCAAAAAACCCAGGTTATTGAGTTACAATAGTAAGCAGAATTTTTGGTAACAATCCTTAATGTCATAAGAACTTGAACACACATAAGATGTTAAATTTGTATACACCAGAACCCGTAACAATGTTAGAACACACTCCGGCTATTACATAAATAAATGTTTAAATACACATGCAACTGGATTACAATATTTGGAACAGAATTGTTGTGTAAAAGGATTATTAGTATCTGCTTTTTTACACTCAATAATATTAGAATGGCCAGCATAAGGTTGTTATTAATTTTATAGTGTAATGAATATGCAATGCAAAAAAAAATTCAGCAAAAACAAAACAAAAATATTATATCCACTATGCAAATAAGAGTACTTAGTTATTAATTAGGGTCCTTAATTGTTAATAAAAATTATCAACACTTTCCGCATGCTGGCCTCAGGGCCTGTAAGTTATGCAGATGTTGGATGCAAAAAATGATAAAGTCTACTTGCGTGTCTGGAACGGCACTTATCGATGATGACTCGATGAGCAGTTTTCTTGTCACTACAGCGCAACAGGGAAAATATTGTTTCGACAATTTGATCGCTGCACTTTTATCACACTCGCGTACACAAAATATGCGCTTCCAGTACTGAATCGGCTGCCAATTGCCGATGTTGGACAGTTCGAAGGTTGCACGCCTCTACAACCGGGTTCCGGAGATGAAATCCAGAAGTGCAGGTTCCGACGTGTTTCTGATTTGATCTTCGATACTCGATGTCTTGATTTACGGTACAGCAGTGCCGGTTTAGTGCCGCTTTGCAACGGCAGTTTGTTGTAAGCTGGACTAGAGGAGATCTAGCGAGACGCCGCCGCGCCGGTGATCGCTGGCCAGCTGCTTCGGCACGTTGTTTTCCGACTTCGGGGTCACCACTTTGGCGATTAGCAGTACTGAATTAAACACGTTGGTTCTTGGTGTAAAAGTAGCTGTATTATCAGGAACAACATAACATAAAGTTTTACAATGCTTTTGTACAAAGTTCACAAAGTTCTAGCTTTTTGGCGGGGCGTCAAGTGTCAAAACGCCTGTCTTTTCCCGGTGTTGCTACTTCTTATAATTCTTTAGGGTGGTGACACATTTAAGAAATTAAAGGCTTGTCGCCACAGTATAATAATTTGTATTTTTAAGGTTCCGTGATCAAAACGAAACCCGCACTGTCTTACTAAAAATGGTTAAACATCTGTTGAACACTTGCCTAAAAAAAGTGTAACTGCAAAACGCTTAAAGACGCTTAAAGGTGAACGCAGACCTAGCCGCACCGCAGTCTCCGCAGTCCCCACAGTCATCGTTTTCTTACCGCTTCTGCGACTACTGCGGGTAAGTGTACGAGGTTTCATAGAACTTCATACAAAGAATTCGTAATGCGGGGACTGCGGAGACTGCGGTGCGGCTAGGTCTGCGTTCACCTTAAATCAACGTTAAATGCCGTTTGGCAGTTGACACTTCTTTTTATACAAGAGTTTAACCGATGTTTATCTTTTTTTGTGGTAAAAGGGTTATAGTTCCGCCACTACCCTTTGCCTGTCTTGTCTTACGTGGCAGAGATCTTGGGAATGAAAAGCGAAAATATTAATCATTTCGACAAAGTGGTAAAATATTAAAATTAAATACTAAGAAAGAAAAAAATTGGATAGCTTCTCTATACGTACTTAGTAGGTTTTTATTAAAAGTTGGCAGCGTAGGTGTGAAATAAATTAATAAAATTCTTAACTTATGAATTGCTAAGACTAATTTTCTACTTCAAGAGGTTTTGAGAGTTTTTCTCAGCAGGCGTAATTAAATTTTATAGGCCCGTTTGACGTTTTTCTCTAAATTCTTTACTCGGGTTATTTTTGCAAGAAATTAGTTTCCATGGACACCATTTTGCTCTTTATGTTTTGTACAATAAATAGATAAAGTTAAATGGCTCCTAATTATTTGGGATCACCAGCTAGACATCTTTTACATCTACGTTATATAATTTATAGTTCCACGGCTCTATTATGAGAATTAAAATATTTACATAGAGAAAGTACACAACAGTTTTTGAGAAAGAATGTATAATTTGTCCACATTTTATTTTTGCCGCCGTACTTGCATTTAAAAATTGCACAATTTTTTTTTTTACGTATTTGCATTTCAAAATTGCACAATTTTTCAGACAAAGTTATCACGTACGGTTTTATTCTGCACCTTCATATATTACTATGTATAACAGCGAATTTAAAAAAGAAAAAGAAAATATTGCTCCGGATGAAACTAATAATATAGGTACCTACGAAGCAAATGTTGCCGTCCCACTGTTGGGACTCAAGCAGAAAAGGCGGGTGCCACACTTGCCCAAGGCGGGTTGTTGACTTCAGATTAGGATTGAAAAACTTGCCTGATTTCCTCACGATATTCTTCATCACCATGTCTGCGGTGGCTTAAATGGCCAAATGCCTGCTGGGGTCGCGGGTTTTTTTTTTTTAACCCAGGATACCGTGGCCCCGGAATGTAAAGGGCATCCGAAGGAACACGGGTGTACTTTAGTCTGACAGTCCCTTCCGTCCCACCCAGGGCGGGAGGACTCTTTTGATGATTTTACCACCTTAAAAAAAAAGCCACAGTTGGCTAAAAAGATGAAAGATAATAAACTTTTTGCTGCACCTCCTTGAAAATAAACGACACAATCATCCTTCCATACATTGTTAAAGGTAAGGGACCTAAAGACCAAACATTACGTTTTAGTTCTCGTAATAAAAAGTTTATTTAACACTTCCCCTCTAAGTTTAGCAACGAAGAGGCCCTCAATCTCTACAACATTGTTTACTCATTATAAACAGCTCTTCGAAGCTGTAAAGTTGGACTGGAACTAGTTCCACTACATTATCAGGTTCAAGTGTTCGAAAATCGCTTTGGACTCTCTCGAACTCGCCGCGAACTTAGGGTGCTGTAACAGTGGTGATTTGGGAGCGTGTTTTAATACAGTCGAATGGTGTTATATGCTCGAAGAGAACGCACACGAGTTGTGATCAAAGCTAGCGCGTTAGCAAAATGGAATCGATTGACGTGAGTTTCAAGGGACTAGACGCTCGCTTCATGAACTTTTTTTTAGCGTGGTAAAATCATCAATTGAGCCCTTTCTCACCCAACTCAGGGTGGGAGGGACTGTCAAATTTGTACTCAACTGACTAAAATCCATGGTGGCCTTCATACGTTCCCGGGTCACAGTAATGTTTCGTGTCCTTGGGAGATGTGACTTGAGCGCTCTACTAATTTCTCATTCATGTCTCCCGCTAGACACGATGTAGAGACTCGAGGAATGCTCTACTCAACTTCTTTCATTTGTTTCCTTCGCAGTCACGTCGCAATGTATGCTATCCTAGTACTTTTCATGGTACGTCTTTCAGTTAACTTTCCCAAAATGATTAAAAAACATAAAACCCAGTTACTTTAATGTCATACTATTATATGTCATACTGTCATCACTAAAAGCTACCGTAAGTGCTCTAGTGGGAACAGTACCCTTAGCACGAATTTTCAGTATTTGAGACGTAAAGTAAACTGGAACTTTGACAATTTCAATTTTTTCATACAAAAACGCTGTAAATACTAAAGACGTTGTAAAGTTTAGACTACTTAAGTACTTAAGTTTAGACTGGCCTGTTGGTCTAGTGGTTAGTGACCCTGACTGCTATGCTGGAGGTCGTGGGTTCGATTCCCACCCAGGACAAATGTTTGTGTGATGAGCACGATCATTTGTTCTGCGTCTGGGTGTAACTTATCTATATTAAGTATGTATTTACAAATTATATATAAGTATATTTATCAGTTGCCTAGTACCCATAACACAAGCTTTGCTTAGCTTGGGACTAGATGGCGTTGTGTGATAGTTGTGGTATATTATTATTATTATTTGAAATGCTTTGTAACATCTCGGGATCATGGGATCCCGGACTTTTGAAAGGCGTGCCAGGAGCCGAAGCCATCTTGCAGAGGCCCATTACGCAATTTTAAATGTAATGAGGCTCCAACCGACGGTTATCCCTGTATGTACTATGTCAGTAAATCCAAGGACAACCCCCGGTTGGAGTTGGACTATTGCGGAATATGGAAACAAAAGACAGGGTTATGGCGTTTGGTGGGTTTGGTGGACTGGTTTTATTATTATTATCTTTATTTATTTTTACACTTATTAATTAAATTTTTAAATATTTTTATAAAAAACAAACTAAAAACATTTAAAAATATAAAAAATAGCAGTCCACCAGCGTCGGGAACAGGGTCCGGGCCGCCGGTGGTCAGGGCTCTTGAGAGAGGAACCTCCTAACAATACGCGCCGTGTCCAAGAGTACTGCCTTCTGAATCAAGCGCTTGATCCAGCTACCCAGCGAAAGCCTCCTCAGGTGTTGTTCGAGGCTCTTATTATTATTATTCATCATCATCATATCAGCCGTAAGACGTCCACTGCTGAACATAGGCCTCCCCTTTGGACTTCCAGTAGGACCGGTTGTAACTGCCCACCTAGTGGGTGGACGTACTACGCTGCGCTTGCCGGTGCGTGGTCTCCATTCGATTATGGGCAAACCCCCCCCCTTTAAAAATTATTATTATTATTATAAAGTTATTATTATAAAGTTAAACGAGTGAAAATTCGTGCTAAGGGTACTGATTTGGATTTCTCATACCTATCTATTTGTCTCCGATTAAGTAACACGTAAAAATATTAAAATGTGCTCAAACTGGAATACAATCGTTGCTCGAAACATTATTGGTATAAAAATTGTTGCTGAAACGTGAATTCCTCGTGTTTACGGTAAGTACGGCAATGTAGCGATGAACGCGGCTGAGCGATTGGATTGTTACTTTACGTGTCAGATTTTTCGCACGGAATAAATATTCGTTCTTCCTGGTCTGGGGCTGTAGTCTCGACATACATAGCGATTGTTTAGCGTCAAAAATCGGTCGCTAAGTCCTAACGATCCGATCGTATCAATTTTTGGTAGTCTCTACTGCAAAACTAGCGAGTGTCATCGTTAACTTTGTGAACATTTTTGACAGCCCGCTAAGTGACAGTTACAATCGATACGGCGGGCGGTAGTCTCAACATACATAGCGATCGATTTAGCGATTGTAACGATTTTTGGTAGTCTCTACTGCCAAAACTAACGAGTGTCATCGCAAACTTTGCGAGGATTATCGGTAAGATAGCGATTTATCGTAAAGTAATGTCAATTTCTTTGCGACCGTTTTTGACAGCACGCTAAGTGGTAGCTACGATCGCTACCATTGCTTTATTGTGTTCTGACATTACAAAAATATTGAATCAATAGTATTTAAATAATAATGGCTGTAGAATATTCAGCGCTGGACTTAGTTGTGCTCGAGAACAGACGCGATGTGCTAATGCGGGGTCGGAAAATACCACGAACCAGCGAGAAAACGAAAATCCCTTTGATTTGGAGGATGGACAATTTCTTTACTATACATAGAATATCAAACGCCTGTTTCACGGGCTCCTTAGTGAATTAACTGATGTGCAGTGCTCCATAATATAGATTACAGGGACTAAGGATTTAACAAGAACACCACATACGTGAAGCATGCAAGCTGTAAGTTGACCTTCCGTTCTTTAAGATCTAAAATATGCTTTTTAAAAAAAGATGTACCTTTTTACATACGAGTAATTATTTAATATATTACAGGAGTTTGGCCCTAATCTTAATATTTTAAAATATTAATTCTCGATGACCAGGAGCGAGCTAACATGTGGGAAAATTGACTATTTGCTCAACAATGAAGCGGCAGTTGCTTGAAAAGTAATAATAAATGAGCATAACAATCTGTTTGGAAGAACTTGCCCATTAGATTTCCCAAATTTCTTTATAAGCTGCTGCTCAGCCAGGAACTTCATAGAATAAAATAATATGCTTCGGTGTGCTAAAAGTTGTATGTATTTGTTAATCCCACCAACGCAAACTGATATACAAACCGTAACTATATTGCTGGCTTATCCAGAAACCAGAGTCCACCACATGTGTCGGTGGACAATGGTAAAGTCCATGATGACGAGTAATTTTTCAACTGATTTGTTTTGTAATTTTACTATAATTTAATAGATACGTGCACCTACCTAACACTATTTTGTGAATATTCATGAAACATTTTGTCATGCAGGCTCTGGACTCGGAGTTGATGAAGAGCGCATTAGAAGAAGACTCATTAATACTAGTTCTCCATAATTATGTAGATTTTTCATTTAATATACGTACTCCTCTGTGTTCTCTGATCAAATAAAAACATGGAAAATCATTTATTATTTTTATTTACACAATAATTGTGATAGATTATTAGCAATCGCGTCAGCTATTTTGCTTGCAGCCGGCGCAAATAGCAGCGACGTCGACGGCTTGTACGTTGGTTGCCTCAGACTGCAATTCGGCAGCGTTCGCTTGCCCCAAAAGTCCATCAATTTAAGCAGATGTTACACGTGGCGTAGGTTTACAACACCTGAAACATAAAAATATTCATTAAACACAAATTCTCAGGCAAAGAAAGAACTCAAACAAAGAACTCCGTCTATGAATGAACTTAAAAGATAAAGGTATATACGGCTAGTACCTAAAGTAATACATATAGTAATGGAAGGAGGCCCGTTAAGCTAGAATTGCATAAGGCATCAAGTAGTCTTAATCCGGAACTGCACAGAATACTTCGGATGTGGAATTAAAGTATTCAATTTAGTACCAAAAATAGGAATAAAAAATTGTCGTTGTAGGTTGTACTAACCTGCCGCTCATGCTGCTTCCTCACGGCGGGCCTGCGCCTATATCCGCCTGTATCGCCGTACATGGAAATACCGTTTTATTTACGTTATTTTAAATTTTCGAAACTTTGTTTTTGTACAAAAAAACATGACATTGACAGTTTGCCTGTTTGACATGTTGAACGTCTAGGTGTTGCAAGGAAGCAAACCAATGAGTTCTTTGTTATGAGTATTCTTAAAAACGGTATGCGATACTTACACATTTCGATGAATTTCATCGAAATGTGTAAGTATCATCAATTGTTAACTTATTAAGGTTTACCTTTTTTCTGCACAACTTTCAAAGAAAATTATTTTTTGTGAATATCTTATGTATAAATTTTCCCTAAAATAAAAAGTTTTTTTGCGACTGCCAATGTTTTACCGCACAAATGGCAGAAAAACCTAGAAGCCATGCCAAAAATACTATTAATTTACCGTACTATGAATAAAATTTTCGTTAACTTAGCGAAATCGCAAAGTCATCATAATTACCGACTTTCCTCGCTATCTCGGATGTAGAGACTTGCATTTATTGTGACAGTCGTTACTGCATGCGATTTTTATCGTTAATATTTAGTAATCGCTACATAGAACCGCCATGTTTGTTGAGACTGCGGGCCATTGCTTTATTTATTTGTTTATTTTACATTACTAATATTTAGCAAGGGACTTAGTTATGCTCGAGAACAGACGCGATGTGTTATTACGGCGGTAAGCAGCACGAAACCGGCGAGAAAACGTAATTCTCTTGGATCTGGAGGATGGCCTATTTCTTATTATAAATAAAATATCAAAGGACATGTTTCACGAGCTCCTTAGTGAACATGACAATCTGCCTAGAAGAGGTTGCGCATTAGACTTCTAGGTGATGATGGATATCCTCTAGAACCCTGGTTGAATGACTCCCTTAACATCGACGCCCTGGCACACCGGAGTATAAATATATCAAAACACACTGCTTAGCTGCTGCACTGCTGCCGGGAACATGAGCCGTATTCGTTGTATTTAATCCTCGTATACAGTCCCGAAGATGAGGATTAAATATACAACGTGTATGCGCAAAACCTCTCGTGGGGTAACTCAGCCCATGTTACTGAACATTGCTTGTTCTAAGACAATGTTTTTCACACTGATGGGTTTGATTAAGTTCTCATTTTGTATGAAATACATTTATTTTTTTGCTAATTTCCTACAGTCTTGTCTTAGTCTTATAGGAAAGAGCGCATAAAAAGAAGATTCGTTAATACTAGTTTTACATAATTAAATAATTTCATTTTATTTACTCTATTTTGAAATAAAAAACAAAGTAATATCATTTATTATTTTTATTTACACAATTAGCAATCGCAGCTATTTTTCTTGCAACCTGCCCATTCTTGCTATTAAGCGGCGATGGACGCCTCGGCTTGTACCTGGGTTGCCTTAGCCTTTATAGGTATTGGCTTGCGCCAAAAGTGCATACATTTGAGCAGATGTAACACGTGGCGTACATTTACACCTGAAACATTAAAATATGAATCATAATAAACACAAAATCAGTTCCGGTTATCACGTCTCAGGGGGCACCATAAATAGGTCCGAAAATTTATTTGCTGGTACACGAAAGACTGCTTGAAATTGACTGGTAGACGATGAATGAACATAAAAGATAAACATAAATATCCCAAGGTTAAGTGTAGAAAACATTAGTGTAAATAATACCCCTACCGGCCCGTGGACTTACATGACTTAGGTAGAGCATCAATATAATATAAAATCAGTGTTAATCGGACACTGCACAGAATACTTCGGATGTATACAAAGTATTTAATTTAGAACAAAAAATACGGATTGAAATAGTCGTTGTAGGTTGTATAATTACCTGACGCTCACGCTGCTGGGACACGGCGGGACTGCGCCTGTGTCGCTGGCCATGGAAACACCGTTTTATTTCCGTTATTTTAAATATAATATGATGTGCGAAACACGAAACAATGTTTTTGCACAAATTAACTTAACAATGACAGTTTGCCTGTTTGACGTGATGAACGTCTAGGTGTTGCAAGGAAGCAAACTAATAAGTTCTTGGTAGAATATTCTTTAAAAACGGCATACGAATCTCACAGATATTGATCAAATAAAGTATTAACATCACAAGGTTTACTTTTTTCTGCACAACTTTCTAAGGTAAATATATTTTTGAGAATATCTTTTCTATCAATTTTCCTTACAAATAAATGTTTTCAACTGCCAATATTTTACAGCATTAGGCCTCTTGTACACAGTACAGTCATGAACAATAACATGCGCACCTTCGGTAGAACAAGGGCACAATTGTCAAAAATTGCAAAAATGAGTTAAGTATACAGAAATGCCTTAAAAATGCTATTTGAACTGGAGGAACAAAGACAGTCATTTAATTCCTTTAAAAATCCGCTAGGCGAAAATAGTGGCTTTGTCTTATTGGTGCCTTTTTACTGCTCTCTTGGCTGGACATAGTCTCATTGGTCAGTTGCGCCGTCGGCGGGGAGAGAGGCAGTCGTCACTTGGACCGCTAACGTCGTAAAGGTAAATATGCCCTTTTAATTTTTTGGTTTCTGGAGCGACAATGCCACATCTATTACACTTATGCCTAATTTATAATTTTAAAATTGGAAGGACAAAGTCGTTCAGACAGTTATGCCCTTGTCCGCTCAAGATTTGTTTTATTCCTTGGTCTTAAAAGTAAATGTGTTTTTGTCATTCCAATTGTTATAATTCATACTGAACAATATAGGTAGGTATAATGTAAATAATTATTTCTACTTGTTTCAGATTCGTTTTTGGAATGTATTATTATGCTGTCAACACATTGCCTATAAAGTCAATAACACACAAATTCCTTATTAGGGGTCATACCCAGAATAAAGCTGATGCCGTCCATTCTGTAATAGAAAAAAACGTTAAGCGAGCTAAAAAGGCTGGACCTATATACACTCCAGCAGAATACATCAGTCTTATTAAAAATGCTAAGAAAAAGGGTGTTCAATTTACCGTTAAAGAAATGAATTTTGATTCTTTCATTGATATGAAGCTGTTATCTGAAGATATTAATTTGAATGTAAACAAGGATGTTGAAGGAAATACTTTTAAAATATTGGATACGAAAGCGATCAAATTTATGAAAGATTCAGAGATATACCAATTTAAGTGCAGCTACAAAACCGACGATTGGACAGCAGCGAGAATTGGAACAGGTCGTATCGGTAATAAAAAAAGTGTGAAAGATGTCACACTAAACCAGCTCTATAAGGAAAAGTTACCAATTCCTCACAGAAAAAAAGAAGACATTCGTCAATTGATATCCTCAAATATAGTTCCTAAGTTCTATGAACAATATTTTAACAACCTTTTTTAAGAAAAGGAGAGAGAGCTAGAACTGATTCGTTAGTAAGAAAAAAATAATTGTTACAAAGATATTTTTATATTTTTTAATTAATATTTTTTGAAGTGTGATTCTAAAGAATTTCATTTGCATAACAGTGAATCTTGTTAAAAATAATGTCACTGTTATTTTTGTTATCTTCTATAATTCTATTTTCATTGTGATTCCAAAGAGACACAAACGTGAGATTATTGACGACTGATTAGTAAGACTATAATGATAGTTTAAGTATTATATTTCGTGAAAGTTACTACATTTTTTTACTTTATAAGAAAACAAAAAGTTTATACGGAAAAACAAGGTATTTTTATTCGAAAATCATCCTAAATTAAAGCTCAAATTTAGTCCTAATTACAAAATAATATACATTTTGGTAGAACAAGGGCACAAATGTATCCCTTCCTTAAAATTAAAATTAATTGAAAAAAAACTAAAAGTTCTTAATTCTTGTTAACTATACGCCTAAAAAGGATATAGTATATAGTTTATATCATGCAAAGAAGAAAAACTTTCGAGCAATATTAACAGAGCAAGACCTCACTGAATGCAATAAATATCTTAAAATAGCTCTCCTGTAAAATAGCAAAAACTGCAATTATGCCCTTGTTCTACCGAAGGTGCGATGTGTACACTTAACAAAATTGAAACGCAATTAACTCGTGAAATACTGGTTTCCGCTTTGAAATAAGACATAAATTTCGTAATAGTATGTGTGAGCGAATCTCTCACCATTTATTCTTATTATTGGGTACGCTAGGTATGCTGCACAATTATTTTAAATCAAACGCATATTTTTCCCGACATCTTTTTTATTGAGTTTTTTATAACTGACTTGACACTTTTCAAAAATATTGTAAAGCCTAGGATACACATTCGTTCCAGAACATTATGGATTCCAAAAGAGAAGTCTAACGAAAAGGCAAAAGTTTTATCAATGTAGCACAAAATCGCTTTTGAATACTGCGTAGTGTTTACATACTATTGCTCGTGACCGTACGTTTTTCGGCCATGAAAATCTACGATTAATTCGCCGTGTGTAGGCATGGTCATCAGTGTTGTATGGAACACAATGGGAGCTTGTAGACCGTGCCTATACGGTGTAATAACCAATGAGTAATAACCGTATATCTTCACGGCCGAAAAACGTACCGTGTACATGTACAAGCTCCCATTGTGTTCCATACAACACTGATGACCGTGCCTGCACACGGCGAATTAACAGTAGATTTTCACGGCTAAAAAATGTACTGTGTACACACGGCTACGCATCAAGCTATACAAAACCAATTAATTATGGTCTCGCTTGTATGGTCTTTCCGTAAATTTAACGATCAGCTTATACTGGTTTTGTATAGCTTGATGAACAAGAGGCATTAGTGCACATACATACCTGCATAAGGCCTCTTGTACCTGTCACGGTTTTTCAAAAACGTGAGAGCTTGTATATGACACGGCAAAACCAAAAAGACATCGGCCAAGTGCGGCTCAGTGGAGGTGTGCTGGACACGCATGAATTTTCATACGAAGGAGAAGATTATATCGTTGCATATTACATAATATTATAGGAAAGGCTTTGGATGGATCCGATTTTAGAAAAAGCTTCTAAAAAGGGAGGAATACGGCGCATTTTATACACTTTTCAATCATATTTAAGCCGCATATTTTGTTATCATCGATAGCCTTATCCCATATTATAGGCCTTTCTTGAATCAATGTAATTAACATTTCTTGATTTATTCTCATTTTATGACATAATCGGGAATCAGCGTATGTAAACCGTCACGAAACCGTGCGTAGATCCAGCGCCGTCTACTACATACTCCCATAGACTGCCATACAACACTGTTGAAAATCACGCCGTGCGTAGACGCGGCAAGCCGAGGGGCAGACACGGCGCATATTGCGGCGGCGCCGTGCCGTGGCTCTGCCGTGCACGTCTACAAGCTCCTATTGCGTTCCATACAACACTGATGACCGTGCCTACACACGGCCGAAAACCGTACTGTAGCTTTTGTGCCACAAGAGGCCTTGTGGCACAAAAGCCTAGAATCCATGTCAAAAACATGATTAGTTTACCATACTATGAATACGATTTTCGTAAGCATAGTGACAGTCGCAAAGTCAAAATAATTAGCGACTTAGGGTGCTTGTATACGGCGCATGTAACCCGCGCAAGTAAAAGAGCGGGTTTGCGGTTTACCCGCGCGAGTAACACGCGCAAGCTACTTGATCAAGTTACCCGCGGGGTGCTTGTACACGGCGCATGTAACTCGAGCAAGTAAAGGAGCGGGTCTGCTGTTTACCCGCGCGAGTAACATGCGCAAGCTACTTGATCAAGCTACCCGCGGGGTGCGTTTACACGGCGCATGTAGCTTGAGCATGTTGAGGCACTTACGCGGATTACATGCGCCGTGTACGCAAGCACCCTTATGTCGCTATCTCGGATGCTAGAATTTGACAGTCGTTACGGCATGCGAATTTTTTCGTTAATATTTAGCGTTTGCGTCGTATCGATTGAATCGCTATCTATGTCGAGACTGCAGGCCCTGGATGTATGTGCATGTCGCAGGGAAATGAGGATGTAAGGGATTTCACTAAATCCTTAGGGATATCACGAATTCCCCGAAGATGTGGAATTTTCTTGTCTATTACGTCTTCTTACTAAAAGTATCTAGTGAAATGACATAATGCTAATATAAAATCATCCTCGTTTCCCTGCCACATGTACACAGTTTAAACAATGATTCTTTTACGTCTGTTCAATTCGAAAAGAAAAATAGGTACAATAAAAATAATAGAACACATGGTTCTCTTGAGCATACATCTTGTGGAAGTTGTCATACAAAGAGTAAACAAGCAAGAGAATAAAACTACTTTGCTTTGCGTATCTCTAGAAACCTGCTAGCAAATAGCCAGTATGAAAACGCTCTTAAACTAGCTAACAATATTATCTAGCTTTCATTACGACTCGGTCGGCGAAGCTAGACTTCACATTGACTTGCAAATGTGTTGTCGCACCGCCATTCTCGACGGAATGGGCTGAATAATACCAATTGTTGTATCTCTTTTTCAAGAGATTATCGCTAGGGATTTCTTCGTGTTATCGGTGCCGAAAGCTTGGCGGACAATCTTGTCATTTACTTGCTGGATTGGACTCGAAAGGAATATAAAAGTGCGTGAATATTGAAGCGAGAGAAAAACTTCCGGGTTTTTTTTTCAGTTGTTTTCGTAAACAAACCTGTTAAATATTTAATTGAATGGACACTACAAATGCCTTGTTTGCTTGTATAAATGTAGATGAGTTTATCACTTTTCAGGCTTATAACATAAGGTTTAAGGTGGATAATTATCAACTTGATGCAGTATTTACTCACAGTGTGGCATAATTTTCAAAAATAAAGTCATAAAACTTTTATTTTTCATTCACAGTTTTTCCCTGCATTCAGTAAAACAAAGAAATTTAATTTCTTAAATTCTTAACAGGTTTTATAAGCTCCGTTTTTCTTCTACACTTCCGAGCACTTGATTAGCAATTGCTTGAGTACTATATTGTTGGTTTTTATTTTTCTTAATAGTGGATTTTTTTCATAAACAATGGATGCCCACGGGAGCTAGTATTTTTAGTAAAAACCTGGATTTTGTTTTGAAGAACTTTCTTTCACAATATGCAGGTGGCGTAATTTTGAGGGCTCGGTCTTCAAGGTTCGCATCGCTAAATGACTTAGGAGCTGTTACAACTTGAACCCTTGCGGGGTCGATACCGGGTAACATGTGGTCAAAACTTATGCAATAACGTGTAATCAGGTCAGACTGGGTTGCCGTCAGTTCCGTATGTACAAGTGTGTAGATAAGTGATAGCAATCTAAACTAGTTTATAACTTGAAATAGGTGCAGTTATGTTGTTAGAGACAGCTTAAAGTGTTCGACAAAGTCTAGGCTGCTAAAAGATTTTCGTCTTTATTCTTTTTAAAGAAAAGGAATTGTTTTTTGGTTTCTTATTTTTGGGATCAGGGGCCTTACCACGAGCTCTTAACGCGATCCAGTTTAGGCTGTGGGAAAGAGACAGAGCTATACAAGTCGTCTAGCGCCATCTCTTTCCCACAGCCTAGAGACTCACGATTTAAGAGTTCATGGTAGGCCCCCTGACGTTGCTGGTATAAATATGAGGATATAAGAACAGCCTTAACGAAGATGAGAGGCACTTGTGCTTCTCAACATGCAATATAGTTGATGTGAAATATCTTATGCAGCGGGTCAACCCATGATGTAGCCACGCAGTAAATAGCAGAGACGTTTCTCAGAATATTTTTTGCGCAATTTCATGTGCAGAATTGTGTCTTCATAAATATTACGACCTTATTTTTACATTGTATCTTTCACCATTATCATTACTTAAATGTAGGGTCTTATTAATTCTAATATAGCACCAAAATTAGATTGCTCTTCACATTCGTTTTCTTATTTACACAGTTCGTCATAAAAAAAACATTCTCCTGTTATTATTATTTGTATATTTAGGACTACAGCTTGGCAAAAAACAGTAGAAAACCGGATGTCGCCACTGTGCTTTCGTTACCAGCAATTTGAATGACTTTTTTCACTTATTACGTTAGTTTTATGGGACAATAATAAATCTAACAAACCTGCGTTCTTTGTTTACATCCAAGATTTTAAAACGTTGTCAGATACAAAAAGATTGGTTCCGTTTCAATCCGTTCTGGCCAAGCTGTATATATGCTTTAGCTATTTGTGAATTGTGAGCTTTCGTGTCGAGTTGTCGAAACACAAAAAACGTTCGATGGATCTATATGAAACACAGATAGTATACCTACATCCTGGATATCTGGCAAAAGCGAATGCCGTAAGATCAAAGCATTCGCTATAGAGGCAGTATACACACATCTAGTTTTCATGTTTTCTCTCAATTGCATATAATGGCCAACCGCATACCTAAACAAAAAAAGAAAAGGCATTGTTTTTATGAAATCCGTAAAATGACGAAATTTATGTCCATTTACGAAGTCCTTCAAGTAAATCAATTCAAGAATTTTATACAGGACGGTGCCTCCACAATATTTATATGGGTTGGATCTACGACCCAAAAGAATTTTGTTTGCCCCTGTTTTGGCGATGGGGCATTAAATATTTATGATCTTTTACTCTCAGATCAAATAAATAGGCAGATAGAGCGCTCAGAACTCGCGAGTGCGTCCACCAAAGTTAATACAAAATCAAAATCGAACACAAAGTCGCGACAGTGCCAAGCTACGCGTCGTACCAAGCTGCGCGTCGTTGTTGTTTTTTTCCAAAATATACCGTCTCGTGTCTATAACCATCGTAAAAGTTGTTCGTAATAACAAAGAAGACATTATGGAATGTAATTCTATTTGATTTTGTACTAACTTTGGTGGAGACACTCGTGTGCTCTGAGCGTTCTATCTGCCTATTTCTTTGATCAGAGCTTTTACTATAAGCTTCACAGAAAAGCAACCCCCTTCAGTAGTCATGTCACTGCCAAAGGGGGTAAGATATAATAATAAGGGGTAAGTAATCTGACAAAGAGCAAAGAGCAGTGGTGGCCCAGTGGTATCGGTCCCGACTTACGAGTTGTAGGTCGTGGGTTCGAACCCCGCTGGCGTATTAATTTGTGTAATTTATTTCATCACCACTGCTCTCAAAACGGTGAAGGAAAACATCGTGAGGAAACCGGTATGTCCTAGAACCAAAAATTCAAAGACATGTACCAATACGCACTGGGCCCGCGCCCGCGTGGTGGATTATGGCCCGATCCCTTTCACAGAGAGGAGGCCTGTGTCCCAGCAGTGGGAATATTATAGGCTGATGATGAATCTGACGACACGGTTGGCGCAGTGGCTGATCGTCAGCTGTGCAGCGTGTCGCGGGTTCGATCTCCGCACGGTACAAATATTTCTACAATCTGTAAGTAGTTGTTTCGGGTTTGGGTGTTTTTGTATGTGATTTTCTATGTTTGTAAATGCCCTCACGATACAAGAGAAATTCTTAGTATGAGACATTGTTTTTTATAAAAAAAAGAAAAAAAAAGTAAATGATAATTTCTTCCCAATCGAATTATCGTGGTGCTTGAGTATAACATCGTTCACAATATTCAAAATTTCACGTATCTGTCGTAGCAATTTGGAAATTTTCACTTCTACATATAATTTCTGAAAAACAAAGACTGACTTAGTGTAGTTTCCACAAGGATGAGTAAAGAAAAGTAGGGCAAGCGCCTGCAGGCATCTTTAACATTTAAGGCAACAATAAATATTTCCTAGGCCATATTTTTACTGCTATGCCTCCCGAATTTATGTATTTTGATTAAGGGCCTAGCCCGCAGCAGTTTAACTCAGCCTTTTGAGGCAGTGAAGCAGCCATTTTATTTTTCGGTAAGTTGCTCTCACAAAATGGCGAATAAAAAATAATTTAGAATTTTCGTGAAATTGCTGTTAGAGTGAGTTATGAGGTCATACCCTTAGGGTTTTAGTAAAGAGTTGTTTATTTAAAATTTGACATTACTGCGACTGTTTTTTTTTTCTGTTACAGGCTAATTTACTGTGGGGCCGCGCGGCTGCCAGCTGTATGCTAATAATATAATAATATAATGTGGCTACAAATATTGTTTATTTGGTTTTGTATTATATTCCTAAAACGGTATTATTTTGATCAAAACCGCGTTTATAAGTCACTCAACTAAAAGTAAATAAGAATTAGCTTCATAATTTTAGTTCATATCAAAACTTCTCGCTTCGACCAAATAGACAGTTACGCTCAAAATATTCTGCAAACGTTAAAGTTCACTCGTTTACACCAGTTCAGGAGCACGTCCTATTAATTTGGAGCACAAATATCGAATGCGCCACCTCTGCGATACTTTTAGGGTTCCGTAAATGTAGGACGTGTCTGTATTACCTAAGTATTTCATTAATAAGCCCAACTTTGCCTGTCCACTGTCTGTCTACCACGTGCACTACTACAACGAAATCGTGAACAAAATTATAAGCTGTCCTTTATAAAACTTGATCTGACTGTTACGACACAAAATGTGTGCCTTCAGTATTTTTAGAACTGCCACTGTACGCAAAAAGGCACATCTGCCGAAATAATTTAATAAGTATAAGGTTTAGTAAGAGTAAACAGAAAAGACGCATTACGTAAGGTTCGTTTTTTCCCCATTCTCTTGCCCCAGCTGCGTTTCTTTTACTTTCAACTGTTAAAATACTAGTCAGCTGTCAAAAAACATGTGTTACAATAACAGTTATTAAGACATTTTAGTAATTAAATAGTTAGACAAAATATCAAAGAGAGTTTGTTTTGAGTATTCCCGAAACTGCTTTTACGATTTGGATAACGTTTTGTATTTACATAAAGTTATTTTTCTTATAAAAATTTGTAATAATTGTGACACGAAAACCTCGGGCGCTCATTTTAAATCTGTAATACGTGTTAAGGGAACGCTAACAACATCCACCTACAAAATATTGGATAGACCAAAAGACAGTTATCTTTGTTGATTAATTCTACGCGTATCATTAAAAAAGCGTTATTTACGGAACCATTAGTACGCTAGTCCAACTTACACTTGGCTAGTTTTCCCTCAGTTCAGTCACAACTGCTCCTCGGTTAAAGTTGCGGATAGCTGATACTTTCCGAATTCGTTCCTAGTTTTTGGCGTTCGGCACGTTTGCACTATTTCTCCCTTTTTAGTTGGCGAGTTGCGATGGAAGATATATCGAAATTAATGGTTTAACTGGACAGCGTTAGACTTAGTGCAGTGGTAAACCCCCTTTTACTGAAGAAAATTCAGAATCTGTTACGAAAGGAAAGTACAATAAATTCCAGCTTTATTTAACACTTGCTTTTGCCAGCGGCTTCGCTCGCTCGTCCTTCCCCTCTTATTGCCTAATGCCACTCAGTACCAAAGCTGATTTGAACTGGTAATTTTTTTTTTTTAATTGAGCTAGTAGTAGTTTTTGAGTTGATTCATAACAAACATACAAACACAAAAATACAAATCTTTCCACTTTATAAATTAGTGTAGACGGCCTCGTGGAATATTTACGAATAGAACACAGGAAAGGAAGTTGTGAGCAAGAATTAAGTTACCTACAAAATAACAAAGAATTAATAAAATCGAATTCCTGCCATATATTGCAATTTTAATAAAAATTCTTCATGTTGGTATTCTGCGCTGCATACTTTATCCAACATAATTTTTATTCACATCGTCCTTTTATCCGCTGAAGCGGTTTACAGCCTGGTTTTAGTTTCAGTTGTAAAGCCGATAAGGCACATGACAACGTACCTATGTCAGGTTTTTGTTTCACTAGTTTCCCTCCCAGAAGTTCGGATTTGTGCCCGGTTGATTATTATGGGGTATTAAAATTGGCAAAATGTCATTATTTAGACTTCTACACTCTTGTATCCGACCCACACACACGGCTTTTCTAGTTGATTTTCGCGATAGAGTCTTTAAATGTCGGTTTATACGTCCAATAATGCGATAATTAACGGATTTTTTTGTGGTGAAATGGTGTTATATGGCAATCCTTGTTTTAACTGAAAGTTACCACATCATGTTCATCTGTTACTTTAAGCAACTTGAAATAAAACATTTATCGTGGTAAAGGAACGTTAGGACATAGGTATCGCTGTTTTGTTCAAAATTTATTTAGGTATGGTTTCCAAGTTTCATTACTTGTTCTTAGGTTCTGAATTGAAGTCGACTATTGTAATAATTAAAGCTATTTGTTTAGGATTTGGTTACTTTAGTACATATTAAGACTTTGTTCTTGTTCCGCGAATAATGAGCGGCTATCCCCATACTTGGCAAGAAAGAAAAATTTGGCTGCGTAGTCGGCGTACTTGGCCGCTGAGTGAAAGCTTATCGATTATTTCCAATTATATTGTATGGACCACTATAAAATATCTGTCTACTCTTTCCAGCTTAGCTGGGATTGTTTTTTTTTTTAATTTGGCAATTTGTGGATATATTTTTTTATGACAGCTACAACTGTTTTATAAAGTGTGTGTTTAACAATCGTTCTTGCTAATAAAATATTCAAAGGAAAGGAATATTGAAAGTGGACAAGAATCGATTGTTCCAATTATTATGTAGGTCTTTGTTTCGAACATTATAATCAATATGAAAACCATTTACAGTTTATATGTAGTTTAATTAAAAAATTCAACATCTTTTTTTGAATTAACAAAAAGTGGTCCCTCAGATTAGCGTAATCATCGATGTAATATTAGTAATTAGTATAGCTTTCAATTTTAGTTTACATTGATTATGTCAAAAACTGCTTTTACGATTTGGATAACGTTTTGTATTTACATAAAGTTATTTTTCTTATAAAAATTTGTAATAATTGTGACACGAAAACCTCGGGCGCACATTTTAAATCTGTAATACGTGTTAAGGGAACGCTAACAACATCCACCTACAAAATATTGGATAGACCAAAAGACAGTTATCTTTGTTGATTAATTCTACGCGTATCATTAAAAAAGCGTTATTTACGGAACCATTAGTACGCTAGTCCAACTTACACTTGGCTAGTTTTCCCTCAGTTCAGTCACAACTGCTCCTCGGTTAAAGTTGCGGATAGCTGATACTTTCCGAATTCGTTCCTAGTTTTTGGCGTTCGGCACGTTTGCACTATTTCTCCCTTTTTAGTTGGCGAGTTGCGATGGAAGATATATCGAAATTAATGGTTTAACTGGACAGCGTTAGACTTAGTGCAGTGGTAAACCCCCTTTTACTGAAGAAAATTCAGAATCTGTTACGAAAGGAAAGTACAATAAATTCCAGCTTTATTTAACACTTGCTTTTGCCAGCGGCTTCGCTCGCTCGTCCTTCCCCTCTTATTGCCTAATGCCACTCAGTACCAAAGCTGATTTGAACTGGTAATTTTTTTTTTTAATTGAGCTAGTAGTAGTTTTTGAGTTGATTCATAACAAACATACAAACACAAAAATACAAATCTTTCCACTTTATAAATTAGTGTAGACGGCCTCGTGGAATATTTACGAATAGAACACAGGAAAGGAAGTTGTGAGCAAGAATTAAGTTACCTACAAAATAACAAAGAATTAATAAAATCGAATTCCTGCCATATATTGCAATTTTAATAAAAATTCTTCATGTTGGTATTCTGCGCTGCATACTTTATCCAACATAATTTTTATTCACATCGTCCTTTTATCCGCTGAAGCGGTTTACAGCCTGGTTTTAGTTTCAGTTGTAAAGCCGATAAGGCACATGACAACGTACCTATGTCAGGTTTTTGTTTCACTAGTTTCCCTCCCAGAAGTTCGGATTTGTGCCCGGTTGATTATTATGGGGTATTAAAATTGGCAAAATGTCATTATTTAGACTTCTACACTCTTGTATCCGACCCACACACACGGCTTTTCTAGTTGATTTTCGCGATAGAGTCTTTAAATGTCGGTTTATACGTCCAATAATGCGATAATTAACGGATTTTTTTGTGGTGAAATGGTGTTACATGGCAATCCTTGTTTTAACTGAAAGTTACCACATCATGTTCAGCTGTTACTTTAAGCAACTTGAAATAAAACATTTATCGTGGTAAAGGAACGTTAGGACATAGGTATCGCTGTTTTGTTCAAAATTTATTTAGGTATGGTTTCCAAGTTTCATTACTTGTTCTTAGGTTCTGAATTGAAGTCGACTATTGTAATAAAGCTATTTGTTTAGGATTTGGTTACTTTAGTACATATTAAGACTTTGTTCTTGTTCCGCGAATAATGAGCGGCTATCCCCATACTTGGCAAGAAAGAAAAATTTGGCTGCGTAGTCGGCGTACTTGGCCGCTGAGTGAAAGCTTATCGATTATTTCCAATTATATTGTATGGACCACTATAAAATATCTGTCTACTCTTTCCAGCTTAGCTGGGATTGTTTTTTTTTTAACTTGGCAATTTATGGATATATTTTTTTATGACAGCTACAACTGTTTTATAAAGTGTGTGTTTAACAATCGTTCTTGCTAATAAAATATTCAAAGGAAAGGAATATTGAAAGTGGACAAGAATCGATTGTTCCAATTATTATGTAGGTCTTTGTTTCGAACATTATAATCAATATGAAAACCATTTACAGTTTATATGTAGTTTAATTAAAAAATTCAACATCTTTTTTTGAATTAACAAAAAGTGGTCCCTCAGATTAGCGTAATCATCGATGTAATATTAGTAATTAGTATAGCTTTCAATTTTAGTTTACATTGATTATGTCAAAAAGCTCATTATGATAAATGAAAGAAGCGAATCGGCTAACTTAATTAATTATCCCGAATACCTTAAATCTAAAATCTCTTGAGAAAACTGAAAAACGGTAATCAGTTTTACTGAGCTCGGAGAGACATTTTTATTTTATCAAATTAAACTTGTTTTAGACATTTTTCAAAGTAAATTTTAAGATGAGCTTTATAAAGCGGGCTTTATGAAATAAACTAGTTTATACACCAAATACTGAACACACTTTGACAACGTTGCAAGGGATAGCACAGTCTTAAAAAATCTAATTTGTGAGCACAATGAATCTATCAACACATTTCATCCTATCATAAATTATAAAAATGCGAAAGTTTGTGAGGATGTATGTATATGTATGTGTATGAAGTTATGTTTGTCACTCTTTCACACAAAAACCACTGAACGGAGTTGGCTAAAATTTGGTATACAGATAGTTTGTAACCTGGATTAACACGTAGGATAGTTTTTATCCCGATTTTATGTTCCCGTGGAATAATTTTCAAGTTGTAGCGGGTGAAGCCGATGGCAACAGCTAGTTTCACATGTTTTACTTTATATTTATTATATTTGTGATGTTAATTTTATTTTATTGTAGTTATTGATGGTGATGATGATGATGATACATTCAACATGATAAATCTTTTGTACTCATTTTGCACAGTTCGATTTGAATTACTTTGCGGGTAAATATGATAGTCCTCGGATACTTACATCGATAAACGAGTAATTTTATAACTCATGTGTAATATACATTGTAGGTATTGCATAAAATTTTAGCAGAGTAATAATAGGTTGTGTTGCCAAATCTTCTTCATATAAACCTACTTTTGCGTAAAGGCAATAAGTTCCATTCCGTTTTTGCCTTTCACTCGCCTAATTTAAATGACCCTATCAAAAACAGATGCTTCTAGGGTACGAAAAACCCTACATAAAGTCATCAAAATGTGTGCAAAACAAAACCCTTTGGGAATGGAACACGGAACTCGCGATACCCACGCCGCCGCACGTGTTAAAAAGTCTTAACGGGCAAAACTGGACAGCGACAGGCGGGTAGAGACAGTCGGGCAGAAACGGGTATACCCCAGTGAGTCACAAATAACGATGCACAAATGTGACCACTCAATGTTTGGAAAGAGGACAAATTGCCTTTTGAATGGGAACGTGTTGCCAAAAGTGTCGAGATAAGGACGATGGGGAGAAAAATGTGTTTGGAAATATATTAGGGGAGTGACGGGGAAATGACGAGAATGTACGTGTATTCTGTGATGTGTAGCTTTGGGGATGAAATCACTGAGGAAACTGAGTCGAATTAATTGAAGTCAGTTGAGGTCTTTGACTGCTAGCCTTTTAGAGAGACTAAGAGTCATTCAACGAGCAATGGAAAGAGCTATGCTTGGAGTTTCTTTGCGGGATAAAATCCGGAACATGGATATTCGGCGAAGAACCAGAGTCACCGACATAGCTCATACAAGTTGAAGTGGCAATGGGCAGGCCACATTATAGTAGCCATACACCATGCTGCCTATCGACGATCGATTTGACGCTTGCAATTGTTTTGTTGTATTTGATGGCATGACATGCCAATTTGATAGGTCATCAAATCGATTTGACACAACGGCAAATCGACAGCAGTGATGCATTTGGTTATTATTTGGTGACGACAGCTACAATTTTATAAATTTGTGGCTATCGGTCACCGTATATACCGAAAATAGCTAGATCTAGCTATAAAGTTCCTAAGTTGGCATCGCTGCTGCAGATTTGAAGTTGTGTCAAATCGATCGTACGATAGGCAGTAACCATACTGTCTGTAACCATACTGTGGCAGTTCGTCCATATACACCATATACCAATACCTATGGTGTATATGGACGAACTGCCAATTTGAAACAATTGCAAGCGTCATACGATAGGCAGGATGGTGTATGGCTACCATTACTCGTAGAACTGCAGACAACCGATGGGGCAGAAAAGTTCTCGAATGGCGACCACGGACCGGAAGACGCAGCGCAGGACTCCCACTAGGTGGACCGATGACATCGTGAGGGTCACAGGCAACCGATTAATACAAGTGGCGAATTGTTGTTCGGCGTGGTGGTCTAAGGGGGAAGCCTAGATTCAGCAGTGGACGTCTTCTGGCTGATGCTGATGATGATGAATTGGAGTCATCATTGTTTAGTAATATGTTAATAAGTATGTTAATAGCACGGATTGATTAATCCTATTCGGCTACGCTAGCCCAAGTAGGTCCAAGGACGTGTGTATTTATCATCTTTGCATAATTCGGTATGCTGTCCGTGTCTGTGTCCATAGAAAATTTTCTTCCACACAAAATGGTGAATAAAAATAACGAATTTTGGTTCAAAAACATCAACATCTACCAACTTACCGGGTCTTGGACGGATCGGGTTTAAATAGCTCTGGAGAAAAAATTAAACACCATTTATGTCTCTTATCTCTAAAAGAGCCCTGTGACCTGTATCCCAGTAGAGGGAACCATATAAGCTACGATATAGGCTGATTACATTTTTTTTGTTACTCCAACCGTATATAAACAAAAACTTGCCGACTTTTGAATTTCGAAGTGGCTGTATAATGACGACGTCTCGACAATTCTCAGGGGAACGCAGTCTTCACAAAGTTTGTAGATATTTTAGTCACCCAAAGTGTCATATATTTAAAGTGGAAAGTACATTTCGAAGTTCTAGAAGCCTTCTACTTGGAGTTTTTATTGTTCCAGTTTTGCGTATTTTAAACTCGGTCGGGAAGATCGAATTTAGTTTATTTTCGTTACAGGTATCAAGGGGGCAAACTGAAAAGTATTTTAGTTTTTCCTTTTTAATTTTGATAAACTCATATTTTATAGGTACAGTCGACAAAGTGGAATCATGACCCATTTTGACAATAAATCGTTTGAATCTGTCAAATTGACAAAGATCAAAGTTGTTACCATGGATATGTATGTTTACGCGAATGTGGACCTAATTGTATTTGAATGTCTCTGTGAAAATAAGCTTATGGTGGGTCATAATTCCGCTTGGTCGATTGTACCTATTCAAAAGGAGTTTTCTTTCACACCACCAAAAAAATGTCTTTTGTACGTAACGAACAAAAAAATAACGACAAGTCGAAGTTCGGATCCTTATCACAATTATAATAATGAATGTCGGTAAGTTATTGACATGGAAATAGGTAATTTCTTTGACGAATTAAGTCAAATTTCTGGCGTACATAATTATGCTGTCAAACTCTATAGAATAACTTAATTAAATCGAGCATCATTTGCAAACGTTTCTGTATGTATAGTTTGTAAAATAAAATAGGTATTAAAAAATTCGGTAGCACACGTAATACTATGTCATCAGCTGTCAAATTTGACATCTGTCACTGGACCGAAATCAAGCAAATCTATTGCGGGTTTCATGGACATTGAGAGCAAAGTTGACATACAGAGTTAAGTGTCAGTCAGAGATTTTATTGACATGTAAATCGTGGCCTGTTACTACTGGGTCACCGTCTAAACGGCAAACTAACTAATAATAAAAGAACTTCGAAAACCATAAAACCTTACTCAACATCATTACCTTAATATCTACCTATCTTCCATTTAACTTGGAGTCTAAACATAACGTCAAGATATCTTTTGCTACTTTTTCTTTCCTCGCATAATCCATCTTTGCTTTGGTCTTCCTCTTCTCGCATATTCATATTCACCACTCTCTTAGGGCGGCCACATACATCAGTTTTTTTGCGTTCGGAATACGAAATGATGAATGAAATGTGAACAACACACGTGCACACAACATGCACTTACACTTGTATGAATTCACTGTGTTCAGATAGAAAACGGATCAAGATTCCAGATCAGGGAAACATCACTTCAATAAACTTACTAAGAAACAAAATTTTAGAACTTCTGTACTTGAATGTTCACCTAACAAAATGTCATAATTTCTATACTTTAGTATCGATCTAATGTCAACGAGGTCCTTACAAAGGGCCTTTAAAAGGGCCTTCAAGGGCCTTTATTAATAAGCTCAGCTGCTGCCATAATATTTAAAGTGGCCATTCAATCGGGCTCTCATTCATACAACTTTTAATTAAAACTGTTATCAGTGCGTGTTTTAAACACAATGGTTTCTGAAACAATGTGCTGTTGATCAAAATTGGTGATTATTTTAAAACGGTATTTTAATTATTTTGGTATTTTTCAATCTGATGGCTGTATTGGGGTTTTTGATATTGTAATGTTTGTTTACTAGTATTTACAGTAAGTAATATTTTTGCCAGATTTTTTTTTTTTTTAATTTGTATAATCGAATTTGTTATTTACCCTTTGGCCATACCTGCCGTTAGAACTCATTTGATGATTTTACCAAGATTAAAAAAAAACCTTAAAACTTTAAAGCGTTGAATGGGTGTCAATTATTACACATCAGTCTGTTATTGTATACGAGTGGTCGTAATTTTTCATAACCCAAATCTTTTGACGTTATCTCAAATAAGTTTTTCAAAGTTGACGATTTTTCTTTCCTTTTACATACCTATATTTTCAGCACAATATTTCGTACGTTCATAATACACAATTCTGCGAACATCCCATTTCAAAGGGGTCTTAAGATTTACGTTTCTCTGCGGCTCCCTCACTGAATCGAGTCAGCGCTCCAATGGTGGTTAGAAATTCAATTTTGTTACACATTTTCTTTAACGGAAAGGGGAATTGTAGTTTCTGTCTCTTTATTTAAAAAGTAGCTATAAGAATCCCGTATACTTTCATCATTTCTTGACTGGCCTGTTGGTCTAGTGGTTAGTGACACTGACTGCTATGCCGGGGGTCGTGGGTTCGATTCCCACCCAGGACAAATTTTGTGTGATGAGCATGATCATTTGTTCTGTGTCTGGGTGTAATTTATCTATAATGTGTACGTATTTAGAAATATGTATATAAGTATGTTTATCAGCTGTCTAGTACTCATAAAACAAGCTCTGCTTAGCTTGGGACTAGATGGCGTTGTGCGATAGTTGTGGAATATTATTATTATTTCACATTAAAACCATTTATTTCCCAACAATTATTGGTTGCCTTTAACTCTAAATAAATTTTAGTATATTAATAATTGCCGCAACCCAGTAATTGGAAACCCATCGATATATTTTTTATTATTTAGCAATTGCTTTGTTTTCACCGCTATGTCGACTGATGGTAAGCGATCATGTGGAAGCTGGTGAATCACGCTTGCTTAAAAGTCACCTATTCATACTTGACTTGGGGTCTTTGCCCAAGGTTGTGACTATCAAGAAAATCAGAGTCTGTCACTATTTCGGGCTTTACGACAATCAAAATTAAAATATCAATTCAGTGCCTAAAAAAACATAAACCTCTTTTGCTTTTCTACATTCCCTGAAAGTCTAATTTTGCTTTGAGTGTTTCCACAGTCTTAAAGGGTAATGTGGTTTGTTCATGTTAACCAAAATTTCTTAATTAATTCTTTCGAAGCTTTAGACTAATGAAAAAGGTGGTGTAGGCTTTCCCAATTATGAAACCCACTTGTCACTTTATTATCAAGTTGTGTTAGTTGCACTTACAACTGAGTGACCACCTCTTTTGAAAAATTCTGGTTACTAAGGGTCCTTTTCCACCAAGTGAATAAAGAACTTTTGTAACGCGACAACCAAAACATCGCGACAGCACTATTCCTACGGCAGCTGAGTCACCGAGCGCGACCCCGCCACCACGCCGCCGCTGCCCGCGCACCTATAAAAGACTGCTCCGGCTAGTTAACATCAGTCTGCGTTCGGCCCGAGACGAGTGCAAACAGCTGTATCGACCTAGGTCGGTCTCCTCTGCCTTGCCTCTTGTCGGACAAAGACTAGCGCGTGTATTATCTGATATTTGTGTTGGCACTCGTTAGCGGTCCGCATGATTATTTGATAGTGCACGGCGCGTCGTAAGTAGGGAGTTTTGTAGTTAGGGAGATAGATTTTAATATAGTAACCCTGAGGTTAATGACTTATTTTGTTATTCTAGTCTTAGTGTTTTTATGTTAATTTACTTATGAAATAAATTATCTTTGTTTATTTGCCTATTGTGAGTTTGGTCTTATCTCCACACACAAACCCTTCTTACAATTGGCGGCCCAACTGAGAGGCGTTCTTTAGATTAATTTTGTTTTAAAAATTTTTCTCTTCTACCCACATAATTATTTTGTTTTAGTTATTTTTTTTTCGTTTGGGTACCTTATAGCTTTTAGTATTTTGTTTATTACTTTCCCTTGTTAAGTCTTCGGGATAGGCAGATTTCACTGTAATAGTTAGTTTTGTTTAAGTCTGTAATATTTTACCTAGGCGTAGTCGTAGGAATATTATAAATATGACAGAGAGGCCTGCGTATGTTGTATACGATGAGATTGTTGGGGATAAGCAGAAGAGTCCCGCAAGCACCGAATTGTTTGTTGCTAAGAAGCGAGCTCTCATGGCAGAATTGCCGAAGCCTTCTCATACTCCATCACAAGAACTGGACCTACTGTATACATCCCTACACGATCAAATAAGGCACAAGATCCCTAGGGATTCTGTTACAACTTTTGATGAGTTCTTGTCAAAAGTTCGTCAAATTGAAGAGGTTGTTGCTGTACCATCAGGAGCCGACACTTTTGCCACTCTCGCAGGCAAACGATCACGGTGTACCTTTTGCCGTGCATTTGGCCACAATGAAGAGAAGTGCCGTAAGAAATCGGCTATGAAAGACAGGACCAAAGCGAAAAATACAACAACGGTGACTCCAACAAGACCCGCACCGACACCGAGTCAGAGTAAGATTACCTGTTATGGTTGCGGGGAGGCCGGCATTGTAAAGAGTAAATGTCCGAAGTGCAGCAAAACTAAAGTTGGCGCAGTGAAGGTTGGATGTTACGCCTTTAATTCAGTTGTAGCAGCAGCATCGCGACTTAGGCCAACTGTCAAGATAGGCGTCGTTGGTGTCGACGGTCAAGCTCTTGTTGACTCTGGAGCAAAGCTGAGTGTGGCATCGACTTCACTGTATGAGGCTTTAAAACGCAAAGGAGTGCAATTTAAAGTCGAAAATGCAACGGTTACCCTTGCAGATGGCTTACGACGGAGACAGCCAGTTAAGATGGCTGTAGTACCAGTCACAATGTGTGGTCGGATAATCCCCACAAAATTTATCGTGTTACCAGAGACCCACGATAACCGAACGCTCCTAGGAGTGGATTTCATTCAAGACGCGTGTATGGTGCTTAACCTACCGCAGTTGCTGTTCCACTTCTTGGATGAACCAGGACGGAAATATGAATTATTTCCCGAGGAAGAGGAAGAAGATGGCGCGCTCGTGTCCACAGTGCAAACGGAGCCTGAGACAGCTGAGACGGTGTTTGAGAAGCTAGCCAAACTCACGTCCCTGGAACCATTTGTGAGCCCGATGCTCACGACTCCGTCCCCACCTTCAACCCTACCAGAAAAATGCGGAATGGAGGATTCATACGGGCCACCGCGCCCGATTAATTTTGATACCCCTCCACAGTCGCCCTCAAGGATGACACCGACCCTATCGGGATACTCGCCCAGATTTGTCGGATCGCTATTCCGGGATGCTCAAGCGAGCATCAATAGTACTGAGGTGACCCTGTCACCCCAAAGCAATGCGTTGTTTGCACCAAACACGTCATTCGCTGTTAAGCAGTTGTCATGGGAGTAGTCTTGGTGCAGGGGGAGGGCATAGACAAGCCAAAGGTTAAGAACAAATAATCTTGTCTGGAAACTTCAACTCAAAAATAACTCTTTCCTTTGTTCTGTTAGCAGAAACTGTTGAGTATTCCAGACAGACCCCTGCGCAGACGCGGCAGACCAAAGAAGCAAGCAGGCACCAGAGCAGCAACTGGTCTCCTCGCCGGGACGTCTTCGGGACCAGAGGGGGAGTATGTAACGCGACAACCAAAACATCGCGACAGCACTATTCCTACGGCAGCTGAGTCACCGAGCGCGACCCCGCCACCACGCCGCCGCTGCCCGCGCACCTATAAAAGGCTGCTCCGGCTAGTTAACATCAGTCTGCGTTCGGCCCGAGACGAGTGCAAACAGCTGTATCGACCTAGGTCGGTCTCCTCTGCCTTGCCTCTTGTCGGACAAAGACTAGCGCGTGTATTATCTGATATTTGTGTTGGCACTCGTTAGCGGTCCGCATGATTATTTGATAGTGCACGGCGCGTCGTAAGTAGGGAGTTTTGTAGTTAGGGAGATAGATTTTAATATAGTAACCCTGAGGTTAATGACTTATTTTGTTATTCTAGTCTTAGTGTTTTTATGTTAATTTACTTATGAAATAAATTATCTTTGTTTATTTGCCTATTGTGAGTTTGGTCTTATCTCCACACACAAACCCTTCTTACACTTTATAAATATTGCTTGTATGTATAAAATTGTATCCTCACACGTACAAGAAATGTCTAAATTGCCATATTGTGTTTTGGGTTTAAATTAATTAATGATTAATGTAAATAATTAATTAATGTTAATTTGATATATTTGCCGCAAAGATCTTTGGCATAAATATATTTAGAACAACCCAAAATTTGAGAAACTTATTTAAGAAATCTATCAAAAAGCAGGCTGAACTTTTTTTTAAATTTATCCGGCGTTTCTTTTTTATTATTGTGACCACTTACCACAAAGTTCTTTAGTATACATACCTAGAACATAAAATAGGTTCGTAGAAACGACATATAGTAGGTAATAACTTTTAGATTAGTGTGAAAACGATATTTTTTACAGAAGCCCGAAGTGGTAATAAAAGGAATGAGTAATAAAACATAATATATTATGTAGGGTACGTTGGCTGCTGAAATATTACTAATCGGTTTCGGAAACTTAGATGGAGTTACTATGTAGAAACGTTTTGAAAATATGAACAAACTAACTGTTACTAGCGGCTTTACTCGCTGCAACTCGAATAGGTATAAAAACTATCCTATGTGTTATCCAGCTTATAAACTATGTGTGTTTTTGCGTGAAAGAGTAAAAAACATCAATCCATCTAAACGAACTTTCACGTTCATAATATTAGTAGGATTCTCATTGTTTTTAACATAAATTGACAATACATTTCTGAAAATGGGTGCATCTGTAAATCCGACTAAATTTTGTAAACTTCGAAATATAATGTTTCTTGCAGCGAATATTTGAAATTATCAAAAAGATGAAATGTTTGTTGTATAAAAGTTTCATTCTATATTTCTCATGAAATATCGATTAATAGGTACTTCGTCATTATTGAGATCGAAAGATTAAAAAAAAATAAAGATTGATCAGCCAAAGCTAAACGTTTAATTAAGATAAAAATTAAAAACAAAATCAGAATTTCCCTGAGGCTATACTTCCGTTGTTACAGTAATTAATTTGGTGGGATAATTAACATCTAATGTAAAATAAAGACTCCATGGCTAATAGGGCTTTTGTAGCGAAGTACATAATTTAAACACAAAAAAAAATATTTAAAAAAACTGAATTCAAAGACCTACTTTTACTCTATTAATTCTTATTAAAATCTCTTTCTCAAGTTTCAGCCACACAAGGATGACGGCAGATCTTCTTCATTTTTATACTTCTAGTAGTTTTGTGTTTCTCCATTATTAAAGAACGTTTTTTTTTTCGTAGTGAAATCATCAAAATGAGTCCTAACCCCGGGCAGGGCGGGAAGGACTGTCAGACTTGTACTGACTAAAATCCACGGTGCCCTTCGGTAGCCCTTTGTGTGCCGGAGTCGTGGTATACGTATTTCCCACAACCCCGGCAGGACTGTGGCCCTCTATAGGTGTGTGTGTCCGTAGGTGTGTAGTCTGTGGCCCCGTCATTATATTATTAAAGTATGTTCAAACAATTAATATCACAAATGTACCGTGTTTAACTATCCTGAAACAATTCAGTATGCACGTTCATATTGACTTTCCGTCAAACGCCTATGTTCAGCAGGCTAAGAAAACATCAGCGCATAAGTAACGAGGGATTTCAGTCTGTTATTTCAGTAAACTTCTACGTAAACGTAATAATACATTATTGTAACCTACCGTTTTCATACTGCTTTTACTACTGTTGCTTCATGGTGATACGCTTCACAATGAGCATATTTGCAAAATGTTACATTACAGAAAAACAAATGAGAGCGTTTATTCGCGTGTAACATTATAGATTCGACTTTGAGCATTACATTACAATAATAACTCACTGACTAACGAGCACTCGCGTAGATTTAGTACAGATTTAATAAAGGTGCGCATTGTGATGCTCGACTGTCTTCCTTCACTGATGAAATGTTTGAATCTGTAGCATTACATTACAAGTGAATGCTCGCGGTGAGGGAGCGCCTTTACGAGAGTCCTTGGGAGATTTTACCAAAAAAAAAATAGTAGATTACGCACCAAGGGAATAAAGCAGTGCCTTACGTCACGGGCGTATTGAATCCCGAAGCGACACTAAGGATTCTGGGGGTGAACCTCCGGAGCGCAGGGAGGAGGTTCAAGTGTTAATTCCCGAGTGAAACGAGGGAATTAAAATAAGAATCCTTAGTGTAGCGAGGGATTTAAGTTAGCCCAAGACAAAGGCAGCTTTATTCCTGAGGTGAGTATTCTGCTTTTCACACCACCTGCGAGGAAATAAATTCGAATTTTGAAATTTGATGTGGTACGACAACCTTCGAATGTGAGCATGCTGTGGTGCCCACCTCAGCACGTGATCAGCTGTGTCAGTGGGGACTGCCGGGGGGCAGCTGGCGCTGCTTCAATTCCTTCGTTCAAAGTTTCCATACTATGTTTTGTTTGAGGTTCTTAATTCAAATCACATTATTCCCACGGGAATAATGAAATTCAGTACATATATTATTCCCGGCTCAAGCGGGAGGGAACAATGCCTTGCTTTACGGCCAGTTAGCAGACATATAATTTGACATTTACGAGCAGGTGGTGTGAAAAAAAATTAAGGCCATTGACGAAACCGTTCGCTAGAAAGATCGAGATAGTAAAAATGTTCTTAGCGATGTTTAGCTCTATGCTTAGCTCTGCGAATTCTCGATGTTCTGTGCAAGTGAATGCTTAAGTCTATCAGTACCATTAAATGAATCGATGAACTTTTTAAGAACGTGTACATCGTACGCAAACATCAGTCAGTCGTAATGGCCCAGACCTTAGCACCTCACTTCTCATGCATGAGTTGAAAGCTCAAACCCAGTCAAGTTTGTCTATGTGTCTTTTTCAAATTCATATGTTCAGACGACGCCAGCACATCAAGCTACCACAATCTGTCAGATTTCTTTAATAAAATTTCAACCTTATCACAAGAGTAGAAGGTTAAGGTTTGAATGGTAAAATCTGACAGATTCGGGTAGGTTGACCTGCTGGCGTCTGTACCTTCTAAGTTTATCTAGGACATCATTGAAATTGGTGGCAGAAAACATCGTCAAAAAACCTGGACTGGAAATAAATATTATACTTTCGAAGTCATAATAATATATCAGAAGCCAGTGAACTCTGACACCAACCGGTGGACACATCTCCACACGAAAAAGGAAAAACCATACGCTAATTTTCAAATCCTTATTTATCAAAAAAGACGGAAGCGATTTTAATTAAGCTCACATTAACACAAACAGAATATGTAAAAGACAATTTTATAGATTCAAGAATTAAAGCGTAGCAAATCGACTACGAGCTACAATAGCGTAGCTTCTGTAGCGGTGACAAAATGGCGTCAGCTGCTACGTCTTAGCACTGGACGTCAATGTGAAATTATTATATTATCTTATAACTGTGTTGTTTAAACGGGATCGTAGGAAAGATGGTGATTTTAGTACATAATTTATATTGTCCTAAGTACCTAAAGCCCATGTTTCATTTTTAGGGTTCCGTAGTCAACAAGGAACCCTTATAGTTTCGCCATGTCCGTCCGTCCGTCCGTCCGTCCGTCCGTCCGTCCGTCTATCCGCAGTTTAGCTCAGAGACGCACAGTACTAGAGAGCTGTAATTTGATGTAAATATACGGATTTGTTGTGCCGAAAAAGTGGTAAAATAAAATCTCGAAAAATATTTTTTTTTAGGGTACCTCCTGTACACGTAAAGTGGGAATGTTTTTTTTCTTTCTCGCGTACCCCTTAGTGTGGGGTATCATTAAATAGGTCTTTAAAAAATAATGTGAGTTTCCATTAACAGTTTTTTGATAAAAAAATTCGTTTGTGAAATATTAAGCTTTAAAGTGCTAAATTTTGCTCGACTCGAGTGTCCCCCCCCTCTACCAGCTAAACGGTTAAGTTAACGGGTGTGAAAAAATTCACAACAGTAGTATATATAACGAAATTTAAAAGAAAATTATCATGACTAAGTAGGCTTTACAACTTTACGAGTAATAGTCGACCAACTTATAAAATGTACTTGGATATCATATTCTCTTAAACAAAATGTATCGGAGACAACTGCAAATGTAAGTTTGTCAACTTTATTTTTACAGCTTTTATAGGTATGTTTTTTGGGGATAGGTAGGTTTTAATCGTCAACTATTTTTAACTAACTTCAAAAAAGGAGGAGGTTCTAAATTCGTCGTAATCTTTTTTATGTATTATCCCCGATTTCTCAGACTACTGGACCGATTTTGAAAATTCTTCTTTTTAAAATTAAATTCAGCGAATCAGTTTAGTTAGTTCGCATAAGTATTTTGATGGGCAACTACGGAACCCTACACTGTGCGTGGCCCGACACGCACTTGGCCGGTTTTTATTAGCAATGCGCCATATAAATTTGGATTATGTATGTATTCTGGATTTTACATCACGTTAATTTAGGCTTTCAAAAAAGCTGTAATATAAATATTTACTTACACCCACCTAAATATAACTCAACATTCCCCGTACTCAGTTCAAATATTCAGTTATATAATCTTACCTTATGGAACATAAGTAAAGACATTTCCACCCAACACATGCTCTGAGTCGGCACGGTACCATCTATCAAACGAAAACCTCATCGTCTCACGTCTTTTAAAAAACCTTTGACGTGAAGTAATTATTTCATGTGGCCGCCATCTTGAAGATCATACGTCAAAAGACGTCATTATGCAGAGTGTATAGTTTTGATTTTAGTTAGGATAATGATTTATCATAAAACGGTTAAGAGAAAATAATTAAGTGGCGCTCGTGGCAAAATAATGGCCGCACAGGCCGATCTTCCGGGTTGCGCCGCGCTTGCCGAGTGTTCGTCTGTGGATGGGTGCCCATCTGTCATAGCGAGTTTCCTCCGTGCCCCGGAAAGCACGTAAAGCCGTTGGTCCCGGCTGTCATTTGTAGATCTTTGACAGTCGTTAATCACAGTCACAATGTCTAGTCTGACAACCAGTCTCTAAAACTAGTATCATATTACTCAGTTACTGGGTTGTGGAGTGTGTGTTAGTGGCAGTCGCAATATGTAGATGATGACGATAATCATAGAAAACTATCCAGAGGCCTCAGCACAAGATTTCCGTATTTTACTTACAGCGTACTTGATGTATTAATTTACATCGTTTATTATACAAAATAATGAACGAGGGTCAATTTTTTTTCTCCATCAAAATTAACGTCAAAGTTCCTGTTTACTCCACAAAAACGTGAAAAGTAATGCTAGGGCCTCAGGCTTGGTCGCGGGACTTATTCCATCACCGTGACCCCGGAACAGAAAGGGCTATTGAAGGACACCGTGGATTTTAGTCAGCGAGTCTGACAGTCCCTCTCGCCCTGCCTGGGGTGGGAGGACCCATTTGATGATTTTACAACGTTAAAAAAAAAAGAAAGGGCCTCAGGCTTCCCAGCAGTAACAACTTTGTTTCTGTGTAGTACGTATCCAGGCTTACAACGGCGTCTTAAAGCATGAGTGGTTCTGCTCAGGGAACGAGGTCGCACTACGACTTGTATTTTTTTTTATCGTGGTATATATAATCATGAAATGAGTCCTCCCACCACGGGCAGGGCGGGAGAGACTGTCAGACTTGTACTGACTAAAATCCACGGTGTTCTTCAATAGCGAACGCGCGCCGTCGACCCGAGCATGGTCTATGGTCAGGCAGCGAGTTGCCCTTTACTCGCTGCCCGCATGCCCGCGTCTACGGTGGCCGGAGATCGTCTACTGACGTCCGACGCCGCGGGAGACGACTTGTATAGCGCTGTCTCTTTCCCACAGCCTATAAACTACTCACGGTTTATGCGGTAGGCCTCAGCGGCGCCGTCCATCTTCCGGCTACCATTGTGTGGGCACCGGAACTTGATATTGTTAGCGCTTTTCTTTGTACAAAACAAACAGTTTTCCGTTCCTGTTTTGGTTTTAAGGGTGTTTCTTTGTTGTCTGTAAAGTGTGAAATCGTAGCGTTATATTTTTTTTATTTTTCAAGCCATGTCAAATAATATTTAGTAAGCCAAAAATGAGGATGTTCTTTAAAACAGTCTGTATTAATTCATTTTACTCAATTTTCAAATTTAATCATTCCTCAGTAGCACAAGTTTGGATGAAACTCTTGTACAAAATTTCTGTCTGTGGCCCATCGAAATGTCTTTCATGATCGTCTTTTGCCTTCGACTTCGTCCAACACAACAGGATAAATTAATAATTGATGGATAAAATCCGAAACGAAGTAATCCGTCAGAGTACCAAAGTTGCCGACATAGCAGAAAGAATTAGTAAGCTGAAGTGGCAGTGGGCTGGCCATATCTCTCGCAGGACAGACGGACGTCACGGACGGTAGTGTGGGACGCCCGCTGGCCAGGTGGAGTGACGACCTATGAAAAGCGGCCGGCAGAGACTGGATAAAGAAAGCTCAAGACAGGGCTCAGTGGCGCACATTGGGAGAGGCCTATGTCCAGCAGTGAACAAATACAGGCTGATGATAAACAGGATAAAGGCAGAACATTTATAACACGAGTCTTGCTTCCTCATAACTATAACTTTTTGTTTTTTAAGTCAAGAGGGACTTCTAAGGAAACATGTTTCACTGTCAACCACATCATCGCTTACCATGGTGAAATAGTGGTCAAATGCGGGCCCGTCTTTACTAATTTTGAAAATATCAAAATTTGTGTCGATGGATGTATTGATATTAGTTACTAGGCAGGTAGAGAGGTAGTTATTAAACCTGGACTAAAAAATGGGATACCTTACTCCTGATTTTTTCTTCCCTTGGGTAATTTTTCGAGTTATAACGGGCGAATCCGCTAGGAATAGCTAGATGCTAAATACAAAATAATCCCTGATAAGCTGACTGGAAATTGTTGCTTGCAGCCTTTAGAAAATCCTACCGACATTAACAAAATCAAATTGTTTCTACTAAAAAGCGAGATAAGAACAAAACCCGATAAGGAAGCCGTACGCTAGTAATGACCGCTATAAATAAACTTGTAACACATTCCCCTTTTCGGGACGAAGCTATCTGCACTTTAATGTTGCTATTATGACTGTTTTGTAAGATAAGGCGAAGTTTTTTTTCCTTATAACAGTATCGCAGATAGAGGAGCTCTTCTCAGTCGGACAGGTTCATGGTCAAGGTTAAGCCTCGCTTGCCAAGGACGGTCTTTGGATGGGTGACCATCTATTGTTTTTTGAGTTTCCTTCATGCCTCTGTAAGTACGTATGGTCTTGGCTGTTATATCGTATTACCCAATTACTGGGTTGTGGAGGTAAGCTGCAGCTCCATATTAATTTCTCATATTCAACTGCATTGGGTTTGACTGGAAGCTGACTCCAACAAAAACGTTTATAATTATCAAATCCATGTTTACCCATAATTTTGTCAAAATATCAATAGCATAAGGTCCTTGACACACTGTTTCCAACAAACTTTATCTTCATTACCTTCACATGCAAACGTGCGTGTGTTCCACCTTTAGTAGATACCGTAAACTTTGCTTCCCGTTTCAGTTATGATTTTCTTATTCGTTCACAAAAGGTATGCTGTTTTGGTTTACATCGTTACATAAGATTTATTTAGCTCATTTGCTTAATGTTTAGTGGGATTTTAATCAGAATATTAAAGCTGTGTTCAGACCTGTAGGCAACGGTACTTGAGAATGTAACGCGTTTTATGAACGACTTTCAACAGGTATTACCAGTTTTTCTGAAGCCTTTGTAACTTATACGTTATTGCTGGCGACGCGAAGTTAAGAGGATCGTCTACCGAGCGCTCGTCCATACTAAAAGAGAAAACGTTTTCCTACCCCTAAATGTTATCCTATCTCAATGATTTTTTAGAATGCTTCCTACGCAGTAAAAAACTGGGTTTATAGGTTTTCTTTTATTCAAAATTTATAATAGTTTGAAAGTTACAGGCGACAAAGAGTTACTTTTTAAAAAATTATGAATGTTTTATATTTATGTTATGCCCAAAATTCAGCTCTTGTTGTGCAGTCATATGACCACAACAGTAAAAATATCACATGGCTTGCAGTGCAGGATATAATAGTGCGTAAATCAAAACATACATTTTGTATGAATTATAGTAATTTAAATTAATTACCTGTTTACGATGAAACAGCTCAAAAGTTAATATTTCTAAGTAATCTAAAATAATGGGTGTGCCACACATTGTAAGCAAATTGATCATGTAAGGTTATTACGACTCATAAATCTATAGTTTCATAAAGTAATTTCATACATTGTAGTATTGACTTAATTTGCTCACTCAGGGTGTAGAACAACTCACTGTTGTTCTACACCCTTAAATAATAATTATAATGAAGGCATCACAATGGACCGAAAGGCACAGGAGGAAAATTATAGACTCGAATTGTAGTAGCGGAGTTTTTGAATGTTGCGTTGTGTCGTGGGTTTGATTGCCGTAGAATACTTCTATGGTCTACAAGGTACAAGGTTCCGGATCGAGTTGAATGTGTACTTTTTTTTTATCTTGGTAACCTCCCACCTTGACGATATCGTCAAGATTGCGGGAAATAAATGGATGAGAGACGCATAGAACCGAGAGATATGCCAAAAAAGGGGGAGGCCTAATACCCAGCAGTGGGTGGGCTGATATGATGAACCTCCAACCCTGGGTCGGAGGGACTATAAGACTTGTAGTGACTAAAATCCATCCTTCAACAGTCATTTACATTCCAGTTACCTGATGAGACATTCCCGTGTCCCCGTGTTTGTGTAATGGTGGCCATACACCATACTGTCTATCGTCCAATCGGCATGATACTGCCAATTGATCAGTTAGAATTGACCGTGTGTAGGCGTGGAATCCATCCGAATAATAGCTAGATCTAGCTTTAAAGTTGCTGAGTTGGCATCACTGCTGCAGATTTGAAGTTGTGTCAAATCGATCGTACGATATGCAGTATGGTGTATGGTGTATATGGACGAACTGCCAATTTGAAACAATTTCCAGCGTCAAAGCGATCGTACGATAGGCAGTATGGTGTATGGCTACTTTTACTAGGTTTAAAAAAATGTGAAAATTCCTCCACGATACAGGAACAATTTCTGGTGAGAAGTCGTCAACAACATAATCTTCTGCCTAGTCTTTACCGGAATGTGCAGATAGATCTGAGAAGAAATTATTCTGAGAAACGGAAGGAACGGGAGAACTTGATTGTCAATATACCCAAAGACCATAACACCAGGTATTTTGTAAAAAGACTAACTACTAGATGCAGTGGAATTTCCCATATCTTTCCAAAAAGGCATGTTCACGTGAATTAAAAAAAAAACGCAGATATGGATCTCCCATCTAAAGCAATGAGGTCCCATGGGAACTATCTATAGGACAACGGGTCGGACGAACTAGCACTCTGTTTGGAGGTCAATTGAAAGTGAAAATTCACTTTAAGCTTACCCTAAAAAGGTTGAAAGTATCATGAATGTTAAATTATTTTTGTAGGGGATGCATGTTTACCTACTGAAACTTATCTGGCAGACTCCTTCCACTCGGGATGTAAAGGAAGGAAGTGTCAGACTGGTATTGACTAAGTCCCAACTTGTTATTTTAATTCTCTTTTATGTTTCAGGGCCACGGTAACCTCTTAAGACAATCCTGGCAGACATTTGGTCTGCAACAATTCGTTAAGGCACGCGTGGAACTCAACAGGTTGTCGACAAGGGCTTGTTCCTTGATCAGACGGCGAGCTACTCGCGTTACTCACTCGCAGCTCGCATATCTGAGTCTAGCGCGGCCCGACATTGTCTTGCGAACCCCGTTGACAAGGCCGTATACCGTCGAAATGCAGAGGAAGTGTCTCTCCAGCACTCTCTGCCTCCTTCGCATAACTGCGGTGACTGCTTCGCATGCACCCTTGCCCCTTACCATTATCATGACTAGACCGTAAGCGAGAGGTCATCGACGGCACTTTCTTCCACGAGGAGACAGCTGTGGTCCTACCTAGCTGGGTAGACCTCCACCTAATACTCCGTCTCCTTCGAGCGGTTTGCACAACTCCTTCCAACTGAGGCAAGCGCAGCTTAACCTCGAAAGACGATCCGTGGAGCTATTATTATTATTTAACCACTAGCTTCTCTACATAACAATACACTAAAACCAATTAATATTCAAAGATAATGACTTGGTATGTAAATGTATGAAATATAGCCTATATTTCATACATTTACATTGGTTGTGCTACCCCGCTACAGAGCCTGTTATTATAAAATCATTTGTGTTTGGGTTACACCACATCGTTTTAATATTAATTAATGCCTTTTAATCAAACTAGGGTGCTATTTTATTTAGACCAGGCTCCTCACGTAGATATATAATGGTGACTTAATTGTACACGCGTATGGATCGCTATTGAATTGCTAATGAATTAACACGGCACGGTTGGTGCAAAGGCTGACCGATCGACTACTGTATTGCTTTGCTATTATTTGCAAGACATAGCGACGTGACAGCGCTGAAGTTATGGTTTGTGTTAATAAGATTTTAAACTCAATCCTATAGCGTATAAAGATAAAGATCCTCTAAAGATAAACTAAAGCTTCTGCGTTGCCACGGCACTGCAGCATGTCACGTGCTCGATCCTCGCACGGTACAAATACGAGTAGTTATTATGACCTGCAAGCAGTAGCGCAAAGTAGTAAAAATAGGCATACAAATGACTAAAATAATTATAAAAATATAATAACTCCATTATTGAAAACATTTAAATAATTACATTAATGTAATACTAATTACTTCCGTTATTATTTCAATTAATGTCATGATATTTGCATACAATTAGCTTCGTTTTGTATCAGGTTAACCCTAAAATGTTCGTGTAATATCCGTGTCTGATTGACAAGCCATAATGCGATGACAATCTATCGTATGACAAACGTTATGATCGCATTTAGAGATGTTGTTACCATTATCACCATTCATTTTGATGACGACAGAATATGATGGTTTTTAAATCGTTACGTCGCCGTGTCGTCACTTTGTATCACGAATGGTGTATGCTATTAAATTCACGATTTGTGTATATTGTGTTTACGTTACTTTATCAGCCTATTGCCGTCCACTGCTGAACGTAAGCCTCCCCCAAAGAGTGCCAACCATCCCGGTCCTGGGTAGCCCGCATCCATCCACTGCCAGCCACCTTCCTTAAATCATCGACCCATCTTGCAGCAGGGCGTCCTACACTACGTTTGCCCATTCGCGGTCTCCACTCAAGCACATGTTTGCTTCATCTGCCGTCTGTCCGTCTACAGACGTAGCCGGCCCACTTCCACTACTGACTACAGCTGCATGCTGATTCTAAGCGTAATGTCGGTTACTTTGGTTCTCTGGCGAATGACTTCGTTACGAATTCTATCCACCAGGAAAACCCCGAGCATTGCTCTCTCCATTACACGCTGAGATATTGTGTTTACTGGAAGTAAAATGTTTAGCAGCATATTTACGAACGTCTCCGCTACCACATGTAAATTTTAATTTCCACTTGGCTATTATCCTCTTTCAAGTATTTTTAGCCATACTGGTGAGACTAATCTCAATTCCATTAACACTTAAGACTATTATTATTAATGCTGTAGTTTAGGAACTATGTTGAAACAAAGAAACATACTTCTGTTACCCAAATCATTACATGTCTCTTTGGCTTTGCCATTGTCGGTACCTTACTATTGCAAAAAATCATCACGGAAAATATTTCACTTTAGTTTTAAAAATTATTTGTACATACATAATTTTATAGTATGATGAAAGCTTTACAGTAAAAGTCAGTAAAAAACTCAGATTTTAATGAAAACAGAAGTTAAACTTACAACTATAATACGCAGTCTATCCAATAAAAAAGATATTTCTTTCCACCTAACGATGCTTAAGCCATTTCCACTCAACACCCATACAATTTACAGTAATCCACTTTCGCCAAACATGAAAGCTTTCAGGAGGTAACAAACTCAGAAAGGACCCTTTCAGATCCGTCCGGATTCCATAAGTCATCTATTCAGGGGTTTGCAAGTAACATGATTTATCTGTTACAGGATTCTTGGGGAGTGTGCTGCCGAAATTGTCATTTGTCATGTCTTATTGGTTTTGCTTTGCAGATATTGAATTTTTTTGAAGGGAGACGGTAAAAGGTCCTGTGCCTGAATAGGTTTTACACCTTTTCTTGTTGAAAATTTGCATTGAATGAAGACTTTTTATAAATGTTGATTATTGGATGGAAGAAAGGTGAAAACTGTATTCTTCTAAAAAAACATGTTGCTTTTTGGACTTAATTCATCACCTCGTTTTGAATAAAAATGTCCTGACTAAACAAACATTTTTCAGGCTTTTCAGAAACAGAGAATCCCAAGAGGTTACCGCGGCTACTCCTTTAGCCCTTAAGGCTGCGTTTCCACTGTGGTGGAGTGGAGAGCGATTCACCAATCTCAATTTATTCTCCACTCAATCCGTGTGATTGGTGAACTTCGCTGCGCCTAAGTGGAAACGCAGCCTAACGCTTTTTAACCTTGTAATATAAATAAAAAGGCAAGAAAAGTTTATTAAGTTTACTTTTAAATAAGTACGAGTCTATAATAGTCTCTTCCGTTCCACATAGGGTGGTCCTTTAAAAGTGTAAGTATTCAGAATTAAATTAAACTATAATTTAAGAATTAAATTAAATTTCACCTAAAAATTTAGGTATAAAGCCTTACCTTGTTGCAAGAAAGATATCAAGAACTAATTTCAATGAAATAGTCTTGTTCATGAATAAAACTTATTCTTACCGAGGTTAGCCAGACGTTGATAAATGAGAGGTTACTTTTGTAATATCTTTTCTACGTCTGCAACAGAGGTAGACGTATAGCAAGGGTAACAAGTTGTCATCTGTCATTTCTTTACCGTGACGGTGTAATAAGCTGTATTGCTGGAAAAGGGCAACTATTTTTTCTGCTTTTCTTTGTTTTTCGTCGGCCAGTCTTTTGTTTCTGTTTTTCTTTGTTTGTTTGTGATTTTTGGTCTTTATTGGGGCATTTACCCATTTTGACAATAAATCGTTTGAATCCGTCAAATTGACAAAGATCAAAGTCGTTACCATGGATATGTAGGTTTACGCGAATGTGGACCTAACTGTATTTGAATATCTGTAGGAAAATGAGCTTATGGTGGGTCACAATTCAACTTTGTCGATTGTACATTGTCCCGTGCGGCTTGTCAACAGTCTCATTGTTGCAAAATATTGTTGTAAAAATTAGTCGATTTGTCATTTAACCGGTTGATTTTCGCCGCATGGCGGGCCGCTTGGTAAGTCACCATTCAAATTGACCGAAAAATCAATCCATGTAAACATAATGAATGCCCCATGATGAAGCTTTAAACAAATACCGTTATTCAAGGTACCGAAATAGCAATCTTATGCCAACGAAAATAATGATTATTTTGATGTAAAATTTAAGATTTTATTTTAATAACTCTCTACCATTAGCCACTATTACATACAACCCTGTATTTAAACATAAAATACTTTCTATGTTTTACATCTGCTATTTTTATTGCAGAGTAGAGAGGTAAACACAGTTGGAAATAAGTGAAATATTTAATATATTATTATAAAAATCACACATGACATGTTTACATAGGAAAAAATAGTTGCCGAGTGACTTAAGGAACGAACACCAGCTATTACATTTGAATCCGCTGTCATGTTCTAGATGGCCAGCGTTACACTTCCAACACCCCCCCATAACGTGGGCATCATGTGGCTTCATGCCACACCAAGCTGACGAGTGAACACATCGTGCTTGACACAGCCCAGGGGCTTAGTGAATATATCTGCTAACATCTCATCCGTAGGGATGTATACAATTTCTACGTTAAACCTATCTATCATATCTCTAACGTAATGAAATCTTATTTCTATATGCTTGCTCCGTCTGTGATGAGTATGATTGATAGCAAGCTGTATAGCAGATTGATTGTCACAATACATTACTATTTTACAACTAGTCATCATTAGCAATTCCTTAATTAAAGCTTGTAGGAACACCGCTTCTCTACTCGCTTCGCTCAAGCTGATTTTCTACCAGTCTAATAAAATCTTTAGTGTACTTACACACTTCACTCTTCTTTGCAATGGGATAGACGAACACCTTCCTGGAGTAGTCGTCTAGAAACGTGAGGACGTAGTTCTTGCCTCCGAGAGAAGTAGTCGGCATCGGCCCCATGACGTCACTGTGAATGAGTGCCAGCCGCGCCTCGGCTACTTTTTTGTTATGATTGGTCACAAAAGGAGCACGGGATTGCTTACCCTTAAGACACACATCACAAAATTTCTTCTGCGAATTAACCTGAAAGTCAATGTCATTAGCTACCTTCCTAAGTGATGCTAAGCTGTCAAAATTCAGATGAGCTAAACGTTGATGCCATAACATCATATCCTTAGACGTAGATGACGTTGTCAGATTGACTTTACCCACAGATTGAAGCATGTAAACTCTCCCAACTTTACTAGCATGTAAAACTACTTTACCAGCTTTAAGTATGTCACATCCATTTTTATCAAAAAAAATTTATATCCCTTTTCGGCAAGAGTAGACACAGACATTAAATTAACAGTAAGTTCAGGTACTAGCAATACATCTTTTAAAGTAGTATCTATTGTATGTCCACAAGAGTTAACCGTAAAATGCACTTCACCTTTCCCATTCACACCTAACTTCTTTCCGTTAGCAACACAAACCTCCTTTGTCGTCGACTCATCAAGAGCTTGAAACCATTCTTGGCGTCCTGACATATTATCTGTCGCTCCAGAATCAATAATCCACGAACTGTTAGTGTTAAGTGCAGACAACACCATGGAAGTCGATGTTGCTCCATTACGATCCAATTGAGGACAATCCTTCTTGACATGTCCTTTAGATCGACACTTCCAACACCACAACTTGTTCGTACTTGACGAGGTACTAGCGTGTTTTGATGTACTTGAGGCATTCTTCTTCTCGCCTCGAGAGCTAGCCTTTTCATTACTACGATTCCGTGTAAATAAGCAGCCATCGCCATTATCAGTGGCGCTCCCTTTCCATCTCTTATCTTGGAGAAGTTTCGTTTTTACCATATCTGTAGTTATGTCTATCCTAGAATGCTCCAGAGCCATTATCATTGGGTCATAATCTTGAGGTAACCCTTGGAGCATAATAGTAGCCACAAACTCATCATCAAGTGGTTTCTTCATGTTATTGAGTTGTTCAGCAAGTGTCAAGATCTCGTTGACATAAATCTCCATGCTATCGAACTGTTCTAGCTTAATCGAGCATAAAGTTCGCAGACACGACAATCTACTTTGCAACCCGGTATCATCGTAAGCCTTCTGCAAGGCATCCCATACATCCTTCGCAGTTTTCGCCTGCAGAATGTGAGAATAGCACGATTTTTCAACACTCAAACATAGCCTCGCTCGAGCTTTCTCCTCTCTACGAGCTAATTTGTCAGTCTTCTCACCTGAGGTTTCGCATTTTCCAGTAATACATTGCCACAAATCCTCGAATACTAGTATATTTTGCATTTGAAATGCCCAATCGCGATAGTTGATGGTACCTTTTAGCTTTTCCATCGTAACTTTCGAATTGGTATACTCATCCATATTTCGAGTAAAATAATAATATTTTCACAAAATATTTACACTTCACACATGTAGCACATAACCTGCTATTTTTATTGCAGAGTAGAGAGGTAAACACAGTTGGAAATAAGTGAAATATTTAATATATTATTATAAAAATCACACATGACATGTTTACATAGGAAAAAATAGTTGCCGAGTGACTTAAGGAACGAACACCAGCTATTACATTTGAATCCGCTGTCATGTTCTAGATGGCCAGCGTTACACTTCCAACAACATCCCGTAATTATCATTTGTGCGATAGAGTAGCTACACGCCCAGGGGACACTATAATACGCCATGTACAATCCTGGACGTTCATACATTATAATTGATCAATTATTCATTTCCGTGTGAGTCAAACAGATGCAACATTCATTTCATAGCCCAGTATGTCTGCATAAAAATATACGTGGATGCGACATATTCTAGAGCAGTGGTGGCCGAGTGGTATCGGCCCCGACTTACGAGTTGTAGGTCGTGGGTTCGAACCTAGCCAGGCGCATTACTTTGTGTAATTTATTTTATCACCACTGCTCTCAAAACGGTGAAGGAAAACATCGTGAGGAAACCGGCATGTCCTAGAACCAAAAATTCAAAGACATGTGACATCTATCAACCTACACCGGGCCCTCGTGGTTGAATATGGCTCCCTCTCCCTCTCACAGATAAGAGGTTTGTGTACCAGCAATGAGAACATTTAGACAACGACGATGTAGAAGAGCACATAATTTTTAGACTGCATAATTTATAGTCATCGTCTGTATTTGTGATTTGTGCCACTATGAACGTTTTTTCTTTCTTTCATTATCATCAGCTTGGGTGATACTGATCTCACCGCAACGACATTTTTGTATCGACGTAACGACTCATATATTCTGCATCGTAGTAAGGTGTAGTACGGTAAAAATAATAATAAAATTCCACAACTATCACACAAAGCCATCTAGTCCAAAGCTAAGCAGAGCTTGTGTTATGGGTACTAGACAACTGATAAACATACTTATACATTTCTAAATACATATATAATTATAGATAAATTACACTCAGACACAAAACAAATGATTATGCTCATCACACAAACATTTGTCCTGTGTGGGAATCGAACCCACGACCCCCGGCGTAGCAGTTAGGTTCACTAACCACTAGACCAACAGGCCAGTCAAAAAAACGCAACTGCAAAAACCTGCAGCGGGTCTATACACATGCAACTGCAGCTCGACCACATTTTATCGTAGCGATGTCGTTACGTTGTCGTACGCTGAATGTGTCCGACAACCCCGAAACATGCACGCGACTTATTATTACCGCATGAGTTTGGTGTTCAGCTCCATAAATTATTAGAACCACCAGTTACACGGCCATTATTTGAACCGAAACGAGTGAATCCTTAGTGTTGTCGCCATTTAAAGTAATTTATTTATTGGATTGAAGATTAAAGACCTATCATTCAATGGATTCAGGGTTATAAATGGGCTAGGGAGTATTGTATTCTGCTGTAAATACATTGGAACTTACCGTAAATTGTCAAATGGACTAGTAGATACATTAGTCATTAAAGTAAAAATCATCATCATCATCATCATCAGCCTATAATGCCCCCATTGCTGCCACTGCTGTGACACAGTCATCTGCTAAAGGGAGTAGGCCATATTCAACCACGCTGGAACATTGCGAGTTGGTAGTTTGTCTCATGTCTTCAAATTCTCGGATATGCCGTTTTCCTCATGATGATTTCTTTCACCATTTCGAGAGCAGTGGTGATGAAATAAAATACACAAAGGTACGCCTATTTGGGTTCCAACCCACGACCTACAACTCGTAAGTCGGAGCTGATACCACCAAGGTTATAAAACAAATTAACACGGTGATTCTAACTTCTAAATTAATTTCATTAACATACAAACAGTCTTGAACCATTTATTCCTAAAAACTCATCATGTATTATAATAAAAATCCATGTCACGTAGAGCGATACGGGAAAGCCAAAATAAGGTCAACCAACCAATCACTTGGTTTCACCAAAAAGCAATCACCGAATCGGTATAGCCCCACCGATCACATCAACTGCGTCATGCTTACATGTAGGACTGTGATGATATTGTACCCACAAGACAAATGGTACTATTTCGTTACAGAACTAGGGAAGGGCCTTTATTGCTGTGTTTAGCGCAAATTGATACCATGCAGGACGCGACGGGGTAATTTTATCGACGATAAATTGTACGTTTTGTGCCGTATTTTTAAGATTTATTGCCTTTTTGCATTTTGTGTTGTAGGATTTCTATGGGTTTGACTGACGGTATTGATTTGTTTTGATGATATTTTTTTGGGTTTTAAAGCAAAGCTGAGTCACCTATTTGTGGTTATCGCATTAATATTAGGTATGGTATTAGTTACATGGATCTCGTCATGGGGCAGATGGGATGAGGAGGGCAGAAGACAGGTTGCTGTGGTGCAGACTGGAAGAGGCCTAATGGTAGCCATACACCATACTGCCTATTTGTCAGTTCGGCATAAAACTGCCAATTTGCTCAAATACAATTGAACGTGTATGGGGGTGGAATGCCAATTTGATGGCATGAAATGCCAATTTTGATAGGTCATCAAATCGTTTTTGACACAACGTCAAATCGGCAGCAGTGATGCCATCTTAGCAACTTCATAGATAGTTAGCCAATTTTATAAAGGTGCTAGAAAAAAAGCTAAAAAGTGTAACCACAAGTTACACTTTTTAGCTAATCTTGTATACAGTATACGGGAAAATAATCGCCATGTGAACGTGGCCATACCACAGAATATATAATAGTACCTAAAGGCACAGAAGGATAACTCCCAAAAAGAAAACAAACAAATGTAAAATCTATGCACGAAAGAATAGAGTCCATTTTTACTTGCACCCGCATCACCCACCTACTTTTATAATAGCCTAAACTTCCCGTGCGCAAGCAAAAATGAACTGAATAGTGAGGCACGAGAGTTCATTTTAGTTTATCTGACGCCAACGACATTAAAAGGTTACTGTCGGTCAAGCTCAATAGGGTTGCGACTCGCGAGTTTGGGCACAGTTAGGTAGGAATACGTATTTTATGCATTGTTTAATTACATATATATTTATGTTAATTAATATTAACTTAAATATATATCACTCCTCATTACCTCCTTAAGTCCCTCAAGGAATTTTGTTTTTATCATCAGCCTATATCTTTTTCTGTTTCGTCATCGATTACTTCATATTCATATCGATTGGTAGTACAGAATGTTAACAGTAGGTACCTACGGCACCTTACGTGAGGAATAATATATACACCGTGAGTTTTTAGTCGCCTTACAACGGCACCCCAGTTTATGTATCCAATGACTAAAACACGTTTATAATATAAAATATGTATTTAAGAGATTTCAAAATTTAAAAATAAAATTTTAATTCGTTATTATGACGCAGTCAGGTCGCAAGTCGGGTTTATAATAATTATTATCTTTTCTACGTATTATTTTTATATTTTTAAACATATTTTCATCTTAAGAACAATATTTAAAAATATTTGAAATGTTAGGCTTTATTACCTCATCCGTGACATTCGCCACCCAAGTCGTGTGGTGCCTCCGCCGCGCGGCACCACCCGCGCCGCGCGCCGCCTCCGCGCCACGCCGTCAACGCTCTTATGTTTAAAGCGCCATTTAGACGGAGCAAGAACTTGTATGTGAGTTTCACTACATTGCGGCATTTGTTTCATTAACTGAATTTGTTCTACCTATGAATTCCGCAATGTAGTGAAACTCGCATACGAGTTCATGCTCCGTCTAAATGGCGCTTAATAGTACAGGAGCAGTGACCTTATTTGGTCGTAGAAATTAATTCATACTAGAGTACCAAAAAACAACAAAGTGGTTTTATGTGAGAAGTGTGATAACACATTTTTTTATTCATAATACGTCCTAAATAAGAAAGTTCTTTAGTTTTATAGGCTCGTTCGCCCACTGAAATATGTATAATTGTATATCGAACATTTTTACACCACAATGTAGTTCGATGTTCTTTTTTGACCATGGCTCTTGGTCTATAATTTTATTTACAGCTTGACATAAAACTGTAGAAAACCGGAAGTCGCCACTGTCTTCGCGCTACCAGCACATAATTACAGCTTGACATAAAAATTTAGAAAACCGGAAGTCGCCACTGTCTTCGCACTACCAGCACTTTGAATGATTTTATTTGATTTATTTGTTCACTTATTACGTTAGTTTTATGGCACAATAATAAATCTAACAAACCTGTGGTCTTTGTTTACATCAAATATTTTAAAACGCTGTCAGAAATAAAAATTTTAGTTCCGTTTCAACCCGTTCTGGCCAAGCTGTAATGATTTTTTTTTTTTTCTCTTAATAAGTTAGTTTTGTGGCACAATAATAAATCTAACAAACCTGCGGTCTTTGTTTACATCAAATATCAAAAATTTTAAAACGTTGTCAGAAACAAAAAGATTAGTTCCGTTTCAATTCGTTCTGGCCAAGCTGTAGTCATAACTTTAAAGATCGATTGTTATCGTTTACGGCAAAATAGGTAACTAGTCCTTATCATTTTCATTTCATTCATTTCATTGTCACAGGCCACGTGTTGCGTGTCTTTGTAGGTAAGTAGGTAAAAAAGTCGCGAAGAGAATTACGATCGCTGACCTTGAATGCGTAGCGTAGCCATTTTCTGAGTTTGAACGTGTCTAAACAATAACGTAAACATCTTCCTATTTTCTACCGATCATAATTCGACCTACCTACGTATTCAGCTTAGGTGAGTGAGAGTGATGTCAGGTTTGATAATCGTCTATTTTATTTATCTTGGTCGTCTTGTAGGCCAAATTTGTATCCTACCTAATCATGCATAACTGATCATGAATACTATCCGATACTTGAATGACATTAATAAGCACGCCACAAGCAGGTAGATAGTTTTTTGATCATTATTAAATATGTACTACATAGATAAATATTCACTTTTTTTCTTACCTTTCGAAATCACGCGGTAGTGTGTGAAACGTGAGGCTCCTATCACTGTCATTATTTAAACAACCAAACGTTATGCAGTATTTTTTTTTCTTCATAATATATATATTTTTTAAACTCATGCGTAAATTCAACCAAACACCAAACTTAAATATTATATATGTAAGCGCGTGCGTAGTGGGCGGCGCGCGGCAACCGACTAAATGTCCACTCCGAAGTGGTTCCCGCCAATGCTTGCAGTTTTATTCCTACACTGCGGAGTGAGCCAGGCCTGGCCATACCAGGAAAACTGAGGCTTTTCGCACACACATGGATCGCATGTACACTCGTAAAAAAAAGAGTTATTCATTTTATTTTAAACCAAAATACGATTGAAAACTTGAGAGGTGTCAAGGGACCACGAAAGCAAGTTAAAAAAAGGTTCATGCTATTTTCGACCTTATTGACATTTATGCAAACACCTGATTTTAATGAAGGAGCAATGTTAACGAATGAGAATGTGAGAAAAACAAACTAAATTTTAAATGTCGATAAGGTCGAAAATCGCTTGCACCACTTTTTTTAACTTGCAATCCTTAAGCAAATGTTTTCCGACCTTCAAGCGATTTTCGACCTTATTGACAACGATGCAAACACCGGATTTTAATGAAGAAGCAATGTTAACGAATGAGAATGTGAGAAAAACAAACTAAATTTTTAATGTCGATAAGGTCGAAAATCGCTTGCACCACTTTTTTTAACTTGCAATCCTTAAGCAAATGTTTTCCGACCTTCAAGCGATTTTCGACCTTATTGACAACGATGCAAACACCGGATTTTAATGAAGAAGCAATGTTAACGAATGAGAATGTGAGAAAAACAAACTAAATTTTAAATGTCGATAAGGTCGAAAATCGCTTGCACCACTTTTTTTAACTTGCAATCCTTAAGCAAATGTTTTCCGACCTTCAAGCGATTTTCGACCTTATTGACAATGATGCAAACACCGGATTTTAATGAAGGAGCAATGTTAACGAATAAGAATGTGAGAAAAACAAACTAAATTTTTAATGTCGATAAGGTCGAAAATCGCTTGCACCACTTTTTTTAATCTAATTCGATAGTCTCATGATGAAATGAAAAGGTGCTAAAAATTGTAGCTGTCGTAACCGAATAATAGCCAGATCTAGTTGCTGAGTTGGCATCACTGGTGCAGATTTTGAAGTTGTGACAAATCTATCGTATCGATAGGCAGGATGGTGTATGGTGTATATGGACGAACTGCCGATTTGAAACAATTGCAAGCGTCAAATAAAAAACAATTGCAAATATCGATAGGCAGGATGGTGTATGCCTACTATAACGCAGTGGACTGGGATAGCCTAAGTTGAATCACGTCATAACATCTGGAAAGAATTGAATGTTTGGCAAACGGACAGTTTATTACCTACCTAGATTAATACTCATGATACTTTTTATCCATGATATAACGTTTCATTGGATTATTTTCAATCTTGGCTGATGACAGGCTTACTTTAAAAATAACATATAAAGTAATCATCAATCAACCCACTTCTAATAGTAGTTTATGTAACTGGTACATAATGAGGGGTATTATACACGAGTGTGAGTTTAAAAAACGAGCGAAGCGAGTATCACACGAGTGGTATAATACCTAGTTATGTACAGTTTCATACACTACTTTATCTACTCTCATTGAACACGAACATATCAAATAACAGATAAAAATTAAAAAACACTAATATTCATCCACCGAAATACAAACGTCAAAATTCCAACATTCCCAATGAAAGCGCGCGCAGCCACAGATAAAAAATGAAATTGATGTATCTATGATCAGTAATCAGGGCTGCGTTTAAATCCTTTACCCAGTTTAAATTTATACTGACTAAATGTCAAACACCCCGTTTAAGCACACTGTGAGGTGAAAAATGAAGCTAACTAAAATTTAATCTGCCCCGTTTACGGTCGTCCGCTGGCATAAGTTTTTACTGAAAGGAATAAACATTTGCGACCTTTTTACCACGCAAAATTTTATCCTGCTGTCAGATTGACATTAAGTTTTGTTGTTTTACTGCATTCGCGCCGTAAAATGAATATTTTTATTTTAGAGAGTGAATGTTATTTGTGGATTATGGATTTAATTAATATTACACCGGCAAATTGATTATTTGTTTCAAAAACTGAGCTGTCAATTGAATTTGACAACTAACATTGACAGAAACTTATGACTCCGTTCAGCGAACCCTCGCCAGTTTAATTTTTTTCCGGCGAAATACGGCCGAAGGATTTAAACGCACCCCAGGGCTGCGTTTAAATCCTTTATCCAGTTTAAATTTATACTGACTAAATGTCAAACACCCCGTTTAAGTACACCGAGAGGTGAAAAATGATACCAATTAAAATTTAATCTGCCCCGTTTACGGTCGTCCGCTGGTCTATGTTTTTACAAAATGGAAGAAATTTTTGCGACCTTTTTACCACGCAAAATTTTATCCTGCTGTCAGATTGACATTAAGTTTTGTTGTTTTGCTCGATTCTTGCCGTAAAAACGAATATTATTTTTATTTTAGAGAGTGAATATTATTTTTGGATTATGGATTTATAATACACCGGCAAATTGATTATTTGTTCAATAAACTGAGCTGTCAATTGAATTTGACAACTAACATTGACAGAAACTTATGACTCCGTTCAGCGAACCCTCGCCAGTTTAATTTTTTTCCGGCGAAATACGGCCGAAGGATTTAAACGCACCCCAGGGTTGCGTTTAAATCTTCCGGCGGTATTTCGCCAGAAAAAAATTAAACTTTTTTATTAGTTTAGTTTAGTCAATGTTAGCTGTCAAATTCAATTGACAGCTCAGTTTTTGAAACAAATAATCAATTTGCCGGTGTAATATTATTAAATCCATAATCCACAAATAATATTCACTCTCTAAAATAAAAATATTCGTTTTACGGCGCGAATGCAGCAAAACAACAAAACTTAATGTCAAACTTAGCGTTTAAATCCTTTATCCAGTTTAAATTTATACTGCCTAAATGTCAAACACCCCGTTTAAGTACACCACGAGGTGAAAAATGAAGCTAACTAAAATTTAATCTGCCCCGTTTACGGTCGTTCGCTGGGATAAGTTTTTACTAAATGGAATAAATTTTTGCGACCTTTTTACCTCGCAAAATTTTATCCTGCTGTCAGACTGACATTACGTTTTGTTGTTTTGCTAGATACCCGCCGTAAAAACGAATATTATTTTTATTTTAGAGAGTAAATATTATTTGTGGATTATGGATTTGTATTAAACCGGCAAATTGATTATTTGTTCAATAAACTGAGCTGTCAATTGAATTTGACAACTAACATTGACAGAAACTTATGACTCCGGGCTGCGTTTAAATCCTTTATCCAGCTTAAATTTATACTGACTAAATGTCAAACACCCCGTTTAAGTACACCGCGAGGTGAAAAATGAAGCTAACTAAAATTTAATCTGCCCCGTTTACGGTCGTCCGCTGGCATAAGTGTTTACTGAAAGGAATAAATATTTGCGACCTTTTTACCACGCAAAATTTTATCCTGCTGTCAGATTGACATTAAGTTTTGTTGTTTTGCTGCATTCGCGCCGTAAAACGAATATTTTTATTTTAGAGAGTGAATATTATTTGTGGATTATGGATTTAATTAATATTACACCGGCAAATTGATTATTTGTTTCAAAAACTGAGCTGTCAATTGAATTTGACAGCTAACATTGACAGAAACTCATGACTCCGTTCAGCGAACCCTCGCTAGTTTAATTTTTTTCCGGCGAAATACCGCCGAAGGATTTAAACGCACCCCCGTTCAGCGAACCCTCGCTAGTTTAATTTTTTCCGGCGAAACATCGCAGGAAGATTTAAACGCACCCCAGTGTTATAATTTAATTTTTAAAAAAATTAAATTATAACACTGTTTGTCTAACAAAACAATGTTATAATTTAATTTTTTTTCATTATGATACAGATTACTGATCAATGATCATAGATACATTTTTTTACTTTTTTATCTGTGGCTGCGCGCGCTTTCTAAGGGAATGTTGGGATATTGACGTTTGTGTTTCGGTGGATGACATGGTGGATGATTATTAGTGTTTATTAATTTTTTTCTTTTATTTGATATGTTCGTGTTCAATGAGAGTAGATAAAGTAGTGTATGAAACTGTACATAACTAGGTATTATACCACTCGTGTGATACTATTATAAAACTCGCTTCGCTCGTTTTATAAACTCACACTCGTGTATAATACCCCTCATTATGTACCAGTTACATAAACTACTATAATGTGTCAATAATATAAAAATAAATACTTTGAAATTACATTACGTATGTGACCATTTACCACAATTTAATGTATGCAGAAAAACCACATTTAACGTTCCGTTGCCGAATATTCATAAAGCAATTTGATCGCCTCTATATTTCGTTTTGATCTTCATGAGTTGAAAATACGATTTGTATGTATGAGGTTGGGTCACGGATGATTTACCTAATAAGTATAAACCTACCTATCTCATAAATTATTTATATTTGCGCATGTAATATCGTGGTAGAGGAGTAAATACTTCTTTAATAAATATTCTGTGAGGAAAGCATCTATAACACATTGTCCATGTCCAACTGATGGGTCCTTCCTCTCTCCTCTTTGTAGTTGTCTCTTAGGTACCAATTCACCGTATGCTCCACCGTGTCCTCGGAAATATCCTCGCAGTGGTGACACCCAAGCGTTTCTTCCTTACTCAACCAATACAGGTACCTCCTGAAACTTCCGTGTCCTGTTAGGACCTGCGTCAGGAGAATGCGGTTCTCTGAGAGGACGGAGTGATGCCTATTCAGCCACTCCTCAAAGAGGGGTCTTAGCGACGCGATTGCGGCGTGCCCGAACCTCCGTTGCGAAAGTCGTTCCATCTATAACCACCCTGAGATAGCGCCAGAACAACAGTTCTGGCGCTATCTCAGGGTCGAGTCGAGGCGTGGCGGTAACAACCGCCACGCCTCGACTTGTCGAGCCAGGTGTGTGAAAATCTTCTACGTACGATGCGGATCAGTGGACGCAGTTGTATGAGTTTTCATACAAGGCAAACTAAAACCCGTTACGTACGATACGTCCGATACGCGCGATGCCGACCTGTGGACGCACACCTTTAGGGATGTCAGATTAGTTAATCAATTTTTTTTTGTTAAACGTTTGACCAGCACCAGAAAGTTCTTCTGTATATTGTTTGCTGGCAATCAAATTGCAGATTACCTAGAAGTGTGACTAGTCAGAAATTTTATTGCTGATTTATGATGATGATGATGATGATAAGTCCCATTTCAGCCTCGCAGACTCATGTAGAAAAACTTAGAACCAGAGAATCAAATGAAAATACGAATCACAAATTGAAATCAATCGAAACGGAACGCGAAGCTAACTAAGCCCTCAGTGTGCACAGCTCTAACTGATTTGTCAACCTACTTCATTACCGAAACGTGCACTGCACGACTGATGTGATTGGTTGGCTTGTTTGCTTAATAAACTTTATGCTGTGAGTGACAGAATTTACAGGTTTACAAACTAACTGGTATATTTTTTATACATAACTAGCAAACCCGGCGAACTCCGTTTCGCCACCAATTTTTCCTGAATTTTAGCCAGAGCGAGACCTTTCCAACGATTTCAAAACCGTGGAAATCGGTTCACGCGTACTGGAGTTATATCGTCAGGAAGGAAAAACCGACTTATTTTTACATAGTAGATTATAATATTAAATCATTTATTCCTTTTTCACGTGAATAACTTTGTGATAAAAATAAATCCTTTGAGACTGGCATTAGGAAAACCTGATGAACCACGTATTTTTTATCATCATATACATATTAAAATAAAAACAAAGTTGCCATAGTTAAGCAAATAACTTCCGAACGACTCCACGAAATGGGATAATTCTTTGTTTGTCCGTGTTCATTATTTGTCAGGACAACATTAAATTTGTAGGAAGACAGTCTTGAGAAAATCTACCGGGTAGGTTGAAGAACTCATTGAAGCCGGGACTGATACATATAAGTAATACCAGGTATTTCTTATCGCGTGCCAACTCAGTGTTACACTTTTTCTTCGAATCTTTGTATAAACGTCACATTTTTTTGTTCCTTTGAACGAGGTATTCTCTGAAACTTCTAATTGAATTTTATTTTTGCATTGGATAGCCCAATACTTGAGAAAGGTTAATTATAGCCTCAGGAGCCAAGCGTCCACTAGGTGGACCGACGACATCGTGAGGGTCGCGGGCAGCCGATGGATGCAAGTGGCGAATTGTTGTTCGGCGTGGCGGTCTAAGGGGGAGGCCTGTGTTCAGCAGTGGACGTCCTCCGGCTGATGATGATGATATGAGATGATGAGAATAGTCCACTATTAATAATAATAATAATAGTCTCCACTATTCTTTTCTGATTAATTTCGTTGCAGGATCCAAGACAGGTAAATTCATTCTCCGGGACACGACGAGCTTAATAAAATTGTCTCTGTTGATTCTGGCTTTCAGGAGTTGCAGTGGTTGGGAATAGTGTGGTTTGATGATGATGAGTCAAGCGTAGAGTGAAACCGTGAGACTACAGTTCCTATGTTTATAAGTCTCAGAACATCTCAAAAATAAAACAAAGGCCAAACATACTTCAAATGAAGATCGAAACGTCATAACAAAGCATTTATGACGTGATAATATCCTGCTGCTGTCCGGATATTGATTCTCGGTTCCAACACATTTTCGTTACATCACTTGTGTCATAGAATAAATTTATACAGTACAGAAGGTTCAGAAATACCACTAAACTCGACGCAGACAAAAGGGATTCAGATTAGGGAAATTCTGCTTAGAAATTTTTGTACTTCACATAATTTATGGTTAAACGGTAATATTTTTATGACTTACTGGTTATAAAAACCATAACAGATATTTTAATTTAAAATGATTTTTGAATGAATTGTAGTTTCATAAAGCTCCAGCAATGATAAGACCACCACTGGGACACAGGCATCATCGTCATTCCCCAGAAGAAGAATAGGAATAATCGCTTACAGAGGTGATTGATTGTTGTAATCGTTTGTAAATAAAAACTCCGATTTGTCATTCATTTGTTACCCCCGTGAAGTGGTGACATTTTGATGATTGAGTGACACACAGTTCTTACATCGATTGCTTCAGGCTGGCCTCCCGGAATCAAAAGCCTTTACTGATTTTTCTGAAACCCGAACCTATTCATTACAATGAAATGGGACGTATAACCCATCCACGGACCGACTTTTGTGAACACTGCTTAACATTTCAGACCTTTTGCAGCATTTAATATTTTACCAGGAATCCTCCAAACTATCCAATTTATATGTCACAGCGAAATGTGCCGATAGTTACCCTTAAGCCATATAAATTCCCATTATGACACCCATGTGTAATACGATGTTAGTTTTGATGGGCCATTTCCCATTCATAGAATTGGCCCCATAAGGACAGATGCTGCGGTTGAATGGGAACAGTTGTTTTCATAATTTTATTCCTTCTATTATTACATCTGAAGTTTTCGGATCTGGGTGTCGAGTCTGCTAATTATTAGTCAGAATGGCGCCATAATGGCGTTTCAATTTTCGAACCATTTTTTAATCAGCAGTAAAAAATGGTTCGAATAAGCACTACAATTGAAACGCCACTGTGGCGCCATTCTGACTAATAATTAGCAGACTCGACACCCTGCAATATTTCAGGTATGACGACGAACAGTATCGAAACTGCAAATTACGTACTTTACAGGAGACACATTTTAAAGTTTTATTTTGACCTAGAATTTTATTGTAAGTTGCAGTTTCAATTTTGTTCGATGTAAAAGTTGAGGTAATAATGTTTTTGAAAAATATCTTTGCATCTATCAGTATTTTGTAGTTTCGATAGAGTTTTTGAATTAAAAATAAATACATTACTAGTTTTATTTCTGCGACAGCAATCTTGCACAGTAGGTTTATATTATAAACTATAACAAGTGAGTAAACACTTTTCTTTATTTCTATAAACAAGTCGTGCGTACTGCTTAAAAATTGTGATGAATCGAATGTAATTAATATCATTCAAATAATGTAAATTTTCGTGTCGCTTCATCCAAGTCTAAGCTAAGCTTGAGCTTAGTCTAGATTTGTTCTCTTAGTTTAAGGTTGGATGAGCAATGAGATTGATTTTTAGTATTGGTAAAATTGGTGAAAATATATGCACAATTATATACATATAATTATATATATTTTTATGTCTACATAGAATCAAAATGTGAGAATGAGAGATTTTCTGTCTTTGTTTTCATGAACATATATAATTTAAAAGGGTTATATTTCCAGTAAATAAAAATCGTGGTATTATTTACATACATTTAATCATTGCCTATTATATCTATAATATAGCGACTTAACAAGATGAAACTTTCATAGATTCTGAGAGCACAAAACATTTGACTAGAACAATATATATTTATATTATATAATAAAACTTTTATTTAGAAACATAAATAAATAACAACGGCAAATATGACTAGAAATTATAAGGGTTACTACAGACAAAACTGCGATTTCAGATTTTTGGTCAAAAAGTTACATTTAATTTTTTTAGGTGAGTAATATAATTTGTAGTAACCCTTATATAATCTAGTAACAACAATATATAAGTCATTTTATACATATAATCCATAGATATTCAATCGTTCCAATAGAGCACATTTATTAGGTGTTTTTAATTCGGATTATACCGGCAGAGAAACTTGTAGGTAAGATTCATTAGATATGACTACTAGATATGCTATATAATAATGAATAAGTGAATAATTTCATTCGTTGTTATTAGAAATAGTATCTAAAGATTGAAAAGTTCTAGTAAACTTGAGCCTTAGTAATAAAATGTGAATTTGAAATTGTTCCACTATGAAAGAGAAATATGTAGGAATTATTTCTATCTTGAACACATACACACTTAAAATGAAAATTTACTTCAAAAACCTCTGATCCACAAGCGAGAGTACTCACATTATTCTGTTTAAACATTACTCCAATTTTAGTGTTGTGACCTCAAACGATTACCGTTACAGTCCTCGTAAAACCTGGTCACAAAATCTATACCTAGTTCGTTATCCATTGTGCTTTCTTTAACAAGCAGCCGAGACGGTCTCAGTTGCGACTCGTCAATGGATCAAAGGCTGTAAGATATTGACACATAAAGGGGTCACATACCGGGCTTCCGAAGCTTCAAATGGCTTAGCTCCATCGCTGCGATAACTAAAGCGCCCGTGTGAGAGACCCTTAGAAGCCGAACCTCGTCGTTTTATTACATCTATTTTTATCAATGGAATGTAAGACGGTTTTCTGTGTGAATTCATCTCTCCACTTTCTGGTGGTAATAGAGGCGTGTTGTGAACTGTTGCGCTTAGAAGCTAGTCCTGCCGAATATAAAGTTGCCGGGGGCGTTGGGGTCTTCAGTGGAGAAGTACTCCCTCCATAGCTCCTGGAACTCTTCCCAGGAGACGCTGCTTTTACCCTGGTGGAGAAGAATTTAGGTTGAGATTTTGGACAAGAACATCATTACTTACGGTTGTCTTAAAATATCTCTATTAGTTATGAGATTGACCATTGCATTACCCTTTTATCAACCTGTTTAGTTTGTTATTTATAATGAAAACATAAATAAACAGCTTTTTCACAAAAAGTTAAGTAAGTATATTATGTTGAACACTAATGTCTGAAAAAAGTGTCGGCATGGGACGTTGATATGAGGTCCGTTTCGCAGTTACCTACATATCACTTTTTCGACAAGTCTCGACAAGACTGAATGAGTCTTCGATTATTATTAGAGTATTATTTATTGGTTACAAAAATGGGGGTCAAATTCTCACTGACTTATAAATTTCCACCCACTCAGGACCTATCAATCATATGACCAGAGATAAATAAAATTGTCTATCAACTCCCACGTCAGTCTCTAACATTTCTTACTTTTCCATTTGATAGACAGTCCCATAAGCAAAGAAATACTTCAATAAAATCCATGGCTGATCTACTTTGAAATCAAAATGAAAATGTAAACCAGTCTATTAATGATCAGTAAACAAAGTTAAATGAAAATTTTCTTGTTGACATAAACGATAAACCATTGGAACTCTCCGTTCTATCGAGTCAACATTTCACGGAATTTATGCCCCCAATTCATTCGTATAAAATTGTGAGCTATGTAAAATCCGGACGATGCAAAAATGAATCACAAATGTACGAGCCATTATAAAAGTGTGAAAATCACATAATATAAAATTTTATGGAGGATTTGAATGGTTATCTGATGAAAAACGATTTGAATTGAGTATTGTACTCAATTTTGTAAATCGCCGAACATTATTCATACGGCGGGCGATCAAAATGAGAAAGAATTATTTGATTTTTGACGCGAGTTTTTGTATTCGTTACGTACACATTTTTTCTTTGATTCGTTAAGGTTTTATGGAAATTCTAGTTTCAAGTCGCTACAATATCATGAAAAGAAATATAGCCCTCCACAATAAGATGGTTTGCAAAAAATATAAATATTCTTTTCTTTATTTGCAAACCTAAGCAATGTGAATGGATAAAATCATAATTCAATGCTACAAGCTAAATCTTCGCAGAAACTCCATCAAAGAATTTATCATAAATACGTTTTCATTACACTAAAATCTAATTAAGTCTCATTTCAGTCTAAATTCTCGTGCCCAACTCAAATAAGGCACCAAAAGTAAGTAAAACAATATTTTAGAAATCACAAAACATTCCAACTGTCAAAAAAGGGCACAAACTAGAAATTATAGAGAATAATCACGATAATACTAAAACAAAAATAACGATGACAGGTCCTAATTACTTCTCGACATTAACTCTTGATAGTAATCTCGTTATGAAAGAGAACGAATGGTTATTATTAGCCGTCATGTCTTTGAAATGAACTATAACAAACGAAAATGTTTCATTTAATCTTTATGGCCAGTGGTAACAGCCGTGACTTACGAGTTTAGGTCTTATGATCGAACTTAGTCAAGCGCTATATTTTGTGTAATATACCTATAGTTTACCATCACTGCTTGAACGGAGAAGGATTTATTATTGGCTAAAATTTAAATGCGCATCAATAATTCTTTTTGTATACCAAAATGGATAAATGGTCACCAAATCTAAAACTCGCTTTAGCAAGATTTCAGCGACACCCCGAAGTTCGGTTTGGTTAGGTTCCTTTAAACCTTGTACACTGAAATAGAAGCCCCGCGAAGCGGGGCTTCGTCGACCCTGCTTTTAGGTAGATTTTTTTTATTTACACATATTAGGTTTATTTCTTTATTACTTAGGAAACGTTATTTGGTGACAATTTATCCATTTTGGTAACCGTTTAGATTTTTTTTTGGTAGTAAAATAGGTACTTTTTTGGGTGGTGTTTAAACACAAGCATTTATTATTTACTGATTGTTATGCTTCTGCTTTTTCGTTACTCTGTGCTTATCCTTATACTGCACGACAAGACGACAAGAGTGTGTCCAACAAAACTGCTTTTCATGGATGAGTTCAGAGGACTTTTCAGCATGAAAACTTGGTAGTTGAGAAGGTCGTATCGACACGAGACCTTGCCGAAACAATATAATGCAAAAACATTATAAGCATCGACGATACGTCTCGAATAAAATAAAAAAATCTATGTTTAGAAAGCTTCGAATCCTGCTCCTGGTTCTCTGTTATCTTTCCATAGAAAATCTTTAATATTTAAGTAGTTTTAGAGGGACCCTTTTCAGATTTCACATAGGGCCAAAAACTAAAAATACTATGATTATCAATTTCTCAGATTTAGGGTTTTTATAAGATTTTTCAGTAAGCGCAAAGCCCGTGCTTACTGAAAAATCTCTGTTATTTCCCTTCAATACCCCAGCATCTTACCTTAGCCATCTTAGTGAATGCGACTTTGCACTCCTGAGGGTCGATGCCGTAGGAGGAACAAACAGTGGTGAATTCGTCGCTGTCGATGGTGCCATCAGCGCTGGCGTCTTCCAGTTGGAACATGAACTGAGCATACAGCTGCTGCCATTTTAGAGCAGCTGATGGATTCTGGGCGTAGTCGTTCCACATAGATGTCCATTCTTCTACAGAGACCTGGAGGAAAGGAAAGTTAAAATGATTGCTTACTTATGCTCGTCAACCAAAAATTTTACAACTTTACAATTCATAAAATGTGTTTCGATATTATTTTTTTTGGTCTACGCACTTTTTTTTTTTTGTAAATGTGCTTCTAAACCTGGACATGAATTTTGTGTATTTTAAATAGATATGTTCATGTTGGTATTTTAAATTTAATAAATTATAAAATGACTGTTAATTTTTTTCATTTTCAATGTTCATTTCGTTTTCTTCAAAAATATAAGAGGCACTATTGTATCATAATTAATCAGTTTTATAATTTTAATTTCAATTAATCGTTTGTATTAAGAAAATTCAGTTTTTTGTTTTCTTAAAATTCTTCAACGACTTATAATGAAATAATCGTCACAGTGTTCATACCTAATCTATGATTTAAATACATATATGTATATTACCCCCTGAAAAATATAACAAACACTCTATACATCAAAGAAAAAAAAACTTCGATGATCGGAATTAACCCGTCACCCTCCGCAGCCTTTTTCCAAAACTTGTCGAGTGTGTTATCTCTAAACCAATAAGTAGACTGGATAGTGACAACAATTGATGGAACAAGTTCAAGCGAACTTCTGAAACCCCTCGAGATTTGAAAGGGTTAAGTCGTGTGTGAAGTTTTGACGTTTTTCGGGGCCCAAACTTTCGGTGTATTTTACGAGAATTCGACTTTATTAAGTGATAGAAGGAAAAACGTATTTACTGCAGGAATTATTTATTAGTTATCCTTTTTTACAGCAAGACGTGAAAGCTACTAATAATCCAAGATATTTTCTTTATAAACGTATTTTTTGGGTGTATTTTATTTTTTTATTTATGAGTCCTTTAATGTAAGTATTCATTTGTTACATATCATCCATATTTTACTCCCATATAAAAAGTTACTGATTTAACGTGTTTTTTATATTTCTTTTTTGAGTATACAATCACCTATGCCATGTATCTGTATGTCATGTATCCTACCTTATCTTGGGCGGATATCTTCCTTGTTAACTTACTATAAAAAGACTGAGCCGATTTCAAGCAACTGGTCAGAATTCATAGTTCACTAAAATATTCAAGTTTAAACTGCGTAGAAATTAATCAAAATCTCTGTGTACATCACATTAATCTTCACTTGAGCAAAGATCACAAGATTTATGAACGGAGGGAACTCGCATGATTAAACTGGTTTGGGTTTACAGACCTCTGCCAGAATTACCAGCTCCACAATTTACATACCTCATAGGGTGCGTTACTGGAATTTGGACATTTGACTCAGCACCGACAGTTGAAAATCAAACAACACGAGTGACCTTTACGAAATTAAAAAATGCTGGCACATACTAACGAAGTGACGCATGACATTGTTTAAAAAGCAGCGGGGTTTGAACAATAAGTGAATTACAGAGCGAAAATTCTAATAAAGCCCCGCCGCGGTGACTATGCTTGAAAAAATGTATGCGTAATTAAGCACAGTATTTCAACGTTAGGTCGTTTGGGTAACCCCCAGCGCTAAAGGGTTATTAATACATGTGCCCAGGTATAATTTAAATTTGTGTAATGTGTATACAATTGTTCCTTCGTATAATAATTGTAATGGTACACGATAAAATAATATTTTGAAAAAAAAAAAAACAAAAAAAATACAGTTCCAAATTCCTAGTGAAGAGTTTGACAAAAACACAAAAAAAAAATCAATATCAAAAGATCTCGCGATTGAGCCCGAAAATATAGCAGCAGAAAATTTAATAAAGGCGCCCCTTATTTAAGAAATTATAGCTGTCTTTTGTTAAACGGGCCACTTCACTTTTTATTGGACATTGCTTGAAGTAATCTCTCCTAATGATAGTAAAACGTATATTGAGAATGTTAGAAACGGCTTAACAAGATGGAAATGAAATTTCCTTTGGAAATTCCCCGAGGCACTTGACGACCGGGAAATAAAAAGGTAAAGTTGCCGGCAAAAAATTCCAAGACCAGTTGAATCATTGCCAAAAAATAAATAGTATTAAAAGAAATCGTTACGAAAGAAGTGGCAAAAAAGTCAATTTTGCAAGAAAAACAATTTCAAGTTTTAAATTCCCGTTCATTATCTCGGGTATTGCTGTTTTCAATTTTTATGGGCTTAAAATGTAAATGGGAACTAGCGAAAAATAATCGAGGCCGAGGCGTCTCTGGAGTAGTTGATAAGAACAGAGAAAATGTCTACTACTTACATCATCTGCCTAGCCTTTTCCCAACTATATTGGGGTCGGCTTCCAGTCAAACCAGATTCAGCTGGATATCAGTATTTTACATGGAGCGACTGCCTGTCGGACCTCTACAACCCACTGGGTAATACGACACCCCATGGTGAGACTGGTTGTCAGACTTTAGAGCTTCTGACTAACAGTAACGACTGTCAAAATCTACAAAGGACAGCCGGGACCAACGGCTTTACGTGCTTTCCGAGGCACGGATTCCTTAATGTACTGAACAGCTGATATTTTTTAACGATTTCGGCTTTGCTCCCATAATAAAAATTGATTGTTATCATGAGCACAATCACGTGTTTAGTATCGAACACTAATTACCTGTCCATCTTTGTTGGAGTCGGCTCTCTTTCGAAGTCCATCCCAGATCTTGATCATGATCTCATGTGTCTCCGTGTTCTTGGGGTCTCCTGGCTTCCACCCTCGGAGGTGGCAGATTTTCTGTATAGAAGATTGATAATTGAACATAATTAACTCACAGGGACACATGTTACTTATTCACAAATTATCATTAATTATTTTATTAACTACCTAATCATTAAATTCTAAGCATAAACAACATGAATGGTACCGACTTGATTGTACCGAAACCCAGATACTTTATGAAAACCTTAAGGCGTCAACGGATTTTATACAAGCTAATACCTATCTACAACGCGAGTGAAACTAAGGCCCTGCAGTAACAACGTCAAATCTTTGATACCTTACGACTTTGGTACCTATTCATCCATTAACGCGTGCCTATTCACGCACCTCTATGGATTTGAATTTTGATAGTCGCCTGGATACCAAAGTCGGAAGGTATCGGAAACTTGCGTCGTGTTGTGTACGAAGGAGTTTCTAGCATGATATCACGACACGTAAGTATATTTCCTGTATACTCGTAACGTTTAGAATCCAATCCCATATGTTTCCCCTATTACAGATTGATTAATGTGTACCAAAAATACCGATATGAATGATGCGAAAATGATTGCTATTAACGTCACCTCACTTTGGCTACCAATCAATATGTCCATCTCGGTAATGGAAGCCGAAATAATCGATTATGTTCAAATTAGTATCGATTCTCATCAATCAAATTCAACCGCTCTTAAAAATTGTTCAAGATAAGATGCCGTGGTTCAAGGGTCAGGTGCATTTTGAAATAGAATGGACTGCTGACCCAGTTATTTTTTTTAAACTCGCAGATCGATATTTTATTTATCCTATATTCTCTAATGGTGAAGTCTCTTTCTTAAATAGGAAGTAAAGAAAGAGATACGAACTGTGACAGTGTTGTAAATAAGTACTTGATTTTCCAAAATGAGATAAGAAGAATTTTCTTTTGCAATCGAATAGTTAGGTATTTAATCTTTCATTTAGATGCTGTGAATAATAATAACGAATTAGAGCTCTTTTTTATCCAGAAATTGTAATTTTGTAATTTATTGATAATAAATTTAATACTCTCTGATTACTTTACAGAGCAAAGTAGGTACTTTTAAAAAACTACGTACACTTAAGTACACATGTGTGTACTTACCTAAGTGTACGTAGTTTCATTAAAATCGGTTCAATAACAAAAAAAAAGGTCCTGAAAGTTTGTATGAAATTCCATTCAACGTACAGACGCCAAAAGGTCAACCTACACAAATCTTTCAAATACCAATCGAATATTAACCTTCCACTGTTGTGATAAAGTTAAAAATCTATTAAAGAAATTTGATAGACTGAGGTAGGTTGAAATGCTGGTGTCTGTAAACCAAACGCCAAACGATTTAAACCTTCCTCAGGTACGCATCAACTGATGATAATCTTTGATGTAACCAATTGGCATACAAAGTATAAATGCGTAGATTAGCTGTGGTTTAATGTAGAGCAATGCAATATCTTATAAGCCACCAACACCTCACAAACAGATAAACCAACCTGTCGGAAACCTACGTGGTTTACAAGGCAATATCTTTGGTGCGGTCGAATCTAACTTGTAATATATGTCTATTGGCAATCGTGGAATCCGACTCGATTGTGTACGATTTTGATAGAGAAATAGAATGTGTAAATGGGCTCTTCACAGAATATATACAGCGCAAAAAATATGATGTATTGCCGGGAGAATATTGAAAAATCTTGTTTTGTTGTAGGGCTCAATAATGCTGAGATATTCGCGATGGGTAAGGTAAGGTCCCTAATAGTAACGACTGTCAAAGATCTACAAATGACAGTCGGTACCAACGGCTTTACGTGCTTTCCGAGGCACGAAGAAAACTCGCTATGACAGATGGTAACCCATCCACAGACCAACCTCTGGAAGCGTGGCTTACCCGGAAGATCGGCCTGTGCGGATGTAATTATTTAGCCACAAGCCATAAGCGTTACAGTATGATGTTATCAAAGAACCGCTACCGACAGACGTATGTACGTAACCGACGTACCCGACTGACTTCTCCGTAATAGAAATTCAAGCTTTAAGTAATAAAATTACTGACCTCAATAGCCAATTCAAAATCTTTCCTCTCTATCGTCCCGCTCTGATTGACATCTGAAAAAAGGAAAAAGTTTTAACAAGGCCTACAAAATCTCCCTTTTGAGAACTTCTAAAGAAATATTCTTTTATATTTAAACTTTACCAAAGAAAACGTTGAATACATAAAGGAGCTTCTTCCGCCGGAATTCGGAGATAGACATGATTTTTTTAATCTGCAACAAAGAAAAAATAGGATTAGCAAAGGAAAGAAGTAGTTTAAAAGAAAAATAATTAAGGATTTGGAGTTTTGCCCAAACATAAGCTCCAGGCTTAGTTGGAAATATTTGTAACTTTTATTTATGTACGTTTAAAAAAGGCTAAATATAAAGTATCTACCCTAACTTTTTTTAGCTTCTTTTTCAACTAATCAATAATCATCACTAATCATTCTTTTTCATCAAACACAAACAGCCTTATGGATGTATCAAGCGTAACAAATTGGATTAACAAAGACCGAGGCGCATATTATTATAATTCCGTCTAAACCTTGTTGCCTGCTTATCTATTTTGTTGACTGTACAAAGTTATACAAAAAGGATATATACGCAGTTAAAGTCACACAGAGATTTCCCCTGGCTGGAGGCCTTAGAGTCATCTTTGGCAACCACAGGAAAGTTCGGTTAAGCAGCACACCACCTCTTAAAGGTTGACCTGCGAGATGCCAGTGTCAAAAAAAAACACAGAGATTTCCACATTAATTTCGCGTTTAAATAATCACAATAGAGAGCCCAAGTTTGATTAAATAGCATTAATTAATACTAAAACGATTTGGGATACACAAATAATGTCATAATAAAGGCCACAATAACCCAACCGGAGGCTATATTTTCATACATTTACATACACAAGTCACTAGTCACTAAGGATTATTACAGATAGATCTTATGGTTGGTATTTCAATATGAAACAATTCGAAACACGAGCAAGATCTGAACCAGGATTGAAGAATTCGACACAGTAGGCATGAACCTCATCAGTGGCTCGGTTGGAAAGAGACTCGGATGTAATGAATCCGGAGATCACAACTTCAAATCCTACTTGCTGATCGAATTTTTCCTTCCATCAAAAATCTTTGAAACAAACAGTTGTTACAAACATTTGTGTTTCTAAACTACTCTATGCCTTCTTGTTTTTCTGTCATGTGATTATCTTATCCCGAAGAGATCCCTTTCAATCCTAGTTAATGAAAATTAATAGGAATGTTGATTCAAGATAGTTTCACTGTATAAATAATTGAGATATATGTTTTTCCGGGTATTCTTAAGGAAAACAAGACAGTGCTTTAACTTAATATTTAATGTACTAAGTACGTAAGAATGTACATTTTCTTACTCCCAGATAAAAAAAAATGTAATTGGTCTGTAAGTATTTTATTTTATTAAGTAAACCAAATTAACGAATTTACGAAGCTTTTAAAATGACAATCGGTAGGTACGTCACAACTAAGTACAATTTTATTTTTGTTAAGTTATTACGCCACGAGCGAACTCTCGAGTTTTGATACTAGGTAGAGCTCGCTCGTTTACATTGCTTTGTAAATATTCAATCATTCAACAAAAAACAAGTGGTCAATATTTTTAAACACTCTAAATGACGAACGAATTACATATGCATTTTTTGCAGATGCTGTCAAACTTAATGATTAAATTCATTTCCATTCCTTCTTTTCTCTTTTATCCCACATACACGCGTCAACCCGAAAATCTGATGAAGTAGATTTTCGCTACATGATAAAGTTACCTGGCTCAGTAGCCAGTACCGTTACTAAGTCGGAATTAACTCGGTCAGGGTAGAATTAACCACAGTCCTACCCGTATCAGAATGACTGACGGCGAGGAGACCCCGCATTTGGATTTTGCCCACTAATAAAGCTGTAATGAATGGAATTCTTGAATAGAACTGTCTCTGAATACTTTTGATGTTAGAATTAAGATTGGTGTAATATACGAAGATATATAAATAGGTTTTCACTGGACTATAAGAACCAAAGCCATGTCAGTAACTTATAGTAATTGTTTACGGAAGCCAAGATGGCAAGAGACAGCTGAAAGTGTCTGGCATTGATTTTTTTTTTGTTTTAATCACAGTGTATAGACAAATCTTATTTAAAAATCATAAACACGCATTTTAAGAAAACTGATCATAATTATTTGAAATTGAAGTACAACCAAGTACTCAGGATAGACGTATTTATAGTACACTAGCAAACCCGGCGAACTCCGTTTCGCAACCAGTCTTTGCTATAAACCTCACGGAGCCCAAGACTTTTCCAATGAACGCAAAACCGTGGAAATCGGTTCGTGCGTTCTGGAGTTATAGCGTCAGGAAGGAAAACCCGACTTATTTTTATAAAGTAGATTACTGACACTAGTTCATACTCACATATTTGTTTTCAACCAACAAATAGTGTACTTAATTTTGTGGTAATGAGTTTAAAACGTCTTAATTATTTAATTAAAGCAAAAAAATAAAAAAGTAACTTTAATAAACAAACTCAACAGCCAATAGTAATAGTTGTACTGTTCTTATAGCTAAATAATTCAACGCAACAGTCTCATCAATTACGAATGAAGACATAGTAAGGCACGGTATAGTCCTCCAAAGGTATCTTCGACAAGGAAAGGGACGTAAATTACACTAATGGAAGCCCAGAATTAGTACCGTTGGACCCTCGAATATAAGATGGGACTTACGATAACTTTAGTAGTAGTCTGACAGAATTTGTTGGTTTAGATCATCATCAGCCTATATTGTTCCCACTGCTGGGACACAGGCCTCCTCTCTGTGAGAGGGAGTGGGCCATAAGCTACCACGCGGGCCCAGTGCGGTTTGGTGGATGACACATGTCTTCGAATTTTTGGTTCTAGGACATGCCGGTTTCCTCACGATGTTTTCCTTCACCGTTTTGAGAGCAGTGGTGATGAAATAAATTACACAAAGTAATGCGCCTGGAGGGGTTTGAACCCACGACCTACAACTCGTAAGTCGGGTCCGATACCACTAAGCCACCACTGCTCCCACATTATTATATTTCCCGTATTTTGATTTAGATACCTATTCATAATAATCTGCCTTTTTTTCGTATAAATCATCAAAGTCCCATCAATTACAATCAAACTCATAAAATCCACGGTATCCCCTATTTTCCGGGGTATTTTTTTAAATTGGGGCAAACCCAAACCACTCCAACTCCTGAAAGCCAGAATCAACAAAGGCATCAGGAACAGGAGAAGTATCACGAATTGTTAACATTAATTATGACTAAAACTGGAACTTTAACGTAAAGATGAATAAAATTAGTTCCTCGTTTGTACATTAGAGCCGCTTCTTCATTCACTTCAAGTACCCACAGCGTACTTCATCATTCATTTCAGTCATCTAGTATGATTGAAAGTGGCCTCTGAGCTTCGCAACCTAGTTACTCGGTAATACAGCATGTTTTTTTCAAACTGGGTGTAGGAGGAATATTGCTAAGTGGCCGTTTTTAGACCCTCAGACATCGGCAAACGTAGCGATGAGCTTTGCGTGTCGACCGATAAAAAATATTGATTACTTCCACAGACTCTCTTTTTACATAATGTAGTTTTAACGGCGTATGGTCAAGCGAAAGCGTCGTTTGATGAGTCGGAAAAGTTGCCACGCACCGCCACCAGTAGGCGCCAGTATCGCAAAATTAACGCAATCCAAAGTTTTATGTATTTCATTTCGTCAACTTCGACATTTCATAAAGTGTTCCCTTTACCCAAAATACATGTATTACTCTAGTAGAAATATTTTGATATAAGGATATCGAAACATTTACTAAAACAAAATGATAGAAATACTTATTGATGTGGATAAATATTTTGTAATATTTTTATCATTCAAAGTCTTAAATTTATTTTTTAGCACTTTGACACAGATTTTGACGTCCCGAGATAACGAAAATAACTACTACCTATTTGGTAGAAAATGAATGACAATTGGCATACCTTACGAAAGTGACAAAACCTATTATCGTTAAGCCCCAAACACACGCGCGCACGGGCAAGGGCATGTGCTTTGTGTTCCACGCGCGCCTGAAAGAGTGTCAGCACAATGGCAATGACGGGGCTCTCTTATAGAGGGCCTACCTGGGTCGCGGGCTAACGAATACCATGACCCCAGAACGTAAAGGGCTATTGAAAGACATCGTAAATTTTAGTAAGGATTCCGAGTCTGACAGTCCCTCCCGCCCTGCCCTGGGTAGGGCTGGTAAATTATTTTAGCACGCTAAAAAAAGCCCCAAACACACGCTCCTTTTATTAACGTGCGTTCACAAAGCTGGTTGTGTGATATCTTAATATGTTCGAGAGTGGAAAGCTACGGGTGCTTGACACCCTGTCCTCCACCATCTGGTGTTGGTACTAATTTTTGATGCATTTTGATGTAATGACGGACACTAGAACAATTTAATGTCAGTAACCTCTTTATAATTAAATCTACATTCTATAATATCTTATCCACAGTATTTTTTTTTGGGACAAGGTTGTAATAATCACTTTTCTGATAAATCGACGGTGTCCTTCAATAGCCCTTTCTGTTCCGGGGTCACGGTAAGGAAATAATCACGCGACCCCGGTAGGCTTTGGCCCTCTGAGAGGGGGGCCCCGTCAGTATGCTGACGCTCTTTGAGGCGCGCTTGGGACACAACGCGCCGTCGACCCGGGCATGGTCCATGGTCGGGCAGCGAGTTGCCCTTTACTCGCTGCCCGCATGCCCGCGCCTACGGTGGCCGGAGATCGTCTAGCGACGTCCGTCGCCGTGGGCTTCACCACCGCGGGTGGGGCGGAGGGAGGACACTGTCCTCTCTCGCTCGCGGCCCGCCTCCTCCTTCCTCCGGGCGATCTTCGCAGTGGTGACACCCAGGCGTTTCCTCCTTTCGCATCAGACAAAGGTACCACCCGAAACTTCCGTGTCCGGTGAGGACCTGCATCAAGCGGTAGGTCAGGACTCCATGACTTCTCTCCAGCCACTCCAAAATGAACCCAGTACTGATCTTTTTTTACTCCAAAGCAATAAATAGAGCGAGAAGCAACTTGTACCGAACACGCGGTGAGACAGCAATGACCACCGATTTTTCTCATCATAGACGATATTTAACCGGGTGATGGGTGCTATGCCTTATTTGTAGTTGACAAGTAATTTTGAAGTATTCAAAATGACAACAGCAGTTTTCATTTAATTTATTTTAATCCTGTTTCTGAGAAATTGTTATAAATCTGTGACGAAACTAAATAAATAATAATAAAAGTGAAGTGCTTCTTATCCTATATCGCAATTTGATACGATTAGAAGTTGTTTTCAGTTACATATTATCTCAAAATGTTGACTGCAAATCTGCATTTATCATTAGTTTATGTGAAATGGTATTTAGATGCATAAAGATTAGATGGGAGGAGGATGGACACAGAGGATCCATCCGACAACAATAGTACGACATCACGATGGCATTGATATAATATCACTGTGAGTAATTTATTATAATTGATGATAGGAACAATTCGTAATGTATAGAATCATACGTATTCTAACATTTCCCTTGTTTGCTCTGTAAGGGTCGTCAGGAATTTCCTGCGATGATTTTCAGTGAGTTTGGTTTATTTTATTCTTTATTTATTCATCAAAATAATGTGTTATTTAAAATAGAAAGTTTACGTGACTTATTTACAGTCATGTCCGTTTAATCACGTCCCATGTAACACAGCGGAACATAGTTTTCTCGATCTTTTTATCCATTCCAATTTTATTATTACGAAAATCTGACAGCCGCGATCTGAAAAAAAGTGTCGCAGGTCTAGCCTGTAAGAGCCACGCTGGCTGACTGATTCGTCATGGAACGAAAGTGATGACACTACTTTTAAAAGGCAAAAGATGAGAGGACGATAGTGAATGTGTGCTCAGAATAAAACGGCGTATGTGCCCAAACATATTGACGTCTTTTTATGAATTAAAATTTTTATTAATTGAAAAAATGTCTTTACAGAATTTAGATACTAGTATTTTATACAATTTAAAACAACATCCTTACAAAAACTCATAGTAGTTATTCCATAAAGTCCAAAAAATTAATTAGATAGACCGAACTTTGCATTTTTTTTGTATCGAGAAAATTTAATTGAATCGTGTTTTCAACTTTGTGAGAATTTAGATCATATAGTCAATAACTATATTCCAAGTTGTAAGATCTGTAGTCCAGATATGTACGAAGAAAAGTAAAAAATAAAAACCGTATTTTTACTGACCTATCCCCTTAACTACGAAAAGCGGTCTAACTCATCATCATTAGCCTATAATGTTCCCACTGCTGGAACACAGTTTTTGGATGTCACAATCATGTATTCGAATTTTCGGTTCACGAACATGCCGGTTTCCTCACGATGTTTTCCTTCACCGTTTTGAGAGCAGTGGTGATGAAATAATTAACAAGGCGTGGTTCGAACTTCGAACCCAGGACCTACAACTCGTAAATCGGGACCGATACCACTGAGCCACCACTGCTCCTTGACGGACTTGCTACTTGACGACTCACTGGCATTATTTTATGTGAACACATAATGCCAGTGCTCCATAATGCCAAAGCTCCTTTATTTTATATACAATAGCGATGGGTCCCGTTGGAACGAAACTTTTCCAATGAATGTTGTTGGAACTTCTATAGAGACATAAGTCGGATTGGTTGTATTTAGCGACGGATTGGCGACATACCGGCTCTGTAATAATACGGATATTAATACGGGTCGACTTTCCGTATCACGGATGTACAAAGTTGTATTACTTTATATCTATAACTAGTTCATATCCCTATTATGCATAATTTTCTGTTGCTCTCTTCTAATAGGTATTTATGAGTGGGTGTGTGTGTGTGTGTCTTCTACGAAAAATGAATCAGCAAAGTAATCAGCTTTGCACATCGACTTTTAGAAAGAAATGACCAGGGGGCCAATTCTCGGCTTTAGAGATCGTGTCGAATTCGACAAAAATTTCTAATGACGTCATTTTCTCGACAAATTTTAATAGTTGCTATTCTGGGGATGTCGAATTCGACATTTGTCGAAGGCTAACGATAGAGTTCATGTCGAGTGCTTCTGAGCAGTAGAGATGTAATGTCGATTGTAGAGATACGTCATTTCTGAGTGAATTTGTTGAGTTTTGGATTGTACACTGTTTTCTTTTCTTTAGTTTTTAAATAAAATACGGATTGGCATGTCATACCTTTTTTTTTTTTTTTTTTTTTTTTTTTTTTTTTTTTTTTTTTTTAGCGTGGTAAAATCATCAAATGAGTCCTCCAACCCCGGGCAGGGCGGGAGGGACTGTCAGACTTCTACTGACTAAAATCCACGGTGTCCTTCATAGCCTGTTACGTTCCGGGGTTACGGTTAGGGAATAATCCCGCGACCCCGGCAGGCTTTGGCCCTCTGAGAGGGGGGCCCCGTCATTATGCTGACGCTCTTTGAGGCGCGCGTGGGACACAACGCGCCGTCGACCCGGGCATGGTCCTTGGTCGGGCAGCGAGTTGCCCTTTACTCGCTGCCCGCATGCCCGCGCCTACGGTGGCCGGAGATCATCTTGCGACGTCCGTCGCCGTGGGCGCCTACCACTGCGGCTGGGGCGGAGGGAGGACGCTGTCCTCTCTCGCTCGCGGCCTGCCTCCTCCTTGACGAGCATTACTGCCTCGCAGAAGGAGCTGACCGCTTCCCACTCCGTCTCGCCCCGCAGCATGGCCGCAACCAATGCCGGGCGCGAGAGGTCTCCGCCTATCGCAGCCGTGAGGACACGTCGGTGCTCCGCCCAAGCTGGGCAGTCTTGCACCGTATGCTCCACCGTGTCCTCCGGGCGATCTTCGCAGTGGTGGCACCCAGGCGTCTCTTCCTTTCGCATCAGACACAGGTACCTCCCGAAACTTCCGTGTCCGGTGAGGACCTGCGTCAAGCGGTAGGTCAGGACGCCATGACTTCTCTCCAGCCACTCCTCAAAGAGGGGACTTACCGCCGCAATTGCGGCGTGCCCGGCCGTCGGTCGCGACAGTCGTTCCTTCCATACTGCCCTGAGATCGCGCCGGAGGTCTTCGCGCCGCGCCTCGACTTCGCGAGGCAGCGGGGTCACGCCCCGGCGCTGCGCCTCCACGCGCCACTCATAGACGCGCTGGAGGGCAGTCGCCTCCAGATCCCAAGGCAGCAATCCGGCAAGCAGGTTGGCCGATTCGCTTGCAATCGTGCGGTATCCCCGGATCATTCGGATAGCCATGACCCTCTGGCATGCGACCAGCTTCTGTGGTCGCGTCCGGATGCTCAGGGCCCACACAGGGGCCCCGTAGAGGGCCATGGACCGCACGACGCCAGGCATGTCATACCTACTGGAAATTCGATTTATACTCTTGATTTTTGCATTTTGTTTTCTTGAAACGACAACCTTCGCACAATTAACAAACTTTGTAATTCGTGTACCCACTATTGCACTAGAAACCACTGAAAGATGGGCCAGTTTATTAGCATTTTTCTCGGAGTTGTTGGAAAGTGGAGAGCAACTAGCCAATACACGGCAACAACAGCACACTTATCCCGCCGTCGATATTTACGATTTTTAGCTAAACAAAGGTCACTAAAATAATTCCCTTCCATGTTAAAATAAAAAAAAAAAAACGTGAAATGTAAAACAGCACAGCCCACTAGGTACCTAGTGATTTATAAACACAGTCCATGTAAACATAACAAAAGACGCAAATTCTGACACTGACAGACAATCAACTGTCAAACTGATTATTTTTACGTAAAACGTTTCGTTTCATACTAAAATAATTAGATTTAGTCAGCGCATGTCAGCGTTTTAAAACAAAATCATTCATTCACCTATAGTTACCTAAAACGGAACGTGCGTTTCTTCATAATGGTAACATTATGTTCACTCGACTCGACATTTTCGTGACATTTATGTCTATTTTGACTGAGAATACGGATTTCTGCTCAATTCGACATTTTTTGGTAGAGATAGAGATATTTTTGATAGACATAGAGATCGACTTACAATCTCGAACTCGAGAAAAATGGCGAAAATCGAGAATTGGCCCCCTGCTGATTTCGCTGTGTAGAGCTGTCGTGCAAAGCACTAACTAACCACAACGAACGAGAAAGCAGAAACAAAGGTTGTATGCGACAGAGAATCGACTATCTCTATCGAAAGGCCGATGAGCAAAATTTATAGCCGATACCTGTAAGAGTCTAAAAACACTGTTACCAAAAAAGAAGAAATATTATTTTCGAAGTAATAAAGTAGATAAGACCGACTAAAACTCAATTTGGATCGTTACTGCTCAGAAACCGCATAGACGTATAAATCTGAAACTAACTTAAGACAAGATTGTCTAAGAAAATAGAACTGAAACCCTCATGTAAGACAACGTAATGCTATCCAGTAAAACTTTATTTGGGCCAGGTCCTCGCCTGCTATAACTCAGCCTTAATCTTTGTTCGTCTTTTCCTCGTTATTTTGAGGTTTAGAATTTTTTTCATTACTGTTACTAATATACAGGGGAGTATTTTTAACCGACTTCAAAAAAGGATTAAAGGTTGTAACGCTTTCCAGAGCGATCCCATGATCATCAGGGTAGTATCTAATCATGTGGTAGAAAGTAATTTGAAACTTATTTTAGTTTTTTTTTAAGTCGGTTTTTGGACAATAAAATGTCCAGGCCCTGCAGTCTCGACAAATATAACGACAAAAATCGCTCTTTAAGTCTAATCGATGTCAATTTTTTTTTAATAGATTTTCAACCTTATGCTTTCGAAATAAAGTTAAAAGTCTATTAAAGAAATTTGACAACGATACGACTTAGCGACTGATTTTTGTCGCTGTCTAATGTCGAGACTGCAGGGCCAGGCTTGCTTAATATTCTGTATTATTCTAGATCAGAACCGAAATATGTGTGTAAATATTTTTCATAAAACGACACGACGAACTCTGCGCCATAACCGTAAGATGAAATTCAAACATCTCACAAAGAAAAATATTTGAAGTAAAATTCGAGGTTGACTGCAACTGAATATTTCGATATCTCTTTAGGTAGGCACTAGTGAATAACGTAAACGTAAAAGAAAATCTATTTACTTTAAGGCTCCCCTATATGAAAAATCGTCGTTCAATGAGCGGTGAAAGTTTGACGACGTTCGCCGCAACCAGCGCCACTATCGCGGAAACCTAAGTTTTATGTATTTCATTTCTTCAACTTCAATATTTCTTACAGTGTTCCCTTTACGCAAAATATATTTATTACTCTAGTAGAATATTTCATCAAAAGGATGTCAATATATTTACGAATAAAAATAGATATAAATACCTATTGATGCAGACAAATATTTTACAAATATTTTTTTCTATTCAGAGACCTAAATATATTTTATAACATTTTGAAACAGATTTTGATGTCGGAGTTAACAAAAAAAAACTACTAATTTGTAGAAAATTCATTAACATTGGCATACCGTGCCAAAATGACAATACCCAATTATCTATTAAGCCCCAAGCACACGAGCGTTTTATTACCATGCGTATACAAAGCGGGTCGCCCTTCAATATCTGGTGGTGTGTTTGATGCATTTTGATATAAATGACGGACACTAGCACCGTGTTAAAGGGACATCAGTAGTAGTAAATAATAAATAAAAAATGCTAATAAATAATAATAAAACATTTGCTGATTTGAATTTGAAAACATATTTTTCATCTCTTTTATCATCAATTCATCACCATCATGATCATACGATGTTTTGCGTATAATTTAAGTACAATTCTTTCACTGATGCATGGAAAACACATTAATAGATTTAAATACATGTTTATTAAAAAATAACTACAAAGAATATGGAATTTATATCTGTATAATTTTGAAAACATTCTAAGTTCTAATAAGCATTTAAATTACACCACCAATTTATCCTTTTTGTTTTTTTTTAAATATAAACACCAAAATTGCAGATTTTTGTCATATCGCCATAAAAAGACTTCCTGACGTTTCTGGTGGGAAATCAGAACAAGATTGGGAACTTCTGTTGCTGCTACACTTTAGCAGCTGGCTAAATGAAGTGAACGATGGTAGTGCCATCCTCCTCTGTTCGTTCTATAAGAGCAACCAAAATTATAAATTTCCCGCGAACGCGCCTTTCCCATCTTTTCTAGGAAAAAAATATCACACTAAATGTAAAAATAAAATTGTCATTATTTAGAAAAAAGTATTACTAAATACAATTAAAAATAGTGATTTAGCTATCAAACTATTATAGTTTCGTTTAACCGCCCGATCCCCAATGCTCCCCAATGGCACGTTTTTGTGCCACCAAACCCCGACCGATATTAATCCTTTTTTTTGGAAAAATAAGTCTTAAAATTGATCAGTATTTAGTGGAAAAACATTTTCCTCGGGGCTCGCAATTCCTAGTAAAACAGATTGTGGACGCGCCACAAAACTTGGAATAACGATCAAGAACTATTTTTTTTAATTTAATGTTTATATTATAATACTAGACAAGTACGTCTAAAAAAAAAAACAGTATTGTATGTTTAGTTTAAGAAATGATTTTCAACCTTTTCGCATGGTGGGTGCTACGCCTTATTTGTAGGTGACATGTAATTTTGAAGTATTCAAAATTGACAAGCAGTTTTCATTTAATTTAATTTAATTCTGTTTTTCCGAAATTGTTATAAATCTGTGACGAAATGAAATAAATAATAATAAAAGTGAAGTGCTTCTTTTCATATATTGCAATTCGATACGATTAGTGGTTGTTTTCATTTACATTTAGTGCCACAAATTATTGTTGACTGAAATTCAGTGCTATTATCATTAGTTCAATAAAATGTTATAAAGATCCAAAAGTATTGGACGATGGATGCAAAATATTGCAGAACGATGAACAAGAACCGTATCACGATATCGCGATAACATTGATCTAGGTATCTGTGAGTATAATTACTAACTATATTGATAGAAACAATGTGTAATGGAATATACGTATTCTAAAATTCTTATTCTCTCAAATCCATTATTTGCTCTGTAGGGATCGTCAGGAATTTCCTGCGATGAAATTCAGTAAGTTCGGTTTCTTTCTCTTATTGATTAATGAAAATAATATGTTATTGAAAATAGAAAGTTTATATGTGTTTTTTACAGCCATGTCCGTTTAATCAGGTCCCATTAAACACAGCGTATATATGCCTAAACATATTTTGAATAATCTATAAGCCTACGCATCATTCGTTTTTATTTTCTCGGTCTTTTTCTCAATTTCCATTTTTCCTATTACGAAAATTTGACAGCCCCGATCAGAAAAAAAGTGTCATAGGTCTAGTCTGTAAGAGCCACGCTGGCTGACTGATTCGTCAACGAACGACAGTGATGACACTTTTGAAAGGCAAAAGATGAGAGGACGATAGTGAATGTGTGCTTAGAATAAAACGGCATATGTGCCCAAACACATTGGTGTCTTTTTATAAATTAAAATTGTTATTAAATGAAAAAGTACCCGGATAAAGTTCTGACAAACATCATTACCTATTTATTGATATACTCTTCAGGACCAAAAGTTTGATCTACTTCAGGTACCACTCAAAAAACGTTAAAAAAATCTCTATTTTCGCGTTTTTTTTTATCGAGTAAAGTTATAAATATCGCGTTTTCAACAAGAAAATAACATAGACAGTTTATTGAACTATAACATATATTTTTTTCAGACCGAAAAAAGGTACATTTGATTGTTTACGGTTGAATCAAAAATAGGTCAATTCCGAAATACCTGGCCTTAAGTACCTACGTTTACTACTACGTTGACATCTTTTATAAAATAATACATTACCTACGTAAAGTTTGTTTACCCGTATCACACATTATTTTCCCGATAAATTAAACCACCAATCACACACACACCCATCGCAAAAACACACGCACACACCCACACTAAATTTAGAGCACACCTCCCGCCATTAAAATCTTAGAGATTATAATCGCAACCCAAATAAACGTGAAGTGAGGTTAATAAGCTCTTATCTTTATGTAGGTAAAACAATGAATAATTCACAATTTCCAAATCCCCAGGCGATGGTGATGTTTAATTTATGACTCTCTGTAATTCACTGGAATTAAAATTTATGTCCGTGTGTTAAGGTAGTTATAATTTATGCTGTACATTTTTTGATCACTGAATTTTGACAAAAACAAATGCATCAAAACTTGGAAGTCTAAAAGCTATGTAAAAAATTATACTGCCTATATAAAATTTTGAAAGCTTCATAATATCTTCGTCAATATTCTTTAAGGCTTAGCAGAGTCGCCCCTACCACATGGGAGTCATAATTGGGAAAATATGTACATAATAAGTACACCACTATCACCCTACACTACACGGATTACAGGCGTGACGTCATATTAGGGAGACGTTTTTTTTGTTCATGCACAGAGACATTTTAGAGACACAGATAACCTCTAATTCTTGTATCATCAATTAATTAATCATTTACATCATCTGGCCAGGTATTTCAAGACTATATTCGTCTCACCATTCTTGGTGTATTAACGATCGAAAATGTCCAATTCATTTCGAACTTGAGCGTCTGTGATTTATTTGGAAGTTAAAAACGTCTCGGCTAAAATAGGTGCGGTATTAGGTCAATGCTAAATCTGGGCCATAATAGCTGACTCGGAAATCACTTGCAGCCTTTTGTTTGGCGCATTTTGTGTAAAGGCGTGCAATAAAAGTGTCATGTCATATTATGAAGGTTAAGAGATGAAATTAGAAACGAGATCTTATTAGAATTATACTATAATACTATAAATTAAAATAATAAATACATTACACGATAAACAAAATCGAAATTACGAAAATCACGCACCTCTAATAAAAAGTTAAAAAAATCAACCCTAAACAGCGTCTCTTGACTGTCAATATTAAAATAAACAAAAACACACAGAATTTGCCTTTCGCATGTGTAAAACGAAAGTCGAACCGAGAACGTATCAAATATTTACATAAGAAATTACACGTTCTTTGGAATACGTGAAAATTCCCGCGGCAACGGTAGGGTTAGCGAAATGGGTTGGTGTTCCCGCAATTTGAATTTGGAATTGTTGGGTAGCTAGTTTGAAGACAATGGACGAAATGTTGACATTACTAGAAGTTCATTCATTGTGTGCGGCTCGGCGTTATGTGGGTGTAACGCGTGCGTGTAGGGGTGTGAGTGTGTGTATGTGCGAGTTATTATTTTTTATTATTATTTATTTTCTCATTTATAAATTAAGCCCACAAAAGTGTGGGTGTGTGTGAATATAACGTTTAAACCGTTTATTCCCATCCGCCTCCTTTGAGACGAATATGCGTGAATCAGATGTGAGTAAATAATAAGCATAAAAGCTTTAGTTATAATACAGCATTATCAGGGAGGTCTGCTTATTTACGTTTCTGTCCCTTACAGGGATTCAGATGAACAAAAAACGGTTTATGGTAACTTTCGTCCAAGTGTTAAATTGTCCACATGTCATTACGTAAAAAAGTCAAAAGTTTTGTTATAAAGATCAAATGACAAAATGTCCATACGTCAAAAACTGAAAATGATTTTATATCTACAAATTAAATTTATTAACGACATTGGAACACAAAGGGCTTTTGAAATAAAAAATAATGAAATTTGTTCTATTACCTATCTAAAAAACAAACCCAGGCGTCGTTTAATCACAAAACCTAGAATTTTGGCCCGTGAAAAATATGAATTTTGGACAATAAAATACTTGTTGATTTTTGCAAAACTTCATTCTAACCAAATACAAATATGACATTAGGTTATTCTGACATGTGGACATTTTAACACTTTGACGAATATTACCATAAACCCAAAAAACCAACTTTCTAAATAGGATCAATCCTATAATGGAAATTGTATTGTTTACAATGATTGACTGTCCCATCAACATTATTTTGAATAAGGGTTGAACTACATCTGGCAGCAGACCATTTGCTAGGTCTAGCAAATGGCAGTTCTAAGCGACAGAAAGAGAAAGGGCGACGGAAAAAGGCGATTCCGTGCTGCCAGATGTAGTTTAACCCTAAGGGGTTCTAAGTAGGTGCTTTCGAAAGATGTTTTTTATTTTATTTTTTTAATTAAACTCAGCATACCGAAAGTTCAGTTGGACGATGCTCTGATAAATTGTGCTTTATTTTGTACAATACCTACCTCACCTAAATGCACACGCATGATATTTTATTTACTACAGATTAGAAAAATTCAAGTAGATTTTAGGCAATTTAAGTTAAACTTATTAATTTTCTTAAACCAACGCGTTGTTGGTCGAACGTGAGGAAAACTCTGCAGAAATGATTATGAAATTTTGAATTTATTCCTGAAGAGGATTAATTAGTAGAAGATACTGAGTTCTTAAGCATAATAATTTACTTAAGAATATTAATTTTCGAATTAATTGGAACTGCCTCTTTCTACTTGTGTTAGCTAGAATTTCTACTGAGGTTCAACAGAAGTGCTTTAGCTGAATAATTTATATGGAGCGATAACCCATCTGACGTCCATAACCCAGTTAGTACTAGATACCTATTGGTTAGTCTAACTTCCTAATTTTCGGAATACTTGTAGCCACTTTCAAAGATTTACCTGCAAAAGTTAGCCGGAACCAGCGGCTTTACAGATTTTCCGTGGAATGGAGGAAAATTTTAAACGTCTGCTGAACACTTGTCTAAAAAATGTCAGATTATGACGTTGAAATAAGGTCCGTTTTGCAGTCAGTGAGTCACAGATCGACGTAGACAAGCGCAGACATTAAAGGTTACACCTTTACAGCCTCACTACAAAAACTTAAACATCTGTTGAACACTTGTCTAAAAAAAGTGTGACTGCATAACGGAAGGTCCGTTATGCATTTCAGCGTCATAATTTGACATTTTTTAGATAAGTGTTCAACAGACATTTAACCGTTTTTTTTTTTTGTTAATGTCAATCTCATATTATTATAATGTTAATTTAGCACCTTCGTAGTAATTTGGTACCCAATGACGCGTGCCTGTGTACGAACGTCCATGGATTTGTATCCTCGCCTGGATATCGAAGTCGCATGGTATAGGAGACTTGAGTCACCTAGTATAACGAAGGGGTTTCGACTGCGCAGCATGTCGTAGTACACGGAACAGTACCCTTAGCACGAATTTTAACTCTTTTACTTTATAGTATTTACAGTGTTTCTTGTATGGAAAAATGGAACAACGCCTCTGGTGTGCGAAGCAGGAACTAATTTTTCCTCAAAAATTGTCAATTTGAAATTGTCAAAATTCCTGTTCTCAAATACTGAAAATTCGTGCTAAGGGTACAGATATTTGTATGTTGTGCAAATAGTTGTCTGGGTCTGGGTGGTTGTGTATGTGAGTTTTTATGTTTGAAAACGTATCCACAAAACAGGAGTCTAGTTTAGGGAAACAAAAAAAAAAACTGCTTACGTAAAAGTAGGCAGTACGCAAAAAAGTTGTATTATCGCCACATTAAAACAAAATGATGTAAAAACTCTTTGGAACCAGAATACGCCGGTAATAATAAAAAAAGTGATTCCCACAAGAAATCCCATTAATAGAATTCCCTAAGAATTCCCATAAGAAATATCATTCCCATAATAATACGTAACGTTGAAGAGCTCCATGTATGAAAATAACTTACTTTGTTTATTGGAACGAGAAATAATGTTTGTAGGCGCGTGCAAAAAAATACCTTGAAATAATACTTATAAGGCTGGTTTACTCGAAAAGCTCGTAAATGTCATAATGAAGAAATCTGTGATGGCTTTATATTGTGTTTTGAAACTGGCACATAGACTCTTATGTAAACAGTAATCATAATATGAAAACAATAGTGTTGTCCTAATAAAGGTAACGAATATTATCGAAAATTATTATTAAAAGTATTTTTTGACAAACGTCAATTATAAAGTGACAATGAACAGACGAAGTTAGTTGTAGTTTTTGTTTTGATCATAGTCGCTAATTAACTTTGTTATAATTATTTTTGTTTCGTTAGTTATACATATCTCTGAATGTTTATTCGTTGAAGCAAGGAGTAAAGAGAAAGTAAATCTGTTTGTATGTCACAGGACATAGAAACAGATTTACTTTCGCATTTTTGTTACCTATTATAAGTCGAGATAAAAATGTTCTAGCATTGAGGTAACTAGAACATTCAGTTTTTCTCCTTTACGTACAAGAATACCTATACACAATTTGCTGTGAAAAAGAAATAACTCGATTTATAATGCCGAGCGCAAAAAAGAAATTCTTGCAAAGAAAATAATGGCATTTAATGTATAAAATAAATTTCCATGTTGTTCCGGTATTGTATGAAACGACAAAGGGAAATGAGTTATGGCGGAACTCGCGAACGATGGATTAGCAACCCGGTTTAATGTCTTATACGAGCACAGCTTTATTTTTTACCAACACGTGTGGCGTGACACCGTAAAACCGCGTTTTGTTTACAGAAGAATCGACAAAATATATAAAGTTTTATATAAATCTAAGCATAGCGATGTTTATTGAATGGATTTTAGTCAGTATAAGTCTGACAGTCCCTTCCGCCCTGCCCGGGGTGGGAGGATTAATTTGATGATTTTCATTTCCATTTTAGACCAAGTAAAAAAAGAAAAGCATAGCGATGTATACAAACTAAAATATGAAGCATACTCGCGGAACTATGAAAAAATACTAGTTCTATATTCAGTGGTTGAAACAATAACTGTAATAATTAGTTACAAAAAAAAGTTAAAAGAACATAAAGTACTGGCGACGACTTATTTACGGTCTTTTTTTTTTTTTTTTTACGTGGCAAAATCATCAAATGAGTCCTCCAACCCCGGGCAGGGCGGGAGGGACTGTCAGACTTGTACTGACTAAAATCCACGGTGTCCTTCGGTAGCCCTTTGTGTGCCGGAGTCGCGGTATACGTATGTCCCGCAACCCCGGCAGGACTGTGGCCCTCTATAGGGGGCCCCGTCACTATGCTGACGCTCCTTGAGGCGCGCGTGGGATACAACGCGCCGTCGACCCGGGCATGGTCCTTGGTCGGGCAGCGAGTTGCCCTTAAGGCCCTTCGTCCATTATAAGACTCAAGTTTCCGATACCTTACGACTTCAGTATCCAGGCGACTCTCGCAATAGAAATGCATATACGTTCGTACACAGGCACGCGACGCGCGACGCCAATCGCGCGCTACCCATCTGCTGACATCGCGGCGACTTGAGTTTCCGCGATTTTCAAGATGGCGGAACAATTTATTTACCATTTTTAATTTTATTCACAGAATAAAGGGTTCCGTAGCATATTCTTGAATCATTTTTGGAAAGTCATTATTTTAAAACGATAGAAAAATATTTATAATCCTCTATCAAATCATAATTTTGTATGCAGTTTTATTAAAAAGTTGGGAGAGATGGTTTTTTTTTCTATTTTATTGAATATTTTTTTAAATTATGTTATAGTATTTGGATTTGGATTAATGTTAGGTTCCCAGGAAATTAACTGTGAAGGACGGACTGTCACACGTTTGATCTTATAAAGATTCCGTTTTTTTTTGAACCTTCGGAACCCTAAAATATATACTTTGATCGTCACAGTCATGTGTCAGCCATTTTATAAATTCATATTCTTGACCACCCATCATGACCTTTTGACGCGGCGCTAGTGTCTATGTCGTTACATCAAATTGCATTATAAAAATTTAGTACCTCGAATTTTCCGCGGGTCATGAGTAGTGGCGAAACTCTAGTATCGGAAACTTGCGTCGCCTCGTGTACGAAGGCTCGTACACGAGGCGACGCAAGTTTCCGATACCTTACGATTTGGGTTTCCAGGCGACTATCGCAATACAAATCCATAGAGGCTCGTACACAGGTCGCGTCGCCGACATGCGTCGCCGACTCTAGTCGCTCGCTACTCATCTATCAAGATCGCCGATACCCAAGTCTTCGCGATTTTTAACCGACGAAAAATTTGTATCTATTATTTTAAAATGTATTATTAAAGTATCTGAGGTAGAAAAATATCCTTGTTTGTATCATTACAATTAATAATAATAATTGTACAATCTTACGTTTATGTATTTTGATAATATTTACTTATTTTAGTTCCATATGTGTAACTAGATGGCGTTGTTAGTTTTTCTGAATCGCGATATGGTTTCGTTACCACCAAAAGTATATAAGGACCTAAAATTCAAGTCCGGTTGAGCAGCACACAACCTAGTAGAGGTTGACCTGCGAGATGCCAGTATCAAAAAACAAATTGAATAAATTGTCTTCGTTCAAACAAGTAAACGCTGGTCCACGACTATCACACAACGCCATCTCGTCCCAAGCTAGCGATGGGTCGTTGACGGTTTTTCCGTCAACGAAACGTTAACGTTGATTCACGTTTGTCAACTAGTTAATCAACTAGTTAAATTCGTCAACGAGTTGAAAGAGTTAACGTGTTCATCTCGTTGACGAATTTAACTGTCAACTTGCAACGTAAACCGTTGATTCATTAAACGGTTTATAATCAACGATTGCGCGTTTAATTTAAGAAACAATTTGATTCAAATTTTGTATTGGAAACGTTTTATGTACAGACGCCAGCAGGTCAACCTACCCGAATCTGTCAGATTTTACCATTCAAACTTTAACCTTCTACTCTTGTGATAAGGTTGAAATTTTATTAAAGAAATCTGACAGATTGTGCTAGCTTGATGTGCGTCTGTACATACAAACTAACATCTTAAATTGTGTGAAATAAAAATATTTTTATTACATTTTTCACAGAGGGCTGTTCGCTATACCTCGTGCGTCTCAGAAAATAGTACATTTCAAATAATACATTGGGATAATTAAACAAACTCCACCAATATACACCGTGTTCTTCACGTTATCCATAAACTTTAGCAAATACTTCTATGGCTTTTACAAATCAAATCCAACAAAGGAAGTAGTAGGGTAAAGTACCCAACTGCTGACCTCCCACCAACTATTGACCGCATAACAGTTTTTATCAAAAATAATAATAAATCTTCTTGCAGTGCTGCATAAAGAATACAGAAAATGAAATATAATTTATCTTGTAATATATTGGCGTCACAGAAAATTTAAATAAAGCAATATTGCGTCCGTAAACCTATGATAACAAAATACCCTCCTAAAATCATCAAGAAATTTAACAATTTGCTAAGCTGACGGTTGTTTTCAATGTCATTTTATTTCAGTTTTACACGATAGATTCCTTTGAATTTGGTATTTTTTGGTTATTTAAGACAGACACAATACTTTTCCACATGATTTTCAAGTTTTAATGAGCGTTAACTTGTTAAAATGATGAGGTCAATATCTGGTACACTCAAATGTATGAATGACCATTTTTTTAACATGGCATGTCAATAGCTGGTAATCAACCAAATGTACGGGAATACCAGTTACTGACACCACGGTGTGTACGTATAGTTCATTTTTAATGGTGAGGTAGCTTAACTTTAATGCATCTGTATTAAGCCCATGGGCGTTGGCACCCTTATAGGTGTGTATCTGCATAATCACAAACATTAAAAATACCTTACGTAGTAACCTGAGAACCTAGCTAATTTGAGTGAGGTACTTAAATTTTCGGACTACTGTCACATTCTGGATCATCCTGAATATTTTAGACTTACTAATATTATAGGAAAAGTAAACGGCTGAATGGATTTTGACACAATTTGGCAAGCAGATTATTTTAAAAGCTGGTTAAGTGGGTGTACCTGGACGCAGGATACTTTTTATGTCGGTATATGATCCCGTGGGACAAAATCAGAATATAACACGAGCAATGCCTCAGTCACAGGTTGGTTTAATGCATAAAATGACAAAATATACCCTAACCTGCATGTTTGAACAAACTGACTTAAATCATTTCCGAAGCAAAGTGTGAGCTAGTTTTTTATTTGTATCTATGTTCTCTTCATTTGTGAGGTCTTTTACATAAGTTTAAAAGTTAAAACCGTCATATGTATTTAGGAAAATATTAATTCAAAGGTTTTTAAACTCACTTTGTAGAACTAAAGCCGTGTTCTTTCAATTTATATTTTGCCGGCGAATATTTTTATAACTGCTGCATAATACAGAACAGTGAAATAAAAATAACTACTAATAAAGAAGAAAAATTGGACAAAAAGTGATAAAAACTACAACAAAAAGTGATAAAAAACACAAAATTTCAAAAATAAGTGCAAGAATATTATTGACGGCGTTTGAAGACTGAAGACCTAAATAGTGTGAAAAAAGAAAATGAGAAGGGCTATAAGACTAGCTTTGTTTGTTTTTTATCAATTAAAACCTCGTATCACATTCATAATAAATAATATTTGAGTTTATTCTTATACTACAGGAGGTCAAAAAATTGGTCATTTGCATGATGAAAATTTGGTACAAGCATGTTGATAACTGGTCAAATGGCCTGTTCTTGCTAAACTCGAGAAAAAAAACACTTTTTACCTTTGTATGACTGTTAATAATGTTTTAGTTATATTCTCCAATGTTTATTTTATCTTCCAAAAATATTCATTTCCACTTGCAACTTGTACATTAGTTTATTTTGCGAAAGAAGCAAGGAAAACCGCTTAAGGGGTCAATAGTTGGGTGTTTTACCCTACTTAAAAAGGCTTCGTTACAAAGATATTTGTAATTTCATTTAATGAAATTTAATTGAGCTATGCAGTGAGAAAGTATCTTAATTTGGCCTATGTTGCCGCTTAGTGCAATTAAAATGATAAATCTATCAAATACTATTTGCATTTCATTTGCACGTACGAGAGGAACCCGAGAGTTAGCGAAGAAATACGATCATTTGCGATAACGAATCTTTCAAAGAGATTAAACTGGTCGCTATGGATACCTAAGTTGTTATTTGTCATTGTTTGTCATGCATGATTTTAACTGTCAGGATTATTGTTTATTGTAATTTGCTTTTGGGTTTCCGACTAATTTAATCAATCATTTTGATTACAACTTTCACTATGCCGCACGAATATTCTGCTCAACACCAAGCTGATATTCACTTCGTCTACGGTTTCTGTGACGGAAATGCTACAGCAGCTGTGCGAGAGTACCAACGGCGATTCCCTGGTCGGCGCGTTCCTGATATACGAACATTTATTAACATACACAGGAGATTTTGTGAGATCGGAATTAGACCACGCCGCCCTGAACGAGCAATCAATTTGAGCGTCGCTCAAGAAAACAGAATAATGAACCTTATTATTCATGATCCTACACTCTCAACGAGACGCGTTGGGAGAATCGTGGGTGTATCTCATAAGCTAGTGTGGAAACTGTGGAAAAGATATGGTTTGCATGCCTACCACTACAGAAAATCCCAAGGCATAATACCACCTGATCACTTCTCAAGAATTGTTTTTTGCCAGAGAATGAATCAAGAACTGATAAATAACCCAATACTGCTTCAAAAAATTCTTTGGATGGATGAAGCCCAGTTTACAAGAGCGGGAGTATTCAATTCCAAAAATCAAGTGCAGTGGCATGAGAGCAACCCGAATTTACATTGGCAGGCGTCACATCAAACTGAATTCTCTGTAAACATGTGGGCTGGTGTTTTTAACAATCAGCTGATCGGCCCTATTGAGATTCCCCACCGCCTAAATGCTGACAATTACTTAGAGTTCCTAAGAAACGTCACTAGCTTCGAATTTTTCGAACAAGTGGATCTTCAAACTCTGCGAACCATGTGGCTCCAACATGATGGGGCCCCTGCACATTATGGCACACAAGTGCGTGAATATTTAAATGCAACGTTTCCTGGCCGTTGGATTGGACGAGGTAGCACCAATATCGCATGGCCAGCTAGGTCCCCAGATCTGACTCCTTTAGATTTTTATGTCTGGGGAACCTTAAAGGAGAAGGTGTACTCCGTACAAATTCAGAACCGTGAACAGCTCTTAGATAGAATATCTCAGGCTGCTGAACAAATAAGACAAATGTCTGTAAATTTAAATGGCCAAATTAGGACTCGTTTGAATATTTGTGTCGAAAAAGAAGGTGGTCATTTCGAAAACTTTTTACATTAAATTTATTTTTTGCTTTTTAGAGTTTATTTTTTATTAATAAAAATATTTTTGAATGACATTACGGCTGACGTAGTTGTCTAACCTACAGTGTTATGTGGATCTTTGGACACTCCATTGAGGTTGACAGGAGAGCGCTCATTTGTGAAATGTATTGAAAAATAAGATGGTGGCGTTAGTTCTGATGTTGCCCACGCAACAAGTGTGCTTATAAATTATAATTATTCTACTCAAATGCATAAAAAAAAATATGCTGTGATTACCATTTATCTTAATTTGACCGAGACCTATCTTTTGAGAGTATTTTTACGAATGTACGTGAGCTCTAAGCGTGGTCCCCAGATTGCGTGTTGAGCTGCCCCTCTTTTAGTCAATAATTTTGAGATTGAATGTTCGTTACTTAAGTCGAAACGGCAGAATGGGAAGATAATTATGGTAGCCTACTCCCCTTCCCGTCGTTGGAGGTCCGGCGTTGCTTTAAGCCTAGACTAAAAATAAGGACTGCAGAAACGTTTTGCGAAGGCTGCATGTCGTGGGAAGAGGTTATCATGATTTGGTTATGGAATTTTGTTTTTTTTTTATTCCTCAATTAAAAAGACAATTCGAAATACGTATCTACCTGCTTGGTAGCCTTATACGTTCTCTTTAGATAAGTATAGTACATTGACAGTGCTATGAGGAACGAGATAAAAAATCAAAGAAACTGTTTTGACAATTTTCAGCCCGCCAAATGTTATGAATGAAAATACGACGTTGCCAATTCGGATAAAGAGGCATGCATATCGGGTTATTTACGTCTAGGTATTTAGTTTGTATGAAAATTAACAAAAAATAAAAAATAAGAATTTATTAATGTGTCCATAATGAAAAATGCTTACTTCCGTGGTCTGAACATCTGGTCGAAGTTTATGTATATCGTCCGGAACACGGTGTATATGTACTATTCTTAAAATAAATAATTCGAAAATCAACTCATTCAACCGCTCTTAATCTATGACTTTAAAAATATCAAACCATAAAACTCAACGTTGAAGATAACGTTTGCGTTCTCGTTAATTCAACGAGTTGAATTAACGAGAACGAACGAACGAACGAGTTCAACTCTTAAACGTCGTTGACGTATTCAACTAGTTGTACACTCGTTCGTTCGTTCTCGTTAATTCAACTCGTTGAATTAACGAGAACGAACGAACGAACGACTTCAACTCATAAACGTCGTTGACGAATTCAACTAGTTGATTCATTTTCAGTTAACGTTAATACGTTGACAGGAGATCAACGGTTGAATCAACTAGTTCGTTGATTCAACGCTCATCCCTATCCCAAGCTAAGCAGAGCTTGTGGTATGGGTACTAAACAACTGATAAACATACTTATATATTTCTAAATACATAAATATAATAGATAAATTAGGGGAGGCCTATGTTCAGCAGTGGACGTCCTCCGGCTGTTGATGATGATGATGATGATGAATAGATAAATTACACCCAGACACAGAACAAATGATCGTGCTCATCAAACAAACATTAATTTGTCCTGGGTGGGAATCGAACCCACGTCCTCCGGCATAGCAGTCAGGGTCACTAACGACTAGACCAACAGGCTTGTCAAATTCAAAAGAATATTCTAATAGATAATAAGCATGGAATAAGCTTTTTTTTTAAGTGGTAAAATAATCATATTAAATGAGTCCTTCCACCCCGGGCAGGGCGGGAGGGACTGTCAGACTCGTACTAACTAAAAACCACGGTGTCCTTCAATAGAACCTCACAAAACGATAGCGCGATCTAACTCGACCATCATCGAGCATTGTGTCAAACTTTTTGCACTTTTATAAATTATTATGGTTTCGTTACAAACATTACTACTTTAACCCAGCTTCGTCATGTACTTGCACATACGACAAAAATAAAGTAATTAAGAAAACGAAAACATTAAAAAAACCTATTCAAATCTGAAATTTGAAACCACGGTCATCATCATAGCAGTAAGCGTTAGCGTTCCAGTGCAAATAAAAGAAAACTATAAAAAAAAACCTAGAAAAAAATTGAATAAACCTCTAATAAAAAAAATATTTAACGAAAAACAAAAAACCCGACTGCTTTAAAAAAACTAAAAAGAAAGAAACAAGTCCAGTAGTTAAGAATTCACTCATTCACACTCACAGTCGGGGCCCGTTCAAAGTATACCAATCAAATCTTCCCAACGGGCCCCGACTGTGAGTGTGAATGAGTGAATTCTTAACTACTGGACTTGTTTCTTTCTTTTTAGTTTCTTTAAAGCAGTCGGGTTTTTTGTTTTTCGTTAAATATTTTTTTTATTTCATACTTTTTAGTTACTATTCAGAGAATTATTGTTTTGCTAAACAACTTTAAATCGTTATATATCCTAAACTATTATTTAAAATGAAAAATGATAAAGGGAACCTAAAGATGATTTTAAAATACCTATTCAACGATACCCCACATGACATAGTTCATCGACATTTTTTATTTTTATTTTGACAATATGGCGTCTGGTTGTCGCTGTGGTGAATTTTAATTACTGTCATGTCTTTAGTGACACTCGCAAGATTAAGACGAATCGATTGACGTAAAAATTATCAAAATCGGTCCACGCATTTGGTCTCTAGAACGCCACATAGAAACAAACATACATACATACATACTTACATACATACATACATACATAGACTGATAAACACATTACCCTCCTTTGCGTCGCGCAGTCGGGTAAAAAACAACTGAAACACGAAAAAAGAAAAATTCTATGTTTACCTGGGGATTGAACCCATGGTCACCACCTTGGAAGTCAAAGCTTGAACAAATCGAGCTACCTTGTAGCCGGTTGGCGCGGCGAAATTATGAACCATATTCTTTCTAGATTGATTTTTTCCTCTATACGCGCCAATTTTTAATTCCAAAAATTTGAAAAAGGAATGCGCTCGTCATTTTTAAAATAGTAGCATTTTAATTTATGTTATAAGATGAACATTTTGTGTTTTGTACAATGTATTATTAAGGTTGAATATAGAATGGTGGCCGAATAGACGATTTGAGTCTTACGACTCGAGTCGCCGCTGTGTACGGACCGTGCGCGACTGGAGTCGCGCGACTTAGGTATGCGACTGGAGTATCGGATACCGGAGTTTCCTAATGGACGAAGGGCCCTCACCGCCCGCATGCCCGCGCCTACGGTGGCCGGAGATCGTCCCGCGACATCCGTCGCCGTGGGCGTCTACCACTGCGTCTCGGGCGGAGGGAGGACGGTATCATCTCCCTCAAGCGGCCCGCCTCCTCCTTCGCGAGCATGACTGCTTCGCAGAAGGAGGCGATCGCCTCCCACTCCGTCTCGCCCCGCAGCATGGCCGCAACCAATGCCGGGCGCGAGAGGTCTCCGCCTATCGCCGCGGTGAGGACACGGCGGTGCTCCGCCCAAACTGGGCATTCCTGCACCGTATGCTCCACCGTGTCCTCCGGGCGATCCTCACAGTGGTGACACCCGGGCGTTTCCTCCTTTTTTATCATGCACAGGTACCATTATGATTAGAGGTATTCATTAGGAAGGCATTAGTTAAGGTACAGTATACATCGTTTGTAACTTGGTATACCTACCGGAAGTAATTTCATGACTGACAAATTATGAAAAATGTTTGAACAGTGGATTCATTTGGAATTCCCCCACGTGGTGGATAAAAATTATCACATGGGAACTTCGACCATGCCCGGGTCGACGGCGCTTCGTGTTCCACGTGCGCCTCATAGAGCTATCAGCAAAAACAGCAGTCCTTAGAGGCTAAAGCCTGCCGGGGTCGCGGTACTAAAAGGCTATTGAAAGACACCGTGGATTTTAGTCAGTACAAGTCTGACAGTCTCTTCCGCCCTGCCATAGCTGGGGAGGACTCATTCGATGATTTTACTAGGTAAAAAAATAAAAACGGGAACGTGATTTCGGGATATCAGGTAGCTTATAAGTTAATCCCGACTATAATCTATATCTGTGCCTTTAAACTATATCCGTTATGACTGTCTGACGTTACGAGTATTGAGTAACAAACATCCAGAAATCCAAACTTCTGCAAAATGTCAGTATGATTCGATATTTTTTATCATACCAATAATATCTTGATGTTCTGTAGGTAGTCTCGCGAGCAACTCCAAATATTACGCGTTCAAACTAACAAAAATTATTATTTTTATAAAAAAAATATTCATAAGCTAATAACTTTTTTACAGTTGGGTTGCAAGCCTATAATTCATGAGAGCAAACAGGCTAACTAGTCCACAAGTCCAATGCGGGTGATATGATTTTGAATTTTCGGTCATACGTTTTCAGATCAGCTAACGAAGAACATGACATGCACGTCCAAATAAGCAGATAGGGTCCCGTTTTAATGAACCCTTTAAATACAAATAACTAACTTTAGAGACGACAGAACATTATTTAACAGTTTCAAATCTTCGGCAACTTCAAGCAAGGGTCCAATTTGCAATGTAAATCAGTCCAACTGATTATAAACGATTAAGACGCGGTTTCATTGCTGCCCGACTACGCTACGTACGTAGACATACGTAGCGTAGTCGGGCTACGTATGTCTACATACGTAGCGTAGTCGGGCTACGTATGTCTACATACGTGGCTTTACTTTGCATGACAAGGTAGGCGTGATACGCACTGCGTCACTCGGATACGCTACGCACTGTTATAAGCAGACACTGAACCCTAAAGCGATGAGTCAATCATGATAAGGCTCGGTCATCTCATAGCCAGCAATATTAATTGGCAGTCTCTTCAGTCTATTGCCAGCCTTCGAGGCGATCGGTTGCATAAGGGTCCCTTAAATAAGTTTACTCTAATAAACTTCATTTTAATTAAATAATTCTTTTTTTAAAAAGCCTTTTACAAGGGACCCTATAACATTTGGTGGCAGCGGTGGGATACGGAAATCCCCAGTGCCGATTCGCGGAAAATACATTTGGCTAAAACAAGTGCATAGACTCTCCGTATCCTGCAACCTTCTAAAATAAAAACCAATCAGTGTTCTATGTGTAACACGTTCCGATTCTGCGTGACTCTTATCACCCTACGCGCACAGTAAGCGCAGCCTGCTACTATCCTGTGAGCATCGTGTCTTACGGGCATCCTGCGAGTCCTGTGAGTCCTCCTCGTATCCTGCGAGTTCTTCAGGCGTCGAATCCTTCAAGCATCCCGTGTCGACCTTCGAGCATCGTGTAACTCCATCGGGCAGCCTTCGAGTCTTCCAAGCATCCAGCGACTCCATCGGGCATCTCCCGAGTCCTCTGAGCATCCTGCGAGTGTTTCGCATAGTGCTTATCAGTGTTCAGTGAAGTTAAGTGTAAATTGAGTTATCTGCGTGTGAGCGTCACTATGCAGCTATTCCCAGTGCTAATCCTTATCGTCGCCTACGCATTCCTGTAAGTTGTTGAACGTTGCTAATTATAACTTTGTGCTATTTGATATCTACTAGTTGTTACTGTTTAAGTCATTTAATGTCTAACTTGTGTTATGCCTCCTAAAGTGCCTAAAGCTGAAGACAGTAAGCTGCAAATTGACATTCCATCAGACATTCCGGAACTAAAATCTCCGCTCCTATCACCTAGGGTAACAAGACAAACAGTAGTAGAAATGGACCTTAATATTTTATTAAAGTTTGTTAAACCATATGATGGCAGTCGCGAACAACTAAATTCATTCCTTAATAATTGCAACAATGCTTACGAGCTAGCGACTGAACCACAAAAATCTATTTTGTTTAAGTACATATTATGCCAACTTACAGGCAAGGCAGAAACTGCCTGCTCAATAAAAGAATTCACATCTTGGGAACAACTAAAAGAATTTCTAAAATCTCAATTTTCGGAAAGAAAACATTATACACATTTACTTACTGACCTCCAAGAAGCCAAACAGACTTCCTCAGAAAATGCTGGACAATTCGCCCTTCGAATGGAGACTTATCTCTCACAGTTGTTAACTGAAATTTCGCTTTCTAATTATAAAGCAAAAGAAATACCAGGTCGCACAGCAGCCATGGAGGACTTAACACTCCACCATTTCCTTATGGGTTTAAATCCCCGCGTTTCGAATATAGTAAGATGCAGAGCGCCTAAAACTTTTAATGAAGCCGTGAACTTAGCTATCTCCGAGGAAAGGATATTTGAAACTTTATATAGACACAATCACAGCTCACGACAGGATAAACAGGCTAAGGAAAATCAATTCAAATTTAAAGCCTCTGCTCAAAGTAGCAGTAAGATCACGCAGAAATCATCTTCGCAACCGAGTTCGTCGGGAAGCCATCCTAAACATGACCCGAATCTATCATGCAGATATTGCAAAGAGGTCGGTCATTATATCAATAACTGTCAAAAACGACAGAAACGATACCCTAATCCTCAATCTCAGAAAGATTTCGGTAAATCTTCCGGGTCACGACCCGATCCTAAGTCCTCTCAAGTCAATTTCGTCGATGACTGTGACGATTCCGATGAATCCGTCTGCGATGAAGAAGGCAAAAATGCCAGTGATGAGGATTTAAACTAATGAATGTCCTGCAATCATGCCGCACAGGACGTAAAGTCAAAGTCGGCATAGATCCCGAGGTTATACATCAGGGTAACCAGCCCCAAAACGGAAACCTCATCCCTTCTAAGGTTATACACCAGGGTAACCAGCCCCAAAACGGAAACCTTAACCCCTCCGAGGTTATACAACAGGGTAACCAGCCCCAAAACGGAAACCTCATCCCTTCTAAGGTTATACACCAGGGTAACCAGCCCCAAAACGGAAACCTTAACCCCTCCGAGGTTATACAACAGGGTAACCAGCCCCGAAACGGAAACCTCATCCCTTCTAAGGTTATACATCAGGGTAACCAGCCCCAAAACGGAAACCTTAACCCCTTCGAGGTTATACATCAGGGTAACCAGCCCCAAAACGGAAACCTCATCCCTTCTAAGGTTATACACCAGGGTAACCAGCCCCAAAACGGAAACCTTAACCCCTCCGAGGTTATACAACAGGGTAACCAGCCCCGAAACGGAAACCTCATCCCTTCTAAGGTTATACATCAGGGTAATCAGTCCCAAAACGGAAACCTTAATTCTGATAGCAAAATTTACGAGGTTAACATTGATACCTCAAAAAAGCTATTACCCCATGTGCTAGTGGAGTCACAAGTGTCTGACATCCCACTCACACTTCTTGTAGACTCAGGTTCTGCAATCTGCTTGTTGAAAGAATCAAGCATACTAACCAAACCTAAAATCACTCCCAAACTTATAAACATCAAAGGTATCGATCCTGGCGAGGAAACCACTCAGACCGTAGGTCATTTCAATTTAAAATTCAAGGTTTCCAACACTAAATCAGTGAGCCATAAGTTCCATGTGATCAAAGATATTAATCTACCTTATGACGGTATTATAGGTAATGATTTCCTTACAGCTAATAGCTGCAACATAGACTACTGTCGTGACGTTCTGAAAATAAATCATAATGAAATTAAAATTAATTTCTTCGATTCATGCTACATAATACCACCACGAACAGAGACTGTGATTGAATGTTCCGTTATAAATCCAGAGCTACAGGAGGGCGTAATACTAGATCAACACCTTTCTGAAACTCTCTTAGTAGCCAACTGTTTAGTGAAGGTTAAAGATAATAATAGAATCAACATATCCGTTATTAATATTTCTAATAAAGCCGCGAAGATTAAACATAACCTTAACCTCAGATTAGATACAATCGATGCTTACCCCATTCAGACGAACTCGCAAAGTGAAAACGTAGCTGAGCGAACTAAACAAGTCCTTAATTCCCTGAGGACCTCCCACTTAAATGCTGAAGAAGCCGAAGCTTTATTAAATTTATGCTCAAATTATTCTGACATTTTCCACTTACCAGATGAACCCTTATCATTCACATCAGCCATCCAACACGAAATTAAAACTACTAGTGATACTCCCACTAATACAAAATCTTACCGATTCCCTGAGTGTCATAAGAAAGAAGTAGAAACCCAAATAAACAAAATGTTGGAACAAGACATTATTAAACCTTCATCTTCTCCTTGGTCTTCTCCAATATGGATTGTTCCTAAAAAAGCTGATGCCTCCGGACAAATGAAATGGCGCATTGTAATCGACTACAGGAAACTAAACGATATCACAGTTGGTGAAATTTATCCTATTCCTCAAATCACTGAAATCCTCGACCAATTAGGTAAGAGCCAATACTTCACCACCTTAGACCTATCATCAGGCTTTCATCAGATCATGGTAACGCCAGAAGACGCACCCAAAACAGCCTTTTCTGTACCTCAAGGTCATTTTCAATTCAATAGAATGCCATTTGGTCTAAAAAATGCTCCGAGTACCTTTCAAAGACTTATGAATAATTGCCTTACAGGACTACAAGGCTATCGGTGTTTTGTTTATTTAGACGATATTGTCCAGTATGCATTCGATTTAAAATCGGCAATCCAAGATCTCAAGGCCATCTTTGATAGACTTCGACAGTTTAATCTTAAATTACAACCAGGAAAATGTGAATTTCTCCGAAAGGAAGTGACTTACCTAGGTCACATCATTACTCAAAACGGCGTGAAGCCAAACCCAGAAAAGGTCAAGGCCGTAACTCAGTATCCCGTCCCAAAGTCTCCCAAAGACATTAAATCCTTTTTAGGCCTTGTGTCATACTACAGGCGTTTCATCCCCAATTTTTCGAAGCTAGCCAAATCCCTTACTTCACTCCTCAAAAAGGACGTCCCATTTAATTGGACCAATGAACAACAGCTTAGCTTCGAGGCTCTGAAAATGAAACTGGTCGAAGCACCTATTCTAGCCTATCCCGATTTCAACCAACCCTTTTTATTAACTTGTGATGCGTCCAATTATGCCATATCAGCCATTTTGTCTCAAGGTCCTATCGGAAGTGACTTACCTATTGCATATGCGTCTCGTACCCTAAATAAAGCCGAATGTAACTATAGCGTCACTGAAAAAGAATGTTTAGCAATAGTATTTGGAACCAAAACCTTCCGACCTTACTTATATGGTCGACGTTTTACCATTATCACAGACCATAAGCCTCTTCAGTGGCTATTTAACTGTAAAGATCCCGGTTCTAGACTTATACGCTGGAGGTTAAAATTAGAAGAATTTGAATATGACATACAGTACAAAAAGGGAAAAATAAACTCTAATGCAGACGCCCTATCCAGGTTTCCCGTAAATCCTGTCCAGCCTGCTACTGATAAAGCACCAACGCCCAATGTTTCAAATCCTAACTCTAATAATGCATCTGAAAATCCAGACAATTCAGACAGAGATTTATTTGACTTAATTACGTCACCAGCTTCCGTTCCGTCGGATGAACTTGATCCTGATTATCTCTTAGAAATTCCTACCCCAGAACTTTTAAACATAGCTTCTCCAAACCCAACAGGTGTCCCACAGCACCCTTCATCTTCAGGACCACCTCAACCATCTGAAGATCCAATAACTCAAAATACTCACCTCAGTCCCGACTCTGACTCGCCCACTGACGGCTATCCAGATTTCCTGAAACAAATTGCTGACAAAAACAAATCATTTAACACAAACATTATTGAACATAATGATAGCTTACTAAAAACTACCTGTAATGTCATCTTAGTGCCCACATCAATCGATCTCGATGACTCTAATCCATATATTGAAGAAATATTAAGCAATCTGGAAAATCGGGACCTAATTCTAAACCAAGAAAAACAATTACACACCTTTTCCAAGGTCCAATCAGGGAATAAAGATTATTACTTTTTATATATAAAAGTACATCATGTAAACCATGGGAGCGCATATCATTAGACATTGTAGGACCCCTTCCAGAATCCGGACCTGCAAAATTGAAATTCATATTAACACTACAGGATGATCTCACAAAGTTTTCCACCGCTTATCCCCTTCGTAGCACAACTGCAGAGGAAACAAGCGAATGTTTATTACATTTCATATCGATATTTGGCCTCCCGAAAATGATCTTAACTGACCAGGGAAGTAACTTCACATCGGATCTATTTAAAAGAACATGTGAGTTTTTAAAAATTAAGCAGCTATGGTCAACCCCGTATCACCCACAAACACAAGGCGCCCTTGAACGGAGCCATTCAACCTTAAAAGAATACCTTAAATCATTCGTTAATGACGAACAAACGAATTGGCCCCGTTATGTGTATACAGCCATGCTAACCTACAACACTTCAGTTCATTCCACAACACACTACACTCCGTATGAATTAGTGTTCGGTAATGAACCGCTAATCCCGAACTCCATATGCGACGAGCCCCTTGGAGCCACGTATCCCGATTATGTCCGTATGTTACAAAACCGCTTAAAATATTCCCGTGATAAAGCCATAGACTATATTCATAAATCTAAGGAATCGTCCAAGACCTATTACGATTCCCATAGTCGACCCGTACAATATAAAATTGGTGACTATGTTTATTTAAAGAACCACCTTAGATTGAGAAAGGCCTTGTCACCCATCTGGAAAGGACCATATAAAGTCATAAAGGTTCACGGCAATAACACATTGTCACTATTAATAAACAGACGCCACGTCCGTCATCATTATGACGAGATAAAGCTGGCTGAAATCGCCAGCAACCTGTAAACATAAAGTTAATATATTAGAAATAATATATTAGATATAAAATAATCTTAGTTTTATAATCTTAACTCTATAGGTGTAGTTAGGTTAATAACAATAAGCGTAACACATTATCACTTATGATAAAATATATGTACTTACAGTGCTTCAGCAGAGCCCCAAGCACCCAACGAGTACGTCCATCCAATGACTGCGAGTCCTGGGATATATTTCGATTACATAGGAAAACTAAAAATTAATAATGGCATTCTAAATGTCACCATGCCAATGGACATCTCACATTTTAAATCACATGTAGAAAATATAGATTCAACCTTAGAAACAGTCCTACACTTATGTAAACATTCCAGCCTACCTTACCCAGAATGCCACAATACAGTAGAGCCGCTAGTAGTTCAAAAACAAAACATAATAAAATTATTGAGTTCCATTTCTTATCTGACTGATAATGGAGACCGTAGATCCAAACGAGCCTGGATCGGAGGAATTGGTACTATTCTTAAACAAGTTTTCGGCACTTTAGACGAAAACGATGCTATCAAGTATGATCAAGCAATCGATTCACTGCAACATAGTCAAGACAAACACCTGTCGTTGATTAGACAAAATATCTTAATTACTAAATCTGTTATAATTACATATAATAACACACTTCAAAAATTGAAACAAAATGAAGCGAAATTGAATGATGCTGTTAATCAACTTTCAAGTAATATCCAGAATTTATCTAAAATAACGAATAACTTAGAATTAAGACTAACTTTAGATTTTGTCCTAAATAGTCTGGAAACATCCATGGTCACCCTAGCATTTCAACTTGAAGACATAACAAATGCAATAATGCTCTGTAGTCAAAACATATTACATCCTTCAGTTATCTCGCCTACCGGCGTGTACCATGAATTGGCTGATAACGTGAGGCACTTGCCTGACAATGTAAACTTACCTGTACACCTAGACATAAGTTCAATACATACTATTATAAGAATGTCAGATTTACTATGTTATTACTTAAATGATAAGTTAGTGTTTATTTTACGTGTCCCCTTAGTATCTAATCACGAATATTCATTGTATAATAATATCGCTCTACCAACACCTCACGATATCAATCAGCCACATACTTTTGGTTTAATTTTACCGAACAGCAAATATATTGCCATAACGAAAGATAAGTCTAATTATTGTAAATTAGAATCATTGGAAAATTGTAAAGTATTAAGCCCAGCAGAATATTTATGTGAAATCTCCTTATTCTTTAAAACTGATTCGAATCCTAGTTGCGAAAGTGAACTGTTATCTAAATCAATTACGGAAATCCCTATACAATGTAATACCAAGATTATACATGGTAAAATAAGTACATTTATAACGCTTAGTGGTAATAAGTTTATTTATATTCAATCCGAGCTTACCAAACTTTCTCTAGATTGTCAAGGTTCGAATCAGATACAGGAACTAAACATGTTCGGCATAGGTATCTTATCTATACCAAGAAATTGTATTGCCTATTGTAAAGGTACCACATTAGTACCCAAATATAACAATGTTTTAAACTTAACCTCACCTATTAACCTGCCAGATTTTAATTTGATAACCAGTAATTGTTGTAGAATAGATAACCTAACGAATAGTATTTCCCCTATTCACTTAAAAAACATTAACTTAGATGATATGAATCAAATCAGTAAATTAACAGACAAGCTTTTATCAGAGACTGATAAAACTCAAGAAATTCCTCACATGATTAAATATGGGACACACTATTCAATAGTTATAAGTTTAATTGTATGCTTTATTATTGTGTATTCGATTTATAAGGTTTTAGTTCTTTGTAAACCCAGTTGCAACCTCAGCAAATATATTTTCCGCAAAAGTAATAAGCCCAAATCTAAATCGGGTTCTATAGAACTGGAACAGAACATATCAGAAATTCCTGCTCCAGCACTAAGAACGTCCTTTTAGGGTAAACTTCGGTATTTATCCCCGAAGTTCACACTAAGAGGGGAGGTGTTATAAGCAGACACTGAACCCTAAAGCGATGAGTCAATCATGATAAGGCTCGGTCATCTCATAGCCAGCAATATTAATTGGCAGTCTCTTCAGTCTATTGCCAGCCTTCGAGGCGATCGGTTGCATAAGGGTCCCTTAAATAAGTTTACTCTAATAAACTTCATTTTAATTAAATAATTCTTTTTTTAAAAAGCCTTTTACAAGGGACCCTATAACAGCACGCGTGTCTGCCAAACAATTTGCGCTGGTAATGTGTTTCTAATCAATTTGTATAAACATAAGCATGAGTTCAGGTTCCTTTGTACTCGTAGTAGCCGGACCACACTAACAGCATTTCCCGTTGATTTTCGCGATACCTAGATAGTCTTTGAATGTTCATATACGTCCATTAACGGCATTTTGCGTTAGCTTGTTAGGTGTAAAGTGTTATTTAGTTTTTAAAGTACAATGAATAGGTCGTTGTGTACAAAAAAAAAAAAAATCTGAAAACATTTAAATAACATCGAGAAAGTTGTTCATTTAGTACTATGTACATTCATAATGTGTGACAAAACCTTTCCGATACGTGCTCTATACAAACGAAACAACTAACGTACTCTCTCCGTATACACTCCACGCAGCAGTGGAATAACGCCTTTATTCATTAAATTACTACGATTGGACTAACGGTTATCCTTTGATTTATTTAACAATTAGTTTAATCTCTCGTTATAGCGAGGGTCGCTTTTAATATTAAACAGCTAGGAGGCTAGAATGTCATTCATTGCTTTCTATGAATAGTTTGGGAACTATGAATATTTATATTGAGTCGTTTGCTGTCGGAACTTTGTTAATAAAATCAGATTAAGTTATGAAGAGATGGTTTAGTATTATCGAACTATCTTTTGTGAGCGACTTCACCCGTGTTGTAGTAGAACATTATTAATGAATATTACACAGGAGTAAAAGCTACGTGACTTTTCAGACTGAAACATATATCTGGGGCCTCATTTCGTCAAGATCTATTCAGCCGTTCTGGCAAAGGGTATCAAGCATTCATTCATTCATTTTATCGCATTTTTATTATTGTTAATATGTACAGTCAATATCAGAGTAAGGCAGGAAAGAATTACCTAATTACTAGCCCTTTCTGTCAGCCATTTTTATCATCATCATCAGCCTATATTGTTCCCACTGCTGGGACACAGGCCTCGTCTCTGTGAGAGGGAGCGGGCCATAATCCACCAGGCGGGGCAGTGCGGATTGGTGGATGTCACATGTTTTCGAATTTTTGGTTCTAGGACATGCCGATTTCCTCACGATGTTTTCCTTCACCGTTTTGAGAGCAGTGGTGATGAAATAAATTACACAAAGTAATGCCCTTGGCGGGGTTCAAACCCACGACAATAACACGTACAACTCGTAAGACGGGATCGATAGCACTGGGCCACCACTGCTCCTGCCATTTTTAGTGTCTATTTAGACATTAAAAATGGCAGGAAGATTTCATGGTGTTGTCGTTCGTTCCAGTCGCTAACGCTTAGAAATCCTAAATAAATTTTCAACTAAAGACTCGAAGGATTAAGGTTGAAAATCTATTGGGGAGAACCGAGCGTTAACGATTATCGTTTGCGACTTGTCTAGGGGGCTGGTCGTGCGAAAGGTACACTTGTCTTCTGCAAATATTATAAATAAATGTGCGTCATGTCACTTATATTTTCTCTGTCTGTTTACTTAGTTTACGCACGTAAAAGGAACAGCAAGCAAATTAAAAGAACTTGAACAATAGAATAAAATTAGGAGGGCTTAGAGAAATGAGATGAGGAACTTAATCGTTTGTTAAGAGATAAATGAAGATTGTAACAGGAAGTAGGTACGTGCATTTAGTTGGTAGCCCTGTTTTTTGTTTCGCTTTAACGGTGGGATAAAAAGAACTTTGTGGCGGTTGATCAATTATTATCTGACTAAAAGCGTCCACTAGCGAGGTGGAATTAAATAAAACATTGAGCTTCGTATGAGCTTTTCGACGATATCGTAAGAGCAGCAGACTATCGATAAATGCAAGTGGCGGATTTTCTAAGGGGATGAGGCCTTTGTTCATCAGTGAACATCAGCTGGAAGTGATGATGATGATGTAAGCTATTGTTCGTATTACTTGCCTATCGACTTATTATAGTCAGCCCTACGTTTTCCGTGTTTGTGTTGAAACTTTTTCTTTGAAACTCAATAATTGAATTTAATATTGTAACAAAAATAAAATGTAATTCGTACTTATACAAACATCTAAAAAGTTAATCTATGCAAGGGTCCATTGGACTTTTTAAAACCGTCTAAATCGATGTAAATAATACTAGTTGACCCTAAAATAAATTTTTATTTACATAAAAACAAATGGCCCATCTATAAAGCTACGCTGTTAGCGCAAAAGGTCGGAACAAACAAACGTCACCAAATCGCTAAAACGCTTGCCCCGCTTCACAATTGAGTGACGACTGACAATTTTTCATTTTACAATGGCTGCGTATAGGTCCCGCCTTTGTCCGGACGCGATAACTCAGTTCACAAAGCCGAGGCTTTTTTTTTAATTTTCCGAATAGTTAATCCGTGACTGGCGGCCATGACTTTTGTTTTGTTTTTTTTTTTTTATTTCTATTCATTGCTTTCGGATACAGTGAAATAGTGGTGCGCGGATTGGTTTGGTTAACTTTCGGAAAATAAACGTGATATTTAGTTTTTTTTTATAAATATATATATCTATAAGAAAACTATCTAATATATTTTCACGGTAAAATTCTAGGAAGTAAAAAGAAACTTAAATTATCCTAATCAACTAAAATGATATGTCAATTTTATTTTGACATTTCATTTTAGTTGATTATGAGAATTATTCCTGTATTTTTTCGTACCTTAGAAAGAAATTGCATACTGCTATACCTACTTGAACACGAAAGCAAAAAATATAATTGAAGAAAATTTACAAAACTTCGTTTGACCTAATTTTTTAAGAGAAAATTTCATTATCTTTTTATAAACTGCGTGTGTAAAATTAACTATCAAAACTTTATTTGTTCAAAATTACTGAACTAAATGAAACCTAATTTTGTCTTAGATTCAGAGTTTTGATATGCCTATAAGTTGTAGCAATAAATCGTTACGTGACTATCTTAGTTGGTTGACAGTATGATAATTTGTGTTCAAAGTTTTGTAATAAATTAACTTTTCGTAATGTCAAATTGTTATATAATAGGGATTCTAACTTAGAAGCCAGCTGTTTCATCCGTAGATAAGTGAAGTGAATTTGTTAAAATCCTCTACATATTTAGGTTATAAAAAGAAAAATTATACCAATGATAAGTTGTAATATCATAATATTTTAAAAATATAAGAAGACGGCAAAAATTTTACTTACAAAAAAATAAAGAAAAATTGCAGAGCAGAGTTTAAATCCACATAATTATTTGGTTACAAAACCCCGTATTTAGTTATAAGAAGCCTACAAATATTAATAAAGGTAATTTATTATGGTACAAAACAATTCCATCAAAAACAAGTTACGACGTTATGACGTAGCGCAGCGTCCCTCTTATTTCGTTTTGACATTACGATCACGTAAAGATAAATTGACATTCCCCGGCGAAAATGAAAATGCCGAAAGAAACTAGTAATAAGAAAAGAGTGTTCATAGAATTTGTTATCCAACCCGCCATATCGCGATGCGATACATGTTAGGTTACATAGAGCCACAAAAAGATTTCCAAAATTATTTTACCTTTATTTATAAAATACTAGCTGTTGTCAGCGGCTTCACCCGATACAAGTCGAAAATTATCCCACGGGAACATAAAATCGAGATAAAAACTATCCTATGTTTTAATGAAGGTTATAAACTATCTGTGTACCAAATTTTAGGAAAATTCGTTTAGTGGTTTTTGCGTGAAAGAGTAACAAACATACCTACATACACATATACGTACATACATCCTCAAAAACATTCGCATTTATTATATTAATAGGATTCGGCACAAGTATCGGAGAGTTGTCATTTATAACTTTATTTTTCAGAGTGTAACGTTGTTCAAAAGAAACAAGTTTGTCGACGATCTTGACGTAGAGTATTTTAGGGAATAGCATACCTAGTTATACACACTGGCTGCGAGTTCTACGCGACTGACCTTACTTGTATACATCAACAAAAGGGTAGTGTACATAGAGCAGTTACCAACCCTATTCTCACACCTTAGCTTTGCTCTCACCTTAGCGATACTAACACTAATATTAGACAAAACCTATATAAAAAATCCATTTTTTTTTTGGTAATATTATCAATTGAGTCCAGGGCGGGACGGGAGGGACTGTCAGACTTATACTGACTTAAATCCACGATGATGCTTCAGTAGTCCTTTACGTTTCAGGCTCACGGTTACCTAATCAAACAGTTCCACGACCCTGTCAGTCCATAGCCCCACCATAAAACATAATACCTATGAAAAGTTCACTTACCGGTTGGAACTGATTACTCTTCAAATACCTGAAAGCAAATAGTTTCATTAATTGGGTTCTATCAGCGACGTTTTATAAAATACTGGTTTATGACCACAACTTCGTCCCAGTGGAGTTAACTTATATCTCAAAGTATCGCATCGGGTTAAAAAATTATCGATATAAACCTGGTATAACCACGCATTAATAATTATAAATACTTAAAGAGTAGTTGTTTTGAAGTATTTTTAGGATTCCGTAACTCAAAAGAAAAAGGAACCCATTGTTGTCCGTCTGTCCGTCTGGGTTACCTTTCATTTGACGGAAAAATGTTTGACCGAATTTCATTTCAAAACAACTTTCAACTATTATCATTTTTGTTTACTTCATCAAAGTCACGTCTGCCACTATGTCAATTGACTTATTCATCTATTCGTGTTTTTTTTCGTTACTCCGACGTTTCATATGGACGAAAAAGTTTTGACCGAAGTCGTGTTCCGAAGTAAAGAGCCGTGTCGAAAGAGCGTAAAAAGTTACAGAACAAGATACATAATTACGATAAATACATAAGGTACTCTAACTAAAAGGACCCCTATAATTTCACAAAACAACTGTCACTCTTTGAAACTTCAATTCATTCTTTTCAAACTCAAATATTGTGCCTAAAACTGCCATTAAAAATAAAACTTAACAAACAAAAAGGGTGTTTGTTCCAACACAAACATAAAAATCCTTAATTCCATTGTCGTTTAGCCGAGTTTAATTGCTGTTTTATTTCCCCTTTGAACTTTTTTTCAGTGCCTTCCACATGACACGTTTCTCCGAATTTCTTTCGAATCTTTTGACAGTCCATAAATTCCGCAAGAGTTCTTTGACTAATGTCTTATTCCTGGCAATCTTTTGCCACATCCCTTAGGGTTGGCTTAATATTTTTATCGTATAGCCTCTAATTTTTGAGCCTGCCAATATTTTCGTGGCCCCTTTTTGTATTTAAGATGAATCATATTCGTTCTTTTGTGGTTAGGGTGTGCAATATCGAGAGTTTTTTTAGATATGACTCAGGGGATAAGGAAGTAAAGGTACGGCCAGAATGTAAGCAGCGTTTAGTTTAAACAAGATTTAAAGGACTTTTACTATGGTCGTTGTGTGATGATTTAATATTATTTAAATTTAAAAACGTTTGATGTCAAAATGTGTACGTAAAGTTTAACTATAATTGCTCAATTCATGTTGTTTTAATTTATAAACATCGAATAGTAAAATCAATACCAAATTTGTAAAAAGATTTACCTAAAGTGTCAAAATAACTACAAAACTACCAGCAGAGGTGGGTAACGGCAATTAATAAACAATTAATGTTCACACTGCTGGGACACAGGCCTCCTCTCTGTGAGAGGGAGTGGGCCATAATCCACCACGCGGGCCCAGTGCGGATTGGTAAATGTCACATGTCTTCGAATTTTTGATTCTAGGACATGCAGGTTTCCTCACGATGTTATCCTTCACCGTTTTGACAGCAATGGTGACTTTGTATATCTCAACCTTATAATGATACAATGTGTAATGCCTTGATACAACTTGTAACATCAATGCGTCCCACTTGTAATTAAATGTCCAGCGGGCCGCATAACTTACTTATGACGCGAATGCTCTCCATTCAGGGAGGTAGTGTTGTAATGTAATGCTCAAAGTTGAATCTGCAATGTTACATCACAAGCGAGTACTCCTAGTGAGGGTGCACCTTAAAGGTATTAACTAACTAATTAAAATAAACTTTTCAGAGAATCCTTAGAAGCGTATAGGCAATTCAGTTCTTCTTCATAATGAAGTTCAAAAAACATTGTTTTTCATTACTCTGTTGTTCTTTCATCAAAATTCAATTGATTGAAAAGATGAAAATACAGACATAGTGCTTGGATTTACAAGAAGTACCTTACTAAGGAAAAGGTAATAAGTTGCAAATTCTACAAAAGCGCTTGCAAATGATTCGAACGTAGAAAGTAATGATGGAGACTGAATAAATTGAAAATGCAGATGAAAAATTCATTTCAGTAGGAAAGATTGAATAGAATTCTGAATGAAGGTACATTTTGATATTATTTCCGTATTTATTATCGGATGAAAGGAAATCTACATTCAGGTTTTTCCACTACACCGTATTACTGAAATGCGGCTGTATGATATCCATGACGTGCATTGCTTTTCTCTAAACACACAGCGACGCTTTCTTTTAACGAAAATTCTTTTTTTTTATCATGTATTTAGCAGCTAATATTCGAGAAAACCATAAACCTAAACATATAAATTAATTCATAACGTATTTATTTGGGACTGGTTTCGACAGATCGTATTTCGCCGAATTTTCATTTAGTCAGATGTTTATTTTGGCAATAAAGGTACAGTCACAAGGATTGATACTTAGATTTAGTTTAAAGTTAACCACTAATCACAAGCTTTTTTTTTTAACTAATGTTTTTTACAGTTAGATTGCGTACTATGTGAAACCTTATAAAAGTAATTGCTGAAATGTGCAAATATTTAGTGACTAGCTGTTGCCAGTGGCTTCACACGCTACAGCTCGAAAATTATCCCACGGGAACATAAAATCGAGATAAAATCCTGTGTTAATCCAGGTTACAAACTATCTGTGTACCAAATAGCCAAATCCGTTCATTGGTTTTTGCGTGAAAGAGTAACAAACATACATAAATACACATACTCGTACATACATCCTCACAAACTTTCGCATTTATAATATTATAGTAGGATATTGTGTTGAATTCATATTAGGATGGTAAAATCGTTTCTAAATGTAGTCTGTAGTAGTCACAAACCATTTAAAACAGAAGCTTACATCACTAATGAGTGCAGTCATTATTAAAAACTCAACTTAAGCCTTTACCCCATTTACCGGTTCAAACGTTTTTTTTTTTTCAATTAATTTGAATTGGTACTTACAATCCAACTAAATTGTAAGCCCGAGAAATACGCAACGTGGAAATCAATTAAAGGTGCTTTTGTTCGTAAAAAAATATATTGTAGTAATTGGTTTGAAGACAAGGGTATTGCTCATTTTGCATCTTTTTTTGCTATCGTTGCTATGGATCAAGATTAGAATGGTAGGTTTGCATGGCTTGATGGATGTTTGTAACTCAATTACATCAGAACGGCTGAACGGATTTTGTTGACATACTGTTTACATCGGATAAATTTACTGTGAGATTATTTTCAATTACCACACGGACGAAACCCTTGACTAACTTAAGGTGATCCATATTATTATATTTTTTAAAAGGTTTTATTTTGCTTGCCTTTTTCATTTTTGTTGTTAGCAAGGCTTTCGTTTGTCCCCCATCTAGCCTCAGGCCAACAGTGAAGCAGTCATTCTTGAGTTAAGGACCCCAAAGTTGTAACTGTCTGGAAACACAGACTCTGACAGGAAATTCCACTCTTTAGTTGAGCGCTCAAAAAATCATCATCATAATCATCAACCTATAACGTTCCCACTGCTGGGACACAGGCCTCCTCTCTGTGAGAGGGTCATAATCCACCACGCGGGCACGTCTTCGATTTTTTTTTGGTTCTAGGACATGGCGGTTTCCTCACGATGTTTTCCTTCACCGTTTTGAGAGCAGTGGTGATGAAATAAATTACACAAAGTAATGCGCCTGGCTGGGTTCGAACCCACGACCAACAATTCGTAAGACTTGTACAAAGAATACATTAGACATAATTATTAATTTAGAACGTTTCCTCTGTTGGACGTGTCATTGTACGACATACACGAATTTTGTTTAATTATCAGATCTCACGTGAGCCAATTTGATAAACTAGGATAATAAAGCTGAAAGGGCAATAGATACATGAAGTGTTAGATCCTATGCGAAGCAAAAAAAGTACCCCTTTTCACGAACATAACACAGATGGTGTAGTGAGAAATAATAAATGTATAAATAAGAAATAATAATAACCAGTTCTTTTTTAAGATAACACGAGCTAAAAATGTAAATAAAAGATATGTTTTTGAAGTGTATTTTTTAATTGATAGCTAGCTAGTTTCACTGATAAAATGTTAAACGAGAGAAACCATTTAACAATTTGAGTACAAATTTTTGAGAAGATAGCGCAGTTTTCTGCCACGCACAGATCAAAAATTACCATCGATAAGTTATGGTTTACTGAAAAATCCCACCTTTACCCTTTGCCCGCTTGATATGTAAATCGAAAATTGATTTATGGGTAACGCACATTAATACTGGATCTCGGTATTTTTAAAAAGCCCGAACGGAATCGATCGCGCCCCTCACCGAATTTATTGCAACATTATACGCTTGAAAACTGAATTTTGTACTTTAATTCTAGATTGGCAGAAGATATTTTTTCAGTCAAGACACATTCATAATCATTATCATCATCAGGCTATAAATGTTCCCAATGCTGGGACACAGGCCTCCTCGCTGTGAGAGGGGGGAGCAAGGCACTCTACAAGTTTGCAATAAAATCCTTGACACCCTGTTGCGTAACCCGCCCTATATCGCAGTGCGATATTACGGAGGCAATGTGTACCGAAATTTAACCCTCAAGAGAACTACTTTTGTTGACTTGGAACCGTTGTAACAGAAAATACCGTAGTCGTCACGCGATGGGTTAAAAGGCCAAAAAAAAAGAAATGTTTTTTTTTATGTTTTGAAGAAAGGTTTTCTGCTCGTTTTTGGAAAGTGAGTAAATTATTATTTTAGGCTATTCAACAATTAGTCATTATTAATAGTTTAAAGCGAAATATTTAAAAGAATCACACCTTATTTTTTCGTATTGGCCCAATATTGTTTTCACAACGCAAAATTATTATTGAGCTTACTAATACTATTTAAATTATAGCAAATCTAAATCGGACTTAAATACTTGACAAACGTATACAATGAAAGACCAACATCCTAACTAAAACCACTTTTCCAATATAATCAGTAACTTTCGCACGGGTCTTTCTTTAGAATACGAAGCTAAATATCGTAAAAAAAAGTTTTACTGAGCTCTAGAAGGCTCTCAAACTTTGCAATAAAGCGAAGTAAGACTTTTCAACTACCAATTTGAAAACCTATAAAACTTTCGATCAACACTAAAAAAAACTAATTGAATCACTTTATAAATAAACCGACACGTTTTTTAAATTTCGAATTTTGCAAAACATTTTTTTTTAATTAAAACTTCTTTTTCAATTCGTTCTACTCATTCTAAATTCAAATCCACTTTAAAACGTTCGTAGAAGCAAGCACAAGTCGTGTTGGGACATACCTGGTTAGCGGGCAGCTTCGTTGGCAGCGGGACGTCGAATGCCGTGCGGCAACCGCGATCCTCCTACTATACTTGTATCGGGCTGCAGTTGCAAAGAATCGAGGGCCCAAGATTGATCGCCAGTGCTTGGTAAGCCCTGACTGCTCTGCACCTTCAATTTACGCACAAATTGACTTCGTGTGAAGTTTAAACGAGGTTTCCGCACGATTAGGCAGAATGACTTGAAAACTCGATTAATTTCGATTTTAAAGCTAATTTTGAGGGAACACAATATGTTAAGATTGAAGCCGGTTTCTTGCTTTTTATCTTTTGTGTTTAGAATCTTGCAAAGCAATAAATATTTTTAATAATGACATAAGTATCTAGAGTCTAGATACGTACTGAAATATATCAACATTTGATTTTAAATAGGTAATATACATAGAAGAGTGTATTTCAATTGAGTTTGCATAACAAAAATAAATAAAAGACGGACGCACGGCACTGTTGGCGCAGTGGTTGAGCGGCCGGCTGCTGCGCAACGTGTCACGAGTTCAATCCCCGCACGGAACAAAAATTTGGATGACCTAAAAGTACTTGTTCCGGGTCTGGGTGTTTGTCTGTCAGTTTCAAAGTTTTAAAACGCACCTACGATACAGGAGATGTTCCTAGTGAGCAGACTCTAACAGATCAACCTACCTGAATCTGTCAAATTTTACTACTTGTGCTAAGGTTGAAAATCTTTCTACATAATTATCAAGTAAAGAAAAGTGACCGTAGCCATCTGAGGCCCTCCTGCCGGGGTTGCACGACTAACGACCTACCGTGACCCCGGTACGTAAAGGGCTATTGAAGGACACCGTGGATTTTAGTTAGTACAAGTCTGACAGTCCCTTCTGTCCTGCCCTGGTTGGGAGGGCTCATACAATGATTTTAGCACATAAAAAACTTTATTTACTACTTTTCACCGTGAGCATTCCCTTGTATTGTAAAGTTACAGATTCGAACATTTTATCAGTGACGGAAGACAATCGGGCATCACAATGCGCATGTACGTGAATGCTCGTCAGTCAGGGAGGTATTGTTGTAATGTAATGCAATGCTCAAAGTCAAATCTATAATGTGATTACATTACACGTGAATGCTCTCGGTGAGGGAGCGCCTTAACACGAATTCTATGATGTATTTGAATATAGTATATGTATCTAGAAAGAGTAACAAACATTTAAACATTCATCCTCACAAACTTTCACGTTTATAATAATATTAGGAAATAGAATACTGCACCGTTCCAACAAAAACAATAAGTGACTATTTGGTACTTGGAACAAATGCACAGTCCAATTTAACTGTCAGTAGAACTGAGAGCTAATTTACAGTCGCTTGCACTCGAGAAGGAATCTAATTTATTTCTGTCTGGTATCAATTATTTCTTGAAGTACTGAAAATTACTCTGTTACCCGAGATACATACGTTGGAGGATTCATTTGTGGAGCTACAGAGCAGGCTGTACTGTAGTATTAAGTCTGACAGTCCCTCCTGTCCTGTCATGGGAAGGAGAACTCATTTGATGAATTTATCACAATAAAAAAAAAGTAAAATACAAAGACATTAAACTATAAACGAGCAATAGACGGGACATCACGAAGAAATTTGTGATCCAAAACTTTTTACCAATAGGTAAAAAGTCCCTCAGACTAGTAGTCACGTTGCTATGCAACGCTTAGATAGTGCTACTGACGCACGGCATCAAAAATTTTGTATGACAATTTTCTCAATGCCCGCTCTAGAGTTTCTTTTAAATCTCTTTGGTAAAATACAGTGTTGCGTTGCAACCAGTTATGCCGTTAAGATGCCCCTGAAGCTCTTTTGAAGCAACCTAGTATGAAATACAGACGCCAGCAGGTCAACCTACCCGAATCTGTCAGATTTTACCAATAAAACATTAACCTTCTATATACTATTGTGAAAAGGTTGAAATTATATGAAAGAAATCTGACAGATTGTGGTAGCTTGATGTACTGGCGTCTGTACTTTACTTTAATCTTAAAAACAAAAAAAAAACTTGGGTTATTTAACTCACACACACGAACAATAAGTCCCAGAATCGGCCAATCAAACCGCTAATATCCATAATGTCAGTTTTCCGTGTTGGCAAACATTAATGAGTTAACATTAAATTTCTCGTAAGTCGTGGTAATTAACGGATAGTTAAGAGTATGCTATTATTTAAATAGGCTGGTATATTAGGCTATAGGTTACTGTTTAGGATAAGCCTATACTGGTTTGTATAGGCTGTTTTCGTGTGCCATTGAAAGGGCTTTCAGCTCGAGATCAAAGTGTAGTTACCGCTGCAGGAAGACGATCTATCACATCTTGATGAATGCAAAAATTCAAGGTGTCATTATTTTATTTAAAAATTTCTGTATTTTATTGTTTATTATCATCATCATCAGCCTATAAATGTTCCCACTGCTGGGACACAGGCCTCCTCTCTGAGAGAGGGAGCCATAATCCACCGCGCAGGCCCAGTGCGGGTTGGTGGATGTCACATGTCTTCGAATTTTTGGTTTTAGTACATGCCGGTTTCCTCACGATGTTTTCCTTCACCGTTTTGAGAGCAGTGGTGATGAAATAAATTACACAAAGTAATGCGCTTGGCTGGATTCGAACCTGAGCTACAACTCGTAAGTCGGGGCCGATACCACTGGGCCACGACGTTTCTGAATTTATTATAATATATTAATTTAATATTTTTTTATTATTATTATTTATCTATTTATTTCTGTATTGATTTATACGTATCTTTATTATCATAGCAGTAAAGTACATATAAATTGATACTCCTAGTAGGTACTGCAAGTTGTAAGTTTGGCAAAAGTTATTCTGGCTTGATACCAACAGGCATGTCAGGTATTCGATTCCGTTCTAGATAAGTAACTTCTGTTTGGACAGTCTAAACCGACTTAAATTTAATCTTCGCTTACCTTGCAATGAACTGTCCAAATAATATTGATGCTAGATCGAATATTTACCGAATAATCTTCAACTCCTACTTACTAGTTGAAGGACGTGGGTTCGAACCTAGCCAGACGCATTCATCATCATCATCAGCCTATAATGTTCCCACTGCTGGGACACAGGCCTCCTCTCTGTGAGAAGGAGTACGTGGGCCATAACCATAATCCACCACGCCGGGCCCACTGCGGATTGGTGGATGTCACAGGTCTTCGAATTTTTGGTTCTAGGACATGCCGGTTTCCTCACGATGTTTTCTCACCGTTTTCAGACGCATTACTTTGTGTAATTTATTTCGTCACCACTGCTTTAAAGGGTGCAAGAAAACATCCTGGAGAAAACCAGAATCAAAAATTGGAAGACATGTGTCATCCAACACACACTGGGCCCCCGTGGTAGATTATGGCCCGATTACGACCTCTCAGTCAGGGAAAGCCTATGTCCCAGCAGTGGGAACATTATATATAGTCTGATTATGATGAATCATCAAAACAAATACAACAACAATAGCTGTTACCAGAGGTTTCGCTTCCGTTTAAATCGTTTTAATTATCCCACAAGAACGTACTACGGTTTCAGGGTTCAGCGATAAGATTAGCGACGTTATAAGAAGTTGAGAGGGTGTCCTATTATGTTAAAAGAAAAAAGTTAAAACTCCAAAAAAATATCGAAATCGAAGCTCAGTACCTAGCATTACTATTTACGGCCATAAAATAAAGTAAAACTTAAACGTTAATTTTGTTGAAAAATATTTTGTAGTTATTGGTTCGATGCTGCGTTTTTTTAGATGCGCTTTTTCCATACAATAAACGCCGCAAGCACTTTAAATAGACTATCGGAAACCTCAGATAAGTCCCCTGTCTTCGAGAACTTCCAAAATACCTTCGTTCACGAGAGTAATGATGACCGGACTAAAATACGTCCGGCAATGCGCCATCGATATATGGTAGACATCCCTCCGGTACGTACAAAGCGTTTTGCCAATAACTTTATTGTACGCAAAGCTAAGGAGGGTCTTCAAGTCAAGAGTGGACAGGTTACTTCTAGGCAAGCGTGCTTCACTGTCAACCACATCTTCGCTTACCATCAGCCGAGATAGTGGTCAAACGCGAACCTATCTTTAAATAAAAAAAAGTTTAAAAAAAAAACGCACACTTTCAAGTTTCACGTACACAATCTACGAATGACAACACCTACTCATACATAAAATACAATTCAAAACAAAATAAACGCTTAAATGGCAATAACAGAGCGTTGTGCCAGGTTTTTGGCACGCCTGTAGTCGTGGCTATCTGCCAGTAGCTGGCCGGTAATTGCTGGCATTTGTGCTACAACTGCCATTTGGCTGTCACTTCACGCTCTGGTGGCTAGACAAGCTAAGAGGGGTTGTTTTTATCAAAGCTCACCTTTACCTTTGCAGGATTTAGAAAAACAATATCATGGTACACAAATACTTGTTTTTTTTGCCAGAAGTACCAAGCACGACGTCTGGTTGGGTTGGTGCGATGTTGGTGGTGGGACTATCAAATCAATTGCAGCGCACGATTTTTCAAAGCGCTCAATCGCAAAATGTCCACAGGCAACAAAATGTCCCTTTCGCAGAATGTCTTGCAAAATGTCTCTTTTGCAAAATGTAAATGTAAGTCAATGGGGAATCCGCGGAATGAAGAACGTGTCAAGTTTAATATGCATCACAACTTTTGTAAGTACTCAAAGTATCTGATTGTAGAGAATTGGCAATTTTATGGCACCCAATAATGTAGGAGATCCTGTTATCGCGCAAACAGCGGATAGGACACAATAGAACCTTACCAATAGGACCTTTATTTTTCTTTTAGATTAAAAACCCATCAAAATGAGTCCATCCACTCTGGGTGAACAAAAAAACAAACTTGACTGACTAAAAAACTTTTTCAAAAAAAATGTGACCGCCTTCAAAAACAACCACAAAAAAGGGTAAAATAACCTACAAAACTTTTCTTTCGGAAGTCGGTGGCAAAAGAGACAATGAAATTAATAAAAAAAGTCACCGACTTCCGAAAGAAAAGTTTTGTAGGTTATTTTACCCTTTTTTGTGGTTGTTTTTGAAGGCGGTCACATTTTTTTTTGAAAAAGTTTTTATTTTACTCTTTTTAGTTTAAATATTCAACTAAATTCTTGTCAAATACATCATTTTCTTACATGTGCACTAGAATTTTGTAATCCGTAGCACCAGTAATAACATCGTTAACATCTCTTTCATTCATTCCCTATCTCAAAAACTGCTGAACCGATTTTGATAAAATTTGCAGTATTCCCTAAGTTGAACGATACCAAGTACAACAATGAAAGGATTAAATCAGACTTGTAGTTCCGGAGATATGCGAACACGAACATAATTTTCTTACTTGAGGAGTTGTACCTTCCATCATCAGCTCAGCTACATGAGATGATGATTTCCATACGCAAGTACTTGTATTACTTCATAAGATTTGCGAAAAATTATGTGTCAGCCAATAAAATTTGAGGGTTGCCCTCGATTTCTCCAAGATCCAATCATCAGATCCTGAAATGGTGACAATGGGACCACACGGGAAGCACCAGCTTTCGAATAAAAAAAGAATCATGAAAATCGGTTCACCCAGTCGCAAGTTATGAGGTAACAAACAAAAAAAAAAAAAAATACAGTCGAATTGATAACCTCCTCCTTTTTTTGAAGTCGGTTAAAAATCAACCTGTTTCTTCAGTTGCTCTTTACGTTCCAGGGCCTCTGTGCCCTTGTAAGTCTCACGGCCCATAGCTATAGACTTGACCCTTGTTATATGGAGCTTATACATTACTCGCAAAATGTACTATCAGGTAATTGGGTACCTACAAAGCCTAGGGTCCCAGACATGGCTCGTTAACATACTACAGCCTTTACAAAGCTGTCTCCACTCGTTTGGATGTAAAAAAAACTCCTTTATAGACGCCTACACTGTTTTCATGCAAAGTTTATTCAAAGTGTTCAAAGAGATGGGCGTTTTTTCGTTTTTCTTTTTTATTTTCGTTTAGGAGGATAGGCAATAAAGATTTCTAAAGAAGAAATCAGCATGAAAAGTAAATATAACCACGCAAAACAATGCAAAGATTAAAGAAATAATGATTTATTTGTCAGACAGATTAATAAACAAACAAACTAAATCAAAACATATTAATCAAACTACAAAAACGAAAAGCTAAGTTATAGAGAATGACAAATTTAACTAAATTAATTTCTGGAGCAAGACAAGCCTTCAAAGTTATTTGATATTTAACATTCAACAGTGCAACCCGTGCATAAAATTATTATTTTCGTTTTAATGGAACATCACTATTTGGATAAAAGCTTGTTAAGATGTTTCATCAAGTTTGACAGATTAATTCATTCATTTAATACCTACATTTAGTACCGCTTAAAATGCCATTAACACTAAATTAAATGATCCTTTCATTCTGTCTCCTCACAGAATCGTAGACATTCTAACCTTATCGTCCTCCATTCATCAGCAAAAAAGTCCATTTTGTTTATTGTTCTGCAGAACAGAAAATTTAACCCTCAAATCAACCGACATGCATGTACCTACTCACAATTTATTTATATTTTATTAATTCATCTCTTCAACATTCCCTTCAAAATGAACAACACGCGCACGCAACGATAACAAATAAAACAAAACAGTCGATAAAGTACAGTCGGCTAAATTAAAAGGTGTACGTGTGTGGGGTGATAATGAGGGGGCGAAATATGGCGGCATGCTGTGATGACGTCACTGCGGTAATGTCTTTCTGTTGTTGCGTTATGTGTTTGTGTGTTTGGTTAGCGAACTTAAAGGGACTTTAAGTAGGCATATTTTGATAATTCAGTACTTAATAAAAAAAAAATACCTGGTAAAATCATCAAATGAATCCTCCCACCCAGGGCAGGGCGAGAGAAACTGTCAGACTCGTACTGACTAATATCTACGGTGTCCTTCAATACCCCTTTACGTTCCAGGGTCACTGTAATTTGATGTCCCGCGACCTACTTGTTCATCTTGCCGAAATTAAAAATGCAACATAATTTTTAAAGTTGTTCTACGCTAGGAATTTCTCCCGTGTCGTGGGTGCGTTAACAAACATAGAAACACACAAACACCCAAACCCGAAACAACTGCTTGTAGGTCATACAAATATTTGTTCCGTGCTGGGATCGAATCCGCGACACGCTGCACAGCAATCGATCGCTCAAACACTGCGCCAACCGTGTATCGTAGCAAAATAGGCTAGTTGCCTAAAAAAATGTAATTAGTCCGTCTTTTAGATTATTTAAAAATAAGGGACACGTATTTTTTTATTTGTAAATTAGACCAAAAATTACAAAGATATAGCCTATTAAAGTTACGTGTGACGTCACGATGCGTGGCATTTTTCGCGCAGAGTGACGTCACAGGTAACTTAAATAGGCTATATCTTTGTAATCTTTGTTCTTTTTTGTTTAATCGAAAAAAGAAAAAATACGTGTCCAATATTTTTTTATAATCTAAAATACGGACTAAATAGAATGTAATTATTTTGACCCTGGAAACTACCCTATTGGTGGCTCGTTACTTTGTTTAATTTATTTGACTTTCAACAAATACAGATGGAGTTCCCGCCATGACAGAAGTCCTTTTGAAGCGATGGTAACTACTATACTACTATATAATTTATGTTACAACATACAAAAATTGTGTCGACAATTTTTCCGAAGGACTTGACAACAATTAACATTCAGTAGCGCCATCTACTTTCTACTTTTACCTATTTAATCTGAGCTGAAATTCTGTATCGTGTTAGTTGAATCATTCTTTACTAGATGTCGCTTTTTCAAGAAATAAAATTGATTGCTACGAAAGCGCTACGTGAAATCTCGTAGCCGCGTAGCGCGTAGACGATCTCGTAGCTGCTAACGAAACTAGATGGGGCTACGGTAGAAGTGTCTACGATAAACAGGATCAGATGATTGCGATGCCATGTTTGTATTTACATACAGGTTTAGGAAGAGATTTAGAATAAATTATTTTAATTGAATATTAACATTGTACCTAATGGGTACCTACAGTAATTAAAATTATTATTTTACGTGATTAATAAATTTTGAAAATAAAGACCACTAACAGTATCCAAGCACAGCGTAGGACGTCCACCCACTAGGTGGGCAGACGATCTTATGAAGGCCACAGGATCACGCTGGATGCAGGTCGATTACAACCTACTGGAACGTACGTCCTACTGGAAGTCTAAAGGGGAGGCCTATATTCAGCAGTGGACGTCTTACGGCTGATATGATGATGATGAGTATCCAATATTATTTTTTACAATGTGAAACGGTTCGTTATAAGAAACCTGATTTTTGTAGACGAAGTTGAAAGTTGAGTCGTATACTAATAGCTGACTATAAAAAGTAGCAAGCTTGTCATACTAAAATCGTAAAATGTATTTACGGTAGTGACATTGGTTATCTTCGAATCTGACCTTTCCGTGATCATTTTACTATCTATACCTAAGACTATTAAAAACGAGTGACAAATATTTTTAACGCTCTCCACTTACTCCTTTTGCAAACAGTCGTAAATTAGCTACGAAGAGTATGTGTGTTGCCAGGATTTTGAAGGTAATGAGAAAAATCGTCTAGAAAGAATCACCCAAAACCAATTCTAATTAGTTCGTAAGTTACATAATTGACATTATTTCACCCGTATTTTTTGATTTGGTACGTAAGACAAAATTTACGGAAATGCAATGCGTCGTTTCTAGCTATAAAGGGCTTCACACACAGCAGCTATACTGTAAAGATGTACATTATAGCACGATACATCTCATTACATCTTTCCATAGAAATCGCCAGGAGACCACACACAACAGCCATAATGTATATTTTTACATCTTCGAATCTTTATGGAAAGATGTAATGAGATGTATCGTGCTACGAGTATAATGTACATCTTTACATTATAGCTGCTGTGTGTAAAGCCCTTAATTCTTACTAGTTAGGACGTCAAGAGCCCAAAAACTCACGAGGAAAGTTTTATGCGTTATGATTTTTGTCAATATTTTTCGAAACTTACCAACGGTCATAATAGATGTTCAAGTTACTGTCATAATCCCTTTGACATCATGGGTTGCGAGTAATAAGAAATAAAGACTAATATCTGAGGCTACATAACATGTAAACCTACTAAAAAATTACATTTTTAAAACGTACGAAACTCCGATTAATAGAACTGGCAACCCTTTACCCACAAACTCGGGAACAGATCGTAAAAGCGTATGTATGCCCAATAAATTGGCACATTATTACGATGGAGTGTTTGATATGCCATTTTATCTGGCACTTTATTGCCAGACAGAGTCAGGAGTTAGCGGCGTGTAGTTTTGATTAGATTGGATAACTGAGAAAGTTAGGTACTTATGTGAATAAACACGTTCAGCTTGGCCAGAATGGATTGAAACGGAACTAATCTTTTTGTTTCTGACCACGTTTTAAAATCTTTGATATTTGATGTAAACAAAGACCGCAGGTTTGTTAGATTTATTATTGTGCCATAAAACTAACGTAATAAATGAAAAAAAAAACATTCAAAGTGCTGGTAGCGCGAAGACAGTGGCGACTTCCGGTTTTCTACAGTTTTATGTCAATCTGTATGTGTGACATTGAAAGAATATAAGTGAATGTTGTGTATTGCATTAAATGTAAAAAAAAATCAAGCACAAATAATAAAGTATAATATCCTCACTAAAATAGCTAGCTTTGCTGCAAAGACTTGAAAATAGAATGGAGACCACAAACTGAAAAGAATGCTATCATTATCCTGCTAATTTATGAGTTTGCCTATCCACTTTTGATCGCCACACGTCTCTCTATGGAGTATAAAATTTTATTAAAGTTTAATATAACAATGACCATTACAACAACTGTTGTGTGACTTATCAATAAGTTGCTGTCGGCAAATCGATTACGCTGTTACTAGAATAGTTCTATAATTGCCACGCCTGCTAGACGGAAATTGAAATTGGAATATAATTGCCTACATCTCTAGTTATAGTGCAAGCTGCTCTTGGCTGAACCTATTTTTAAACCATGTTAGAAATTTTGGATCGTCATCATCAGCCAATAAATGTTCCCACTGCTGGGACACTGGCGTCCTCTCTATGGGAAAGAGTGGGCCATAAACCACCACGCGGGCCCAGTGCGAGTAAGCGGATATGTATGTTCGAATTTTTGGTCCTAGGACATGCCAGTTGTGGTGCTATGACAGGAAACCTACACGTGCGCCCGTGGACTGGAGTTCCCTCTCGGATACTTCCGGGGGGAAGACCAGTTTTTCGGGCCGGTACACCCTGGGATGCGGGCAAAAACTCTTCCTTAGGCACTGTGTGCCTAAGCGGTCTCTTTGCCCGTATGCGAATAGCCTGTCGAGTGGACGCTCCAACGCGTGTCCCACTGGACTCTTGCGGACGGTGAGTGATGGGTAGCTCGCCGTCCGACCAAGGACCAAGCCCGGGTCGGTAGCGCGTCGTGTTTTGCGCCAAATGCCTGCTGGGGTCGCGGGTTTTTTCTTAACCCAGGTTACCGTGGCCCCGGAACGTAAAAGGCATAGGAAGGAACACGGGTGGATTTTAGTCAGTAAGGGTCTGACAGTCCCTTCCGCCCCACCCAGTAGTACAGTTCAGTGGCAGGATATGCCAGTTTCCTCACGATGTTTTCCTTCCCCGTTTTGAGAGCATTGGCGATGAAATGAATTACACAAAGTAATGCACCTGGCTGAGTTCAAACCCTACGACCTACAACTCGTAAGTCGGGGTCGATACCACTGGGCCACCACTTCTCCAAATTGCGTTACTGCTGCTTAAATTTCAAATAATATATGCACAAAAAAAAAAAAAAAACAATATAGTTTATTAATCGACTTTTCAGGTGACCAGAGGGCTGACCTATTCCTAGGCCAATGAATCAGCTTTGCCATACAAAGTGGCAGTGCATGCGGCCAGTTTTCTGGGCACTGTTCCCGTTGACAGTGATGTGCACGTATTATTTGAAGACCTTTGAACTGATAGTCTACCAGTAGTTGTTTGTAAATGCACACAAGACACAGGAGAAATTCCTAGTATAAGATAACATTAAAAAAAGAACAGTTTACAGGACGTGTAGGTGAATTAAAATATATATATATATACACCGTGTTCCGGACGATATACATAAACTTCGACCAGATGTTCAGACCACGGAAGTAAGCATTTTTCATTATGGACACATTAATAAATTCTTATTTTTTATTTTTTGTTAATTTTCATACAAACTAAATACCTAGACGTAAATAACCCGATATGCATGCCTCTTTATCCGAATTGGCAACGTCGTATTTTCATTCATAACATTTGGCGGGCTGAAACTTGTCAAAACAGTTTCTTTGATTTTTATCTCGTTCCTCATAGCACTGTCAATGTACTATACTTATCTAAAGAGAACGTATAAGGCTACCAAGCAGGTAGATACGTATTTCGAATTGTCTTTTTAATTGAGGAATAAAAAAAAAAACAAAATTCCATAACCAAATCATGATAACCTCTTCCCACGACATGCAGCCTTCGCAAAACGTTTCTGCAGTCCTTATTTTTAGTCTAGGCTTAAAGCAACGCCGGACCTCCAACGACGGGAAGGGGAGTAGGCTACCATAATTATCTTCCCATTCTGCCGTTTCGGCTTAAGTAACGAACATTCAATCTCAAAATTATTGACTAAAAGAGGGGCAGCTCAACACGCAATCTGGGGACCACGCTTAGAGCTCACGTACATTCGTAAAAATACTCTCAAAAGATAGGTCTCGGTCAAATTAAGATAAATGGTAATCACAGCATATTTTTTTTATGCATTTGAGTAGAATAATTATAATTTATAAGCACACTTGTTGCGTGGGCAACATCAGAACTAACGCCACCATCTTATTTTTCAATACATTTCACAAATGAGCGCTCTCCTGTCAACCTCAATGGAGTGTCCAAAGATCCATATAACACTGTAGGTTAGACAACTACGTCAGCCGTAATGTCATTCAAAAATATTTTTATTAATAAAAAATAAACTCTAAAAAGCAAAAAATAAATTTAATGTAAAAAGTTTTCGAAATGACCACCTTCTTTTTCGACACAAATATTCAAACGAGTCCTAATTTGGCCATTTAAATTTACAGACATTTGTCTTATTTGTTCAGCAGCCTGAGATAATCTATCTAAGAGCTGTTCACGGTTCTGAATTTGTACGGAGTACACCTTCTCCTTTAAGGTTCCCCAGACATAAAAATCTAAAGGAGTCAGATCTGGGGACCTAGCTGGCCATGCGATATTTGTGCTACCTCGTCCAATCCAACGGCCAGGAAACGTTGCATTTAAATATTCACGCACTTGTGTGCCATAATGTGCAGGGGCCCCATCATGTTGGAGCCACATGGTTCGCAGAGTTTGAAGATCCACTTGTTCGAAAAATTCGAAGCTAGTGACGTTTCTTAGGAACTCTAAGTAATTGTCAGCATTTAGGCGGTGGGAAATCTCAATAGGGCCGATCAGCTGATTGTTAAAAACACCAGCCCACATGTTTACAGAGAATTCAGTTTGATGTGACGCCTGCCAATGTAAATTCGGGTTGCTCTCATGCCACTGCACTTGATTTTTGGAATTGAATACTCCCGCTCTTGTAAACTGGGCTTCATCCATCCAAAGAATTTTTTGAAGCAGTATTGGATTATTTATCAGTTCTTGATTCATTCTCTGGCAAAAAACAATTCTTGAGAAGTGATCAGGTGGTATTATGCCTTGGGATTTTCTGTAGTGGTAGGCATGCAAACCATATCTTTTCCACAGTTTCCACACTAGCTTATGATATACACCCACGATTCTCCCAACGCGTCTCGTTGAGAGTGTAGGATCATGAATAATAAGGTTCATTATTCTGTTTTCTTGAGCGACGCTCAAATTGATTGCTCGTTCAGGGCGGCGTGGTCTAATTTCGATCTCACAAAATCTCCTGTATATGTTAATAAATGTTCGTATATCAGGAACGCGCCGACCAGGGAATCGCCGTTGGTACTCTCGCACAGCTGCTGTAGCATTTCCGTCACAGAAACCGTAGACGAAGTGAATATCAGCTTGGTGTTGAGCAGAATATTCGTGCGGCATAGTGAAAGTTGTAATCAAAATGATTGATTAAATTAGTCGGAAACCCAAAAGCAAATTACAATCAGGGTCATCAATCTTCTAACTAAAAGCCTGGCATGACTTAGATCATTATACTAAAAAATTGTGGAGTACCAAATGTAACTTATAAATCTTCTTAGAGATGTATTTTTTAATTTAGTAGTATTATAATACGAGAGTTGCGGTCTGCTGACAATAGATGTCGCTACTATAGCTTTATACTATTATTTATCATGTATTTTATTACGTTTCTAGTTTAATGATGTCCCTGTCGTTTTTCAATATTTATATAAGTATGTTTTTCTATTTCGATATTTTCCCAAATTATTAATAGAATTCTATAATTATTTGGGCTACCTACTGGTAACTCTAATTTTCACTCATTCGCACCTTCGGTGGAACAAAGACGTAGCAGCTCATTTTTAAATTTTACAGGAGAAGACTTTTTTTTTGCATGTTTTTCCTTGTTTTTTAGTTGGCTATACTTATACGTAAAAATCTTGTATTTAATGGGAGCATGTGGGAGGTTTTCTTTTCGCACTTAAAAAAAAAAATAGTTTCCAAGAACTCTATAGATGGCGTTGAACTGACGGTGTTACTCTAGGAAAAAGATGTATGCCTTCATTTTTGCACAAATCCACGAGGCACAGACTTCTCTTCTTTTTCTCTTGGGACATTTTCTTTCTGGCGTGGAAAACTCATAAATTAAAAAGACTGGTAAATGAATATTTTTTTCTTTTTCCTTTTTGTTATTTATTTTTAAAATGCTATTTGTGTGATGTGATGTGACTGACAATGACATGACATGTACTTTTTGTTTTACGATCTCAAAATTACATCCAAGTGAAAAAAATCAAAAAATGACGTGACGTTCGTTTATTGCAGTAACATATCAAGTTCAGTGCCATCTATCCATTGATTAGAAGTTATTTAGTTTTATGACTGTTATGTTTTATGCCTTTGTTGCTCCAAGATTTTGAGCGAAAAAAGACCTCAATAAAGTCGCGGGCGAGGGGGCACTACTTACAATGAAACGGTGTCGGCCCAAAACGCATTTTTTTTTTTTTTTTTTTTTTTTTTTTTTTTAGCGTGGTAAAATCATCAAATGAGTCCTCCAACCCCGGGCAGGGCGGGAGGGACTGTCAGACTTCTACTGACTAAAATCCACGGTGTCCTTCATAGCCTGTTACGTTCCGGGGTTACGGTTAGGGAATAATCCCGCGACCCCGGCAGGCTTTGGCCCTCTCTGAGAGGGGGGCCCCGTCATTATGCTGACGCTCTTTGAGGCGCGCGTGGGACACAACGCGCCGTCGACCCGGGCATGGTCCTTGGTCGGGCAGCGAGTTGCCCTTTACTCGCTGCCCGCATGCCCGCGCCTACGGTGGCCGGAGATCGTCGCGCGACGTCCGTCGCCGTGGGCGTCCTACACCGCGGTTGGGGCGGAGAGAGAACTCTGTCCTCTCTCGCTCGCGGCGCGCCTCCTCCTTCGCGAGCATTACTGCTTCGCAGAAGGAGGCGACCGCTTCCCACTCCGTCTCGCCCCGCAGCATGGCCGAAACCAATGCCGGGCGCGAGAGGTCTCCGCCTATCGCAGCCGTGAGGACACGTCGGTGCGCCGCCCAAGCTGGGCAGTCCTGCACCGTATGCTCCACCGTGTCCTCCGGGCGATCTTCGCAGTGATGACACCCAGACGTATCCTCCTTCCGCATTAGACACAGGTACCTCCCGAAGCACCCGTGCCCGGTGAGGACCTGCGTCAGGCGGAAGGTAAGGACGCCATGACTTCTCTCCAACCACTCCTCAAAGAGGGGTCTTACCGCCGCAATTGCGGCGTGCCCGGCCGTCGGTCGCGACAGTCGTTCCTTCCATACTGCCCTGAGATCGCGCCGGAGGTCTTCGCGCCGCGCCTCGACTTCGCGAGGCAGCGGGCTCACGCCCCGGCGCTGCGCCTCCACGCGCCACTCATAGACGCGCCGGCCCAAAACGCATGGAAAAACGGCCAATAACCACAAAGGCACTTCTGCCATCTAGTGTAGTTTCGAGATACTTTCGCGGATGTCTTTGTTGCCCCAAGTAAAGGCATGGTTTAGAAACAATTTGGCATACTTAGGTCGATTTTGCGGTGTATTCCCGTTCGTCCACTTGACTTCGTCCCACTAGTGGGACGAACGGGAATTTACAAAAATAATATTTAATTTGTTCCCGATCGTCCCACTCCTAATTCAAGAGGGGACGAACGGGAATATGTTCTTCGATTAGTGCCATTCGTCCCACTAAAAAGATTTGTGCAGAAATATGTTTATTCGTTGTTTCGTATTTTGTTTGTCCTTTACTCCACTTCGTTCTCGACAAGCGCTATAATATTTTTGCTTATAAATTTATTTTAATTTTTATAAATCGCAATGTTGAAAAAATGTTGGTAAAATGACGGATTTTTATTCCATTTTTGTTTTTTTTACCAATTTAACCACCGGTCTTATATTATTTAGTGGGACCAATAGAACTACAAAAAAGAAATAATAAATTATTCCCATTCGTCCACTCAAAAAATGTAGTGGGACCATCGGGAAAATAAATAACGAATTCCCGTTCGTCCCACTAGGGGGACGAAGTCAAGTGGACGAACGGGAATACACGGATTTTGCAGTTTTGGCTATTTGTGACTTTGGTGCACCGAAGGTGCGATGTCTTTTCAATACGTCAATAAAATGTCAGTGTCACATTGCACTTAGCAGAAAAAATTGGATTCGCGTTTGGTGCGGCTCGTTATTTTCCTGCATTTTCTGCTTTTGGTCCTATTCTAAAGTAGTGTATCCGTGTGTTATTTCCATGCTAATAAAATTCTCACTGGAAAGCGAGATACTATCAGTGACACCGATAAATATCAAGTGGCTAGAAATAACTGTAAAAAACACTGTAAAAGGCCTCATAGTTGGTGAAATAAATATAATTACATAACAAATTTGTTTTATTTTTTTACTAATGTAGGCATATAATTATTATTAGTCAATTAAAACACTAAAAGGAATGAGCAAGCTTTGTATATACCTATATACAACCTATATATATATAACTATATACAGAAATTGTTTCGTTCGGGAAAACTAGATGTCGCTGTTGTCCATTGCCCGAAAAACCCGTGAAGTTAGATCTCTATGCCCTATTAGTAAAAGTACTCTGTGATTACAATAAACAATAATCCTGACAGTTAAAATCATGCATGACAAACAATGACAAATAACAACTTAGGTATCCATAGCGACCAGTTTAATCTCTTTGAAAGATTCGTTATCGCAAATGATCGTATTTCTTTGCTAACTCTCGGGTTCCTCTCGTACGTGCAAATGAAATGCAAATAGTATTTGATAGATTTATCATTTTAATTGCACTAAGCGGCAACATAGGCCAAATTAAGATACTTTCTCACTGCATAGCTCAATTAAATTGCATTAAATGAAATTACAAATATCTTTGTAACGAAGCCTTTTTAAGTACTACTTCCTTTGTTGGATTTGATTTGTAAAAGCCATAGAAGTATTTGCTAAAGTTTATGGATAACGTGAAGAACACGGTGTATATTACACAACTATCACACAACGCCATCTAGTCCCAAGCTAAGCAGAGCTTGTGTTATGGGTACTAGACAACTGATAAACATACCAACATATTTCTAAATACATACATATTTAATAGATAAATTACACCCAGACACAGAACAAATGATCGTGCTCATCACACAAACATTTGTCCTGGGTGGGAATCGAACCCACGACCTCCGCCATAGCAGTCAGGGTCACTGACCAATAGGTCTGTCAAAAAAGTAACAGTTTACGGGACGATCCGTATGCCATCAACGAGGCACACAATATACCTTTACCCCGGCCACTCACATGCGCGCAAAGGTTCGTACATTGTACGAATCTTTGCGCGCATGTGGAGGGCCGTCAGACATACATTCGCGAACTTCGCATATTTGCAAATGGGTTCGCATACTCTATGATCAAATTAAAACTAATAACTTTAAACTAAGGACCAAAATTTAACGGTGTATGAATAGGTACTTATACTGATCAGTATTTCCTCGCACAAAATATAACAACGACACGACCGTTTGCTTCGCAATCGTGTGCGCAACTGGTCACACGAATGTGTAGGAGACTACGCGAAGGTTCGCGCACATGAAACCGACACAGCTTGGAAAAGCACGAATGCCACGAAAACTTCGCGAAGCCATTCGCAAATGTCGTCCTACACATGCGGGTTCGCGTATTCGCGCGAATGTGAGTGGCCGGGGTAAGGACCAAAATTTAACGGTGTATGAATAGGTACTTATACTGATCAGTATTTCCTCACACAAAATATAACAACGACACGACCGTTTGCTTCGCAATCGTGTGCGCAACTGGTCACACGAATGTGTAGGAGACTACGCGAAGGTTCGCGCACATAAAACCGACACAGCTTGGAAAAGCACGAATGCCACGAAAACTTCGCGAAGTCATTCGCAAATGTCGTCCTACACATGCGGGTTCGCGTATTCGCGCGAATGTGAGTGGCCGGGGTTAGGCTGTTACTGAGAAATTCTTGGTGAAAAAACCCTATGCCTACTGTAAATAGAAATAAATCGCAAATAATTTGTACACGTAGAACCTCAGGTGCGGACAAAAACAATAGCATGAAAGCCTTATTCATCTTGTTTCACAATCACCACAATCAATTTGTAAGTAATTAATCAATTAATGGCGATTTAAATAATTACTTATTGACCCGATTGAGCCTCGTTCTCAGTAAGATATTAAATCGTATTCAGCAAAATATTAACTTATTTATTTTTAATTATTTATTTGTTTTAGTTGATAAATGATATTTATTTTGTAAGTTGATTATAAAAAACACTTTTACACGTCACAATCAATTATTTTTAAAGCTAGATGGGGCCGGTGTTTCGTACCTGACTACTCTAAGAAGAAACAGCCGAAACAAACTCAGAGGTCACAGTCTCTTTTAAAGGTTTAGGCGCATTTGGGCTAATTCTTGTTTGGGCAACCGACTCCATAATGGACTACTTCTCATTTGGGCTAATTCTCATTTGGGCTAATTCTCATTTGGGCTACTTCTCATTTGGGTTAATTCTCATTTGGGCTAATTCTCATTTGGGCTACTTCTCATTTGGGCTAATTCTCATTTGGGGTACTTCTCATTTGGGCTACGGGCATGTAAGTAAGGGATACTTTTCGAAAATCTAAATCAATGTTCAACAAAAATTCTATCTTCCCGCAGTATCCCGTCTTGAGTGGTACCTACGTCCTAAAAATAACCCCAATGCATATAATGTTGGGATTCCAAACTGTTGAATACAAAGTCCAACTCCTTTTATTATTTCAATGTGGTGGATGTTTACAGTAATAGGTCTAAGTTCTGTTTGTTCCTTTTGTTTTCCTGAACAAAATTTCACATCACATGTTTAGCAGCTTAAAATTTGGCTTAAGCCCTCCTTATGCTCTCCACGTAGGTGAGCTATAAGAATGGATTCTGCGAAATTCGGCCCCAAAGGGGTTGTACTATGATGATACCAAAACTGGATTTTGTAAAATTCGACCCCTAAGGGGTTTGTTTTTTGGGTGGACAGTTTGTATGAAACTTAGTTACAACAAGTGCTAGGCGACCAAATCTTTCATGGCGGTTCTTTTTAATACGTAAATGTACACAAAACAGTATTTTGTGACGCTGAAGAGGTTGTTTTTGGTGTTGGTAGTTTATATTAAACTTTATTGCTACAAATGCTAGGAGTTTCAAATTATTCATAGGGGTTTCATAGGACGTAGATCAGTAACGGTCAGTTCACACCGAAACGCGACGTGAAGCGACGTGACGCAACGATACTTCAAATTTGTATCTTTTCTTGTAGTAAACAAAGTCAGATTTTGAATCACATCAAGCGGCGTCGCGCTACGTTGCGAAAGGTGTATCTTTTGTTTTTTAAAATAGAGTTACATTTTGAATAACTCTATTGAAATGTGCGCGCAGCGTCACGTCTCGGTCTGAGCTGACTCTTAGACACAATTTTACGAAATTCGACCTCATAAGGGGTTTTTCTGTGGTTGATAGTTTGTGTGAAACTACAACAAGTGCTAGGAGTCTCAAGACGAAAGTTGTATCTAAGACGGGATTGATGTATTGATAGTTCATAGAGGTCTCAAATTTTGCAGGAGGTTCTACTTAGGACATAGGTTCTAAGAGAGGATGTTGCGAAATTCAACCCCTAAGGAGTAGTTTTGGAGTTGTTAGGAAGGAATCCCAACATTATATGCATTGGGGTTATTTTTAGGACGTAGGTACCACTCAAGACGGGATACTGCGGGAAGATAGAATTTTTGTTGAACATTGATTTAGATTTTCGAAAAGTATCCCTTACTTACATGCCCGTAGCCCAAATGAGAAGTACCCCAAATGAGAATTAGCCCAAATGAGAAGTAGCCCAAATGAGAATTAGCCCAAATGAGAATTAGCCCAAATGAGAAGTAGCCCAAATGAGAATTAGCCCAAATGAGAATTAGCCCAAATGAGAAGTAGTCCATTATGGAGTCGGTTGCCCAAACAAGAATTAGCCCAAATGCGCCTAAACCCTTTTAAAGTCCAGACATTGTTTTGTTCAGGTCATACGAAGACCATGACCATGACCGGGTGTCTGAGATGGTCTTTTGAGGAAAGAGCCACACAGATTTGAGTGGACCTGTCCAGTCAGTGCAGGTATTTGTCTCAGAACACAAGGAGCTCAAGTTATTTGTTTTTTCAATACAGAGGGGGTTGAATTCATTTTTTAGTTTTTTAGTATTCATTTTTAGGGTTGCGTAGCCCCCCCCCCCCTGTAACTCTCAAAATAAGAGACAGAAGAAACTAAAAAAAAAGTAATATGATGTAGGTAGATACATGTAAACTTCAATTAAAAAATTGATTTGAACGAGATCAAGTAATTAGTTTTTTTTTAATACGTCATTAATCGTAAACCGCAACTTACCTTTCAAACTTACAACTTACTTCATGAACTTTTATATTATGTTACTTGCTGCTACGGAACCATTTATATGCGAGTCTACTAAAAACTTCGAAATCCCTGTCAAGATAATTGATTATTCCTTACCAAATTCTTTTACCTAAAGTATTTTAGAAATGCGAAGCCGTTTCCGTTTTGGTGCCTTAAAGTCTCAATAATATATGAATGTTTATGTATTTTACTTAGCAAAAATAATATAAATAAATAAAAAACTACAATATCAATTTTCTTTGTCTTGCTAAATATGTTTGTACCCTGAAACAAATAAATTTTTGGTATGATTCCCCAGTTAAAATAGCCTTAGATACTATATTAAAATATTCGTTAGTACCGCCGCCATTTTGTTTTAGCACCATCAAGTTATGTGATCGTATAAGCTGGTAGTTAAAGGGTTTTTATTTAAGCCATATATAGGCGGTATTGTCCACTTAATTTGTGTGTTAACCCTTTGCACACTGTGTGGTATTTTTGGTACCTTTAGAAATGGTATGGTAAGACAATATTGGAGCAGTGGTGGCCCAGTGTTATCGGTCCCGACTTACGAGTTGTAGGTCGTGGGTTCGAACCCCGCCAGGCGCATTACCTTGTATAATTTATTTCATCACTACTGCTCTCAAAACGGTGAAGGAAAACATCGTGATGAAACCGGCATGTCCTAGAACCGAAAATTCGAAGACATGTGACATCTAACCCGCACTGGGCCCGCGTAGTGGATTATGGCCCACTCTCTCTCACAGAGAGGAGGCCTTGTCCCAGCAGTGGGAACATTATAGGCTGAAGATGATGATGATTGCCATATGGGAATAAACGATAAAGACAATCTTATTGTGCTGTTTTTTTTTGTACCACATACGAGTATGCATGTACTACATGCACATGGCATGTGATTGAACTCGCCCTGAACATATGGAGTGATTTTGATATTATAGTATGTGTTGGGGTAGTTTAGATCCATAATAATACTAAGTATGTTAAGTCAATGTATGTTGTGTGAGCTATGGATATCATGATAACTTAGTTTGGTACAAAAAAAGGTATATCATGATAGAATTAGAGTTTTAAAATGATTAACAAAAAATGATAATATTTATTTATTTTAATTACCATTTTTCTGTAGTTATGTTGCTGTGGGTTCAAAACTATTGAAAGATCTTCAACTATTATATTATAATTGATATTTAGCTGCATCTGGTTCAACCGGAAGCCGACCCGAATATAGTTGGGAAAAGGCTGGGCAGATACTGATTATAATTGATATTCGGCCCGAGTATGTTACATTAATTTTGTTACGTATACTTACCAATAATGTTCGTTACGTGCCAGTTTATCCAAATATTTATAATAGTTTATTTTTATTTTAACAAAGGGTATTCACCTGGTATCAGTTATTTCTATACTTCAACGTTAAAAACGGAATTGTCAATGACTTCCCAAGTGGAAGTCATTAACAATTCCGTTTTTCATACGCTAGTAGAAAATGACGTTTAGCATAAAAAAATGGAAATATTTTTACATCATCGTCATCACGCTTTTAGACCGCAACGCCGAACGACAATTCGCTACTTGCATTCATCGGTTGCCCGCAGAAATATTTTTAAACGAGTGCAAGCGGACAGCGAGTAAAGAGCAACTCGCTGTATGACCATGGACCATACCCAGGTCGACGGCGCGTCGTGTTCCGCGCGCGTGAACGTCAGCAAAAATGCCGGGGCCCCCTCAAAGGGCCAAAGCCTGCCGGGGTTGCGGGATTTATTTCCTCACCGTGACCCCGGAACATAAAGGTCTACTGAAGGACACCGTGGATTTTAGTCAGTACAAGTGTGACAATCCTTCCCGCCCTGCCCGGGGTGGGAGGACTCATTTGATGATTTTACCACGCTAAAAAAAGTCTGTTACGGATCCAAATGTCACAAATCTTCGGACTTTCAGTTCTAGGACACGACGAATTTAATTTCTAATGCAATCACAATGGTATTTATTCAATGAAGTTTAACAACTCAAACGTAAATACAACAACTAATCTAATCAAATTAGAATGTCGTCACAGTTTTGAATTCAAACTTGTATTTATATACTCCTGCTGGATTGAATTGGAAAGCTGTTGTTAAGTAGTACACGTATGTTTGTTTTTGAAAATGCACTGAGGATGTGAAACTGTACGATATGAAAAAGCTTTAAGCTACTCACAATTTTAATCTTTCCTTAATATCAGAAAAAGTCAACCTAAAAACGGTATTTTTAAAGTTAGATAACATGTTCAATAATTTATTTAGTATTTTAATGCAGAAAAGAACTGAAATTAGCTATAATAGACTATTTTGTCACTGTTTTTTTTATACTATGTAAACCTACTTTTGTCCTAATATTGGTACACTGTGCAAACATTTTGAGTAACACTGCAACATTAGCTAGTGTTTCATTTTCATGGAGCGGCAGTGCGCGAAATTACCACAAGAGAGTCAAACGCACGTCCATGGACCGCCGTTTGGTGTTGAAATGGTCTTCATTTCGCAGCAGTAAGGTCGAGTTTTGAGTAACTGACACGCTGGTGTCCTAAATGACACCGTGCACTGATTATTTGTTTCCGGAGATGCAGCTGCCGTGAGAGGGTTGACTATTGACATCGGAAACCCGAGTTTAATCTCTAGTTACATTTCTTTTTTATTTTATTTTTCAAATATTGTTAGGTTTATTTTTTTATTGTGTTAAAATCATCAAGTGAGTCCTCCCACCCAGGGCGGGACAGGACTGTCACGAGACTTGTACTGACTAAAATCCCAGTGCTCTTTCAATAGTTCTTTACGTTCCCGGGTCACGGTTGCCTAATGAGTCAGTCCTGCGAACCCTGGTTTGACCCTCTAACGGGGGTCGCGTCAGTTTGCTGACAGCTCTATGAGGCGGTCATGGAACAGGTATGGTCACGATCGGATCGCGAATCAACTATTACTCACCGTCCGAATGCCCCGCGCCTTCGGTGTCTGGAAATTGCTTCGCGACGCCCGATGCTGTGGGCGACTACCGCAGCGGCTAGGCTAGGTAGACGCTATCTTCTCCCTCTAGGCGCCCGCCTCCTCCTTCGCTGGCGTGATTGCTTCGCAAACGGAAACGCTTCCCATTCCGTCTCGCCCCGTAGCATAGCCTAGACCAAAGCTGGGCGCGAGACGTCGCCGCAGTGTCCAACCGGGCGATCTTCGCAGTCTTGATGCAATGGTCCTTTTTTAAACACGTGATTATGATTATGGGTAAAAATATGTTCTGCAATTATGCTATGTGTAATGTATCTAAAACAACGTTTCGTAAATATGTACCTTTAAATATTATTTTAATTTCCAACCCTTTGAGTTACAGCCAGTTTCTTTTTAAAGTTTTTTCTCAGAAAAAATAATCTTAGCATCTACGTTCTAATTAGGTTTCCATCCATATACTCGTATATCATGTCCATTAATTATTAATCAGGAATACTTTCCTTTACAGCAAATCTTTAAATAAACTCAAAGCCGATATGTATCGGAAAGCTCCAGTTGCAAAAGGCAAATAAAACTTATGTGGTAGCTTCGAAGGAAAGGAAGTAATCAGGCTGTAGCAAGAAACTTCTTTGACGTATCTCTCCCATTTTTTAAAGCGCATCTTTAATGTGCCTGGACGCTTGCAGGTTTTCTGAAAAAGGTTTTGCTAATCAATATTTTGTCCCGGTTCGAATTGTTAGCCGTAAAATGTAAAGATGAGATGAATCATACTATGATTTTCTGGCGTTTTGAAAGACTATTTTATGTCTGAAATAATTGGGTCTACAGAGACAAATCTAGCCTCATAATGAAGCACATATAGTCAAATTTAAAAACTTTCTAAGAAGGTACAATCAAATACCAGTCCCTAAGGAATAAAATCACCAAAATATGCCATTTGTCTGAGGCTTTTTAAATTTTTGATTAAGGCGACGTGGGACGCAAAACCGTCATTTTGTATTGTGTTTTATTCCTAAATGAAACGGATTTAAATTTTGAAAAAAATATGGTACATATTTCAGTCTTTGGTCTCCACGTTTGGGCTCTTCGATACACGATTGCTTGCACTTTACTGCATCCAATTAAATCGCAAAAACAGGTCCAACTCATGGTATGCATATCATTTCATTTCAGTTATACTAGGCTTTGAATAATAAAAATTATACCATCTTAAAGAGCATAAAAAATTAGATAGAATGCGGCCGTATCATTGTGAAAGGATGAGAAACCATACCACTAAGTCCAAAATCAGGTAATTTCATCTTTTCATACACTCGACTCTTGGCATTTAGTCGGTCTTGGACCGCGTCCGAGGTCGGACTTACGTCAATTTTTTTGCAAACCCACCTCCACGCTATCTTCTATTACTGACAGAAGCAAACATTCATTTTATATAGAAATACCTGTACATATTTTAATTTTCAAAATACTTGTAATATAGTTCATTTTTTATGGTTATAATTTTGTAAACAAATGGGCAGAAAAGTAAGAAGTTGTCATCTTTGGCTCTTCGAAGGCTGAATAAACAAAAAAGGTAAGGATGCATGGGAAATATTATAAGAACCTTCTTTGTGTATTTATTTCTCTTTACTAATAGTAGGAGAGCTACTGAACCATCCGACTTACCTGTTTTCCACAAAGTTAGAATTAAAAAACCGACCAAGTGCGTGTCGGGCCCCCCACCCACAGTGGTAGACGCCCACAGCGACGGATGTCGCTTGATGATCTCCGGCCACCGTAGGCGCGGGCATGCGGGCAGCGAGTAAAGGGCAACTCGCTGCCCGACCAAGGACCATGCCCGGGTCGACCGCGCGTTGTGTCCCACGCGCGCCTCAAAGAGCGTCAGCATAATGACGGGGTCTCATCTCAGAGGGCCAAAGCCTGCCGGGGTCGCGGGATTATTCCCTTACCGTGACCCCGGAACATAACAGGCTATTGAACGACACCGTGGATTTTAGTCAGTAGAAGTCTGACAGTCCCTCCCGCCCTGCCCTTGGTTGGAGGACTCATTTGATGATTTTACCACGCTAAAAAAAAAAAAAAAAGTGCGTGTCGGGCCACGGTCGCACAGTGTAGGGTTCCGTAGTTGCCCGTCAAAATACTTATGCGAACTAAACTGATTCGCTGATTTTAAATTAATTTACGTATATTAACATTTATAGCCACCTTCCAGCTCCATCATCAAAACCTAGAATAATATCCAGCACCAAAGTCTATGTAAAGACGAATCAAATGTATGTTATATTGTAATGTATATTATTTGTATTGTATATTATTTGTATTGTTATATTATATTGTAATCCTTGATTTTCTGTTTTTTTTTTTAATTTACGATAGGTAGAAATTCCTTTGTTATCTTTATTTGCTTGTTTGTTGTGTGTACGGGCTCACAAATAAACGTTTTTTTCTTTCTTTCTTTCTTTCTTTCTTCTTTCAAATGAGCCCAAACTCGAAGAGATTGCGTTATTGTATTACAAAGATGCCATGGCTACCTTCCAGCTCCATCATAAGAGCCTGGAAAACATTTAGTACAAAAGCCCATGTACAGACGAATCAAATGACCCTAAGCTTCGTAGAATTGAGATGTTGTATAAGAAAGAACTCATGGTTACCTTCCAGCTCTATCACCAGACCATGAAAATCATCAATGTCTATGTAATAAAGACGACTCTAACGAGCCTAAACTCGACGGGATTGAGTTGTTATCAAATCGCTTCAAGAATTTAAAATTGAAAGAGTTCCCACGATTTCTCCAGGATTTCATCATCAGATCCTGACTTGATGATCTTGGGACCAACTGGAAGGTACTCTTTCAATCAAAAGAAGAATTTTCAAAATCGTTCTTGAGAAATCGGGGAAAATAATAATATAAGGCTTAATGTATTAATAAGTCTTTTATCAGGCGGAAATAAGGTGCGCGCCTTCAATAGTTGGGTCATGCCGGTTCTGATGTATTCCTTCGGCGTACTCAAATGGATTCAGACGGAACTTGACGCCCTGGATAGAAAGGTCCGCACACTGCTGACTGCAAATCGGATGCATCACCCACGGTCATCGGTGATGAGACTGTATATCCCGCGGAAATGTGGAGGCCGTGGCTTCCTTAATGCCAAGACCTTACACAACCGCGAGGTATGCTATCTCAGGGAATACTTCCTTGAAGACGACGTGGGGATACATCGAGATGTAGTCTCAGTGGACAAAGGCCTTACCCCACTCTCCTTGGCTAACGAGAACTGGCGCAAACCTGTGGTATTGGATACTAATGACCGCAGGGAGGTATGGCAGAACAAGGAGCTACACGGACGGTTTTACCGGGCCCTTCACGGGCCCGATGTAGACTTTTTAGCGTCTGTAGCCTGGCTACGTTTCGGTGACCTCTTCGGGGAAACCGAAGGTTTCGTCTGTGCGATTATGGATGAAGTTATCATGACGAATAACTACCGGAAATATATTGTCAAGGACGGTACGGTTGACATCTGTCGGGCATGCCACCGTCCCGGTGAGTCGATTAGACACATTATTTCCGGTTGCTCTCGTATTGCTAACGGCGAGTACTTACACAGACACAATCTAGTAGCTAGGATTATCCACCAGCAACTTGCCCTGCAGTACAACCTTGTGAATTCTGAAGTACCATACTACAGGTATGTGCCCGACCCAGTTCTTGAAAACGGTCATGCCAAATTGTATTGGGATCAATCTATCATCACTGACAGGACTATTGTAGCCAATAAGCCTGATATAGTGGTGGTAGATTGCCGAGAGTGCGCTGCAATGATTGTTGATATCACCGAGACGAGAACCTAGTGAAAGCTGAAAATGATAAAAAAATCAAGTATCTAGATTTAGCACGCGCATTGTGAGGAGGTTCCTCTCTCTAGAGCCCTAACCACCGGCACTTTAGACCCTGTTCCCGATGCTGGTGGGCCTACTATTTTTTATATTTTTACATGTTTTTAATATATATGTATATATTTTTAATCATATTTAAAAATGTAAAACTTATGTAAAATCTTTACATATAATAAAATCGTAGAGCTGTCATTCCTGTACATTAAATATTTTTTTCTTTTTGTATTTTTTTCGAGATTAGCGATCGATTCCGATGCCAGATCAACTTTTATTTTTTTTCGTTTTTTTTATGTTTTTTTTTATTTGATCTATCTTTTAAACTACTGTAAAGTTGTCGATCAAATTTTCCTCAAATATTCCTAATAATATTCTTCTGTTAATAGGCTATGTATTATTACGCTATTTTTCCTGGGCGATAAGCAATTATGAATTTTGTTGTTTTTAGATGTTTGTTGATAGTTGGAAGCTAAACCACTGGATATTATTTATTCATTTTTTCCTCAAATATTCCTTAAACTGCTCTTCAATTAATAGGATATGTATAATTACGCTATTTCCCTTGGGGGATTAGCAATTTTATAATATGTTGATTTTCGATCATTGTTGACATTTGTATAGGAACCGCTATTTGGAATTTACTGTCAGCGTACTAGCCAGTCTGGTTGGTAACCTACTTGACTTTCGTGCAAGGGGTCTCTGGATCAAATCTTGAGGTTTTCTTTTACACTTTTTGTTCCTTTTTTAGGGTTCCGTAGTCAACAAAGAACCCTTATAGTTTCGCCATGTCCGTCCGTCCGTCCGTCTGTCCGCAGTTTAGCTCAGAGACGCACAGTACTAGAGAGCTGTAATTTGGTGTAAATATACGGATTTGTTGTGCCAAAAAAGTGGTAAAATAAAATCGCGTAAAATATTTTTTTTTAGGGTACCTCCAGTACTTACACGTAAAGTGACGATTTTTTTTTTCTCGCGTACCCCTTAGTGTGGGGTATCATTAAATAGGTCTTTAAAAAATAATGATAGTTTCCATTAACAATTTTTTGATAAAAAAATTCGTTTGTGAAATATTAAGCTTTAAAGTGCTAAATTTTGCTCGATTCGAGTGTCCCCCCCCTCTACCAGCTAAACGGTTATGTTTGGGGGTGTGAAAAAATTCACAATAGTAGTATATATAACGAAGTTTAAAAGAAAATTATCATGACTAAGTAGGCTTTACAACTTTACGAGTAATAGTCGACCAACTTATAAAATGTACTTGGACATCATATTTTCTAAACAAAATGTATCGGAGACAACTGCAAATGTAAGTTTGTCAACTTTATTTTTACAGCTTTTATAGGTATATTTTTTGGGGATAGGTAGGTTTTTATCTTCAACTATTTTTAACTAAATTCAAAAAAAGGAGGAGGTTCTAAATTCGTCGTAATCTTTATTCTTATGTATTTTCCCCGATTTCTCAAAGACTCCTGGACGGGGTGCTATGACAGGTAACCTTCACGTGCGCCCGTGGACTGGAGTTCCTTCTCGGATACGTCCGGGGGGAAGACCAGTTTTTCGGGCCGGTGCACCCTGGGATGCGGGCAAAAACTCTTTCTCAAGCACTGTGTGCCTAAGTGGTCTCTTTGCCCGTATGCGAATAGCCTGTCGTGTGGACGCTCCAACGCGTGTCCCTCTGATTAGCAGAGGGCACAGCGGCGGAGCGGGCTTGCGGACGGTGAGTGATGGGTAACTCGCCGTCCGAAGGACCAAGCCCGGGTCGGTGGCGCGTCGTGTTTCGCGCCAAATGCCTGCTGGGGTCGCGGGTTTTTTCTTAACCCAGGATACCGTGGCCCCAGAACGTAAAGGGCATAGGAAGGAACACGGGTGGATTTTAGTCAGTAAGAGTCTGACAGTCCCTTTCGCCCCACCCAGGGCGGGAGGACTCATTTGATGATTTTACCACATTAAAAAAAAAAAAAAAAAAAAAGACTCCTGGACCGATTTTGAAAATTCTTCTTTATAAAATTAAATTCAGCAAATCAGTTTAGTTAGTTCGCATAAGTATTTTGATGGGCAACTACGGAACCCTACACTGTGCGTGGCCCGACACGCACTTGGCCGGTTTTTTTTTGTTTTTATGTGTCCTGAGAGTTTCAAATAATTTAAAAAAATGTGCATAATTTATTTCAATATTATTCGCCATTTTAATTTATTGCTATTTTTTTTTTCAATAGTTCTCTAAGATATAAATCTACATTGATTTAAATTGTAGGTAGTTAGTTGGATATTTTTTTAAATTGTAATTGTTTCGAGGTGTAGGAATTTTAAAGATTAGAAAACAATCAGTGTTTCTATTATTTTCTGTTTATTTATGTTTTGAATTGGTGCTCAAACCAGTGCATAGATCCTGTTTTAAACGATGACAAGTTGTACTCATCGAGTCAAATAATTAGTTATTTTTTAGGTATCACGCGCTATGCTAAGGGAGAAGAGCAATGCTATCGTACGTTCAATTTTCAGCGATACTGTAAATCGACCAAAAAATGATAGTGTAATGTTTAAGATAAACACGGATCTTTGAAATTAATGTCGCTCAAATAAAGACGTTTCCTATGCAAACTATGTACCTAGATATAACATTATTGATCTAAACTAATAATAAAAATGCAAGTATGTTTGTTTTTTACCTTTTCACGCATTACTTTCTACTGAATCGATCGTCCCAAAATTTAGCATATACGTTGTCAGGAGTATAGACACGGATATAACGTATATTTCATCCCGAAAAACAGAAGAGAGCTGTTGCCGAGAAAACAATTACGTTCATATTCCAGATGGCGCCACTCACACGATCCGTATTGTTTCTCAAATTCTAAATTAACGCATGCGAAGCCGCGGGCACACACTAGTGATGAATAAATGAGAAGTATAAAACATTAAAACAAATTACGCCGAATTGAGAACATCCTCCTTCTTTTGAAGTTAGTTAAAAATAGTTGACAATAAAAACCTACCTATCCCCAAAACATACCCACCTTTATACCTGTAAAAATAAAGTTGACAAACCTACATTTGAAGTTGAAGAACATGTTCTCCGATACATTTTGTTTAGGAAAATATGTTATCCAAGTACGTTTTATAAGTTGGTTGACTATTACTCGTAGCCTACTTAGTCATGATAATTTTCTTTTATACTTCGTTATACATATATTTATACTACTATTGTGATTTTTTCACACCCCCAAACATAACCGTTTAGCTGGTAGAGGGGGGGAACACTCGAGTCGAGCAAAAATGAGCACTTTAACGCTTAATATTTCACAAACGAATCTTTTTATCAAAAAATTGTTAATAGAAACTTGCAATGTTTTTTAAAGGCCTATTTAATGACATCATACACAAAGCGGTACGCCAGAAAAAAAAAACTTCACCACTTTACGTGTACAGGAGGTACCCTAAAAAAATTATTTTACCATTTTTTTGGCGCAACAAATCCGTATATGTTTACACCAAATTACAGCTTTCTAGTACTGGGCGTTTCTGAGCTAAGCTGCGGTCAGACGGACGGACGGACGGACGGACATGGCGAAACTATAAAGGTTAAAATTACAGTCATACTGTGAGAGCAAAAACCAACTGACTTGGTCTCCGTTTTGAGGAATGATAATACAACCAAATAGATGCCTGCTACACCGGTACTTTCCAATAATCAGAAAAATCTAGCTTTGTGGAGAACGGGTGGGATGTTTTAGTGGCTCCTAGACTATAACCTATAATATGCAAACCGCAATTAAGTGTAAAACAGTTGAATTTAAACCCAATATCAATATGTATAAAGAAGTCACGCTGGCAAAAGCTATAATGGTTTATTTTTCTCGCGGAATAGATTTACCAACCGCATCAAATATGTAAGACAGTTGAATTTAGACCCTATGTCAGAGTTCAGAAAGCCACCGTGAATGCACTAATTATAATGGTTTACTGCCTCCAAATGTCAAATAGGTAGTGGTCATAGTGTACTACGTGTCCACAGTATGATCATTTCCTACGAAAATATTAGTTATTACCTGCCGTGTCCCCTGATTCACCTTCACGCTTTAAAATTACGTAGATTTTTAATGTTTTAGAGCAATGCAGCTGCAGGCCAAGCGCAGTGCGCGTATATTGACTTATGATTCAGGGGATAACGAGTAAGTTATTCTCTCCACTTTTTTATTTAATTTATAAAAAAAAGTTTTTAATGCTAATTATTACGAACTAATCAAAATCAATATTTGTATTATGGGTCATTGTAGGTCGTGGGTTCTTCAAACCCCGCCAGATGCATTACTTTGTGTAATTTTTTTCATCACCGCTGCTGTCAAAACGGTGAAGGAAAACATCGTGAGGAAACCGGCATGTCCTAGAACCAAAAATTCGAAGACATGTTACATCCACCAATCCGCACAGGGCCCGCGTGGTGGATTATGGCCCAGTCCCCCTCACAGAGAGGAATCCTGTGTCCCAGCAATGGGAACGTTATAGGCTGATGATGATGATGATGAAAATAATACCGCAACAAAAATATGATACATACAAACGTACCTTTACCAATCAATTCAACTTGATCTACTGCTTTCCTCTACTCTGTAACTACTACCTAGACTTCGCAACTTTTGGCGCGCGTGTCATAGCGCATCGTAATTCACTACGTATCCGCTAGTCCTTGCAGGCGCTGCGGTAAGCGTTGGATGCCTGCGGTGCTCAGGAAAACCTGGCCTTAAGTTGCGTTCGACCCTCGAGGTAACAAACTTGGAATATTATTTGGGAAAACATAAACAAAGTGAATAAAAAAATAAAAACTACGGGATTGGTCGCGATTTACACAATACATTCAAGTGATTAAATTACTAGGCTACTAATCACATGGTCTCGGGAAACACGAATTACCGTGACCCCGAAACATAAAGGATGATGATGGACACCGTGGATTTTAGTCAGTACAAGTCTGATAGTCCGTCCTGTCCTGCCCTGGGTAGGAGGACTCATTTGATGATTTTGCCACGCCAATAAAAATACTACTAATCACATCATAAGGCCGCTTTTCCATTAAACAAGTTGCATGTACGGAACTGTAGATTGTGTTTTTTTTCATTCAAGCAACTTGTATACAAATGTGACGACATACTTGTATGCAAGACTTGCCTTGTAACGCGCCTTATGAACCATTTTTCTAGGAAGTGTATTGAAAAAAGTTTTTTTGCTGTAGTTGCTACAGGCTCCATAATAGCTTTCAGAGTAAATAAATATATCGTGATATTGTTACTGATCATTATGATGTTAAGCTTAGAATTTCTTTGAAGGATAAAATCAGTCATGAAGTTATCCAGCAAACCGACGTTTTTTTACGTGGTAAAATCATCCAATGAGTATCAGGGCGGGACGGGACGAACTGCCAGACTTGTACTGACTAAAATCCACGGTGCCTTCGATAGCTCTTTACGTCCTGGAGCCCCGGCTACCTGATGAGGCCCGCGACACCGGCATGGCAGTGAGCTGACCATGTGTGTCTAAGACTGATGGCCGGTGTCGGAGCAGACGAGTCTGGCCCTATAGTCAAATGGCAAGCGACATTCGCAAACGTTCAGCAGTCCCAAATACATTTTCAACTTTATACCCCATTTCATAAACTTGAACATCTATCAAAGATTACAGATCGTTTTCGTTTGTTCTGTTCGCTATCGCTCAGCAGTCTTTACTAGATTTTCAACTTTATGCGATGGGGTATATAGTTCAAAATGTATTAGCGACTGCTGAACGTTAACGGTTGTCACTTGCCGTTCGGCTACAGGCTCTGAAGTGCAAACGGCATACCAACAAGCGTAATGTAGGATGCCCCCAGCTAGATGGGCTGACGTTAAGAAAGTAGCTGGGACCGATTGGATACGGAAAAATGATCTGGTGCAGTCTGGGAGAGGCCTGTGTCCAACAATGGACTGCGAAAGGCTGAGTTGATTGATTGAATGTTTGTTAAATTGAATGTTTTTTCACAATAATAATCACAATAAAAATGAATGTTATGTGGTTTAAATTAAACGGATATTAGAGGAGGAATGCGTCTGCGGCCCACCTGTTATCGGACGATCACAGATACATTTTCTTGTTGTCAAAGAAACTTTTTCTTTGACAAAATTCCTGGAGCATTAAAAAAGTCGAAAAACGGGAATCGACACGAACATAGAATGATTCCACTAATAACAGCAACTGTATTACTTTTTACCCGACTGCGCGACGCAAAGGAGGGTAATGTGTTTATCAGTCTATGTATGTATGTATGTATGTATGTATGTATGTATGTATGTATGTTTGTTTCTATGTGGCGTTCTAGAGACCAAATGCGTTGGCCGATTTTGATAATTTTTACGTTAATCGATTCGTCTTGACCTTGCGAGTGTCACTAAAGACATGACAGTAATCAAAATTCACCACAGCGACAACCAGACGCCATATTGTCAAAATGAAAAAAAAAAAATGTCGATGAACTATGTCATGTGGGGTATCGTTGAATAGGTATTTTAAAATCATCTTTAGGTTCCCTCTATCATTTTTCATTTTAAATAATAGTTTAGGAAATATAACGATTTAAAGTTGTTTAGCAAAACAATAATTTCTGAATAGTAACTAAAAAGTATGAAATAAAAAAAATATTTAACGAAAAACAAAAAACCCGACTGCTTTAAAAAAAACTAAAAAGAAAGAAACAAGCCCAGTAGTTAAGAATTCACTCATTCACACTCACAGTCGGGGCCCGTTGGGAAGATTTGATTGGTATAATTTGAATGGGCCCCGACTGTGAGTGTGAATGAGTGAATTCTTAACTACTGGGCTTGTTTCTTTCTTTTTAGTTTTTTTTAAAGCAGTCGGGTTTTTTGTTTTTCGTTAAATTTTTTTTTTTATATTTGGTGCTTAAATATTTCCAAAGTGTTACGTTTCAGAAGATTATGTCTCATAAATACATGTTTTTTTTTTAAACCATGTTTTGTTACCTAACACAGGTTTTATCAATGTTCGGTACGACACATTTAACTTAGTAAATCCAATTTAATTAAGAACAAAAGGGGAGGTATTACGATTTTGAGCATGCATGCCTACGACGGCCTACGCGCTACGAAGCGCTACGCGTATTGGCTACGAGGTCTCGTAGGCCGGCGCGCGCCTACGCAATGTCTACGTCACCGCCCACTACGAGAACTTATAACTTGATGTTAAGAGTTTATCTGTGGCTAAAAATAGAACCCGTATTGGCTGGCTCATTATGCGAGGGATTTTATTACTTTGTGAATCTTATGACAATAGTTTTAAGGTTTATTTTCTAATTTAAATCAGTGCTTCTTTTTGTTAAATTACGTTATGTAATGAGCAACAGGCAACTTTTTATGAAACGGTAAGGAATGGTGTATACGTATAGCATTATACATCCATATTTCTACGGATATACAAGGAGTCCTGGGTAGGATATGGACTTGGACATATGAACCAAGTTAAACAGCTAAGCAAGTGAGAGGTCATTTTCATATTTTTTACGCTGTTACATTTTACATTACAAAAATTTCGGCCACTATATGTGTCCAAATAGGCAACAAATAACTGGAGATTGTAAATAGATAACATTTTCTAACTTTGAAACTAATTATTTTATCTTTTTGGTTCCTATTTTGTATTTCACATAAAATAAAATCCGTGACTTTCTTATTGACCGGGTTCTCGAACCTAGGAACTTGAGCTTGCGAACACTGATGCCAAACACCGTTTAATAATAAACCAATCACGCTTTACCGGTGGACTTCAAAGACATATTGATCAATTAGACCAAGTCAGGTTTATGATTATATTGAGAATATGCATAGCCAATTAGCTCTGAGCATAATCTGCATATGAAATTCCCACAGTTGGGACACTCTAAGTGAGAAACTTTGTACTAGTGCCTCAGATTCTTATATTTCGAAATCACACAAATTTTGTTATACGAGTATTTGAAAAAGTTTGTATGAAAATGTCGTTCGAAGTCAAAGTCAAATCATTTCAGTCAAAGTTTCAGATGGCGCAACGTGTAAACAGCGTTCATAAAACAAAGCGAACGAGAAATTCGAGTGTAGTGGTTGCGACGGCCTAGTAAATTGGTTAAGGCGTCTGGAGTACCTATCCAGAAGACGGAGGTTCGAACCCTGCTCGCAGCTCAATTTTGCAGGCGTTATTGCGTATCAAAATATAACGTCAAATCATTTATTTCAATTATGCCATCAAAGAGGCACTCTTAAACGTCGCATAAATTAAAATAAAGGAAATAGGACATTATATAATGACGTATACTTACTCTTATGTATATGTATCCATATTTATTCAACCAGATTAGAGGACTGCAACTGCATTAAAAAAAACCTGATTACTTTATTTCATGAGATTCACGTGGTCTCTTAGTTAATAATTCATTCCGAACCAAAATAAGTTTCAGTGACAAATAGGGAATGGATCGTGATACTTTTGAGATATAATCATATCACCGCTGCCGGCTCTGCATTGTTAGGTAAAAAATTGGTACAATCTGTTACATTTCATGTGACTGTATCTAAATTACCGTAGACTGAAAAAAACAAACGTTTTTTTTAATCATGTCCATATTAACATGTTATGTTATATGAATCTAGATACCACCTCATCATCAGCCTGTAAACGTTCCCACTCCTTGGACACAGGTCTCCTCTCTGTGAAAGGGAGTGGGCCATAATCCACCATGCGAGCCCTGTGCGGGTTGGTTGGTAGATGCCACATGTCTTCGAATTTCTGGTTCTAGGACATGTCGGTTTCTTCACGATGTTTTCCTTCACCCTTTTGAGAGCAGTGTTGCTGAAATAAATTACAATGGGCCTGCCTGGGTTCGAACCTGCAACCTACAACTCGTAAGTCGGGGCCGAAACCACTGAGCCACTGCTCTAAAAAGCGGAGTAGCGGAACTGTCTTATTATTGATAAATAATTTTGACCCAGGAACGTAGAGGGCTATTGAATGATTACTGTGGATTTCAGTAAGTACGAATCTGACAGCCCTCAATTTGATATTTTACCATGAAAAAATAAAAACTATTTCGGATAAACAGTGTCAGAGATAAGTCAGTGGTGGTATTGGCTCCAACTTACGAGTTGTAGTTGGTCGTCGGTTTGAACCTAGACAGACACATTACTTTGCGTAATTTATTTCATCACCACTGCTCTGAAAACGGTGAAGAAAATTGAAAAACATCGTAAAGAAACCTACGTGTCTTTGAACCAAAATTCGAAGACATGTTATATCTATCAACCATTTGGTTCAAGTGGTGGATTATGCCTACTCTTTACCACAAAGAGAAAGACTGTGTCCCAGCAGTGGGAACATTATAGGCTGATGATGATTATTTTTGCAAGAATCATGCCTCTGAAAAACACGATTTGTCCTTAATTTTCTTCACCATTTACCCCAAAATCTTCACCCTAATTGTCCTCAAATAATGTCTTAGATATATGGTGTAATATGACGTCATAAGTCGTTATAAAACACATAATACTTTTTAATCTGGCGTCGACCGTTTACGAGTGTTGGTCGCTAGCGGTATATAAAGGGTGGCGGTGTACAGGCGACGAGTAGACACCTGTTTGTCGTCGACTGTGCGGACGGGCTAACGGACAAATGTGAGTACAACACTATTTTTTTTTATATTTTTTCACAAAGTTTTTTTTTTTTTTGTCAGTAATTGTGTTTTGTAAAATAATGGTGGTTTGTGTCGAGTTAGCTTTAGTTTTCTTTTTGGGGGGCTAGTTACTTTTAAATGGCTTAAAAGCGGATAATGATATAAATGACTGGATATTGTCACCTATTATCAATTTTTATATTAATTGTTTTCGTTGAAAATATTTTTTTAATGTGAATAATACAAGTGAAAAAAACTTTTTTCATATTTTAAAACAACGTGTGTTTAAATCAATTTTCCATAGAACGCAACATACTAATATAAAAGCAAAAGTATTTTTAACCGTTCCTAAACATTGACTAAGAATATTGTCTTTATTTTTATTTTTTAACGTTTTAAAATCATCAAATGAGTCCTACCACCCCGGGCAGGGCAGGAGGGACTATCAGACTCGTACTGACTAAAACCCACGGTGTCCTTCAATAGCCCTTTCTGTTCCGGGGTCACGGTGATGGAATATGTCCCGCGACCCAAGAATATGGTCTTGGCGGTAATTTGAATAATTATATCTAAACTATCTAAAGTGTTTCTGAAGAACCTCTCAAAATTCTTACTAACTCAATAAAAATCTGTAGTGCATTAATAATTTGATGCACAGTTGATTACCACCTTTGACAAACAAGAATTAAGGAAGGCGACTGTTATTTCAGGCTCTAGTTAGCTTAACATTTTCTCGTCATTAAAGCCTTAGTTCCCGACTTTTTTTAGCGTGGTAATATAATCAAAGGTCCGAGATCCACGGTGTCCTTCATTAGCCCTTAACGTTCCGGTGTCACGGTAATGAGTTAAGTCCCGCGACCCCGGCAGGCTTTGGCCCTCTAGAGGGCCCGCCCCGTCATCAGAGAATTTTGTAAATAACTTTTTTTCAATCGCGTTCTTATTCATATTTCCTGATTTCAGAAATGTTTTTAATAATGCACTAATGCTATTGCATCTCTGACATGTACATTGTTTACCCTAAAAAAATATGTTCATAATAAAAACTAAATGTGTACAGTTATGCCATAAATATACATCTGTTTCAATAAAAGAATAGCTACGTTTTCGGTGTGTGTACAATCTAATCTAAATCTTTAAACGAGCAATTCTTGTATATTTACTTATATATAATCAGGATCTCGGAAACGGCTCCAAGGATTTTCATGAAAGTTACAGATTAGGGGTTTTTCGGCTCAAGGAATCGATTTATCAGTCCCAGGTTCGAGAAAAGCTCGGTTCCCAAGATAAAAAATAACACATTCATTTTAAAAACCGAGCGAAGCTCGGTCAACCAGATATTTTACTTAAATTCAGAATTCATTTGATATTGTAAAGTTACCTTTTAAACTTCTGTTGAACACTAAACTTGTCTAAAAAAATGTCAATTATGACGTTGAAATAAGGTCCGTTTTGCAGTCACACTTTTTTTAGACAAGTGATCAACAGATCTTTATGTTTTTGTAGTAAGACTGATAATGTTTACTGAATTAAAAACACAATTTAGATCAATTATTAATAATAACTATCACATTTTTGCATACCATTTCCCAACAGTGGGACAACATTGGAAAGATAAGAAACGATCTTTGATTGAACATAAATAGTTTATCACAGTTAAGCGTTGATGTCTTCCGGTTGCAAGACATAAAGTTACTCACACTTTACTGTTTGTACCTAATTCAACCTTATCACGTTCAAATAAGTATAATAATTGTATATCATGAAAATTCAAAAGCCATGCCTGTAATCCCTGAAGGGATTATGTATAACTTAATGCGTGGGTACATAGTTTTAAATTCACCTTTAGTAGAGGACGAATCTATTGGTATCAATTTTACACAAATCCAATTTTTTTAGAGAAAGAAGGAAAGAGCTTTTGTGGGCATTCATTCAAACATAATTTTGAAACTAGAGAAAAAAAAAGAATAGGTACGAGTATTAATAGAAAAAGGTCAACTTGATGTTAGATGGTGTATGTTAAAAGGAGTGTCAAAGAGGTGTCAGCAATCCAATTACAGGCCTGTTGGTCTAGTGGTTAGTGACCCTGACTACTATGCCGGAGATCGTGGGTTCGATTCCCACCCAGAACAAATGTTTGTCTAATGAGCACGATCATTAGTTCTGTGTCTGGGTGTAATTTATCTATAATATGTATATATTTAGAAATATATAAGTATGTTTAACAGTTGTCTAGTAACCATAACACAAGCTCTGCTTAGCTAGGGACTAGATGTCGTTGTGTGATGGTTGTGGAATATTATAATATTATTATTATCTGATGGGTGCCCCATAAAGGGCCAAACGTCTCCCGAGGTTGTGAAACTATCTAAATGAGTAACCGTGACACAAGACTGCGTAAAAATGCACCATGGCTCCAGAACGTTCTAGACAATCGAAAGAACTCGGTTAATTTTATTCAGTACTAGCGGCCCGTCCCGGCTTCACACGGGTGGGAAGTTAAAGATTTAAAAAAAATCTTCCATAAAAACCTGGTCCTAGTGGTCACAAACACAACAAAAAAAGAATCATCCGAATCGGTCCAGCCGTTTTCTTGTTTTTGCTCTTAGCAACACTTTTGGCGATCCATTTTTATATTATAGATGAGTCGGTCACTTCGTTCCGCTTCACTTCTATTCATGGAGCGGACTCATTTGAAGATTTTACCGCCGGCAATACGCTACAGTTCACATGATTTTTTTAAATAAAACTCACTCTATAATAATAAATAATAATAATATTCCACAACTATCACACAAGGCCATCTAGTCCCAAGCTAAGCAGAGCTTGTGTTATGGGTACTAGACAACTGATAAACATACTTATATGTTTCTAAATACATACATATTATAGATAAATTACACCCAGACACAGAACAAATGATCGTGCTCATCACACAAATATTTGTCCTGGGTGGGAATCGAACCCACTACCTCCGGCATAGCAGTCAGGGTCACTAACCACTAGACCAACAGGCCAGTCAAAAAAAAATATTTAACGAAAAACAAAAAAACCGACTGCGTTAAAAAAAAACGAAAAAGAAAGAAACAAGCCCAGTAGTTAAGAATTCACTCATTCACACTCACAGTCGGGGCCCATTCAAATTATACAAATCAAATCTTCCCAACGGGCCCCGACTGTGAGTGTGAATGAGTGAATTCTTAACTACTGGGCTTGTTTCTTTCTTTTTAGTTTTTTTTAACGCAGTCGGGTTTTTTGTTTTTCGTTAAATATTTTTTTTATTTCATACTTTTTAGTTACTATTCAGAGAATTATTGTTTTGCTAAACAACTTTAAATCGTTATATATCCTAAACTATTATTTAAAATGAAAAAAGATAAAGGGAACCTAAAGATGATTTTAAAATACCTATTCAACGATACCCCACATGACATAGTTCATCAACATTTTTTTTTTCATTTTGACAATATGGCGTCTGGTTGTCGCTGTGGTGAATTTTGATTACTGTCATGTCTTTAGTGACACTCGCAAGGTTAAGACGAATCGATTGACGTAAAAATCATCAAAATCGGCCTACGCATTTAGTCTCTAGAACGCCACATAGAAACAAACATATATACATACATACATACATAGACTGATAAACACATTACCCTCCTTTGCGTCGCGCAGTCGGGTAAAAAATAGATAGTTCATTAAACAATAATGGATAAAGTTATCATCTGCACTTTCTCTATATGTATAAATATTACTGTGCCTTTCTTATTCGTCCGCCCGAATAATTTTCGTAAAAAAAAATATTTAACGAAAAACAAAAAACCCGACTGCTTTAAAAATAACTAAAAAGAAAGAAACAAGCCCAGTAGTTAAGAATTCACTCATTCACACTCACAGTCGGGGCCCATTCAAATTACACCAATCAAATCTTTCCAACGGGCCCCGACTGTGAGTGTGAATGAGTGAATTCTTAACTACTGGGCTTGTTTCTTTCTTTTTAGTTATTTTTAAAGCAGTCGGGTTTTTTGTTTTTCGTTAAATATTTTTTTTATTTCATACTTTTTAGTTACTATTCAGAGAATTATTGTTTTGCCAAACAACTTTAAATCGTTATATATCCTAAACTATTATTTAAAATGAAAAATGATAAAGGGAACCTAAAGTTGATTTTAAAATACCTATTCAACGATACCCCACATGACATAGTTCATCAACATTTTTTTTTTCATTTTGACAATATGGCGTCTGGTTGTCGCTCTGGTGAATTTTGATTACTGTCATGTCTTTAGTGACACTCGCAAGGTTAAGACGAATCGATTGACGTAAAAATCATCAAAATCGGCCTACGCATTTGGTCTCTAGAACGCCACATAGAAACAAACATACATACATACATACATACATACATACATAGACTGATAAACACATTACCCTCCTTTGCGTCGCGCAGTCGGGTAAAAAGGGTCCAAGTTATTTCCTTCACGTCTTAATATCAAAAATAAAGACTACTGTAAGTATGACCAATATAATATTTTATATATAAGTATGTACTTTTGTTTGTCAATGCCGTCTTCGGCAAATATATTTTTTGTACTGCCTATAGGTAATAAAAATTAAAGTTTTTATATGTGCATACTCGTATTTTAACTTTCAACTAAAGTTTCAAGAAAGTCATCTCTTCAAAGACTGAGTTAGGACCTAGGGGTCGCGGGACTGTCTATGAAGGTAACCGCGACCCTAGAACATAAAGGGCAATCGAAGGAAGACGGCGGATAGTAGTCAGACTGAGTGCTTTCCACTCCAACTGGAGCGCGACTCATTTGATGATATTACCATTGAAAAAAAAAGTATAATTCTTTATCGCGATAAGTCAGTTTATCGTTTCCATGGGTTATTTTTTTCTGAGGAAGGCTCGCTTTTTTTTGAGTGGTATAACTGTGTGCTTAGTGCGAGTTTTTTTACGTTGACGCGTTCGTAAGGTTTTACTACGTTCGGCGCTCTTATTGGTCCGCTCCAAGGTCGTGAGAACTCTCAACCAATGAGATTGTCAAACGCGTATAAACGTATTATCGCGTCAACGTAAAAATACTCGCACTAAGCACACAGATGTGGGAATGAAACACGCTTTACTGGAACCTTCTCATTCCAGATCTTATTTAATAAAGTTTTTTTTAGGACTAGGAATTCTCCTGTATCGTGGGTGCGTTTACAAACATAGAAATTCAAATAGACACAAACACCCAGACCCGGAACAACTAATTGCAGATTTTGTTACGTGCGGGGATCGAACCTGTGACACACAGCGCAGCAGTCCAATTGCTCAGCTTGCTCCAAATGTGCCGTCAAAAACGTAACGTTTTTAAATATCATGTATAATGACGTACTTTCGACTGGCCTGTTGGTGTAGTGGTTAGTGACCCTGACTGCTATGCCGGAGGTCGTGGGTTCGATTCCCACCCAGGACAAATGTTTGTGTGATGAGCACGATCATTTGTTCTGTGTCTGGGTGTAATTTATCTATAATATGTATGTATTTAGAAATATATAAGTATTTTTATCAGTTGTCTAGTACCCATAACACAAGCTCTGCTTAGCTTGGGACTAGATGGCGTTGTGTGATAGTTGTGGAATATTATTATTATATTACTTAGTTTCCTCAATTTCATCCCCGTACACGGACAAAGCCACCGGCAAAGGCTAGTTCAGCATTATACCCGATTATTACGACTTACCAATAGTTATTGGTAAAAATAAGCCTCAATATTGAAACGTAGTTTTCATAAAAAAGAAGGTAGGTTTATTAAAAGCGACCTAAGGCTAAGAACTCACGAAGCGGTTACCACGCGCGTTTGCCGTGATTGCGTTCACTATTGTTATGCCCCGTGGCACAACTTTGTGCCACCAAACCCTGACCGGTTTTAAGACTTATTTTTCCAAAAATACAGTTTAAAATCAGTCGGGGTTTGGTGGCACAAAGTTGTGCCATTGGGGCGCTTTGGGGTCCTAGAGGTTAGTTAACACATAATTGTAATGAAATAGAAACAAACAACATGTGAAAATCTGATGTAAGGTCCTCCACGTCTATGTTCAGTAGGTACAGAACAACTAATAAAAAATAAGTAGGGTAAAGGGAGGTTTTTTGGTGAGACATGCAACTCAGTGATCGAATCTTAAAAGTCTCTCAAAAAGTTACCTATGCATGCAGTAATGCGAAATGATGCAACTAGTTCACCACTAAAGTAGACAAGACGTAGTGACACATCATTTTACATTAAAGCATGCATAGGTAACGTTTTGAGAGACTTTTAAGACTCTATAACTGAGTTGCCAGTCTCAGCCAAATAACCTCCCTTTAAACCCCTTCTACACGATCAAACCCGACTGCCCGACAGAGGTGACCTTGGTCCGGTTGGTGTGAAAATCTATCGTGTGGACGTTGGTCGGCCGACCAAATATGGGCGGAGTCAAACGACCTTTGGATGACCTTGGTCGGAAGCGCATCCATCCCGACAGGCTGCGTCCGCGGTCCGACCCAACCGTCGGCCGACAGCGTTCCAGATGGTTGGGTACTGTTGACGCGACCAAGGTCACCTCTGTCGGCGGTCGGGTTGGCGTGTTGAAGGGGTTTTACCTTACCAATATTTTTTTTATTATTGTTTCAAGTTTCACCACTATCTGGCCTGTATCAATATCCACAGTAGTAGTAATAAATGGGTTCCAAATCATTTACTGGCTGAACAAATTTAAACACTCGGCATTCACAGCAATGTTGGCGCCAGGGACCGAAAACCTTTATAAATTACGGTACAGGTATTGAAGAATTTTGGTTATTTTTCAGATTTAGGTTACCACTATCTGGGTAACCAGACCGAAGAAAAATGTAACCTCTATTCAGGTTACCGTTTTAATACCGGTTACATAAAGATGACGACTCTTTGTCACACACACAGGCGAAGCGCGCCCTGTGACTATTGCCGACGGCACGTGTGAAGTGTGCAAGATAGGGGTAATTTTTATTTCGGTAATCTTTAAAGTTACCTGTAAAAGAAAAAAAGGTTGTTACCGAAAAAATACCCGTGTTGATCATACCGGTTTTGGTCCCTGGTTGGCGCCATATCATAGCGACATAGAAAAAGGTATAGCCCACATGTACATACATCAAACTTTCCAATCGAAGACCACCATTTTTATCGTAGTAAAATCATCCGCCGAGTGGGACTGACAGACTTGCACTGATTAAAATCCACGGTGACCCTTCAATAGCCCTTTACGTTCCAGGGTCACGGAACACACTGATGAGCCAGTCCCGCGACCCAAGACCCCCTCATAAGACATGAAAGGTTTAGTCACAAAAGTTTCATCCAATCACGTTTATTAAATTATTACTTCGAAGTAACGTACCCGAAATAGTCTTACCCCTATTACAAGTTAGCGACCTACGACTTATACTCGTAGGTCGTAAGTTCGAATTCGCACTCACTCAGGTATTTTGCTTTGTGTAAGTGAATGATTTGATTATGACTCCACTTTTAATACATGGACGAAAATGCTGAATGACCTGTTGGTCTACTGGTTAGTGACCCTGACTGTTATGCCAGGGGTCGTGGGTTCGATTCCCACTCAGGACAAATGTTTGTGTGATGAGCATGATCTTGTTCTGTGTCTGGGTGTAATTGATCTATAATAATGTATTTATTTAGAAATATATAGGTAAGTATTTTTATCAGTTGTCTAGTACCCATAACGCAAGCTCTGCTTAGCTTGGGACTAGATGGCGTTGTGTGATGGTTGTGGAATATTATTATATCATTTTATAATGTGGTAAAGAGACAGTAAAAAATCAAACATAAGATATGATCATCATCATCATCATCAGCCTATAACGTTCCCACAGCTAGGACACTCCTCTTTTTTAGAGGGAGTGGGTCATAATCCACCACGCGAGCCCAGACAACCTCAACAATTATGACATCCATAAAAAATTGGAAAGAGGTGGCGCAAAGTCGCGAACGTTGGAAGGAATGGAGGGAGGCCTTTGCCCAGCAGTGGGACAGCTCAGGCTAATATAATAATAGGTATGTGGACTTGGCATGCCGGCGCTGGACATGGCATGGCATGAAGACGGTGAGTTATGCGTGATCTCCATTCCAATACTTGCCTGCCCAATCTTCCATCCAGGCACGGCATCCGCCCAACTTCCACTTGCTTTTTGCTATCACTATCAATTCTTTCACTAATTCTGAACAAAATACGACCAAAACAGGAAAAACTTTGAAAAATAAAATGTAAATTTGATCGAAGAATAATGCCGTTCAAAAATATACGGTTTAGTCCAAATTATAAACATAATTGACCAATGTTAAGCGAATTTAAGTGCTACCCTTGTGGGTAGTTATTATTGAATGGAAAAAAATCAGCAATGAAATGAATAAATACAATAGAACTGTCTGTTTGCAATTTCAAAATAACAGTTTTTGACTAAAATACAACTGTATTACCAAATATTTTTTTGCTTGTCTGTCTGTCTTTTTGCTACTGCTAAACTCCAAAATGGCCGGCCCAGTAGCAGTAGGCCAGATAGCTGATGACGTAAAGAGAATCATATACTTTTGTTTTAGAATTACTTAATTAGTATAAATGCTGCGCTAAAAAAAACAAACTAACATAAATAGCCCTGAGTTTTTTAAATGACACGAACGCTGGCAAAAACGCGAAAATAATAATTATATATTTTTTTTTATTATTATTATGTACATAACATAAATATCCATGTGGGCAGAAAATATCGGGAAGATATTAATAGGTGTATGAATGAATTTGAATTCATTAATTTCATGATCGATGGACAATGGGCCTCTTGAATTTGGTATTTTTAAAACAAACACGTTAGACATATTAATTATGAATTGGTCTGTATGGTTGCTTTCACTTTATTAGTAGAATGTCGTTAAATCAGAAACATTTAAAAAAAAAATGTTTTTTTTGTTTCTTCCGTGGACGTAATGCAAACGCGCGTACAAAACACAACATACCTAATATGCGGCACAGTTATACAAGCATTACATCTTGGTTTGCTCTTACAGCCAACTGCTCGGTATTGTTTGCCTTAGGGACTTGCCCTGTCACTCCATTGTCAAAGTCAATATTTCTATATTTTCACTTATGTACTCTTTCTCATTGGTGTTGTTGCTAACCAAAATATTGTAGAAAACTCGTAGTTTGCAATGACTAATCATCGTTAATCATATATTATTTGTAGAAGTTAGTAAGATGGGTAAATGATATTTTAATAATAAAGTTAAATTTGGTTTGGTAATACAAAGGTGCGAGGGAGCACACGTGATGACCGCTAATCGAGTACTGAATGCTTCACATAAATTAATTTGTTAATTGAGGTAAAAATGAACGAGTAAGCAAAAGTGCAAGTGTATGGTTTCACCGTACATTATTCATCGCTAAATAATATGTAAAAAAAGACAAAAAAAAATATAATAATCGAATGAACGAAAACAAGACCGCGTACGAGCCGAAAAGAGTATGTAAAGATCGTACTTAACAGGTCTATTCTTTATAAGGGCAACAATTAAGGAACTGGGTGCATATTAGTTATTAACATTTATTATATTATAAGGTTACCCACATAGCGCGATCCGTTCCGGCGATCCGATTTGGCGATGCGATATCTGCAAGGCAGAACGCATACGCCGGTAATGAGAAAGCAAATAATAATAACAATTTATTTTATTTCAGACACTCTTGTAGTCCATATTACATACAATCAAATTAATATATTCTAAAATAATAATGAAAAACCAAATAAATAGAAAATTGTGAATAAAATAAACATCAAAATTTGTGAAATATAAATGTATAAATGGACATCCATAGGTTAAAGTTATCGCATACGATCAGAACGTATCGCCGAATCGGATCGCCGGAACGGATCGCGCTCTATTGGTGAAAACGTTTACTACGAGTCTGAACTGATTCACTCAGAGTTTCATAAGGTAAGTGATACTTTATTAATGATTCGAAGCAACCATTTGTGACAAAGTATTTGATACATTGTCGATCATTTTCAACTGCTTAATCATCATCATCATCTCAGCCATAGGACGTCCACTGCTGAACATAGGCCTCCCCCTTGGACCTCCACAGATACAGTTCGGAAGCGATCTGCATCCAGCGTCTTCCGACGACCTTTATAAGGTCGTCTGTCCACCTTGCTGGTGGACGTCCTACGCTGCGCTTGCTAGTCCATGGTCTCCACTCTAGCACTTTTCGACCCCATCGGCCATCTGCTCTGCGAGCAATATGGCCTGTCCATTGCCACTTCAGCTTGCTAATCCGGTGGGCTATATCGGTGACTTTAGTTCGTCTACGGATCTCCTCATTTCGGATTCGATCACGTAGAGAAACACCTAGCATAGCCCTCTCCATAGCTCGTTGAGCGACTTTGAGCTTTGAGATGAGGCCGATAGTGAAAGACCACGTTTCGGTGCCGTAACTCATCACTAACACACCTTGGTTGAAGACTTTCGTCTTGAGGCACTGAGGTATGTCGGACGAAAAGACTCTTAATAATTAATTTTAATTAATTATTATTTTCGTCAGAACAAACTGAGCAAACGTGTTGCGCCGACCCCAAGATAAATAGGATAAGGACAGGAAGATGATGATGATGATGTCAGAGCAATGTTGTTATTTTGATGTCCCAGAAATCACAATATACTATACCAGCTTTGTCTGCAGCTGTAGAGAAACAAGGTAGAGATTTGATACAATGATCTCCGATTTTTTGGAAGGTAGACTTTACTTGTACCTTGGAAAGTTTATTTTAAGTCTGTCCAAATTGAGAATTAATTGGAATATCAATGTTATATGCATGATTTATTAGGTTGAACTTCCATTGAGTAAATACTAGATACTCTTGCTCTAACTAATAGTCTACAAGTCCAAAGTTTAATCAAATATTATTGCCAATTAATTGTCTTAACAACGAATAGTGATAGAGCGTTAAATTCACTAAAACATAAAATGTTAAATAAACAACTTAAAAAAAAATACCGACTTCAAAAACAACCACGAAAGCCACGGACCTTGAATAGTGTAAAATTACTTTTCTTTCGGAAATCAGTGGCTCAAATGTGAAAACCCAAAATCTTGTCAATTTCAAAATTTTCTTACATGGACACAACTCGTAAAAACAACGTCCACGTACACCAAAAGTGAAAAATAATCATAAAATAAAATCTGCTGAGCCAAACCGAATGAATTTTTTATAAGAACACACGACGAGTATACTGCATCGAACAAAAATCACATAAATCGGACCAGAAAATTCGAAGTACTTGGTGTACAACATAGTTCTAAATAATTCTCCGTAGTGCTTTCTGAGGTCCACAAGCTAATAAAGTATATCGAATATCGAAACTTGCTCTGTCCGGCAAAGCAAACTAACTTAGAAACTGCTAATTTAATTAAAATTAAAGAAAGTAAGAATGTTAATATTTATAGTTCGCAAACGGCCGCACTTTTTGTTGGTGTAGAGTTCTTATCTAAAGAACTTTAATAGATTAAAATAATAAGTTTTCTTTCTTATACCCTGTGGTTCTAAGAGACGAATAAATAGTTCTTAGGACTAGTAGAGTAACGAGTCCGATTGATAGCAAGTAGGTAGCACCTATTCCATAGGTACACATTTATTAAACCTTACATGAATTTCGAGGGGCTTGGCAAATTACCGTGACACTGAAACGTAAAGGGCTATTGAAGGATACCGAGGATTTTAGTCAGCACGAGTCTGACAGTCCCTCTTACTCTGGGTTGGGAGGATTCATTTGAAAATTTTACCACTGCAAAAACTGTACATGACTGATGTTACAAAAATAAAAAAAAAACATTGGTAGTAGGGTGAAGGGAGGTTATTTTTTGAGACCGGCAACTCAGTGATAGAGTCTTTAAAGTCTCTCAAAACGTTACCTATGCATGCAGTCATGCGAAATGATGCAACTAGTTCACCACTAAAGTGGACAAGACGTAGTGACACATCATTTCGCATTACAGCATGCATAGCTGTAACGTTTTGAGAGACTTTTAAGACTCTATCACTGAGTTGCCTGTCTCACCAAATAATCTCCCTTTACCATAATATACCTACTGTTTATAAAAAGTACAATTATATACAGGGTGTTATTGAAATCGTGGGCAATACTTTAGCGGCTTGTAGTACTTGTGAAAATGATCAATTTTTACTATGAGCCCAACCATGAAATTTCGAAACTAATCATCTGTTCCATATATCTTTTCGAGTTATGACACCATACATGTATGGAGTTGCTGATTTTAGTTTCGTCATGATTGGTCCCACAGTAAAAATTGTTCATTTTCACGAGTACTACAAGCCCCTAGTATTGCCCACGATTTCAAAAACATCCTGTGTAACAATTATGATTGAAGATGAAATGAGATGCTAAAGTCTTTTCACAGAACCGCTAATATAAAGAAAATCTACGTAAATTCAGAGAAGCTGCCACATGCAATCTTTCCTGCGAAGTCGTACATTTATACTTAAAAACATACGTATTAAAAATAAAGCCATTCAGTTGCAAGATATATCTGTCCCGGTGGTCGGAGACATGCAAATGTATTGTTTAGATAAACGCTATGCTTCTAGTTTGTTCGGTCCAAGTTATAAACGCGAGCGGGAGATTAATAGTACAATTATTTTAATGATAAAAATGTCTTCATTTCACCAATATTTTTCTATTGAGGATATTTTTATGAATGAACGCAAACTAGACGTGGAACCCAGAGTAAAGTTTGCTTTGCATACTTAAAAAAAATTCTTAAAAATATATTTTAAAAATAGTGAGCACAAGGCTGGTACTAATTAGCAATAAGTACTTTGAAGGAGGTGTGGAACAACGTTAAAACGATATTTTCATATAACATTTATTCTTGTTTGTGATAAACCCGATACACCTGTCCAATATGTTTGTGTAAAGAATCTATGAACAAAATTTTAAAACCGTATCATCAAAAATCACTAGGATATAAGCTTGGGTTGTCCACCCGCGTAAACCGCGCCCCCTGTGTTATACACTCGTGATAATAGTTTGGCAATAGGTACCTAACCGTACGGTGATAGTACTTTTGTTTATGCGAAACCCGATACACCTGTCCAATATTTTTGTGTAAAGAATTACAAATGTACAAAATGTACAAAATTAATTGGTAATCAAATTGAATTAAAGAATTTTTGAAAAAATATAACTGGCTGTAAAATTTATTGGAATCGAATCAGTTACTGATTGTATAACAAACTATATTCAGGTTTCGCATATACTAATAATAATGTTGTACAGATAAAGAGAACGCGCTCAACGCCACTCCGCGCGGTACACTGCTTGCACTTCTAGTTCTCCGCCTCCGCCCAATCGCGCGGACAAGCGATGTCCCCTAACTCGCTTCATCCCATGTATTGAACCATACGCAGTGTAGCGATTACAATCTCCTGCATTTTTCTGCATAAACACATCCTTGATTAAAAGGCTTACCAACTTCTGAAGATTTATTAAGTTTTATTTTTCTGTGTGAAACATCAGGATTTTTTTTTAATCTTTGAATGCGTTTATTTCTTTAACTAATTAACGAAATTACTTTTTTAAATGTATACGTATTTTTTTAAAAAAGCAATAAGAATATGTAAGGATTGCAACAGGTGCCATTCTGTGGCTTGACAAAAATGTAAAAGTTTATGTACTTTTTAAACATCATTTAACATTTTTTAGGGTTCCGTAGTCAACAAGGAACCCTTATAGTTTCGCCATGTCCGTCCGTCCGTCTGTCCGCAGTTTAGCTCAGAGACGCACAGTACTAGAGAGCTGTAATTTGGTGTAAATATACAGATTTGTTGTGCCGAAAAAGTGGTAAAATAAAATCTAGTAAAATATTTTTTTTTAGGGTACCTCCAGTACTTACACGTAAAGTGAGGATTTTTTTTTTCTCGCGTACCTCTTACTGTGGGGTATCATTAAATAGGCCTTTAGAAAATAATGGTAGTTTCGATTAACAATTTTTTGATAAAAAAATTCGTTTGTGAAATATTAAGCTTTAAAGTGCTAAATTTTGCTCGATTCGAGTGTCCCCCCCCTCTACCAGCTAAACAGTTATGTTTGGGGGTGTGAAAAAATTCACAATAGTAGTATATATAACGAAGTTTAAAAGAAAATTATTATGACTAAGTAGGCTTCACAACTTTACGAGTAATCGTCGACCAACTTATAAAATGTACTTGATATCATATTTTCTTAAACAAAATGTATCGGAGACAACTGCAAATGTAAGTTTGTCAACTTTATTTTTACAGCTTTTATAGGTATATTTTTTGGGGATAAGTAGGTTTTTATCGTCAACTATTTTTAACTAAATTCAAAAAACCGGCCAAGTGCGTGTCGGGCCACGCACAGTGTAGGGTTCCGTAGTTGCAGATCAAAATACTTATGCGAACTAACTAAACTGATTCGCTGAATTTAATTTAAAAAAGAAGAATTTTCAAAATCGGTCCAGGAGTCTTTGAGAAATCGGGGAAAATACATAAGAAAAAAGATTACAACGAATTTAGAACCTCCTCCTTTTTTTGAATTTAGTTAAAAATAGTTGACGATAAAAACCTACCTATCCCCAAAAAACATACCTATAAAAGCTGTAAAAATAAAGTTGACAAACTTACATTTGCAGTTGTCTCCGATACATTTTGTTTAAGAAAATATGATATCAACTACATTTTATAAGTTGGTCGACTATTACTCGTAAAGTTGTAAAGCCTACTTAGTCATGATAATTTTCTTTTAAACTTCGTTATATGTACTACTATTGTGAATTTTTTCACATCCCCAAACATAACCGTTTAGCTGGTAGAGGGGGGGGACACTCGAATCGAGCAAAATTTAGCACTTTAAAGCTTAATATTTCACAAACGAATTTTTTTATCAAAAAATTGTTAATGGAAACTATCATTATTTTTTAAAGGCCTATTTAATGATACCCCACACTAAGGGGTACGCGAGAAAAAAAAAATCCTCACTTTACGTGTAAGTACTGGAGGTACCCTAAAAAAAAATATTTTACGAGATTTTATTTTACCACTTTTTAGGCACAACAAATCCGTATATTTACACCAAATTACAGCTCTCTAGTACTGTGCGTCTCTGAGCTAAACTGCGGACAGACGGACGGACGGACGGACGGACGGACGGACGGACGGACGGACGGACGGACGGACGGACATGGCGAAACTATAAGGGTTCCTTGTTGACTACGGAACCCTAAAAAGGAGGAGGTTCTAAATTCGTCGTAATCTTTTTTTTAATGTATTTTCCCCGATTTCTCAAAGACTCCTGGACCGATTTTGAAAATTCTTCTTTTTATAATTAAATTCAGCGAATCAGTTTGCCTAAGTATTTTGATGGGCAACTACGGAACCCTACACTGTGCGTGGCCTGACACGCACTTGGCCGGTTTTTTTAGGGTTCCGTAGTCAACAAGGAACCCTTATAGTTTCGCCATGTCCGTCCGTCCGGACGGACGGACGGACATCCGAGCTAAACTGCGGACAGACGGACGGACGTCCGTCTGTCCGCAGTTTAGCTCAGAGACGCACAGTACCAGAGAGCTGTAATTTGGTGTAAATATACGGATTTGTTTTGCCGAAAAAGTGGTAAAATAAAATCTCGTAAAATATTTTTTTTTAGGGTACCTCCAGTACTTACACGTAAAGTGAGGATTTTTTTTTTCTCGCGTACCCCTTAGTGTGGGGTATCATTAAATAGGCCTGTAAAAAATAATGATAGTTTCCATTAACAATTTTTTGATAAAAAAATTCGTTTGTGAAATATTAAGCTTTAAAGTGCTAAATTTTGCTCGACTCGAGTGTCCCCCCCCTCTACCAGCTAAACGGTTATGTTTGGGGGTGTGAAAAAATTCACAATAGTAGTATATATAACGAAATTTAAAAGAAAATTATCATGACTAAGTAGGCTTTACAACTTTACGAGTAATAGTCGACCAACTTATAAAACGTACTCAGATTCATATTTTCTGAAACAAAATTTATCGGAGACAACTGCAAATGTAAGTTTGTCAACTTTATTTTTACAGCTTTTATAGGTATTTTTTTTGGGGATAGGTAGGTTTTTATCGTCAAATATTTTTAACTAAATTCAAAAAAGGAGGAGGTTCTAAATTCGTCGTAATCTTTTTTCTTATGTATTTTCACCGATTTCTCAAAGACTCCTGGACCGATTTTGAAAATTCTTCTTTTTAAAATTAAATTCAGCGAATCAGTTTAGTTAGTTCGCATAAGTATTTTGATAGGCAACTACGGAACCCTACATTGTGCGTGGCCCAACACGCACTTGGCCGGTTTTTTACCTCTGTGTTTTTATCAAACAAGTCAACTAGGAAACACCGATACACAGCAAAAGCAATATTATTTATACATAATTAATAAGCAGCTATTTCCATCAGCAACCCAAAAACGAATCAACAACTAACAAAAAATACATCTCGATTATAAACAAAACAATTTCATGGGAAAAATTAAAGAAACAACACTTTGTACCCGAAGGCCCGTGAAACCAAACAATTTAAGAAATACAGTTCTATTTTTAATTATTTAATTTTAATATTTTGGTATGAAACCAGTTTTAGCAAAGGTTTTAAATACCGAGTACTAACTGGGTTGTAGAGATCAGATAGGCAGACATCATCATCAGCCTACAATATTTCCACTGCGACTCAGTCTTCCTCTCTGTGAGAGGGAGTGGACCATAATCCATCACGCGGGCCCAGTATGAGTTGGCAGATGTCAAAAGTCTTCGAATGTATGGTTCAAAGATAGGCAGTCGATTTATGTAAAGTACTGGTAGGAATCTCGTATTCAGAAGCTCGAACTAGGAGGAACTCGTGGCTAAATAATTACAGCCGCGCTTGCCGAGGTTGGTCTGTGGATGCGTGAGAATCTGTCATAGCATAAGTTTCCTCCGTGCTTCAGAAAGCACGTAAAGCTGTCCCGGATGTCATTTGTAGATCTTTGACAGTCGTTACTATGAAGCTGTAAAAAGTCTGACAACCAGTCTTACCATGGGGTATCGTATTGCTAAGTTACTGGGTTGTAGAGGTCTGATAGGCAGTCGCTCCATGTAAAATACTGATATTCAGCTGCATCTGGTTCGACTGGAAGCCGACCCCAATGTAGTTGAGAAAAAGTCTAGGCAGAGAGCGTATTCGGAAGCCGAATAATAAGCAAAAAGCTTGGGAGATAGTGGCCAAGTCTGACCGAAGTTAATAAGATCCTAGAGTCAGATAACAGTAATATTATTGCAAAACTTGCCGGTAGTTCCGGATTGAGCTAATTAGCGCGGTGTACCGCAAACTGTCTAAGTTTGCAACTTACCTTGCATTGAACTTACTTGACGTAAACGCACGAAGAAGTAGGTATATTTTAAAAGGAGAAATAAGCAGGTAAATAAAGCAGTGAATGGTACTGGGGGCTGTCGCCTTTATAATCCACCTGGTCGTTATTTTCTGAACTGCTACCGGTTATGAATTTTAATTCTGAATTGTCTTTTTTTTACAATTGTAATTTATTATTATGTTCTCAAATAACGTACAAATCTCAACATAAATGATAATTATGGTAAGTGCGTAATAATTTCGAAAACGAACATTAATGGAGTTTCTCGTACGTTCTTCTCCATAAAATGATACGCTTTGGACTACGATACTACAATTATTTCAATTAAAAATGCCTGTAACTGAACTTCTTGAAATAAATTCTTTGATTTTTTAAGCCTGCTGGTTAATTTTGTTTAAAAAGTCTAGACATCTTCTATCACTGCAATAGTGAAACAAAAAATAAATTGGATGATTTGTCAATTAAATCAAATTGTGATAGAAAAAATACATCTGAATCTGCTTGTCATGTTTTATCAAACAAATCTTAAGCAAAATACAAGTTCCCACCGTGATCTCAAAACAGTTAACACAAGACAACTTTCGTTCCACTCAGGGCTCCGGGGATTAGTTTGAAGATTTGACAACCATAAAAATACCAAATCTTATCATATTTATAACAATAAACCAAAGTGCTCTTGGATTGACAGTATATTCAAATACATAATGATTTCAAGTTACGTCGCCTGTTTCAGTGTGCTTCAAGTGTTGATGTGTCTTCTGTAAAACCTCATTTTATAAATAAAAAACCTTATACGTACCGTTCTGGCTGGTTAACATTTATATTTTCCATTTATTTTTTCGTACTTTAGTCTCGACGTTTGATTACAATGAAATGTTTTATTCATAAAGACACAATCATACAAGCAATTTATAATATAACAGCCTATTTACGGCCTTACCTTGTCTAAACAAGCGGTGAGCGGAGCGACATGCAGCGCGTAATGAAGACATTAGTAACTTTTTCAGTACGTGAATTGGTCACAGGCGGCGTCTCGTAGCGTGTTTCAAACATTTCTATTCATTTTGATCTTATCGCTCACCGCCCCGCACCAAGTGACTGCTCACAGCTGCTAGGAAACCTTCACGTTAGAAAGAAACATTAAAACCTTCGGTAACGTGTCAAGCTGATGAGTACACTTTCAACTTATAACTTATTTAAAACTTATCTTATATTTTCATCCTCCATGTTGGATGTTAGAAAAAGTACTTGGTCGATCGTTTTCTGACATGGTATTCTGTCTCAAGTTTTATTGGCTACATACCGTTTTATCACTTTCCCGTTTCATCAACTAAACTAAAATGGCATCACAAAAGTGCTGTTTCACCACTATTTTAATTAATTCTCGTTTTTATTTTATAGTTAGTATGTATTCAGGCCCTTATACCAACTTGAACGTAATTGTGCTTCACTTGGTGCCTTCTATCATATATGTATATCTATAAAATATACATTTTCACAAAACTGAAATAGGACTTTTTCACTTTTGTGAATACGTATATTTTAATTTACAGATTTAAAAAAAGCTCTAATTATTGAACTCTACATATAATTACTTATAACAATTTCTATAATATTAAATCTAAGATATATTTAAAAATAATATGAAGACTTACTCTCGGAGTGTCAGATTTAAACCCAAATAAGTAATGTGGCATGAGAACCTCTTCTTTTTCTTTGTTAAAAAATATGATTCACATGTCAGTAAATATTATTTAAATATTAAAAGCAGTGGAAACATTGTTTACTCGTCTGTAAATTGCTCTGACATTTGTTTGTCATAGGAGGCCTACTCACAAGTTTTCACGTTTCTGTAACGTAAAGCTTTGACGTAAACTTGGTCGATAAAATAAGGTACTCATTCGTATACGTAGAGGCGCTTTTTCATCTTCCATACAATTCACAACGTCATACTTTAAGTAAACAACCAAATACGTAGAATTTACACTAGGGCCTCAGTACGGCTACGATAGGCGGAGACCTCTCGCGCCCGGCATTGGTTGCGGCCATGCTGCGGGGCGAGACGGAGTGGGAAGCGGTCAGCTCCTTCTGCGAGGCAGTAATGCTCGTTAAGGAGGAGGCGGGCCGCGAGCGAGAGAGGACAGCGTCCTCCCTCCGCCCCAGCCGCAGTGGTAGGCGCCCACGGCGACGGACGTCGCTAGATGATCTCCGGCCACCGTAGGCGCGGGCATGCGGGCAGCGAGTAAAGGGCAACTCGCTGCCCGACCATGGACCATGCCCGGGTCGACGGCGCGTTGTGTCCCACGCGCGCCACAAAGAGCGTCAGCATAATGACCGGGCTCCCCTCTCAGAGGGCCAAAGCCTGCCAGGGTTGCGGGATTATTTCCTTACCGTGACCCCGGAACAGAAAGGGCTACTGAAGGACACCGTGGATTTTAGTCAGTAGAAGTCTGACAGTCCCTCCCGCCCTGCCCGGGGTGTAGCGGGGTTAGCGTGGTAAAATCATCAAAATGAGTCCTTCATTTGATGATTTTACCATGCAAAAAAAAGGGCCTCAGTACACCTATTAGTGAAATGTCTACACGTATCGTAAATATTATACTTTTTTTAACGTGGTAAAATTATCAAATGAGTCCTCCTCCACAGAGCAGGGCGGAGGGACTGTCAGACTTGTACTGACTAAAATCCACGGTTTCCTTCATTAGCCCTTTACATTCCGGGGACACAGTAATGAGATAAGTCCAACTCCAGCAGGCTTTGGCCCTCTAGAGGGGGTCCCCGTCATCGTAATCATTTTACTTGCTAAATGCAAACACATAATGATCATCAGCCTATAGAAGTTCCCACTGCTAGGACAATAATCCACCACGTGGGCCCTGTGTGAGTTGACAGATGTCACATGTCTTCGAATTTTTGATTCTAGGACATGCCACTTTATTAAGATGTTTTTCTTTACCGTTTTGAGAGCAGTGATGATGTAATAAATTACACAAAGTTATGCGTTTGGCTGAATTCAATTCTACGAACTTATAGCTCGTAAGTCTGCACGCCGATACCACTGGGCCACCACAGCTTTGCTCATAACAAACATACATTTATATTAAAACCTTTTTGTTACAGTTGCTATCAAGAAAAGTACCACTATGGATCGGAAGACCAGCTCTTTTGGCACTACAGCTGTCACTAAAGTGTTCGTGCTGCTACTCATCATATGCCTAGTGGAATGTGCTACAGGTATGTTTGAATTTAACTGGCACTAAAAGTACCATTGTTGGTCACAAGTAAATCATAACCAACCATATTGATACACACCTTAAAGGGTTAAATGTCTTGTGGAATATGCTAAATCTTACGTTAGAATTAAACTGGCACTAAAATAATTATACTGGTGTCCCAAACAAACAGATTTACATTGCAAAGAAAGACAGGTTGATTGAGTCTTTCAAAGCATTAATAAGCAATCGAAAATAACTACGCAACCCTAATTTAATTATGTTAGTTTAGTTACGGCTATTAGAAAGCGTCTTGAAGTTCACTGGTACTTAAAGTACCGCCCTAAATCTTAAAACAAGATATTTGTCGCCAAGACGAAAAGCCTTTCAATGATTATATATTATCAGCCACATAATTTAGGTTTACTGAATATTGAAAAAATGAGTTCGATATTCATACACGTACACGATGCATCTTCCACTGTTCGTAAAATGAACTTTAAGCTGTTAGACATAAGCAGCTGTCACTAAAAATAGGTACAACAATGGATCGCAAAGCGTGTTAAAAGCGCAGTGAGTACCACTGGCACTAAAACGTCTGTTATTATGTCTTACTGAGTGCCGACGAGACAAGCTTAGTACTAAACGCATCATTTGTTAGAATACACCTACCTAACTAGATACTTGTGAAGTTTCTACTTTTTTTTTTTAAACTTGGTAAAATCATCAAATGAGTCCTTCCACCCTGGGCAGGACGGGAGTGACTGTCAGACTCGTACTGACTAACATCCACGGTGTCCGTCGGTAGGCGTGTCTAAAATTTAAAATTATTCCTCGTATAAAATATCTAACAATAGAATCACGAATCACGAAGCTATCCTCTTTCGTCGCTTGTCGGTCAAAAGGTGTAAAGTTCTTTTAAAAAGTAAAAGAATTCTACATTTAAAACTTAATTAAAAAGGTTAAGAACCTCAACTTGGGTGACCCACTCGCGGTAAACGTTTCTTTTTTAAATACCGCTAGTCTCAGTAGTCGACAGCCAGTAATTTCACCGTGCTGCACCCATTTTGATTACATACTCTTTTGAATTAATATAATTGAACAAGGTAATAACTTTTATCTAGAAAAAACCATTATTATGTTATCAATTCAGGAAACTAAAGTTGAATGTGCTTAATTTCCATTTTGTTTTGTTATTTTAACAAAACTGTGTCATCATAATTTAGTATTTACCAATTTTAATGTGGAAAATCTTGCTAAACACAGAGAAGGGCCTGTGGAAGGGCGATGAAATAAGGTTTTGATTAAAAATGGCCAGCATTGGATCTAATAAATCAGGGCTCAAAAAAATCGTATTGAGTTATCGATATCGTCAAAATCACGGGAAATAGATGAATGAGGGACACACGCACATAACAAGAAACATGATGGTGATGTGGATAATTAGCAAAAGATTTTCTTAGGAAAGGAAAAATTCGATCCGCGGGTGGCTCGGTTGGAAATGAGCATCGGATGTACTGAATCCGAAGGCCGTAGGTTCGAAACCTGCCCGCGGATCGAATTTTTCCTTTCCTAAGAAAATCTTTGAAATTCGCTACGCATGCGTTAATGCGTTTAAGATTTAAAAATATTAATTAGCAAAAGATCACACAGTTGAGATGCAGGTAGGCCTCTCTGTGAGAGCGAGTGGGCCAGAATCCACGACACGATGCACGATCCGAGTATTTACTTTGGAAACAAAAATTCGAACTGCGAGTAGGATTTGATATCTGAATCATACGAAGTCATGTAATCCGAATACATTAGCAGATTCAAATTCTGCTCACGGTTCGAATTTTTCTTTCCAAAAAAAATCTAGGTATATCCGAGTAAGCTATATTTAAATCGTTTCTTTGGTACTATTTTTAACACAACGGTAGCAAAGCCGCTGAAAAAGCGACCATGTTATAATTCTAATAAAGGCTTATTTTAATATAGGCTTCATTTGAACACCACAAGCCAAACGCCCACACTCTTTTAAGAGATTGTTGCATGCTTACATTATTTCAATAAAAATTTCATGTCCAAGAACCGTGTTCTGTTATTTTTGTATTACAACGAAGAGGAGTAGCCACCGCCAATATGGCAGCAAACTGTAAAAACACGGAAATAACTCTAAAAATACACGTGAACATTTTGCTTTACTTACTGGCTTAACGGCGTACGGCAAAGCGAAAGCATCGTTTGATGAGTCGGAAAAGTTTCCACGCACCGCCACCAGCAGGCGCTAGTATCGCAAAATTAACGCAATCCAAAGTTTTATATATTTCATTTCGTCAACTTCGACATTTCATAAAGTGTTCCCTTTACGCAAAATACATGTATTACTCTAGTAGAAATATTTTAATATAAGGATGTCGAAACATTCACCAAAACAAAATGATAGAAATCTTTATTGATGTGGATTAATATTTTGTGAATATTTTTATCATTCACAGTCTTAAATTTATTTTATAACATTTTGATGTCCCGAGATTACGAACAAAACTACTATTTTGGTAGAAAATTAATGATAATTGGCATACCTTACGAAAGTGACAATACCCAATTATCGTTAAGCCCCAAACACACGCGCGCACGGGTATGGGCGTGAGCGTTGTGTTCCACGCGCGCCGGAAAATGTGACAGCACAATAACGGGGCTCCCCCTTAGAGGGCCTACCTGGGTCGCGGACAAACGAATACAATACCGTGACCCCAGAACGTAAAGGGCTATTGAAATAAATCGTAGATTTTAGTAAGTATTCCAAGTCTGACAGTCCCTCCCGCCCTGCTCTGGGTAGGAGGACTCATTCGATTATTTTAACACACTAAATAAAGCCCCAAACACACGCTCCTTTTACTATCGTGCGTTCACAAAGCTGGTTGCGTGATATCTTTATATGTTCGAGAGTGGAAAGCTAAGGATGCTTGACGCCTTGTCCTCCACCATCTGGTGTTTGTATTAATTTTTGATACATTTCGATGTAATGACAGACACAAGCGCCGCGTAAAATAGACATTAGTCGAGCAGCGGCGTGGATTTAGTAGTTTTTTACTCATATGAGGTACAGGTATAGTAGAACAGTTTAATGTCAGAACCTCTTTATAAATTAATCTTCATTCTATAATATCTTATCCACAGTATTTTTTTGGGACAAGGTTTTAATATCACTTTTGTGATAAATGAAACCTTTAGAGATATTATCTATCGACTCCAAAAGCATGAGCCCAGTACTGATCTTTTATACTCCAAAGCAATCAATAGAGCGAGAAGCAACTTGTACCGAACACACGGTGAGACAGCAATGACCACCGATTTTTCATCATAGTCGCAGCATTATACTATAGGCGATATTTAAATCATGTAATGTGGACCATTTGGATTTGGTTCAAAAAACCGGTTTTAAACGCCCAAATGGTCGGTTCAACATTGCGCCTCAGGGTGGTGGGTGCTATGCCTTATTTGTAGTTGACAAGTAATTTTGAAGTATTCAAAATGACAATAGCAGTTTTCATTTAATTTATTTTATTCCTGTTTCTTCGAAATTGTTAAAATCTGTGACGAAACTAAATAAATAATAATAAAAGTGAAGTGCTTCTTATCTTATATCGCAGTTTGATACGATTAGAAGTTGTTTTCAGTGACATACAATCTCAAATTGTTGACTGCAAGATAGTGCATATAACATTAGTTCATGTGAAATTGTATTTAGATGCATAAATATTAGATGGGAGGAGGATGGACACAGAGGAACCACCCGACAACAATAGTACGATATCACGATAGCATTGATATAATATCACTGTGAGTAATTTATTATATTGATAGGAACAATTCGTAATGTATAGAATCATACGTATTCAAACATTTCCCTTGTTTGCTCTGTAAGGGTCGTCAGGAATTTCCTGCGATGATTTTCAGTAAGTTTGGTTTATTTTATTCTTGATTTATTAATGAAAATAATTTGTTATTGAAAAAAGAAAGTTTACGTGACTTATTTACAGTCATGTCCGTTTACAATCACGTCCCATTGAACAGATCGAAACATAGTTTTGAATAATATAAAGCCTACGTATCATTCGTTTGTATTTTCTCGATCTTTTTATCCATTACCAATTTTATTATTACGAAAATCTGACAGCCGCGATCTGAAAAAAAGTGTCACAGGTCTAGCCTGTAAGAGCCACGCTGGCTGACTGATTCGTCAAGGAACGAAAGTGATGACACTACTTGTAAAAGGCAAAAGATGAGAGGACGATAGTGAATGTGTGCTCAGAATAAAACGGCGTATGTGCCCAAACATATTGACGTCTTTTTATGAATTAAAATTGTTATTAATTGAAAAACTGTCTTTACAGAATTTATATAGTGGTATTCTCTACAATTTAAAGTAACATCTTTTCCATAACTCATAGTAGTTATGCCATAAAGTCCAAAAAAGAAAAAATATAGACCTAACTTTGCATTTTTTTTGTATCGAGAAAATTTCAATGAATCGTGTTTTCAACTTTGTGAGAATTTATATGATATAGTCAATTACTATATTCCAAGTTTTAAGATCTGTAGTCCATATACGTACGAAGAAAAGTAAAAAATAAAAAGCGTATTTTTACTGACCTATCCCCTTAAGAACCTTTACGTATAGTTGATTATGTCACATTGATTTATAAACCAACTCGTGAATTGGCAGGCCTGTTGGTCTAATGGTTAGTGAACCTGACTGCTATGCCGGAGGACGTGGGTTCGATTCCCACCCAGGACAAATTAATGTTTGTGTGATGAGCACGATTATTTGTTCTGTGTCTGGGTACCTATAATTTATCTTTAATAATGTATGTACGATTATTCAGAAATATATAAGTATGTTTATCAGTTGTCTAATACCCATAACTCAAGGTCTGCTTAGCTTGGGAATAGATGGCGTTATGTAATAGTTGTGGAATACTATTATTATAATAATTAAAATATCGGGAGTAAACGGCTATTAACTTTAAACAAAAAGTCTCTTGATCACGCCTGTAATCCTTGAAGAGTTAGGCAAGAATCTACTTAAAATTGCCTTTCCCACATTCTGCCACTAGTATTGTTTTTAAAATCCCATAAAAAGGGGACGAGCCAAAGCCACCAACCTGAGTTTCGAGGGTGCGACCATCAACCACACCCAACTCCAAAAAAAAACGCAACGTCAACGTCGGGCTTTTTTTGGCCATAGTATTATGAGACTATAGTCAAATTGCGTCCTATTTATGATTATGAGACGCGACGTTTACGTCAACGCTCGTCAAACGCCAGTGGGATAGCGGACTTAGTCCTCCCACACACTGGGTGGAACGGAAGGGACTGTCAGACTTGTACTGACACCAGTATACCTTCAATAGCCTTGTACGTTCCAGGATAACCCAGACCGATACTTGTTTAGACAGACCATGGAGACAGTCCCTAAACCACAGCCTCCTTTTCGCCTAACTAATGTTACATGAAAAACTGAATCATTACTGAACCTACAATTTATTCAATGAAATATTTCATAATACAATGTTCAAAAGATTGAAAAAAAAAATTCTACATAACTTACAATAATCTTATGAAGCCACTAATGTTTCTGCCAAAAACAGAGAAAATAAATCATAATAACACATTCGTGCAAGAAGGCTTATCCACGAAATCCTCGTGGAATCTCATAAACAGTTATTTTGTTTGCAAATGGCTTACAAAGGAAAAGGTGGTAATAATATCAGCATTAAGTATTATGGGACTACAGAAGGTGTTACTTTGGCAAGCAAATTCTCTCCACATTAGCGCCGTGAACTCCTGTGAACAGGCGCGAACGAGGATGTCATGTGGATAGTTTTCGCGAGGTTAGCGCGCGTTCGCGCCTGTTCCCCGATCAGTGTCGGTATTGCGGCGAAAATTCACGGCGAGAATTCGCGGCGTGAATTCACGGCAATAATGTGGAGCCGCCAGAATGTGGAGCCGCAATGTCAATTTCTGGGAAAATGAAACAATTAAATGACTAATCCATTTTATGTTTATTAATGTTAGTAATGAGCCTTGATAATCTGATGTATATCTTACTAATAGTCGTTAGCATCGTCACTGAGGCACGGAAAATTTTTCTTGTACCTTGGTTAAATCACTAAAATAATGAATGCTCTCGCGCAGGATTGAAGGTACTGTCTGACTCGTACTGGGTAAAATCCACAGTGTTCCTTTAATACTTCAATAGCCCTTTAAGTTTCAGGGTCACGGTTACCTAGGTAGACAGTCCTGCGACCCGGGTACGGGCTAAAAACAATGGAACCCTCAAAACAATATTTCACAGTCTACCATGCGTTTGACCACCTACTGAATGTTGAATCTCGTAGCGACCTTTAAAATCAAAATCAGAATATTTATTTGTAAATAGGTCATCGGCGGATGAAAAGCAGTCGAGCTACTTGACGCTGGACTTATGCGAATAGGTGCAATGGTAGCCAGCCAATAGGAACCTTAAAGGTCAGCCTACCACCAAGCCAGACAAGTTTTGTCACTTCTTACGCACGCGTTTTTATTCCATCTTTTAAATGGGACCTAAATATTGTATTTTTTTAAGCCATTCCCCTACGGACCAAAATTTTTGACGCGACTGAAAAACATCAAAAATAATCCGATCACGTACAAAAAGAATTCGTAACAATATAACATTGATAACTGTCACAACTACATAAACTAGAACATTTACTTTTTGACAAAGTTAGTGTCAACACTTGTCAAGTGATTGAATTTCTTTTTTATTTGATAAAACAATGTTTTTTTTTTTCTATGAACTTTTTAGATTGCTCTTAATAAAGTATTTCTGTAAAATGACAACTTGTTTTATCACATAAACTTGTTGTGTTTGCCTTTTTTAGCCTCTACTATTTTTGTTTTATTTATAAACTATATTTTAATTCGGTACCACCAAAACTTAAAATTATCATTGAAACTAATTAGTTCATTGAATAAAACAATAGACACTCGATACCTAAACAAATAAACAACTTGAAATAAATTCTCATTGTATTTTAACGGTAGTAAATTATGTATTAATTTAACTTATTCAAAATAAATAAAATTATTTAAATTTAAATGAAAGCTTCATTGAAATTATTATCAAGAAAGCAGTAGAGCAGAGATGTAAATGAAATAACAGTTCTTGTACTGGTAAAAACATCTGGCTGGTTCGGGTCTATTTTGGTATACAATAAAGTAAGAAAGAAAAAAAAATTTTTAACAGACTTGAAAGCTAATTACTTAAAAAAAAAAACTACACAATTTATTTAAAAAAAAACGCCGAAATTAATGTGCTGTCTATCACAAGGCACCGCTAGTCGGCGCGGTGGGGCTGTAAAGTTAATCGGACATCACACCGGTTTGTGCTCACCGCACAAACCTGTAAAACCGTTGCGGCTTTCATCGCATTGCTGCGCGGCGTCACCTCATAATCTGCTTTGCCGCCTATATGGTAGAACGAGCTATGTCGAGCGGAATAAACGCCGGTAGCCGGAAATTAAAAATGTATCTCAAATTCAATCTTGATCTTTATCTGTAACCAATTTGCCAAATTGAGATGTCCTATCATCAACAACGATCAAAAACGGATTCGGAAACACAAGATTATTGAGGCCAATTTTTAGTACTCAATTAAATTAATCAATTGCCAACTTACATAAATACCTAAAGTAATTTTACCTTGCCGTGAAAGAAATTAATTCCATTTGGTTATTGTTAAGTGATAATTAAGAAACTTTCCTGGAAATAGTCTTTTGGGAATATGTATAATATTATTATGTTTATAATTGTATATACTAATCTAATGTAATCGTTTAGTTTTTTCCTAGACATCTATACATACAATGATATAATGGGCAACTCGCCGCCCAACCATGGTCGACGGCGCGATGAGTGCCACGCGCGCCTCAAAGAGTGTCAGCACAATGACGGGGCCCCTCTCTAGAGGGCCAAAGCCGGCCGGGGTCGCAGGAATTACTGAATACTAAATACTTCGATATTAAAATGTGAAATACTCGTTTCCATTAATATTTCCACAATATATTATAATAGATTTATGTATATGGAAAACTGATGTAAATCTATGCGGAATACTGATTGTCTTTCAAAAAATTTTAACTAAGTAATACATTCATATAGCATACAAGTATTTTTCGTTCAAAAATCGTCATATTTAGTTTGTGTTTACGACGTCACGCATTGTGCTAAGGCTTCACATCCAGTCCTTATCCTATTTTACTAGGGGCCGGCGTAACCCGTTTTGTTCTTCCATTCTCCCATAAAACACATCACTGATCATAGTATCATTTTATTCCTTTTAATTTCAGTAGACAATCTATCCATTTATTCTATGGCCTTCCTCTTTCTCTCCATCCATCAACATTGAACATTCTAGGGCCTCACATCGGAATCTGCCCGATCCATGTTGTGTCCAACAGAATTTCTAAATTAAAAATAATAGTGTGAGAATATTATGCAAAAAATATCATTAATTTTATTTATCATTTAAAAGTTTCTTTTTAATTTAACGTTAAAGTTAGAATTATTGAGTGTTCAACTCCATACAAACATTTTTTCGGTGTTTTTCTTCTTCTTATAACATTAAATTCTATAATTGTTTTCCTTTTTAATCATAATTATATAGTTCATCTTTGTTAGGTTGGGCCGAGGCTTCAAGGGAAGCTTGACAATATCTCTTGTGTGTTTAGTGTTTTCTTGTACAATCTCAGCAGACCAATTATTCACCCCTTTTGGGTTTGTTTTCTATTACACTTATGAGCATAGGAGTAATGCTCAGGGTTCAAGTCTCTCACTCCCATTGGGACTCAAACATACCAGACCAAATATTGTATTGTATGTATGTGCCCTACAGTTAATTATATACAGCCTCTAGCTGTTTGTGTTATTTAAAATGTTTGTAAACGGTCCCACGATGCAGAACTTCCTGTTATGAAGAAACATTTTCTTTTTTACCCGACTGCGCCAGAAGGAGGGTTATGTTTATTTGGCGGCTATAAAGTAGTGTAAAACTATTGTAGGGTACGTTCCATAGATTTCTAAGGCTCGTTTTATACCTATAGCGATGAGATCGCTTGTCAAAGTATCCAAAAAAGATAACAGTACCCTTGGCACGAATTTTTACTCTTTTACTTTACAGCGTCTTTTCAGTATTTACACCGTTGCTTGTATGAAAATATGGAACAGCGTCTCTGGTGTGCGAAGAAGGAACTAATTTTTTCCTTGAAAATTGTCAATTTGAAATTGTCAAAGTTCCAGTTTACTTTACGTCTCATATTCTGAAAACTCGTCCTAAGGGTACTGTAAAGGATTCTGTGCTCTTAGCACGAGTTTTCAGTAAAAGATTGAAAACTCTTGCTGCAGACTACACCTCTATCTAACTATTTGATGTTATGGCTTTATGTATCTTTAGTATCACATAATTTCAGTTTAACAAACAACGTATTGATGAAGATCGTAAATCTGGAGATTGTTTGTCAAAGATATTTAATGGTGTCATAAATGTGGGAAATATTATTAAGGGGTTGGCCAATCATATACCTAGTTCAAGATCTAGAGAGGTTACGTATGCAATAAATATAATTATACTGGCTGAACTGTGTTCACTTCGACAACAAAACAAACATCTAGCCCAGCCTAGCAAAGCTAGCATAACTTTTCACGTTTTTGTAACGCATAGCAAAAAAAAAGTTTGCTCGCAAAAAAAGTAAAAAAACGGAAATCTTGTAATAAAGCCTCAACAATAATGTTAAAAACTATTATTTACGTGTGACCACTTAAGTCGTAAACACACGGTGAAACGCAACTGCAACGAAACTGCAACTACTAGTTACTTTAGAGTTTCATTTGAGTTTCTGCCATAGACTCTAATGAGTGACATGACGCAACCGATGAAACCGGTTTGAAACAGTTGCAGTTTCGTTGCAGTTGCGTTTCACCGATTGTTTAGGGCCTTATTTTCACACTTCAACAATACATTATTATTTTCAAGACCATTTTAAATCACGACTGCCACTCTCAGCTTAGACTATTCGTTCCTATACACTCACAGTAATTTGATTAGCTATTTGACGACACGGTTGGCGCAGTGACTGAGCGATCGACTGCTGCGCAGCGTGTCGCGGGTTCAATCCCCGCACGGAAATATTTGTATAATCTGCAAGTAGTTGTTCCGGGTCTAGGTGTTTTTGTATCTGAGTTTCTATGTTTGTAAACATACTCACGATACAGGAAGAAAATTCTAGGTTGAAGAACCTTTTTTTTAAAAAACAAAAGCAATAATCCAATGGGACCCGGGAGGCTCCTGATATAAATATCGTAGAAAAAGACGTGCTTTTAAGCAGTATTCATGAGCAAAAAGAATTAAATTACTTAATTAAACAAACAAATACCTACCTTTACATATAATGACCAGTATTTCTAACGACGCATAGTTAATTGTTAGTATTACAGGTAATCGGTGAGAAAGGTCGTGAACTTCCATGTATATGTCATTTATTATTCATTAATTAGTCGCAAGTACGTTGTATGACGTGCGGGCAGTGCATTGAGGTAGGTCCGCACGATATGCACAGAGTAATTATAACTGACAGAAGTTTTAATTATTTTTTTATTTTTATTCAAATGATAATAGGTTGCCATCAGTTTGGCTTATAGGCAAGAAAATAGTGTTAAGATTTTTCTCTATATCATGCTGATGAAAATTAAATGAAAAGTAATGGTATGTTGAAATATCTCAAATTGAATAATAATAATATACTTAGTATTTTTGAAGTGAAAACTTCTTTAGCGGCGTTGTACACTTTTTCTGTAATGGGTAAAAAATTTAAAACTCGCGTCAGGGTCACGTGACCAAAACTCGCGTCAGGGTCACGTGACCCTGATCGAAAATGAGTAAGACGTCATTCAAATTAAAAATAAAACATAGTAACAAAAAAGTTTTCACTTCTACCGGCACTCCTGGAGTGCAACCTTTTTTTTTTATTTTCTCCCACAAAGTAAATTTTAGTATACTTACACGCAATAATCGTGTATTCGATTTCTGCTCGGGATTTATATTTTGAACTTACTAGTACAAAATAATGAAATCGTACATCAGTAGGTACTTATAAGTTCCTCTCGTGGAATTATGATATAAGTTTTTGTATATATAGCTAATAAGTACCAGAGCAAATTACTATCAGAAAATTCCTAGTATAGTTTGAGTAAAAAAAATCTTATCAATTAATTATAATCAATTAGTACCAAAACCACAAAAACAATTGAAAACCGTTTTCTTTTTCAGTAGAATCCAAATAAAACCAACCCTTTAATCTTTAATCAGTCTTCAATAGACCATAAACAATAAAATTCCAATGACAAAAGACATTTAGAAACCATTTTTAATCTGACGCCATTTTTAATCTGTCATTGGCGCGAAACGTTTTAAAGGCAATATAGCCGCATGAAAGCGTCTCGCGGTAGGCGACACGCCGGGGACTGACCGTTTCCGATCACAACGACCAACAATACCCGCATAAATGTCACTTTTCATCTTAAACACTGTTTAGCTATTGATTAAAAAATTGTTTTCAATTGACGCGATGAAAGAAATCGAGCGCTGTTAGGGTTGAAAATGGAGTTTTCTGGATGTGGGAGATTGCTATTTGAGTTTTTTAGAAGAAAATTTGATGATTTAACACATAGTAGTTATAAAAAAATTAAAATATATACAGGGAAAAAAATATTTATTCTCCTGTAAGAAGTGGTGAAAATTAAGTTAGTTTTCAGCGTATCTCTTCTTACTCATTATTTTCTTTAACTAAGAATCTATTTGGCCTATAGTGAGAGACAATAGGCCGATTTTATTTAATTTACTTTGCAATTACCTGATAATGTAGTTAAAGCTAGTTCAATAAAAATAAACATAATTTAGCGAAAACTAATGCATTGTCTGATAAATTAGTAAGTGAAAAACAAATAAACAATTAATTAGAGACCTAATTTACTACACTTTCAAATGGAGAAAATCCGTACGGAGTATTACATAAAACAAGAGATTTGCTAAGACTCAAAAAATCATTTTCAAAGATTTCCAAGTTATTGTAAGAACTTTCTAAGATTTAAATAAAAAGGAGTTACATACTCTTTACTCCACAGTTTCAGAAAGAAATTACAGATGCACTCACAACTCAATGCCAAAGTGTCAAGCGACTTTGTGCCATTTGTGCACCAAATACCACTTTGACCTGTCCCACAATTGTCATGGAAATGATCTTGGTGATGATAAAGTTCATTTTACTTCGTAACTAATGTCGTCTGTTTCATTCACAGAGCAGAGAATTATCAGTAGAGGTAGCAAAGCGTCGAACCTTTTAGAAAAAGTCGGCGGTTGGCGCAGTCAACGAGGAGGTATGTGAGGAATGAACGAAATGAATGAACTGTGTACGAAATGCATGCGCTTTCGCTGTACATAACGCATCTACGCATCATTCGTAGATCAGGCTGAATGAAAAAGTGAATGAAATTGTTCGATGCACGTTATCTGTTGTGTACATTAATTTTGTCCTATTTTTAGGGTATTTTGAAGCACGCAAAAGGTAGGCGGTATTTTGTGTGTCGAGTAGAGTACAAATAATTGAATCTTACTCGAATAATTAAGTACAAAATGAATGCTTTGTTGGAATAGACGTGAAGGGCCAATCGGCCATTCTTCGAAACTAATCACACCTTTGTTTCCATTATAACAAGTTTGATAATAGGCTTTAAGTGGGCTGAGTAAGAAAGGTAACGTTTTGCCAACATTAAAATATTTCGGCCCTTGTCTTAATTTGATTTTGTGAAACCATGAATTTTAAGAAGGAATTTAATTGAGACTTAGCGGTTTCTACCAATAAGTCGGGCAATTTCTTCTGTATTGCATTAGGGAAATGACATTCAATATATTTTTATTGTGATACAAACTCCTCTTTGGCTAAAAATACACAATAGTTTATCTAAAAAGAAAAAAAAAACATCTGCTACCTCCGCGTTCATTCTCTACTCTGTACAATAAACATATTCTAGCACTTAGCCCATAAGTCACGTGTGAATTGTCAATTTTAAAATTTTATAGGAAACACGCTATGGTTGACTGTTACCAAGCATGTAATGTGTTTGCATACTGATTCATTTCCATTACGCTTTCCATGAAATCGAGAATTTTTATTTCTTAGAACATTATTGTATTTAAAGCTAAACTAGTTTTCCGAAGTGCGTCAAGGCTAATTTCGCGGTAGTTTTATTATTTAGATATTGCTTTACTACTGCATTTTAATTACTGGTCGTAAGTTCATAGGGTCTATTTTCGCACAATATTTTTGGCTTACAGTTAAATTGGACTTTATGACCAAAACAAAAGGTATAGTTTATTTATGCAAGTCTATGGTCGGCTTCTATGTAAATCCATGAAAATGTCGACAGATTTTCGATAAATTATGAAAACTCAACTAAATAAATCTTTGTGAAAGTCGTTTAGTATGCAATACAACTGCTGTTGTATGCCTATTACCAAAACAATCTAATTCCCGTTTTCACGATTGTATAGCAAAAAAGAAAAGAAATAAAATATTTCATAGCGACACACTGTTTTAACCATTATGCTCTTACTCTAGCGTTTAAAATCCAACAGTGCCATTTTCAGGGAACTCTTTCCTTTTATAGCATTATTTGTCCATTTATTTGTCGCTAATCCTGTCTTGATCTCTCTACGGGACTGTAAACAGTGTACACTCGGGCTGAGATACATCGAGATAAGACAAGTGTGAGACGCTTATTACTCTTCGTCTCGTGTCGGTCTTTTCTTCTAATCGGAACACTCTTGTCAGTGGTCGTGGTTGCATAGACAGTGAGATGTTCGCTGGGTCGTTGAGATCCCCGAGAATTGCTCAATCAGCGATGTACTTCCATTTTTGCCGGGTAGAGACGTTGCTACTACATTGAACCATGACAGACATTTTTTATCGTGGTAAAATCATCAAATGAGTCCTCCCACCCCGGGCAGGGTGAGAGGCACTGTCAGACTTGTACAGACTAAAATCCACGGTGTCCTTCAAAAGCCCTTTATGTTCCGGGGTCACTTTAAGGAAATAATCCCGCGACCCCGGCAGACTTTGGCCCTCTGAGACCCCTCTCAGAGGGCCAAAGTCTGCCAGGGTCGGGGGCCCCATCATTATGATGACGCCCTTTGAGGCGCGCGTGGAACACAACGCGCCGTCGACCTGGGACCATGACAGAGTCAGTAGCTCTCTTTATTAGGTCAGACCAGCGTTTTGGTGATCGGCCACGTATGTAACCTCTTGCCCTCCACTTGGCCATGAATCACCTCCAGTCTTCATCGAATTTTCATGCCGACAGATGTGCCCAAAAAACTTCAACATTCGTAGTTGTCCATTAGATGAAAGACACTTCTTAATAAGAAAATCTTTGTCGATCTTTTTTGTGGGGACGTCAAATGAGAGACAACGGAGGAGCTGTCGCTCGAATACATGTTCTATGTTCTATGTTAGGGGTTATGGTTTCCGCACTTAGTCCTTTAAGTGGACCATTGTGCGTGGGCCATAGTGGCCTTGGTGGCTTATTCCAACCAGCCCACCTCCCTCCAGAAGTTGATCAGGTTTTTTGGTCTGTGGAGAACATCTGTGTAAGTCCTGGGTGTCCCGAGGGTCTCTGTCCTGATCTGGGTGACACCTGTGCACTCGAAGAGTACATGTGCAACGGTTTCTTCAGTCTCCATGCAAGCCCTGCACAGGGGACTGTCCGTTATGCCTATTGTGTGGAAATGTTTGTTTAGTGAGCAGTGTCCCGTTATGGTCCCTGTCAGCAGGCGCATGCCGGTCCTGTCCAGGCGTAGGAGACGTCTGGTTAGCCTGCCATCTAGGGATGGCAGGGCTTCCTTGGATTACCTGCAGCCTGTTGTCGAGGTCCACCATCTCTCTGCTTGTGTGAGGGTGCGCTCCTGCAGCCATCTACGTATCTGGTTGAAGGGGATGGGTATAATGGGTTCAGGTCCGCAAACTGATGCGCTGGATGCTCTCCTAGCTAGTTCATCAGCCGCGTCGTTGCCCAGTGATCCGCTGTGTCCTTTAATCCATTGTAGTGTAACTTTGTTGCGTTTAGATACCGTTATATGTTCTAGTGCATTGTGACATTCTAGTATTAAGCTTGTAGTGGTATATTGTTTCTCCAACGATTGAAGGACAGAGGCGCTGTCAGAGAGTATACGTATATGGGTGTCCGTAACTCCTCTGGCCTCTATCGCGTATGCTGCTTGTATAATGCCCATGCATTCCACCTGATAGACGGTGTTGTACATTCCCAGCGGGCTGGATATATTTATGTTAAGGTCGTGTGAGAAAACTCCAGCCCCGGTTCCGGAGTCATTCTTTGATCCATCTGTGTATATCCTCAGCTCTTTCGAGCCTGAGTAGTCACATTGCTCTTCTGCAAGTGTGATACTGTAGTGTTTTGCAAAGTGATATTGTCTTGGGGCTTTGTCGCAGGGTGATGCAATCATTGGCTGTTGTTCGATCGCATCATTCTTGATTCGTGTGTGTTTAATTCTTGAGTCTTTGTTCAGGGTTCCCAAGGCATGAAGCCTAAAGGCGGCCAGGGCCGCCTCTTTCTGCACGATGAGGTGTAGAGGTGGCAGTCCAAGCATTGCCTGTAGGGCAGCGGTGGGTGTAGTTCTCATACAGCTGGTGATTGCCATACAGGCAAATCGCTGCAGCTTTTCGAGGTCTCTTTGGGTTGTGCTCAGGTTTGTTCTGGGCCACCAGACCAATGAGCCGTACGTGACTGTCGGTCGTATGACAGTGGTATATAGCCAGTGAGTGGTCTTGGGACTTATTCCCCAATTTCTGCCAGGCATTCGCTTGCATTGCCACAGCGATATGCTGGCTTTTGTAGTGATGTAGTTGATGTGTTTTGCCCAATTCAGCTGTTTATCCAAAAAGATGCCCAGGTATTTGGTTTCAGTTGATAGGCTTAGGGTGGTTCCAAAGAAACGTGGAAGCTGTAGAGTCGTCAGCTTTCTCTTTTTCGTGAAGAGGATCAGCTCGGTTTTTGAGGGATTTACTGATAGCTGGTGTTTGTTGCACCAGTCCTCCACTATTTTCAATGCTTGGCGCATGAGGTTGCACAGGGTATTTTCGTGAGTGCCATTTATTATTATGGTTATATCGTCGGCATACCCTACAGTGAAGTAGCCGTTATCATTTAGTGTTTTAATGAGGTCATCTACAACCAGGTTCCATAGTAGCGGTGAGAGGACTCCACCTTGTGGGCAGCCTTTCGCCACGATGGCCCTTGTAGTGTCATTTATTGTAACTTGTCGCTCGAATACAACGTGTAACGTTAAATGCGCAGAACCTCTCGTGGGGTAACTCAGCCCATGTTACTGAACAATGTTTGTTCAGACTTTGGGAAATTCGCAAAAAAAAAGATTTGGTTTATTATATCAAAATGAGAAATTGATCGGGCCCATCAGTATGTTTTTTTTTTTTGTGAATTACCCAAAAGTCTTAGAACAATCTTTGTTCTGTAACATGGGCTGAGGTACCCCACGAGAGGTTTTGCGCATTTAACGTTACACATTGTATATGAGTATTATTTTATGGAATTCAAGGAGAGTAATACAATGGCAATAAAAGTATAAATTGACATACATTTTGATCGGATATCGGTACTTAAAAGTAAATATTGATAAAAGGACATACAATTCAAACATTAATTTTCTAACGCATACTTTTAAAAGTTCTATTGTTCTAGTCATTGCACTATGAAAATTACTGCTTTTACATAAATTATGGTAGGTTAGTTTAGCTTGCATAGGTCGGGGGACTGACCAAACAGGGTAGAATAGGATCATAGTGGTTTTTAGTCAATATGAGTTTGGTTAGATAAGTTGATTTTTATAAATACATAGTTCCATGTTTTATAATAATGGACTTACTGATTGACATAACCGTCCCGCATGACGAGAACCTCGTAAAAGCTGAAAAAGATAAGCAAATCAAGTCTGATTTGGCTCGCGAGTTTGCCGATAATATGTGGGGCGTGGATTCAACTACCATTGTGCCGATAGTCAAGTCAGCCCATGGGTTAATTGCCAAGAGCCTCGACCAACACCTAAGGAGGCTCTCGTTGGGCAGCTGGATCAAGGGCTTTTTTTTTTTTTTTTTTTTTAGCGTGGTATAATCATCAAATGAGTCCTCCCACCCCGGGCAGGGCGGGAGGGACTGTCAGACTTGTACTGACTAAAATCCACGGTGTCCTTCAGTAGCCCTTTATGTACCGGGGTCACGGTGAGGAAATAATCCCGCAACCCCGGCAGGCTTTGGCCCTCTGAGAGGGGGGCCCCGTCATTATGCTGACGCTCTTTGAGGCGCGCGTGGGACACAACGCGCCGTCGACCCGGGCATGGTCCTTGCTCGGGCAGCGAGTTGCCCTTTACTCGCTGCCCGCATGCCCGCGCCTACGGTGGCCGGAGATCATCAAGCGACGTCCGTCGCCGTGGGCGCCTACCACTGCGGCTGGGGCGGAGGGAGGACGCTGTCCTCTCTCGCTCGCGGCCTGCCTCCTCCTTGACGAGCATTACTGCCTCGCAGAAGGAGCTGACCGCTTCCCACTCCGTCTCGCCCCGCAGCATGGCCGCAACCAATGCCGGGCGCGAGAGGTCTCCGCCTATCGCAGCCGTGAGGACACGTCGGTGCTCCGCCCAAGCCGGGCAGTCTTGCACCGTATGCTCCACCGTGTCCTCCGGGCGATCTTCGCAGTGGTGACACCCAGGCGTCTCCTCCTTTCGCATCAGCCACAGGTACCTCCCGAAACTTCCGTGTCCGGTGAGGACCTGCGTCAAGCGGTAGGTCAGGACGCCATGACTTCTCTCCAGCCACTCCTCAAAGAGGGGTCTTACCGCCGCAATTGCGGCGTGCCCGGCCTTCGGTCGCGACAGTCGTCCCCTCCATACTGCCCTGAGATCGCGCCGGAGCTCTTCCCGCCGCGCCTCGACTTCTCGAGGCAGCGGGGTTATGCCCCGGCGCTGCGCCTCCACGCGCCACTCATAGACGCGCTGGAGGGCAGTCGCCTCCAGATCCCAGGGCAGCAATCCGGCAAGAAGGTTGGCCGATTCGCCGGCAATCGTGCGGTATCCCCGGATCATCCGGATAGCCATGACCCTCTGGCATGCGACCAACTTTAGTGGTCGCGTCCGGATGCTCGGGGCCCACACGGGGGCCCCGTAGAGGGCCATGGACCGCACGACGCCGGCGTACAGCCTACGGCAGGAGGCGTTTGGCCCGCTGAGATTGGGCAGGAGTCGCCTGAGGGCGCCTGCTGCCCGGTTCAGCTTTGGGGCCAAACTCAGGAAATGCTCCCTGAAGTTCCACCGGCTGTCGAGGACGAGTCCCAGGTACTTCATCGTCCTCAAGACGCCGATGCGAACTCCTCCCACCGTTATGCTGTAACCCGACTGTGGCGCGTTGACGCGGCCATGAAAACACATGGCCGCCGTCTTGTGCAGCGCCACGTCGAGTCCCAACCGCCGGATCCTATCGACGACTGTCGCGACCGCTTCCGTCGCCACGTCGGCCGCCGCCTCGTGCGACTCTCCCTGCGCCAAGATGAGCGTATCGTCAGCGTAGCATACTACGCTGACGCCTTCAGGGAGGTCGCCGCGCAGCACCCAGTCGTACCCGATGTTCCACAGGTGCGGTCCCAGGACCGAACCCTGTGGAACACCGCACGACATCTCTCGCCGGTTCCACTCTCCCCGGTGACCGGGGTAGACGACGGCTCTGTCCGTCAGGTAGTCCTCGACTATGCGACGGAGGTAGGTCGGCACCCGGTGATACCGGAGTGCCTCCCTGATGCAACTCCAGGGCAGGGTGTTAAAGGCATTGGTGATGTCTAATGACACCGCCAAGACGACCCTGCCCCGGGCTACTGCATCCCCCGTCGTGAGGGCTCTCACGCGCGTGATGGCGTCCACCGTCGAGCGCCCCCTGCGGAAGCCAAACTGGCTCTCCGACAGGTTCGGGCCCACCCGGTTCAGGTGCCCGACGAGGCGGTCTGCAATTACTCTCTCAAAGAGCTTGCCCACCTCGTCGAGCAGCACGATGGGCCGGAATGCGGACGGAGAGTCCGCAGGGCGCCCGGACTTCTGGATGAGGACCAGTTTCCCCGTCTTCCAGGGAAGCGGGAACTGGCCCCTCCCCAAGCACGCGCTAAAAAGCCCCCCCAGTCGAGGACCGAGAGTCCCGAAGGCCAGGACCCAGGCTTTCCCCGGCAGGCCGTCGGGTCCTGGGGCGGTATTTTTGGCCTTGAGCCGCTGTACCGCCACTCTCAGATCTACCTCTGGATCAAGGGCTTGATTCAGAAAGCAGTTCTTCTGGACACGGCGTGCATTGTTAGGAGGTTCCTTTCTCTGGAGCCCTGACTGCCCGTAGCTTGGACCTTGTTCCTGATACCGGTGGGCAACTATTATTTATATCTTTAAATCGTCGGCTAAGAGTGTAAACCTGCTAACTCACTTTTACCCAATTTTACAGGAGACAGATAAAACTTAATAAATTTGAATTTTACAATTTTAGGTTAAAACCAAAAATACAGTTGGTGTATTTTTGGATATTCTACATTACTAGAAATTAATAAAATAGTAAAATTTGGTTTTTAATAAGTTATTAGTGTTTTTGTGACTTAGCTGGATTTTTTTTGGTAGCAAATGTTTAATTTTGGGGACATAGCAGGTTTTTCGAAAAATATCCAGAGTAAAATTAATTTAATTGTTAAGTTAATTTTACTTTATTTACAAAACATAACTATATTATAATTTACTATATTAATAATATTATGTATAAACTATAAATAAAAACTGATTGTTAATATGTAGGTAAAAAAAAAGTTTTTCTTTTTATGTAAATTCAAAGGGCGTCAAAGAATACGTCCACATCGCTGCAATGGGAACAGTGCCGAGAACGCTGGCCACATTGCCACGTTGTATGGCAATGCCGACTCGTTGGCATAGGAATAGGCCAGCCCTCTGATCACCTGAAGAGTCGACTAATAGCCTGGCGATGTCCTTAAAAACGTGAGCACTCGGACCCAATGGCTCTAGAATTTCAACCCTTAATGGCTCAACAAATAGCTACTAGCTAAACCAATCTATTTGCGCTGCTTGGAGTTTTCAGCACCTGCATCAGCAGTGCCAGCACTACACGCTGTACTAGAAAGATGGGATGACGCAAGGGTGTCGACACATGTTGCATCGCACACCACACCACACCTACTTAGTTTCCATGGCATTATGGTCATACCATTTGGTCTGTTCCCATCGTCGCGTGCCAAGCCTCTGGGTTTTAAGACGGCTGGCACCCCGGCGGTGCCAAGAGCACGACAGATTATGTCGTTTAAGCTTGAATGTCGTGCTAGCCGACCTGCACTCCTGCTACAAAAATAGCCACGGTGTCCGAGGCAGTCAACTATTTCACCACATTGACAGCGGTGTGTCCCCACAAGGAGCGCTCAAACACAAGTAGCGACCCGGATGGTTGTGTCACCCAGCATAGTACCTGTGTTGGGCGACGGTACACAGTTTACAGCACTGCAGTGTAGTGGTGGTCCAGTGGTATCGGTCCCGACTTACGAGTTGTAAGTCGTGGGTTTGAACCACGCCAGGTGCATTACTTTGTGTAATTTATTTCATTATCACTGCTCTCAAAATGAAGGAAAACATCGTGAGGAAACCGGCTGGCATGTCCCAGAACTAAAAATTCGAAGACATGTGACATCTGCCAACCCGCGCTGGGCCCGCGTGGTGGATTACGGCCAACTTTTTTAGAGGATAACAAGTGGATAATCCAAAAAAAAACTTATTTATTGCATACTAGACGTAAAACGAAAAATGAATAGTAATAATAAAGGCTTGCCTCTACTATATTCCAACCAAGAAACCTTGAAAAAATCGAGTTAATTGACCGAAAACTAAATTTTAATTGCACGGAACGTTGTCACGCCGAAAACTCAATACAAAATGGCGTCAGTCATGGAGTTAGCAGCGCAATTTGACTTAAATTTATTTGGCTGTTTTACGCATCACACTTTTTTGCCGATTTTACGTTGAGAATGTGGGTAGCTGCTTTTACAGACTGTGCGGCTTAACTTTCTCTTACAGACTGCATCAAAATGTCATTTTTGGTCAAAAGTGGAGTTAGCAGGTTTACACTCTTAGCCGACGAAATGTTTTTCGTGTTACTTAATTTAGGAAATTAAGAAAATATTCACTCATACACAATACTATATAATTACTAATACTAATATGAATCCACTAAAAATATAGTTACAATCCTTCCACAACTAATAAGACTGTAATACCCCAACTAAATTATAAAAAGTAAGTACGCTAACTGAAGAAAAAAACAATCGAAGCAAAAAAATAACAGTCAAATCTCTTTGAACGAATTTTTTCCACTGAAAAGAGGTTGCTATTCAAAGGGCCCTATTATAAGGCTACAGGGAAATCTTTATGCATTCACGGATTTTTTCATGTATGCTCAATAACCGATTGTATTGGACCAGTGACTGTGCCTTTCAATTATGGTAAGCGTCCACAAGTCCGCATCGTACGTATCGGACGCATCGCATCAAACGGATTTCTGTGTCGGCAGCGATCGGATTGCCGATGCCACCTTCATCGCTTCCACTGATCGGCATTCCGTATGACGTCTTCGGTACGCATCGCATTAAGGCATTGCCGATGAGCCGTCCGTACGATGCGGATCAGTGGACGTAGTTGTATGAGTTTTCATACAAGGCAAACTAAAATCCGTTACGTACGATACATCCGATACGTGCGATGCCGACCTGTGGACGCACACCTTTATGTGAAGGCATAGTTTTGTTCAATATAATTGCGAGGAGCTCGTGGCTAAATAATAAAAGTGGTAAATACGAAAAGATTGATATTGCCTGGGTCGACGCGACGGCGTGTTGTATTCCACGCGCGCCTCAAAGAGCGTCAGCATGATGACGGGGCCCCCTATAGAGGGCCAAAACCTGCCGGGGTCGTGGGACTAACGAATTACCGTGACCCCGGAACGTAAAGGGCTATTGAAGGAACACCGTGGATTTAAGTCAGTACAAGTCTGACAGTCCCTGCTGTCGCGCCTTGGGTGGGAGGACTCATTTGATGTTTTTTTTTTATTGCTATGCTATTCTTTATACATATATACGTATCTCTTCTTTCTTGTAGTTAGTCCTTCTTGCTATGTAGTTAGTTTATAGTTCTTGCTCATGTTATATTCCTCAGTGTCCTTTTTGTGTGAATCTCAAATGTGAAATTCTTTTTTATATTTCGACTGTTTAAACTAGGTACTCAATAATTTTCAATACTTCTCGCCTACACCTACGATCTACAATCATCATCATCACCTTTTTGTGCCAATATGTTTTACCGGTGATTTTCTGAATATATTCCAACCATCTGGCTCAAAGTCTACCAACACTTTTTAATGGACTTCAAGACGTAGGTTATACGGGATGAATTTTCTGACTAACAGCCCTTTCACACGGCTGTCCAGTTTTTTGCAGGATTCCGTTTTCTGCAGGATCCCGTTTGATCGCACAAGAGATTATATGCTAGTGTTCACACGAGCAAACCGCATGCAGGATCCTGCAAAATGCTGATCCCGTTGATTTGTGCAGTTCGGTTTTGTCACCGGAAACTGGATTCGTCGTCCAGTAAAAAGCGGGATCCCGTTTAATGACACTTACATTTGTATAGCAATGCTCACACGGTTTCCTGCGTGCGGTTTTTTGCTGGACACTGTTTTTTACGGGATAGTGAAATGGTGGCAGCCCCCGCGTCGCGCTTCTCTCTCTACTCTTATCGTTCATTAGATTTACAAAAATACCTAAATTCGACCGTTGTATCACGATAGGATGGACCCAGAATCTTCTATTTTGCTGCCGACGACGTCGATAATACCAATAGAATACTAGCAAAGTATTAGCATTTCGCCTGATTATAGCCGCGTAGGAATGGTCAAAAACAGGATGCAACCTTATTCGCACGGCAGTCTGGATCCTGCAAAAACGGGCGCTGTGTTCACACGGTAGTTCAGTTTTACAGGATCCAGTAAAAAGCCGGTCCTGCAAAACTGGACTGCTGTGTGAAAGGGCTGTAAGAATGAATGTCACAATGTCTATATCCAAAACTATGTTAACTATAATCGCATTATTAGGTTTTTGAACAATCAAATGAATTGATGAATTGAATTTGATCCTTATTAGTTACTTACTAACTTATGTTCGATTCGATTCCTGGCCATCTGATACACCCAACTGTAAAATTCACCAAGCTATTTTTTTTTTAAACGTTGCACCAATCTAGGATTTTTTCCTGTATCGTGGGTGCGTTTACAAACATAGAAACTCACAACACAAATACTCACAACACAAACAACTATTATTATGTTCGAATGTTATTTATTATATTGTTATGTTCGAAGTCTATGTATTTTTTATGCGTTTTTCCATTCAAGCTAGACAGATACTGCTCTCTAACTCTCTAACTCTACGATCCCTTGGCTTTATCTAATTTCACACATGTATCTAGATATACCTACACATCGGCTATGACCTGAATATCTTGTTTGAGGGGTTAGGTAACCACTTATAGGACAACTCGACTATGATTGCATTAGCGATACACTCAAAGCTAATGCATCTCCAGTTTATAAAGACTAGAGAGAGAGATCTAAGTAAAGTTAGGGGTGGGACACGGGTACTCTTTTGACCATTTAACGGTTTGAGTTCACTTTTTATTAAATCTTTATAGCCGATCAAATGGAATTTCCCGTGATTTTCGCGATAGCAATCTTTAAAGCTATTGTCAAACAGACAGGCGAAGCGATTACGATCCGTAGCGTTTGTATTTGTAATGTATGGAATTGTTTGAATCTAGTCGCATAGAAAAGCGAAAGCGATCCGATAGTCTATGTGACTGGCTTCAAACAATTGCATACATTACAACAAAAACTCCTCGCTTCGCGTTCGCTACGCCTGTCTGTTTGACAATAGCTGAAACGCTATAATCAACGGCATTGTAAATCAGTATATTCTCTTTAAGGAAGCATTTTTTAAAATATTATCAGTATGTCTCTATTAGCGAGTAATAAATAAAATGGCGGTTGAAAATCACTTTAAAAACATACTATAATTTATATTCATAAGTCGACCCTAAATCATTCATCGTCAGCCTATAAATGTACGCACTTCTGGAACACTTATTAAATCAATCCATTAAAAGCTTCTCATTACAACATTTTAAAATATGTGAACAAAATTGCATCAGAAGCGGTAATTTTAAAAACTGGGATTTATTTAACGAACCAACCCGGAGCAGAATCAGAAAGCGATGATTTTTAATTGATAGGTTCAGATTGCACCGTTTTTTATTATTAAAAAGATACTGGGTCGAAAGCGCATTGTGTCAAAATCTACTGAGGCGTTACTCGACCCGAAAATTTTTGTCAACAAAGTCATCGTTATACTATTTTTTCTAAAAAGACAGTTTCAGTTCTAGGACATCTTATTTTAAGTTTGCCCCGCACTAGGAAATTCTACTGAGTCGTGAGTGCATTTACAAAAATATAAACACACATTATACACAAACACCCAAACGTAGAACAACTACCTTGTAGGTCATACAAATATTTGTTGCTAAATCATTTTTTCGTTAGGTTGTTAGTATTTCGGGAGGGTCGCGGGATTATTTCCTCACCGTGACCCCAGAACATAACAGGCTACTGAAGGACACCGTGGATTTTAGTCAGTAGAAGTCTGACAGTCCCTCCCGCCCTGCTCGGGGTTCGACATAAATGAAGATTTCAACACGCTAAAAAAATAATAATTTAGAAATAAAAACATTAGACAGAAAAGTTGCCAAATACATTACCATTTTTTGTCTACTAAACCCACATGTTGTGACTTATTTCTCGATTAAGGCGTCAGTTCCATAGAGAAATTGTAATAATATCATCTTATGAGTCCTTCACATTCGGGCAAAAGTGTGCAAGTGCGAGCAAGTTTGTATCGAGTTAAGGTCTTCGCATATTATAACAACTCCACGCCAACGCGGCAGCAACTCTACTCACACTCTCGATGAGTAGTCAACTAGTTGATCCACCCAATGGTCACTAGTGGACAACGCGGTGTCAAGGAGTGGCCAACGCGGTGCCAACGAGTGGGTTATTCAACAGACAACTCGTCTAACCTCAGTTTTCGGTTAAATTTTGTCCAAAGAAGTCGTGTTGCTTATGAAATGGCTGGCAAATGGTTGCCCGTCACGCGTCAGTCGCAAACGCATAGTCGTTACGTGGACAACGTGTGGTCGTTGCGTGGACGACGTATGGTCATTGCGTGACAAACGTGTCGGGGTTGACCCCTAGTGTACGATGCGTAGGCCACTCGTTGTACACTACTTTATAATCATTTTTTGAAATTGAACCTTGAACATATGATACAGGGCTTAAATTTCAATGTCTAGCATAGAGTCGAGTCGCCGGTGAGTTGTTATAATGTGCGAAGACCTTTAAAGAGACTATAGACTTTACCGACTCAAAGTGTTTCTTCAATAGTTACCTTTCAAGTTCACGGTGCGAAATGATGTCTCTTAACCCCCTTATTAATAAAACGATGCCTAGGTGGACCGACGACATCGTTAGGGTCGCGGGCAACCGATGGATGCAAGTGGCGAATTGTCGTTCAACGTAGCGGTCTAAGGGGGAGGCCTATGTTCAGCAGTAGACGTGTTCCGGTTGATCATGATGAATGATGATGATAATAAAACGAGAAGTAAAGTTACGCCAACGTTAATGCCTCAAAATTGATGGTTAATCCCAAAGAGATTTAAAAGAACCTATAGAGCGGGCATTAGGAAAATTGTCATACAAAATTGTTGATGCCGTGCGTCAGTAGCACTATCTAAGCGTTGCATAGCAACGCGACTACTAGACTGAGGTACTTTTTACCTATTGGTAAATGGATCACAAATTTCTTCGTCATGTCCCGTCCACTGCTCGTATATAGTTTAATGTCTTTGGTTAATCCGAAGATTATCCTGGTTGTAACTTTAGTCCACGTTTATTAATAGGGGGTAACATAAATGAATACCTATCATTAACTGGCACACGGTAAAATTAGTAACTATAAAATTAACCATGACATTGGCCTTTCAAAATGTTACACGCAACCTACTATATCGAAAAATAAAGTCCATCATTAATTAATAGAAACTTATTAATATTTAGAACTTAACAACTTTGCCTTTATATTTCAGGTTCGTGCCTAAGCTACGGACATTCGTGCTGGGGAGGTAAGTTCAATCACCTTTTGTATTTATTACTTTAGTACTGTATAACATCATGTACAGTCGACAAAGTGGAATCATGACCCATTTTGACAATAAATCGTTTGTATCTGTCAAATTGACAAAGATCAAAGTCGTTACCATGGATATGTATGTTTACGCGAATATGGACCTAATTGTATTTGAATGTCTGTGGCAAAATAAGCTTATGGTAGGTCATAATTCCACTTGGTCGATTGTACATGTCAAGCTATAAGTAAAAAACCAGTTTACCGAGTTTACCATATTCTCGATTTGTATAATCTTTCTGCGCATTCAACTGACAGCGTATAAGAACTAAACTCAGGAGTCACCCGAGCTGAAAAGCAGCACATTACTCAGCACACAGCACACGTCTCAGCTTTGGTGGAGTCTCGGCCTTAAACAAACTCCCAACACCCCAGCGTTTGGCCCTATAGGTATCCCGTTCAAGGCTACCAAGCCCGGGCCTCGTCAAAATTTAGTATTTACCATGACGATTTTGCCATTTCAAACTTTTTAGAATTCGGCGATTATCTTCACAAATCTTTCACACAGATAAAACAGCAATTCGTGGCTCAATCGAATCGAGTACAATCGGCGCCGTCGTTTTTATAACTCTAACCGGCCAACTACTATCATGAATATTGGTTCGACTTTAATCCGGCGGATTATGGCACGTAATATCACCGGTCACTCCCATGATATTATGGGATTATTATCATTTATTGGCACTTGTGGTGTCTGAAAGGATATCTTTGGATCTGCATTGGGTTTTGAATATGGATTTTTTGGGGAAGCGTAGGTGTCTTATTCTATTGTTATTATAAATGTCAAAGTTTATTTGGATGGATAGATGTTTGTTACTCTTTCCCGCAAAAACCACTGAACGGATTTGGATGAAACTTGGTACTTAGATAGTTTATAACCTGATAAACACATAGGTTAGTTTTTATCCCGATTTTACGTTCCCATGGGATAATATTGGAGTTGTAGCGGGTAAAACTGTTGACAATAGTTAGTAGAATATTTTAATCATTGTCGATGTTCCATAGAAGTTATATGGTAGTTGAGATATTTCGGTTAGTATAAGTACAAAGTTTCTTATGAATAAAGACTATGAATAACCATATTTTTACGTCTTTCAGACAAATATTTTAGCGTTGACTGTCCACAAAGTAGGAAACATTTAAAAAAATGTAGGCATACGAAAAAATTAAAAGGGTAGGTACCCTAGTCATAGCAACATTAATTCTTATTTGAAGATAAACTTCGAGTTGAATAATCCCCTCTCACAGAGAAGAGGCCTGTGTCCCAGCAGTGGGAACATTAATAGGCTGGTGATGAAATAAGATGTATATCTGTAATATACAAGGAACTTTGATGATATTATGATAGTTGCATTTTGTATCCCTTCACTGTGGTAAAACAATATTTTAGAGAATAACCATAAACATATTCCTACTTCAAGAAAGGTCTACTTTGGGTATTGGGTTCGTCCTGCCATTTGAAAGGTCAATGGCATATCTCAAAGAAAAGCGTATAGTAATAAGCGATATTATGTAGAGTCCACGCAACAACTGAAGTCCTTTCTGACGCGGTAGTGTCTATGTTATTACATCGAAAAGCGTTAAAAAGCAATAGTTTTTCAGATTTTTGTTTTTAACATTCCTGACTTTCCATGTCTATTGTGAAGACCACAGAACAACAATAACATTAGATAGATACCTAGATAATAGTACATTATGGTACAAGTGTGTAATGTTGATGATTACCGCTGAGGCGTCATTGAGACCCGAGCCGTCAGGTGAGGGTCTTAAGAGAGCCGAGGACGGTAATCATCAATACACACGTGTATTTGATACGAAGTACGTATCTATCGTATCTATTTGAATACGAAGTTGCATGAAACTAGCAAGCAATAGGTAGGTACATTAATTTATTTGTACTATTGAACACGATCTTTTTTGTTTCGAAACTTTTTAAAAAACAAAGCAACTCAACCAATTAAAAAATAAAAAACCTACAACTCACTTGTGAATAATAGTAAAGAAAAAGTTACAGTCTGATTACAAGTGTCATTATGTGCCTTATTGCGGTGAAATTAGAACCATTTTATGAGCAAGTGTGTTGAAAAATATTGTTACTTTATTGTACTCCATAATTATTAGTAGGTACACAGCTATTTTAGAATATTGCTTATTCTATAGACAACGGCGGCCTTATTCCTTATAATCTCCGTCATGTTAAAACTGTAATACAAGTCACCTGTCGACAATTTAATCCGACATCAGACCGTAATAAGCATAATCAGAACGGTAATTGTATAGGTAAGGGTTCGTTCAGGCGAGGCTACTGAACACCACTGCTCTCAAAAGAGTGAAGGATTTTATTAGTCTATCAACCAAACAGCTCCCTCCTGTTGTTGTAAGTATTTTTTTTTTCAATTTGATCATTACTGGAACTATTGCATTTTCAAAAAACATATTAAGCCATAGTCCAAGTTATACGCAATCTATAACTTTTAAAATAGCTACTGTACTTGATTATCTCAATTCGTAGATCTCTATGAATAGCAGGCAGAAAACTCCACTCTTTTAAAACACTATTATTACACATTGGATAATTAATTCATGTTTCCCAGTTGTGGGAACACTAATTTATGATTAATCTTTTAGTCTGGAAAAAGAAAAAGTATAATTAAATTAATTTTATCAATAAAATTGTAGTACAGTTTCGGGTATTCAAGATTTTTTTATAAGTTTCAAACTATTCGCCTAAACTAGCATTAAAAAATATTCAGTTTATCAATAACCTAATAAAATACTCTACCATACTACTATAATACTAAATATAAAAAGATCTAAATATAAAGATCTAAATGCACAGTATGTGTCGCGCAGTCTGGACACAGCTTTATGTGTAGGGGTTAGTTTTTAGGGAGAAACATGTGTTAGATAAGGGATGAATATTAATATTATGACTTACTTACAAAGAAAGTAATCGAATGTTTACCGATAGAATTTAAATAAAAACAGAATTCGATTTCTATTCTGGAGTTAAATATTTAACTTGTAAGCAGTTGTATAATATTGGAACTGTATTATAGTACTGTAATTAAAATAAACTATAGGAATATAAAATACTTAATTAAAATAAAACTAAACTAAACACAGCATCGAAAAATTCATCCTCAACGCTGTCAGCTGGTAATGTGCCCAAAAGATTTGCGGCTTTGCCTCTTTGTATGGCAATACTTAGCCTCTGGGTCATGGTAAAAGCCCGCTCTTGAATTTTGCTGAAATAATAGATATAATAAATAAATAATGTTATACATATACCTACACTGAAAACTATTGCAATCGCCATGATCATATTTTTTTTAGCGTAGTATAATCATCAAATGAGTCCTCCCACCCAGGGCAGGGCGGAAGGGACTGTCAGACTCGTACTGACAATAATCCACGGTGGCCCCGAAACGCAAAGTTTTAAGTTAAACTTTAAGTTCCGGGGTCACGGTAATATGTTAGTCCCGCGACCCGGCAGGCATTGGCCCTCTATATAGTATACTAACTTACAACTTGTAAAGTTAGTACACAGGTACCCCCTACTCACCCAGAACTTCTATTGAAATTAACGATGTGTCAAAATCACGGTGCCTAAACATGTTAACAGTTTATCTCTCTCACTCGTTAGTAAACTGAAAAGGACGGAACATGACTTGGGTAACAAAACTTTCAAGAATGGACAGGATATTGAAGGATTGAAAGGAACATGTCATGTCCGTTCAAACACGTTGAAATCAGTTTGGAATTAGAAAGCATAGTTTCTACAGAGTCGAATTTTCAAAAGGCCCTATATGGCCCTGGAACTTTGTGAAGGAACCAGGGTTGATTTTTAATCAGTATGGGTCTATACTTCCTTCCGTTTCGCTCAAGGCGGGATTCCCAAAAAGAAAATAGAAGGCTCTACGCCTTTATTTCTTTTACTAACATTCTGAGTACCATTTTAGTTTTCAAACTACTTAATTAGAACCTGATTGCCTACCTACTTAGAATTCGCGAACTTGTCAATTACCCAATCACGGTAGACAGGTTATTAACACGTTATGTTACTTACGCGTTCTATAAATTTTAAGCTTCTACTCGTAATTGCAAGCCAACCAGCCTTAAATCTGCATTTTTTTCACATCGGGGCAAAACTTGACAGTGTAATCCATCAGCCTTATAAAATAAATTTTCTTCCTTGTCTATTTATGGCATATGATTTAGGCGGCCCCGTAAGCTTAGCCCTGGGGCACATACCCTGCTTGCCCCCACCTGAATCCGGCCCTTTAACCCAACTATCTAAAATATACTGATAAGCATTTTTTTTACTCTTTCAGCGCACGGCAAGAGATCCGGCAAACTCCCAGCGTCAGCACCTGACTGGTACCTCACCAGACTTCTCCGACGTATGGCAGCCAATGCAGAACTGGTAAGGACCTCTTTTCATGTAAATGAAAGGCGATCTAGCCCAAAATCTATAAAATGTTATGACGAAGACACACTAACAAAAAATACCATTGATTTTCGATGATGGCTTTGACATGTCCATTGTCGCGATAATTATTACATTTTCCGTTAGTGTGGCCCCGGCATTGAAAAATCAAAAAAAAATTAGGGCTATTTCAAACACAAACCTAAAATATTTTACTCAAAAATGCATGTAATGTGGTCATTATTTTGACAACCTTGTTTGAGCAAAGTCGACTTTGCGGGTCTGTTTCAAGGAGCGGCCAGCAATGTTTTTGCTGGCCGCTCTAACAGGTCGGCAAAACATTGCCGGCCGCTATTCTGACGTTTCAACGTTTTAAAAAAACAAATGCAAAAAGATTTTATTTAAAACACAGCTGTTTGTATTTAAAGAGATAGGCACAAAAAGATTGCATTCCATATTAAAAAAAAATCAAAGAAGGAACAAAAGCGCGGTTCAGCGAATTTTTTATTTTTATTTAGTGACTTTTTTGCTTTATGTAAATGAAGTAATAAATGAAATGCAGTCAAACATCGCATTAAAATTATCGCAAACTAATTAATAAGTAATATGAGACCGGGAAAGTCGGTGTTGAATTTTAGTAACTGTATTTTTCATAATTGTTATTTTAATTAAATTTCTAGTTAATTAATATATATTTTATTTAAATCACTTGCTGGTTTTATGTAGGTTAGGTACTTGCATTTTTGAGTAAAGCACTATACAAGCCTTGGCCCACTATGTCTGCTTCGCTGGTCACGCTATGATTGCCTCCAGCTAGCTTAGCTACGCTCTAGGCCTTCCAGCTTAGCCATCATGCAGCCCTTGCTGTCCTCGCTGTAAAGGCCTACGGCCTCGGCCTTTATCTCAGCTCGTCCATCAAGTGCTGCACGCTGACCGCGCTGTGTCGGCCTGGAGCTGCGCTACGCTGCGCTGTCGGCCATCATCAGTGCGACCAGCAAAGTAGCCATTATAGGCCGCGGCAGTAATGTACTATAAAGTGTCTGTAAAGACATATACAACGTGTAACGTTAATAGCGCAAAACCTCTCGTGGGGTAACTCAGCCCATGTTACTGAACAATGTTTGTTCTAAAACTTAGGAAAAAAAAAAAGATTTTTATACAAAATGAGAAATTAATCGAGCCCATCAGTATGAAAAATCATTTTTTTAAATTATTTTTTTCCTTACGTTTTAGAACAAACATTGTTCAGTATCTAACATGGGCTGAGTTACCCCCCAAAATTTTTTGCGTTATTAACGTTACACGTTGTATACCTATTTTTAAAAAGGAACATTTTCACATAGCTCGAATATATACAGATCTTTTCTAGGTTTTTGAAACAAAAAAAAACAGTTGTAATTTTCTTTAATTTGTAACAGCGCCATCTATCTCTAAATTCCAGAATCACGCCAACCAACTGACTACAAAAAACGACGACATTGAAGCCATCTACCAGATGAACATGCAAGACGACTCGCCCGCGACCAACAAACTGATGTGAGTATTATTTGGGTAATGAACATAGATGACACTACTAGTATATTTTTTAACAAGTTTTGACGGCACAATTAGCACAGTGACTGAGGGTTAGGGCTGCTGCTTTCCCCAGCCATTTGCAGGTTCAGGTACAGGCATATGCCTTGAGTTGCATTTTAAAATAAGTTTTTACCAACAGTATTAAATTATATTATTGGGTCTTAGATAGCAAACTCCAGGTTTAGCACTATAATCTTTACATATAATAAAATCGTAGAGATGTCATTCCTGTACATTGAATATTTTTTTCTTTTTGTATTTTTTTCGAGTTAGGGGATCGATTCTGATGCCAGATCAACTTTTATTTTTTTTCGAAATTTTTTATGTTTTTTTGATTTGGTCTATCTCCGAAACTACTGTAAAGTTGTCGATCAAATTTTCCTCAAATATTCCTAATAATATGCTTCTGTTAATATGCTATGTATTATTACGCTATTTTTCCTGGGAGATAAGCAATTTGGAATTTTCTTGTTTTTAGATGTTTGTTGATAGTTGGAAGCTAAACCACTGGATATTATTTAGTCAAGTTTTCCTCAAATATTCCTTAAACTGCTCTTCAATTAATAGGATATGTATAATTACGCTATTCCCCTTGGGGGATTAGCAATTTTATAATATGTTGATTTTCAGTCATTGTTGACATTTGTACAAGAACCGCTATTTGAAAATTACTGTCAGCGTACTAGCCAGTCCGGTCGGTAACCTGCTTGACTTTCGTGCAAGGGGTCTCTGGATCAAGTCTTGCAGTTTTTTTTTTCTCTTTTTGAGTTTTTTTTTATTTGTCCTGAGAGTTTTAAATAATTTAAAAAAAAATGTGCATACTTTTGTTTCAATATTATTCGCGATTTTAAATAATTACTATTTTTTTCAATACTTCTCTAGGATATAAATCTATACCGATTTAAATTGTAGGTTGTAAGTTTGATATGTTTTTTAATTGTAATTGTTTCGAGGTGTGGAATTTTAAAGATTAGAAAAAAATCAGGGTTTCTATATTTTGTGTTTATTTATGTTTTGAATTGGTGCTCAAACCAGTGCATAGATTCTGTTTTAAAACGACGACAAGTTGTACTCATCGAGTCAGATAATTAGTAATTTTTTAGGTATTACGCGGTATGCTAAAGGGAGAAGAGCAATGCTATCGTACGTTCAATTTGCAGCGATATTGTAAATCGACCCAAAAATGATAATAAACACGGTTCTTTGAAATTAATGTCGCTCAAATAAGGACGTTTCCTATGCAAACTATGTACTTACCTAGATATAACATTATTGATCGAAATTAATAATAAAAATGCAAGCATGTTTGTTTTTTACCTTTTCACGCATTACTATCTACTGAATCGATCGTCCCAAAATTTAGCATAGGTATAGGTTGTCAGGAGTATAGACGCGGATATAAGGTATCTTACATCCCGAATAACAGAAGAGAGCTGTTTCCGAGAAAACAATTACGTTCATATTCCAGATGGCGCCACACGATCCGTATTGTTTCTCAAATTCTAAAATAACGCAAGCGAAGCCGCGGGCAAACACTAGTAATTTAATAAAAGATATCCCTGCGCAGTAGGTAACCCCTATTTTTTTAGCGTGGTAAAATCATCAAATAAGTCCACCCCACACAGGTTAGGACAGGAAAGACTGTCTCAGACTTGTACTGACTAAAATCTACGATATCCTTCAATAGCACTTTACGTTCCGGGGCCACGGTAGATGTTTAGACCCGCGACTCCGGCAGCCTTTGGGTCTGTAAGGCCCTGTCTCCCCATCTAGTCCGGTCAATTTAGACAAAAAAATGTGAGTGAAATTACATAAAGTCCCAGCAAGCTGAATTTTTGTGAAGTTGTTCAAAACATAATTATAAACAATTTCTAGAAGTTCCCCATCATTCCCCTGTAAGGAAAAAAAAATATTCAAGGTCAAAGGTAAAAAAAATGAGTTTTTCGCGATTTTCAGCAAAACGGTAAGTTTTATCATACAAGTACCTCAGACAAAAATTGTAGATCATAAAATTATCTATAAAAATGTGTTAATACTTTTTTTCTTACGAGCCACCGTTTCAGAGATATAACGATTCAAAAAGTTATAAAAGTTGTTATCGTCATATGCATCTAATGAGGTAGTGTACTTAGCGCGTTTTTTTTAACGTGGTTTCCCCAGTAGGCCTACTCCACGGGTCAGTTGTGATCCTGTTTATTGTAAAACTATTGCAAAATGACGGAAATGTTCAAAGATTAGGAAAGATAAAAGCGATGTAAATGAAAAAAAAGTGTTGAAGTTTATTCGTCTCATTCGTAAGTTTCAAATTCTTGTTCTTCTTCTCGATCTTCTTCTCCTGCTTCTTCATCATCTTCATTTTGGATGCAAGTAAATTGAACACAGGGACAGGCACGCTTTTATCTTTCCCAATCTTTGAAAATTTCCGTTATTTTGCAATAGTTTTACAATAAACAGGATCACAACTGACCCGTGGAGTAGGCCTACTGGGGAAACCACGTTAAAAAAAACGCGCTAAGTACACTACCTAATATATTCCATAACTATCACACAACGCCATCTAGTCCCAAGCGAAGCAGAGCTTGTGTTATGGGTACTAGACAACTGATAAACATACTTATATATTACTAAATACATACATATTATAGATAAATTACACCCAGACACAGAACAAATGATCATGCTCATCACACAAACATTTGTCCTGGGTGGGAATCGAAGCCACGACCCCCGGCATAGCAGTCAAGGTCACTAACCACTAGACCAACAGGCCAGAAATGAGGTCCACTGACTTTTAAATCGCCAATTTTAGCTTATTAAAAATCAGGCTTTGTTTTGTTTAGCTCGTTGAAATCATCAAATGAGTCCTCCCGCCGTGGATGGACCGGAAGGGACGTCAGATTCTTACTGACTAAAATCCACAATGTTTCTTCAGTAGGCCTTTGCGTTCTAGGGTTATGGTTACCGTTTAGACAGTCACGAGATCCCAGTTTACTATCAATCTAACTTACTACTAAAAGACTACTACTCTACTCAGAAATTACTACATAATAGTTACTATACGAATAACGTATAGTAATTAATAGGTTGTCATTTCTGACGGTCCAAGTTATTGCAGCTAGAATTTCCAATACTTACTATTTAATTCTCGACCCAAACACAGCCCTCGATCTGTAACCAGTAAATATAGGTATCGACACGAACCACCGTGTCTTTGAACTTAGGGTCTTCAAGTCAAGAAAGAATAGGTTTTTTCTAGGCAAGCGTGCTTAGCCGTCGTCCACATCATCGCCTACAATCAGGGCCTGTAGCCAAACGGCAAGCGACATTCGCTAACGTTCAGCAGTCGCTAATATATTTATATTTTCAACTTTATACTCCATCACATAAAGTTAAAAATCTAGTAAAGACTGCTGAGCGATAACGAACGAAACAAACGAAAACGATCTTTGATAGATTTTCAACTTTAAGCAATGGAGTATAAAGTTGAAAATGTATTAGCGACTGCTGAACGTTAGCGAATGTCGCTTGCCATTTGGCTATAGGGCTTGGCAAGATAGTAGACAAACGCGAACCTATCGTTAAGTAAAAAAGTTAGTTGAATTTACAACAGTAACTAATTTATATTTTCCCTTTCCGGTTTATTCCAGGGTTGACAACGAAGAAGGTCCCGTAGAACTGCCACTCAGCAGGAACATGGAAGCTAAACCAATGCTAGATGATGACCTGTTATCTAAAATGAAGATCTGGCAAATCATGGTGTGTATTTTTTTTTTCTAGCCTACTCTGTCCCACTCCTGAGCAAAGACATCCCCCCATTCCTACCACTTCTCTCGATGGTGTGCCTCCTCACGCCAAAAAAATAATAATCAGCCTATTGCCGTCAAATGCTGAACGTACGCCTCCCCCAAAGAGCGCCAACCAAGTCCTGGGCAGTCCACCCATCCACTGCCAGCCACATTCTTCATCAATCATCGACCTATCTTGTCGCAGTGCGTCCTACACTGCGTTTGCCCATTCGCGGTCTCCACTCAAGCACTTGTCTGCTCCATCTACCATCCGTCCGTCTACAGACGTGGCGGGCCCACTTCCACTTCAGCATGCTTATATTCTATGAACCAAAGTAATGTCGATTACTTTGGTTCTGTGGCGTATGACTTCGTTCCGAATTATATCCGCCAGAGTAACTCCGAGCAATGCTGTCTCCATTGCACGCTGAGCCACCTTAAATTTGTGGACCAGGGGGGGTATAACAACGTCTTCAAAACAGGCTTGTTCCAGTGAGTGAACGAGATTTTGGCGCTAGACGACTTGTATAGCTCTGTCACTTTCACTCGCCGGACTAAGCTTGGTTCTATGACGTTATATTATAGGCCACGGAAAATGAAAAAAGTGCCTCTACCGAACGAGGACCTTTTTTTTCATCAATTTATCATCAAAGTTCCAGTTTACCTTATAAAAACATGAAAAATCATGCTCAAAACAGTATTGATTAGTTTTAAATCCAATGGAAGGTTATGTAATATATCTTTTATATGATTATAAATAACAATTGTCTTTTTAACATATTTCTTTGTTTTCGTTTCAGAGAGAATCGCCCGAAGAGAAGTAAATAAATAAAAAACAATTATACCAAAGATTGACTGACGTTATTAATTTCAAAATTTATTTTTACTATTGTTGTAATTAAATATAATTATGTTCATTCAATATAATTACTTTTAATTTAATACTCTAATTTTAATTATTGTATTTAAAAACGTCAATTGTAAGGTTGGGTTGCAATTGGCAAATAGTTGTATAGAATAGACTTTAAGATAAAATGTGCCATTTATAAAAATATAAGGTGTTTTTATGTATCTTTGAAATCAACACTACATACATACCTACAAGAACAAATTCATTTATCATTGTTTGAATGTTTAAGTAACTAAACGTCATGTATTGAAGCAAATTGAAAAAGGATTCAAATTGTACCTATATTTATTTATTTATTCCACTGAGAAATAATGCAACTGGAGATTATTAATATAACCCATTTATAATTTAATTTGATAAAGTAAAGCAAAGTGGTTCTTACATAATTCACTACATGACTATCAACTATTTAGTGATACTGAAAATCAACTGTTTTTCTATTGTTATAGAAAAATAATTAGTTACAGACCCAAACCAATTTAATATTACAAAATCTGCAAATAGTTAGAAAAAAACAGTTAATGTTACCAAATTGTTGACCTTATTTCACGCAAAGCTATGTCATTTATGTATGTTATTAACAGTACCATAAAATAATATCTAAGAATGAACATACTGATAGACACAGAGCATGGACTTAGTCTTCCCTTGCCAAATATCAAACGAAATTGTCATGCTCATGGTAAACACAGTAGTAGAAGGCTATATAATATATGTCTTAACAGGAAAGAGATAGATGTATGATCGGGATACATGATGAGTATGGCAATTTTAGGCAGACAATGCTCGATCCATGCACTATGTCTATGGAATGACTTAAAACTTCATCTACATATACGTATTGTTTCGCCATTTTATGAGTATAATTTTGTTATAAAGTCTTGCAGATATACGAAAAAAGGCGATTGAATAATATCTATGTTGTATGTATACCCAGTTATTTGTATATTATGGTAGAGACGCAAATGTTCATAATTGTTGGTGTTATTATATAAAATGAAACTGTAAAATATAAGGCAGATTCATCTTGGATTGGTTGGTTATTTTATTTTAAAATCCTTATAGAGGAGCTAAATAAAACTAATGGCCATCAATGGTCCACATTGGCCCCTGAACCACCTGGACTGCAAGATTTGGAAATCAATTAGAAGGCATTCCCCAACCGTGGGATTTAAGTGACTTACAATAAAATACCTACAAAAAAAAGACTTAGGATTACAGATATGGGTCTGTACATCATCATCATCATCATCATCATCATCAGCCGGAGGACGTCCACTGCTGAACATAGGCCTCCCCCTTAGACCGCCACACCGAAAACGACAATTCGCCACTTGCATCCATCGGCTGCCCGCGACCCTCACGATGTCGTCGGTCCACCTAGTAGGAGGCCTGCCTACGCTGCGTTTTCCGGTCCGTGGTCGCCACTCGAGAACTTTTCTTCCCCATCGGTTGTCAGTTCTACGAGTGATGTGGCCTGCCCATTGCCACTTCAACTTGCAAATTTTATGAGCTACTAGTATGTCGGTGACTCTGGTTCTTCGCCGAATATCCATGTTCCGGATTTTATCCCGCAAAGAAACTCCGAGCATAGCTCTTTCCATTGCTCGTTAGTCTTAGTCTCTTTAAGAGGCCAGCAGTCAAGGACCACGTTTCGGAGCCATATATCATCACTGGCAACACACACTGGTCAAACATCCTTGTCTTGAGACACTGTGGGATTCTCGATGAGAAGATATCACGTAGCTTCCCAAACGCTGCCCATCCGAGTTGGATTCTTCGGGCGACCTCTTTCTGTACACAGTGGTCGAAATAGAACACCGTGGCCCTGGAAAGCAAAATACAACAGAGTCAACACGATGAATTAAAAAATTTGTAACTAATACAAAGACAATCCTTTCCACTCCACCAAGGGCTGGACTGATTTGATGATTCATCATAGAGATATGGATCAACTAAAAAGAAAAAAAAGTATTGTGTCGTTTTATGAAACCACGGTAAAAGTGAATCTTTGTCACAGCTGATACGAACTATAGGTGCCGCTTGATCTCGCGACATGAAACGCACAGACAAAAAAAAGTTTCACTTTAAAAATGTTGTTATCTAATTATGTAGACCGAGACCAAGTTATAATACACACTTCACAGAGTAATTACAATCCATTCAAAAAGATCGTTACGACAATAGCTATACGAACTTTTATGTTTGTAACACAAAATGTAAGTTTGCGCTAAAAGCATAGTTAGGACAGTCTCGAAGGGACGAAGGTACGGTTTAATTGTGCCTACTTTCACAATGTAGTATGGTACAAGTCATGAGATTTGAGGGATGAAAAACATTGATTTTAACGGGCATAATTAAAAAATCGAATTATTCCCGTTGGATCCCACTTTTGGATCCCATTTTTTAGGTAGTCCCGATGAATCCCATTTTTAATTCCCGTTGAATCCCACTTTTTGACAACATGTGTACATGTCAGAAGAAAACTGTTACCGTTATGTTACTGATGTATTCTGAGTAAGAAATATTTAAATAAATACCACTTTGAACTTATGCTAGCCTAGTACTTTTGCTGATTCATATTATTCCAGCCACTTCTGGACAGTCCGGGAGCCGTCCGACCAAGAACAGGCCCGAGTCATGGCGCGACGTGTTTCACGCTTTCCTCAAGGAAACTGATGCGAGACTGGACCATAGGGCCATACGCCTAACACGACGCGGGCGAAACCGCAATTTATGATAGCAATTTTGTCGTTGAAAGTACTCGCATTCAGATTTTTTAAAGCATGTGGGATCCAACGGGAATTGTTTTTGGGATTCATCGGGAATAAAACGTTTTTCTTTTGTTATGGGATTCAACGGGAATTAAATTTAATTTTTTTGGGATCCAACGGGAAAAATATTCAAGTGGGATTCAAAAGTGGGATCCAGCGGGAATTATTCAAAAAATCGATCAATAAAAAAAGGCGTTGTATTAAGTAAGTATCGTTATTACCTTACTAAAGTCGCTAGTAATGCAGAGTTCATGAATCCATACAGCAATACACATTTATAAACATTATTAAGATATCTCCTTATATAATCTAGCAAAGATGATGTCGATCTAGCACAAATATCATAACGTATTATATAATGTATACAATCATGTAGTTTTTGAATAAACAGTATGATGATCCCGCCTTTAAACCAAATCTATGACAAGCGACTGCTTGACAATAACACAATGAATAATAGATAATAAAATAGCACTTCACGAGACTTCATGAAGTGCTATTATATTACCTTGTACTAAATAAGTCTTCCTAGTTTATGCTGTATCGGTTTAGACAAGAGGCCGCCTCCACCATAGTTGGAAAAGGCTTGGCAGATTTCCGCTCTCCGCTTCTATTTTAAACTATTTTTATACAAACAATGAACAGGTAGAAATGAACCTACTTGGAACAACCATAATAGCTAGTCATTACCTGCAAGTGCATAAATAATTTGTATCGCTGTGTATCATAAGGAGCTCATGTTTAAACAACAGCGGTCAGATTCACAGCCGCGCAATCGCTCTATGTAAAATACTACCAATTCACCAGCATCTCAGCGTTCATCGGCGCTGTGATTTTTCATCATGCTGTGAGAACTTTTGGAATCGTGCAGGACATAAGAATAATATTATCGCGTTACTAGACGTTTATCATCATCATCAGCCTATTAATGTTCCCACTGCTGGGACACAGGCCTCCTCTTTGTGAGAGGGAGTGGGCCATACTCAACCACGTGGACCCAGTGAGGATTGATGGATGTCACATTGTGTGTTTTGGTTCTAGGACTTGTTTTCTAGGACGATGTTTTCCTACACCATTTTGAGGGCAGTGGTTGTGAAATAAATTACACAAAGTAATGCGCCTGGCAGGGTTCGAACCCACGACGTACAAAGTCGTAAGTCGGGACCGATACTACTGCGCCACCAATGCTCTGTACCTTTTTAGCTGCCATTTGTACCTTTTTATTAGGTACCAACGGCAGCTTAATAGGTTAATAGCCACCTACACTAATGACAACTTCCAATCAATTCCTCATTTCCGAGTTCCGTGCGGATCTTTTACGTTTATGTATTTTTTTATGATTGAAGAGGCAATTTCAGGGGCGTAATGAGCTCTGAAAATTTTTGAAGAATCTGCAAATAAACACATGGTGGTTCTTTTTCCTTTGTTTTTTTTTTTTTTTTTAAATAGCCACACTAGGAATTTCTCTTGTGTCGTGGGTGCGTTGACAAACATGGAAACACACATACACACAAATATCACCCAGACTCAGAACAATTACTAATATTTCATAAATTTTTCGTTCACCTCACCCTTCACCACCTGCGCCACGCCGCCGCCGCGCAACAGACCATCACTCACACCTATATTCAAAGTCGTAATCTCGAGGTGCCTCGAAAGCCGATCCACTCACACCTCTTTCGAGGAGGCCTTGAGGAGAGCCTCGACGGACCCTCCAAATTGGTATTCAGAGTCGTCAGATTAAGGAAATGATGAGGTCCCTCGAGTAAGTGTGAGGTAGTGGTAATACGTCACGAATACGTCATTACATTTGGAGGAATTTCGTCATTTGTTTATTTTGAGAGCTGTCTGTGAGCGCGTTATCTGTGGTTTTCAACTTGAAGTGTCAACACGTGACAAATGAACGCAGAACTAATATGTGGCAGAACTTACACAAACAAACCGCAATAATTTATGAATCCACTTGAACAAAAAACCATGCCTTGGATAAAAAATATGGTGATACTTGTGAAGTGGATGGCTTGGCAACATGGTACGGTGAAATCTGATTTTCACATCAGCTCGCTCAGCAACATCAGGAAATTTGACAAAGCGTCTTATTTCCCAAGTTTTTTTTTATACACTCCCTTTTCTTGTTTGTCGTTCCGGTTGGATTTTTGCAACTCAATTTTGAGGCACTTCCCGATAAGCTAGCAGGCTGAAATTTTGCATACGCTCTGAGTTCTGATGACAATACATGAATAGCTAAGAAACGTCATAATAAATCCAATATCGTGGCCCACCCAAGATGGCGAACGGGCTGTTTGAAATCCACCCCCATGATATGGGTATCAAATGAAAGGTTTTGCTGTAAGGAATATGAAAAAAAATAGTCACATGTCTTAAACCCAACATGACGGACATACAAGATGGCGGATTGACTATTTGAAATGCACCCCCATGATATGGGTATTAAATTAAAGGGTTTGCTGTCAGGTACTTATACTAAAAAAATAGTCACATGACTTAAATCCAATATGGCGGACATCCAAGATGGCGGACAGGCTATTTGAAATGCACCCCCATGATATGGGTATCAAATGAAAGGTTTTGCTGTAAGGAATATGAAAAAAATAGTCACATGTCTTAAACCCAACATGGTGGACATACAAGATGGCGGATTGACTATTTGAAATGCACCCCCATGATATGGGTATTAAATTAAAGGGTTTGCTGTTAGGTACTTATACGAAAAAAATAGTCACATGACTTAAATCCAAGATGGCGGACAGGCTATTTGAAATGCACCCCCATGATATGGGTATCAAATGAAAGGGTTTGCTTTCAGGAATATGAAAAAATGGTCACGTGTCTTAAATCCAACATGGCGGACATCCAAGATGGTGGATTGGCTATTTGAAATGCACCCCCATGAGGTGGATATTAAACGAAAGGGTTTGCTGTCAGGAATATGAAGAAAAAAGATTAAAGTAATGAAATTATTAATAGATTAAAAAAAACAAAAAACCCACGTTTTTAAATTTCTTAAAAATAAGACAATAGCCCTACGGGACTGAAGAAAGGGCCCCACTCAAAACGTGGGCCCGTATCTTTGCAAGTTACACACACGATCTATACACGTCATGTAAATATAATTATCTTATAAAAAACCCTTTAATAATATACGCCCCCACGTTTTGATTGGCCCCTCAGCACCGTAGGTTTATTTTCTTATTTTTAAGAAATATAAAAACGTGGTATTTTAGATTTTTTAAATCAATTAATTTTATCATTAAACTCCAGTGGGATTTCTACATCTCGTAAATAGGGTCTAGACATGTAATCGTAAGGATTATCGTACACTTTCAATAAATTATTCAAAAGACATTATGGAAATCGGATTAAAAACGCGTGTTTTTAGTTGCAAATTCCTTGTTATCTGCCTCAAGGAAGCTGTAAGGTTGATGCCGACCTACCTCAAATTTGACAGATGGTTTCTCTCCTCACATCCTATCTATCCTCACCTCAACTGAGGGAACTATTGGAGGTGAGGAGAAAAATCGCAACTATCACCTATATTCAAAGTCGTAATCTCGAGGTGCCTCGAAAGCCGATCCACTCACACCTCTTTCGAGGAGGCCTTGAGGAGAGCCTCGACGGACCCTCCAAATTGGTATTCAAAGTCGTCAGATTGAGGAAATGATGAGGTCCCTCGAGTAAGGGTGAGGTGTGGTAATACGTCACGAATACGTCATTACATTTGGAGGAATTTCGTCATTTGTTTATTTTGAGAGCTGTCTGTGAGGAGCGCGTTATCTGTGGTTTTCAACTTGAAGTGTCAACACGTGACAAATGAACGCAGAACTAATATGTGGCAGAACTTACACAAACAAAACTCAACAATTTATTAAGCCACTTGAACAAAAAACCATGCCTTAGATAAAAAATATGGTGATACTTGTAAAGTGGATGGCTTGGCAATATGGTACGGTGAAATTTGATTTTCACATCAGCTCGCTCAGCATAAATTCAGCTTGCAGGTGTGGGTTGCGATAGCCTAGTTGGTTAAGGCGTCTGGAGTACCTATCCAGAAGACGTGGGTTCGAATCCCGCTTGCAATCTAATTTTTCTTTCCTCAGAAAATCATCTTAACATCTGGAAATTTGACAAAGCGTCTTATTTCCCACGTTTTTTTTTATACACTCACTTTTCTTGTTTGTCGTTCCGGTAGGATTTTTGCAACTCAATTTTGAGGCACTTTCCAATAAGCTAGCATGCTGAAATTTTGCATACGCTCTGAATTCTGATGACAATACATGACTAGCTAAGAAACGTCATAATAAATCCAATATGGCGGCCTACCTAAGATGGCGGACGGGCTGTTTGAAATCCACCCCCATGATATGGGTATCAAATGAAAGGGTCTGTTGTCAGAAATATGAAAAAAATAGTCACTTGTCTTAAACTCAACATGGCGGACATACAAGATGGCGGACAGGCTATTTGAAATGCACCCCCATGATATGGGTATCAAATGAAAGGGTTTGCTTCCAGGAATATGAAAAAATTGGTTACGTGTCTTAAATCAAACATGGTGGACATCCAAGATGGTGGATTGGCTATTTGAAATGCACCCCATGAGGTGGATTTTAAACGAAAGGGTTTTCTGTCAGGAATATGAAAAAAAAAAAGATAAAAGTAATAAAGTAATTTTAAAGATTTAAAAAAACAAAATTCCCACGTTATTAAATTTATTAAAAATAAGAAAATAGCTCTACGGGACTGACGAGAGGGCCCGACTCGAAACGTGGGGCCTTATCTTTGCAAGTTACACACACGATCTATTATACACGTCATGTAAATATATCTTATAAAAATCCCTTTAATAATATACACCCCCACGTTTTGAGTGGCCCCTCTCTCAGCCCCGTTGGTTTATTTTCTTATTTTTAAGAAATTTAAAAACGTGGGTTTTTAGATTTTTTAAATCTATTAATTTTATCATTAAAACTCAATTGGGTTTTCTACATCTCGTAAATAGGGTCTAGACTAGACATGTAATCATAAGGATTATCGTACACATCCAATAAATTATTCAAAAGACATTAAGGAAATCTGATTAAAAATGCGTGTTTTTAGTTGCAAATTCCTTGTTATCTACCTCAAGGAAGCTGTAAGGTAGATGCCGACCTACCTTAAATTTGACAGATCGTTCTCTCCTCACATCCTATCTAACCTCACCTCAACTGAGGAAACTATTGGAGGTGAGGAGAAAAATTGCAACTATGAATATCGATCCACCTAGGTGATGTTGAGTGGAGTGGAGGAAATAATGATGTTTCGACTTTGAATATGGGTGTGAAAATCAATCCACCTAGGTGATGTTGAGTGGAGTGGAGGAAATAATGATGTTTCGACTTTGAATATGGGTGTCAGTCTCGAGGTAAACTATGCTTTTACATGCTCAATTTAGATACTTGCACCATATGTAATATAATATAATATTTCACAACTATCACACAACGCTATCTAGTCCCAAACTAAGGAGAGCTTGTGTTATGGGTACTAGTCAACTGATAAACATACTTATATATTTCTAAATACATACATTTTATGGATAAATTACACCCAGACATAGAACAAATGATCGTGCTCATCACACAAACATTTGTCCTGGGTGGGAATCGAACCCACGACCTTCGGCATAGCAGTCAGGGCAACAGGCAAGTCTCATCAGTATGTACTAAGTTACAAAACGCTTCAACTCCTTAAAAAAAAATATAAAGGAGCGTGGCACTCCCCCGTAGCGTCTAGTTCTTGTAAATAAATAGTGTGTTTCATATTAATAAAAGTCCATTTATCTTTCATTGTTGTGTTGACACTATTTGTGAAAGAATCACGGTGGAGTTACTCGGTAATTTTTCTTTGGACGTTGTACAATGAAGGAAGAGAGGTGGACAATGCAATGGTAGATAGCTACTTGGAAACATTTTACACATGTGGAAGTAGGTAAGTAATAATCACAGTACACACACACACAGCACATGACTTCTAAAAATCACAAAACGCCATCAGTCGGTATAATTTTACAGACGACACAAACCCATCACTTCCGAATTTATTTTTTTTATCTTTACTTTGGGTTTTATCACACTTCCGAATTTCGAAGCGTTATTTTGTCAATATTCATTGTTTAAAAAAAGAAAAAAATATATGTGTGCATTATTTTTCAATACTGTAAAGGGCTTCACACACAGCAGCTATAATCTAAAGATATACATTATAGCACGATACATCTCATTACATCTTTCCATAGAAATCGTCAGGAGACCACACACTGCAGCTATAATGTATTATGTACATAATACATCTCATTACGTCTTTCCATAGAAATCGTTGAATCTCTATGGAAAGATGTAAAGAGATGTATCGTGCTATAATGTACATCTTTACATTTAGCTGCTGTGTGTGAAGCAAACTAAACCGATTTTCAATGTATTTATGCAGTTAACTACACGATTGTAATGTTCACTGGTATAGCTTGCATAGAAAAACCCATTCAATTAAAATCATTACCTATGTAAGCAGCAACTTTTGTATACTCCCTTTTTTATTGTATTCTCGTGATAACATTGTGTGCCTAAGGCTTGCCAAATAATCTTATTTTCATTCGATAACAATCATTAACTACTACTTTTATTGAATACTCGTTTAAAACTCGTAGCATTTTCGTAGCACGTAGCTGCGTAGCAGCGTAGCACCGTAGGTGTTTTACTAAAGTTTCATAAGGATTTTTTAAATAAAAGTCGCAGGAGATACAGCGTTAAGTCGCGAGATAGTTTTCAAATGGCACCGTGGTCCTGGAATGCAAAGAACGACTGAAAGAACAGGGTGGTTTTAGTCAGTCGAATTTGACAGTCCCTGCAATAATGGGATATTGTATTTTTTTTTAAATTGTAATTTAGTCAGAACATTATTATACTATGTGTGAAAAAGTTGAAACTTTGTCCTTCAATACGAGTATCTCCGTGACCAGAAAGTGTAACTTTCTGCTTATTATTATTTATTTATTCTGAACCAAACCTGGAAATTCCAAATATGGTCCAGAAATAGTCATTGGGTTAAAATTTTCTGTCCGACCCGCAATGGTATTATTGGGTATCGAGATTCGATACTTTCTATGTAATCTGTGTTTGGGCAACAAGTAAAAAATACCTGGATAAAATTAAATCAAAATTATTGGTAAATACACGGCAGAACTACGGTCACTTCTCAGGTATATAAGGTTAAGTATATAAACAAACAATTGACGATCCATCATTTTAACAGTTCACTTTTCGGAAAAAAAAAATTAGAAGCAGCGTTGTCCCATTTAAAAATGTTATTAGTTATGTTAGGTATTGAACTTGAGAAGAGCAGTGGTGGCCCTGTGGTATCGGCCCCGACTAACGTGTTGTAGGTCGTAGATTTGAACCCCGTGAAACGAATTACTTTGTGTAATTTATTTCATCACCACTGCTCTAAAAACGGTGAAGGAAAACATCGTGAGGAAACCGGCATGTTCTAGATCCAAAAATTTGAAAACACCTGACATCTACCAATCCGTACTGGGCCCGCGTGGTGGATTTCGGCCCACTCCCTCTCACAGAGAGGAAGCCCAGCATTGGAAACATTTATAAGCTGATGATGATAAATACGGTACTCACTAGTAAGAGCATTATGCATCTTTTAGCTCGGGAAGGGTTTTCGACAGTCATTGATCTATAAACGACTGCCGGGACCAACATCTTTACGAGATTTTCGAGGCACGGAGGAAACTCCCTATGATAGTTGGTCACCACGGACCACACTCGGCCGAAGCAGTTTTACCTGGTATATCAGCCTGTGCGGCTGAAATTATTTAGCCAAGAGGCAAGACCTGGGGTGCTATGACAGGAAACCTCCACGTGCGCCCGTGGACTGGAGTTCGCTCTCGGATACGTCCGGGGGTTAGACTAGTCGGCTGGTGCACCCTGGGATGCGGATAGAAACTCTTCCTTAGGCACTGTGTGCCTCAGGAGTCTCCTTGCCCGTATGCTATTAGCCTGTCGGGTGGACGCACCAACGCGTGTCCCTCTAAATAGCAGAGGGCACAGCGGCGGAGCGGGCTTGCGGACGGTGAGTATAATGGGTAAGCTCGCCGTCCGACCAAGGACCAAGCCCGGGTCGGGCGGGGCCCCTTATGGGGTCAAATGCCTGCTGGGGTTGCGGAATTTTCTTAATTGGAATATAAAGAGCATCCGAAGGAACACGGGTGGATTTTAGTCAGTAAGAGCCTGACAGTCCCTTCCGCTCCACCCAGGGCGGGAGGACTCATTTGATGATTTTACCAAGCTAAAAAGCGTCAGGACCTCCTTCTGTCATACTCTTTCTTCAAAAGACCACCTCAGACACCTGCATAGTTCTCATACATTTGATCAATAAAAATTGTCTGGACTTTAAAAGAGACTGTGACCTCTGAGTTTGTTTCGGATGTTTCTTCTCAGAGTAGTCAGGTACGAAACACCGGCCTCATCTAGTTTAAAATAGTGTCTTTTGACGTGTAAAAGAGTTTGCCAAAACCAATTTACTGAATAAATATCATTTATCATTTATCTTTACAATATAAACAAAACGAGTAGAAAACATTCAAGCCACCATTTCCATCTGACGTAGCAACGTAGACGTCGGAATACTATTTAATTGCTGGTAAACAAGTCCCAAGTGTTTTCTTAACAACTGAATTTCTTGTTAACTCGATGAATTTATGATTGTTTCCCGGTAAGAATTTCTTGTTATGTATGTTTATGTTTAAGGACGTTAAATAAAACGCGTCTCTTTTAATATGTAAATGATGTAAACACATCCTCATTTCGAGAGCTTATTAAGTTTGTTCATGATTTACTGAGCCAAAAAATTGAAAAATGTTTTAGTAAGATGGGTCACTCTAACTGGAAACACCTTTAATTATCGTGACGATGGATATTTCTGCGAATACCTATTCAAAGTCTAATATTTTAATGGTTTTTAACAGATTTTTGGCATAGCATCGCTGCTGTAATTATAATAATATTCCACAACTATCACACAACGACATCTAGTCCCATAAGCTAAGCAGAGCTTGTGTTATGGGTACTAGACAACTGATAAACATACTTATATATTTCTAAATACATACATAATTATGATACATAAATTACACCCTGACACAGAAAAAAATGATCGTGCTCATTACACAACATTTATCCTGGGTGGGAATCGAACCCACGACCCCCGGCATAGCAGTCAGGGTCACTAACCACTAGACCAACAGGCCAGTCAAAAAATTTAAAAGTAATAGCGACCATATATTGTGCAAAGATAGGTTTGAATTTCATGTTTATAGTGTTGCCCTATAGGATAATGTTATCGCAAGGATTGGCAATTTTCGAGCGGTGAATAAGGAGTTCATGATGAAAAATGCGTAAACACTTTGGTGCTAAACTGACCTAGAATTCGAAGCCAGGATATCAAATTCAACAGTAACTTGTAATCACTAGGATAATGAATTTCTCTACAGTTTGATATATGTATTAAAAAGCATTTTATAATATCCGAATAAATTTTCGGCTTCAAAAATATCGATAGTTAAGATCACATCTCTCAGATCAGAAAGTATTGAGAGTAGTGCGGTGCACTCTCCTATCGATGTCGATAGACGCAAGATACCCATCGCGTCGCAACGTATCGATACATTCGAACGATTTGAATTGCAGAATACGAGCACTCGATTCAACCGATTTGCTTCCACCGAAGATGTAAAATTAGCACTTTTATGTTTGTGAATAATAAAACGAAAAAATCGGTCTGTAGGGACCTACTAGACAAAAGTGTACTAGTAGTAAATTGAGTAAAAAAGCATATAAAAAATGACAATGCCAGATCCTGCCCCACCTTTCAGCCCTTATTACAGGAAATATAAACTAATGAAAAATATTAAATGAAAATAAGACCCCTGATTACATAATTGTTATTCTGCAAAGGATGCTTTTAAAAAGTTAGTGATAAAAGGATTTCGAAAACCCAAAAACCATTTCCTGTTTTCATCGCGGCCATGTGCGTTACGCATTAAGCATACCTACACGCAGAGAAAATGACAAATGACACCTTTTAATGTGTTATTGTTCGGATTTAAATATGCAATATTCAGTTTTAATAAAACATTATTTTCAATAAGTGTGTTTAACGAAAATAATGTTTTTTTTATATAAATCACATTATGAATATACACTCTTAAAAATATTTCACATTTGAGCATGAATGATTAGGTACAACGAAACGTCATTGACTCGGAAATACCTAATCAAAACATAGCCCTATCATAAAATCTGGACTGAGCACTTCAATTTACGTAGTACCCAAAAATGAACCGTAATCGCCACCGTTAAGGTTTTTTTTGATTTGCTATAATTAGCATGACGAAAGAGAAGAGCAACTGGGATGGCGCTTGTCCCTTCCCTCCTATTCCCAGAAAGTAGTATGGATAGAAATAGTAAAATATAACTCTTACCTGTTTTTTTTTTACGTGGCAAAATCATCGATTGAGTCCTCCAACCCCGGGCAGGGCGGGAGGGACTGTCAGACTTGTACTGACTAAAATCCACGGTGTCCTTCGGTAGCCCTTTGTGTGCCGGAGTCGCGGTATACGTATGTTCCGCAACCCCGGCAGGACTGTGGCCCTCTATAGGGGGGCCCCGTCACTATGCTGACGCTCCTTGAGGCGCACGTGGGACACAACGCGCCGTCGACCCGGGCATGGTCCATGGTCGGGCAGCGAGTTGCCCTTTACTCGCCGCCCGCATGCCCGCGCCTACGGTGGCCGGAGATCGTCCCGCGACATCCGTCGCCGTGGGCGTCTACCACTGCGTCTCGGGCGGAGGGAAGACGGTATCCTCTCCCTCAAGCCTCCCACTCCGTCTCGCCCCGCAGCATAGCCGCAACCAATGCCGGGCGCGAGAGGTCTCCGCCTATCGCCGCAGTGAGGACACGGCGGTGCTCCGCCCAAGCTGGGCAGTCCTGCACCGTATGCTCCACCGTGTCCTCCGGGCGATCCTCGCAGTGGTGACACCCGGGCAACTCTTACTTGTTAACCTTATTTACTTTTTCGGCTTTAAAATTGCTTTCAGGTTTATTTTTCAATATTCTTTTTTTATTTATGTTGTCGCCAATGTCCCTGATATTGTTGTGATAGACAGATCGATGCGCCGCGTAATGATAAATAATTATCGATGATACCATCTCGCATGACGAGAACCATCTGAACGGAAAGCTGAGAAATATAAATAAATTAAATATCTCAACTTAGCACGCGCGGTTGTCGGAGTGGGAATGTGAGCTCGGCTATCATTGTGCCGATTTATCGTCACAGCCAATGGCCTGATGGCAAAGGGCCTCGACGAATACCTTTCAAGGCTCTCTCTAGGTAGTTGGATCAAGGGCCTGATTTTGAAGGCAGTGTTCCTAAATACGGCCCGCATTGTGAGGAGGTACCTGTTTCTGTAGCCCTAACCACCGGTAGTTTGGACCCCGCTCCCACACCGGCGGACTACTGTTTTTACGTTTATAAATGTTTTTTTAAGAAATATTTGAAAACGTAATAACATTTATTTTGGTTACCTACCCTATTCATCATCATCATCATCATCTTATCAGCGGTAAGACGTCCACTGCTGAACATAGGCCTCCTTTGGACTTCTAGTAGGACCGGTTGTAAGCGGCCTGCATCCAGCGTGATCCTGTGGCCTTCATAAGATCGTCTGCCCACCTAGTGGGTGGACGTCCTACGCTGCGCTTGCCGGTGCGTGGTCTCCATTCGAGAACCTTACGGCCCCATCGGCCATCAGTTCTGCGAGCTATATTATGGCCTGCCCATTGCCATTTCAACTTGCTAATTCGTTGGGCTATGTCGGTTACTTTGGTTCGTCTACGAATCTCCTCATTTCTGAGTGATTCATCCTCATTGCATGAGTGCGCAGTCCATTTTGTATATTGTTTGTGTATTTTATCCTTGTGTCAAAATGTCACAACTGGCATTATGGACAAAGTCATTTGATTTTTGGGTGGCTATTGTGTTTGTTTATTACAAATTATAAATGTGTTTGAATTATCTTACAGCTTGCACCAACAGCGGTAATCCGTCAAGATTGTTAGTATTGTATTGTGTGTGCTTTGTGGCTAGACCAGCATTGTGAAAATAGGGACGTGACGTTAACGTATGCTCGACATAGGTATCTAACCTAAATGTGATATTTTATCCAATTAAACAGAAACGGCAGGATTATAGACATATAAAATATGATTTTACTTATAACTGATAAAGCACAAATAGAATGTTACATTTGGTATAGGGTGAAGCCAAATTTTATTTGGTGGGTCATAGCTCTAAGGAGCAACCGGCATTGTCTTTTAGCTATGTCATACAAAATGAGAAATTGGTCGGGCCCATCAGTATGAAAAATCATTTTTTTTGTGAAATTTGCGAAGTCTTAGAACAAACATTGTTCAGTAACATGGGCTAAGTTACCCCACGAGACATTTTGCGCTATTAACGTTACACGTTGTTTATAGACACCAAGCCCCGCAAAATTATTCAGCAAATTTTGAAAAAAAAAGACACAATTTGAGCATTTACTAAATGGAGCCGTTTTACCCTTTGGTAATACTGAATCCTTAAAATCAACTTTTCAAAACATCATAATTCAACCAAGTTTGTCACAGCAAAACTCATAACTTAAATCATCATAATAGAATAACAACTTACGTACATACTAATCCCATTTCCTTTTACGACTCCCATAGGGATGAAAATGGTCCTTTTTATGCCTAAACCACGCTCAGTACGTAAGTCACATCTAGCACGAATTAATCATCAAAGCTATGAACCACTCGAGTAAATTGAATTTTTCACATGTCGCTAAATTATCTGCCTATGAATCTAAACTGGAGACAGGAAGACATTCGACTGTAATTAGTCTTACGTGCGAGAAAATGATAGGTTTGATCTGAATTTTCTATAAAATCTTGATTTTGTGTAATGATGGGACAATTTTGATGCTACTGGTAGGGAGCGTAATGAGTAGATATTTTGCTTTTAATGCTCGATGAAGTGAGCTTGAAATATATAGTTGTTGAGCTGAATGGCATTTATTTGTGAATTACTTTTTTCAACTACTGAGGACATTTTATTTTTTCTACATCGCACATCATTCCCACATAATGTACGGGAAAATTAATTACCTACAGTACATATATTTTGAATATATTATTATGCCTTGTGACTGGGACTGTACTCGTAGCTAAGCATTTTGTATTTTTTGCCTTTAAGCAATTGAAAACTGAATGGTTTGGTTTTGATAATTTCTGGTACAGTCCAAAATCTAAAATACCTTAATTTTCTGTAAATCATAGAAAAGGGAAAGAACGACGTTAAAATTTAAACATCTTTTAAAGGTTAAATTATATAGTTGTTAGACAGTAATTTTCCCTATTAACATTCTCGATTCTCGAAATTAAAATTAAAAGCCCATACTTAAAACTAAAACCGCCATTTCAAAGCAACCCCAAACTAAAAGTAGCAGGAGATCATAAGGACAAGTTAGTCGTATCGTTAGCGAGCTCATTTCCTTATTCAAGCGTGTAACTGTCCCGCCCGTAAACACCGGAAAATGAAGAGACGTCCCACATACATACGTAGACAACTATGTGAAATGTGATCGTGGTGGAGTTGTTGCGTTTTAAATATAGTTTTTAATTCCGTGAATGTCTATAGGGAGAACATCAGTATATTCACTTTTTCCACATATAAAATATTCAACATTGTAACAATCGGATTGGAAACGACCCGAACCAAGCACTTGTTGTCGTCGTAAAAATATTTGGTTTTGATTTTTATAAATAAAGTGAGTCGGCTTCGTTATAGAATCTTAGTTGCGTTACAGTCTCAGTTTCGTTACAACTGATATAATTACATTTCTTTTACTGCTGATTATCAGTTTTGTTATAGCAAATAAAATGTCAGTTTCGTTACTTTTTTTTTTTTTGGAAATCAAAAACAAAATCGTAATATACTTGCAAGGGCCAACTCATTACTGTCGGCGAGGGGAAAGTAGTCCTGAAAGTTGAAAAGTATATCCTGAAAGTATTCAGCAGGTTTTCTAGCCTCTATATCTTTGGTATATATTATAAGCCTCCATAATATATAACTTTACATTTAACAGCTATCCTAACTGACATAAAACATAATTAAATTGAAAAGCGTATATTCCCTTGTGGAACTGAAACGTTAAGGCCTGCCAGACGAACTAATGAATACGAATGCATATTTTGTTTTATAAATTGAATCAACGCGAAAATTGTCGGATTTGTTTCGTAATATGCATCAACGGACAGTGTGTGTCCGTGCTAATTTAAAAAAATAAACCTGTTATATTTAATATGCAGTACAACTATACCTCAATGACCTTGTAACTATTTTTTTTATGGGACAAACCCACCACACTGTTATGTTGTTCAAACCACTGCAACTCCTGAAAGCCAGAATCAACAGTGGCATCCACCAGAAAAGCGCCGAGACAGTGAAGCTCGACGTGTCCCGGAGAATGAATTTACCTGTCTTGGATCCTGCAACGAAATTAATCAGGAAAGAATAGTGGAGGAGTAGGAAAAAAAAAGTAATTAAGTATGTGATTTTATGTGTCTTTTTTATTCAGCAGTGGTGGCTCAGTGGATCGGCTCTGAGTTACGATTTGTAGGTCTTGGGTTCGAACCCAGCTAGTACTTTGTGTAATTTATTTCAGCACCACTTCTCTCAAAATGGCGAAGAAAAACATAGTGGGGAAACTAACATGTCTTAGAACCACAAAGAAGACATGTGACATCTACCAACTCGCACTGAGCCCGCATGGTGGATTATGGCCCACACCCTCTCACAGAGAGGAAGCCTGTGTCCCAGCAGTGGGAACACTTATACGCTGATGATTTTTGCTTTTCTTGTGCAAATTATAACCATCGAACTGGTTCTATTGAGGCAAAACCCTCGTTCTCCCGATCTTATCGACTTTAGAGGCCTATCGGCTTTTATCATCATCATCATCATCATCTCAGCCATAGGATGTCCACTGCTGAAAATAGGCCTCCCCTTTAGACTTCCACATATACCGGTTGGAAGCGACCTGCATCCAGCGTCTTCCGGCAACTTATATAAGGTCGTCTGTCCACCTTGCTGGTGGACGTCCTACGCTGCGCTTGCTAGTCCGTGGTTTCCACTCTAGTACTTTTCGACCCCATCGGCCATCTGCTCTGCGATCAATATGGCCTGCCCATTGCCACTTCAGCTGCTAATCCGGGGGGCTATATCGGTGACTTTAGTTCGTCTATCTCCTCGTTTCGCCTTTTAAAGGGTGCGACAGCAAAAAGTCGCTATAGGCTTGCTTTCTTAAACAATAATGGCGATGTGACGCTCCCAAAATTCACAAAGAATTAAATGGACCGTGTAACGAGTTATGTCGCTCATCATAAATCAATCATCAAGTTGTCTTATGGATATCGTTTAGCCTATAAGGGATAAAGTGCCTTTGTACCCTTAATACCTATCATTTGAAAATGAGTTTCACTGCTATTACAATAAAGCAAAATCTATGTGCATACTGATTCTATACTGGTGTAACTTAATATCGATTTTTTCTTTCTACAAAAGGAACTTATGTATGTACATATATATTCTCTCTACCTTTTTCTTTATCGTGGTAAAATCATCAAATGAGTCGTCTTACACAGGGCGGGGCGGATGATACTGTCAGACTTGTACTGACCTAAATCCACGGTGATCCTACAATAGCCCTTTACGTTCCAGGGTCACGATAACCTGTAGGTTTTGGCCCTCTATAAGGGGACCCTTTCAGATATTCTATCTACCCTGAGGTCTCAAATCGCTCGACGATAATCATCGTTCGTCTGTCAGCCCCTTAACAACATAATTTCACTTAAACAATACATTTCGGTCACGTATAACGCTTCGTAATTAAAACTTCAGTTCTTTTCTATTTAACACTTACTTTGAACACGTTTTCAGTACATTTTAACTACTGCGTTGCTGAAAGTTTCATTTGGTGTCGGAATTAAATGTGGAAATGACAAAAAATACAGTACTTTTCTTCTTGTTAAATTGAATGAAGTTGAATTTACTTACTGAACATTATTAAAACCATTTCTAAACTGACTTGGTCAATAGTGGCAAGGTTTTTTCCGTGGAAAAATCATGAAAGTCCTCCCATCGAAGGCAGGAAGTAATGGACTCCACAATCACGAAACGGATCTCGAAAATCCACGGTGATCCTTCGACAGTCCTTTACGTTCCAGGGTCACGGTTACCTGATGACATAGTCCTGCGACCCCGGAAGACTGCTAAGTTCGAGAGGGGAGGCGGCTCATTTTTAAGGAACGCATCAGGATTCAAGTCAAGTTGTCTCACAGTAAGTATGTGTAGAAGTCTGGCGTCAATGTAGATGCAGATTTGAAAATTGGCCGGGAACAAATGGAAATAATTATGGAAAAGAATAGGTTATGGAGAAGAACACCTTGTTTTTTGGTCATAGCCATATTAAGGGTTGAACGCGGAATAAACCTACATGCCCGGCCGGTTGGTCTAGTGGTTAGTGACCCTGACTGCGAAGCCGGAGGTCGTGCGTTCGATTCCCACCCAGGACAAATGTTTGTGTGATGAGCACGCTCATTTTGTTCTGTGTCTGGGTGTAATTTATCTATAATATGTATGTATTTAGAAACTATAAGTATGTTTATCAGATGTCTAGTACCCATATCACAAGCTCTGCTTAACTTGGGACTAGATGGCGTTGTGTGATAGTTGTGGAATATTATTATTATTACATAAGATACCTACAGCAGTTGTTTAAGTAAATAACGAGTACTATAAATATAAATTAACCTAACACGAAGTAATGTCACCAAACATTGCCTGTCCAATATCACGCAATATTATTGTATTTCAGATTATGTAAAGTATATAATATCCAAGTATATCGGTAAAATATCAAATACTTTACGTACGCGAGAATATTTGACAGAGCATTTCAGCTAAGGAGATGAAGTTTAAAGTGGACTTTTATTAAAACGAGGACTGTACTATGTAGGTACGAGTTTGGTGGTTGCTGCGGGACTCTCGAACGAAAGCTCTAAGATATGATCATCAATAAGCAATAAATGTGTAACTACGCAGCGTAGGCAGGCCTCGCACTAGGTGGACCGACGACATCGTGAGGGTCACGGGCAACCGCTGGATGCAAGTGGCGAATTGTCGTTCGGCGTGGCGGTCTAAAGGGGAGGCCTATGTTCAGCAGTGAACGTCTTCCGGCTGATGATGATGATGATTTGTGTAACTATGCGGGTAAATGTGAGTATAATGATGGTAGATACAAATAATATGTTGATGACAGCTGTTTTTATAAATTCACGCCTTTTTCCCATAAGTTAGGCAGAAAATACAACACACCTCAGATCAAAAACATGGGCAGATAGAACGCTCAGAACACGCGAGTGTCTCCACCAAAGTTAATACAAAATCAAATCGAATTACATTCCTTAATGTTTTCTTTGTTTTTGAGCACAACAACAACGAGACGCAGCTCTATACGACGCGTAGCTTGGTGGGTGCGTTAATAAACATATTATAAACTCACATCCACAATACAAAGAAGAATAACTCAATACCCAGACCCAGAACAACAACTTTTAGGTCACAAATATTTCTTCCGTTCGGGAATTGAACCAACGCTCAGCCACTGCGTTAATCGTGCTGTCAATTAAGCAGCAACATTAAAAAGTTGCGAGCCGTGGTGGACCAGTGGTATCGGTCCCTACTTACAAGTTATAGATCGTGGATTAGAACCCCGCCAAGCGTATTACTTTATGTAATTTATTGCATCACCACTGCTCTCAAAACGGTGAAGGAAAACATCGTGAGGAAACCATGCATGTCTTTGAACCAAAAATTCAAAGACATGTGAAATCTACCAACCCGCACTGGCCCCGCGTGGTGGATTATGGCCTACTCCCTCTCACAGAGAGGAGGCCTGTGTCCCAGTGGGAACATGATAGGCTGATGATGATGAGTTAATAAGTAAAACACAAAGAAACAAATCTCGAACACGTCAACCTACAATGTAGTTCTACTTTATTTAGCAATCAACAACAGGGGTGCTACACAATTTTATTTTTACAAAGTAACGCAAGTAGGGTTTGTGGAGGTGACGACTAGCGACTGTGGTTGTGTTACATTGTTTTTTTGTGTTCCTAGCTCAGGTTGCTATTTCGCGGCTGCGTTTCTAATAAACAAAGTGTCAAGTACCTGCATTCAAGGGTCAACCATTCCTATGTATCGTTGGTTTCATTTCCAAACAATAAATCACTTTTCTAAATTCTTTTAAACCGTTTCACAATATTATTTTGACCAAAACATAGGTTGTTTACTAATGACATGACATTTATTACGTCAGACGTCAATTCTGACAGTTCGAGGCGCCCTCTGGCGCGCTCCGATTTAACAACCGTAAAAATAATCGATATTTTAATCTGATGATCACAAATCTTTAAATAATCTGAATAAACACATTCTGTAATAATTATCAGTTAAAGAAAAAAATAAGTAAAGGAAATTAATAATAAAATAAATATCCATAAACGGAAATGATTTAATTTTTTCTATATGGACTTTATTCGAGAACCTTCGACCGAATCGATACATTTTTTAATCTGTGGACTTTTGCGTGGATTGTCTCTGGGAAATGTCAACTTTAATGTTGTCAGGTGGAGTTCTCCTCTTTCCCCGACAATGTTGTAGGAATGGTTTCCCTGGTGGAAACTGTTTTGGTGATCAATTATTGAGAGAGATGAATAGTGAAGAACGGAATAGTTGGATCTGGTCTCGTGTGATTCATTGCCGACTGTGGCAAGTGTCGTTCCACAGTATTCAAGGTGAATTTCTGGTGTGAGGTGTTTGTGGTCGTTGCCGGGATATTGGTTTCTCCGCCGAATCCGGGAGTTCGACATGGGGTGGGCACCCGACCCTTAACCGACTTCCGGCCGGCGATTTGCGATGACTTTGCTGGAATGGCGTCGTACACTTGCCCCCCAGCACTCGTTGTGTTCTCTCATGTCTGGAGGCGGTCAGCAGAAGGTAAGTTTATTTCTGGGATGGAGTCTGCGCGCGCTCCCCTGGGTGTGCGTGTGAGGGAATAATGTCGTGTTAATCTGAACGATTATTTCAGGATTCCTAATTGCACCTTTTCGTCGCGGGCCTGCCCAGTTGAACGTCCAGCAGCCCCAGCCCACGCCGCTTTTCCCCGGCAATAACCGTGAGTAATAAACCAGCTATTTCCCAATTGTAGGCCGTAAGCAATTTCTCAGTGTTGACCTCGGGGTTAAAGTATTGTCCAGGAAAACGGCATAAGTCCTTGGCGTAGTGGACGGACGCCACGCGTATTTCATTTTGAACAAAGGCCATGAGCCGGCCGAGGTTCTGTCTGATAGGTTACACAGCTCGATCATAACGAATAAGTTACACTTTTATTATTTGGTCTCCGTTTGTTAATTGCAGTGAGGTGAGGCCCCTCGAGTAATTCGATCCGCCGCCGAGATCTTAGCCCGTCTCATTAGAAGCCGGCTAGAACTGGGACGTGGACCCCGTTCCTCGACATCGCTGGGAGCCTAGCCGAGGCTGCTGTACGGCTGGCAGACACCGCCTAGCGTGAGCGCAGGCGTGACGGTTTTTTTTTCTTTATATTTATTTTTGTTGTCACCGCACCTTGGAACACCGGTGTGATTTTGGTACCCGGTGTTGATGTCGGTACTACACCGAACGTTAGGTTGAGAATCTTGAGCTCTTTCTGCATTCCTCCGGAAGCGACCATAGATTTGAGGATATCTTCAGCTCCAGGATTCGGGACTCTCCAGGTCCCTGGCGCCCATTAATTAAATTATTATAATTGTTTTTAACTGGAAGGTTCCGGTAGTTACCTAGTTCTGCTTTAGTAAATATTCTTATAATTTAACCTTGTTGACGGAACAGTACTCGGTTTATCTCCAACTCCCCACGACCTCAGCTCTTCTATATATCCATAAGTTACAACTGGCTAGCTTTAATTAATTGGAAAGGGTAAAGAATCTCACCACAGTATTTTTATATGAATTTTATTCCCGGACTATTGTCAAGGTTAAGGATGGATATTATTCTATTAAGAATGTTAATGTAATTAATTTATTAAAATTCAATTTAGAGGTAATCAATTAATTAATCAAATAATTCTATTATACGGGAGATTGTTACTCGCAGTAATAAACCGGTTTATGTTATGTTGTGGTTTTATTTTAGTCCGACCCTCAAAAGTTAGGGACAAAATATTTTATGTAACAGTTGTGAGTAACTTTTAATTGCTACCTCGACTGAGTTTTGGTACCGGACTATTTTAATATGGAAGCTCTTATGCTATAGACTGAAGACTCTGCTGGCTTTGCTTATGTGAATGGGAATTAAATTAAGACATTCCCAGTAGGTTTTAAAAAACATATTTCACTTAAGGCTCCATAGTACTTCAATATAAATTTACTCGCTCGCACTTGCACATACAACGCACTATTGCTTGCTCTTTCTTTTAGCTGTCTACACGCCAATCTATTTATTTTACGGCGAAAATAAAAAAAAAATAACTTAAGACCTGCTTTATAGTTAGTTCAGTTTGTATAAAAAGTTTCATGATCTAATTTTAAGTATTTTATGATTGCCAGCGGTTTATTGTACAATTTAGAGGTAACTTTGGGATTTATTTCTATCGAGAAATTTTTATGATTCCATAAAAATTTCAAATTTCATCACATGCTTTCGCCAAAAGAAGACCTAATCCTCAATTTTACCATATATTTATTTCAAAATTAATGCTGCAGTATTTTCGACGTATCAAAGGATTCTGCTAAGCTATTTGAGGTAGTATGGGGTCTTAAATCTTGATCTGGCAAAGTAATACATAAAACACAAAAAATCTTGAAATCGGTTCGGTCGTCCCCAGTATTGTTTCATCTGACATCTAACATGTTACAATTGATATTCTCATAAAGATTTAACTTTATTGTATTGCATAATCAATATTACTCACTGAAACGTAATTTATGTTGAAGAAATGTTTCCTGAATATTAAAATTATGACAGATTTCTGAAATGTTGAAAATAAGACTGTTAAAGTTTTCAATATGAGTTATATTAGATTACATTGAAAATTATAACATTTTTACAACCCCGAACCTCTTTTCTTTTAAGAACTTGAATTATTGGTTCCCGGTTTTGCTCATTTGTCTCCCATATAGATACAAAATATCCCAAATACGTACACATTTCTACGAATTAGACCAACATATAATCTATTCCAATAAATCACTCAAAGAAACGATCGCCAGCCTCCACTAAGCCCAGGTTCTCTTTATTATCCTCAAGTTGTCGATCTATTAACATTTTGACCTCAAGTTGGCCTAACTTAGTAAAGAATTTCGATAAACTGCGAGGCCAGATTAGACTGGTTACGTTTACACTAACGTCGGGTTATCTTACGCAAGCTTTTACGTTTATTTGTTGCTTGAATAAAAGTAAAACTTTTATGATGATTTTTGGAATAAACCAAGTTTGATCGTTCTTATCCATTTTTTCATATTCTCAGCTGCGAATAAGTCACATTCACACATTTGGTTAAAGTTAACTTAATGAAAATTATTATATATCAAAATCATGTTTTTTCTTTCACTATACGTATAACAATGCACTATCCTTACATCCTGGACATCCCTCCGGTTAGTACAAAGCATTTAGCTAATAATTTTATTGTGCGCAGTAACCATGGAGTTTCTTGCCGGTTCTTCTCCATGGAATTGACCAACCCGAACCGAGCACCTGTTGTTGACGTTTTATAAGTGCCCCCTCATGGGCCTATGTGTGAAATAAAAAGGCTAGATAGTGTTGAAACGAGAACTCCTTTCATCCAAAACCGTTTAAAAGTTTTGAGTGAAAAAGCAACAAACATACCTACATGCATCAATCCTAGCAAACATTGTTATAATAATGGCAAGAAAGGATATTATATACTAGCCTGAGATAATCACTAAGCACGCCTCTGCATTATGTTACTCAGTTTAAAATAACCAAGGTGGGTTCTATCGCCCTATGAATCGCAAATAACTCTTAATTGAAATCCAAACAATTCACAAACACTTGGAACTTATCAACTGAGACAAGACAAGTGTGGTTTGGCAAACATTCCTTATGGAGAGCCTCTCATTGTTTCAATACTGATAATGTATACGCTTCATTAGACTTGAATTGTTTCATATATCTTGATTTGGGAAGGTTTTGTTATTTTAATTCGTAAGTGTATTATGTGTCTTCTGAGATAACGAATAGTAAAGATGCCAGAATATCAACTTATCCCAAACTTTAAAATATTTTTCGATTGAGAATATGACCATTCTCCTTTTTAGATAAATAATATCACGACGCAATATATATAATTATATACACTTTATTGGAATTGATTCTAAGGAAAAACTGATCCGGCTTAATATCAGTCTATGAACCATTTAGAAATGGTAAAGTTTGTTGAGGTCAAAAATCAAAGTCAAAGTCAAATCATTTGTTCCAATTAGGCCATCAAAGAGGCACTTTTGACCGTCGATTTCTATATTTAATGGGATTGGAAGGGATGGGATTGATTCTACACCCATTCGCTAAGGTAGGTTGTATGGAGAACAATGGGCAAGAAACTCCACCTTACTCTTTTTCAAATCAATCTCCAGCCATGCCAGAATCAACGGCTTACCATATACTTTTCAATGGGGGAAACTCGGCATATGAATTTCCTTTATATCGTCGACTTTTGTTGTTCTTAAGACATTAACTCCTCAAGCAAGCTGCAAGAGAAATTACATGCTTGGGGCAGTAAACAATGATACTGGGATTAAATACCAACCTACAATTACTGTGCACCTTCCATTGTTGCCGGGACTCGGTCGTAAATTAAAAAGTTAAGAGGTAAAAGGTGTAAGTATGTTAATTTTTGTCCCAGTGTAAAGTTGCCATCTCAGATCAAAGAAATAGGCAGATAGAGCGCTCAGAACACGCGAGTGGGTCCAGCAAAGTTAATACAAAATCAAAATCGAATACAAAGTCGCGACAGTACCAAGCTACGCATCGTACCAAGCTGCGCGTCGTTGTTGTTTTTTGCCAAAATATGCCGAGTGATTATTGTTATTTGCCGTCACGTGTCTTTAACCATCGTAAAAGATGTTCTCAAAAACAATGAAAACATTATGGAATGTGATTCGATTTGATTTTGTATTAACTTTGGTGGACCCACTATCGTGTTCTGAGCGTTCTATCTGCCTATTTCTTTGATCTGAGGATGTACGTATGTTAATTTTTGTCCCAGTGTAAAGTTGCCATCGTTCTTTGTTTATTTTATGAATTAAATTCTCATTAAAAGTTGTTAATTGGTGACGCGAAACAAACATTATTGTTTGAGTGACGGCGACACCTGTGTTGATTTATTTAGGAAGAGGTTTGAATAAAATGGGTTGATAGACTTTACATAATATTGAAACGTTAACATAATCATAATGTTATTATGTTTGTCACCAGAGATAACTTATGGTACTGTACCCTTAGCACGAATATTCAGTATTTGAGATGTAAAGTAAACCGGAACTTTGACAATTTTCAAATAAAAATTAGTTCCTTCTTCGCACACCAGAGGCGCTGTTCCATTTTTTTTTTTTTTCATACAAGAAACGCTGTAAATACTGTAAAGTAAAAGAGTGGAAATTCGTGCTAAGGGTACAGATAAAAGACTTGTAATGTATGTATGGAATGTCAGACTCGTACTGACGGTCGTATCCACGGCGTTCCTTCAATAGCCCTTTACATTCCAGGGTTACGGTAACCTAAATGAGACAGTCCCGTGACCCCGGCAGGCTTAAACCTTCTAACGGGGGTGACAGACTTAGGAGAGACCTATGTTCAACAGTGGACGTGATTGATGATGAAAACTTTCTATTTTACTTCGAAATGTTTGTAAGAACTGATCCACAATGTTACCAATAACGTGTGATATTGGAGGCACTTGTAATATTATTCAATAGATGTTTATCTTTTTGTGGGACGAGCTCGTGGCTAAATAACTACAGCCGCACAGGCCGATCTTCCGGGTTAAGCCGCGCTTGCCGAGGTTGGTTTGTGGATGGGTGACCATCTGTCATAGCGAGTTTCCTCCGCGTCTCGGAAAGCACGTAAAGCCGTCGGACCCGGCTGTCATTTGAAGATCTTTGACAGTCGTTACTGTTAGTCAGAAGCTCTAAAATCTGACAACCAGTCTTACCATGAATTATCGTATTACCCAGTTACTGGGTTGTGGACGTCCGATTGGCAGTCGCTCCACGTAAAATACTTATATTCAGCTGCATCTGGTTCGACTGGAAGCCGACCCCAAACCCCAATATAGTTTTGAAAAAGCTAGGCAGATGATGAGATGTTTATATTTTTGTGCTAAGGCGATATGAGTCTAACAGTACCTTCCGACCACTTCCGACTCATTTGATGATGTTAACAGCACAAAAAAAGTATTGTTCGTGTTCTAGGATAATTTATTTTATAAAAGATTAAGATGTTCTCATGCTCAATCAACATTCAGCTTTAATACTCTGATATTGTTGATCCTACTATAAGGGCTAAACGCCGCTATTATTTTCTTAGATAATGATACACGAATACTTACGGCACTTTTGTACTCAAATCTTGGCTATTATCTTCCAAGTCTTCTTAATTGTTGATCATTTATATGTGTATTATTAGATAGTATAAGTAATGTATGAATTTCTACACAGAATAATAGACGATTTACAGGGGTTTTGGATATAAAGGGTTCCAAAGAAAGAAAGAAAAAACATTTATTTGGCGCCACGATAGACACGCATATAAAATAAATAAATAAAAACACAAAATAGAAGAAAAAAAATACATCTAAAACAAGAAAAAGACTTTCAGAGGTGTCAAGGGACACCCGGATGGAACGAAGTTACTGTATACACTCAACAAAAATAATCGTCGCGACTCCACTCCACTCCACTCTTTGAGCTCTAGCACCCTTTCGCAACGCGTGATAAGGAACTTCGTTCCAAAAAGTGTCGTGACAACTTTTCGTAAGATTTTTTTCCGTCTAGCCCCCTTTCACAACGCGCTAAAAAATATTTTTTTGTGTGTCTCACGGCTGTTCCAAAAAGGCCCAGTTCAATATCGAGCAACTAGTGCCCGACGCTGGTTTTCAACTGGACCTGTAATGTTGATGTGACGGATGTAAAACAGCTTGTTAGTACTACTACATATAAAAAAGCAACCTTCGAGAAACAAAAGACTCGTATTCTTTCCATTGCTATCATAGTTTTGTTATGGACTTTACTTGAAAAATCTTATACTTACTCGTTCACGACCTAGCCGCTGTGAGCGGTGGTTTAGCGCAGGGCGGCAAGCGATAACTTATTCTATGGACCACCAGTACCACCACATTCGTTCTCTGTCGCAACACCTCATGGTATATAAATGATTGCCAACAATACTTCAAAGTACGTGTGATATTATTCAGGAACATTCTTTCCATGGCAAGCTGTCTCATTTAATAAATAGCTGTCATATTAATGTAAGTGCGTGTTCATCAAATCTCATGAATCTTCCGTGTAAAAGGTTAGTTATTACATGTTTCCGTGCATATTTATATCTTTTGTGTAGATCACAAAAAATATACAAACACGATTTAAAAATCTGAAATCATGAGAAAATATGACTTTTCTATTCTAGTATCATTAGCATCATCATCAGCCTATAATCCCACTGCTGGGACACAGGCCTCCTCTCTGTGAGAGGGAGTGGGCCATAATCCACCACGTGGCCCAGTGCGGGTTGGCAGATGTCACATGTCTTCGAATTTTTGGTTCTTGTACATGCCGGTTTCCTCACGATGTTTTTCCTTCACCATTTTGAGAGCACTGGTGATTAAATAAATTGCAGAAAGTGATGCGCCTGGCGGGGTTCGAAACCCACGACCTACAACTCGTAAGTCGGGACCGAAACCACTGGGCCACCACTGCTCTCAATCTATCTCTCTCTATTCTAGTAAGTTCCACAAAATTTTACGACACATCCTTCATCTATATATATAAAAGAACAGGGGTTTTTCTTTTGACTCGACTACAGCCGAAACCGCTAAACGCAGAAACTTGAATTTTGGATAGCATTTGCAGTCTACCATGTAGATTGGCAACAAGACGGGATTTTGCGAAAATCCTCCTCTAAGGGGGTGAAAAGGGGTGAAAACGTTTGTATGAAAAATCTTATTCCTTGGGTTTAAAAACTTGAAACTTACCACGAATGAGAATACAAGTTAATAAATAAGATTAGCACCATTATTTTTTTAAAACTACCCTCCATTGGTAATCTAGGGGTTGTTAAAGTTTGTATGGAAAAATCATAACGCGTGAGCTGATGAATTTGAAAATCAGTATTTTTATACTAGATAAGAATTAATCAAACACGTGTTTTTGGATTTTTCGAAAATCACCCCCCAAGTTGGTGAAAAGGGGTATTCAAGTTTTAAGGGGAGGATATTAAACCACTAAAAGTAGAAACCTGATTTTTTGGATGATAGTTGCAGTTTATAATGTAAGTAAGCATTAAGAAAGGGTTTTGCGAAAATCTACCTCTAAAGGGGTGAAAAGGGGTGAAAACCTTTGTATCCAAAATCTTATTCTTTGGGTTTATTAACTTGAAACTTGGTACGAATGTGAGTATAAGTAAATCAAAAAGACAAACACTATTCTTTTTTCAAAACTACCCTCCATTTTTGGGTTTTTCGAAAATTACCCCCTAAATTTTGAAAAGGGTTGATTAAGTTTTAAGGGAAGGATTTACTGCTTGCTTCGATAAATTCTAAACCCCTAGCGTATTTTTGTTTGTATTGAATACACCCTGAAACTACTAGAGATTTTCCAAAAGTATTCTATAAGGAGGGTGAGCTGGAATTAAATTTACTGAGTTCGAAATTAGAAACACGCGCAGACGAAGTCGCGGGCAAAGTGCTAGTAGGTTTATGAAATCCTAGAAATGCATGTCTATTGTCTAGTCACTGATTTTTTTTAACACGCTCGCTGAGGCAGTGATTTTTCTATACTTCTCATTCCTGTGGTACAAGGTCTATACACCTGGTAATAAAACTTCGTTTATGGCGGTACAAGGCTTATAATATAGACCCTGTAACATTTAAGGCCAGGTTCCAGTACAGTACGCAGCTATGAGCGCACTACCTCAGCCCCCGCAAAGGGGCGGGGCAAGTCGACAGCGGTGCGGGCGGGAGGGACCGTGTGTGTATATATGCCACAGCGTAGCGTAATGCAGTTAGTCAATTACGTTCGAGTGTGTCTGGATTAGATTTTCGTAAAATGATAGTCGAGATAGTTTTGATTTTACAAAGTGCATACAATGGAGTACTTTCTTAGGCAGCAGTATATTTGATATGTGCCGAGTTTGGGCTCGTATTGTTATGATGACATCTTACCTCCGGACTTGATGGAGTAGAGGTACTGTACCTCAACCATTTTTTTTTTTTTTTTTTTTTTAAGGTGGTAAAATCATCAAATGAGTCCTCCCGCCCTGGGTGGGGCGGAAGGGACTGTCAGACTCTTACTGACTAAAATCCACCCGTGTTCCTTCCTATGCCCTTTACGTTCTGGGGCCACGGTATCCTGGGTTAAGAAAAAACCCGCGACCCCAGCAGGCATTTGGCGCGAAACACGACGCGCCACCGACCCGGGCTTGGTCCTTCGGACGGCGAGTTACCCATCACTCACCGTCCGCAAGCCCGCTCCGCCGCTGTGCCCTCTGCTAATCAGAGGGACACGCGTTGGAGCGTCCACACGACAGGCTATTCGCATACGGGCAAAGAGACCACTTAGGCACACAGTGCTTAAGAAAGAGTTTTTGCCCGCATCCCAGGGTGCACCGGCCCGAAAAACTGGTCTTCCCCCCGGACGTATCCGAGAAGGAACTCCAGTCCACGGGCGCACGTGGAGGTTTCCTGTCATAGCACCCCGTACCTCAACCATGAGTTTTTTTTTACGTTTACGGTACAGTAAACGTAAAACAATTTGTATGAGAATCTGTACAGCGCCTCTATTGAGTAGTAGCGGAAATAAAATCCGTACCATGAGTTGAAAACTAAAATTTCTTTACCACATTTGTTTCAGTTTACCGTAGAGAGTTTAGTTTACGTAGCGTTTTGCATACAAAACGGTACCATGAGTCACTGATTTGATAGATGTCACAGTAAATTACTGTACCTACTGTGGTTACTTCTCTCACCGATATTTTTATTGTGAGAAGTATTTTTTTATTGTTTTTCGTTATTAAAAATGTCTGAGCGACAATATTTCACTTGGAGGATGTTTGCCGAAGGCCAAGCGGCAGATGAAAACAGATTTTATAGAGGACACGATCCGAATATGCAAAAGCAAGTTGTAATGGACGGACCGGGATTCCGACAGCGCGTCCACTACAGGGACGTATTGTTGTGCACACGTGCCTTGCCTTCGCTGGTGACGCATGTATCCACGCACCCCTGAATGCGTAGGTTTTTGGAAAATTACGGAAATACAATATACCACGGACAACGGAAATAATAAAAAACACCAATTTGAAGAGTTCACTTTGAAGGCTTCGGTCTTTCATTGATGTTTCTTCTTCGGTGGCTCGGCTGCGACTGAACGCAGTGCCGGCGGTCGTAGTGTCGTACCGCCTTTTATACCGCCCGTCCTTACCTTGAAGAGACACACGTATTTTGAGCCCGTTTTTCCTTGTGATTTTTACTAAGACCGAGGCCTTCGTAGCCTTTATTTTCTTATTAATTTAAACCTTAAAACTATGTATTGTACCTTTCTAGATTCCTTATTAAGTCTATTTGTATATAAAACAAACAAAATGTACCTATGTCTAAATACAAAAAATCCTAGAACATAAACTACAAAAATTACACAGGAACAAAAGTTTGATTATACAAAAAGTACAATAACTTAAAAACTACTGATCCGATTTACATGAAACAACTTGTGCAATCACTTTTATAATAAAACACACCCCTTTTAAATAATTTAATTGAAAAAAAATAACCATAAACAAAAAAGTCACTTTTCAACTTACGTAATTATTGAAGAAATTCTAAATTATTTACAATTTACCTTTTCAAACAACCGGTGACGTTTGTCCGGCCACAGAATATATAATAGTACCTAAAGGTACAGAAGCATTACTCCCAAAAAGAAAACAGACAAATAATGTAAAATCTATGCACGAGAGAATAGAGTCCATTTTTACTTGCACCCGTATCACCCACCTACTTTTATAATAGCCTAAACTTCCCGTGCGCAAGCAAAAATGAACAGAATAGTGACGCGCGAGAGTTCATTTTAGTTTATCTGACGCCAACGACATTAAAAGGTTACTGTCGGTCAAGCTCAATAGGGTTGCGACTCGCGAGTTTGGGCACAGTTAGGTAGGAATACGTATTTAATGCATTGTTTAATTACATTATTAAACATAAATATATATCACTCCTCATTACCTCCTTATGTTCCTCAAGGAATTTTGTTTTTATCATCAGCCTATATCTTTTTCTGTTTCGTCATCGATTACTTCATATTCATATCGATTGGTAGCACAGAATGTTAACAGTAGGTACCTACGGCACTTTACGTGAGGAATAATATATAAACAGTGACTTTTTAGTCGCCTTACAACGGCAGCCCAGTTCATGTATCCAATGACTAAAACACGTTTCTAATATAAAATATGTAATTAAGAGATTTCAAAATTTAAAAATAAAATAAAATAAAACCTGCGGTCTTTGTTTACATCAAATATCAAAGATTTTAAAACGTTGTCAGAAACAAAAAGGGTAGTTCCGTTTCAATCCGTTCTGGGCAAGCTGTAGTCATCACTTTAAAGATCGATTGTTATCGTTTACGGCAAAATAGGTAACTAGTCCTTATCATTTCATTCACTTCATTGTCACAGGCCCCGTGTTGCGTGTCTTTGTAGGTAAGTAGGTAAAAAAGTCGCGAAGAGAATTACGATCGCTGACCTTGAATGCGTAGTGTAGCCATTTTCTGAGTTTGAACGTGTCTAAACAATAACGTAAACATCTTCCTACTTTCTACCGATCATATTTCATCCTACTCTTAGCGTGCACACAATTCAGCTTAGGTGTAGTGAAAGTGATGTCAGCGAACTTTGATATTCGTCTATTTAATTTATTTTCGTGGTCGTCTTGAAATAGGGAAAATTTGTAACCTACAACGAATTTAATCATGCTTATCTGTTAAAAATCAGTTGACGATTACTAGCCGGTACCTTGAATGACATTAAAGGCAAACACCACGAGCAGGAAAATAGATACATTTTTTGATCATTATTAAATATGTACTACATAGATGAAATATTCACTTCGTTTTTACTACTATTGTGAATTTTTTCACACCCCCAAACATAACCGTTTAGCTGGTAGAGGGGGGGGACACTCGAATCGGTAGTGTGTTAAAGGCTCCTATCACAAACGAATTATTTAAAAAAACGTAATAAGCATCATTATTTTTTTTCTTCATAATATACAGGGTGAAAATTTTCCTCAACGTGGTACTGGATGGCTAAAAAAAATATTTTCGAGAACTGTGAGGCACAAAAATCGTATATTTAAAATTACGTTGAAAGTGAGTCTCGAGGCGGACGATTTTGACGAACGGACTAAAATGCATCATTCCTTGTTTACGGAAAAATCAATCATCCTAGCCAGGAATCGAACCCACTGATTTTGTAAAAAAAATCGCACTCTGTATTATTACACTATTCGATAGTGTTGCTGATAAAGATCAAATTCTGGAAAGTAATCATATACGGCAAACTTAAGGAAATGGCAGATTTTTATGAAATTGCTATTTTTCCAATTTACTTTACTTCTACTGAGCCATAATTTATTCGAAATTAATAAAAATTAAATTGTTCAATGTTTCACTGGGTTTGACGTCTCAACAATCCCGCTGTGCTTAGCAATACGAAATTATGGAGTTGAACTAAAAATAACATTATTATTTTAAAGAAGAAATGGTAATTTATGTTTCAAATACCCATATTGCCTTGATGGTTGATCAGTTTTTTTGTAATTATACGTTTTCCTTAAGTTTTCCGTACATGATTACTTCCCAGAATTTGATCCTTAACAGCAACACTATCGAATGGTGTAAAAATACAGGGTGTGATTTTTTTTCCAAAATCAGCGGGTTCAATTCCTGGCCAGGATGATAGACTTTTCTAAAATCCAATGATGCAGTTTTAGTTTTCGTCAAAATCGGCCTCGAGACTCCTTTCAACGTTTTTCGATATTCCTCATAGTTTCGAAAATAGCCATCCACGCCCACTTGAAAAATTCACCCTGTATATACTTTTTTAAACTTATGCGTAAATACAACCTAACACCATACTTAAATATTATTTAAGTAAGCGCGTGCTTAGTGGGTGGCGCGCGGCAACCGACTAAATGGCCACTACGAAGTGGCCCCCGCCAATGCTTGCAGTTTTATACCTACACTGCGGAGTGAGCCAGGCCTGGTCCGGCAGTAAAGTTTGGCGGCCAAATTTAGAATTCGTGTTTTCTTGCACTAAGCAATAGAAAAATAACCTTTTTCATTTTGTCGTATTGCATTCATCTGACTACACTGAAGTTGGCATTTACTGTAGTCAGTGTGGTTTTTACGTGACAGCAGGCCTGGCTCACTCCGCAGAATAGGTATAAAACTGCAAGCATTGGCGGGGACCACTTCGGAGTGGACATTTAGTCGGTTGCCGCGCGCCGCCCACTACGCACGCGCTTACTTATATTATATTTAAGTTTGGTGTTTGGTTGAATTTACGCATGAGTTTAAAAAATATATATATGATGAGGAAAAAAAAATACTGCATAACGTTTGGTTGTTTAAATAATGACAGTGATAGGAGCCTCACGTTTCACACACTACCGCGTGATTTCGAAAGGTAAGAAAAAAAGTGAATATTTATCCATGTAGTACACATTTAATAATGATCAAAAAACTATCTACCTGCTTGTGGCGTGCTTATTAATGTCATTCAAGTACCTGCTAGTAATCATGATCAGTTAAGCATGATTAGGTAGGTTACAAATTTGGCCTACAAGACGACCAAGATAAATAAAATAGACGATTATCAAACCCGACATCACTCTCACTCACCTAAGCTAAATACGGGTAGGTCGAATTATGATCGGTAGAAAGTAGGAAGATGTTTACGTTATTGTTTAGACACGTTCAAACTCAGAAAATGGCTACACTACGCATTCAAGGTCAGCGATCGTAATTCTCTTCGCGACTTTTTTACCTACTTACCTACAAAGACACGCAACACGGGGCCTGTGACAATGAAATGAATGAAATGAAAATGATAAGGACTAGTTACCTATTTTGCCGTAAACGATAACAATCGATCTTTAAAGTTATGACTACAGCTTGGCCAGAACGGATTGAAACGGAACTAATCTTTTTGTTTCTGACAACGTTTTAAAATTTTTGATATTTGATGTAAACAAAGACCGCAGGTTTGTTAGATTTATAAGTTAATTTTATAAGGAGGTAATGAGGAGTGATATATATTTATGTTAATTTAATAAATATATATGTAATTAAACAATGCATAAAATACGTATTCCTACCTAACTGTGCCCAAACTCGCGAGTCGCAACCCTATTGAGCTTGACCGACAGTAACCTTTTAATGTCGTTGGCGTCAGATAAACTAAAATGAACTCTCGCGCGTCACTATTCAGTTCATTTTTGCTTGCGCACGGGAAGTTTAGGCTATTATAAAAGTAGGTGGGTGATGCGGGTGCAAGTAAAAATGGACTCTATTCTTTCGTGCATAGATTTTACATTTGTTTGTTTTCTTTTTGGGAGTAAGCCTTCTGTGCCTATAGGTACTATTATATATTCTGTGGTGACAGTAAACGTAAAACCAAGTGAAACCCATGGTACGGTCAGCCAAGAAAGTGGTGTACCAGTTTTGATTTAGTTTCCCGGTCATCGAAAATTACAACAAGGTTCGTTATAAAAAGATATTACTGAAAGAGACAACATTATCATGACGTAAACCTATGTATTTAGTATTCATACGTCATATGTCACATATAAGTACATGACATTTTAACCTTTAGTATAAATGAAAAGGACATTAGTTTCTACAAAGCAATTGAAATGTTTCCAAACAAAAGTAATAAAAACTATTTAAATAGACAACCGAATTCCATTTGAAAAAGAAAACTGACAATTGACATTTTGTCAAATATATGCAAAAAATCGATATATTTTCCGTGTTATTTTTCAATCAACTGCATATAAAATCATCTCAATGCCTGCCAACTTGACCATTGCCGAAAGAGCACAAATAATTGCCCAATTTAATGAGGGAAGCAGTATCAGTGCGATATCCCGGAATTTGAATATATCGAGGCGTTCTGTCCGCTTGTGGATTCGTCGTGAAGGAGAGGAGGGAAGTTTGTTGGATCACAGAAGAAGTGGTCGCCGGCCTGCACTCTCCAATAACGATAGAGAATTCATGAGACGGGAATATGAAATCAATGGTTTTAAGCCCACAAAACATTTTGCGGAGATGTTCGATGTGAGTGCCCAAACAATAAGGAATCATCTACATTACATGGGGTTGCACCACAGGCATTACGCCAAGAAAATATATTTGACGGATGCTCACAGACTTGCTCGTCTGAACTTCGCCAGAGAGCACTTAGAGTTTGATTGGTCTAATACAGTGTTTTGTGATGAAAAAACGTTTAAATCCAGTCAGCATGGACGTCTTCACCTTTGGCGATATAATTCAACACGGTATAAAGATGATCATGTAATTCCAAATAGAGAATCAGGTCGAATTTCCGTAAATATTTGGGGCTGGATGAGTGCGGATGGTGTAGGAGAATTGTGTTCTCTACCTCCTCGAGCGACGGCTGTAAATTATATCGACGTGCTTCAGAATGCAATGCTACCGACAGTCCGTAATGTTTACCCGGAGAACGAAGTGCCACAATTTGATTTTGTTCAAGATAATTGTTCAATTCATAATGCGAGGATCGTAAGAGCCTGGTTTCGTTCACACACTGACGTAAGGGTAATTCAGTGGCCCTCAAGATCGCCGGACCTCAACCCGATAGAAAATCTTTGGGGCCTTATGGTCCAACGATGGTCGCATCAAAATGAAAGAACCAAACAAGCTCTTATTAGTCACTGTAATTATATTTGGGAGGAAATGCGGGGAACCGATATTTGCTCACGGCTTGTTGGTTCAATGAGGTCTCGTCTTTTAGAGGTTATAGAGGCCAACGGCGGTTACACCCGTTTCTAATTTTTAAAAATTTTCAATATCTTCTAAATATTACTATATATGCTATGTTTTTGTTTGTTATAAGTATTTTAAAATTGATTGTAGAAATTTAATAAAAGGATAAATCTATTTTTAGCTTGTTTTTTATTGATATTGTAATTACAAGTTTACAGAAATTGTAGGTTTGTGGATTCGCCTTGTGCCTTTACAATTTTATGTAACTTAATCTTACCTCCGGACTTGAAGGAGTGACCTGAAGGTCTACATCGGTGACTGCCACTGGAACTCGGCGACGGATCGAACAAGATCTCATCATTACTAACAAAACAAGCCCAAACTCGGCACATCTATTTCAATCCGTCGCAGAGTTCCAGTGACAGTCACCGATGTAGACCTTCAGGTCACTCCCTCAAGTCCGGAGGTAAGATCTCATCGTAACTAACAAAACGAGCCCAAACTCGGCACATCTAGTTCGATCCGTCGCCGAGTTCCAGTGGCAGACACCGATGTAGACCTTCAGGTCACTCCCTCAAGTCCGGAGGTAAGATCTCATCGTAACTAACAAAACGAGCCCAAACTCGGCACATCTATTTCAATCCGTTGCCGAGTTCCAGTTGCAGTCACCGATGTAGACCTTCAGGTCTCTCCATCAAGTCCGGAGGTAAGGTCTCATCATAACTAACAAAAAGAGCCCAAACTCGGCACATCTAGTTCAATCCATCGCCGAGTTCCAGTGGCAGTGACCGATGTAGACCTTCAGGTCACTCCATCAAGTTCGCATCCTAGCTAAAAAATAAGTGGTCCATAAAAAAAAATTACATCGTTTCAAAATTAGATCACTTGACTATTTTATTCTATTCCCGCAACTAACACGTAATCGCTTGTGTGTGTGACTTTGTTTCCATGTAGTAGTTCAGTTCTATGCCTGCTTACGTAACCGCGCGGGGGGAATTTTTGCGCAGCAACGACGTACGTCCATCCTCTATCACGCCTCGGCGGGTACTGGCGAGCGCCCGGCGAGCGAAATAATGCCAATATTTTGGGTATTTTATTTCTTGGAGAAAAATTATCACGAAATTTTAAAATCTGCTTTTACCATGCACTTCTAAATAATGAGCTGTTTTTATTTATATAAGTTTCATATAAATTCATTGTGAAATCTCTAAGCAGTGGATGTTTGAAAATTGTGATTTAGTGTCATGTTTGAGATTTTTTTCTATCGAGCCAATTATTCCAATTCGTGTTTCTATCTTTACCATTCACTCGAGGATATGTTCAACTTTAATATTATGATTTTTATTTATTAAAAATATCATTGTTAATGAGACTTTCAGACGTTTGAAAATCTTAAAAATTACTGGAAGCGTTTTAATCGTACAGGTAAAGTCAGAGAAATGTATACGAGAACTTCTGGTTGCAACCGTGACAGCAAGACTCACTAATTGACTTTACAACATTTCTATTAATAAATACTAAATCCTTGTTATCTCTACTACTTAGTATTTATTACTAAGTTTTTGTTATCTCTACTACTTACATAGCATTTATTACTAGTAATGTTGTAAAGTCAACTAGTGAGTCTTGCTGTCACGGTTGCAACCAAAAGTTCTCGTAAAGGTAGCTAGACATTTCTCTGCGTGTACATATTATATTTTCTCATCCAAATCATAAGTAGAAACCTACTGAAGTTTATTTATGTTTTCTGTACATTCTTCCTGTAAAGGGAATTATCTCAGCCCATATTACTAGGGATTTAATCAAAGATGATTGAGAAAATGTGGACGTAGATCCCATAAACCATCGCCAAAGTCATCAAATGATTGAGTCCTCCCGTCTTGGGTGGAGTGAAAGGGACTGTCAGACTCGCTTCGAGTTAATACGACCCTTCCTTCGATTGTCCTTTGTGTTACAGGGCCGCGGTTGCTTACCATTGTGTGGAACTAATGTTAAAAATAGGGTTGTTAAAATAAAACAGCGTTGCCAGCCTATTGTATGTATCTAACCATTTAATAAATACACAAAACATTCTTATTTCATAGAGACAGTCAATTTCTACATTAATAAGTTTATAATTTTATTTATAATCCTTTTTCTCGATGGTAAACTTATGTTAGCCAAACATTCATTTTAATTTAAATAGTAACAAGATTATGAAACGTATTTTTCAGGTACCACGAGAAGTAAAATTTGGAAAAAATGAAAATAATAAAAAGTTTTTGACAAGTATTTTTTACAATGATAAATAGATTTATACAGTTTTATAATATAAAGATTATAATTAAAGAACAGTTGCCAGCCTTTTTCACAGAAACATTTCATCAGATATAATTATTATATTTTTTTCTAAGTAACATTTTTCATATTTCGCGAAAATATTTTAATTGACAAGATATTTTATTTATTACATTTATTTTGTACCTACCATTTAGGATAACACGATTTGAATGGAATATAATTGAAATGAGCTTGATTTTCATACCTGTGACTTAAAAAACTTTTATACTATAGAAAAAAATATATCTTTTTTTTAAAAGATCAATAAACATTATTAGTAATTAATTGAAATGATTAATAATCATGGGATTATCAACCTTTGCCCAGGAGATTCGACCGAAGCAAATGTTAATCAAAAAAACCTATTTGTTTTTATATAGATGAATAAATAAACAAACAAATTGTACAGTTTTTTTTAATGCCCTATTATTTGAAAATCAAACTCAAATCTAGGTAGGTAGTTGAAAGATTTGTTAGATACAGGGTAATGTGTCAAATATATTTAGTTTAGATAATTTACAGGGACTCGATATAGTAACCATCGTCGGGGTTCTGCTGTGACCGCCTGTAGTTGTCCATCTGAAACAAATATATAGAAAATTTTAAGGAAAAAATGCTGAAAATATTACAATGAATCTCGTCGAAAATCTTTGTATACGAATTGTCAATTATTGTCTAGGCTGAATAGTTCTCAAGTTTAGTCTTCAAATCTCTTCGAATATTATTTTTATTGTGAAAGAAGCACTTTATTGACATGGTCATTCATAAAAAAAAAACTTGAAGGTCAGCAGTCACATCTGCCTAGCCTTTTCCCAACTACATATATTGGGGTCAGCTGGATATTAGTATTTTTCATGGAGCGACTGTCTGTTGGACCTCCACAACCCAGTAACTGGGTAATGCGATACCCCATGGTAAGACTGGTTGTCGGAATTTATAACTTTGGGTCAGCAGTGCTATAATTATAATGATCAGACCTCTCTCTCCCTTATATAGTCATCTTCTTGGCTACTTGAAGTGAATTGTTTTTACATTGAAAAATTCATTTGAAAGTCTGCATTCAAACAAATGTTTTTATTTATTAAACATGTTACGTTGATCAGTTAAATTAACTAATAATTTAATTATCAAAAACTAAACACGAAACTTTCTACATTTCCCACGTGTGGTACGTCAAAGTCTATACAACTTTACAAATAGTCCGGTCAATTTAGACAAAAAAATGTGAGTGAAATTACATAAAGTCCCAGCAAGCTGATTTTTTGTGAAGTTGTTCAAAACATAATTATAAACAATGTCTAGAAGTTCCCCATCATTCCCCTGTAAGGAAAAAAAATATTCAAGGTCAAAGGTAAAAAAAATGAGTTTTTCGCGATTTTCAGCAAAACGGTAAGTTTTATCATACAAGTACCTCAGACAAAAATTGTAGATCATAAAATTATCTATAAAAATGTGTTAATACTTTTTTTCTTACGAGCCACCGTTTCAGAGATATAACGATTCAAAAACTTATAAAAGTTGTTATCGTCATATGCATCTAATGAGGTAGTGTACTTAGCGCGTTTTTTTTAACGTGGTTTCCCCAGTAGGCCTACTCCACGGGTCAGTTGTGATCCTGTTTATTGTAAAACTATTGCAATATAACGGAAATTTTCAAAGATTGGGAAAGATAAAAGCGATGTAAATGAAAAAAAAGTGTTGAAGTTTATTCGTCTCATTCGTAAGTTTCAAATTCTTGTTTTTCTTCTTGATCTTCTTCTCCTGCTTTTTCTTCATCTTCATTTTGGATGCAAGTAAATTGAACACAGGGACAGGCACGCTTTTATCTTTCCCAATCTTTGAAAATTTCCGTTATTTTGCAATAGTTTTACAATAAACAGGATCACAACTGACCCGTGGAGTAGGCCTACTGGGGAAACCACGTTAAAAAAAACGCGCTAAGTACACTACCTCATTAGATGCATATGACGATAACAACTTTTATAACTTTTTGAATCGTTATATCTCTGAAACGGTGGCTCGTAAGAAAAAAAGTATTAAGACATTTTTATAGATAATTTTATGATCTACAATTTTTGTCTGAGGTACTTGTATGATAAAACTTACCGTTTTGCTGAAAATCGCGAAAAACTCATTTTTTTTACCTTTGACCTTGAATATTTTTTTTCCTTACAGGGGAATGATGGGGAACTTTTAGACATTGTTTATAATTATGTTTTGAACAACTTCACAGAAATTCAGCTTGCTGGGACTTTATGTAACCTCGAATGTCTAAATTGACCGGACTAAAACAAGAGAAGTTTTTACTCAAAGATGCACGGGCATACACTGCATTGTAATTAACATGCATTATAAACGAGTATACATAATTTAATGTTTGTGTCGCAGGGTAGACATAAAATCTATTTTTTTTCGAAAATACTAATAGAGTATAAAATCGTCTTTTTACAAAAATAATAACATTTTATTGGACTGAAAACAGTAAGATCACGGTTGGATCTTTCAGGTTCAGCAACAACTGCTTAGCTTTTGTTGACGGGCTTATCGAGTACGCGTAGGAATGGCGTAAAGAGAAATTCTAAACCGGTGTAAATTAGTCTTGTTTCAAAAACTGGTCTCGAAACTACCGATTTTTTGGTACTTCTACCAAAATGTAAACTTTATTACAAGACATTTGAGAAATATTTTTTTACTGGCTTATCATTTTTCACTAGGTTCTTTAATGTTCGAATACACTGCACAGTTTCAAATTAATATCCTAGGATTTTAACAAAATATTGGTGCACCAAGAATCCTGCTACAGGTGTATTAATTAATAATTCTCACCCAATGCTTGAAAATGTTCCGAAGTTTCATTTTCATGACCTCCCGAGCGGCGCCACCGTCCTCACGATCGTATACACCTGCAGACATACAGGATGATGTATTATTGATAGACTTTTGAAGTTCAGCTAGACTTTGCATCGTATGAGGTTAGTTTGCGCTTTTTTATGCTTGAAAGAAAGAAACTGAAATATTTAGTTACGGCACAGAACACATAATAGTATTACGGCATGTAAAGTTGAGTACGTTCGCACCCCCATTGGCGTCCACTGGATACAAGAGTGTCCCATGTCTTACTGTGATCACTATTTACTGTCCCGCTCACCACAGGCTCTGTTGTTCGAAGCACCACGAGTTAGGGTCACAGATGCGGGGCCTTAGAAAGGGGGGTCATGCGTTGCGTAGGGCAACAGAGAGAGTAATTCACAAAGGAGTGGGATCATTCGGAATTTGAATTATTGGACGAGCGCTTGCTGTCCTACTCATCTCCGTCTCTAATATGTATTCTACCACGAATGGCCGTCACGGAAAGCAGAAATCAAAGGGAGTAGAAGTCACAGAAAAGTGGGGTCACGCGTAGTGAGTTCACAGAGGAATGGAATTAGACAGAATAGACGTTCGATGTGTGCTTCAAGGTTTTTTTTTTTAACTTGGCAAAATCATCAAATGAGTCCTCCCGCTGTCAGACTTGTACTGACTAAAATCCACGATGACCTTCGGTAGCCCTTTGTGTGCCGGAGTCGCGGTATACGTATGTCCCGCAACCCTGGCAGGACTGTGGGCCTATATAGGGGGGCCCCGTCATTATGCTGACGCTCCTTGAGGCGCGCGTGGAACACAACGCGCCGTCGACCCGGGCATGGTCCATAGTCATGGGCTTCAAGGGGTTATGTTTAACTTTAATAATACTCTATTAGTCACTACGTACTGTCTCACTCAACTTCATTCTTGATGAGTTATGCACCACAGCTGAGGGTCACGGAATACGGGGGTCATGGGGAATGACAGTCAAAGGGAAAGTGGGGTCAACAAGTTTAGTTCACAGATGAACGGGATTGCGAAATGGGGTCATTCGATGTGGGCTTCAAGGGGTCATGTCTTACTTTAATAATACTCTACAATCACTACGTACTGTCCTGCTCACCTCCATCCCTGATGGGTATGATGTCATCGCCAGAAGCCAACACGTTGTACCCCGAGTGAGGGTATACGGGGTGAGGTGGGGTCTCTTCCTGGCCGAGTTGGTGGCGCGCCATCAGGACTCCATCTTGATTTGATAGCTGCTAAAATAATAAGTACAATTTTAAATATTTTTTGAGTGGTGAACTACTGAGCTGCAGGTGGGCTAGCATGAATTCTCAACGCGTTCCAGTTTAGGCTGTGGGAAAGAGATGGCGCTAGACGACTTGTCTAACTCTGTCTCTTTCCCACAGCCTAAACAAGTGGCCTTGTGGCAAGGTTCCAGGTTCGATAGCCGCACCGAACATATATTTATATGGCCTACACGGACAGGTTGATCTAGGTCTCTGTGGATGTGTGACCATCTGTCATGGCGAGTTTCCTCCGTATATCGGAAAGCACACAAAGCCGTTGGTCCCGGCTGTCATTTGTAGACCTTTGACGGTCGGGCAGAAGCTCTAAAGTCTGACAACCAGTCTTAACAAGGGGTATCATATTACCCCCAGTTACTGGGTTGAGGAGGTCAAGTAGGTGCTCCATGTGAAATAATGATATTCAGCTGCATCTGGTTCAACTGAAAGCCGACCCCAATATAGTTGGGAAAAAACAGGCAGGTGGAGTAAACAAAAATAAAAGTTTTGTGCAGCCCACGTTACTGCACTTACTCAGATTAGCAACTGATTGTTTAAAGAACAAACAAAAATATTTCGACGGAAGTAAACTGAATACTGTAAAGTGTAAATTATGACTATTGTTTGTTTCTGCTACTGCATTCTGGTTTGTGTGGTTTGAATAACGCGAAGATATTTTTCGACAGGAAACCTAGAACAGGGAGCTTTAACGCGAAGAAGGTAAGAAATTCCTAGTATGGGGGGGGGCAACGTCAATTTTTTTTTAATATCATATAAATTATTTTTCAAAACATACATATAAGAGCGCATTGCAATGCGCTTCCATAGAAGCCTTTCTCGGGAGCCCTGAACGCGTAAGTTGGAATAGAATAGAATCGATCATTGTTTTTCTTTTACTATTTGCATTCCAGAGCCACGGTTTCCTTCTTAGCCTTCCCGCAACCTCTCCACATACTCATTTTTTATTTTCGAGGTAAAATCATCAAATGAATCCGACTCAGGGCGGGGTGAGAGGGATTGTCAGACTTGTACTGACTAAACTCCACTGTGATCCTTCCATAGCCCTTTACGTTCCAGGGTCAGGGTTAACTGATGAGACAGTCCCGCGGGCCCGGCAAGCTTTGGTCTTCTAAGGGGCCCGTCAGATTGCTGACAACTCTTTGAGGGGCTAGTAAACGCGACGCACCGACGACCCGGGCATGGTCCATAAGCGGACAGCGAGTCACCCATTGCTCGCCGTCCGCCTGCCCCTAATATCTAAATTGAACGTGCCTAACAGATTTCAGTACGTTTTGAACTTTTCATCCTCTAATTCGTATTCGTCAGATCACTATTTCCACTCGGTCCTTTGCCAATCGGTCACACAATTAAGGCTGCATTCAGATGGAGCATTCACGTTGCGTCAAAATTAAATTGGACACGGATGTTCTGTTTTGTACCGATTAAGGGAGAATTCCAGTTGAAAATAGGTTTAAGTGTTGTAAACTGAATTAGGATTGTGTTAAGTATACTCAAATATTCTTTGCATTAAACTGTTTTACCATTAGAGTGCAAAATAACTTATTTTTCGGAAGTCTGTGGCAAAAATGAATTTCAAAAAAGCCACAACTGATTTTATACATCAGGTGTTTTTTTTTTTTTTTTGTAAAAAGTTTTTTATTTAGATACATGTGAAAGATTGCGTTTCTGAAAAGATTCTGTTTCACAACCCAGCTACTAATTTACAGTTATATTTACTGTTTTTATATGTTATAAACTTAAATTTCAACTGTCTAACACAGTTCATAAGCTGATGACAGACGGATAGACTGACACATAAACAGATGGAGTATTGGTAATAAGTTTACGATTTTAGGTTTGAAACCCTACAAAAGTGCAGTTTTAGTAACCAAAACTCTCACCAACTCCACATCAAAAGTCAAAAATAAAACCTCTTAAATTTTCCCATGTTTATGTAAGGGAAGAGAACAAAGTTTGACGCGAAACAATTTCTCAAATGAGGCCAACTAACAGTAGTAGGTAATGGCCGACTTAAGGGCCCCTTGACGGACATGCCTCAATTACAAAAGTTTTGCTAAAAGCAACCGGGGTCAGCAATTAGGAAATATGGGGTTAGAATGTCCGGCATTAGCTGCTAGTGATGTACCAACCGTATAGCCACAACGCACACGGAACAAACTTTTCCCCATCATACACTTTCATACACTTTATCTGTGAAATGAATTCCTGGAATGTAAGTATGAAGGACATTGGAACAGGACTGGTCAATTCAAATAGTACGCGCTATTTGATTTGGCTAACGAGTGCTTAAATCACAGGATCACACTGGATGCAAGCAGCTTCCAACCAGTTCCATTGGAAATCTACAGGGGGGCCTATGCTCAGCAGTGGACGTCCTACGGCTGATACGATGATGATGATGAACGAGTGCGGGCGGTGATTAAGTGAACTATTAGGCTAAGAAATCACTGGGCGTTTTTACCCGCGACCGCCGCGGTTGCGGTACTACGGTTTTATTTCTAAACTCACGAGGCCGCTTATTTGCGCGGTTCGTAGCCGTCGCGGTTGCGATCATCGCCCGCAGACGTGGCGGGCGGTTAAGTTGAATTTCTGTACGCCCCGCGGAATTTAGTCAGTACGAGTCTGACAGTCCCTCCCGCTCTGCCCTGGGTGGGTGGAGGACTCATTTGATGATTTTCGTCGCCATTTTTTTTTCGAATATACTTTTGGGCTTCAAAAATATAACAAGTAAGTACGTCAGCAACAAAAAAGTAGTCTAGTTTTAATATCCAAACTATGGTCATTATTATAACAGTCAGGTAACTAACAAGTTAGTATAATTGTGTGGTCAAATTCTGGTTTTCAAAGCTGGAAATAAACTTTTACAACGTTCATAGCCTCGGACTGTTAAACTATTACAGCGTAGGTATTGAGAGGGATCGTGATACAAAGGTGCAATGTTTCGACTGGCCTGTTGGTCTAGTGGTTAGTGACCCTTTCCCACCCAGAACAAATGTTTGTGTGATGAGCACGATCATTTGTTCTGTGTCTGGGTGTAATTTATCTATAATATGTATGTATTTAGAAATATATAAGTATGTTTATCAGTTGTCTAGTACCCATAACACAAGCTCTGCTTAGCTTGGGACTAGATGGCGTTGTGTAATAGTTGTGGAAGATTATTATTATTATGTCTTAGAAGCAAAACTTCCATCACTAAAATTAAAACCTTCCTTCCCTAAAATTATATTGGATACATTTATTCAATATATCGTTCTGGATTGCGACAGTTAATTATTTCGACAGATGGAAAACGTTCTTTCCTAAACGTGACTCTAATTGCTTCGACAGAGCATTTAATCGCAGAACATTGGTCTGACAGAACACAGTTAACACCACAAACCTTTTGATGTGCGAAAATATTTATTTTTTCAAAGCAAACATGTAATAGCATCACATTCAACATATGGCAATAATAATTGTACATTATCAAAGGCTAAAAATCAACATTTACCAATTACTTTTACGCATTGAGCCGTACTCTGGTCATTAAGTGGTCTATGTGCGGTCACTGCGTGGTCCCATTTATACACTGTGTCGTTGGCACGCGATGGCACGCAAATTTTAATTTATAGTTGTAATAATTGTAACAGCACTATCATTTACTAACAAAAGGCATGGCTTTAACGAAGTGTGAAATGGTAATTAGCCGTTTCAAAATAATTGTTGACTCAAAAGTTACCTAAACGATCACGTGGGGTGTCTGATACCCTAATTTTAGCATTCACTTTATTATAAAAGATACGCATTTTTTTAAAGAACTAACAAAAACTTGAGGGCAAACACAACTTTGAAACCTTCAAAGTTATGCTGGGGTGTGTAATACCCCACGACCAATTATGGCTGAAGCAATTGACAGTTCATTTGTATGAGCCATTCGTGTTCATAACAAATAAGTTTTTCATCAAATGTGGGTGGTTCTTAGCATTATGAACAACCCACATTTTATAGTTAAAAGTCAAAGGCCAGAGGCAGAAGGATGACAATCATGTATTTACTTAATTGTGTTTTTCAATTTCAATTAACTTTAATTATTCACATCTGAATCATGTGAAATTGAATTTGTTTTTTTTTACTACATATAACCGTAAAAGATAAACGTCCAACTATCCAACTAGCAAAATTCATCAAAATTGCTTCAGCGATTTAGACAACCTTTGACTTTTAACTATAAAATGTGGGTTGTTCATAATGCTAAGAACCACCCACATTTGATGAAAAACTTATTTGTTATGAACACGAATGGCTCATACAAATGAACTGTCAATTGCTTCAGCCATAATTGGTCGTGGGGTATTACATACCCCAGCATAACTTTGAAGGTTTCAAAGTTTGTTGTGTTTGCCCACAATTAAAAAAAAAGCAAAGCTATTATTATCATAAAAAATCCACTTCAGGCCACCCCTTCAAGGGTTTCAGATATGTTATTAAACTCAAGCCTATGTCACCTAAAACATACCGAGCAATGTTTTTCTTCGATTATGTGGAAACTAAAAGTGAATGTAGATTTAGGCAAAGGCTGAGGACCCTTTACACTTCCTCTTTTAAGTTCGCATACTTTTATATTGAGTCACACAAGTTTTAGGTTAGTGGGGTGAATCAATTTTAGTTTATATATTTTTCGGAAGTAACTTTAGCAGGCTATTTTTCGTGCGTAGGATATTTTTTACAAAAGGATTTGGAATAAAAGTGTCTTTACTTTTCCTAAGCCAGGACCTGCTATAATAATAACATGTTAGTAATTCTGAGGATAAGTAATATAAAACAGTCATTTTATAATCTAGTAATATAGACTATATACCTAAGAAAATAAATAACGCTATATCATTGAATCGTATGTTACCAAAGTGAAAATTTATAACATGGAAATTTTATTTAAAGTTAACATTCAAAAGAAAAGACTTTGGGTAAAATAATGACACAACGGCTCCTTTAACTCCAAAGGGCTTACGCAGAGCTCTGACTAATAAGAGGCTAAAATTTTTCATCATCATCAGCCTATAATGTTCCCACTGCTGGGACACAGGCCTCCTCTCTGTGAGAGGGAGTGGGCCATAATCCAACACGCGGGCCCAGTGCGGGTTGGAGTTGGTTGCCCAGTTTGCTAAAATGTTTAAGTGCCATATAATAAGGGCGAACCTATTACCATCAACCGGTCATAAATCCGGACTGTTACTAAGAAATTCCTTATACCCAATAACACTACTCGACCTGCAATGAACCCGGGACCACACTGGGCACAAATCCGGACTCTTACTGAGAACTGAGAAAAACCCAGTAACACTTTACTCCTGGAACGACACCTGAGAACTCGAGCTTAACAGTCGAGCTTACTACCACTAGGCTCACAAGGCAGGCACTCAAAACCTACTCATATAAATAATTTAACGAAAATACTTTTCATTCACCCACATTTTTACTGACAACATTTAAAGCATTTTAAATACGCACAAAATATATTTTTAAAAGGATAATTGTGTTGCAATTAAGCTGTTACTATTCTTCCCAGCCTTAAGAGGGAGTTCCTAAAATTGTGTTACAATTACGTCCCTCTTTACAAATACATTTAAAATACTGTTGGTACGAACGTGTTATAATTTTGATTTGTCTTACAATGTGCCTTAATTGTTTCGTGTTCCTTTAAATGTAAAATATGTTGGATGGAGCTGAAGACGCGTTTTTAAATTAAAATTGGAAATTGAATGAGTATTACTATTAGTTTTTAATTTTTACAGCTCTTTTCTGAACTTGCTTTTGTGCATAATATGTTGTCATACTCGTAACTGATCCTTTCGGTCATATTTTTGAAACTAATAGTTTTCCGATGAGTTGCCACGACTGATTGGCATTGCATTGCATTTTTTTTACCTAACAAATCATTACCATAGGTCAGAATTAGGTAGAGTTATTCATGTACTTTTTTTTTATTTTTTTTTTAGCGTGGTAAAATCATCAAATGAGTCCTCCAACCCCGGGCAGGGCGGGAGGGACTGTCAGACTTCTACTGACTAATATCCACGGTGTCCTTCATAGCCTGTTACGTTCCGGGGTTACGGTAAGGGAATAATCCCGCGACCCCGGCAGGCTTTGGCCCTCTGAGAGGGGGGCCCCGTCATTATACTGACGCTCTTTGAGGCGCGCGTGGGACACAACGCGCCGTCGACCCGGGCATGGTCCTTGGTCGGGCAGCGAGTTGCCCTTTACTCGCTGCCCGCATGCCCGCGTTATTCATGTACTTATACAGCGAAAGAATAAAGTGGATATACCCGAAATCTCGCAATTACTTTTAAAGAGCAGAAAAAATCAGTGATTTATTAAATAAAAAGATTTCACACAATTTAATCTCCGTAATACTGTTTTCCACAGGTGATTGTCTGGTCTATTAGGAATCCCGGGAAGATCCATATTATCAACATTTCGATGCAAGTACCAAAATGATCCGACCAATACATAAGGACTGTAATAGATCCGTAGAGGTTATTAATCATTATTTATCATGTCTGTTTTTTTTTCGATTCAAACAAAGTTACAATTTTTATTATTTAAATTACATTTGACAAAGTAAACCTAATTTTAAATACTTACGTCCATAGCCGAAGTGTCGCCCGATCTCTTGCCGTGTCCGCCGAAGCACGAATGCCCAAAGGCGGAGCACCCACCTGTAGCAAATAAAACCACAATTATTATAACATAACATCACCCCCGTAATGTTCTAAGCTTTAGGTAGAGGTGTGGCTGAGAATACCTACTAACTCACATTTTACAACTTACGAGTTTGTAAGTTCAATATAATTCAGGGTGAACCTTTGAAAATCCCTTGCCTTTAACCGTTACTGAAAAATTCCGGATAGAAAAACTAATCAGGTATCTTTAATTAATAATTTTCATAATTTTATGAATGTCATGCAATAATATTCAGACAATTATTTAAGTATCGCCTAACGTTATGAAATGGAATAAAGATTTTATTGAACTTGTTTTAATCTCGTAGCGTTTTCGTAGTACGTAGCCGCGTAGCACCGTAGCAAAAAGCTACGGCTTTTTAATAAATACCGGTTTTTTTTTGTAAAAATTCGCTATACAGTTTTGTGATATTTAAAAAATGTTTGTAATTAATTTAGTTTTACCGTGGTACCACAAAAACTTTTAACCGCGTCTGTTGAACACATGTCTAAAAAATGTAAGATTATGACGTTGAAGTAAGATCCGTTATGCAGTCACAATTTTGTTAGACAAGTTTTAAACAGATGTTTAAGTTTTTGTAGTAAGGCTGTTATTGTTTAATTTAATTTAATTTTGTATTTCATTCGAAAACAAAATATTTGAAAGATTAAAATATCTCTGTGAAACGACTGACTGACTGCATTACCTGTAAACCAGAATTTAGAAAATGATTCTCAATCTTAATCTCTTTCACTTTCTACGACAATATTAATTTCGATCATAAGTCATCAATTTACAAAATTATCAATGACTTTCAAAACATACCTAGCCTGCACCATGTCATGACGTCACACAAAATTCGTAGAACTCACTCAAAAGGCAACATTCATATGACGTGACGTGTTACAAATACAAAGACGGTATTCAAACTATTGTGCGAATTGTATTATTGATGTATTTTCTGCAGTTTTTTTTTAAATAACAGACTATCGATTAAAAGAATTAGGTCGACTTTTCTGTGTCAGTTGTAGTTGAATAAATTGTAATTCGGTCAAAAAGAAACCTTTTCTATGTTCATACAGAAGTCATAACAGGAAATCAACATCAAAAGAAAACTTTGTTTGTTTTAAACAATACTTGTGACCGAGCTTTGCTTCACACGGAATTATCCAGTGGAATGGAGACATTTTATAAAACATAGACCATACTTTTTTTAATATATGCATAATATATAATATTTAAAAGGATTATGTAGTAGTTTATCTCCAGAAACCATCAACCAATACCAAAAATAAAAAATCTGGCAGGAAGCTAAAATTTCATAGGTACAAGCATTTGTCAGTTATTGTGTAGCTCTACTCATAACTCGAGGACCATACAAAATCAAAATCAAAAGTCATTTATTCAAATTAGGCTGATTTATCAGCACTTTTTGAAGGTCAAATTTTACATAAGACAGTCCCCCAAAGCGCCCCCCCTTCGACACTTCCTAGTGTTTTGGCTGGGAAGAAGTGGCGGAACAAACTCCCCAGCAACACATCTGTCTGTACGGTTACCAAAAACCATACCAAAGAGAAGACTGTCATAATATTATAATCTTGTTTTTTACTTGAACAAATGCGCCCTCGCATCTTGCAGATGGAATCATAAACCTAGCTACCTCTATTTATCAACCATACTCATAGTCAAGTAAGTTTAAACCAGGTATAAAACAGAAATCAAAGTGAACAGCACCACAATCAATGAAGCCCACAGTCCACAGCCCACAGCCCACAGGCCACGGTTGACCGGACTTAACAAGAGTTTACTTTTTGGTACCTCCGAGCTTGCCTACATCTGCTCTCTTCCCGTTTATTTTGTTCCACCTACATTTACTGAAAGGCCACTAGTTTAACAAATAGGGTTAGGTTTTAAGGTCAGGAACGTGTATTGTTTGGAAATAGGGTGGGTTTTGAACAAAGATTTTCAGTAAAAAGTGATAAAAAGTTTATCGAAACAAAACTTAAAATTAATTGGAGTCTATCGAAATAACGTATAAATTCTGAAAATAAAAAAGGTAAAGTGTCTGCTGCACTTCGCATCGTGGGTTCAATTCCCGGAGTTCCCCAGGTCTGGCTATTCATGCAGTTGCCTAATACTTTGTTTAGCAGGAATTTTAGACGAACACACTTAATATATAATAGCACAAGTGTAGTATCTTCAAGAGCAACTAAACTTAAAATATACTCCTATAAATCGAAACAAAATAGATCTCGAATTAGGTCGTTATCGGATTAGCGACCTATATTGGAATGTTTCGGACAACAGGGTTAACACGTGTGATACAGCATCCGTGATGCAACTATCCGGGACCGGCCCGGATTACTCCTAACGAATCGTGAAACGGGTCATCTGAAGCATGTGTACATGAAGCTTAATTTAAATGAGCTGTGTTAATTAGAAATGTCATTTATAAGCTTCATGCGATGCGTTCTGATTAGCTTGATTCATTAGCCGATTTAAATGACATAATTTGTTTGAATGTTGATGATAAAAATATTATACTGAACTTAATTACAAACTATACCTTAAAATCTATATATATTACAAGCTGACCCCGCAAACGTTGTTTTTACATATAAATTATTTCTTGTGGATAACCCTTATCACTGAGGGGTTTTTTTTAGCGTGGTAAAATCATCAAATGAGTCCTCCCACCCCGGGCAGGGCGGGAGGGACTGTCAGACTTCTACCGACTAAAATCCACGGTGTCCTTCAATAGCCCTTTCTGTTCCGGGGTCACGGTAAGGAAATAATCCCGCGACCCCGGCAGGCTTTGGCCCTCTGAGAGGGGGGCCCCGTCATTATGCTGACGATCTTGGAGGCGCGCGTGGGACACAACGCGCCGTCGACCCGGACATGGTCGTCGACCCGGGCATGGTATCACTGAGGGGTATGAAAAATAGATAGTAGCCAATTCTCAGACCTACTGAATATGCATATAAAATTTCATAAAAAATCAGTCAAGCCGTTTCAGAGGAGTATGGTAACTTACACTGTGACACAAGAATGTTATATATTAGATGTTATAAACTTACTGTTTACAAAATAAATTTAAACATAAATTAAATCCATTATTAAAAACAAAAAGAATGATGATTAGAGAGATTGAGAGCAGTACTGTGGTGGCCAGTAATAAGAGGGTAGATGATGAGTTCGAGTCTACCGTGCATTAATTTGTGTTATTTTATTTTGTCATCACCACTGCTCTCAAAATGAAAAAGATAAGTACATCGTGAGGAAAGAGACATACTGTGCAAAAATCCAAGATTAAAGCCCTAGAAAAAAATCAGAGATTTATTATTATTGTTGATGTAACAACCAGCACCGGGTGGAGCCACCGCGTGGATTTTTGCAACACACTTCACTATCACAGAGAGTAGGTCCGTCCCAGTAGTGGGAACATTAAAGGCTGACAATGCTGTATGCTAAAGGTCAATGTGCAAAGTTGATTGCCTGTACCGTGCTTGGACATATAGATGCTAGCTACATCTTAATAAATTTTCAACCTTATCGCAAAAGGAGAAACTTCATGTTTAACTGAGATTTGACAGATTGAAGAATGTTGATGGGCTGGTATTTGTATGCCAAATTCAAGAACAAATGTCTGACATACATTTTCGCACGATGACAATGCAATCGTCACTGCGACCATCCAAAAATTCCCTTTTGGCCGCTCGTGCATAACAACGTTGGACCGTTCGCTATTTGGCACTATCCGATTAGAGAACAGTATGTTTGGCACCAGTATGTTTTAGAGCAGTGGTGGCCCAGTGGTATCGGCCCCGACTTACGAGTTGTAGGTCGTGGGTTCGAATCCCGGCAGGCGCATTACTTTGTGTAATTTATTTCATCACCACTGCTCTCAAAACGGTGAAGGAAAACATCGTGAGGAAACCGGCATGTCCTAGAACCAGAAATTCGAAGACATGTGACATCCACCAATCCGCACTGAGCCCGCGTGGTGGATTATGGCCCACCCCTCTCACAGAGAGGAGGCCTGTGTCCCAGCAGTGGGAACATTAATAGGCTGATGATGATGATGTTTGGCACCTGCTAATAGGGTTGACAGCTCGTCAAACTTAATTGCAGGACAGACCCGCCAGCTTGTCCGGATATTTAGGCAAAAAGAGTAGACACCCAAAATTATTGGTTGTTGGGTTATAATAGATTTGTGTGTAAAATCAGGCTTTTTGATCATAATTAATGTGCTGATAGATTTGTTCATTGGCTTTGTAACAGGACATCGAGCATTCGCCGTTTTTAATTTTGTCAAATTGATCAACGAACAGAGCCAAAAATGAAACCAAACACCGCTACGAATTCTCATCAGGCCCTATAAACGCCAAACGGCAAGCGACAATCCCTAACGTTCAACAGTCGCTAATACATTTTCAGCTTTATACCCTATTGCATAAAGTTGAAAAACTATCAAAGATTATAGATCGTTTTCGTTTGTTTCGTTCGCTATCGCTCAACAGTGTTTACTAGATTTTCAACTTTATGCGATGGGGTATAAAGTTGAAAATATATTAGCGACTGCTGAACGCTAACGATTGTCGCTTGCCGTTTGACTACAGGCTTTGTTTTCACGATCCTTCTAGAAAAGGCTCTCTATGATCGTCAAAATTTTTCTTCATGAAAATGTCAGCCTTGACAGTCTGCACGGCAAAAAGCTCGCAAGCAAACTCGTTGTAATGCTCGCTCAAACACTCTCGTTTGTTTTTCTGTAACACTCATCCTCATCAGCCTATATTGTTCCCACTGCTGGGACACAGGCCTCCTCTCTGTGAGAGGTAGTGGGCCATAATCCACCATGCGGGCCCAGTGCGGATTGGTGGATGTCACATGTCTTCTAATTTTTGGTTTAGGACATGCCGGTTTCCTCACGATGTTTTCCTTCACCGTTTTGAGAGCAGTGGTGATGAAATAAATTAGACAAAGTAATGCGTCTGGCGGGGTTCGAACCCACGACCTGCAACTCGTAAGTCGGACCCGATACCACTGAGCCACCACTGCTCACTGCAGTCTGTAACACTCATTACAACAAGCGAATGCTCAAGTTTATCAGCACCTTTAACAAAAAACCTTTTTTCAGTCTTCAGTAAGTAGATACTTAAGTAATCGCGGTCAATGCACCCCTCGTTAAAGCTATAAATCAATTATTTATCTTAAAACATTGGAACACTTCCGTGTGACTTGGTAACTCAGTTTACATGATAATCTACTTCATAAACGTGATTACATTCCATTAGGGAAGGTTTCGAGACAATTACACAAAAGTGTTTCTAGCACCCACACATGTATAACTTACTTTAGGTATAAGAACACGTTATACATTATACAGGGTGGTTGAATAATGGATAAGATTGAAGAGAGTTTTGCGAAATGAATTATTCGAAAGACACTTTTAATTAAAATTTTCGTTTCTTTTTTTTTTAATATGACCTTTCTTTCTTGGTTTAAAAAGAAATGGTTGGCCTACTCTAGGATTTCTCCTGTATATTGGGTACGCTAAAAAACATTTAAAACTCACATACACAAACACCAAGCCTAGACCAAGAAAATGCATTTATGTCATTCATATATTTGTTCGAACCCCAACAAGCCTAACAGTTGCCTTCTGATCGTAAATTGTATACTTAAATTGAATATAATAATATATTATATTTGTTAAATAATTAATATAATTTTGTAATTAAATATAATATTAAAAATGTTAAATAAAATCATGAATATCACGTTCACAGAGAGTCTCGTGTATAAACTTTTTGTAAAGTACAATCAATTTCAGGAACACCGAAATAGAATTTGACAAAAACCTTCATTTGTATGTTTTGTGAGTTCTGAATTTTCAATCTACAATAATTATTGTTGTTTTGTTGTTTATTTACGTACGAAGTACGAAGTTACGCCCTTTCATCATAATTTATGAATCAACTAAGTTTTTTTCACTTTCTCCATTCACAACGATGTAGATGAATTTTTTGACGCACTATAATTTTTTAATTTAGTAATTTTTGTAAATATTTTTGTTCTTAAATGTAGTATGTATATGTATATAGGTATTTTTAACTAATTAAGTTGTTAATTTATAATTATGTAACACAATTAAGTACTTGAACGACAACAATACTAAGTTTTTACGATTAACTTTTCTATTTTTTTAAGTAACCTTTTTTTTTACTTGTAAATCGCCGACATCTGAAAATATATTCAATATCTAAGCAATTATGTGACAAATAAAATATACATGGGTACAGTATAAAAACATTTCACATATTTTTATTATGATTCATTCAGTAAATAATGAATGAAGACCCATTTTATGAGGCAATCATTTCAATGTAAGTGATATTTATGGTAATTTTATGGGAAAATGAATAAATGATACGTAGTACCTACGAATTTATTCAGTTGCGAGACAAACAAACTCAATTGTACCTACTCGCCCACTTGGAAGTGCCTGCTAGTAAGCTGCAAGTACCACATGGTTTGGTAAGGAAGAAGATAGGACTGCGGAGCCTCATTACAAGCGATGGCCCACCTCCTCACTTGTACTTTGTGTAATTCCACCTGCACTCTAAGGGACACGAGGCCGGGCCGCGTGAGGGAAAGGATAACGCTATCCCTCCGCCTCACCCGCAGTAGTGGACGCCCACGGCGACCGACGACGTAGCAAGACGATCTCCGGCCACCGTAGGCGCAAAAAAGGAAAAGGGCAACTCGCTGTTGGACCATGGACCATGCCCGAGTCGACGGCGCGTTGTGTTCCACGCGCACCTCAAAGAGCGTCAAGCATAATGCCGGGGGCCAAAACTTGCCGGGGTCGCGGGACTTATCTCATTACCGTGACCACGGAACATAAAGGGCTATTGAAGGCCACCGTGGATTTTGGTCAGTACGAGTCTGACAGTCCCTCCCGTCCTGCCCGGGGCGGGAGGACTCATTTCATATTTTACCACGATAAAAAAAAGAAAGGGACCCGCGGCCATCACCAACGCCGTAAATGTGGTAGAGTTTTGGTCGAAGCTCATTGAATTTAACAGAATCACGGACACTATGAAAAACCTACTGGAGTATCTCGATTCTACAAACAATAATATTGTTATAGAACTAGGTTTTGCCCGTGGTTTCACTCTTGTAACGCCATCTATTATTATTATTACCTTATGACTGTGATTATTGTTTTCTTTCAGAACAGTACTTTTTTCGGGATAAAAGGTGTGTGTTTCTATACTTAACAATGTTCTCGTATATGCAAAATTTCAAGATCATCAGTCCAGAGGTTTAGGCATGAAAACGTATCAAACAAACTTACTTTTGCATGTATAATATTTGTTGGAATAAGAAAGTAAGTATTGTTTCTCATTCTTTCTCAAATCCATCCAAAGGTTGTGAAATGATCGCGCTTAGAAATAGGACTGGCCATTGAGTCACCGTATATATTTTAAAATAAAATATGTGTTATGTTTACTACGTAATGTGAAAAAAAAATTGTGTAATAAAGATTATAAAGTCACAAAGATAATATTTTAATTGCCAAAACGGAACCGAATTCCCGACAACTTACGTCATAAATAAGACAGCTCTTCGACAAGAGACACGACAGTAATTTGCCTGTTTTCTTACAACCTGCACCCCGGTGCAGTGTTATTTAATAATTATAGCTAGCTTCTTGAGTACAAGACGTCCATGAATGACAAACTAAGCCAATCTTGTCCTGCACTAATGAATGGACCAAAGGAGAATAACAGACTCTGTCTTATGAGGAATACTGGCTTAATTGTTACTGGTTTCAGATAATTTTGAGATAAAATTATGGAGATTCGTGGAATAATTTTGGACTTCTAGGAAAGCATTTGGAAGCGAATGTGACTTTTATGATTCATATAGGGTAAAGGGAGATTATTTGGTGAGACAGGTAATTCAGTGAAAGAATCTTTAAAGGCTCTCAAAACGTTAGCTATCCATGCAGTAATGCGAAATGATGTGTCAATCAATACATATTGTCTCCGTATTGTCATTACGTGTTGTCCACTTTAGTGGTGACTAGTTGCATCATTTCGCATTACAGCATGTATAAGTAACGTTTTGAGAGACTTTTAAGACTCTATCACTGAGTTACCTGTCTCACCAAATAATCTCCCTTTACCTACATTGTCTAAGTTTGTCTTGGACATCACTGATATCGGTGACGAAAAACTTCGTGAGTAAACCTGAACTTACATATAAATAAATATTCCACAACTATCACACAACGCCATCTAGTCCCAAGCTAAGCAGAGCTTGTGTTATGGGTACTAGACAACTGATAATTATACTTATATATTTCTAAATACATACATATTATAGATAAATTACACCCAGACACAGAACAAATGATCGTGCTCATCACACAAACATTTGTCCTGGGTGGGAATCGAACCCACGACCTCCGGCATAGCAGTCAGGGTCACTAACCACTAGACCAACAGGCCAGTACTCGTATTAAAAATTTGATAAGTCCAAAGCCATATAAGGAACTGTGGTGTAACCAGAATCTAAATTGGTCGGTTAGATTGTTAAAATAGCCAAGGATAAAGAGTTTTGCGATGCTCTCTAATTAAATGGTTGAGATTGTTTTGAATAAGAATTGATGGAATGTTATACTTAATTCTATTAAAATTTATTTACTTTGCTTAAATCGTTACAATATAAAAACATAGTAAAATACTAACAATTTTTATTCAATAAAATCTCAATCATTTTTGTAAAGGGGTACATAGTTTATAATTGTCTTTACTTAAATTATTAAACATAATTAATGCTTTAAATAAATCAAAACTTTCCTGTTTACAAATGTGATTTCTACGTACAAAGTGGACGAGTACACACAATAAATAATAGAAGAGAAATATTAACAGCACAGCGAGAAACAAGTTGAAGTCTCCAGAGCAAACGTGGAATGCATTTTGAAGTAACAGGAGACTGGTGCTTCATAAAACTTAAGACATATTATGGCGTTGAATCTTGTGCAATACTTTTATTCCGGATTTATTTTACGTTTGGGATACGAGCTATGCGTTTTTTTATATTGTCTTTGGGAAATGATAGAATTTATTCAATCATCATCATCAGCCTATAATGTTCCCACTGCTGGGACACAGGCCTCCTCTCTGTGAGAGGGAGTGGGCCATAATCCACCACGCGGGCCCAGTACGCATTGGTAGAATATGTCACATGTCTTCGATTTTTTTTGGTTCTAGGACATGCTGGTTTCCTCACGATGTTTTCCTTCACCGTTTTGAGAGCAGTGGTGATAAAATAAATTACACAAAGTAATGCGCCTGGCGGGGTTCTAACCCACGACCTACTACTCGTAAGTCGGGACCGATACCACTCTCTCATCTCAACTTATTCAAAGATTTTTTTATTTTTACATGCATTTTTTATCGTGGTAATATGATTTGACGAAACTTAGTCCTCCCAGAACACTTATAGTTTCGTCACTGCATAGATGGCGCTAGGGTTCTATTTTTGCTTGTCGATTATGTCCGCTACAAAAATTTGCACCCATATGTACTTGATGTAGATTATGTACGAGTATGACGTTGAATTTGATTAATTTTCTTTTATCACCAGTGTTTGAGAACGTAGACGGTTATTGCTTATGGTCAAATGGCCCGCGAGTCATTCGGCTTGGGCCGTTTAAACTCTAAATACCCTTTTCAAAGTGATCGTTGTGTCATGTGTGATGAAAACAAATGAACCTCGCGAATTTAAAGTAAATCACATTGCTTGAGGCTTTTATTATTTAAGTTTTTTTTTGCTTAATGTAAGTACCTACATATCACAGTAAATGAAATGAAATTAAAGAAACCAACCTAACTTCAACTAACAAGATCAAAAAAATTGAGAAGTTTAAAGAAAAATACTTGAGTTATTTCCGATTACTTATTTATTTATTTATTTAAAAACCAATGAAGTTTCATTTATAATAATAATAATATAAGTAAGTACACACAAACACACAAATCTTGTTGGAATAGATTCATCTAAGATGTTCAATCAGCTAAACAGCTGAAGGGATCTTCATGTTTGACTCAAAAATAAGTTATATTCTGGAAACTCATAGGGTATATACCGCTTACACCAGTATTACGTCCCCGTAGGATATTTTTCGACTCGGGCGAAGCCGGTAGCAACAGCTAGTTATAAAAATAACACATAGTTGCTGAGCAAACAACTATTGTTAGCGACTTTTTCGACGTATAGTAGAGTTACGGAACGATCCTTGTGCAAACTTCATACCTTTGCGACTTCAGGTTTTTGCAGACTTTTTCATCTAAGATTTCACACAGGACCAACTTACACAGGATAATTAGCTAGGGACCAATTAGTACGAGAATTAAAAGCGTTTAACCTCAGTTTAAAACAATAGGAACTACGTTATTAGAGTTTTAAAGAAGTATCCATTAGAATGCAAGAGTTTTGTATTTTCTCTAATGACAAGTTTTAGTTTGCATAATTATGGGAAAGATTTCATTTAAAAGAAAAAGTTTCAATACTGTAATTCTATGATATTTCTAAATATTAATTCTCTTGGCGCAGTTTTCAGACATTACAAACTTTTGTGCCAATGTTTTTTTTTTTTAAACTAAATAGGTAATAACCTGAAAATCTGCTTATCTAAGGCGCGGGCCACATAGAAAAGATTAAGACGCAGACGGGGCGGAGACATGTCTCTTCGGCGTCTCTTTCATACAAAATGTGTAGAAGCGTCGCGACGTAAAACACATTATAGAAGAGACAGGACGCGGGCGCGGGCGCGACTCTCATACATTTACGCACGTCTACGAGCGACGCGTCTTCGTCTTACGTCTTTTCATGTGGCCCGCGCCTAACCTGCACAATCCAATCATTGACAGTCAAAGATCTATAAATGACAGCCGCGACTAACGGCACACATTACACATTACACAGACCAACTTTGGCTTAGTGTTTGTTTCACACCACATCCATTTCGTTGCGTGTAATGCCCTATACATACGAGTATTTCTGGCATTAAACAATGTTTTCTGAATACAATACTTTTGCTCAGAGATCTGTTTTTGTATTTCTACACAACGTTTTCTTTAATGTATCTCACATGGCTACATAAAATGAATCCTCGTGTTACTTAGCGAAGTCGTTGTCGGGTAATTAGGCACTCCAAATGAGCTCAATGAGTTTTTCGATGAGTTTGTATGTTATGTTTTTTATCAAAACGTACTGTTTCATCCAATAAATATACAGGGTCTTTCTTTTAAATTGGCCTAAAGGGAGAAATCCGAATCCATAAGAGATACGGGAAAACTTTATTAGGAACCTTTACCTCATTTTTGACGTTGACAAATTTTCGTTTTTATTTTTTTGGTCAAATGTGAGTTGTCCACAGAAGTTTGTGAAACTGACCAATTTTTTTTTTAATGCGACTGGATTTGAAAATGCAGTGAAAGGGTATGAACGTATTTTTTCTTCTCCTCCACTATTATTTTCTGATTAATTTCGTTGCAGAATCCAAGACAGATAAATTCATTCTCCGGGACACGTCGTGCTTCATTATCTCAGAGCTTTTCTGGTGGTTGCCACTATTGATTTTGGCTTTCAGGAGTTGCAGTGTTTTGGGAGTAGTGTCGTGGGTTTGTCCCATAAAAAAAAAAAACGTTTATGTAAATAAAACTTCGAAGCTTCAAAGCGTCGCATATTTCCATCTACCTTCAGATCACATACTCCTAAAATTTAAGTTTCGTACAAAAGATCTGTGCTATTTGAGTTTTAACTCCAAAAGTGCACGAACTCACAAAGATATTCCTTTGCCTAGGTTTACATCCGTAATAATATGCTGAAAAACTTCTGGCGAAGAATTCGTACCTAGTTCTTAAACTTGTAGTTTCCTTAAGAATTTGTGTGAATTTTAAACTTGGTTTCACGAATGAATAAACTGTTTAAGCTGGTGTTTGTATGCATGTCATGAAGTCTTTCAAACTCTCGGCTCGGTTGGAAATGAGCGTCGGATGTACTGAATCCGAAGGCCTTAGGTTCGAATCCTGCCCGCGGATCGAATTTTTCCTTTCCTAAGAAAATCTTAGTTTTTCAAACACCTGTATTCGTAAGTAGATAGTAAGGCATCTGCCTCATATCAATATTTTATTTACATGGAATGACTGTATAACTGATTTCCACAACCCAGTAACTGGGTAATACGATACCGCTTGGTAAGTTTGTCAACCTTTCGAGCTATATGAAAGGGCCTTATGAGGGCCAAAGTCTGCCGGGGTCGTGGGACTAACGAGCTACCTTGGCTCCGGAACGTAAAGCGCTATTGAAGGACACCACCAAGGACATGAATAAAACACGTAAAAAAACCATCAAGCTGACAGCTTACTAACCGTAATGACTGTAACGGAACCATCGCAATGTCTTGGAACTCGCTTTGATAAAAATCACCCATCCACAGGTCACCCATCTACAGACCAACGATCACGTGATGGATGGAGAGGAAGGGCAAAGAAAATATGGATGGATTGTGTGAGGATTGAAATGAATTTATTTGAATGGATGAAATGAAAGAAGAAAACGTGTTGCGGTGACTCCAAAAAAATGAGATACTGGCAGAAAAATTATGGGTTTGTTACTTCTGGAGGAATTTGAGACTAAGAGTTTATTACAAATGCCAATGTGTCCATGGAGTATCAAGGCGTATTTTAGAGTTCAGAACCACAGCAGCATAATATTATAATACCAAAGCAACATTTCAGTTCCCAAAATAGTTAATTTCAAAATTGATAAGCCGTAACGGATTGTTAATATCAGTTAGGCTGGTACAGACTGTGTTTGTACGTGGTTGACGCCGATCAAATAATCACGCAACGCACGTTATATAAGTTAAACTTAAGCTCAGTCCAGACTAGATCAGAATTTGATTTAAAGCTTGGTTTACACTGCATCAGAGGTTGCACTAAAGCTGGGCTAAGGATGGATTATTGGTCACATAATGAAGTTTTTAATTTGATTAGGATAAATCATTCAGTCACGAAATTACGAGAGAGAGATGTAATAATATCTAGTTAGACTTTTACCCGTTTATTTTCAGTAATTTGAATTTTAAAATTTTTATAATATCGTCGTTTTGTTTTATTTTCCAAAAGTTGGTAATTATTTTCTTTACAGACAAATAACCAAAAATAGACCTTTAAAATGTAACTAAAATAACTTTTCAATAAAATACAATTTCAAAACTTTTTGCTTTTATCACAGATTTTAGTAAAAACAGTCATGGTGTCCTTAACTTTTGTTTCGACTTTGCGGTTGAAATTAGAACTTTTCTCCCTTTGAATTCGAAACAAATGAAAGTATTTAAATAAATAATAACTCTCCGTACCTATTATTTTCCCTACAGTACTTTTATAAATCAAAATCGGTTTCGAATACAAATAAAATAAACGGAAGAAACGTTATTTTAAAATTATGTTTCTGTTATTTTAAAACTACGTTGACGAATAGCTGATTTATTTTATTTGGTGTTCTCTATTTAGTTTTTCAAAGTAGGTATGTTAAAATAATTTAAAATTTAACTGAGCAACATATTATATGAAAATTGTAGTATATCAGTCATCTTAGATTTTTTTTTAAATCTTTATTTTTGTGTTTTATCACTCAGTGATAATGTCACCCCAAAAAAAAACTTAGTTATTAAAACTACATGTGAAGAAGACGGTTAAAATATTTAACATAATTATAGTCATGGGCACATGTTAGACACATGTGATTATTAAGACTATGAAATATATTTTATCAGTAAAAAATTGCGATTTAAAAAAAGCCTTTTTCACTGGCTCAAAAGACTCAAAGAACAACAAAAGATACCTAACCAACCTTTTCAAACACTTGTATACATCTCGATAATTATCTACCATGTAAAACATGGCACTTGGAACTTTCTAGAGTGCGTGACGAAAAGTAAACATTATATTCGTGTTACCGAACGTTCTCGTTCAGAAAGATGAAGATTACTCACGTTTTGACGTTGTCAATAAACTTATGTACGTAAGTACTTGGTAAGATGTTTTTGGGCAAAATGTTTATTTATTTAAAAACATAAATACAACTATCACTGTCTAGAATACTTATCACGGTTGTTGTAAGTTCGCCACAAAAATAATACGCCACGAAAAAAAGTAGGAACCTATGTATTAATTAGCCAAAGGTTTTTGAATTTTTTTTAATTTTGATTATTGTACATTCTACCCTTTTTTTTTCCGCTTGAGGATTGCAAAACAACAAAATTATAAAATCCAGCACAAAACTACCGAAAACGAGAACACAATGTGGAATCTCAACAGAAAGTACTAGGAGAACAGGAACAAAACTTTTTTTCGAGGGGAATAATTTTTGTGGCCAATTTACAACAACCCGAATACCAGCACTGTAGATTTTTTGTTTATTTTCTGTTATTGTTGTGTCCTATGTGAGTTAAAGTCCAGTTATAGTACAATTCGATACAGGTGGGGAAAGATGGTTATTGCCTAGCTTATTTCCAACTACATATAATGGGGTCGGCTTCCAGTCGAACCAGATGCAGCTGAATATCAGTATTTTACATAGAGCGACTGCCTATCAGACCTCCACAACCCAGTAACTGGGTAATCCGATACCCCATGGTAAAACTCATGGTAACATACTCATGGTAACATGGTAAACATGGTAGACTAATAGTAACGACTGTCAAAGATCTACAAATGACTGCAGGGAATAACGGCTTCACGTGCTTTCCGAGGCACGGAGAAAACTCGCTATGTCAGATGGTCACAGCAAGTTTCCTCCGTATCTCGGAACCATTTATAGCTAGACCAACCTCGCTAAGCGCGACCTAACCCGGAAGATCAGCCTGTGTGGCTGTAATTATTTAGCCACGAGCTCCTGTGTATGGACAATATAGACTGATGATGATGAAGGTGATGACCCCACACAGTTTCTCCTATCAATGTCCCCTAGTAGCTATTGTCAAACTAACAAACTATGATAAATGAGTATCATCGATTTGTCTCAATAACGTGTCACCAGAGGAAAGAGTTATTTTAGGCAATCAATCATCATTAGTTTGGTGAATTAAATCTGTGGTCACTGTCTAACCCATAACATTTTTTCGTTCATTACTTATAGGAAAAGGAGGCTTTTGCTCCACTGTTTGGCTTTTAGACTTTTTTTTTGAGTGTTGAAATCATCAAAAAATGAGTCCTGGAGCCATGTGTGACCGTCACTCTTATTGCCTAAAACTTTACCCGGTTCCTTTGGTAGCCCTACGCATTTCAATTTCACAGCTTCTTATAGGACTGTCGCGTGAAAGTTAGAATTGTCTAAGTCGCGGGCCACATAGAAAAGACGTAAGATGCAGACGGGGCGGAGACATAATATGTCTCTTCGGCATCTCTTTCATACAAAATGTATACCGAGAAGCGTCGCGACGTAAAACACACAGAAGTGGGGGCGCGACTCTCATACATTTTCCCACGTCCGCGACGCGTCTCGTCTTACGTCATTTCTATGTGACCCGCGCCTAAGAAAAAAACATTGAGAAACTATGAATCTCATTTCTATGTTAAAACAATTGAAAATCGTGCGTGATATGAATTTACTTACAGGTGCTTACAATGTTCGCTCATCAGCTCCATATCATGCAGTAATACTGGGTGTCGAGTCTGCTAATTATTAGTCAGAATGGCGCCACAATGGCGTTTCAATTTTCGAACCATTTTTTACTCAGCAGTAAAAAATGGTTCGAATAAGCACTACAATTGAAACGCCATTGTGGCGCCATTCTGACAAATAATTAGCAGACTCGACACCCTGGATTGTCACACGAATATACCTATACGTGTAAAATTTCAGCTCAATCGTGTAACCAGGAAGTGGATTAAATTAAAATGTAAGATTTGATTTTCGACAACGGGACAGGTAAACACAAGAAATAAAAAAAAGCTTGTAAAATAGGAAATCCTTTTAGCAGAATAATGCTAAGAATTTGAATTATAAGCATTTTGATGAAACATTCATTGGGTGAATTCACTTTGAAACTATTTGCTAATAATATTAATCTCAATAGTACGCTATTGAGAAAGCTCTACTACTCCATAGTTTTTACTAACTAACTTTTCTCTCTTTTAAAAAGCTTTGCCCCACACTAGGAATTTATCCTGTGTTGTGGGTGCGTTTACAAACAAAGAAACTCAAATACACAAACACCAAGACCCGGAACAACTTGTAGATTATACAAATATTGTTAAGTGCGGAGATCGAACCCGCGGCGCTTTGTGCAACAGTGGATCGGTCAGCCACTGCGCCAAAAGTGCGATACCTCGTATTTAGTCCCGAAAGAGATAGGCAGAGACGACCCGTATAAGACACCTGCCTGAATTTCACACGTGAGTCTCAAGTAATAGAGGATTATTATTATTATATAAGCCTGTACTGTCCCACTGCTGGACAAGGCCTCCCTCTTTTCCTACCAACGTTCACGACTTTGGCCACCTCCTTCCGATTCTCAAGGTAGACATCCAGTTCTTCCCGCCATCTCCTTCGAGGTCTGCCTACACGACGACGCGAGACAAAGAGGATACGTAAAAATATAGCCTTCGTAATAAAATTATTTAAAAAATATGTAAATAAATTCACGATGTTAGCGGTATACATTATGTTTCAAGTTTTATTTAATTTAAAAAATACTTCCCAACGAATATTAAACGAAATTCTGTTATTTTATAAAAGAGTCGACACCCTTCAACATTTTTATAAATTATATAAACTAAATTACCTCGTTTAATTAACAGAGTTATTTAAAAAATCTCAACCTTTTTTACATACTTTTGTAAAAAAAAGTAAAAAGGTATTCCTGAAAAGTTTTAATATCGCGTCTCTAAATTAAATTATAGAGGTGTGTTATGAAATGGTTTTTTAATGTGTCGTCCAAAAGTTGGTAACTCATTTAATAAAAATTATAATAAGTTTGAAGTATGAGGTTACATTATGTATTTATACAATTTTCAGAAGGGTTAATTTAATTATTAATATTGGTACACATTTTCAGAAACACTATATCATTTATTTTTTAAAAATAGCCGTAACATTCTTATGATAAATGGCGCCACGTTTCTATATAATCATAATTTCTTTCTTGCTGTTTTTTTTTTCATAACATTGGCTTTGCATTGATTTTATCCTGTGTCCAAGGTGCATTTGCAAACTTAAAAATACACTCACACAAAAACCCAGACCCGAAATAACTGCCCGCGACCCTCAGTGGTGACTGGTTGTCGGTGAATCTGGTTCTTCGCCGAATATCTATGTTCCCGATTATATCCCGCAAAGAAACTCCGAGCATGGCTCTTTTCATTGCTCGTTGAGTGACTTTCAGTCTCTCTCAAAGGCCAGTTACAGTCAAAGACAACTGCGCTCACCTTAAAATACCATGAGTCATTACACACAATGAACTGTCCAATTATTTAATTAAGACCAGCGAAACCGCAGGCAAAGTCTTAATAGTGGAAAAGTTGTGCCTGTCAAAACTGACTCTTTACTTCACGACGTAATATTTTTCCAAAAATCTTTCTATTTTTCGTCCAAACATATTGTCTAGGCTTGGTCTCTAGGGTCCCATGAGGAGTGAGGAACTTACCTCATTTATGGCACGGGACCATCCCTTCAACTTTAAATTGCGTCACTGACATTGACATATGACTGTCATATTTCTGACCACTTTTTCATAAAACTTGATCTTATTTTGGTTTGTTTTTTCCTTTGTGTGAGATTTCTTTTTTTTTTATTTGAAAAATTCGAGTACACCCATTTGTAAAGTTATTGTAAAATGCAATCATTCTAGATATTTAGGTCCTAATAGTCAAGTAAGCTCAGTATAGTCCAACGAGCTATGGAGAGGGCTATGCTCGGAGTCTCTCTACGCGATCGACTCAGAAATGAGGAGATTCGTAGACAAACCAAAGTTACCGCCATAGCCCAACGAACTAGCAAGTTGAAATGGCAGTGGGCAGGCCATATAGCACGCAGAACTGATGACCGATGGGGCCGTAAGGTTCTCGAATGGAGACCACGCACCGGCTAGCGCAGCGTAGGACATCCACCCACAATGTGGGCATACGATCTTATGAAGGCTCCAGGATCACGCTGGATGTAGACTGCTTACAACCGGTCCTACCGGAAGTCTAAAGGGGAGGCCTGTGTTCAGCAGTGGACGTCTTACGGCTGATATGATTTATTTATTTATTAAATTACAACGGCTGTGTGGACAACCAATTACAGCAATTTAAGTACAATTATTGTGCAAATTAGAAATACGAATTAAAAAGTATAAATTAGAATATAAAAAACATAAAAACACATTAGAATATAAAAAATATAAAAAAAACATAATAAGAAAACTTTCAAGAAAAACACTTTCATAAATTCATCTCACAGTACTTCTGGCATACCAATAAAATCTTTGACCATCCATCCACAAACAGATCTTCTGTTGGATTAACATCCAAGAGATCATTAAGTGCTGCCAGAGTGCGAGGGATTGGCGACTTAGCACGTGCAACCGTACGACATGCAGGAACGGCAAACAGCCTGTGCTTTTTGCCCCGGCAGTAGTTGTCTTTGACGTACTCGTATAAGCGCGCCAACTCATCTAGCAGATCAGCCCCCCAAGACAAGTCGCAAACGATAATCGTTAACGCTCGGTTCTCCCCAATAGATTTTCAACCTTATTCCTTCGAGTCTTTAGTTGAAAATCCATTTAGGATTTCTAAGCGTTAGCGACTGGAACAAACGACAACGCCATGAAATCTTCAATAGATTTTCAACTAAAGACTCGAAGGAATAAGGTTGAAAATCTATTGGGGAGAACCGAGCGTTAGCGATTATCGTTTGCGACTTGTCTAGGGGGGCAGGGCCGTCGATAGTACCACGGAGCGTCTTACATACAAGCTATTGTGAGCTGATCTCGTGCTCGCCTTACCTCTAGTAAGGTGATGATGATGAATGATGATGATGAATAGACAATAGACATCTATGAGCGAGGCTTATGTTCAGTGCGGCTGATATGATAATGATGATTCTAGGTATTTATTTTTGGAATAAAACAATGCTGTGACGTGTGACAGGGGAGAATGAAAGAGGAAAACGTGTTTTGCCGACCCTAAATTATATGCAATAAGTGCAGGAAGATGACGGTATTAATTTTGATTACCTATTTTAGGATATTTCTACGAGTTGGCAGGACTTTGAAATACATCCGTATAGAACAGTACATTCATTGGAACTAAATTCGACAATTTATAAACATTTATTTCAACACCAAAATTCTCCACTAGCGACGCAATTTCGGAACAGATAAGTTTGTGGTTACACGTATTAAAAATTGTAAAGTAAAAAGTTTTTAAATCAGCGTAACTATGAGTACTGGCCTCTTTATTTCAAAGCATAATACAAACATGGTGTCCATAAAAATAAAAACATTTTTTTTTTTCGAAACGACGATGCTGTTTCTTTTTTTAACCGACTTCAAAAAAAGGAGGAGGTTCTCAATTCGTCGGAATCTTGTTTTTTTTTTTTTTTTTTTTTTTTTTATGTATGTTCCCCGATTTCTCGAAGACGCCTGGACCGATTTGGAATTTTTTTCTTTTGTTTGAAAGGGTATACTTTCCAATTGGTCCCATGATCACCAGGTCAGGATCTGATGATGGGATCCTAGGGAAATCGAGGGCAACCTTCAAATTTTATAGGCACATAGTACCATTTTCATAATTATATTTTCTAAAGCTGTTCAAGTATTTGCATCTGATAATCATCATCTCAGGTGGATGACCTGATGATGGAAGGTACAACTCCTTAACAGTAAGGAGTAGGCATCGATTGATTTACTTTGTGTTCGCATATCTCCGGAACTACAAGTCCGATTTAAGTAATTCTTTTTTTGTTGTACTAGGTATCATTTAACTTAGAGAATACTGCAAGTTTCATCAAAATCGGTTTAGTAATTTTTGAGATATGGAATTTTATTAGCTTAATGTGTACATGAGTGATGTAAGTACTGGTGCGAAGGATTACAAAATTATAGTGCACATGTAAGAGAATAATGTTCTTGACAAGAATTCGGGTTGAATATTTAAACTAAAAAGAGTAAAATAAAAACTTTTTCAAAAAAAATGTAACCGCCTTCAAAAACAACCACAAAAAAGTGTAAAATAATCTACAAAATAACTTTTTTTTCGGAAGTCGGTGGCTAAAAAGACAATGAAAAGAAAAAAAACAAAGGCACCGACTTCCGAAAAAAAAGTTATTTTGTAGATTATTTTACACTTTTTTGTGGTTGTTTTTGAAGGCGGTTACATTTTTTTTTAAAAAGTTTTCACTTTTCGAACTTGCGGATGATTCGACGTATATGATTCGACCCGTTTTATTTTTTGAAGAGTGATTTTTCTTCCTTTTATTCGTTTCTTCGGATTAAATATTTTGCGGATGAGTTGACACATAAGTCTTATGTTTATAAATATATAAATTGCGTGTGTTTGTTCATAATACTAGTCTTAAAAAAATAAGTACCTACTAATTGTTTTAGTACAAATATAGAACCTAAAAATATTGATTTTGAGTATTTCAACCACTAGTCAATTGACATACTTTTATAAGCTGTCAAAAACTGATTCTCCCAAACATTTTTTATGGCAAAATAAAATAGTGACGTCATTATTTTTTTAACATAATGATAAATAGTAAGTATTTATTGATTTCAGAGATAGAAAAAAATATTTAAATGTTTTTTTTTGAAAAAAAAAACGGGTTTTTGGGCCTAAAAAATAGGTGTTTTTAAAGAAATTATGTTTTGGAATTATTAGTCAGTACATTGAAATACCTACCTAATTACTGTAAAAGACGTTGAAAGAAAAATATTACGTAGAACATCGTTTTAAAGTAATTAAAAATAAATAAACGTTTGTAAAAAGGAAATTCCAAAAAACATACGTGTACTTAAACGCCTAAATAAACATAAAACATGATCATAAACATAACTTAAACACATTGCCGTGTGCCGAGTATCTTCTAAGTTTTGCTCATTTGTTCAGGGTCTTAGGCCGTAAGTAACAAACAAGTTAGGTAAGTTGAAGCTAAGTTAAACAATTCAGTTTACTTCCAGCGGTGATCGGGAGGAATAAACAGTGATTGTTGATTCAGAGTACTATGTTAACTGGCTTATTTTCTATTAAGTAATCATACTTAGAAAGGCGACGTTTTACTTTAAAGATGCCTGTAAATTATAGGACAAAAATTTTAATGAGCAGGCTACAACTGTTGGAGGAATCTGACTATATTTCATCATCATCATCATCATCTCAGCCATAGCACGTCCACTGCTGAACATAGTCATCCCTTTTAGATCACCGATACACCGGTTGGAAGCGACCTGCATCTAGCGTCTTCCGGCGACCTTTATAAGGTCGTCTGTCGACCTTGTTGGTGGACTATATTTTACAATATTTATTTTAATTTAAATATAGAACAGAACTCATTTATTTGACGGAATATTGTACAAGGTTGTTATGTGCATTATGTGTAATTATGATCATCAAATTCTGCCGGTCAACAGGTCATCAATTTATCCTATATATTTGGATTTACAAGTAAAGTTTTTTTTTAATTCCAAATCAAACAATTATTAAGTACTCACGTTTCGCGCTGACGCCGTGTGAGATCGCTAGCAGCGCGATGATGGTGACAGCTAAGTACATTTGGGCCATTTTTAATTCTGTAACAAATACAAAAAAAAAACATAAATTTGAATAATAATAAGTGAACCCAATACACAGGAGAAATTCTAAGAGTGGGGTTAACAAAACCCTATGGGTAAAGGGCGTCAACAATAAGTCAACCATTAAAGAACTACAATAAATTAAGACTGCTATTACCGTTTTTAATTATGGTCCATCGATGGCCATAAGATTTTATTACAAATATTCAATTAATTCATACGGCAACTCCGTTCAATATTCTGCCAATTATTAATAAACAGTACTTCTTTTGTTTTACTTATTGGCAACATCATGGAATCTTTACAAATACCTACTTTGACTTTGAAGCTTCTGGTTTCCCTAAATAATAAAATAACATAATTATATAGCTTGTTAATTATTATCGAAGTAATTTGCTGTTTAATTTGAAGTATAGCAACCCAATGGCTGGGACATGAAACACCGTGAATGATAATGATATGATGTTTGAAATATGTGGTAAGATACTTGATATATTGGTAGTTTATTTTGTCTATAAATATGATTGCTTTTTTTGCGTTTATTACTGCTGTTTTTTTAAAGTTCGACGTGGATTTTCATACGCGTTGTAAATATAATTGTTTTTGATATTGTGTGTAATATAATATAGCTTACGAACAATCTTATAATTATGATGCAGACTGATTATTTTCTAGGTATGCCTTACCACTCAAATATGTGTTTTAAGGTTAACAAAAACTACGGTTATTTTGCTTTAATTGTCAACTCAATTTTCAAAGAACAAAACAACCTGAAATCTTTTAGGTACAAAGTTTTTTTTTGTTAGGATAATGCTTGGTTTATTATTAAAACGTGTTTGATAAAACTACAGGCACGAGTTACAGTACCAAGCCTAAAAATAATTTCATTACAAATCAACCTTTTCCTTTTGGTAAACTAATTTAGAACTAAAAGTAAATAAGTAGGTACTATAAATATTTACTGGCAGGTAGGTATATCTGAAAGTTTCAAAAGATAATAAAATAATTTAAATAATACGTAAAGATGATAATATAAAACAAACTGACGCATTTTAAAATAGGAACACTAATTTGAATATTCAAATACGTTTGAATAACATTAATAGACAATCGTATTTTGTTGAGTGTTATTGAACTGTTCCGTTTGCAATGTTGTTCGTTTCAAACATTCAAATGGTTTTACTGATTTTCCAGGCTTGAAATGTAAATAATTTTATAACACTAAGGTTTTTGAAAGTAAAAAGCATTTTTCCTATTTCTCAAAATCAGAGGATTTTTCTTTCGAACTGTTTTTTTTTTTTGGAAAAATTTAATCCAAACGATTTCAACCCACATTCAGTAAGTACAAAATTAAAGATATCTCCTCCATATAACTGCCAACAAACCGACAAACACCGACCAACCGATCCACAGCGAAACATAATCAGAGCATTCCCACCGGCAAAACAACTTAGTTACACATAACCGGTAGTCCGGAGACGCCGTTATCGTGACCACTGTCGCTTGAACTCCCTTGTGAGCTGGTCAGCTCCACAAAGTTTCCACAATCAAGTCAATGAGAGGTCGGGGAATAATGGTCGATGGCCGATGGCGACAATGTGATTTGTGGCTTGTGCGTCTGTCCTGAATTCCTAGTACTAGGATGCATTTTGCCGTAGAATTGATTTTATCGTTTGCGTATCTGTTCAAGCGTGTTGGCTAACTGAATCTGCAAGCGTTCGTGCTGTGATGCAATTTGGGAGACACCTGACTTGAGTGTGACTAATTTTCGGCAAATACTGTCGAGTTCGGCAAGTCAACTGTTCCGTAAAGCAGGCCGCACACCAGGCATACATCTGTAACTCGATAATTGTAGCGCCACACTTGAAGTGCGACACATTTAACGCCCCCATATATATTTGGACGTGAGCACGCACACCGAGGAAACATTTGTAGCGGGTGCAATTTGTAGCGAGACGTTGTCCTCGCCACACAAATTGAAGATCGAACACGTTCGTTTTTTGTGGCGCGTTGGTTTGCAAAAATGAAAGAAAACATTGAATTTTACGTTGAGTTTATTGCAGAGGTTGAAAAAAAACCTGCATATACAATCATACGCTCAATGACTACAGTAACAGACGGATTATAGAAATTATTTGGAGTAAGATAGGCAAAAAATGCAATTAATACAATTAAACGGATGAACCCAATAACGTCCTTTTTTTCTCATCAATCCCCACATCAAGAAATCGTCATCATTAGAAGATAATGTCAACATTCTCAAAGCGGTGCCACGCTACAACTGTGCTTTCGATGTGCGCATATACAATACATTTGTAGTAAGCTGAATTGTAGCGCAATGATTGTGGTGACGTAAATGTTCGATGCGTGTAGCGTGTGGCGCTGGTGTGCGGCCTGCTTAAGGTTATTAGGCTATGTTTGCCGCCTTGTTCCTGGATGCGCCATTTCTAGGTACTCATCAACTCAAAAATAAGAAATAGTGAAAGGGGGATTGGATGCGTTTTGGGACATTTGGTAACCTACAAGTTTTATACACAACAGTAAATCTGCGAAATTGCTACGACAAATCTAAGCGAGACAACTTCCTAATTTTTACATAGGTAACTTCATAACTAGGGATATTTCTAAACCCCGTGTTTTTCTATTTTATTTCCAAATTATAGTTTCTATAATATCCTTTTAGACGTTCTATTTGCACTACACTATTATTATGTTAGTATAGATAATACTGAAACCAACGTAAATATGCATTTACATGTAGTAATAACATCAATTTGAAACGTTATGAAAAAGATTCTAACAAGCAATATGTCCATTTTCATAAAGTTACTTGCAAGTTTCATGTAGTAGGTATTTAAGCATAATCTAAATAATGTTTGTTTATAACATTCACGCATCTATTGCTGAACCAATTTTAATGATTTAACTTACGAGATGGGCCCTTTTTTTCATTGTAAAATCTGCAAATGTGTTTTCCCACTCAGGGCTGACAGTCAGACTTGTACTGACTGGAGGGACTGTCAGACTTGTACTGACTAAAATCCACGGTGTCCTTCAATAGCCCTTTACGATCCGGAGTCGCGGCATCTCGTTAGTCCCGCTACCAGGCCCATTTTTGGGGTTGGGATCGCATAACTTCTCCCGCTTTGAGTGGAGCAGAGCAGAAGAGTATCAAAGGGCCATACCATCCAGTTTAAGCTATGGGAAAGAGATGGCGCTAGAAGCCTTGTATAGCTCTGTCTCTTTCCCACAGCCTAAACTAGATGGCGTTAAGAGATCATGGTAAGGGCACAGACCATGAAAACAGTTATATACTTTTAGTGAAAAGTGATACAACTCGACTTATGGCAGTTTTGAGTACTGTCTATCTTGAAGGTTGAATTTTTCTATCTATTCGGGTTTACTCTATCTATTTATGGATTTCTTTGCAAATACTTGAAGATGGTGAAATGGGAGGGCGAGCAAAGCCGCGGGTTCAAGTTCATATTTCTCCCATTTCTGGACTCTTTCTACGAGGAGTGGGCCGCAATCCACCACGTGAAAACTGGTCCCAATTTTTTCGTCATTGATTAATGTTGTTTGATTTCCAACCATTTTTAGGGTTCCGTAGTCAACAAGGAACCCTTATAGTTTCGCCATGTCCGTCCGTCCGTCCGTCCGTCCGTCTGTCCGCAGTTTAGCTCAGAGACGCACAGTACTAGAGAGCTGTAATTTGGTGTAAATATACGGATTTGTTGTGCCGAAAAAGTGGTAAAATAAAATCTCGTAAAATATTTTTTTTTAGGGTACCTCCTGTACTTACACGTAAAGTGAGGATTTTTTTTTCTCGCGTACCTCTTAGTGTGGGGTATCATTAAATAGGTCTTTAAAAAATAATGATAGTTTCCATTAACAGTTTTTTGATAAAAACATTCGTTTGTGAAATATTAAGCTTTAAAGTGCTAAATTTTGCTCGATTCGAGTGTCCCCCCCCTCTACCAGCTAAACGGTTATGTTTGGGGGTATGAAAAAATTCACAATAGTAGTATATATAACGAAGTTTAAAAGAAAATTATCATGACTAAGTAGGCTTTACAACTTTACGAGTAATAGTCGACCAACTTATAAAATGTACTTAGATAAATGTTTTCTTAAACAAAATGTATCGGAAAACATGCTCTTCAACTGCAAATGTAAGTTTGTCAACTTTATTTTTACAGCTTTAATAGGTATGTTTTTACGGTATGTTTTTTGGGGATAGGTAGGTTTATATCGTCAACTATTTTTAACTAACTTCAAAAAAAGGAGGAGGTTCTGAATTCGTCGTAATCTTTTTTGTTATGTATTTTCCCTGATTTCTCAAAGACTCCTGGACCGATTTTGAAAATTCTTCTTTTTTAAATTAAATTCAGCGAATCAGTTTAATTAGTTTTTTGATGGGCAACTACGGAACCCTACACTGTGCGTGGCCCGACACGCACTTGGCCGGTTTTTTTTTAGTTCCTTTGTAGCCCAACTCACTTTGGTCAAGCAAACACTATGTAACCCACTAGATCAGTAAGTTAGCAAGGCGTTAAGTTATTAATCAAGTTTAAAGCAGTTTCACTTATGGTAGTTGCTGACCGGTGTTAGAACTTCGTGAGACGATGTCATGTCACATAATTATATAATATTATAAAGATGGTCGTCTTTGTTATACAAGTATGAAAGGGTCAAAATATACAGATTCAATAGGGATATTTTATCCTCAATACTACGAGTATTATACAACCTTGTCAAACAATTATCTAGTTAAATAATACGTAATAAATACAAGCAATACAATTTTATTTAAAACTAGTGTTTGCCCGCGGCTTCGCTTGCGTTAATTTAGAATTTGAGAAACAATACGGATCGTGTAACTGGCGCCATCTGGAATATGAACGTATATTTGTTTTTCTCGGCAACAGCTCTCTTCTAATAGGGGATGAAAGGTACCCTGTAATTATTCCGTGTCTATACTCCTGACAACGTAACATACGCAAAATTTTGGGACGATCGATTCAGTAGGTAGTTTGCGTGAAAAGGTAAAAAACAAACATACTTGCATTTATAATATTAGTTTAGATCAATAATATTATAGGATAGGTACGTAGGTACCTACATAGTTTGCACAGGAAACGTCCTTGTTTCAGCGACATTAATTTCAAAGATCCGTGTTTATCCTATCATTTTTGGTCGATTTACAGTATCACTACAATTTGTATTTATTATCGAAACAATAAATTGTGTTTAATTGATAGGTAAGTTTAAGTTGGATATTAAACTTACCTACCTACAATTTAAATCAGCGCAGATTTATCCTAGAACTACTGAAGAAGAGAACTACTGAAAAATATTAGAAAAAATCAAATTGCAAGTAATATTGAAATAAACGTATGCATAAAATTATTTTTGGTTATTTGATACTCTCACAGGATAAATAAAAACCACAAAAAGTGAAAAAGAATATAATGCAAGATTTGATCCTGAGACCCATTGCACGAAAGTCAAGCAGGTCACCATTCAGACTGGCTGGTCCGCTGACAGTAGATTTCAAATAGCGATTCTAAAACAAATGTCAAAAATCAACATATTATAACATTGCTAATCCCAAGGGGAATAGCGTAATCATACATATCCTATTAATTGAAGAGCAGTTTAAGGAATATTTGAGGAAAAATGGAATAAATAATATCCAGTGGTTTAGCTTCCAACTCTCAACAAACATCGGGCACGCCGCAATTGCGGCGGTAAGACCCCTCTTTGAGGAGTGGCTGGAGAGAAGTCATGGCGTCCTGACCTACCGCTTGACGCAGGTCCTCACCGGACACGGAAGTTTCGGGAGGTACCTGTGTCTGATGCGAAAGGAGGAGACGCCTGGGTGTCACCACTGCGAAGATCGCCCGGAGGACACGGTGGAGCATACGGTGCAAGACTGCCCAGCTTGGGCGGGGCACCGACGTGTCCTCACGGCTGCGATAGGCGGAGACCTCTCGCGCCCGGCATTGGTTGCGGCCATGCTGCGGGGCGAGACGGAGTGGAAAGCGGTCTGCTCCTTCTGCGAGGCAGTAATGCTCGTGAAGGAGGAGGCGGGCCGCGAGCGAGAGAGGACAGAGTCCTCCCTCCGCCCCAGCCGCAGTGGTAGGCACCCACGGCGACGGACGTCGCTTGATGATCTCCGGCCACCGTAGGCGCGGGCATGCGGGCAGCGAGTAAAGGGCAACTCGCTGCCCGACCAAGGACCATGCCCGGGTCGACGGCGCGTTGTGTCCCACGCGCGCCTCAAAGAGCGTCAGCATAATGACGGGGCCCCCCTCTCAGAGGGCCAAAGCCTGCCGGGGTCGCGGGATTATTCCCTTACCGTAACCCCGGAACATAACAGGCTATGAAGGACACCGTGGATTTTAGTCAGTAGAAGTCTGACAGTCCCTCCCGCCCTGCCCGGGGTTGGAGGACTCATTTGATGATTTTACCACGCTAAAAAAAAAAAAAAAAACTCTCAACAAACATCCAAAAACAACATAATTCAAATTTGCTTATCTCCTAGGGAAAATAGCGTAATAATACACAGCCTATTAACAGAAGCATATTATTAGGAATATTTGAGGAAAATTTGATCGACAACTTAACAGTAGTTTCGGAGATAGATCAAACCAAAAAAACATAAAAAAAAATCGAAAAAAAATAAAAGTTGATCTGGCATCAGAATCGATCCCTTATCTCGAAAAAAATACAAAAAGAAAAAAATATTCAATGTACAGGAATGACAGCTCTACGATTTTATTATATGTAAAGATGTGTAGATTTTCATATTGTTGATAATTATTATTGCTAAAGATAATTACATATATATTTCTGCTTTTTTAAAGGGAAGTCATTTTTGCACATCTCTATTCTCCTGAAACGTGGGTGCTTTAATAAATACATTATAATAATAATAATAGTATAATAATATCCCACCAAAAACATTTTCATGTAAATGTTGCCAAAACGAGCACATAAGGTTTGCTGTACCAAAAAGATATCAGATCTCATTTAGAACCAAGCTTCTGAATCTACGCGGCCTAACTCTACCAACCCTAACTTTACAAATTCTACACATCAGTAAAAATGTATGGCTTCACCGTTTCGCTACCGTCATCTGGAGGTGATGCTAATATTTAGTTTCTGAAGTAAGTAACGAAACAGCCAAGCAATACATTTTTACTGATGTGTAGAATTTGTAAAGTTAGGGTTGGTAGATCGGAAACCAACTCTATGAGGGTTCAAAAAAACGAAGAAACACTTCGAGAAAAGGTAGGTAGTGCCCTTGCGCTTCGCTTGGCTCGTCTTGGCGGGGGCACTACCGTGCCCCCAGATTCCACAACTGTCACACAACGCCATCTAGTCCCAAGCTAAGCAGAGCTTGTGTTATGGGTACTAGACAACTGATAAACATACTTATATATTTTAAATACTCGTACATACATATTATGGGTAAATAACACCCAGACACAGAACAAATGATCATGCTTATCACACAAACATTTGTCCTGGGTGGGAATCGAACCCACGACCTCCGGCATAGCAGTCAGGGTCACTTACCACTAGACCAACAGGCCAGTCAAAATTATCTAGTTAAATAGTACGTAATAAATACAATCAATACAAAAAATTAAAATGTGTTGATTTTCATAATGTTAATATTATTGCTAAAAAGAGTAAAATAAAAACTTTTTCAAAAAAAAAGTTGACCGCCTTCAAAAACAACCACAAAAAAGGGTAAAATAACCTACAAAACTTTTCTTTCGGAAGTCGGTGACTTTTTTTATTAATTTCATTGTTTCTTTTGCCACCGACTTCCGAAAGAAAAGTTTTGTAGGTTATTTTACCCTTTTTTGTGGTTGTTTTTGAAGGCGGTCACATTTTTTTTGAAAAAGTTTTTATTTTACTCTTTTTAGTTTAAACATTCAACCAAAATTCTTGTCAAATATATCATTTTCTTACATGTGCACTAGAATTTTGTAATCCGTAGCACCGGTAATAACATCGTAACATCTCTTTCATTCATTCCCTATCTCAACAACTGCTGAACCGATTTTGATGAAATTTGTGTGCTTTAATAAATGCATTTTAACTCACATGCACAAACAGACCCTGAACAACAACCTGTAGATCATACAAACATTTGGGTGTTATTTATCTATAATAATTATGTATGTATTTAGAAATATACAACGTGTAACGTTAATAACGCAAAACCTCTAGTGGGGTAACTCAGCCATGTTACTGAACAGTGTTTGGGCACAGTTACCCCACGAGAGGTTTTGTGCTATTAACGTTACACGTTGTATAAGTATGTTTATTTATCAGTTGTCTAGTACCCATAACACAAGCTCTGCTTAGCTTGGGACTTGATGGCGTTGTGTGATGGTTGTGGAATATTATTATACATATTTATTCCGAGAGAGAGATATGAACCTGCGACACGGAGCGCAACAGTCGTCGGCTCAAGACCTGCCGTCACAGATCAAACTTTATATAGAAACTAATTACTCCAACAACTTGACATTTTCTGTATCTAATTATATTCCTAAGTTGATACCGATAGACTTGTACAAAAGCTGGCTCATCTAATGTCAAGGTTTAGCCATTAGATGTTGGGCCAAAACTTGGTAATGAACAATCTAAACTACTCCAGTTAAGTTTAAATATTGTATGTTAAGTCCTCGTTAGTTTTGGTTCAGTTATAATATATCATTTTGACAATGTTATGTAACATGATCATTATTGTGAAAACAGACTGACAATAAAAGGCAAAAAAAAAATACTTTTTGAAAAAAGATAAATATGATTTTCCGGAAAATATGTATATGTCAAGCTGTAATTTCCCATTGCAGAGAAACCCGAAAGTATGTAATTTTGTTTTTCATTTTCATACATAATATCTCTATCTTAAGCACACGGCGTCGCTCGAATTTGAACACGTAGGTGTTTCACGTATGCGAAACGCATTTACTACATGTGTATTATATTTAAAAATAAATGTGTCCTCAACAACAAAAAAATAATTAAATCATTCAATTGTCGAAATGAAAGGCATTATTTTATTATTATTTGAAGCACACTTGAAACACGTTTCATATGTGTGTATAATCAAACCAAATCCGAATTTAAAACATCGTTCCAATGACAAAGGTTTCAAGCTCTTTCTGTTAAAAGCACCACGAATTTTTACGTTTTATGCGACGTGAAGTAAACAGAACTTAATCGTCGTAAATTGATGAATAAAATTAGTCCCTCGTTCTTACACGAGAGGCGCTTTTTCATTTTACTATACTACCAAATATACGCTAATAATGCAATCATAATTATTTTTTAAATTTTGAGGAAAAATAATTGAACTGTTTCATTGTTTTATAAAGATATAAAAAGAACAAACAATCATTTTATCAAATTATAATCTACCGTAGCCAAAAATTCAATTCTTCAAAGTGATCGTAAACTTAGTCTGATGTCTATCTAGAATTCATGTTACATAATATAAAAAAAAAAAAAGGTTGCACTCCAGGAGTGCCGGTAGAAGTGAAAACTTTTTTGTTACTATGTTTTATTTTTAATTTGAATGACGTCTTACTCATTTTCGATCAGGGTCACGTGACCCTGACGCGAGTTTTGGTCACGTGACCCTGACGCGAGTTTTAAATTTTTTACCCATTACAGAAAAAGTGTACAACGCCGCTAAAGAAGTTTTCACTTCAAAAACTTCTTATTAGAATCCAGTTTAACGCTTAATGTGTTTAATGATTTGTGGTGTAACCTGGCCTCGGAGTTATCCTAGTGGATGTCAAAAGAGCTTTCCTAACAGCAATTAAGTACATTTTTCTTGTAAGTATGACAGAAGATTTTATTTTAATTGCAATACTTCGTGCAAAAGTTTGATATCTTCTGAAAAAAGTAGTTGCTCGCCAATACGGCAATAAAGTAGACAATATAATCGGTTTAACTTAGTATGAAGAACGTATGTGCTTCCAAGAGGTGTAAACACATCGTGACACCAACTGTACATTAAAAGGGGATTAAATATAATGACCACCATAAAATGCTTTGATACCCTTAGCTACTACACTTCAAATTGTATTCGAACACCATATATAGTAAATGATCACCAAATCTATACTGAATGTGCACCAAATCTAAAACTCGCTTTAGCAAGATTTCAGGGACACCCCGAAGTTCGGTTTGGTAAGGTTCCTTTAAACCTTGTACACAAAAATAGAAGCCCCGCGAAGCGGGGCTTCGCCGACCCTGCTTAGGTAGATTTTTTTTTATTACACCTCGTTATGACATATTTTAATGAACTTATTTTGGTGATCATTTACTACTTTTGGGTTGACAATGATTTATTTGGAGTCATTTTGATTAAATAGGATAGCGAAATGTTAAAACTGGTTTTAATTTTACATTAAAATGCGGGTTTCATTTTGGTGATCATTTACCCGTTTTGTCTGTTATATGTTACTATATCTGATGGTAAGTTAAACATAAGCCCATTAAAAGTCCCTTTTTTCCCACGTGGTAAAATCATTAAAATGAGTCCTAACCCCATACTGTCAGACTTGTACTGACTAAAATCCACGGTGTCCTTCAATAGCCGTTAAGTTCCGGGGTCACGGTAATGAGATAAGTCCCGCGACCTCGGCAGGCTTTGGCCCTCTAGACCCCACACAAACACAACGCGCCGTCGACCCGGGCATGGTCCAGAAAAAAAATGTGCAACATTTTTTTTCGTTTATACCTTTTTTATTTTTTATGTTTTTTTTTTTAATATCTTTACTAAATTATAAATGTCGCAATTATTAACAAAAACAAGTGTAACGATTTCCAATTTAGAGAATGAACAACAAAGTAATTCTTCTTCTATAATTTTAATAAGAAAAAATATAAAAAAACACCGTAAAGGCACTTTCATGTCAATACTAGGTAAGTATAAGAGACCAGACGCATTAACTTGGATGAAGCAAAATCTGGATAAGAATCACAGATATTCTACACTTTCTGCTTTCCCCATTGGAAAAGTTCTAAGTTCATATTTATTGTATGCAGTTCATTTAATTTATCAAGAAATGTGTTCTTTCTTTTTTACAGTTCAACTTCATCGACATGCGAACTTCTTATAGAGTTTGTTATTTTAATGAAAAATGTTTGCATGCACTAATGAATTGAGTGTAATAATATTAATAATTAAATGTTTCGTTAATAGGATTGAGGACAAATACTGACTAATAAAAGTGATTTTCTTTTTATGTGTTTTTAATATTGTGAGTTGAAATATCGCAAAGTCGATTCTCACCCAGGACAAATTGTCTGTGTGATGTGCACGATCATTTGTTCTGTGTCTGGGTGTAATTTATCTATAATTATGTATGTATTCAGAAATATATATATCATGTATGTTTATCAGTTGTCTAGTACTCATAACACAAGCTCTGCTTAGCTTAGCTTAGCTTAGCTTGGGACTAGAGTGCGTTGTGTGATAGTTGTGGAATATTATTGCTATTATTATTATTTGATAGACCACGAGAAAATCACCATTGAACATCGCGCGGACGCCCACCTTTACATAGATATAAGTTAGTGTTCGTGTCTGTACCAATGTCACAGTGGGAAAGTACTAAAATTCATAAATAAAAAAGAAACATCAATAAGTAATAAGCATCATTATGTAAAAACAAGAGCTCCAATCACTTTTATGTTGTCGTAAAAATATTCATCATTTTAAGATTATGCTCGGTACGGCACTTATAGGTTTTGTTGAAAAACTCGACACAATTTCACTTATTGATAATTTATTTATTTTAGAAAAATATAGACCTTAAAAATCTATATAGGTAGTTCGCGGGCCTGTCCAAGCAAGTTACCGTAACCCTAGAAGGTATAGAGCAATCGAAGGAGCAGGTAGATTTTAACTTTTAAGTTAGCAAGAAGAAGTTTGACAGTTCGGAGTTTTTCACTAAACCCAGGGCGGGCAGGACTCGTTTGATGATTTTTCTGACCCAAAAAATAGGAACTATAATTATGTAAGACAATGTTAAGATTAATTAGATTACTTCTAGGCAAGCGTGCTTCGACCACATCAGCATTTACCATCAGGCGAGATAGTGGTCAAACGAGAGCCAATAGCTACAAAATCACAATAAAATAAACAGTTAAGTTTTACAGTAGAATAGCGGTTAAAGTAGAAAATGATGATAGCTTCACGTTTCAGTTCATATTACATATCAATTTAAAGATTTTGTAAAATTGCATGTTGTGAAAGAGAATGCAAGAACAAGTACTTAGCACGTAGCGGGGAGTGATAGCAAACAAGTAAAATGGAACTACATACAAATAAGTGGGGAAGTATTCTTTATCTTGTAGATATTTGCGTTGCTGATTGTATGTAAATTGATCAATATAGTCATACTAATAAATAACTAATACTAGCTGTTACCCGCAATTTCACCCGCTGCTCGACACAATAAATAATTTTGTGTCAGATAGTCACTTTATCGTGGCGTGGTAAAGTGACTAATCGACACAAAATTCTTTTTTTAATTTTTAACCAGTAGTTTCTGAGATTGGCGTTTACAATAAACTCTTCAGATTTATAATATTGGTTTAGAAGTAGGTATTGATTGTAAATGCAAAATGATTAATTGATTCAAAAATTAATGATGGTGTTGTTATTTTTAATAGAAACATTAAACTTATTAAGGCAAAGACTTTACCAAAATAAAACGGGATTCTTTCACTTTTATTTATTGTAGGAGCCACGGTGTTTTGATATTATATGTTCCTGATTTCCTCTATTACAGGAAATTTAAAAATAAAACTGACAAAATATGGGTGTAATATTAATAGTACACCCACATTAAAGTACATCAAAACGCAATGTACACCTGTTTTTATTTCTTACTCTGCGCTACTCTTCGGTAAATTAGAAGCAAGATTTTATCTTATTTAAGCAAAGGTAGTTTGCTTTATTCAACGCCTAGCTGCCATCCATTATCACCTTTATCAACGAAAAACTTTAATTAATTAATTTAGTAACTGGTAAGCTAATATCAATGACGTTTATCAATTACAATGATTACAATTTCAGCCCATTTATCACTTGGAAGTTTTGACGGGCGACTTCAAAACTTTCGCACACCTATACGAAACAATGTCTACTTGAAGCTGTGGAGGAAATTATTGAAATATTTCTATTAGTATTGATTCGTGTGACATATTTGTAAGACAAACTGTATAATAACTGTGATATATTATAGCTTTTGTACAACTGTCATGCAACTGTCAAAATATGGCTGTATGTTTTGGGCACATTTATCTAACTTTTAGGATTATTATAAAATATATGTGGTAATGGTAGCTCGCTCAATTCTGTCAATAAAATAACATATGTGGGGTCGAAAACCAACCCCTCCTGAATGGTAGCCATATTTGTTTTTTTAAGTTTGTACAGACCAAAACCGGACACATTGTAGACATAATTATACTTGGATACATTCAATTAGTTTAGAACTTACTTTGCAAAAATAATCTACATGTATAATTGGTGCCAGTTAAGATGGCAATAGCGGTCATTGACCTTTACCTAATAAGTCCTCGTATAATGACATAAACTGAGAATTAGCATTTTTTAAAATACCGAATAAATTTGTAAGTATATTGTAAGGATATAAGTATCTAAGTATTCATAAGATATCAAAATGGTGAAAACATTTCACCTAAACCTCAGGTTTTATATTATTTTTATATTTAAAACTCACAAGTAAACACTATCATATCACAGAAAAATGCTAATTCTGATCTTATGTCATTATACGAGGACTTATTAGGTAAAGGTCAATGACCGCTATTGCCGTCTTAACTGTCATCAACTATAATCGCAATGTAAACTTTATGGGTTAAAATTTTGATAAAGAAGTAACGAAAACTGATGCGAAAAAAGTTAATATGTACTTTTTTTTCGAACCACCTTCTCTACATGAGAAAAGTTAATTACCCAGTATTGTGCAGTACTGGGCTAGTATTTTTTTATTTTATTTTTTGTATTTTTGAAGTGACATTGCTGTGACGTCTTACAGGGCCAAGTAAAATAGTTTAAAACCAGGAAAATAACAGTGATGGAATTGACGAGCTTAAATTAATAACTGCACTCCGATGAAAATTGAAATAAATAAAGCTTTATTACAAAAACTCAACTAAGAAAATTAGAAACTTATCGGCAAGATTAGTTGTGCTTCAACTTGTAATCTCCTGAGAGAAAACAAAATCATGAAATATATGAACTACGTAACTTGAAATATTGTGAAACTTACAACTGCGAAGGAAAATGTACTTTTAAATAGAAACCATTTTTTTGTGATTTATCACTTAATAACATTAAATCAATAGACCAGTGGTCGGAAGCGCTACTGCTGTGCGTAAGGTCCCAGATGCGAACCCCAGGTTAGGTAAAATAATAAAAAAAAAAACATTTGGAACATAGTGACATAGTGATCTATCAACGCACAGCCCAAACCACTGGACGGATCGGTCTGCAATTTGGAATGCAGGTAGATATTATGACGTAGGCATCCAATAAGAAAGGATTTTGATCAATTCTACCCCCAAGGGGATAAAATAGGGGATGAAAGTTTGTATGAAACTTTGTCAATTTTATAAAAAATTACATTGTTAATTTCCGACATCCACGCGAACGAAGACTTGAGCACAGATAGTAATTAAATAAAATTTGACCTTGCTGGGAATCGAACCCAATATGCTCAGTCTATCACTTACTTGCGACCACTACAACAGCAACGAGGCAAAACATAACACTCATGCGAAATAGAGGCGGGTTATTCTAATAATAGAAGGAAGTGTAACATAAAATGCAGCTGCGTGTCATACCGCGTTGCACGTTGCACGGTTACATTACTGTACAAGTGACATGTTAGGGTAAATCCGGGATTGTTGCCCCAGTGGTATCGATGCATTTATTCTAATTACGCTAGTTTTGCGAATGAATGACATTTTATTTTTCTATCGGGAGACTCTGCAATTACGACTAAGTTTGCGATTGTTGCAGGTCGCCATGCGATTGCGAGAGAGGACAAGACGTCAAAATCGCCAATACTCTGGAAATATCGAAGATGATTTTTTGTTTTGTAATCAAATAAAGTCCCTACAGTTTTACAAATTAAGTTTTTTTTTTTAACTTAGTCTGGGTCAGGAGTGACAAAGACAAGGTCGATAGAGCGAGCTTTCCCAGAAGAAGCCTGTTCACTCTAACTCTAACTTTGAAGAGATTAGGGTTGTATGCGTTCGGACAGCGTCTACTGTCCGCATTTTAAAAGACGTTTGGAAACGCTTAGTGCGAATTGGTGGGAATATACTTTTTATAAGCTTTTGCCTAATTTCATCTATCCCTTTGTCTGTTATTAAAACTGGCAAGTTTTTGTTAGTTAAGTTATATTATTATGTATATCGTGTGACAATGAAATATGCATGGCATGAAGTTGATCTGAGCAGAAAGGTAGCCATAGGAACTCTGTAATGAAACACCAAAAATTCACCGAGTTGAGACTCGTTTGATTCGTCTCGACAAGTACTGTCTATCCTAAGCATTTCTTTAACAATGAAAGCTTGTTTTTACTCGTAAAAAGAACATAGTTTTTAAATGACTACCTTGTTGTATTGAGAGATATTAATAAAGTTATTTCAAAAATTGTCTCAACTATCCCGGTTTTACCCTACGTACGTTCTAATTACATATTCTTGTTGCTGGCAGGAAGCTTGTTGACTTGAAATGAGTGTTACAAGTGAATAAGTGTGCTTAAATGTGGTTGAAGTTTCCTATGATATGTGTTTACAATTTGCTTGAAGACTAGCTTTTCCTGCGACGTTTTTCGGGTTTCATTTGGGTGTTTCGTCACCATTTTTTATTTATTGTCATTTCAAATGGTGTGCGTTTATTTTTTGTCATTTTTTAGTGCTGTTTTGATCTGTTCCAGATAGCGTCAATAATTATTTTATTGATTATTTTATCAGAAAGAAATACTTCTATCGGGTGCCGCTGGAAATCTACAGGGGAGACTTATGTCCAGCAATGGACGTTATACGACTGAGATGTTAATGTTGATGAACACGCAAGTTACAGGCAATTACTTTTGTATTTAAATGTTTGACTAGACTTTACTCTCAGCCCCGTTAAAGTTATAATAAGAATAATCAAGAGCGCACGTTTTGAACTCAATCTTCGTTTTTCAGGGATATTTTTGTTAACTTTGCCCACACTTTTTTTTAGCATGGTAAATTCATCAAATGAGTCCTCCCACCCAGGGCAGAGAGAGCACAAGGGACTGTCAGACTCGTACTGACTAAAATCCACGGTGCCCTTACGTTCCGGGGTCATGGTAATTCGTGAATACCGCGACCGTCATTTTTCACACTCTGTCCGTCTGTCCACAGATTTGCTCAGAGATACCCAGTACTAGAAAGCTGTAATTTGGTATAAATGTACGGATTTGTTGCGCCGAAAAAGTGATAAAATAAAATCTAGTAAAACATTATTTTTAGGGTAGGTACCTTCTGTACACGTAAAGTGGGGATGTTTTTTTTCTCGCTTACCCCTATTTAATGATACCCCACAATAAGTGGGGTATCATTAAATAGGCCTTTAAAAAATATTGATAGTTTTTATTTACATTTTTTTTGTAAAAAGATTCATTTGTGAAATGTTAAGCTTTAAATTGCTGATTTTTGCTCGACTCGAGTGTCCCCCCTCTACCAGCTAAACGGTTATGTTTGGGGGTAAAAATTCACAATAGTAGTATATATAACGAAGTTTTAAAGAAAAATATCTGACTAAGTAGGCTTTACAACTTTACGAGTAATAGTCGACCAACTTATATTGTATCGGAGATGATGTTCTTCAACTGCAAATGTAAGTTGGTCAACTTTATTTTCACAGCTATAATAGGTGGGTATGTTTTGGGGATAGGTAGGTTTTTATTATGAACTATTTTTAAATAACTTCATAAAAAGGAGGAGGTTGTCAATTCGTCGTAATCTTATTTTTAATGCATTTTCCCTGATTTCTCATTAAATTCAGCGAATGAGTTTAGTTAGTTCGCATAAGTATTTTGATGGGCAACTACGGAACCTGCACTGTGCGTGGCCCGACACGCATTTGGCCGGTTTTTTCTTCTGTGTTTTTGGCTTCAATTTTCAGTGACCTTTTAGGAATCTGGATATTTTATAATCAAAATTTACGTCTTTATAATCGTTCGTTTATGTGTGTTTAAATGTTTATAAAAGAGAGGTGAAGCAGCTTTTAAAATACTGAATTATTATTATTAGAACCACTTTATCTCATAATACAATAATTGTAGGACAGACCAACACTTAGGTTGTAATAGGGTTATGTCACCGTTGTCATAACCAGTATGCTCATATAGTGACGGCAAATTTTAGGATACGCCTTTAAATTTGATACCAGAAACCAACTAGATACTATACCTAAGATAGATGCCTAGCTATTGACAATGGCCTCGCCCAGTACAACTCGAAAATTATCCCACGGGAATATAAAATCGAAATGAAAACTAACCTTTGCGTTAATTAAGGTTAAAAGCTCTCAAAACGGTGAAAGAAAACTGAAAGGCTAGGAAACCGGCATGTCCAAAAATTCGCAAACATAGGACATCAATCAACACCAACTGATATCGCGCTATCCAAATCCGTTCAGTAGATATTTTTACCTAAAAAATTACAAATAAAATAAAAATATCCATATATTTCTAAATCCTCTATTAGTTAGAGTTCCAAACAAAATTCAACGAAAATCTGTTAATAATTTAGAATTCATAATTTAATTTAAAAATGTGGCATACCTAAAACTTAAATTTAACTTTTCTCTACTTGTCTTTTTACGTGAAATACGGCCAAAGGGACTTAAAAAATGAAAATCCATATAAACTATCATCCTACATTTATGAAAACTGAATAATATTTGACGCTTTGATAATAATATGGAGAAGGCCTTTGCCCAGCAGTGGATCACGAAAAAGCATGGAAAATTCAAGCTGTGTTTTGTCTGTTGTCGCGAGACGATTAAATTTTTATCAAGAAAATGACGAGAATGCGTCATGTTTCCTAAAAGTGGTATAATACTAAAAACTGTGTTACAAAGACAGGTATATTTAAAAGGCGCCATTTTTAGCTTAATATTACAACTGTTTGCGAGAACACGGTTCTCGTTTCAAGCAACTGTTGCTTCCCTCATGAATGTTAGGAGATATTAAATTCGTTAGCTAATTTGCCAACGGCACTTTATTATTTTTATGTCATAATACAACTTTGTCTAGATTTTTTAAATCTTTTTTCTTTTATCAATTTTAATAGTTTACTTTGTGATTTTATTAAGAACGGAGAACACATTTTTTTGCGGTTCAGTATTCATAAATTATTGTGTTCTGAAAATTGCTAGTTCAGTAACATAAAATTGCTAGTTTAAGTAGTAAAACTTTAAAGTACAATTTTCGTTGTTATACGAGTATTATTAAATTACCTACATCGTTTGACGTATTTTGAATTTGTTTTAAAATATTGGTTATACTCGTATTTAGCATAAAACAATAAAATTGAAATTCGTTTCCCGTTGTTTATCCTTGATATAAATAAATGAATAAATTATGACCCGGTTAAAGCCCTTTACTGAAATGTTTTGTGATCAATACAAATGGATTCAACAACTTTCGTTTGTTTTTGGAGGAAACATCATTAGAAACGGAAATGATGAACACGCAATATAAAAAAGTGATGAAACTAAACTCAATGTATAAAATCCATCCAAACGTTGTTTAGAAAAGATCTCTTTTAGCGATAAGACCGCACATTGTGTCACCCTATTTAAGAGATATCTATAATTTGTATGGTGTACATAATAAAGAGTATTCTATCTATCTATATTGATGTAACCGCACTTTTGTGATGCTATTTTGTTTAGTTGGTGAAACTAAATGAAGCTCGTCTGTGTAGCCTTTTTCTAACCGGTAGTCGGCTTCGTCCTAACTAGATGCAACTTACCAAATATATCCTACTACTATTATAAAGGCGAAAGTTTGTAAGTATGGATGTATGGATGTTTGTTACTCTTTCACGCAAAAACCACTAAACCGATTCGGCTAAAATTTGGTACACAGATAGTTTATAACCTGGATTAACACATAGGATAGTTTTTATCCCGATTTTATGTTCCCGTGGGATAGTTTTCGAGTTGTAGCGGGTGAAGCCGCTGGCAACAGCTAGTATCAATATATTTCATGAATTGAATGCCTATTTGTATAATTATACCATACAGACTTAATGAGAACGTTATACTCATTGATTATAGTGCTTATTTCATTGATAAGCTAGACCATGCTGGTGTTTACGTATTTGATATATCGTTCACTTAGTTTTCCTGATTTGCGATGAAAAAAGTTCGTTAAAAGGTCAAAACTAAGTATAAGTTTTTAGAACATGAAGTAAGTTAATTTGCAAATTGGCAAGATAACTAATGTAGTTTTTTCATTATTAACCTAAACATGAATTATCACAATATCTAGTTAGAGTCAGTAATTTTTAAATAATTGTTATAAGCTTTCCAAAAAGTTCTGGCCTTTATTATGCGTTTCTTTCAAGTTTAATTTGTTTTACGTTAATTGCAGTTAATGTTACCTTTATAGAACAGGTTTAGCTTTTGAATTTGTAGCGTAAAAGTAACTTTTGAAACTTTTTCTAAGCAAACTAAATATTCGACAAATAATTTATTCATCACACAAATTCACGTATTACTCAATAAACTAAATACTCAATCAAAAACGACGTAAAATTCACCTGAAAACCAAAACCTGATAACTAATCCAAAAAAGAAAAAATATTAAAAAAAAAAAACTTACCGTTTTCCAAATGAAAGTTTTCTTGTCTTCGATATACACCACTGGTTGTATGTAAGTTATCAGTGCATGGCCTATGCCCCTAAGGTTTAGCAACAGAGTGCGCTACGGCGGGAAAGAGCCGTGCTTTTAAACGGCGACCATAGACCTTTAGCTCCATAGAGCGCCGATGCGTGGGATGAGTGACGTCAGAGAACAGTAGGTATTACTCAAATATTATATGATTGTCTATTGTATTCGTATGTTGTAGTTAAGGTTTACGTGTGAGTCATATTTCTTTACAGTTTTTTTTTTTTTTGTGGAAATGAAATTTGATTATATTACTTACAGACTTTTTATAGTTAATTGGTTTATATGTTATAAATCTATTAATAATTTGCAAAACTTTTTTTTAAATTTTTATTTACTAAACACTTTTCTGTTCGAAATATTCAACTGCGTATTGAAAAAAAAAACTGTTTAAGTACCTAAAACCATTGAAAGTCGATAAACTTAATGATTTCATACGCTACGGTCGGAAATATCCCATGGTATTTTTTTTTTTATTTAAATCTAAAATTCTACCAGTACTACATTTTCTTGATCTATGTGCCAAATTCCATACAGTAAAAATAGTTCCGTTCAAAAGTTTGGATGTGAAACATAACAAAAGGAGTTGTTATTTTTACATTTTCATCATAGGTATTGTGAAAACAATACAATGCAAAGAAAGTATTAGTGCAAACTAAAATATTTTTAATAAGTCGTCGTTTACACTAATTTAATAAGGTGTGATAATTAAACGATCACATCAAATACGTCAAGGAAAAACTACTAGCAGATTTCTCTATACTTATCTACTAAAAGAAAAAGAATGAAATGAAAAAAAAACAAACATATCGCAAAAAAACCTTAAAAAAATATACAACCTAAAAAAATACCCCGTCTATACTATTACTTGTTCTACGTTCCCGCCCTACGTTCGCCGGCCACTCGCAAAACAGATTTCAACCTCAGCGAGCGAACGAGACAACACCACGTCCCTCTACGTCCGTCCCCCTCACACCCAAACTTGACGCCAGGTTATTAAAACGTGCAATCAGTTGATTGTGGGTAGTTTTTACCACTTTATTAGACTAGGAAGCACTCAACCAGCATTTTAATTACAAAGTTGATGCCCTGTTTACATGTAGCGCGTAGCAGTGATTTCTAAACACTCGTAGCGGCGTAGCACTCGTAGCAAGTTGTAGCTCGTAGCGCGGCTTCACCTGTTGTATTGATAAAGTTAGAAGTACATTTGCGATTACAGTTGAATCCGTTTATTATGACATCGAAGGGAAATAATAAATACGTCATACTAAGCGGACGTCATACAAAGCATTTTGTACAAAATAAACAACCCCCTGTTTTTGTCAGTACGTAAGTATTAAATTTTTCTAGTAATTCAACTATCTATTGCTCACTGAGCCTCAAAAAAGCCATGCATGAACCGAACATCGTCGGGTATCATGTGACGCTCCCGAAAACTCTTTGTAGAAGGTGTTATGAATCACGTCGGTAACTTCATCTACTAGACACAATTTATCGAAAATGGGTCATACTAAGCGGCATTTCTCTAAATGTGAAGTCATTATATCCGACTTTGTTTAAAGAATTTTGTATGAAAATCAAACTTCTCTCTGTAACACGTCATAATAAGCGGTTGGTCACTATAAGCGGAGTCATAATAAACAGATTCTACTGTATTAAAATAGAAATTATATGATTTTGAAAGTTGGTAAGGTTTTTTATTTATTTGGCGCGAAACACGACGCGCCACCGACCCGGGCTTGGTCCTTGGTCGGACGGCGAGCTACCCATCACTCACCGTCCACAAGCCCGCTCCGCCGCTGTGCCCTCTGCTGATCAGAGGGACACGCGTTGGAGCATCCACACGACAGGCTATTCGCATACGGGCAAAGAGACCACTTAGGCACACAGTGCCTAAGGAAGAGATTTTGCCCGCATCCCAGGGTGCACCGGCCCGAAAAACTGGTCTTCCCCCCGGACGTATCCGAAAGGGAACTCCAGTCCACGGGCGCACGTGGAGGTTTCCTGTCATAGCACCCCGCTGCCTAACCCTTAGGGACGTTCATACGTGATGTGTTTCTGTTGACGATTTAATTTTCGTTCCGACTTCTTCTAACACTAGGGCCAGATTAACGGGAAATTCCGTTGATTATCACGTTAATGGACGTTTATACGAACATTTAAAGGCTATTATCGCAAAAATCAACGGAAAAATACTGTTAGTGTGGCCTGGCTATAATGATTAGGCAATTACCTTGAAATCATTTGAAAGTGATGCCTAATCATGTAACTTTGGAGTTGATTTTAATCCCTTTGTATGTCATGGAGCCTGACTCGAACATTCGTACCAATTGTAGCATAATCTAATTTTGTACAGAACCATGATATTATAACATAATCAATTATTCTTACCCAAATCACACCCAAATGTAGGCAAAATGTCATAGAATAACCTGCACCTGCTTAACCTTTTCCCCATATAATAATAATAATTCACATCTATCACACAACGCCATCTAGTCCCAAGTTAATCAGAGCTTGTGTTATGGGCACTAGATATTTCTAAATACATACTTATTATAGATTTCACAACTATCACACAACGCCATCTAGTGCCAAGCTGAGCAGAGCTTGTGTTATGGGTACTAGACAACTGATAAACATACCTATATCTTTCTTACTTATATATTTCTAAATACATACATATTATAGATAAATTACACCCAGACACAGAACAAATGATCGTGCTCATCACACAAACATTTGTCCTAATTGGGAATCGAACCCACGACCTCCGGCATAGCAGTCAGGGTCACTAACAACTAGACCAACAGGCCTGTCGATAATGTAGATATCAAAGAAGTGCTGGCTAGTGATATCGGCCCCAGTAGGCTCGAAGCCAGTCAGACATCTGAAGACATGTTACATCTACCATTCCGCACTGGGCTAGCGTTATTACAACCTACTACTTGCATAGAGAAGAGGTGGCAGGATCTCTGCATCCCACTAATGAAAATATGCTAATAATTTCCCAAAACTAAGCTAAGTCGAGCAGTCAGAGCAGTGGTGGCTCAGTGGTGTCGGTCCCGATTTACGAATTATAGGTCGTGGGTTTGAACCCCGCCAGGCGCATTACTTTGTGTAATTTATTTTATCACCACTGTTCTCAACACAGTGAAGGAAAACATCGTGAGGAAACCGGCATGTCCTAGAACCAAATATTCGAAGACATGGTGACATCTACTAAACCGCACTGGCCCGCGTGTTGGATTATGGCCCACTCCCTCTCACAGAGAGGAGGCCTGTGTCCCAGCAGTGGGAACATTATTGGCTGATGATGATGATGAAGATAAATCGCCCTTAAAATCACAATGGAAATTACCGCAACCGGAAATCAAACCCAGACTCGTTGGCTGTGTTTTCAACCTCTGCACTAACGACAATTAAAATAACCAGTAGATATGTAAATGCTAATCTTGTAACTTCGCCCGGGAATAAAACCCGAGGGTTCGAGGTGGATGGGCAAAAACAAGTCACTACTGATTGGTTGCCCGATGAATGTACGGTCTAAATTGATTCACGCATTAAATTCTAACTTTGCCTTTTCTGTGTATAATTTAGCTTTCCTGGGTATACTACATGGTGTGAATTGAATTCAATTTTATATTTCATAGCAGTGCCCGCGACTTCGTTCGCGAAAAAAAAGTTCCGACATCCACATGTCTTGACTGAACTTTTTTTTTACAATGTATTATTTAATAAATTGTCAAAGTTTCATAAAAACTTTCACCCCCTATTGTATCCCCTTGGCGGATGCCGATACGTCATAAAATCTACTGCATACCCAGCCCGATCCGTCCAGTGGTTTGGGCTGTGCGTTGATAGATCACTATATCAGCCAGCGTGTGTGGGTGAAGAGAATTTTCGAAAATCTTTGAATGCAGTTTGTTTTCTATTCAAAAATAAAGAAATGTTTCCTTTGATTAAAATTTTCTATCTGCAGTATTAAAAGTACTTTCCCTCCAGGTGGCATTACAAAATTCTACCCTGTATACCATAGTCTCCACATTCAGGCTCTCTGTCAATTTCCTTAGCCAAATCTGAAGTGTTATCGTTTTTTTTAATAAAAAATAAATATCTATTTCAGTCAACTTCGCTTATTTTGTAGGTTCCTGGTGACAACTTTCAAGCATACAAAGCTTGCAACTTTGTATAAAAAGTAAAACCAAATTGTAGAATGTTGAAAGGATTCATTTTTATTTTTCATTTGCACCGCACACATATTAGGAGCGAGATACGTTTCAGATTACGCCAAAACATTACGAACAGTAAGAAGTTTGGTAAATACAGCTTTATACTGAATTTTCTGCGTGCATTTCTGAACCCCTTTGTTTTCATCGCTGTACAGTCACAAGCACCAAGAATATACTAGTTGTACTTGCGGTTTCTCTTACTTGACCGTGTATTATTTTGCATGGAAATGTGAAGTTGTCACCTCTTACATCACATTCACACTAATGAACTGAGTATCTTTTGTCTTCAACATTGTTTATAGAACAGAATTATACATTTGTGTTTAGGGTAAAAAATTACGTATTATCAAATAAAATGACACAAATATAAAAAGTATGAGGGAAATATGCCCTATATTCTTTCATATCCAGATTACACCTACAGAAACTTCTTTTTTTTGTTTTTATCTAGAATTTACCCGTCTTGGATCCTGCTATGAAATTAATCAGAAAAGAATAGCTCCTCCACTATTCTTTAGGAAAAACGCGTAGTTAACAGTAAACACAATCCCTCCATATCAAGCATATTCGGCCATCATGTATACACAAACTTATAACACCCCTCTTTTTCCGTCGGGGGTTAAAAAGTACGTTAGCTCATAATTGTACCTACCGTGTGTATTTACGTCGAAGGCACGTCCTATTTTCATTTTCTTATATAAAACCACTGAAGTTTACATGAAACATATTGTGATGTAATTTATGATCTGTATGCTGTAGATACCACCAACACGCACTGGGCCCGCGTGGTGGATTATGGCCTGCTCCCTCTCGCAGAAAGGAGGCCTGTGTCCCAGAAGTGGGAACATTATAGGCTGATGATGATGCTGTAGATACAAAGACTTTACTTAAAACATTTTTTAGCCTATATTGTCCCACTACTGGGACGAAAGTCTTTTAGTAACTTTCCGTTTCTTCCACCGTATCCAACACTAGCCAAAATGTTAAAGCTTCTGAAAAGTACTAACTTTGACATTTATTTTATGACGTAGTAAAATAACCAAACGCAGCCCTTCCATCCCGGGCAGGACGAGGACTATCAGACTCGTACGGATTAGCGCTATACGTTCCGGGGTCACGTTAACCGTCTGATAGAACAGTCACACGACACTGCTTTGGCCCTTTAAGGCGGCGCTAGTCGCGAGCTCGAACTCACTAGCAGGCATGGTCAAAAACAACGACGATATAATACTAGACTGCGCATGCACGATCTAAAGAACACAAACTATTCTGCCAAGTTGCTGAGGTACTACGTAAGCGAGGGGGACGGGGTACTGCGTTGTGATTGGCTAACTCAAGGTCTGTTCTGTCTCAACGTATGTTTACGGCTCACAGGATTGGTCGAAATGAGACGAATATAAGACTTTTTTGCCTAATGTGTTGGCAGACATCGGTCGCCTGTTATTACGAGTCTAGTATTATATCGTCGTTGGTCAAAAACCATGATATTTCACCGGAAATCGAGCCATATTGTTCATGTGTGCGCGAGCGTCATCCCCCCGAGGAGAAAACAGGGGAAAACTTATTCAGTGAGATGCACGATCATTCAGAGTAAAAGGCGCGCGTAAAAAAATACGAAAAAGCCTTTGGCTGTTGGGGTTTTATGAAAAAACCACTGCACCAATTAATTTCAAATAAAATGTATTAAATTCTTCGATAAATTTGCTTCGTTTTGGAAATTTGATGCTTCTTTAGCTTCAAATTTACACCTAAAGTTGTGTTAAAATTAGCAAAAAAACGAATCTTTAGAAGCTCGTAACTTTTTAATAATTTCATATTTTACAATTCTGCTTCCGTACAGACAAAATTAATAATGAGACAAAACGATACCATGTTTAATTTTGGATGTACTTTGTCAATTAATGGAGTAAAACCCCAACGAAGTTTCTATGGAAAAAATGTTGACTTGTTTGCTCTTAAGGGGGCCCTGTCAGTCTAACGCTAATAGACGCGTATAAAATGTATGTCACGTGACAATGCAATATTATAATCATGGAGCTGATTTGATGATCAGTGGTGGCCCAGTGGTATCGGTCCCGACTTACGAGTTGTAGGTCGTGGGTTAGAACCCCGCCAGGCGCATTACTTTGTGTAATTTATTTCATCACCACTGCTCTCAAAACGGTGAAGGAAAACATCGTGAGGAAACCGGCATGTCCTAGAACCGAAAAATTCGAAAACATGTGACATCAATCCGCACTGGGCCCGCGTGGTGAATTATAGCCCACTCTCTCTCACAGAGAGGAGGCCTGCGTCCCAGCAGTGGGAACATTAATAGGCTGATGATGATGAGGATGATTTGATGATGGAACTGGAAGGTGGCTGTAGCGTTGAGCCACCTTCTAGTAGGACACGGGTATCACACCGTCCACCGTGATGCTGCTAAACGCTATGTCGAGGAAACCGTCGAACTTGGCGGCCATGAAAGACGGGTGGAGTTCTGACGGCGAAGGTGGATCAACGCTGCATGGCGTCCGAACAGGGACGCCAGTAACGTTGTTATCTTTCAATTCTTTTTTTGGAGTGACGTAGTGACAGAATGAGAACTCGAAATAAAAATATTTAAAAATTATTAAATCAATATAGATCCAAAAGCAAGAAGGTTGATTCAACAGAAGAGGTGGAATACCTCTATGTTACATGGCCATACACGCAGAGAATTTTCTAGCTACTATTTAAAAATTTTGGTTGCAACCGTGACAGCAAGACTCACTAGTTGACTTTACAATATTTCTAGTAATAAATACGAAGTAAGTAGTAGAGTTAACAAGGACTTCGTATTTATTACTAGAAATGTTGTAAAGTCAACTAGTGAGTCTTGTTGTCACGGTTGCAACCAGAAATTCTCGTATGTACAGCTTGGCAAAAAACAGTAGAAAACCGGAAGTCGCCACTGTACTCTCGCTACCAGCACTTTGAATGATTTTATTTTATTTTTTTCACTTATTACGTTACTTTTATAGCACAATAATAAATCTTACAAACCTGCGTTCTTTGTTTACATCAAATATCAAAGATTTTAAAACGTTGTCAGCAAACACAAAAAATTGTTCCGTTTCAATCCGTTCTGGCCAAGCTGTACATTTCTCTGCGTGTAGTCCGCAAGTATTTTTATAGCAGTAAAAGTTAGTTTTTTAACTGACTAAAATCTTGTTTTATTGCGGAAACACAGCAACCAAACTTAACTCAAAATTCAACCGTGCTACATTTGCGTGGTGAATAGCGTAAACATTACTAACCAATTACCTAACATAACAAACTAACAGTAAGCTCCTACGCACTGACTTAATTGTTGTTAATACAATACTGGTTGGTTAACCAGATCCTGATAAACTTCTGGTTATAAAGTAGGTCTGTGTATAGGGTATCTATCTATAATTAATTCTTAGAACTAACAGTTACATTCTGCATTTACTTTAAATTTTTATTGAAAATCATATTTGCCAATTTAATTATTGTCCGGTTCTGTGTTTCGTGATAACTACAACCTTTTGTTATTTTTGTTCCATACTGTTTAATACAGCTTCTAATCCATTATTCCGCAACGCCAGTACAAAAATCATGCGACACGGGGAAAAATCGAGAGTTGCAACCCCCGGATCACGGAAAAAGAGGAAACTGGAACAGCTTACAAGTGATGGCATAGTGCTGAATCTTATTATTTTATGCTCTTATATCATCTTATATAAGTCACCTGGATGTTCTTAATGACCCATCCATTTTGGACATGGGCCTACAAGGGCCGCATCGAATCACAAATCACCCTGTATTAATTTTTTTATATATATTTTTAATACACGCAGGCCCAGCCACGGATAAAAGTAATGTCTACACGTAGTAACATGTGTATTCTAGAGTAAACTAGACGTTCCTATTATGACGTCATCATTTATCAAGTAGAGTGGCCGTATGTGTCTGTCTACCCTTCATTTATAACTCGCGTGAACTGCTTGCTTTTGTACTGCTGTCTTGTCAAACCAGTAGGTGTGAATTTTATTTAAAAGTAGCTGTTGCACGCGGCTCCGCTCGCTCAACCTCGAATATTACTCCACGGGAACATAGAATCTGGATTATAACCTGCCTTTATGTTAATCCAGGTTATAGACTATCTGTGCAGTAAACTTCATCCAAATCTGTTCAGTCGTTTAGGTGCCACAAACATACTTATTAATGATTTTTCAAAGACAAAGACATTTATTCGTTGAATATGGTAGTGACAGAGATGTTACAAATTCTATTATATTTGTACTGCTGTCTTGTCAAACCAGTAGGTGTGAATTTTATTTAAAAGTAGCTGTTGCACGCGGCTCCGCTCGCTCAACCTCGAATATTACTCCACGGGAACATAGAATCTGGATTATAACCTGCCTTTATGTTAATCCAGGTTATAGACTATCTGTGCAGTAAACTTCATCCAAATCTGTTCAGTCGTTTAGGTGCCACAAACATACTTATTAATGATTTTTCAAAGACAAAGACATTTATTCGTTGAATATGGTAGTGACAGAGATGTTACAAATTCTATTATATTTGTACTGACTGTTTTGATGAACTGCGATCGAGATACTTATGCCACTATCAACATTGATATAAAATAAAGATACTGAAGGTGTGTTTAGTTAGATGCGCTGATCATATTCAGAATCATTGCTAATTCATTAATCAAACTTGCCCTTTTTTTTAGCGCGGTAAAATCATCAAATGAATCCTCCCACCCCGGGCAGGGCGGGAGGGACTGTGCACTTCATTAGCCCTTTATGTTCCGTGGTCATCATCATCAGCATCATCATCTTCCTGCCCTTATCCCTTTTTACTTGGGGTCGGCGCAACTCGTTTATGTTATGTTCCGTCCGGGGTCAAGGTAAGGAAATAAGTCCCGCGACCCCAGCAGGCTTTGGCCCTCTGAGAGGGGGCCCCGTCATTTTGCTGACGCTCTTTGAGGCGCGCTTGGAACACGACGCGCCGTCGACCCGGTCATGGTCCATGGTCGGACAGCGAGTTGCCCTTTATTCGCTGTCCGCATGCCCGCATACGATCAGTTCACACCGAGACGCGAAGTGGCGCGACGTGACACAACGATACTGCAAATGTGTATCTTTTCGTGTAGTAAATAAAGTCTGCTTTTGAGTAGCTCTATTGAACTGTGCACGCAGCGCCACGTTTCGGTCTGAGCTGACCCTGGTTACATTTTCATACCACTAACGCCATCTATTGTTCTAAAAGTAAACAACAAACGAATAACACGCCAATACGCCAAACCGTTTTCGGAACTCGCGTACCTGCTTATACAAAGGATAAAGAAACTCATATACAGGGCAACAGAAACCAATATGAAAGGTTTTTCTTAGGAAAACACAAGAATAGACACATTTCCTTTCACGCGGCGCGTCTGATACTGGTACCATTTACATAAGTACCTAATACTTACAGTGTTTTCGCCTTCCGCGATTTGCGTTTTAGGTCTCATTTCAATTTTCTTTTCGCTCACATTTGAACGTTTTTTATCGTGTTGAATCATCAAATGAGTCCTCCTACCAAGAGCGAGGGGGAAGGGACTGACAGTCTTTCCTCCCCTGCCCTGGATGGCAGGTACTCATTTGATGATTTTACTTTGCTTAAAAAAAAAATAGTTTTATCCTAAAAACAATAAGCAAAAGTAATAAAAATATATTCTAATTACTATACATAAGCAACATAATTGTACGAGTATTTAAACATAACTAGAAAAATGTGGGAGCATATTAAACAGCAGTGTATATTATAATACAACGCACTGCAAGGATTACTGCGTTATGCTTTCCCAGGCGATAAAATGAAAAAAAATAGAATCATTATTCTGCAAAATAATTCAAAACCAAGAAAATTCCGACCTCATTGATTGCAAACCTCATCGGTTATTTAAAAATCGAACAATAAGAATCGCGCCATTTCATTTTTTCTTTTTCGTCCAGAAACGTGCTCTACGGTTGGTACGATTTTTCTTTATTAAAACTAGACAAATAATAATCACGGAATGGTTGAATTGAATGAACATTGGTTTTAATTGCTTAATTGGCAGGTCTTATTTTTCTCACAATAAAGATTAATCTTATTTAATATCAACACGTGGTTGGAGGAAAGGAAAACCTCTATGGTTTAGTTTTTCCCACGTTTTTTTTATCCTTACATACAGTAACAAAAATAAATTCCTAAATAATTTCATCTTCCTCTATATTTTGTTGGTAATTTGCATTGCATAACCAAATGGACGACTCGTTACAGGATAATGCATGATAATATGTTAACAAAAGTTTCTGTTGGCCGCCATTTTTGCGTTAATTCCACGTGAGAATTCCGAGAGTTTCAAACTGTTATTACGAAATTCTGAAATATTTTACACCGTTGAATTTCTAACACTTTAATAAAAATGATTGTTATACTGAAGTAATATTTGTAATTGAATCATTCTTAATATTTCAGCACTAGATGCTGGTGAAGGTACCTACCTATTTTATTGATGAAAACATAGATATCATTCTAGTCCAGATTTTTAATAGGCCACTGAGATTTGCAGCCAAAAAAATGAAGAAAAACTAATAAAACAAGTGAACATATCCAAGAAAAACATTTAAACGTGCGCGTGGCGCTCACTCGCTCACATATTGTATCTATTACTTTTTTTTCTACCATCTTTGTAACATATGGAATGCAATAAATAATTGAGTACTGAGTATTGAGTACTATAAGACATTTGTAAAAAGTTACGTTTTCTTATTTTTTAAATCTGGACTTTTAAAACCAGACTTGTTCTGGCGAGTGAAAGTGACAGAGCTATACAAGTCGTTCCATCTCTTTCACTCACTGGAACAAGCCTGGTTTTAAGAAATTGTAATACCCCGCGGCCCCTAGGAGCAAATAGAAACAATACACATAAATAAAAGAGTTTTAGGACACGTACCCATAATAAAAATTAAAAAAAAAAAACAATTTATTCGACATAATCATCCATTTCATACATCATGGAAGTCACCGCTCGTGCCGTGCTGGTGCCATCAAAGCCGCTGTTTTGGTTGGATTTGAGCATGTCTTGTAGATCCACCTTCTGCATGGTCACCCTTACTAAATCCTTCAATATCTTTCTTATATCATCGTCTTGCGCTATGAGCCCTTGAAAGTAAATGAATTATGTTAAAAGCATTGTTAAACATGTATAAAAAGCAAAGAGGTTTAAAAGAATCTATAGAGCGGATATTGGGAAAATTGACATACAATATTGTTGATGCCGTGTGTCAGTAGCACTATCTAGCGTTGCATAGCAACGCGAGTACTAGACTGAGCGACTTTTTACCAATTGGTAAAAAGTTTTGGATCACAACTTTCTTCATGATGTCCGCGTCTATTGCTCGTATATAGTTTAGTGTCTTTGAAAAAACCTAACGATATATTTAAAATGTAAATTTCTGAAAAGACCTAAAATGCGGCCTCGATATGAACGAAAAAGTTAATGACTTTCATTTGTCAATTTATTGTCTCTTGTAAATTCTGTTTCATAGAACAAAAAATATTTTGTCCACATTAATTTTCAATCATATTTGTAATCGTTATTAACTCCTTAATATTATTTTTATGATTATTTGTGCACATTAGTGTAAGAAAAGACCACAATAAGGCACCATCACAGTTTCCAGCAGGGTCGCGGAACTATCGTGTTACCGTGACTCCAGAAGGTAAAGGGCTATTGAAGAACACCGTGGATTTTAGTCAATACAAGTCTGACACTCCCTCTCGTCCTGCCTTGGGTGGGAGGACTAATTTGATAATATTACCACGAAAAAAAAGCCATCACAGTTTCGTTCATAACGTGGTCACACAGCACACTCGGCATTCGGTAGCAAAAGGTTGAAAAAGAAGAGAATATGATTTGACAAAAAAAAATTGGGACCTTTGATTCTCTCTTTCGTCAACCCTGACATATCTCTTCTCATTGGCAATGACAACGGAGGCTGGATATTATTCGGATGTATCCGAAGCCTCTTCTTCCTCCGTATAGCCAGAGGTTGGACTGGCGTGGTTCCCATTGGATCAAAATCGTGGTTGGGATTGACTGGCGGCTGAAAATTTTGATTATCCATGGGCGGTTGGTATTGCATATGTGGCATTTGTGGTGGGCCGCTACCACAGTCGTTGTTGCAAGAGAAGGAGCAACACATCTTCGGGTAGAGGCACTCGGGTTGCCTTGGCGGTGGTGGTGGAGGTGGATCAGTTTGCTGGGCAATCAGGGGCACTATTGGTGGCTCCGTTCTTGCACTGCGCTGGCAATCCTTGTAATACAGAAGGTTCTCAATGCTTCCCTCGTCTGATGATGATGATCGGTGTTTTCTTGATCTTGATTTTGTGAATGTTGGTGTGATGCATAATGTTAATACTAACTGAAACAATCATTTGAAATATTGTTTCATACTAATGTAAATGCTTGACTGGTTTTTCGTTATTCTGAAGGAATACGAGAGATATCTTCGAGAGGTCGTGGGTTCGATTCCCACCCAGGACAAATGTTTGTGTGATGAGCACGATCATTTGTTCTGTGTTTGGGTGTAATTTATCTATAATATGTATGTATTTAGAAATATATAATGTATGTTTATCAGTTGTCCAGTACCCATAACACAAGCTCTGCTTAGCTTGGGACTAGAGGGCATTGTCTGATAGTTGTGGATTATTATTATTATATTATATTATTATCTGCAGATCAGATACAGTATTAAAGAATATTATCATTCTTTTTTATAGTATGGTCGTTTTTGGGATAATTTAATGATATTATTAGTAGAGCTTATATTTTTTAGCATATGAACTTATACGTTAAATAACTGGGATTGTTAAAAGATCCATATGGAGTTACTGCTACTCCAAACGGATCTTTTTATAATCCCATAAGCCCGTAATAAAGAAATCGCATTTATAAGTTTAAACACAAAAAAAAACTTAAAAAAAATGTCTTAGACACATATTATTATTATTACTGCTAATCTCCTCTCTACTAAAACAAAAATGAAAATGTACTCAAATACTTACAATTTGTAAAAAATCCATTGTTCTAAATTCACATTGACGCAGACTCTTGCGCATGCATTATCGACACACTGGTGCTCGGCGGAAATCGGGCGTCGTCGTGTTTTGTAAACATAACTTTTTGTAAAGAACGCCTATTTGCCTTTCGTGCTCTGTATTCTCAGACCTGCGGACACTTGGATAAATGTGACTTTAAGGCTTCCGTCTTCTTTTGCACAAAATTGAATCGCGTTCGGCCAGTCGATCGTACGTCAAATTTCGAGCTCCCTTCCCGCAATCCCCCGCATACATCCTGCCCACTGAATTATTATAAAACAATTTTGATACGGTAAGAACATTGCTCTACTAAGGATTATTTAAAAGGAGTTATAGAAATTTTTGATATGACTTGGTTTCAGGGTTGGAAAAAAAACAGTTTTTTTTCAAATTTATAAAACAAACAGTTCAAAATGTTTTAAATAAGTGTTTTTTTAGTTTCTGGTTATTTTTTAAAATTAATTCCACCTTGTTTGTTGATGTCTAAACGTATAAATCAATTATGTTTCATTTCTAGACTACATCTTTTCAAATTTACCCTTTGAAATGATTTTTTTACGAAAAAAGATCAATGGAATAAAAACATGTGATCTAAAAATTTTAAGCATTATTTCATTTATTATAGCGTCAATAAAAGTTAAAAATATGACATAACAATGGCATTAAACTCGAAAGGTTTCACGTCATGAGCAATGTTAGCGAACGTGCAAGTGAGAAAAAACAAACTAAATTGTAAATGTCAATAAGGTCGGAATTCGCTCCAACTTGTTTAGTTACTTCTCCATATCTTTTAACAATAATCGGTTCAGAACTGAAAATTCTGTAGGAAATTTGACAATTAATTCCTCTTTTTCTACCGCTATAGGCCGAGTTTAATTTTGATATTTAAATGACAATGCCAGATCCTGCCCCACCTTTCAGCCCTTGTTACAGGAAATATAAACTAATGAAAAATATTAAATGAAAATAAGACCCCTGATTACATAATTGTTATTCTGCAAAGGATGCTTTTAAAAAGTTAGTGATAAAAGGATTTCGAAAACCCAAAAACCATTTCCTGTTTTCATCGCGGCCATGTGCGTTACGCATTAAGCATACCTACACGCAGAGAAAATGACAAGTGACACCTTTTAATGTGTTATTGTTCGGATTTAAATATGCAATATTCAGTTTTAATAAAACATTATTTTCAATAAGTGTGTTTAACGAAAATAATGTTTTTTTTATATAAATCACATTATGAATATACACTCTTAAAAATATTTCACATTTGAGCATGAATGATTAGGTACAACGAAACGTCATTGACGCGGAAATACCTAATCAAAACATAGCCCTATCATAAAATCTGGACTGAGCACTTCAATTTACGTAGTACCCAAAAATGAACCGTAATCGCCACCGTTTAGGTTTTTTTTGATTTGCTATAATAGGGTATTTTACCCTTTTTCAAAAAGTGTCTCAATCGAATATTTAGGTCATAATAAACTACCAAAAAAATTACAAAATTTTTCTTCAACCCGTAAGTGCCATAAAAATACATTTAAAATTATGATTTTCAAATTTCGCGCGTAAGTTGAGGCAAACGCATCACGCCATTTTGATGACGTCAGTATCGTAGTAAACTTTGTGAGTGCGTGTGTAAAGTTGGTACTCTGTGACAGCTGTTCAGCTGTCAGGCTGTCAATAGTGTCAATCAGCGTTGCCAGATCGTACCAAAAAGTACGGTTTTCCGTACTATTCGTCATACAACAATCGTACTACAACCGTACCTTGGCTAGACCGTACCTTTTTCGTACCTTTTCTATAATTGTGATTTATTTTTGCTACAAAGGTAAAAAACAACTAATAAAACTAACAGAAAATAATGAGACTCGTACTTTTTCGACTTTCTGACACATTTGATACTAAAATATGGGCACAAATTACTAGATGGAATTTTCTTAGTTCCTTAAACATTAAATATCATTTTTTTTTTGGAACGAAGTTCCTTATCGCGCTTTGCGAAAGGGTGCTAGAGCTCAAAGAGTGGAGTGGAGTGGAGCGGAGCGGAGTGAAGTGGAGTGGAGTCGCGACGATTATTTTTGTTGAGTGTATACAGTAACTTCGTTCCATCCGGGTGTCCCTTGACACCTCTCAAGTTTTTTTTTGAGAAACACCTCTTTTTTTCTGTAGAATATGAGTTGACTATAGCATTTTTCAAAATTCTAGCGCAACCGTACGGGTCGGAATTCTTCTGCAAGTACTAGATCAGTTTTTTTTTCTTCGTGTTCATTCTATAAATTGATTTACAAATGAATTTGTTCAATATTGGCAATCGGTAATAATTTTACTTTACCATGTCCCTGTGAATATTCGATTACATATCGCTTGTTTTCGAACTTATGATCACAGACAGTCAACTCGAAGAAGAAAAAAAACTGATCTAGTTCTTGCAGAAGTATCCTGACCCAACCGTACCTTGAAGTTAAAAACCGTACCTTTTCAGAAAGCCAACCGTACCTTTTTGGGAAATCATACTGGCAACGCTGGTGTCAATTTATGTAGTGTTTTGCTACAAGTAGAGTTTAATTTTGATTTTAAAATGAGATAATATCATACGTAGTATCTCTTAGTAGTCTGTGATAATATCCTCATCATTGGTGTGCTGTTCCATAATGCAAGAATACTATTTTGTAGTTTCAAGTTGTAGATTCAAGTGCAAACTGGAGAGAAAGTTGCACAAAACTTGCGAGAAGGGATCCAATGTTACTGTCTCGAACTCGTTTGCATTTTTGTGAATATCACTTCGATGTAAGTACCTAGTAACTTACCCTTACATGTTACTTATCTATAATAAGTTGTCACTGTAAAACAGAAGAGTATTTTATTTTTGAAACATTGAGGTTATTCAGTTGCTTATATGTATTTATACTTTGTTTCAGTTGGAAAATGATATAGAAAACTATTCATGCGATCAAAAAAAGAAACCGATTGAAGCCGTCTTCGATATTCGATTGCCAGGAATCACCTTCTGATGAATCTCGTTTTATTGCAAATAAAAAGCGAAAAAGTCAAAAACAGAAGAGAAAGAAGATCCTACAGATAATTACAATCCCAAGGCATCATCATCTTGCATTGAAGGTAATCTTACATTAATTATATCATGATAACAAATCTGCCAATCACCGAGGCCTCTTTTTGTTAAACTCACAACATTCCGTTTTCTTTTTTTTTGTTTAATGCTTATCATTTTTTTGTTATTACAGATTCACCAATAGCAGTGGATGGTACTTGAATGAAATTATCGAAGGCAGAAGTAAACAAACAAAACAAATTGCCAGTCTTAGAATACAATGTGGAGAGTTATTTGAAGACTCGGAGAATTTGGCATTTTAAAACTACCTATGTTCTTTTATAAATTCCAATTTGATTGGAATGTTAAATTAATGCATATAAGCAGCATGTGATTTGATTAGATTACAACATGGTTTAAATAAATACATAATAGAATAATAATGTTTCTTTTCTTTATTGTTAATACCCCCATTGAAAATACAGTCTCTCACTGTTATACCACATAGAAAGCCAATCAAATGTGAAAGAACACTTATTGGGTATTACTGAACACAATACTGATTTTGTAACTATTGTTTTGATTTTTTTTTAATTTATTTCCTTTCCTGACATGTAGCAAGCAACAATGGGATATAACTATCTTTAATTAGATAGAAAGTAATAAAATATAAAAAGGCTACATCAGAACATTATAAGTAATTTATTTACTTAACAGTTTTGTACAAAACAAGTAAAATAATTATGTTCTTTCCGGAATGATGCTATACTTTCTAACATGATACTCTTCTCAAAATCACTATTGGCAACACAAAAAAAACTTTCTTCTGCCTGAGCACAACACATCTGCATAGTATTTGTGAATAATATTTTTTTGTTACTGTGCCGTCTTTACCTATATATAATTTTTGAGGTTTCTTCGCTAGTAGGACACTTAATTTCAAGTGGTTCTTCCACTTATTCCATCTGGTGTCGCAGCTACCATAGGAAAATCCTTAGATAAACAAAAATGTAAACCACATTTTGGTTCATGGATTTTTATCCTTAACATTTTTTCAACAAACTTTCTCACATTGGCTTCCAACTTTCGGCCCCATTTGCTGCAGCTGGTGTTTTTGGAGTCCTTGCATTGCAAGTCATTGTAGGTACTCAATATTTTTACTGATATCCCAACTTTGGCAAGATTGGCCCTTTTTCAATAACATTCCACAGACGTGCAGGAGGGCTCTTCACTGTGACGATGGAACCACATCAAAAAATGTTACTCCATGTTTACAACCACCTTCAGATGCTGGACAATCATGGCATTTAACACTTGTCACCAATCCTTCTTGTTCATCCACTATTATTGTAACTGCATATATTATGTTCTTGATGGCACTTCGTGCTCTGGGCAAATTGTACATTTCACAACACGAACATTTTTTTGGCGTTTCACTTGAACATAACCTACGGCGTCGTCGCCATAAGATTCTCTTTTAGACCTGAAAACAAACAATCAAATTTTTAAGCACCTCTTTAATACAATTAGATAGGTTTTTTTGTATTTATTTGAAGAGAACAGTACTTACATCGTTGTTTTAACATTCCGTAACTCGGCTTTTCCGACCATTAGGGAATTTATTCTTGGTAACTAGGTTTGTGCTGTCTCCTTTAACGAATCCGTCTTCCATGATAGCCGTAATGATTAAATAATGAAGAATAAAATACAATAGCATCAATGCTAAATAACGTTATTAGGATAATAGCATTGACAAAATATTGTTTACTGCAACATGACGCAATAACATGGCGGCTACCGTTTCGCTTATTAAAAGGACAGATTAAAAAAGTGAAAACTTTGAAATGGATTTTAAAATTAATTTCATCATTTTATGTACTGAAACTAACATTTTCCGACTTCTTCTTGCCTATACTATCGTATTTATACATTAAAAGATTTTTTTTCTTATACAGTAAAATACCCTATTAGCATGACGAAAGAGAAGAGCAACTTGGATGGCGCTTGTCCCTTCCCTCCTATTCCCAGAAAGTAGTATGGATAGAAATAGTAAAATATAACTCTTACCTGTTTTTTTTTTTTTACGTGGCAATATCATCGATTGAGTCCTCCAACCCCGGGCAGGGCGGAAGGGACTGTCAGACTTGTACTGACTAAAATACACGGTGTCCTTCGGTAGCCCTTTGTGTGCCGGAGTCGCGGTATACGTATGTCCCGCAACCCCGGCAGGACTGTGGCCCTCTATATGGGGGCCCCGTCACTATGCTGACGCTCCTTGAGGCGTGCGTGGGACACAACGCGCCGTCGAACCGGGCATGGTCCATGGTCGGGCAGCGAGTTGCCCTTTACTCGCCGCCCGCATGCCCGCGCCTACGGTGGCCGGAGATCGTCCCGCGACATCCGTCGCCGTGGGCGTCTACCACTACGTCTCGGGCGGAGGGAGGACAGTATCCTCTCCCTCAAGCGGCCCGCCTCCTCCTTCGCGAGCATGACTGCTTCGCAGAAGGAGGCGACCGCCTCCCACTCCGTCTCGCCCCGTAGCATGGCCGCAACCAATGCCGGGCGCGAAAGGTCTCCGCCTATCGCCGCAGTGAGGACACGGCGGTGCTCCGCCCAAGCTGGGCAGTCCTGCACCGTACGCTCCACCGTGTCCTCCGGGCGATCCTCGCAGTGGTGACACCCGGGCAACTCTTACTTGTTAACCTTATTTACTTTTTCGGCTTTAAAATTGCTTTCAGGTTTATTTTTCAATATTCTTTTTTTATTTTTGTTGTCGCCAATGTCCCTGATATTGTTGTGATAGACAGATCGATGCGCCGCGTAATGATAAATAATAATCGATGATACCATCTCGCATGACGAGAACCTTCTGAACTGAAAGCTGAGAAATATTAATAAATGAAATATCTCAACTTAGCACGCGCGGTTGTCGGAGTGGGAATGTGAGCTCGGCTATCATTGTGCCGATTTATCGTTACAGCCAATGGCCTGATGGCAAAGGGCCTCGACGAATACCTTTCAAGGCTCTCTCTAGGTAGTTGGATCAAGGGCCTGATTTTGAAGGCAGTGTTCCTAAATACGGCCCGCATTGTGAGGAGGTACCTGTTTCTGTAGCCCTAACCACCGGTAGTTTGGACCCCGCTCCCACACCGGCGGACTACTGTTTTTACGTTTATAAATGTTTTTTTAAGAAATATTTAAAAACGTAATAACATGTATTTTGGTTACCTACCCTATTCATCATCATCATCATCATCTTATCAGCGGTAAGACGTCCACTGCTGAACATAGGCCTCCTTTGGACTTCTAGTAGGACCGGTTGTAAGCGGCCTGCATCCAGCGTGATCCTGTGGCCTTCATAAGATCGTCTGCCCACCTAGTGGGTGGACGTCCTACGCTGCGCTTGCCGGTGCGTGGTCTCCATTCGAGAACCTTACGGCCCCATCGGCCATCAGTTCTGCGAGCTATATTATGGCCTGCCCACTGCCATTTCAACTTGCTAATTCGTTGAGCTATGTCGGTTACTTTGGTTCGTCTACGAATCTCCTCATTTCTGAGGCATGAGTGCGCAGTCCATTTTGTATATTGTTTGTGTATTTTATCCTTGTGTCAAAATGTCACAACTGGCATTATGGACAAAGTCATTTGATTTTTGGGTGGCTATTGTGTTTGTTTTTTACAAATTATAAATGTGTTTGAATTATCTTACAGCTTCCACCAACATCTGTAATCCGTCAAGATTGTTAGTATTGTATTGTGTGTGCTTTGTGGCTAGACCAGCATTGTGAAAATAGGACGTGACGTTAACGTATGCTCGACATAGGTATCTAACCTAAATGTGATATTTTATCCAATTAAACAGAAACGGCAGGATTATAGACATATAAAACATGATTTTACTTATAACTGATAAAGCACAAATAGAATGTTACATTTGCTATAGTTGGAAGCCAAATTTTATTTGGTGGGTCATAGCTCTAAGGAGCAACCGGCATTGTCTTTTGACCAACTTTCAGATAAACTCTGTCCAACAAAAAAAAAAGATTTTTTGATATTGGACCACCTTAGAGAAAGTAAAGAATGGTCATAAATTAAAAAAATATATATACATGTCGAATTGAGAACCTCCTCCTTTTTTTCCGTCGGTTAAAAAATATATTTTAATATAATAAAGTAGAGCAACCTGATATGCGTAACTGCGCGTCATCACCGTTAGAGCGAGAGAAGGTGCGAGCGAGAGGGACCAACAAAAATTCGTCGTGGACCTCACGTCCGATCGCTCCGACCGTCCACCTAGTAAAAGTACTCTGTGCGTCCACCGGCCACTAAGGAATTTCTCTTGCAATTCTCGTTTATAAACACTTTTTGAGAGGTTATTTGAGATATTTTTTATTGTTGAAAAAAAAGCGCTTTAGGTACAATTTTTTTTTTGAATTTGCTTTATTGATCTGTTGACATCAAGATAATGTAATATTACATACCTACGATGCATAGTTCTTATGAAAAAAAAACCATTTATTAAGAGATGAAATCCGAGAATTTTGATGATGTTCTGCCATCTTAATTTAGAAAATGAAAGATAAATATAAAAAACTAATCAGCGCAGTTTGAAGACGAGGATATTGCGGTCATTATGCGCTGATCAGATTTTTAAATGAATTCTTCATTGTCTCAGATTGAGTGCACCAACGTAACTCGAAATGACGTTGGGCAGGAAAGAGCTGTTTTGAACGCTTGATTTACCTAATATAATCTACTTAAATCAACTTTAAAAAAATAACTAGCTGTTACTTATATTATGGTTATTTATGTGCAATGATAATATTTCAAGCTATTGCACTATTTTGTTCAAAAATCACAAACAAAGTTACGCAAATAATTCGGCGCGCGTGAATTTTAGAAGACCTGCCCCTTAAGGGACGAATTAACCTTGAAGATCGATCTGTACATCATCAGCTCCTACCTCATAAATAAATATAACTCATCATCATCATCAGCCGGAAGACGTCCACTGCTGAACATAGGCCTCCCCCTTAGACCGCCACGCCAAACGACAATTCGCCACTTGCATCCATTAGTTGCCCGTGACCCTTACGATGTCGTCGATCCACCTAGTGGGAGGCCTGCCTCGCTGCATCTTTCGGTCCGTGGTCGCAACTCAAGAATTTTTCTTCCCCATCGGTTATCAGTTCTACGAGCGATATTGCCTGCCCATTGCCACTTCAACTTGCAAATTTTATGAGCTATGTCGGTGAATATCCATGTTTCTGGTTTTGTCCCGCAAAGAAACTCCGAGCATAGCTCTTTCCATTGCTCGTTGAGTGACTCTTAGTCTCTCTAAAAGGCCAGCAGCAAAAGAAATATAACTGACATACATAAATCTGGCTGAAAAAACAGCAATGATTTGACTTTGATGTAGTAGTATGAATACTCTGCAAGACTGCAATAGAGACTGCAGACTCAGGGCTAAAAACCTTTTACTTTCACTCTTCTCGAGTGTTTTCAGGGTTTCTCGCTGTGAGTCTGTTTTGGACTTAAGACTTTAGAAATGTATCAAAGAATTCGACTCTAGTAGAGGGGACTTACGGTGAAATGGTGAAACGGTGAAGGAAAACATCGTGAGGAAACCGGCATGTCCTAGAACCAAAAATTCGAAGACATATGACATCCACCAACCCGCACTGGGCCCGCGTGGTGGATTACGGCCCACTCCCTCTCACAAAGAGGAGGCCTGTGTCCCAGCAGTGGGAACATTGTAGGCTGATGATGATGAGAGGGGACTTCGGTGACTCGGTTAGTAAGAGCGTCGGATCTACTACCTACATGAATGAATGATGTCGCTGTGTCAAATCGTGCTTGCGTTCCAATCTTTCTCTCCACCTTTAAAATCATGCACTATTTAAAGCACAGTTATTCCACCAATAGTGATTATTACTCCCTTTGAAGTATAAAATAACAGCTCTTTATCAGGGAACAATAAAAATGATAAACTTAGCTTATCAACTTCATTACTCCTCACTCCAGTGTAAGTAGCCACTCAAAATGTATTAATTACACTGCTTTCATGTTATCACGATGTTTTTGTACATAAACTCGTTTAGAAATTGTTTTCGTAATGTAGGTATGATGTTTTTAGGGTTAGGTATATAAAGGGCACCGACAGAACCCAATTAGTGGTAAAAGTACAAGACACTTCATTTGTCATACATTAAGTGTCTTTTACAGTGTGGTACCTTCATACCGAAGTAAATATGACGTTTTTATGTCTTACCCAACCATTTTTGTGGTGGGGCCCTTCCCGGGCAATAACACCATAGACTATGGATGATGGTGGCTAAGAATGGATGGCTTGGAATCATCCTGTCAGAGTCCCGTACCAAAAACTGTTTACTGCTTTCCGTCGATGCGCAGAAGTTCAGTTATTTTTTTAGATATTCGCTCCACATTTGCTTCTGGACTATGCATGAGGCCAAACCTTATACCAATAAGTTTTAGTTAAAAAAATATTAACCTACGGTGCACAAACTTGGTCTTTGACTGACATCCAGAAGTCCAAACTCAAGGTTTGCCAACGAGCAATGGAGCGCAGTATACTAGTACGAAACACAATACTGCGCTCCAAAACAAATATAGCTGACGTGGCTCAGAAGGCTGCCCAACTGAAGTGGGACTGGGCAGGACATGTCTGCCGCATGCCAGACGAACTGTGGGCCAAAATAACGCAATACTGGTGCCCTGAGACAATGAAGCGAGACCGCGGCAGACCACGCAGGAGATGGCGGGACGAACTAGACAGATTCTGCCCGAATTAGAAGAAGGAGGCAGTGTCGTGAAGGATGGAAGGAGTGGAGGGAGGCCTTTGCCCAGGAGTGGGACAGAGCAGGCTAGGAAAAAAAAATGGCATACTTTTGTGGTATTTAGCATAAGAAAGTAAACGAATTTATTTATTTCACTAACAGCATTTCCCTTTTCATGATAATAATCTTTCGTATAAACGTACATCAACTCGATATAATTAACGGCATTTCCCGTTAGTGTAGCCCCAGTCTTAAAATTCATCATCATCATCATTAGCCTATAATGTTCCCACTGCTGGGACACAGGCCTCCTCTCTGTGAGAGGGAGTGGGCCATAATCCACCACGCGGGACCAGTGCGGGTTGGTGGATTTAAAAATAGTCTTCAAATTATAGTTAAATAATTATGTGAGTTTAAGTAGGGATAAGCATTTTCATTACAACCCATAAAGATTAGATGAAAGAAAGAAATAAAATATTTTTAATATAGGTACTTTAACGTGATACAAGTAACTACATTTTCCGTCTATTATACTCTATCAATTCTTTTTCCAAATCTGATAACTTGATATTTTTATCAAGCAATCTCTCACGATACAACACCGCTTCTGACATCATATATTTACGAATTTCTTCAAGATTAACATTCCCTTTCATACCATGCTTATACTTTTTCCTTAGGTCCTCACAGTAAGTGTACCACCACGGTAGAACTAAATAGTAGTCTTCAGGTTTCAGGATCATTTCCGTGCAAAACTCCTGGTTAGAAAGTTTAATGGATCCTAGAAGACTCTCGCCTTTTCCCAGGAGGTCTATCGGCTTGATAGGTTGATGTTTCTCTTCAAATGCTTTCCTGGCTGGTGTTTTGGTGGGAGGCAGGTGGCTGCAGTCGATGATAGTTAGGTAATAGATTAAGGAGAGGAGACATAGTCGCTGGAGAAAAAAGGTACAAATTAATGGCTTTAATTAAAATGCTTATCAATCATGTTTTGTATACAAAAATGGCTAAATGCTCACCAAATCTAAAACTCGCTTTAGCAAGATTTCAGGGACACCCCGAAGATTGGTTTGGTTAGGTTCCTTTAAACCTTGCAAGCAGAAATAGAAATCCGGCTTCGTCAGCTCTGCTTAGGTCGATTTTTGATCATTGCAAAAATAGATTTATTTCTAAAATACTTTATGATACACAATTTTGTGACCATTTATCCATTCTGATAGAAATTTGGATTTAATGGTTTTAAATAGTTACTTTTCCCGTAGGCGTTTGAAACACAAGCCAAAGCGAATGAAGGTTAGAGAATTTTTTCTGCTAAGAAATCTTTCGAAAGAGCTAGAAGTCATGAGGAGTGGCTTCTACCCAGACATGCGATGACACGGGCTTACAGTAACAGTAACTAAAGAAATCTTTAGGTACTAAGCTTATAAAAAATATCTCGCCTCTCGGGCAACCAATGTGTATTTCTGATCTTTCTATATATCTGCGATATCACTGACATCGGCGGCGGCGCAGGGAAATTGAGGAAAACTGGTCTTGTATTAATCGCAATAATTCTGAAACTCATGTCAGAGGCCTGTGGTGTTCAAAGAGGCAGCTAACACAACGTTGCTCTTCCTTCCCTATTTATATACACATATGTACATACACATACATAAAATAAAAAAAACTTACCCACCAGTATTATGCTCGCATTTAGATACCACATCATACTAATTCGAATCTGGAATGAATACTGCACTGGTTGTTAAAAAACAAAATTATAAATAAAAAAATAAAATATAACACGGAAGGGTAATTAAAATCACTTTGATTACCATTCCAACTATTATCTACGCGAAAGTTTGAGGGGGAGTATGTTAATCTTTTATGCAAAAATAATAAGAATAAAAAAGTATTCTGTACAATAATTTTAAACGAGCGAAACTGGAGGTGGTAGCTATTAAATGACAATTATACTTAAACGTACTCGTAATTAATGATCTGTTAAATTGGGTACCTATTGAATATGAGTGTGTACATTATGTTTTCATAATATTTGTTGGCAGTGTAGACTGCAACTTTTTTTGCGACCCATGCACGTTCCCATAATAATTGGGAAAAGGACATATTTCCTTTTACTAAAGGTACAATTGGAATCATGACCTATTTTGACAATAAATCGTTTGAATCCGTCAAACTGACATGTTTACGCGAATGTGGACCCAATTATATTTGAATGTCTGTAGGAAAATAAGAGTATGGTGGGTCATAATTCCACTTTGTCGATTGTACTTATGATCAACATCAGTATCTCTAAAATCTTGTCTCTAATACCAGCACAATGAAAGATAGAAAGAAATAGGTTACTACTTTAGCAAAATCCTTTCCATTACATCTTTACTTCGCAAAGAAAGACGTTTAATTCACGTTGTACCTATAGCTATTTGACCTTTTACCAACCCACGTAATCTAGAAGAAAACATATTCGTATCTTGATCTTTTAGCACTGTCTTATGAGCATTTATTACATACTAGCTGTTGCCAGCGGCTTCACCCGCTACAACTCGAAAATTATCCCACGGGAACATAAAATCGGGATAAAAACTATCCTATGTGTTAATCCAGATTATAAACTATGTGTGTACCAAATTTTAGCCAAAAACGTTCAGTGGTTTTTGCGTGAAAGAGTAACAAACATCCATACATCCATACTTACAAACTTTCGCCTTTATAATAGTAGTAGGACTAGCTTCAGCCCGTAACTCGCATACATACCGCGCTGTTCTCTTTTTCGACGAAATAGATGCAGCTGAATATCAGTATTTTACATGGAGCGACTGCCTATCGGACCTCCACAACGCAGTCACTCGGTAATACGATACCCCATGGCAAGACTGGTTGTCAGACTTTGGAGCTTCTGATAATAGTAACTACTGTCAAAGATCTAGAAATGAGAGCCGGGACAACGGCTTTACCCGCTTTCCGAGGCACTGAGGAAACTCGTGATGACAGATGGTCACCCATCCACAGAACAACCTCGACAACCGCGGCTTAACCGCCAAGATCAACCGAGCTCCTCCGTTTCGACTCGATACATAAAAAATGTGATGGCTATCCTTCTAGCTATCAACTAATTACAATTATAAATGAAATACAAATTCTAGTTTAAAAAAAAATAGTTTTCATAGTTAGCCTTTTTCTTTTAGTTTCGGATGTAACCCTCTCTTCATGATCGTATAGAATAGACTATTTCTATCAACCGGTTATATTTCATCACTTTTTGACATCTTTATCCCACCAAAAACATTCTGTAAAAAACTAGCCAAGTCTCGATGGAGCTGCTTATTTACCTCTTAAAAGTAATGAAAATCTAGACAAAGTAGTGCCAAGTCTAAGGTTCCTTACTGCGGTTTCTTTATTATTAAAGCTTCTGCGTTCTGGTCTTATCCCGAGGTTCTCAAATAGGGTCCTGAAATGCGGCAAAATGATTCCAGTAAAGGGTGGTACGGCAGTGTTGCTTTGCGGTCGACTTGGCAGAGACACTGCCGTGCCCCCCGGTTTAAGGTTTTAAGATAGATGGACAGAATATCTTTCGAATTTTAGTATGTTTTCAAATATTTCGTTAGTAAAAGTACGTTGTACGTAAAAACGTGTTGCGTCGACCCCGAGTAAAATGGAATAAGGGCAGGAAGATGGTGAAAAGTATTTAGTACCTTCCTACGTATTGCCGACGCGCCTGTTACTAAGCTGAAGGCAATACAGCGTACCAAAAATACATACTTTGTACATGGATATTATTTTTTTTTTAACATAAAGAGTACGTGCGTATCAGCAAATATGTCAGAAAATTGTTGCGTTGCTACGGTTGCTAAGTTTTTTTATTTATTTTTACATGTTATACAGTGTTTCCTTTATAATAGCTGTTTTTATATTTCAGAAACTTCTTAATAACATAATTTTTTTTCGACTCTAGTTAACTTCTTTTAAGCAGTTAGAAAACCACTCTTAGGCAAACAATTTATATTTTACAACGCCTACGATTTTTTATATTAAAATCAGTGTTACTAAAACGTGCGTTTAGCCGCACCAAAACTAGATAAAATAAGGCGTGTTTTTATTTTCTTTCTTCAGAATTGATTGAATGTTAAAAAAATCTAATCAATTTCAAATAGTTAATTATGACGTGTCCACATAATTATACAGGGTGTTTGGTCCATCGTGTGCCAAATTGAAATGGTCGATAGAAGGGGTCATTTGCTATCCTTTCAGACCCCTTAACACCCCTCATGCCCTGTGGATTTTTTTTAAATCGACTTTTTATTGTTTTACTAAAAAAGACCCAAATTTTACATTCAAATGCAATTTTCTTTTTAAATATCGGTCGTAGACTCTGAACTTTAATTTTATTTAGATGTGTATTGTTTAAGAGTACTTTTAAATACAATATTAGTGACATTAGCCACCTAGTTTTCTTTTAATTCACTCGCAAAGTTAAAACATAAATTAAAGCTGTACATGTTACAGCTGTTTATATGGCTACAGAAAAAAAACCAGAAGCGACTGGGATCTTCCAACTCCCTAATTAATTCTCCAGTCTATCCCCTTGCTAATGATGTGCCACATGCCTTAGAAATCTTTTAACATCTTTGTGAATTCACTAGAATTGTGAATCGAGTGCCCTAAAGCTGACATACAAAATTATGATTTTAAACATTTTTTTTGCTTGAAATGATACCTGACAAACCTATAAATCTTATCTATAAATAATCTGTCTCGTATCTCTATGTTTTAGTGGGATTTACGTGTAAAAAAATGCATTTTTGACATTTATTTGATAATTGTTACAAATCCCGCTAAAATTAGTGACCGATGATGTGCCCGTGTTTAATGAACGTTTGCCCATGGTATTTCAAAATGCTGTCCTGCGCATTGACGTTTGACTGTGAGGAAATATCTTAACAACATTACGCATTGTGGAACACATGTTCCACAATGCGTGAATTGGACGCGATGGCCCTATTCCATGGCCGCCACGTTCCCCAGATCTAACTTCGTTACACTTTATGTCTAGAGACGTCCCAAATTGCTGGTATAGGTAGTTACGCAACGGACGTTCCAACTAGGGAGTTACTAGTCCAACGCATGGAAGCGGCATTCAATACCACTAAGGAGGAAATACGGGGCATGCGGGCAACGAGTAAAGGGCAACTCAATGCCCGACCATGGACCATGCCCGGGTCGACGGCGCGTTGTGTCCCACGCGCGCCTCAAAGAGCGTCAGCTTAATGACGGGGCCCCCTCTCAGAGGGCCAAAGCCTGCCGGGGTCGCGGGATTATTTCCTTACCGTGACCCCGGAACAGAAAGGGCTAATGAAGGACACCGTGGATTTTAGTCAGTAGAAGTCTGACAGTCCCTCCCGCCCTGCCCGGGGTGGGAGGACTCATTTGATGATTTTAACAAGCTAAAAAAAAAAGGAGGAAATACGACTTCGTACAACAACTGTCTAAATAGATATCGGGCCTGCATTCGCAACAGAGGCCAACAATTCGAGCAGGATTATGAAATAAACGTTAAAAATGCATTTTTTTTTTCAAGTAAATCCCACAAAAACATAGAGATACGAGGCAGATGTTGCCTTATATGAATGAGATAAGACTTATAGGTTTGCCAGGTATCAAAAAAGAAGAAAATAATTAATTTTCAATATCAGCCTTGGGTGACTCGATTCACAATTCTAGTGAATTCACAAAGTTGTTAAAAGATTTTTATGGCATGTGGCACATCATTAGCAAGGGGATAGACTGGAGAATTAATTAGGGAGTTGGAAGATCCCAGTCGCTTCTAGTTTTTTTTCTGTAGCCATATGAACAGCTGTAACATGTACAGCTTTAATTTATGTTTTAACTTTGCGAGTGAATTAAAAGAAAACTAGGTGGCTAATGTCACTCATTTTGTATTTAAAAGTACTCTTAAACAATACACATCTAAATAAAATTAAAGTTCAGAGTCTACGACCGATATTTAAAAAGAAAATTGCATTTGAATGTAAAATTTGGGTCTTTTTTAGTAAAACAATAAAAAGTCGATTTAAAAAAAATCCACAGGGCATGAGGGGTGTTAAGGGGTCTCAAAGGATAGCAAATGACCCCTTCTATCGACCATTTCAATTTGGCACACGATGGACCAAACACCCTGTATAAAACATTCAAAAAAACCAGATGTAAAAATAATGATAATATGCCCGGTTTGGGCCGGTCCACTGCATCTGCGGTTTAAAACATTTATTGCTCAAAAAATAACATTACAGTTCACTTACATATTGAGAAAACTGTGCATTATAAACATATAAGTAAAATCGATTATCTGTGATACTGTGATCTCATATAAATAATAGGCAAAATAGAGGTTTTAATATTTCTCTCCGTCTTTTCCAACTGAATTCGGTTTGCTCGTCAAGTACCCATATTAGGAATCAGGCTTATAACTTCAACTAAACTAATACATTAATCACCTATACCTATACCTATATAATCGCTCGTCACCATTAGGCAAAACGTCGCACGTCGATATAATTGATCAATCTGATAATTTGTAGCACCCCTCAGGGGTTTCGTCTCACTCACTAGCTTGGTGACGGAGGTACTCTAATCTTAGGTATTTCTATTACTCACTATGGCTTTGTCAACGTAATCTGTGGCACGGGAAAAGAGGCTCGCATTATGAATTACAGCCACCTTATTCTCATAGAGAGGAGGCTAGTGTCCAAGCAGTGAAAACATTTTACAAAGTGTAATGAATAGAATAGAAACTCCCAGGTAACGTCCGCAACAAAAAGTCATGGCAATAAACGAACAGCGGCCTATTACAACGTCTCAAAACCAGGCTCGTTCCAGTGAGTGAACGAGATGGCGCTAAACGACTTGAATAGCTCCTTCACTTTCACTCGTCGGAACAAGCCTGGTTTTAAGACGTTTTACCTGGTACCCTGGACAATTTCATCAAAAGATTTTTTACACCCTTTAGTTACCGCACGGTTAGCACAGTGACTGAGCGACAACTGCGCTGCGTGTCGGCGGCGGGCGGCGGTTCGATTCCCGCAAGGAGCAAATATCTACAAGTACCTAGTTGTACCGGGTCTGGGTTTTTGTGTATGTGAGTTCATATTATGTTTGTAAACGCATCCACGACCTAGGAGGAGTTCATAGTGAGAACAACGTTTTTAAAAAAAGAAAAAATGTATACCAGCAGTGGAAGTCTTTCATCTTATGTGACACATCATAAATATCTTGATATCTTTTGACACTTCGTAATTATAAATACAACATGCTCTATAAAAATATTTCATTAGTTCCTTTATAAAAGAACTCTATTAAATCAACAATAAAATTAAAATTATAAAGTTTGCCTTTTGTGAGCCCTTCACCCACGTAAAAACTACTTATTTCTGTCCTGTTTTAAAAACTTCGTTAAACATGTCCTTTTAATATTTCACTAAAAAATTAACTTGAAAATGTGTAACAGTAAACACGATCGTGTAGGTGTTCTATTTTTACTTTCTAATTTATTTTTATAAACGGCATCGCATATTTTTTTCTTCGACGGGTCCAAGTGGTGAGCGGTGCGATGGGTGGCGCGAATAAGAAAATTAAATAAATTACTTTGAAAGTACGCGATTTCGCCACTGATAGAGCTTCGTGGCGTGTTTCAAACATGTCTATACATTTGATCAGAGCAGTGGTGGCCGAGTGGTATCGGCTCCAAATTACGAGTTGCAGTTCGTGGGTTCGAACCCAGCCAGGCGCATTACTTTGCGTAATTTATTTCGTCACCATTGCTCTCAAAACGGTGAAGGAACCCGGCATGTCCTTAAAACAAAAATTCGAAGACATGTGACATCCACCAACCCGCACTGGATCCGCATGGTGGATTATGGCCCACTCCCTCTCACCGAGAGGAGGCCTGCGTCCCAGCAGTGGGAACATTTATAGGCTTATGATGATACATTTGATCTTACCAATCTCCGCCCCGCGCTAACTCACCGCTCACAGCGGGCAGGACGTGAACGGGCCGTTATGCAATCATATTTCACCGGTTATGGTTTTTTTAGCGTGTGGTACCCAGGGCAGAGCGGGAGGGACTGTCAGACTTGTACTGACTAAAATCCACGGTGTCCTTCAGTAGCCCTTTACGTTTCAGGGTCACAGTAATTTGATAAGTCCCGCGACCACCGGATTACGGTTACGTTAAAATAGGGGTAAGTTTTGCTCCTCAACCTGCTAAGAAATTCCTAATAAAAAAAAAACATTCATTCCATGCTTAACAGTAGCATCTGCGACCACAAAACAAATATGCAGTTTCTTTATTAATATTCCTTATAATTCGATATACCCGTAGCTATGCTATTCCCTATGAAACCTCATCGCTGGACTCTACGACGTGCTCTTCGACGAGGCGCATTTGAGATCATGAGATCCTGCAGCGTCAGCGGTGAATACTAGTGTCGCTCGTAGTAGCTCAGTGAATAGCAAACTGACGGGCGCTGCGGCAGTGCTGTCACAAGGCTGTATTTATAGCGAATAGCACTACAGGAAGTAGGAAACTCAGGTAAGTATATCCAATTTGCTTTCATTCCTACAAATGCCCTTCAAAACTGCATTATAAAAAAGCGATAGTTGTCGTACTCTAAAAACCAATATACTTAAATGAATGCACTCTACGTAGTGGTTTAACGAGAAACAGATATTTTTTTTTTACCGTTTTTGGGTTTTTTTAACAAGCGTTTATTAACTTCACTTGTTCCGTGATTAATCATCAAATGATGCGGGAGGGATTGTCAGACTCGTACTGACTAAAATCGACAGTGTCTTTCAATAGCCCTTTACGTTCCGGGGTCACGGTAATTCGTTAGTCCCACGAACAACGAGAACCTTACATAAGAATATAAAAAGATTCCAACAAAAACCAGACTAGACGTCTCACTACAATAATTCCTTAACCTCTTACATTTATAGCCTACTTGTAAAAGTGGGCAGTGCGATGTAGAAAAAAAGAAAACAAACGAAGGTTTATTTTTCGTTAGTTTAAGGAGGGTTACAGTCTATCCACACAAAATCAAGGCCATGGCCGTGGCGTGACGAACCCCTGAATCCTGATTGGAACCTTCGTCAGCCTAGATCTATTAGACCTCCAACCACCTGATTTAGATGTTTTTTAAGTGCCCTCATGGGCCTATGTGAAATAAAAACATATAATTTCGATTTTGGTTCATCTATAGGTACTAATATTAAAAAACAGGAAAGAATTGCATTTTTATGCGTTTGTAATAAACCAACTTAAAAATTAATGTGCTTATAAAAAAAACAAGACTATTTTATAGCTATATCCACCCTGAGTTATAGCTAGAAAACTTGTATAGCGCTGTCTCTTTTACTCACTGGAATAAGCCTGGTTTTAACACGTCATAATACGGTGGACCGCAGGTTTTATTTCAGAACGACGTAACTTTCGTTTATTTTTTTATTTGAGCCAGATACCGGATTAAAAAATCGTCCCCGTAGAACGAAAAGTCACTAAGTCCAAAAATCGTCAAAATGGTTTTAAATGCATATTTCTTATTTGAACATAAGCCCGAATTAGATTCCAATTAGATAAGACCATAAATTCAGAAATATCTACTGTCAAATGAAAGTTATGTTTTTTTTCTTTCTTTTTTTTCTTTGAAGCCTCGTATCTCATTTTGGTCATTTTCGACTTAATGACTTTTCGCTCTACGGGGACGAAATATGACGTGAACCTTCTGTTCTTATATCTCTTCACAACGAAGGCCTACTTATAATGCGGCATACAAAAGGCTCAGCGGCGTATTATTTGTCTTTGTTTATAGTAATGCACCCATTATCATGATGAGAAATATGCATTGATCCAGCACTGCGCTGCGACAATTGTTTTACATTGACATTTTAAATTATTTGAAGCAAGTATACTACGGTCCTACGGTGCTAGGTAGGTACATGGTTTTTTTGGCGTTCGGTGTACGTTGACTTTGATTAACTGTTGAAAAACATTTATTTTGTGAAAAAGTTTTTAAACTACAGTTATCAATTATCAGGCCTATCTAGTTTATTAATTGGATTTCCGATACTATTGTAATTATAATTTTTAAATATTATAATAATATCTAAAACCTAATTAATAAAAAAAAATATTTAAGAGACGAGCGTAATTTTTGAGTCGTCAGTCGCAGAATTTCGCTTTTGCGTCGCGGAAGACTTTGACTCCAAAATTACGCTCGTTTGGTCTCAAATCTCACCCTTAACTTTAACCACTACCACAGTCACTACTGTTAACCGTTGTGAATATTATTTTCCTGTTTAGATTTTGATGACAACGACGCGCCTGATGATCTTCATATAATTTGAACTCACATACAAACACCTAGGCTCGGAACAACTACGGTCATACAAGTATTTGTTTAGTGCGGGAATCGAAGCCGTTACGCAGCAGCAGTCATTCGCTGCAACCACTGCGCCAACATCTTGATTGATTGTCATTTAAATTAAAATGGAAATACGAAATGCTTAAAATTTTCAGTGTATCTAACTTGTTTGTTCACGAAAATCGTTTGACTTAGAAAACTTTGATTTTGTTGTGGATGGGCCCACGGCCCACCAGATCAGAGGCCCGGATTGATTGGAATTTTTAAATATATTTACTCATCGATTTGGCTCGACGCCTACTGCTCTGTTCCTGTTGATATTAATCTCTATTAGTCCTCTGTGTAAGGAACATTTTTGCACAACTCTTCGCGGATTTCAGGTGTGATATAATGATAAGACTTTTCAATACTGAATATGCGTCTAAGCCTTGCCCTAGTACAGTCACGAGCAATAACATGTAAACACTTAACAAAATTCAAATTCAATTTACTCGTAAAATACTGGTCTCCAGTTTGAAATAAGACCTAATTCATAACAGTATGGCTTACAAAATAGAAGTCTAATGAAAAAATCTGAAGTTTAATCTATGTGGTAGCAGAACATTTTGAATACTGCTTAGTGTTTACATACAATTGCTCGTGACTGTACAGTTTTCCTGTTTCATGGCAGGTGCGTATACAAACATTTAAACTCACACACGCAAATAGCCAGACTCAACTACTATCTTTAGGTCCTACACACAACGTGTAACGTTAATAGCGCAAAACCTCTCGTGGGGTAACTCAGCCCGTGTTACTGAACAAGGTTTGTTCTAAAACTTTTGGGAAAAAAAGAGAAAAAGATTTTTCATACAAAATGAGAAATTGATCGAGCCCATCAGTATGAAAAATCTTTTTTTTTAACGTGTAACAGGTACTATTATAATATATTCTGTGGTGTAGCGTTTTGCGCTATTTACGTTACACGTTGTATATTAATGTATTATGTCTGGATAGATTTAAAACAAAAAAAACCGGCCAAGTGCGTGTCGGGCCACGCACAGTGTAGGGTTCCGTAGTTGCCCATCAAAATACTTATGCGTACTAACTAAACTGATTCGCTGAATGTAATTTTAAAAAGAAGAATTTTCAAAATCGGTCCAGGAGTCTTTGAGAAATCAGGGAAAATACATAAGAAAAAAGATTACGACGAATTTAGAACCTCCTCCTTTTTTTGAAGTTAGTTAAATAGTTGACGATAAAAACCTACCTATCCCCAAAAAAACATACCATAAAAACATACCTATTAAAGCTGTAAAAATAAAGTTGACAAACTTACATTTGCAGTTGATTTATTGTTTCTCTGATACATTTTGTTTAAGAAAAAATTTAATCAAGTACATTTTATAAGTTGGTCGACTATTACTCGTAAAGTTGTAAAGCCTACTTAGTCATGATAATTTTCTTTTAAAGTTCGTTATATATACTACTATTGTGAATTTTTTCACACCCCCAAATATAACCGTTTAGCTGGTAGAGGGGGGGGACACTCGAATCGAGCAAAATTTAACACTTTAAAGCTTAATATCTCACAAACGAATTTTTTCATCAAAAAATTGTTAATGAAAACTATCATTATTTTTTAAAGGCCTATTTAATGATACCCCACACTAAGGGGTACGCGAGAAAAAAAAAATCCTCACTTCACGTGTAAGTACAGGAGGTACCCTAAAAAAAAATATTTTACGAGATTTTATTTTACCACTTTTTCGGCACAACAAATCTGTATATTCACACCAAATTACAGCTCTCTAGTACTGTGCGTCTCTGAGCTAAACTGCGGACAGACGGACGGACGGACGGACGGACGGACGGACGGACATGGCGAAACTATAAGGGTTCCTTGTTGACTACGGAACCCTAAAAAACAAGTTTAACATAACATTTTATTTTACAACATTATTCGTAATCAATCATACTAAATACTATCTCTAAATGTTTCAATATGAAACTCATTGCAATACAACATTAGAAAACGAAATAAATTAAAACTAAATGTAATGGCGTGGACACGACTTTGGTCTAAGCTGTAAACGCGCGTTTGATAGAAGCGTCGTCTCGTGACGTACTTCAAACTTTTTCGTTGCCGTCCCGCGCTAAGGCGCCGTCTCTACGAGCGAGAGAATCGCGGTGAGTCCGTCCTTTTATCGTCGGAGAATCTCCACGACGAGCGATTATTCCGCCAGCGTATCGTCACGACTCGCAATCGCAATGGAATAGCCGCGCGCGCGCGATGTCTCGCAACGGAATCACCGTGTTTTGTTTCGCTTCTGGTACTACCCTCGCAGCGCGCCCGCCACGCGTCCGCCGCGCCCGACGCCGACGAATACGTGGCACGACGATATTACCACCGCGATTCTCTCGCTCGTGAAGATGGCGCCTAAGCCATAGCCAACAGAGGCAAGGTGAACGGTAATGATATTAATACAAACTTAAAGGCGTCAGCTTGTGACGAATTCAGTCAAAGGGTACATAACAATGGTTTTAACCTATTAAAAACGTAGGAAAAAACACTGCAGGATAGTAAAAAACTGGGTAGTATAAAGCTGGATAGTAAACAGGAATAATTTTGATTTTCATGGCTTTCTTCTTGTCTTGACACTCATCATCATTATAATTTGGCATACGAAGTGTCATTGTGATTGTACAAACAAACTGCAGTATTAAGATTGTTAACAACACTTTTTCTATGAGCAGCATTTCTGAAAAAAGAAAAATAAAAAAACTTGAGAGGTGTCAATGGACACCCGGGTGGAACGAAGTTAACAAAAATAATCGTCGCAACACCACTGTTCAATGCGAAATAAAAAGACGAAACGAAAATATCTGGCTTGCTTTCTATTAGAGAGAGAGAGAGAGAGACAGAGAAACATGTGCACGCCGCAACACGACAAGAGTCACGAGGAACGGGGGTTGAGTGAGGGGTACGGGGCGCGGGGTGCAGGCGCGAAGTTCGGGGCGAGGCAAAAAAGTGTCGTGACAACTTTTCGTAAGAATTTTTTCCGTCTAGCCCCCTTTCACAACGCGCGATAAGGAACTTCGTTCCAATAATAATAATATTCCACAACGATCACACAATGCCATCTAGTCCCAAGCTAAGCAGAGCTTGTGTTATGGGTACTAGACAACTGATAAACATACTTATATATTTTTAAATACATACATATTATAGATAAATTACACCCAGACACAGAACAAATGATCGTGCTCATCACACAAACATTTGTCCTGGGTGGGAATCGAACCCACGACCTCCGGCATAGCAGTCAGGGTCACTAACCACTAGACCAACAGGCCAAGGTTTATGCTCATCTAAGGCAATGGGCAAGCTTTAATTTGCAGCTTTCTCTATCTTTTGAAAAGGCTAAGGCTTTAGTGGAGTTCCCGCGACCCCGGTAAGCTTTGGCCCGGAATAGAGGCCCGTCAGTCAATGTGGTCCCCGTCAAGTCAACAGAAAACAAGAAAAACAAAACTTACCTTAAAAAATAATCAATTTACTTTTATAATTTCAGCATTTGTTCATTTTTGTCCGATCTACGGCGTTATCGACATCCACCATTAAAATGGAGGTCTCACGTGACATTTTTAGTGCCCTAAAACGTGCAACCTCTGTTAATTATAATTGGCAATTATTATTAGATTTCCGCTCGTTCCATTAAACCGCAATAAATATATTAATGGTAAAGAACTTAATAGCTTTCAGCAGTGAATTATAATACATACTCATACGTACCTACAACAGACACTTGAAAAATCGTTTTAATTTCAGTTCACACGGACAAAGGCAACATTCATACAGCCTTCGTCAAATCAAAATGTCACACAACCTCTTTCGCGTATGAGTTATGTAATGAATAATTATATATGTGGAAACAACAAATAAAAACTAACAATAAGTATTATGATGGTGTCCTTGCGTTTTTTTCAGGGTCCCATAAATAATTTAACAACTCTCGGATGTTGTAAAATGTGTACAATTTTATCGATAACAATAAATGTATGAAACCTTTGCTCACGCAATTGAATTGAATGAATATAATACAGATATTGGAATATTTTGTTTTACTGTTGAATTTTTTTAGAGAGAGTATTATTTTTTTTTAAAACGAACAATACTAATAGGCCATAAAACAGGCTGGTTGCGAGTTCTAAGTATATCATACATCATCCTAGCAATCTGATGGGGCCTTAGAGGGCCAAAGCCTTCCGGGGTTACGAGACTGTCTTATCAGATAACCGTGACCCAGGAACGTAAAGGGCTATTGAAGGAACACTGTGGAGTTTGATTTTACCAAGAAAAATGCATGTTTTCTTTTTGCGGAATATTGCCAACAACAATATTGCATGTCCTTCTCAGTGGTGTCTACTCCTTTAAATTCTTCATGTCATCATTCGCATTGACGAGAATAATTAGGAATTTACAACAAAAAAAAATCAAATCACTGCTATACCTTTATTTATTTGCTCATACGAGTAAACGCTGTTTAATAAAATAAACTCAAAAAAACACCGGACTAGCAAGGTGATGATTGGAGTACCTAATAAAGCAATTATTGACCCCGATTGGGTCAATGAATTCATGATTATAATAAATGGGCGTTTTTATGGTGATGTTTTTTTACGTTTTTTGTGGCGATGGTTTTTCACGTTTTTAGGTATCTAAAAATATAAATAACTGTAAATACCAACTATACGCTGTTGTTACTTTAAATGATGTCATCAACAGATAAAAATAAAAGAAGTTTAACAGCTATGTTTTTACTCTTCCCATACTTGCATTGTTTTAATAATAAGATCGTCTTTGGTAGGGTACTTAAATATTGTGTTTTTGAACCCGTATCACTTTCTCATAGGATGTACATCTTGCTTCCGCAAAATTAACGTGTGTATGCGGACCAGAAAATTGCTCACGATCTCAATAAAAAATCACTCAGATCAGGCTCTATAGCGGGAGGTCTGTGCCCGATGAAAAAATGACAGATCATTGTACGCACACCGCGCATGCTCCGCGCGCGTCTTCCCGCGGTTTTTGAGCGCGAGATTTGAAATTGGAATATTTACGTTTTGAAATAGAAAATAATCACGCATTTTGTCTATTTTTTAAATCATTTGAATAACTCGAGTTCAATTTTGGTATTCAAATATAATAATTGAAATGAAAAGTGATTTCATAAAGTTTTAATCAAAAACTTTAAATAAATAAAGTAAATACTCATTTTATTGACATCAGTGATGTGACCTGATTATAGTGCGGTACCGAATATTAAAAAAAAAACTACAAAAATGATGTTACCAAGATTAATTTCTACCAAAAATAATAAAAACACTAGTGTTGTAAAAATTGTGAAATGTTTTATCAGTGCGTGTCGAAAATTAACTGGATTTGAATGCGTTTATGCGGGTCTGATTGTGTTTTTTGTGCCATCAGTATTGAGTCAAGCAGGTGAGAGGGAAATTAACTATTTATTAATTAATTACTAGTAGTCGAATAATAATTTGATCAAGTCACTGATATACTTACAAGTTGCAAAAAAAAGACAGTTTGAGTTACGCGTTTAAATTCTAAAGAAAGATTATGATTCCAGCTTTCTGAGGCCTTATCACAAGTTTTCCGTGTTATGACGTTGTCTATACAAAATATAAAAATACGCTTCTAATGTACGAACGAGCAAAAGTTTTTTCTCCCAGAATGTAAACGCCAAAGTCCTCGTTTACTTTACGTAGCAAAACCGTGAAAACTCGTGATAAGGCCTCACCACTCCTTATTCAGCAGTGAGATCAGGCGCGGTCCGAAGGTTTCCCCTCTTAGGGGACATGACCCCCCCCAAAATCTAAGGTCACATTGAAAAATCTCAAAAATTTGCCAAAAAATAAAAGGAAATTTCTAACTACTTATCCCCTAACGGCGATAAAATAGTTTGCTGACATCTTGTGCAAGGCAATATGCAATATTATGTCTTGTGCAGTAATGTTTATTTTATTCCAGATACCTATTTTTATTAGTGTAATGAGTGACCCCCCCTCAAAATTTCAGGCTGCGACCGCGCCTGAGTGAGATAGAAGAGGTGGCTATTTCTTTTTCGTTTGTATATTTTATTTCATCACTACTGCCAAACGATGAAGAAAAACATCGTGAGGAAACTGGCATGTCCTAGAACCAAACAATTCGAAGGCATGTGACATGTACCAATCCGCACTAGTCTGGGTGTGATAGATTACTACGCACTTCCCTCTCACAAAAATGATGTTTGTGTCCCAGCAGTGGGAACCTTATAGATACAGGCTGATAATGAACTTCATCATCATCATATCTAATATGATTTTTATTGATACAACTTTGTCCTATACTAAGAACTACAACTGTAAAAACGTTGAAAATGACATCCAGAACATATTATACCGGTTTGTTCCGCGTTCAACCCCTAAGACTTTCTACCCTTTTCCGCGTTCGACCCCTAAACGTTCCACATTCGACCCCTAAGGATTGAAAGTGGAATTTTATTTCTTAAATATATTTGTTCCACGTTCAACCCCTATTGGACAGTGAAGCAGAAAAGATTTTCATTTTTTTATTTTTAACCTACTTGTCGATTATACAAATATGCGAGAAACGAACCCAGGACATGCTGCGCAACAGTCAATACCTCAGTCATAATTCATCAGTTTTTAATTGCTCAGTACGTGGCGAGGTAATCGGCTACTAATAATCATCATCATCTGCCAGCCTTTTCCCAAATATAACGGGGTCGGCATCCAGTCTAACCAGATGCAGCTGAATATCAGTATTTTACATGGAGCGACTGCCTATTGGCAACTAATAAATCAAAAATAATAATTGACTAGAGACCTTTAAAAATAAAACATAGAACAAAAAATAGAGCACCTAACTAATTACTAAAGATTATTATCACACAAACTCCAGTGAGAGGCAATTATGTTCACCTTGATGAGAATAAAAGTAAGTATAGATTAATTATAAGGACATCTAGATCTATAAGGTTAAACTAATTTTCAAATAAAAGCTAGTATTGTTCTGGTCTTGGGCAGAATATGCAGCATTCACTTGCCTTGTATGTTCCAGACAATGACACTTATCAATACTTATCAACTAGTACCTAGTTACCTAGGAGTAAGGTAGGTGCGGCCAATAAGGCCTAGCTAAGCTGGAATTTGGTGATGAGATGGGCAGACGACATTGTTGCCATTGCCATTGTCCTGGATGAGGCTGGCGCAAAACCGTGAAGAGGCCTGTACCCAACTGTGGGTGAAGAGAGGCTGTGGATAATGATGATGAAGCGGGAATTGAAAAAATCATTATTTTGATAAATTATCTGCAACATAAAAATTGGAAAAATTTTGCCTCTAACTAACTCTAGACAAGAATGAAATGAAACATTTTGTAAAACCTTACGAGTATACATATATTTTTATGGGCCTTATATGTGACAATAAGGCCTACGGTTTTAACATACCTACCTAAATTATTAGACTATAATATTAGTATCTTTGGTATTCGAGATGAAAACTCAAAATATTATAACTTTGTTCTCATGATTTCATTCCAAAAAGATAAAATCTATCCTATTAATATTATAAAGGTGAAAGTTTGTATGTATGGATGTATGGATGTATGGATGTTTGTTACTCTTTCACGCAAAAACCACTGAACGGATTGGCTAAAATTTGGTACACAGATAGTTTATAACCTGGATTAACACATAGGATAGTTTTTATCCCGATTTTATGTTCCCGTGGGATAATTTTCGAGTTGTAGCGGGTGAAACCGCTGGCAACAGCTAGTATTACAATAATTTAAGTATTTCAAAGGCGTAGGCTATTGACTGTCATGATGTTCTATATCTGCCCACCCCTATGGGAAAAGTCGTAACCTTACTTACAAACTGATGTTGTAAAATGTGGTAAAGTAATTAATTAAACCCACCTACCAAATAAGGATCCAGTAACACTTAAGGGCTGAGACAACGCATTGCTCAATTTACATAGAGAATCCGGCCGTTGCGTTGGTAAGGAATGCCTTTGTTGCACTTATAAGTTGCGTATCATTACATAGATATAACGCAGTGCAGTTTCATCCTCATGTGGCCTACAGTTCCAGTGTGGGACAGATACAGAGATATACGAGTCGTCTAGCGCCATCTCGTTCAATCACTGAAACTACTCTGGCTTTAAAACGTCATGGTAGAACACGTGCCGGGGGGTATTACAACGTCTTAAAACCAGGCTTGTTCCGGTGAGTGAAAGTGACAGAGCTATACGAGTCGTCTAGCGCCATCTCGTGCATTCACTGGTACAAGCCTGTTTTTAAAACGTTGTAATACGTTGTAACAGGGGGGCCTGTTGAAAATCGACAAATGTTTCCTCTCGCCCTAGTTACACCGAATGGGTCTGACAGACTGACTAAAAACCATTCTGTTCCTTCACGTGCTTTTTGCGTTCCAGTGTCGCTTTTGCGCTTTTAAGACAATCTCGTCTTTAACCTCCCAAAAGGCAGGCGCATTTCTTTGTGTGATTTGTTTCATCACCACTGCTCTCAAAACGGTGAAGGAAAACATCTTGAAGAAACCGTCCTAGAACCAAAACTTCGAAGACATGTGACATTTGCCAACCCGCACTGGGCCCGTGTGGTGGATTATGGCCCACTCCTTCTCACAAGAGAGGAAGCCTGTGTCCCGGCAGTGGGAACATTATAGGCTGATGATGATGATGATGATCCCACCGATATCGTGTCGTCACCGTAATCGTCTACTGTGAAAGCGCCCTATAAATTTAAAATCCCTAAATAAATTATTCCATTTTCGAAGATGTGGTCAGACGGCCCGACTGTGGACCGTTACCTTTGAAAGACAAATTCAATTTATGTTAACACACTCCTTTTTGAAATTCGTAATTAAATACAGGGGATCTATTCAACTTTTACATACACCAGGGCTTTAATTGAATTTTTAATCCTTTTTTATCAAATTAGTGTTTTAACACTGAATTCTCAGTTTCAGGGATAAACATAAAATGTACATTATGGGAATACTAGTTATTAGCCCTCCCTAGTTGACAAAATGGATTTGGCAAGACGAGTATGACCACTATGGGCCATTTTGTACGCCAACATTGGCCACACACGCCTGTGGTTCCGAGCAGTAAGTTTGCGCTAGGAAAATGGGGCGTTTTTCAACCATGACGTATTACCTAGTATTGCCCTTCATCATATACACTGTCGCGGGACAAACGTATACCGCGACTCCGGTACACAAATTGCTACTGTAGGACACCGTGGATTGTAGTCAGTACAAGTCTGACAGTCCCTCCCGCCCTGCCCTGGGTATGGGGACTCATTTGATGATTTTACCACGATAAAAAAGAAACATCATATACACGAACTTATAGGTAGTATTAAGAACAGTATTGTATTACCTTTTTGGAAGCCAGTAAAAGAAACATAGGTTCAGACAGCGTCACTCACGATGTGGTTACACACTAGTAAGAGTAGGTTCTTTCAAGCAATAATATTATAACTATAAGTAAATAATTATGTAATCATATTGTGGCGCTGTCTATACCTTCGTAAGATAACATCTACAATTATATTAGATTAGGTACCTACCAAAAATATGCTCTTATTAGGTCAGAAATAGCCTATATGTTATAATAGACGAGCCTAAAAGCCCCTTTCGCGTACGCTGCTGGACCGGAGGACACATCATTGGTTGGGTTGGCTTTCAGTCGAACCAGATGCAGCTGAATATCAGTATTGAACTTCCACAACCCAGTAACTGGGGAAAACGATACCCCATGGAGACTGGTTGTCCGACTTTTGAGCTTCTGACTGTGATTTATGACTGTCAAAGATCTACAAATCAACTGCTACAAGGATTTTCATGAAAGTTACAGATTAGGGGTTTTTCGGCTCAAAAAATCGATTTATCAAGGTCCCAGGTTCGATAAAAGCTCGGTTCCCAGGATATAGACATTTTAAAAACCGAGCGAAGCTCGGTCAACCAGATTTTTACAGATTATTTAACGACGAGCTCCTCGGTTTTATTGTTGGTTGTAAGTAGAAGGAAAGACTTGTAACCTGTATGTAGTGCATGTTTTCACAAAATCATCGTAAATATCCTTATCTTGTACAACGCTTGCGAAAACTAAAGTACAGACAGGCATAAAGCAACTTTGCTCGAAATCGCAGACGCCTAGCTGACATAGGAGTGCCCAAAATTACAGAACAACAATGCGTACACGCAATTCTAGTAACCGTGAAAATAAAGTACATCACTATTACATACAAATGATGTCAAGTAGTGAACTTTCCGTGAGCAGTGTCGCAGGAACGCAACGGAACGACGATTCCGATAATCGATCTGCCATTAACTCGATTACACAATGCATTTCAGACGCGATTGTTTGTAACTTACGTTGTGCTACACCGATTGACTTATTTAAGGATGGTATTTATAAGTACTTCAATTTATTCCCATTTCATTTACCTAATTTTGCCTGTGTTCCACCAAATATACTGAATGTGCACCAAAATATGTTCATTAACGTATGTCATAACGAGGCGTAATAAAAATAAATCTACCTAGGCAGGGTCGACGAAGCCCCGCTTCGCGGGGCTTCTATTTCTGTGTATAAGGTTTAAAGGAACCTAACCAAACCGAACTTCGGGGTGTCCCTGAAATCTTGCTAAAGCGAGTTTTAGATTTGGTGCACATTCAGAATATTTGGTACACAAAAAGAATTATTGATGCGCATTTAAATGTTATCCCTTATTTAATAAGTCGTAATAGATCTTTGTTTTCTTCAATCTTCTCTCAAACATTTCTTCTTCTTTTAGGGGAAGTTAGTTTTAAGAACTCTTTAGAAAAAAGCACGGTTAGCGCAGTGGCTGAGTTTGGACTGTGTGTGACGGGTTCGATTCCCGCATGGAGCAAATATTTGTATGACATGTTTTTCCGGGTCTGGGTTTTGGTGTTTGAGTGTTTCTGAATTTTAAACGCATCCACAACATAGGAAAAAATTTTTAGTGCGGGGCAAAGCGTTAAAAAAATAGAAATAAATGTGAAAAAATATTACCAAATAGCTATTTTTTCTACTTATCGTACATCCTAGAATCTTATTTACAGACCAAAAAACTGCCAACGAATATACTGTAAAACGTTGTACACACATCAATATGTCTACGGCTATGAGGTACCTACATAGGTACAACCAGTAAAGCTTGCCCGTTGAAAGATTCTGAAGATCTTACTCTTCTGTTGGTAGTAATACTAACATTACTATACACACACCTAGTAGTTTAAACTGTTAGGTGCGACAACGGGTGAGTCGCATATGTTGAATGTTGTACATCAAAATATGCAGGGTTTGTCCGGCAAAGAATTGGAGGTAAGCTTATTTTTAGAAAACTATGATGTTCATGTGTTGTGTCTAACTGAGCATTGGTTGAAAGAACATGAAGTAGCGTTTATCAATGATGATTTTTTTTCTGTACAGAGTGCATTTGTGAGAAAAAATGCTATTCGCGGTGGATCTTTAGTTCTTGTTTCAAACAAGCTAAAGTGCAAACAACGTTTAGACTTGGTCAAGCTTTCCATTGAGCGCACTGTCGAGTTGTCTTGTGTTGAACTAGAGCGGCACATTATAATTTGTGTTTACAGACCCCCTTCAGGGGACTTTACTAGTTTCGAATCTGTAATGGAGGATGCACTTAATAAGGTAAAAAACAACAGTAAAAATATAATTTTATGTGGAGATTTTAATGTTAATATTTTAGATGTTACTCCACTAAGTATCAGGCTTCTCAACTTATTTAAATCTTATAATTTAGTTAACTTGTTCTTTGAGCCGACAAGGATCACGGCGTCTTCGTCGACTTGTCTCGATAACATGTTTTGTGATTTTGATGTCGAAAATAAATTAGTGTTTAGTGATTTATCATCGGATCATTGTGGATTGATGGCTAGCTTCCCTATGCCGTCAACTAAAAAGTCGCGCAAAATAGAATGCAGGCCTTATACCGTTAGTCGTTGTAATAAGTTTAAAAATAATATAGCTCTTAAAGTTACACCGTCCCTAACAGAACACGAAAATCCGAATGAAATTTATGAAGCTCTTTTTGACGTTGTGCAAAATGAATTTAAATCCATTTTTACAACTAAAACTATTAACGTTACCGGGATTTCCGCTGGTTTTAACCAATGGGCTACACCAGGCATTTACAAAAGTCGAGAGAGATTATATGAGTTGTATGGTTTGAAACGGTACAGGTTTGATAGCGCTTTTCTAGAGTATGTTAAAAAATATTCTAAATTATTTAAAAAGATTTGTGGTATTGCAAAATCTAAATTTTTAAGTGATACTATTAAAAACTCAAATAATAAAGTAAAAACCACTTGGAAAATTATAAACAATGAAACGGGTAAATCTGTTAAACAAGAAAAACAATTGGAAATCATTGTTGATAACAAATTAGTTAATAGGCCAGCTGACATAGCTGAGGTATTTAATGAGTTTTTTGCCAGTATACCTACTACAACGACTCGTTCCTTAAGTTCGTCACCCTCTAAGGCTGAAAACCTTTTGCATAGTAGCGTCCCAAAATGTAGTCAAGTATTGAAATTCGAACATGTAACGCCTCATGATGTGGTTAGTGTTTTTAATTCACTGAACTCCAAAAACACTGGTGATTACTGGGGCATTTCGACTAAACTATTGAGCAATATAATTGAAATCGTAGCCCCTCATCTTGCTGTTACTTTTAATAAATGTATTGATTTGGGCACTTTTCCTGATCTCATGAAGTGCAGCAAAGTTATCCCTCTATTTAAATCCGGCAGTAAAAACGACATAGGTAATTTCAGACCAATCTCTATTTTGCCTGCATTCAGCAAAATTTTTGAAAAGTTAATTCTGAAACAGTTACTTAGACACTTTAATTCAAATAACCTCCTTCACAATGATCAATATGGGTTTACGAAAGGTCGCTCGACTACTGATGCGGGTGTTGCTTTGTTGAAGCACATATTTGACGCATGGGAAAACTCGCAAAATGCTATTGGTGTTTTCTGCGATCTCTCTAAAGCTTTTGATTGCGTACACCACGATATACTTTTGCGCAAACTTCTTCATTACGGTGTTCAAAAGGAAGCCCTTAATGTAATCGAGTCATATTTGCACAATAGATTCCAATGTGTAGATGTTAACGGCGCGAAATCTTCTAGGTTACCTGTTCAGCTGGGTGTACCACAAGGCTCAATACTGGGTCCGTTTTTATTCCTGGTTTATATTAATGATCTACCATATTATTTAAAGAATGTTTGTGACGTTGTACTGTTTGCGGACGACACCTCTCTGATCTTTAAAGTAGATAGGAATAGACAGGTTTTTGATGATGTGAACAGCGCACTTTCAATGGTCACAGATTGGTTCACTACAAATAACCTTGTCCTTAATGCCAAGAAAACTAAATGCATAAAGTTCGCTTTGCCTAATGTTAGAAATCTCGGTCCCAACATTGTCCTCTGCAATGAAGAACTTGAAACTCTAGATTCAGCTGTGTTTCTTGGTATAACAATAGATTCGAAAATACAGTGGGGCCCACACATATCAAACCTATCGGGAAGGCTTAGCTCGGCTGCCTACGCTGTCAGAAAAGTTAGACAATATACTGACGTTGATACAGCAAGATTAGTCTACTTTAGTTATTTTCACAGCGTCATGTCCTACGGTATTCTACTGTGGGGCAAAGCCGCTGATATACAAAATATATTTGTGCTCCAGAAGCGAGCGGTTCGTGCAATTTATCAACTAGGTGCGCGAGTTTCACTAAAAGATTTTTTTAAAGAGATTGGTATTCTCACAGTGGCTTCACAATACATATTAGCCAACATTTTATATATTAGGCAGAACATTCATATGTATAGTAAAAACAGTGATATTCATAACTTTAACACTAGAAATAAGCATAAACTACGTGCACCGTTTCACCGGCTTCATAAGGTGCATAATTCATTCGTAGGGATCGGTATAACTTTTTATAACAAGTTACCGTCTTCTTTTCTAGACTTACCTTTTAATGCATTTAAAGCAAAAGTTAAAGCCAACCTCTGTTCTAAGGCGTACTATTCTGTTAACGATTATTTAGAAGATAAAGATAGTTGGCCGCTATGTTGATCTCAAGACAATGATGTTCATGTTCTTTTACCAAGATTAACTTGCCGACAGATTATATGTTTTCATATAATTCTGCATTATTTTAAGTATACTTATTTTTTTTTTTAATTTTTTTACAATAGTTCTTAATTGCTTTTTATTTTTTTATTATGATTATTATTTTCTCCATTTATTATAGTACAGGTCGTAGGATATCATTATGTTACTATGATATGTGTATTAAACCCACATGTAAGCGGACATAGATAGCATTTTAAAACTATTGTCGGAGCTGATGAAGTTTGTTAAACCACCTTTGCAATGTATAGATTCAATTTCTTAGTATTATATAGCTGCATTAGATGCATTGTGTGAGTGCTATGTGCTTTAGAGCCATTATTGATTAGATACCTACGTACTTTACTTTATTGACTTGAATAACCCTGGCGGTTGAAAGTATGTCATGCTCACTCGAATGTCTCGCTGATGGTGGCGCGTGTGTCGGATCATTTAGCTCCCTTCAAAATGGTTGAGCTGAATGGTGCTGATAGATGTGTCATGTTCGTGAACGGGCGCTGTCAGTTGAGACTGGTCATCTCTCTGCTGCCACGGTCTGTTTTAATTATTAATACCTAACTTTATATTTAAATTGTCTTTTTATATTTACTATGGACACTAATAACTTGCCACATCGTTCTCACAAAATGTTACACCTGATGATGAATGATGTAAAGAAAAATCTGTAATAATTTTGGCGATTGAAAAAGAGTGTCCATGAAGTTTCTTGCTCATTCTTCTCCATAGAGATCTACCTTTTGGAATGAGCACCTACGGTACTTTCACAGTTTTTATGTCTTGTGACTGGGACTGTAGCACCATAACTATTTGTGTACTAGTTTTATTTTATGTCTTTTGACAATTCAAAAGTGCCTGTAATGGCCTAATTGAAATAAACGCTTTGATTTGATTTGATTTGATTTGATTTACAACGCGAAGTCAGTTTAAGCTGGTTTTGTATAGCTTGATATGAAGCCGTACCCGTACCATCAAAACTGCAAAGTTGGTCATTACTTGATGCTGGCAGAACAGCATAGCCAACAACGGTTCGACAGAAGATAAAAACAGACTAATAAAGTTTCACAGTTGTTTTGACCAAATAATGTTGCTGTAATGTAGCTTCAAATGGGATTATTTATATCCTGAATTAATAAAGAATACAACACTTTAGAAACAGAAAAAAAACTTCTCACATATTACAGCAACACACATAACACATATAATAATCCCTTTTGTTAGCCTCAAGACAGTAAACCTCTGTACCATAAATTAGACAATTACAATGCAAGACAGTAAAATTGTCTATGTGACTGTCATGGCATTCGCTGCACTTCCTCTATGGAACACACCAGGAAATATGCCATAAAGCCGTATATGGGTATTGAAACAAAGAACATTCAATCTTATTAAAAAATAACACGATTAACATAAATAGTTGTAGTATAGTCAGGTAAATCACATAAGGATGTTCGAGGATGAAAAGAAACATATTGAATAAAATTAAAACCATTTATTTGCATACATTAGCAAGTAAATATTGCACACATTTGTTTAATCTGAGATTGTACATGTTTTTTCTTTACGTTGATTTTACGTATAAGGGTGCTCCCACATCTATCGACGCGGAATCGGATTTTTCCGTCGCCCTTACTCTTTCTGTCGCTCAGAACTGCCATTTGCTAGACCGATTCGCTATCGTAAATAACCTTCGTATCGTAGATGAATTGCAGAATAATTTCTTCCAGTGTCGAGGATCCGACTCGAAGGACCAAAATGTTTAGGGTGCTCCCACATCTATCGATTGGTTTTCAAGAGGTGGATCGCCCAATTCACATTAAGAAGTTACCCGTTTTGTAAATATGTATAACGAAAATTTCTGTCATTTTATTACGAGTATGACAACAGTGGTACACGCTGTACGTACATATAAAGTTCCTTTCATTTCCATTTCAGGGAAGTCTTTACTCAGGGAGTGATTAAATAGTACCTAACAATAATTTGACTGGCCTGTTGGTCTAGTGGTTAGTGACCCTGACTGCTATGCCGGGGGTCATGGGTTCGTTTCCCACCCAGGACAAATGTTTGTGTGATGAGCATGATCATTTATTCTGTGTCTGGGTGCAATTTATCTATAATATGTATGTATTTAGAAATATAAATATAAGTATGTATATCAGTTGTCTAGTACCCACAACACAAGCTCTGCTTAGCTTGGGACTAGATGGCGTTGTGTGATAGTTGTGGTAATATACAGGGTGGAATTTTGTAATGCCACCTGGAGGCAGAGACCGAAACCGGTATCAACAATACCGGTATTTTTTCGGTAACAACCTTTTTTTCTTTTACAGGTAATTTTAAAGATTACCTTTATTATTAAAAGTGAATACATAACCAGTATTAATACCGGTTACCGAAATAAAAATTACCCCTATCTTGCACACTTCAAACGTGCCGTCGGCAATAGTTACAGGGCGCGCATCGCATGTGTGTGTGACAAAGAGTCGTTATCTTTAGTTAATCGGTATTAAAACGGTAACCTGAATAGAGGTTACATTTTTCTTCGGTCTGGTTACCCAGATAGCGGTTACCTAAATCTGAAAAATAACCGAAATTCTTTAATACCTGTACCGTAATTTATAAAGGTTTTCGGTCCCTGCCTGGAGGGAAAGTACTCTTAATACTGCAGATAGAAAATTTTACTCAAAGGAAACATTCCTTTATTAATTTTTGAATAGGAAGCAAACTGCATTCAAAGATTTTCGAAAATTCTCTTCTTCCACACCCGGGAATCGAACCGCTAAAATCTGAAAAAATTATACCCTGTAATTTTATTGCATCTATCGTTAGGGTCAATTATAAGGATGAAATCTCTCTAACAAACATGATAAATTAAATGAAAGGAAAACCAGGAAATCTTAAATTAATTTAATTATTTACAAAAAATGGTAAACTCGATTCGATTCCCGGGTGTGGGAGATAAGAATTTTCGAAAATCTTTGAATGCAGTTTGCTTTCTATTCAAAAATAAAGGAATGTTTCCTTTGAGTAAAATTTTCTATCTGCAGTATTAAGAGTACTTTCCCTCCAGGTGGCATTACAAAATTCCACCCTGTATATAATATTCTTACTATACTTCCCACGTTAAAATTATAACAAAAACAAAAAATGGCAATCATTATGCTAAAACAACCACATTATTACCATATTATTATGTGTGCATAGCTTGAGACATCCATTATCTTGTGACACTGACCCAAATTCGTAGTGTTATTTAATCATCACTTGCATTCAATTTTGATAAAACAATCATGTTCTTAGTTCTGACATTTCGTATCCGCCGACATTTTGTCTATGTAATTTACACTCGCAAAAAAAAACAATCTTGTCTATTAATCTGTTGTAAATATACATAAATGTACTGTATATTACACCTAGTAGATAATATCTTATAATGTTTGTATAGCATGCATATACTAATGATATAGTAAATGAAGGTTGTAGACTATGTAATCGTTTGTACAATTTGTTCACAGGTGCCTTTATATCACCATTTCCTAGCCATTAAAATATAATATCTATATAATTTATTATAAAATAAATATACCTGCTCTATGTTATTCTATGTTTTACTAAACACTCTAGGCAATTAAGTATTGGTTTTAGTTGCGTGCAAGTCATCGATATATTAACATTTGCGTCTGTTTCTATATGCTTGTAGACAGAGGACACTGTATGGCAAACATTATGAACGTTGGAAATAAATAATCTATCTCGGTTGTAATCTTGATCCCGAGATGTTTTTCTGTAACCATTCAACTACTGAATTTGCCTATCCGAGTTTTTAAGATGTCGACTAAGAAGCAACCGTCAAAGAAAACGGATCACGATTTGGATTGAGGTAGAATGAACAAGTCGAAAGCTTCTTCTATGTCAACGAAGTATCGATAAACTTAACACCCTGTTTCTTGTTTTCCTAAAGTATATTTAGCAAGGTTCGTTGACTCTTGCTTTCCAGAATTTTAGTACTTATCATGAAGTAAAAACTGTGAATCATGAGAACAATCACGTGTTTAAGTATCGGTTACTAATTAAACAATCATCCTATACATAATACGTCATTGAGCTCAACACCAAAAATCTTTTGATTAGGTACAAAGACGCCAACGTCTACTTCTGTTTATTTAAAGAAAATATAAATAGGTATAGATACATTATGGCCTTTCTTTGCTAGCATTCTGATCTCGCTCAAAAGTGCAACATCATGGTAAAGTAATAGACGCCTTCACTTTCTACCGCCGTAGAAATTCATATACCACACTACTAGCACCGAAATATCATTATTGCCTTGTCGCAACTTTTAAAGATTTCTCTTAAAGTGCAGATTTAATGCAATAACTAAATGTTTCCCGTCTTTTTAAGCAAGACTGAGAATATATTGCATATCACACAAAATAATCTTTAGAAAACTAATACGAACGAAAAAGCAAAACAATCAATTAATATGAACGTCAAGAATTAGGTAATAAAATGAATATATTGCAGGATGCTTCAAAAGTTAGATAAACACAAGATGTTTATCGATTCAAGATTTCATATAAGACATTCGGAATTGTTAAAAAATACCTGTGGATGATGGAAAAAAGTCATTAACTTGGACCATAAACTGGATATTAAAAACCAAAAGCGCGGTTTTGACCGCTACGCATTGCTACCAAACTGCGTGGTCGAGAGTTGAACGCGCGGTTCCATTATAGACAGATAAAAAAATATCATAGGAACTGTTTTATCTATTTTCTGTCACTAATTCTGTGGCAAATGTTCTTTAGTAGTAGAGTACTTGAGTAGATCATAAATAAATTTTAACTGTGCAAAGCCATACTTTTTATGATATTCTCTGACTGGCTTCATTTTAACGTAGAAAATTTTGCGAAACTGATGTGGAAACCCAGGAAAAATAACAAATTAAAAATGTCAATCTGAGCATTAATCTTAATATTATCTATTCACTTAAAAGTTAAAGTTGTTATTTTCTCAAAATACCGTGCGCATAATGGAAACGCACCAAACCACTTTCGTTAGCGGTCAACCAGTAGCTTGTAACCGCTAAAATGTGAAGAATTACGTCTTAACCAACATAATAGCGCTTTCGTTTATGTAACGAAAGAATTACTGATCTAAATAACTGATTATATTACCAGTAATAAAGGTGTATGCAGATGCGCGATTAAAAGTTGAATTTCCAAATCGTTGTAGCAACGATATTTGGATGCATTGATTGGTCTTACCCAAGATTTTTATTGTATTAGTAAAAGTTAAACCGCATTCCGATTACATTCCTTTAAAATTAAGATTCGAATGTCTTCTAAAGAACGCAACTTTTAATAATGTGAAGAGAAATATTTTGAAGACCAACACAACCTCGACAAAGTGTCAATAAGCCCACTATCAAAATCTGGAATCTGGTTTTAGAAGATGCCAAACAGGAAAAAACAGAGCTCTAAATGAAGGGCCGTGGCATTCAAGAACTGGATTAAAAGATGAAAGGACAAACTGCGTAAACAATTAACGTTATTCTTATAACCTATAAATCATGTAATGTGGGCCATATTTCCTTTCGATTATACATTTATTTTAAACGTTAAGTTAGTAAGTTCTGTCATTTTGTCTTTTTTTCCATCGAAAATACCCATTTCTACGGTGCCATGCTCAACATGACGACATGACATGCACTACAACATTAGAAGGGCAAAGCCTGTCGGGGTCGCGAGACTATCAGGTAACCGGGGGTCCGGAACGTAAAGGACTATTGAAATACACCGTGGATTTTAGTCAGTACAAGTCCGAGAGTGGGAGATGGGAGAACTCATTCGATGATTTTACAAAGTAAAAGAACTCGTACAATGTGAACGTGAATTAAAATATTACATCGACCACAGATCACTGACTCACTGGCATTGACTTTGACGCAATAAATTGCAATAGACTGTCGACCCTGGACCATCGTAAGATCAGTATCGTCACACTGTTCAGAAAATATTGGTAAATAACCAAATATTTATTGGATTTAAACCATTTGAGTCAAGTTTCAAGAGGGTCAATATTGTGTCATGTGTAAAGGTAGGAGTCACGTAGCTCGTTAAACAGAAGCTCATTGGGAAAAGCCAAAAGTAAATAACTCTGATCCATTAACAAACAATCTTATCGAACCAGAAAATCAAAGAGAAGTCGCACATATAGGTATCGCAATTTCAAAAATGACTATGAGCCTTAACAACCTATTCATAATAATTGGACTTAGCTTTATACCGTACTAATACTAGTACTGTAAGAAATAAGGTAGCTTTGGACATAAGGAACTCAAAATTCCATCGAATACCATGAACGAACAACAGGTGCCTTGTCCAAAAAGTCTTCGATTACATAAGAATTGACCCAAGAAAACTGGTATCGTACACAATGGGAGATGATCCAGATTTGGACCGATACCACTGGCTCTACGTACTGTGTAATGACTGTTAGCCAATAGTGGGTCTGGTACTAGTTTTTAAGTGGATTCCGAGTATAGGGTTAAGGAAATTTTGATGACACAATTGATGCAGTAGCAAAACGTTTGGCTTCTGTGCAGTGTGCTGCAGCAGTCAAACGCTTAGCATAGTTCGTGTTGCGGGTTATATTCCAGCGCCTGAAATAAAGGATAAAATAAAATTTCCAAAAATATATGGTCTATTTGTTTCGGGTGTTTAAAAAAAACAAATGTTTAAACTCACATACACAAGTGAGTTAAACGTTTATGAATGCACCCACGATTCGGGAAAAAATCCTGTTCTGGGGCAATAAACAACAAAAATGGCTCTTGGCTTCGAATTTTAATACTAAAATTTAATTTATACGCAATTCTTTCCGTCAATGTTCCCGGGAATGGAACCTGCGTCAAGCAGCGCAATGGGTGACCGCCACTGCGTTGGGATAAAATTAAGTCTGCATAATAAATTGACGGCACGGTTGCCGTCAATTTACTAAGATAGAACACACAACAGACCCAGATTTTTACTAGATTATATTTTAGCACATTCTCTTGAGAGAGGGGAGCATGCCATGCCTCCTTTTTTCATGCACGATGGGTTTGCTCTTGACCTTAGTCTATGACTCTATGTCAAGAGTGACAAAGATAAGGTCTACAATGGAGCGAGCTTACCCAGAAGAAGCCTGTTCACTCTAACTTTGCGAAAAGGATTGGGTCCCAGAAATGATAACAGTATAAGTTGATAACTTTGACACATTTTCAAAGGACATCGCAATCCTTATTAAATAATTTTAGTAAGTCTAAATGCCAAGGGAAATACAATATAGATCGCCCACGCCTTAACCATATTTAACTTATTGATTTTTTTTGTTCTAGAACTACGTATCTGTTATTATGATTCGACTGGCCTGTTGGTCTAGTGGTTAGTGATCCTGACTGCTATGCCGGAGGTCGTGGGTTCGATTCCCACTCAGGAGAAATGTTTGTGTGATGAGCACGATTATTTGTTCTGTGTCTGGGTGTAATTTATCTATATTATGTATGTATTTAGAAATATATAAGTATGTTTATCAGTTGTCTAGTACCCATAACACAAGCTCTGCTTAGCTTGGGACTAGATGGCGTTGTGTGATAGTAATTGTGGAATATGTGGAATATTATACGTTAAATATTAAATAAGAATTTGCATATATCTATATACAAAATACCTTGGCACTATAAGTGGGCAAACGTTTGTCAAGGAGGTATTTCTTAATTCGATTGTTTAAACTTATAAAGCAAATACAAACAATGTGAAATGGAACACAGTGGCTCAATTATGTGTGTCATTTTGAAACTTCTTTTTATTAAGAAAATATTAGCTTCACACTTGGAATTTATTGGGTTTCGTGGGTACCTGTAGAATAGATTTAAGCATTTGCTCCTTGCGGGAATCAAACACCCAGAGTAACCAGTTTATTACACTCATTTGATGAATTTACAAAACAAAAAAAGCCGTGGTCATATTAATCACATATTATTTAATAATTTAAACAAGAGCAGTGGTGGCCCAGTGGTATCCGCCTCGACTTACGAGTTCAAAGATCGAATCCAAGCAGGTGCATTACTTTGTGTAATTTATTTCATCAACACTGCTCTCAAAACAATGAAGGAAATCATCGTGAGGAAACCGGCATGTCCTAGAGCCAAAAATTCGAAGACATGTGACATCCACCAATCTGCACTGGGCCCGCGTGGTGGATTATGGCCCACTCCCTCTCACAGAGAGGAGGCCTGTGTCCCAGCAGTGTACCTATAAAAATGTATGTATAGAAAAACAAAATAATATAACGTAGAGTACAAAGGCACAGCTTATTTGTAAATAAAGACTATAATAAATATCACCAAGTAAGTGACTATAATTTAAAAGAACAAATGGAAGATTATACCACATAAGGCAAGGTCGGGTTGAATAAGTAAATAATCTTAAACAATACCTAAGAAGTACAATGAGATACGAAATCACTTAGTTAATAGACATAATTATGTGTCGTTATAATGAAAACCGTAAATAAATAAAAGTTTTATTATTTATTTATTCTGAGAGTTGCATGTTGCACGTTATTTTTAACTGTGTTATGTAATAATAGTGCAATTACAGTGTAATAGTTACCTAAATAGTTATTTAAAAAATAAATTATTATCTAGGACTTGCCGGCTTCGTCGTGATAGTTTCCATCAACGTTTTCGAGTGCAGTTGCAGTGGTATTGAAATAAACTTGAAAGTAATGTGCCCCACTGGGTTCGAAGATTCGAAGCCAAGATCTTACAACTCGAAGTCCACTGCTTTGTCTCCGACTGCCCACCTTGTCTCTAAATATATCTTGTGGCCAGAGGGCTGGTCAATTTCTTGGTCTAAGAATCAGCATTCAGGTGTGACTGTGGAGCCCGAGCACAAATGATAGCCCACCTCCTAACTTGTGCTTTGAGCGATTCCACCTGCACTCTAAGGGACCTGTCCGAGGCCACTACCAACGCCGTAAATGCGGTAGAGTTTTGGTCGAAGCTCATTTAGACTTAAGGAATCATCGACACGACGAAGAAGCATCGCCAGCCATCAGTGCAATGCTGCCAGCGTTCTGGATACTGATCCCGTTGACTGCGATGTGGATATGTATTATTATTTGATGATGCCCTGTAACATAAACATTAAACGTCAATCCAGTTAGTTGACTGCGATGTGGATATGTGTTATTATTTGATGCCCTGTAACTTATACAACAATCTGTATAATTATGGAACTGGACCAATTAAATACAAAATAACGTGAATTTCTCATGCAAATCTGTGTTAATTTTATCTAGGGAAGCCAATTGTCCCATTATCTATGTAAAATGTTAATTCTTTGTATAATTAACTGTATCGCATTTCACACTCTTCGTACAGTCGATTTTTAGTTAGAACGATAGAACCTAATTGTTCAACATTGATCAGCTGAATTCGAAAGGTCAAGAGCGCCTACTCGCAACTCGACGTGCATGAATGACTATAATTATCTATGAACGTAAACGATGCGAAAGGAGTACGTTAAGATTAAGGCAGTTCTCGTGTTGCTATATTTAGTGGGTAAAAAGCGTGAATTTGCAACCAAGTGATTTATTTCCCATGACGACTGACAAAGATCTATCAATGACAGTAGAGATCAATAGCTTTAAAGATTTTTCCAAAACGCAAGCACGGCGCGGAGTGGCGTGCTTACAATCTTACATACTATCAAAATACATGTTAGTCAATACACAAAACACGCCTCGAACGACCCACGCCACGGACACGCCATCGCCACGCTGGCGTCGCGCCATCGTCACGCCAAGCTCGCTGTTTGGCAAAACCTATCTACGAGCTCACTTTGAAGATCAATCCATTATGATTGTTGATTGGAGCTACAGCATATTCTAAAAGAAAATCTTCATGCTGTCTATACCTTTCTTAATAAATCAGCTACTTCTCCAAGACGAAAAGGAATAATAATAATATTCCACAACTATCACACAACGCCATCTAGTCCCAAGCTAAGCAGAACTTGTGTTATGGGTACTAGACAACTGATAAACATACTTATATATTTCTAAATATATACATATTATAGATAAATAACACCCAGACACAGAACAAATGATCGTGCTCATCATACAAACATTTGTCCTGGGTAGGAATCGAACCCACGACCTCCGGCATAGCAGTCAGGGTCACTAACCACTAGACCAACAGGCCAGTTTGAATTAATCTTCGCAGTTGTATGAACTCTTCATCAAAATAATATTCTGCAATAATATCTCCTCGTTAAGCCTTTATTCAAAGGTTAGATTCCATACAAAATACAGACCTATTGTCTTCCTACGCACAATAAGTAACAAAAATACGTAAAATGTTAGTCTATCCGAGAAGATCTCTTGATTATTCTCATCTCATAGCTCAATCCAGAGACGGATCTACACAAGGGCTATTTGGGATGCAGCCCAGGGCCCCGACGCTATAAGGGCCCTCCCTCAACTCTCATGGAAGAAAACCACCAACCGAAATATTGAGTTTTACTTTTGTATACATACTTAGTTGTTTATTTATTTATTTAACTATTTATGTACACACAATAAATTAAAAGGAAATTACATAATAATTAAAACTAAAGTACAAAGGTACTGATTATTTCTTTAGAAATTTCTGCCAGCAGACTCTCTAAAGGAGAAATTTAAAAAAAATGTAGACAATAGTGTGTAAAAATAAAAAGCGAAATGTCTATGTGAATATATTAACCTAAATTTATAATACTTAATTATAAAATATCTAATATAACTACACATACAAATACATACCAAAAACTATAATTTATACATAAACACATACACATATAAATAAATATATATATCACAGAAGAGAGGAAAAGTAATTAATGCTCTTTCACTATATGCTTAAAAAGTGAAATGGATTTTAGATCACGAATGTCAGGCGGAAGTGAGTTCCACAATTGTTTATTAACAAAGATAAGACAAAATTTAAAAAACCCCCGACACAAAAACCAAGATCCCTTTAAAAAGTACTAAATAATAAAAAAAACTCAATCCTAACTATGTTTTAATAATTATTAAAAAAAATACGTCACGTTGGGGGACCGGTCCAAATTATTTATTATCTAGGTTTTTTTTCGGTCCCCCAACGTGACGTATTTTTTTTAATAATTATTAAAACATAGTTAGGATTGAGTTTTTTTTATTATTTAGTACTTTTTAAAGGGATCTTGGTTTTTGTGTCGGAGGTTTTTTAAATTTTTAATTTAATTTTTATTTGAAACTTTTTATAGGTACACACTTAATTAAGTGATCAATATTCCCTTTCAGTTTGCTTTGATTTAAGACCCCACTCGAGTATATTTGCAAACCCTCGGCTACCCTTTCTCACTTTTACCCCCACAACTTTTAAACGGCTCAACCGATTTTCATCAAACATGTCTAAGAACACTCGCACGTAAATCACCTTTAATACAAAAAAAAACTAAATTGAAATCGCTTCATCCGTTCGGGCTCTACGGTGCCACAAACAGACAGACAGACAGACAGACAGACCCCCCCTCTTTTTCCGTCGGGGGTTAAAAATGGCAATTGCTTGGTTAATAAGGCAGGCCCCCAATACATTACTAGTTAGCCCAGGGCCCCACAAAATCACAATCCGCTCCCGATTACTAAGTCTATTCAAGACATCTAAATGATCACTTCTACTTACCTTAACATTGAAGTAGGGTTACTACGTCATTTGTTTTATGTTCTACATTCAATAGTTTTATCAAAAAGGTTAGTCAAATAAAGATTTTACGGACTAATAAGGGTCAGTTTACAGCGAGACGCGATACGATAAGACGATACTGAAATAGTATATCTTTTCGTGTAGTAAATAAAGTATTTGATTCCCTCTAAGCTTCACGGTTATGGTATCAGAGGTAATGTTTTAAATCTAATTAAATCATACCTCACGGGCCGAAAACAATACACAGAGATATCAAGAATATGTACCAAATCTAAACGGGAATTTAAATATCTGTCTAAATGTAGAGAAATTAAATATGGGGTACCGCAGGGCAGTGTTCTTGGACCATTACTATTTATTATTTACATTAATGACCTGCCTAGTCAAATTCATCAACCAATGACACTATTTGCCGACGATAGTACTGCAATAGTAGAATGCGTTGATAAAACAAAATACGCAAAAGAAATAAATAATGCATTAGAAACAGTAATAGATTGGCTCAATAAAAACAATCTAGTTATAAATTTAGCAAAAACAAATGTCATGCATTTTTATCAGCGTTTACAGCCAGATAATATAATCGTTCAATATAACAACCAAACCATAGACACAACTTCAGTAGCAAGATTTTTAGGTGTTCAAATTGACAGTAAATTAACTTGGAAACCTCATGCAGAGCATGTGTGCAAAAGATTAAGTAAAACTGCCTTTATTTTATATAACTTGTCCAAAAAAGTAAACACAAATACGTTAGTGGTAGCTTATCATGGTTTAGTTGCTTCTGTATTAAGATTCGGTGTCATTTTTTGTGGTAATTGCAGTGAGAGAGAAAGGATATTTAAAGCCCAAAAATGTTGCATAAGATCAATGACAGGCCAAAAGACTACAGAAAGCTGTCAGCCAGTGTTTAAGTCCTTAAAAATTTTAACCTTACCCAGTCTTTATATACTTGAAGTAGCCATATTCGTTAAAACCAACAAGAATTTATTCACGTCAATGGTTGATATAAGACAACGTACAGGACCAATACGATCCCAATATAAAAATTTATTGTACACAGGTGGGCATAAAACGGCCCTATTAAAAAATAATATTTTGTCTATGGGTCCTATTGTGTATAACAAACTGCCTCAAAATATTAAAGAACTACCCATAAAAATGTTTAAAAAACAGTTAACTAAATTGTTAATAAATAAATGTTACTACACTGTAAAAGATTTCTTAAACGATAATTTAAATTAAAATAAATCAGTTGTCATAGTAATTACTTAATATATATATTGATCCTTGTTATAATTTTCTTAATTTAGTTTGTTTTATAATATTGTTAATAGCATGATAAATTGTTATTGAAAATTTTAATTTATTGTGTTTGGAGTATTCTATTCTTTAATTTAGTTTTTAATTTATAAATTTTATAATAGTGTGACTGTGCACTTACAATAATTCTGTTCTCTGAATATGTTTGCATGCCGCAAGGTAAAATGTAACGGGACTCTATTTACTATAATATAACACCTTATTTGTATACCTACATTTTTAGCAAATAAATGATTTCTATTTCTATTTCTATTTCTATTTCTATTGACGTGGGCGGCACGCCGCGCCGCGCGCCGCTTCTCGTCTCGATGTGTTTTGGCCCTAAAGGTCTAGTGGTTTGAACACAGCCCACATTATTAGGAGGTACATTTACTACCCAAGTAGTCTAAGTACTGTATCATGTCATACTGTTCTTAGGTCCTTTTCTTTAAACGTTAGTTCTTCAATCAATTACGGGTTGGTACTTATTTTGAATCCTCCCGGAATTACCAACATTAACAAAACAATTAAACAATCACACTATGAAGGCTTATTGCAAGAACAACAATTAGTGATCAATTTTACCTTTTTTTTGGTCGTAAAATCATCAATTAATGATTTCTGAACTCTAGATAGAGCTGAAGCAACTGTTACAGTCTTACTTACCTACTAAAATCCAACATTTGCCTGTTACTATTTTAATTATTCCTCCAGTAAAAAAATGTAACTAGTTTAATTATTCCTCCAGTAAAAAAAGAAAATCCTACAGTCCAATCACAAGGTATTATCAAATTGACCCACATTCAGAATCTGTAAAAAGGTTTACGTTCAGCAATAAATACAAACAAATCAGTACAAGCTGATTAAAATCAGCACTCCTTTGTGAATCACCGCGATGCGTAGAATTGCGCTATGGAGAGCCCTATCATTGGCATATTCCTCTCAAAGGTTTTATAATCAACTCTATGTTCATTCTTCCAAGGTGTGATTTTGATTGACTCATATTCGAGGTACTTTGTCTTCAATTTACCATAATTTGAATCAATGATTTGGCAATACTTGTTGTAAATAGTATGTTGACCCTTTGGTTTGACGTCATCTTTACTTGTTCTTACTTCGAAGTCAATATCTTAGAATAATACGAGTACATGACAAGAATTCCATTAAAATTAATAATAATTATAATTATACTCAATTGAGAATCGAGAGCAGTGGTGGCCCAGTGGTATCGGCCCCGACTTACGAGTTGTAGGTCGTGGGTTCGAATCCCGGCAGGCGCATTACTTTGTGTAATTAATTTCATCACCACTGCTCTCAAAACGGTGAAGAAAAACATCGTGAGGAAACCGGCATGTCCTAGAACCAAAAATTCGAAGACATGTGACATCCACCAATCCGCACTGGGCCCGCGTGGTGGATTATGGCCCACCCCCTCTCACACAGAGAGGAGGCCTGTGTCCCAGCAGTGGGAACATTAATAGGCTGATGATGATACTCAATTGGGTAACATCAGCGGAACAGTCAATTTGTAAGTGACCTCTGTGGAATGTGAAGATGTTTCATGTTTACCTATTGGCCTTGTTTCGTTCTGTCTCCTGCTTGCATGGAGGGAAGTGGAAACATATTTTTCCTACTCCTCCACTATTCTTTCCTGATTAATTTCTTTGCAGGATCCAAGGCAGGTAAATACATTCTCCGGAACACGTCGAGCTTCATTGTCTCGGCGCTTTTCTGGTGGTTGCCACTGTTTATTCTGGCTTTCAAGAGTTGCGGAAGTTGGGAATAGACCCCACTATTCCCAAGTCACTGCAATTCCTGAAAGCTCAGGGTTTCACAAAAAAAAAAGTATTCTGCGCTACAAATTCGGGAATTAAAAATATCTACACGTGTAATCGTAATTCCAAGCATGCCTCAAGTAGCCTGCCGGGGTCGCGGGCCTGCCGGGGTCGCGGGATTATTCCCTTACCGTAACCCCGGAACTTAACAGGCTATAAAGGACACCGTGGATTTTAGTCAGTAGAAGTCTGACAGTCCCTCCCGCCCTGCCCGGGGTTGGAGGACTCATTTGATGATTTTACCACGCTAAAAAAAAAAAAAAGCGTGCCTCAAGTAGCAATATCATCTTCAGCAGCCTTGTTCCACCCAATCCTGAGTCTAGGCTTCAATCTCAACCAGGTTTTACTCATGATCTCCTAAAGGTGTGCGTCCGCAGGTCGGCATCGCACGTCTCGTACGTAACGGATTTTAGTTTGCCTTGTATGAAAACTCATACACTGATCCGCATCGTACGGACGGCTCATCGGCAATGCCTTAATGCGATGCGTACCGATGACGTCATACGGAATGCCGATCAATGGAAGCGAAGAAGCGAGTGTTTTATTTCATAGGTAACGAAAAAAGTTACGCACAATAATTTATTAATGCACTCATTAACATATTAGATGTGCAAGCCTTAACTTTTTTAGATCTCCTGCATATTTATTTTATTTTTTTATAAATGCCGACTTTGTAACAACAATATTTATTGTGATGAAAACTACATAATTGATGTCCATCTCCTCTCAAACGAAATATTATATTTGTAAATCAAAGGCAAATAATAGCTGTCATAATGAAATATAATGGTTTAAAATATCTATATCGAATCGATATTTCAACCGAGACTAGAAGCCTATGAGAAGAAATATTGCAAATAATGTAGTTAAAATAATATTGCCCCATCCAAGAATGTAACGTAAAGGTCAATATGTCACCCACTTAGCGACTTTTGTTCATATTAAATGCGATATCTTTGCAAAAGAGAGTCATCACCATCACCATGTCATAATATCCACGTCAAACATTGATAATAACTTTCAGCCATATTCCCACAACTGGGACACAGACCTTCTCTTTGTGAGAGGGAAATGGTAGTCCACCACGCGGACCAAGTGCAGGTTGATAGATATTTATTGCTGAGTTTTGGTTCTTACGACATGCCAGTTTCCTCACGATGTTTTGACTCATCGCTTTGAGCGATGAATTAAATAACACAAATAATTAATGTGCCTGACTGTATTTGAAGCCACAATCTACAATTAATAAATCGGACCTGTTACCACTGAGCAGTGGTTGCCTAGTGGTAGCGGTCCCGACTTACGAGTTGTAGGTAGTGGGATCGAACCCCGCCAGGCGCATTACTTTGTATACTATATTTCATCACCACTGCTCTCAAAACAGAAAACATCGTGAGGAAACCGTCATGTCCTGGAACCAAAAATTCGAAGACATGTGACATTCATCAATCTGCACTGGACCCGCGTGGTGTATTATGGCCCTCTCCCTCTCACAGAGAAGAGGCCTGTGTCCCAGCAGGGAGAACATTATAGGCTGATGATATGACATTAACACTGAACCAGGCCGTCATTGCTCTCACAGAAGACAGCTGAATTTGAAATGGAACAGCTGCTTATCTGATACAGCATATCTATTTACTGTATTATTTTGTTACAATATCACCTTTTCAATGTTCCATTTTCATAGTCCGTTAGTTCCATCACTATTGTACATTGTATACTTATCACACTATCTTCATTGTAAGTGAATCTATTCAATTAATATTCATTGTACTGAAACAATCAGGCCGTGACCACTGAAACAGTATTTTTGTCACAAAACACGTGGATTACAATCTGAATTGTTTGACTAACTCATTTGATATGCATATGGCACAATCATTGCACCAATATTTATGTTTGAAAAAGGCTTGCCAGATAATCCTTTCATGGGTAAACTAGTGAAATTAGTTGCTTCAATCTCATTTGCAATTTTAAACGTATCATCATCATCTTTCTACACTTATTATTCAATTACATTTTGACCCCAAGTGGAATTGAATAAGGGCAGGAAGATGCAGACGCAACGTGTTCTTTAACCCGGGTTTAAAATGACCACAATAAGCAATATTCTTAATGATTCACTTTGTGCATTTCCAGCAACGTCATTGCCTATTCATCTATTATTTATTACACGAATTAATACATAAGCAATATTAATAAGTTGCCGTTATGGACCCGCAGGTCATGGAATGCACGGCGAGCTACCCATTCGCGCTTCTGTGGCCGAAAATCGCCAAGTGATAACTAAAGCTTTGGGTAGCGGGTAGGTTGTGAGGATAGGACGTCTCTACCGTATTTTGCCTCCTCCTACACTAGCATTACTGCTACGCAGAAGAAGGAAAGTTGAAGAAAGTGACGTCTAACGCCATCCAACTATAGAAGAAACCCCTTTTAAACAGCTCATAAAAAGTATGTCACCTAATTAGCGTGTCCATAATTAACGTTAAGTATTTTTCTCTCTTGTTCCAGAATGGCCCAGCCACCTGACTTACGACCACATTTACAACAACACACATTACGCCCAGCTACAACCCATCCACAGGCCATACAACCCAGTCAATAGCTATAATAGCCATAGCAATAAGTATACGAGTAGTTACAACGAGTCCAGAGTCAACGAGGTCGATGATAGACCACGGTATAAAGACGCCAGTGGACCTCTTCTTGTTGGGTTTGCGAGAGATCCTTTTAGATATTCTGTACCGGAGAATGATTATATGAAAGGAGTCAGGTAAGATTTGCGAAAAAAAAACATTTAGTCTAAGATCCTTAAGGCGAACTTAGGACCAAATCAATTGAGCGAAGTTTGTCTTAGCTCAAGTTTTGCAGTGTCATTTAAAAATATACCTTATAGCCTAACAGTTGCGTAAAAACGTTAATTGTATGCTTATAACGTTAATTTTCTAAGCGTTACTACGATAAGGTTAGGCTTAGACTATTATAAGCTCGCTCAATTCATTTGGGCCTTACACTTGGTAAAATCATCAAATGAGTACTCCCACCCCGGGCAGGGCGGAAGGGACTTTCAGACTCGTATTGACTTAAATCCACGGTGTCCTTCAATAGCCCTTTATGTTCCGGGGTCACCGTGATGGAATAAGTCCCACGGCCCCGTCATCATGCTGACGCTCTTTGAGGCGCGCGTGGAAAACAACGCGCCGTCAACCCGGGTATGGTCCATGGTCGGGCAGCGAGTTGGCCTTTACTCGCTGCCCGCATGGGCCTTACACTTAGCTTAGTTTAGCCAGTTTAGCTCAGTCATCATCAATCCGTCTCTCTCCCTCTTACAGGAACATAGATCCTCAAGTGTACATGAGCAGGACAGAGAACCGTGGCAAGCGAGGCGTCTTCCACCTCTACAATATGTTGTACTGTGCTACCGGGTGCGACCCTCTTTCATACAAGGGATATGGATGCTACTGTGGATTCCTTGGGTCAGGTAGACCGACGGATGGGATAGACAGGTGAGAACATAAGCCATAGAGCAGACATTAAATGTTATGAAAAATATTTAGTTTTAATTCGAGGCCGAGCGCTTGTCGAGTCAACATCTCCTGAGGATGACCTCCACGTCGAGGGGCGAAACACGTGTCGAGTATATAGGTTTGATTGCATGACATGTTTTTTCTATTTTTTTTCTATATCTTGCACTTGTGCATATGCATGTTTCCTTTGCTGCATGTGCATATGCATGATTGCATAGGGTGGGATTGCATACTGCAACAAGCCTGGATTTTTGTCGCGGAATTAAAACTACATATTTTTCATAACATTTAATGTCATGGATTTCCGCAAAGTAACGCCTGATTCCATAACTTATCATAGAGCAGACGTCAATCAACACATAAATTATTTTAGTTTCCGTACTATGCGCGCCACACGTTACTGCCTTTCCTGAATTTGATGACGTCGATAAAGCCATACATATTTGTATGGGTTATCGGTAGTTGTTGCTAGTCTGGCTGTTTGTCTTAACCACTTCCCTGTCCGATGAATCACATGTGACTCACGACCATTGTTTATCTATTGTGTCTGCTGCGCGGACAGTGAAAGTGTTAAGGGTACACATCTTTTTTAAAACGCTGCCTTTCGCTGTAAAATTTCTTGTGTGATATGTGTGCGTTTACACACATTCAAACTTAGGTTGCTTGTACACGGCGCATGTAACCCGCGCAAGTGCCTCAACATGCTCAAGCTACATGCGCCGTGTACACGCACCCCGCGGGTAGCTTGATCAAGTAGCTTGCGCATGTTACTCGCGCGGGTAATGCTCACGTTTACTTGCGCGGGTTACATGCGCCGTGTACAAGCAAGCTAAGTTTGAATGTGTGTAAACGCACACATATCACACAAGAAATTTTACAGCGAAAGGCAGCGTTTTAAAAAAGATAAACAATAAAAAATTCCCCTCAACAAATTAGTTGCATTGCAGGGGCTACACTAACGAAAAACGCTGTTCATTATCACGAACGTGGACTTTAAGTGTTCTTAATAAACGCTTTAGTCCATTTTAATACCCTCTTTCTAACCTCGTCCTTGTTCAACCCCTAAACCTTGAAACCCAAAGGTGTGAGGGATCTCTATACATATGTAGGTAATCTTTATTGGCGTTTCCCTTTAGTGTGGACCCCGCTTTACAAAAGTTCACAGGTCCTTTTAATCTCCAGGTGTTGCAAGCTCCACGACCAGTGCTATGAGAACATCTACTGTCCATTCTACACGGTGTACCTGCAGCCTTACTTCTGGAAGTGCTACCACGGACAACCGCTGTGCGCGCTTGAAAACTTCGACTCGCAATACGATTTTGTCAACGGATGTGCTGGAAGGCTGTGCGAGTGTGATAGGTGAGAAATCACATCTTTCTCCAGCTCTTCAGGACTTTAGCTTGACCATTTTATAAAACAGAAAAATAAATGATGAAACTTGCAAAGTCAATTATTTTTTTAAAATATGAATAGCATCATCATCATCAGCCATAGGACGTCCACTGCTGAACATAGGCCTCCCCTTTTGATCTCCACATATACCGATTGGAAGCGACCTGTATCCAGCGTGTCATCATCATCAGCCTATAAAAATGTTCCCACTGCTGGGACACAGGCCTCCTCCCTATGAGAGAAAGTGGGTAATAATCCACCATGCGGGCCCAGAGCGGATTGTTAGATGTTACTCACACTTCGAATTTTTCGTTCTAGAACATGCCAGTTTCCTCGCGATGTTTTTCCTCACCGTTTAAGACCAGTGGTTCTGAGATACACAAAGTATTGCGTCTGACTAGGTTCGAACCCACAATCACAGTCGTAAGTCGAGGCGATACCACTGGGCCACCACTGCTCTTAATATTAAAAGCATTCCATTTACATTTTCTTTTTTGTGGAACTTCACCGTAAGACTTTAATAATGGTATCAAAGATTCGACATTTGTAGGCAAAACCTTGGTGGCTCGGTTGGTAATTGCGTCGGATATACTGAATCTGGAGAAACCAGGTTCAATTCCTGCCATCAACTGGGCACAAACCCAGTACCCGTAGCACGAATTTTCAGTATTTGAGCCGTAAAGTAAACTGGAATTTTGACAATTTCAAATTGACAATTTTCAAGTAAAAAATTAGTTCTTTCTTCGCACACCAGAGGCGCTGTTCCATTTATCATAAAAAAATGCTGCAAATACTGGGAAGACGCTGTAAAGTAAAAGAGTGAAAATTCGTAATAAGGGTATAGTTCTGTGACGGCTACTGAAATTAGATAAAAGTAACACTTGGGCGAACGCGAGAATGCTACCAAGGACCTAATGCTTAGCAGTCCTGGTTGCAATCATTAGACCAGGGAGGCAGTCAATCTGTTTTTATAAATTCTAAACATTGTTATTCCAGGAAATTTGCGATGTGCGTTAGAAAATACCGGTGTCCAAGACAGCGGGCTCTCTGCCGCTCATCACCGATCAGACTGCTGCAGAACTTACTCATGTTCCGATGACGAATCACCACCATCATCATCATCACCCACTGCTAGATATAGCAGTCTTGCAGGTGCCAATCAGCCCCTTAGACAAGCCGCAAACGATTAACGTGAACCTATAGTCGTCAATATATTTTAAATTTTATGCGCTGGGATATAAAGTTGATAATCTATTACAGACAAGTTCACGTGTTTGTAAGTGCATCCTGATGCGGGAGAAATTAAAAAAAAAAACATTTTTCTTTTTTTATGTAATTGTTTTACTAAAAACACCGATTTAGTGGTCGAGCGCACGTCTCACATTGGTATAAAAAAGGTACAGAAATGTCTATTGGCTTGTATATTGCATCGTACATATCTAATTATGCCCACAAATGTAAAGATATTATAGTTACCAAGTCATTCCTATGGAATGGTTAATCATACTGTTGTTGTAAGTAAAATAAAATATAAAAAAAACCTTATCAAAATGTTGTTTAATTTTGCTCATCAATGACCCCTAATTTATCATTCAGGCGATTTCAAAAATTCAAGAAGATTTTTTATCGGACTTAAGGTTTATCGACTTGTGGCAAGACTGTCTCATCAGGTTAACGAAACCCTGGAACTTAAAGGGCTATTGAAGGATCAACGTGGATACAAATCTGACAGTAAGGGTACGAGGGCAGTACCAGCCCGACAACATTAGCTCAGGGTGTCGAGTCTGCTAATTATTAGTCAGAATGGCGCCACAATGGCGTTTCAATTGTAGTGCTTATTCGAACCATTTTTACTGCTGAGTAAAAAATGGTTCGAAAATTGAAACGCCATTGTGGTGCCATTCTGACTAATAATTAGCAGACTCGACACCCAGGTAACATTAGCTCAGATACCATATCAGCGGATACTCAATGTAGAATACCTCTAAACAATCTTATGGCTTTAGCCTGTTCCAATTTATAAAGATAATCGATGATAATTACGGTTAAAGCTTTTTAAATACCATACCTAATTAAAATCATTTGAAACGGTCTCAATCATTCGTTTAGGGCCTGTGGTCAAACTACTTTTTCCAACTATTTTGTTGGACTATTTGCCTTTGGTAGGGGCAATTGACCTATCGTCATTTTTGGTTGAACTACAGCACCTTATCTAGACTCGTGTTCGTACTAGTACCTATTATTTAAAAAAAACACGTAAAATCCTTAACTACGCCAACTAGGCGTTATCAGGACTACAATGGGACCACCAAGATGACGTCAATATAAGTAATTATAAGCGAACAGGAAAACCTCAACTTAACAAAAAATAAATATTTTAATTGGTTGGATTTTCTTATCATGAGTTTCAGCTTAGTTCGACTGTCATAGTTATAGGATAATCGAACTTTCCTTAAATCGCTAGTGTAACCATGAAATGGGACTGTCAGAAAGAAAAAAGTACGTGTTAAAACGCGGAGCTAAAAGTTTATAAGTAATCACTTTTTAACGAAAATTACGAAGAAGAGTATGAAACACAGTTAAAATTTGAAATTAATAGAGGAGAGGACAGGTGCAGAAGCTTTTTTTTTAATTTTTTTATACGTATTTTATGGTCGAATTTCGCCCCCTAGAAGATCTCTAGTATAAAAATAACTGTGGGCACGGTCTGCATAGCGGTCGAGCATTCGACTGCTACGCTACATGTCGCGAGTTTGATTCCCGCAATGTATGTGATATTTAGTTTTAATTCCGTGAGATGAAAATCCAGGCGCGGATCCAGGATGCAGACCTACCTGCCCGGCCTTATGCATAATATACACATGCAGAAAACTTAAGACAAAATTAGGATTTAGCGAAATCTCTCTCACTTTCGACTTTCCTACCAGAAAACATTGAAGTTGGATCCCTAACTTATAGTTTCGCCATGTCCGTCCGTCCGTCCGTCCGTCCGTCTGTCCGCAGTTTAGCTCAGAGACGCACAGTACTAGAGAGCTGTAATTTGGTGTAAATATACGGATTTGTTGTGCCAAAAAAGTGGTAAAATAAAATCTCGAAAAATACTTTTTTTTAGGGTACCTCCTGTACACGTAAAGTGGGAATGTTTTTTTCTCGCGTACCTCTTAGTGTGGGGTATCATTAAATAGGCCTTTAAAAAATAATGATAGTTTCTATTGACAGTTTTTTGATAAAAAAAATTCGTTTGTGAAATATTAAGCTTTAAAGTGCTAAATTTTGCTCGATTCGAATGTCCCCCCCCCTCTACCAGCTAAACGGTTATGTTTGGGGGTGTGAAAAAATTCACAATAGTAGTATACAGGGTGTCCCAAAACTCAACGTCAAGCCGAAACGGGGTGATAGGATTTAGCATAGCCATCACGAGAAAAATCTGAAAAAAATTCTATCCCATGCAGTTTGAAAATTATGGGCATTTTAAGAAAAACCTAGAAATTTGATCAAACTGCACCATTTTTCGGTTATTGTGGTTATTCCTTTTTATTTTTGTTCAATTGAACTTTGGAAACGTAATTCTAAATAACATTTCTAGAATTCCAATAAAAAATAATGAAACAATTGCCTCAAGTTTCCGAGAATTGAGACTATTTGTTTAACTACGAATTTAAAATTTTCAACATCCATCGACTTTGACAGGCCCTCCATTAAAAAAAATGTACTAGAGTGCCTTGGCAACTGGCATCAAAAGTTGGCGCATTTAATCAGGATTCTAAAATCGTACAATACTTGTTAGTTCCATACAATAAAAAAGAGTAAAAAAATTAAAACCTCAAGTAAGCCGATTTTTGCTATCTCAGTTAAAATGTTTTTGATTCGCACAAGCTCTAGATAGGTTCTTAATTTTAAGGCAAAATGATGAGAAAGATGGATAGTGGGTATGTTTGCCATAAGTGAGCGAGATAGATAATGACGCCACTTTAACCAAAGTGAAAAAAGTTAGTAAAATTAGTAAAATAATGAAAAATCTTGATCTCGTTTAATTTAGGTTTGATGGAATAAAAGTCAGATAGAGAAATAACATTTTATAACAATACATTCAAATTGTTTACCATTGGCCTCAATACAAGCCCTACATCTTCTTAAAAAAGATCTACTTATTAGTCGAGCATATCTTCGAGAATTAATCTCCTCAGCTGCTTGAGAAATGCATTAACGCAGGTCGGCTACGTTTTCAATGGGCTTTGAGATCATTTTGCCTTAAAATTACGAACCTACCTAGAGCTTGTGCGAATCAAAAACATTTTAACTGAGATAGCAAAAATCGGCTTACTTGAGGTTTTAATTTTTTTACTCTTTTTTATTGTATGGAACTAACAAGTATTGTACCATTTTAGAATCCTGATTAACCTTTAACTGTGGACGTTCCATTTTTGATACACTACTTTGGACGTGCGGTCTCAGAGACCGCTATCTTTACGGGCTGATTTCTATCTTGATGCGTAATAATTGTGTATTTTTTTTTGTTTTTATCACTTAGAAGAGTTTTTAAATATACATTAAAGATGTAATTTTAATGAAAAATGTATTTATTATAAACTATATGTAACATATAACAATCAAAGGCGCTATTCAGATTTTTTAGCTTGAGATCACTTTATAGGTATATTACCGGAGAAAAATGACTTTTTTAGTTAGTTTAAATTCTTTTACAATAAAATATAAAGAACAAAGGACATAAAAAAATTAAATTAATTTTCTCAAAACTAAACATAAAAAAATTGACAAGGTCTCAACTTGGTCATGTTTATTGACAGAATTATTGACAGTCTTTGTATAGCGGCTTAGATCATTGCCTACATAAGTGTGGGTCCACTATCGTTTTTATATTTGGTGGGCACAGATTATACGTTTTACGTTTAGGAACTGCATTTACTTCACTTGGTGGCCCTTGGGACGGCATAGCAGGGCCCAAAAGTCGTTTCAGGCATGTCACGGCAAATGAGTGATTATAACTCGTCTTTGTTATTCAGAAATTGACCTCTTTTTTTTTTGTCTTGGTGCTGATTGAATAGAGAGTAGGCATTAATTCCACACAAGTCCAGAACTCTGTGGAAATCACCACCAGGCCATCTTCTTGTTCGGCGACTGCTCGAATAAATTGAACATTTCTTGTCCGTTTATTCTACCTCCCTTTGGTGGGATTATCCGATCATCGTATGTCACCGTCGGCTCTAGTAGTACTATCACTCTCTTCAATAATCTATCGTTCACTCGAGTGATTTTTTTCAATGTCAGCTTCATAAAACAAATAATCATCAACATCCCCATCTCTGTCGCACTAAACCGATTCTAAAAGCAATCGTTGACTCTCGTTTTCAAAGAATGATCATCTAATCGCAATATTTTACCGGCTATCTAAGTAGACGAACTCGATGTTCGTTTGCCTACAGTCGTTGATTGATCATTTTTGGACATTTCAGCTTATAAAATTTAAAACAAACAAAATCATCGTCGGCGTCAATGTATAACACAAATGTGGACGCGCGGTCTCACAGACCGCACTCAAAATATAAAGCGAAATTACTCACGCAGTATTTAGCCGATTACGTAACCTTCACTCTTAACTGTCGTTTAATAATTAAAACCGAAGCTACTGAGGCGTGTATACGTGTAGGGTACACGGGAGGAGAGGGGCACGAGAATCACAAACTGCACGCGGTCTGTGAGACCGCACGTCCATAGTTAAAGGTTAAATGCGCCAACTTTTAATGCTACTTGCCAAGGCACTCTAGTACATTTTTTTTAAAGGAGGGCCTATCAAAGTCGACGTATGTTGAAAATTTTAAATTTGTAGTTAAACAAATAGTCTCAATTCTCGGAAACTTGAGGCAATTGTGTCATTGTTTTTTATTGGGATTCTAGAAATGTTATTTAGGATTACGTTTCCAAAGTTCAATTGAACAAAAATAAAAAAGGAAAACCACAATAACCGAAAAATGGTACAGTTTGATCAAATTTCTAGGATTTTTTTTAAAATGTCCATAATTTTCAAACTACATGGGATAGATTTTTTTTCAGATTTTTCTCGTGATGGTTATGATCAATCCTATCACCCCGTTTCGGCTTGACGTTGAGTTTTGGGACACCCTGTATATAACGAAGTTTAAAAGAAAATTATCACGACTAAGTAGGCTTTACAACTTTACGAGTCATAGTCCACCAACTTATAAAATGTACTTGAATAATATGTTTTCTAAACAAAATGTATCGAAGAACATGATCTTCAACTGCAAATGTAAATTTGTCAACTTTATTTTTACAGTTTTAATAGATATGTTTTTTGGGGATAAGTAGGTTTTTATCGTCAACTATTTTTAACTAACTTCAAAAAAAGGAGGAGGTTCTAAATTCGTCGTAATCTTTTTTCTTAGGTATTTTCCCTGATTTCTCAAAGACTCCTGGACCGATTTTGAAAATTCTTCTTTTTAAAATTAAATTCAGCGAATCAGTTTAGTTAGTTCGCATAAGTATTTTGATAGGCAACTACGGAACCCTACACTGTGCGTGGCCCGACACGCACTTGGCCGGTTTTTTATTTTTATTTTAAGTATAAGTAGAGGTGGAGGTATATACTTTGTTCTCTAGGAAGTAACTATGCTAACTTAAAATTGTCCCGGAAAATGAATAATCGTGGTCACTGTACTTATTTCAGAAGTAGGTAAGGAATATGAAAGCTATTAATACGCGAATTTTTCGACATTCCTTCATTAGAAAAGAGGAACTATAACAATTTGTATTTATCGACCGTTTCCTAATAATCGTAATTAAAATGTCGAATTTATTCATATTTTTGATTATTTTAATATTAGAAGCAGAAGCCAGGGCCCCGAAAAATGGTAAGATTTTTTATTTATTTTTAATTTTAGAACTTTTGAAATATTTGAAGACATAATTTCTAATTCGAAGGTAGATTATTTTTTATTTTTATTTGTTAAACCGCACTGTCTCAAGAACAGTCTTATCTAAATGAATTTATTTTATGTATTTTATCACGCATGTGTTCTTTGCCACTATAAATATAATAATATAACAACGTGTAACTTTAATAGCGCAAAACATCTCGTGAGGTAACTCAGCCCATGTTACTGAACAATGTTTGTTCTAAAACTTTTGGAGAAAAAAAAAAAGATTTTTCATACTGATGGGCTCGATCAATTTGTATGAAAAATCATTTTTTTTGAGACACGAAAGGTTTTGCGCTATTAGCGTTACACGTTGTATATTGAATGCTAAAAATTACAACATTTGTTTTTATTAAATCATTTAATTTTCTAATTGTTGTTATTTGAAGAAGTAAATAAGATTGTCTACATGTCATCTTCTTTTACACGATATAGGTAACTTTTTTTACGTGGTAAAATCAATAAATGAGTCCTCCCACCCCCGGGCAGGGCGGCAGGGACTGTCAGACTCGTACTGATTAAAATCCACGGTGTCCTTCAATAGCCCTACATGTTCCGGGGTCACGGTAATGAGATAAGTCCCGCGACCACGATCTAGGTAACTTAGATAGTTTTTATTTGGAACTAGCTTTTGCGCAGATTTTATTTGGAACTACATAGTTTTCGAACTCTTGGAATAGGTAAAATGGAAACAAAAAAAAATATATTAAAAAAAAAAGACGCTGATAGGTACATCGGTAGAAACTGAATTAAATCCATGCCAGCACTTCCACACGTTCTTGCGTGATGCAAGTACAATGTAGTAGTTAGTAGGGAGGAGTCGTTTGATGATTTTGCCACCTGAAATTCATTTCTTAGTAGGTATTGACCGTGGATGTAGCGTTAAAGAGGCTAGCATCACTTGGTCTTTCTATGATTGCAACCATCATACTCATTGGGTACGGTTAGCCGATACAATATCTTAGCAGCACTAAAAGAAAAATGGCGAATGCTGAGTAGGCTGAGACAACTGTCAAATGCTTCACTCTTGTCTGAACTCAGCATGGTTTCAGCCGATAATTTAGTCAGCGTAGCTGACTGATCACTGTTCAGCATTTTCTGTCCAGATTTTGTATCGGCTAACCGTACCCAAAGTTTATGCAAAAACATTAATTTTATGTTACTTATTCACAATTTCAAACGGTAACATTTTCTTCAGTTAATTGAAAGTTACCTTATAACAATTCATATTATTATCCGATTATGATTCTGCTAGTGACATTTTAGGATACCCTTAGCATACCCTTAGCATGAATTTTCAGCATTTGAGACATAAAGTAAACTGGAACTTTGATTATTTCAAATTGACAATTTTCAAGGAAAAAAAATAGTTCTTTCTTCGCGCACCAGCGGCGCTGTTCCATTTTTTCATACAAAAACGCTATAAAATACTGGAAAGACGCTGTAAATTGAAAGAGTGAAAATTCGTGCTAAAGGTACTGATTGACAAAAATATAAAAAAAAATCACATTCCAGACTTGCCACATCGTCAAAAACTGATCATCGACCGCATTTACAACTCGACACACTATTACGAAAAGCTTGAATCTATAATTGGGCAATACAATGACACCAGAGACAGTAACGTCACTAATCCACTTTTAGTTGGGTTTGCGAGACACCCTTATGAGTATTCTGTACCGGCTGCCGAATATTTGAAAGGAATGAAGTAAGTATTTTTAAAATATTTTTTATCCAGACAGCTCGTTTAAGAGGAATTAGCCCCTTCGTACAAGTCGCGACGAAAGTCTCCGCCTTACGAATGGGTTGTTATAAGCTTGCCACAAAATTAATTCCCCACGAAAAAAGTATGTAGAAAAGAGCCAAAGCTTCTTTAGACAAGTGTTCAACTGATGTTTGATATCTGATATCCCATCAAAAACATAAATAGTTTTTAAGTTATGAAGAGCTAAAAAGTGCCTCCAAATGGTTCGTGTAATATTACACACTGTGAGCGCGCCTGCTGCTTTGCTGGCCACGCTCTCGCGTGGTTAGATAGAGAGATGGTATGTTTTGAAAATAAGTAGCAAGGCTGATTTGCACTTACAGTTGGAATCGGTCGAATATTATCGCATCGCGCCTTGGGTAAAGTCCCTAACCCTATATACACAATTTTTCAGAGAAATGGATGCTGAAATTAATACAAACACAACGGGAAACCGAAGCAAGCGAAACATAATTCAATTGTACAACATGATATCCTGCGCCACCGGATGTGACCCTTTGTCCTATAATAATTATGGGTGCTACTGCGGTATTCTGGGCGGTGGTACACCAGTTAACCTCATAGACAGGTAAGAAACTTTTTTTTAAAGACGGGATGAGCTCTTGAAAAAACCCGCGACCCCAGCAGGCATTTGGCGCAAAACACGACGCGCCACTGACACGGGCTTGGTCCTTGGTCGGACGGTGAGCTACCCATTACTCACCGTCCGCAAGCCCGCTCCGCCGCTGTGCCCTCTGCTAATCAGAGGGACACGCGTTGGAGCGTCCACACGACAGGCTATTCGCTTACGGGCAAAGAGACCCCTTATGCACAAGATGCCTAAGGAAGAGTTTTTGCCCGCATCCCAGGGTGCACCGGCCCGAAAAACTGGTCTTCCCCCAGGACGTATCCGAGAGGGAACTCCAGTCCACGGGCGCACGTGGAGGTTTCCTGTCATAGCACCCCTACGTGGGACTGCCTTAACAGGTAACCGTGATCGTGGGCATAAAGGAAAAAAAGAATCCCGAAAGCTCCGAACCTGCAAGCTTGAAAGAGCCCCCGGGATAGTCTGACAGTTCCATCCGCTCCTCCTAGATTTCAATGATGAAATCTTGACTACTTCAATGCAAAGCGTGCATGGGTTCGATTCCCACTTGGAACAATGTGTTTGATGTAAAATTCTGACGGATCGTCCACTTCTGATGTTCGCCAGAAGGCGCACGCTTTTACATTACAATATGTATGTATATTCGGCATTTCCCGTTGATTTTATAGTTTTCGAATGTTTCTTTAAACGTTAATTAACGCGGTAATTAACGGCATTTCACGTTAGAGTGACCTAAACCCCTTCGTAGAGTACTTAGGCGACGCAAGTCTCCGATACCTTACAACTTGGATATCCATTCACGTGTTCCTATGTACACGTCTATGGATTTGTATTGTGAGTCTCCGATACTTTACGATTTTGGAATCCAGGTGACTGGATTCCAAAGTCGTAAAGTATCGGAGACTTGCGTCGCCTAGTGTACGAAGATGCTTTTCTTTTATTTTTCGTGATAAAATCATCAAATGAGTCCTCCCACCAAGGGCAGGGCGGGAGAGACTGTCGGACTTGTACTGACTAAAATCCATGGTGTCCTTCATTAGCCCTTTACGTTCCAGAGGCACGGTAATGGAATAAGTCCCACGACTCCGGCAGGCTCTGGCCCTCTAGTACTAGCCCCGTCATCTTTCTGACGCTCTGTGAGGAGTGCGTGGAACACAACGCGTCGTCGACCCGGCCATGGTCCATGGTCGGGCGGCGAGATGCCCATTACTCGCCGCCCGCATGTCCGCGCCTACGGAAGTCGAAGATCGTCTTGCGACGTCGACGTAGACGCCGTGGGCGTCTACCACTGCGGCTGGGGCGGAGGGAGGACGCTGTCCTCTCTCTCACGGCCCGCCTCCTCCTTCGCGAGCATAACTGCATAAGCATAAGCATAAGCATAACTTTAAACTGTTTTTTTTTTATATGCAGGTGTTGCCAGGCCCATGACGATTGTTATGATAGATCCGGCACTTCGTTCTTAGGAATGTACTTGCTACCTTACTTCTGGCAGTGCAACTACGGGTACCCGAGGTGCGATGCCGCGAATTACCACCCTTGGGTCAAGTTCTTTATCGGGAATGCTGGGAGGCTGTGCGAGTGTGATCGGTAAGAAAAAGGCCTTTTTTGAATTCTGATTTTTGGGGTTCCGTAGCCAAATGGCAAAAAACGGAACCCTTATAGATTCGTCATTGTCTGTCTGTCTGTCCGTCCGTATGTCATAGCCACTTTTCTTCGCCAGTATAAGAGCTATCCTGTTGTAACTTGGTAAGTAGATGTATTATGTGAACCGCGTTAGGATTTTCATACAAAAATAAAACAAATTTTGGGGGTTCCCCACACGTTGAATGGAAACTCAACATTTTTTGTTTATCAAACCCGTACGTATGGGTATCTATGGATAGGTATTTAAAAATTGATATTGAGGTTACAATATCATTTTTTTTTTTCTTTTTAGAACATAATCTTTCAAATCCAATAATTCGCGTAACTGCAAATTTAGCATCCTCGGCCCCCTAGTATAAGGAGAAACTGAAATAAACGAATGAACTTTTTTGATTTCAGGAGGTTTGCTATGTGCCTCAGCAGATACTATTGCCCCAGAAGGAAGCCTGCGTGTCTCTCATAACTGAAACGACATAAAGAAAATATGTTCTTTGTTCAATTCACGCAAAATAAGCCAGTAATTCGACCGTTATCAACTACAAGTGAAAATCAACCTTACCACTTCGACATACGACATAAAACGTGCGTTTGTACAGGTAGACAATGATATTATAAATAAAAAGAGGTAGATATCGCACTAGCACGCACAAAGTGTTGAGGACAAAGTAAGACAATTGTTGCTCTTTGCTATCTGCTATCTCTTTCTATCTTAATACGTTCCGCACTATCTATCGCTGTCGTAATTTTAAATTACTATAATAACAACGCAATGATATTTGAACGCCATTGAGTATGAACATGGCGTATCTTTCTTTATAATATCATTGGGTAGATGAAAAACCAAACACGCTCGCCACGACGTAAGTCAGTCGAATTGCAACATTATATCATATTGGTCAAGGACGATTTTCATTTGTAGTGTGAAGTAATTAAAAATCGCACGAGTGGTGGCGCATAGTCTATGGCAAAACCAAAGATTAATTAATCATCACCTTTATTTTGTATTGTCCAACAAATTCAGCAAAAGGGTTTAACCTCTTTTCTTATGTCATCGTGAGGAAACTAGAACCAAAAAATTCGAAGACATGTGACATCCACCAACCCGCAATGGGCCCGCGTGGTGTGTTATGGCCCATTCCCTCTCACAGAGAGGAGGCCTGTGTCCCAGCAGTGGGAACATTATATGCTAATGATGATACCACCGCGTAATAGTTACTAATATAAATAAATAATAGAATAGTTACCGATATTTCTAATTAAAATAAGGGAATAGTGTAAAATAATTAATATATTGTAATAAATTATAATAAAATAATTTAAAAAAAATAACCTGGTTTTATTCAGTCCAACAATCACAAAGTACAAATCTTATCATGACACCTAACTATGATGCAAAATATTAATAAAGTTAAAACTTTATAACACCTTTATTTATCTTGGCTAAATCATATAATGGGCTAATGTGTCCCCCAGGGGGTCCATATGGGGCCTTATGGGTACTGACTAAAATCCACGGTGATCCTTCAATAACCCTTTACGTTCCAGGATCACGGTTACCTCATGAGGCTGTAAATATCTGTAAGTACTTAAATGAAAATTTCACGCATTTCAAATGGCATCACTACCAATTTGTGAACAGAAAACGTACCATATACAAGAATACTAAGTAAACACAAAAGAATTTGATTAAAATCATTGTGATACTTTCCAAAAATTGCAAAAAAAACTATAGTATTTTTTAACATCATAATGGAGTGAACGCACGGTTGGCGTCGTATCTCTGCATCTAGCCGAAATACAACTAACTATTGTTTGGCACAATGAATCTCACGGCACAGTCACCATTAGCTTTGTATAGAAAAACATTATTAAAAAAAACATCATCTACTTCAAAGCAACAGTAGTAGTAGTAAGACTTACTGTATTAGTAAGGGCTGATTTTTCAATAGTCGGTAGGAGTATAAATGGAGGTTTTCCTTTCCGGATACATCCGGGGGGAAGCCTAGTTTCTCGGGACGGTGCGCCCCGGGGTACAGGCAAGAACTCCCCGTAAGGGGTTTCGTTGCCCGTATGCCAATGTCCCGTCACACCGCTCTACCACGTGTCCCTCTGTTTAGCAGAGGGCACAGTGGTTGGAGTAAGAGCGGGCCCGGCGGCGTGCACTAACCCTGCCACCGGGCAGGCAAGAGGAGCGTCAACATAATGACGGGACCCCCCTATAGAGGGCCACAGTCCTGCCGGGGTTGCGGGACATACGTAAAAATAGCAACCCTGAGTAACTCAAAGGGGAAGGAAACTCGGTCAATTCTTCAGAACAATCGAGGCAAGCGTAGCATAATCTTGATGAAGATCAACATTTAAAAGCGGCATTTGAAATCAAAACAATCATACCTATACACGGCACAAGGACTGGGTAACTCTTGCTCGTACACAATAGAATATCCAAAAATAGAACTGATTAACAATCAAACCTATACAAGAACCTATATTTATTTATCAAACATGATCTTTACACAAAACCCTACCTTTTCCGGTTGATTGGTTAAGAATACGTCCCTTTATTAAAGACTGCACGCAGATTCAAAGGTAAGGGTCAGCGCACACAGAGACGCGACGCGGCGGGACATGACGCAACGATACTGCAAATGTGTAGATATGTCACCGGAAGATATCAAGATCCGCAAGTTTATAAATTTACTAGGAAATTTATAAACTAACCTAACGTAACCTACCGTAAAATAAACTGACGAGTTAGATTATAAACATACGGTTTTTACAATTTTAAACTGAAAGATACATTTCGTGTCGTAAATAAAGTTAGATTTTAAGTCGCTAAAAATGCAGCGTCGCGCTATTTTGTGTTTTGCGAAAGTAGCTTGTATCTTTTCGTGTAGCAAAATAGAGTTAGATTCGACAGGTCTCAGTCTGAGCTGAGTAGTTGACCCTTACGCCCGACGCGATCCGTTGACGCTAAGGATTTGATATAGTGAGTGAAGCATACCCTACTCATACAAGTCCATATAAAGAATACTAGTCGCGGGAAGCGAGCTGGGTGGCTGTAATGAGCTGTGACCTTTATCCAGCAACCACGGCAGCCATTTGATATCGCCGTCAGTTACCGTCGCGTCGCCATACTTACAAGTCTTATTACGTAAAGATTGTAATCATCATAATCTGTCAGCCCAGTGACATAAATCATGGGCCATTGTGTACACAACTTACACCATGTTATCTTATGGGATTCTCATCTCATGACATGGCCGACCTTTTCGTTAAGCCCGGGATGGTGTAACCTAACTCAGAAATGTCTCTGTGAAAATCAGATACAGTTATCTTTGGATATACTTATTTCATTTCTTAATGCAGAATTTAAAATTAAGAAATTATAATGCCATAAAAAAAAAAATCATTTACATGCAATGTGCTAACTTATAATGTGGTATTTTTATTTCACAGTAATATTTAGTACATCAGCCATGGTAGGAAGTGGTTTTAAGAACTTAATATAAAATTAATAAAATCTTATACCTAAGTACTCTAATGCAAGAGTCCTAGGTTATGGATAAAAGCCATGTCTCATCATCATCATCTCAGCCATAGGACGTCCACTGCTGAACATAGGTCTCCCCTTTAGATGTCCTGTGTCCACATAATACCGGTTGGAAGCGGCCTGCATCCAACGTCTTCTGGCGACCTTTTTAAGGTCGTCTGTCCATCTTGTTGGTGGACGTCCAACGCCGCGGTTGCTAGTCCATGGTCTCCACTCTAAAAAAAAAAGCTCAAAGACTTGTCTAATCTATCATTTTGATTGACCTTACGATAACTTTTAAGAATTTTCACCCTGAAAATTATTCTGAATAAGAAAATATTTTTTAGATAAACTTGATTGATTGAAAGTTAATTTAATCTTTGATTGACACCAACTCTATCGTCTAATCCTTGGCTTGGCTCCCCGAAAACTATGGAGTTTAGGTAATACCCGCATTACTACCATCGAATGATAAGATACCAGAGTTCTGAAAAGTGCAATAATATTAATATAATAATTATGGTTTTAAGTATTAAATGCGCATAACCAGAAAGTTGGCAATGTCACTAATAGCTGTTCAAATATTTGCAAGTTTTAATTAGTTTGTTAATGTTACTGTATGGAAATAAGAAATCTGGCTCTGTAGTGCACTAGAAAACTGATATAGGAATACAATTAAAACATTAGTGCACTATACAGAGTCATATTTCTTATTTTCATACAGTAAATTCTAAAATTATTAGACAGCCTGTTGCGACGTTGCCAACTTTCAGAATACGCGCTCTTAACCCCTCCTAAAGCTGTTACCCAACTTGTTTTTTTCTGTAGGACTAGCACTTTTCACAAACTAAGGAGTTGCAACTTGCGACAAGACGTTGAAATTCAAGAGACACGCGCCTTTTTTAATCTTGGTAACATCATGAAATGAGTCCTCCCACCCAGGGTGGTACGGGATGACTGTCACACTTGTACTGACGAAAATCCACGTTCATCCTTCAATAGCCCTTTACTTTCCAGGGTTAGCAGTTACTTGATGAACCAGTTCCGCGACCCCGGCAGGCTTTGGTTCTCTAAGGCCCCGTCAGATTGCTGACAGCTCTTTTAGGCGTCTTCTGCGGTGGCTGGGTCTTGAGATGGAGGCTGTCCTCTCCCTCACTGCCTCCTCCTTCACTAGCATGAAAACTTCGCAGAAGGCGGCACACGCGCCTGCGTATCGTCACATATTGTGTAGCCCGTATTAAATCGGACATACATAGTTACGTACAATTATACGTACATTCTAGTTTACAGAAAAACAGTAAACTAATAAGTAATCAATCGTGGTCACGGCAGATCAATACCTAATCAATAAATTATGTCACCTTAATTGATTTGCCGTGGTCATGCAGCAACTCTAACTGTACGCATATATACATACGTAATATACGTCGCGTCGTATCGTAGTTTAAGTAGCTTTGCTGCAGAAACAGATTTAAAACAAAATGTTGCATTTAAAAGTGAGTATTGTAAAGTGATATTTTCTCATTACATCTATCCCTGTTCTATATCACCCTAGGGCGTAGACAGTAGCAAAACTGGCAAACAAACGAAAACGATCTGTAGCCTTTTTTTTTTTTAGCGTGTTAAAATCATCAAATGAGTCCTCCGGCCCCGGGCAGGGCGGGAGGGGACTGTCAGACTTTTACTGACTAAAATCCACGGTGTCCTTCATAGCCTGTTTCGTTCCGGGGTTACGGTAAGGAAATAATCCCGCGACCCCGGCAGGCTTTGGCCCTCTGAGAGGGGGGCCCCGTCATTATGCTGACGCTCTTTGAGGCGCGCGTGGGACACAACGCGCCGTCGACCCGGGCATGGTCCTTGGTCGGGCAGCGAGTTGCCCTTTACTCGCTGCCCGCATGCCCGCGCCTACGGTGGCCGGAGATCATCGAGTGACGTCCGTCGCCGTGGGCGCCTATCACTGCGGCTGGGTCGGAGGGAGGACGCTGTCCTCTCTCGCTCGCGGCCCGCCTCCTCCTTCACGAGCATTACTGCCTCGCAGAAGGAGCTGACCGCTTCCCACTCCGTCTCGCCCCGCAGCATGGCCGCAACCAATGACGGCCGCGAGAGGTCTCCGCCTATCGCAGCCGTGAGGACACGTCGGTGCACCGCCCAAGCTGGGCAGTCTTGTACCGTATGCTCTACTGTGTCCTCCGGGCGATCTTCGCAGTGGTGGCACCCGGGCGTTTCCTCCTTCCCCATCAGGCACAGGTACCTCCCGAAACTTCCGTGTCCGGTGAGGACCTGCGTCATCCGATAGGTCAGGACGCCGTGACGTCTCTCCAGCCACTCCTCAAAGAGGGGTCTTACCGCCGCAATTGCGGCGTGCCCACGATCTGTAGCCTTAAATAGATTTTCAACTTTATAAACTAGAGTAAAAAGTTGAAAATCTACTGAAGACAAGTTGGACTATGGTTTTTAATTAGACTACAAAGCGTTTTTGTTTATCGTTGGCCACTTGTCCAGAACCCATACCGATGAATGGCATTACGATACTCGATCATCGTATGGGTCAGACAGACTCTCTGAGAAACATGTAAGTTTCTATCATTCTGTCATGTCTGACATCACAGTATCTGTAATTCCTTTACTCTCCTGTAGCTCCATCCATCACTCAGCATCATCATCACCGTCATCATCCAAACTTGATTCCTTTTCAATCTTACCGAAGAACACTTACACCCCGTCTCTGATGTTAATTTCGAAAAGCAGCAGTTCTATTCAGTTGAGATGGCCATCGTCACAATTCACAATTAATGCTTGTCCCTCGAGCAAAGTTCGTGTTGGTGAGAACCGAATTTGATTTGACATCCAGGAAAAAAATCCATTTAATGACACTAAATCTTATTCTTTTTTCAGATGCCATTTAATCTCTTCATAATAATAATTACACTCTTTCTTATAAGCGAGTGTTTCTCGATGCCAAAGCCTCCGTGTAAAAAGCATGGAAGAAGAAGTGGGAATGAGAAAGAAGACGTCAACTGCGTGTATTACTGGCCTTATTACTATTATTACCCCTACCCCTATTTTTATTACCCTTACTATTATTATTATCCGTATGGTTAGAACTTGAATATACCAAGTAGAAAGATTTTTTTAATCAATTACTTAATAAGCCATGTATAGTAATCGCAATTAACAATCAAAAAAATCTCGACCATCATGCTTAGAGGTCCAGCTATTATTATACTCACTGTACTTTGTAATTAAGTATTATAAAACCTTCAATTTATTGTAAATTAATGCACCAAATAAAAAATAAAAATCACTCAGACTAAAATAATTATTGTAATTTTTAGTAATAAAAAGAGTAAGAAAATCAAACTACATCATTTTATTTAATTTATCACCAAGTTACTAGGTTGTACAACGTGTGACGTTAAATGCGCAAAACCTCTCGTGGGGTAACTCAGCCTATGTTGTATACAGTGCCGGATTAGCCATATAGCAGGAGGCAGCAAATGCTATGGGCCCCGCGCCTTGGGGGGCCCCGCACCTGTGCCCAAAAAAATAATCACGGCGTCACGGCGGGCGTCCTTACCTACCGCATGATGTTTCGGAAGGTACCTTTGTCTGATAAGGGGGCGGAAACGCCTGGGTGTCACTACTGCAAAGATCGTCCAGAGGACACACACTCCTGCGAAGCAGTCATACTCGCGAAGTAGGAGGCGAGCTGCATGAGGGAGAGGACGGCATCTTCCCTTCACCCTAGCTGCAGTGACGGACGTCGGCAGACGATCTCCGGCGGTCACCGTAGGCGCGGGCAAGCGGGTGGCGAGTAATGGGCCACTCGCTATCTGACCATGGACCCGGGGTCGACGGCGTTTTGTGTTCCACGCGCGCCTCAAAGAGTGTCAGCATGATGACGGGGCCGCCCTCTCGAGGGCCAAACGTACGGCGGCGGCGGTCGCGAGACTTATCTCATTACCGTGACCCCGGAATTTAAAGGGCTATTGAAGGACACCGTGGATTTACCGCTAATAAAAGAGGCAATGTAACTCTAGGGCCCCATGGCTACATTTGCAACGGGCCCCGCACCGGCTTTATCCGGCACTGGTTGTATAACATAAGACCTACTTTTTAAGTAGGTCTTATGTTATTTATTTTTTTAATTTCCTTTTTTTTTCGCCGTAAAATAAATAGACTTGCGTGTAGACAGCTAAAAGAAAGAGCAAGCAATAGTGCGTGGTACGTGCAAGTGCGAGCGAGTAAGATTATATTGAAACACTATGGAGCCTAACTACGATATTTTCAAAAACAGTCAGTTTGGACCCCATGTCGGGATTAAAATAGTTGCAAATAAGGTTTCACCTATTGAATTAGTTTTAAGTTTTAATGCCAATAAACACAGTTTTCTTTCTTTCTTTCTATATCAAGAAATGCACCCAATTACAAAATCAACCTGTGTGTAGATGCGACTTGTCAATCGTCCATTTGTAACATAGTCATTTGTGGACATCTTCGCAATATCGCAACTATTTGATGATTTTGTAGTACCTGCATTGCAAACAGTAATAAAACTACATACATGGTTAAATATTGTCGCCTCGTATGTCAACAACCTTCAGAGGCAGTGTCCGTATGTCACAATACAAACGGTGCGAATCTCTTGAACTATTGGCCAATAATAAGTACAGCCCACAAAATGGTTTGATGTGTAGGTACTTAGTTAAGCACCATTTCAAACAAAAACGGTGCGTGCCTCAGGCAGTTAATTGTAGAGGCTAACGCTAAAGTTAGACCTAAGGGTGCTTGTACACGGCGCATGTAACCCGCGCAAGTGCCTCAACATACTCAAGCTACATGCACCGTGTACACGCCCCACGCGGGTAGCTTGATCAAGTAGCTTGCGCATGTTACTCGCGCGGGTAACCCGCATCTTTACTTGCGCGGGTTACATGCGCCGTGTACAAGGTCGCGGGACTTTTCCAATTACCGTGACCCTGGAACGAAAAGGTCTGTTGAAGGACACCGTGGATTTTAGTCTGACAGTCCCTCTCGCCCTGCCCTGAGTGGGAGGACTCATTTGATGATTTAACAACGTAATTGCAACCAGGTACCTGGAACTACGGCATCATAACACGGCCGCTGAATATCGAACGTTACAGTTACCAGAGTTCTAGGCTCTGAAGTTCCTTTCAAACTACTTGGAAATTGTCGCAATCGTAGCCCCAAAGCGTTCGATTCTCGCAAGGCATAAATAACTTTATAATCTTCAAGAAGTTGTTCCAGGTCTGTGCGTTTATATGTTTGTTAACTCACCTACGCCTACGATACAGGAGAAAAACCAAGTCTACGTCCAAATTATTAGAAAGAAAAACCGCTACCACAGATGCATATTTTCTACCTGTATACCAAAATGTTTTGTCTACTGTACTAGTCTCACTTCAAAGCTGCTAGTTAATAGATTTAAGTATTTGTTCGGACTTGAAACCAATCTCCGTAATTGCTGCGCCGATTTTGATATGTGACCTTACTTCAAGTACAGAGCACTTAAAATGAAGTGTTTGTTGAAATTCCCATGAGGTTAGGCTAAGTAAGTATTATAGCAAAATGATTGACCTTTACAAAATGATAATTGGGTTTGCAATAATTGTATTATTATAGCCTAAAACAAGTGAAGAAAATCGAAATATCAAGATGAGCCAATGACCTGCCTGTATTATTTAATAGTTCCTCAACCGGTTACAAAAATTGTTTGCGCGCACACATGGATTCTTATAAACTTATAAATCTAGAAAAAGGATTCAAATAAAATAACCAAGTTTGTATCAAAAAGTACCATTTACAATAATATTTATTTTATTAAAATAACGAATAGAGTCAACAATATTTACAATAAAACACGCGGTTCTATAAGAACTTCACGCCGCCTATGATGTTCACCGGCCGCCCTTTGTACTTCTTTGAAATGTCGCTCTCGATCTGAGAACAATAGATACATGTTTAATTTTTTTAACCGACTTCAAAAAAAGGAGGAGGTTATCAATTCGACTGTATTTTTTTTTTTTTTTTTATGTTTGTTACCTCATAACTTGCGACTGGGTGAACCGATTTTCATGATTCTTTTTTCATTCGAAAGCTGGTGCTTCCCGTGTGGTCCCATTGTCACCATTTCAAGATCTGATGATTGGATCTTGGATAAATCGAGGGCAACCCTCAAATTTTATTCGCTGACACATAGTTTTTCGCAAATCTTATGAAGTAATTCAAGTACTTGCGTATGGAAATCATCATCTCATGTAGCTGAGCTGATGATGGAAGGTACAACTCCTCAAGTAAGAAAATTTTGTTTGTCTTCGCATATCTCCGGAACTACAAGTCCGATTTAAGCAATTCTTTTTTTGTTGTACTGGGTTTCGTTCAACTTAGGGAATACTGTAAGTTTCATCAAATTCGGTTCAGTAGTTTTTGAGATAGGGAATGAAAGAGATGTTAACGATGTTATTACCGGTGCTACGGATTACAAAATTCTAGTGCTCATGTAAGAAAATGATGTATTTGACAATAATTTTGGTTGAATATTTAAACTAAAAAGTGTAAAATAAAAACTTTTTCCAAAAAAATGTGACCGCCTTCAAAAACAACCACAAAAAAGAGTAAAATAACCTAAAAACCTTTTCTTTCGGAAGTCGGTGGCAAATGAGACAATTAAATTAATAAAAAAAGTCACCGACTTCCGAAAGAAAAGTTTTTTAGGTTATTTTACTCTTTTTTGTGGTTGTTTTTGAAGGCGGTCACATTTTTTTGGAAAAAGTTTTTTTTAATTACAAAAATTCAAATTAATGAAGTGAAGCCTGCATCAACAGATCAGCCCCCTAGCCAAATCGCAAACGATAATCGTAAACGCTCGGTTATCCCCAATAGATTTTCAACTTTATACCCCAGAGCCTTAAGTTAAAAATCTATTAAAGAATTCTAAGCGTTAGCGACTGGAAAGAACGAAAACTATAGGCAATCTTCAACTTTATATCAAAGCAAATAAGGTTGAAAATATGTAAAAGCCTACTCAGCGTTAGATGTTTTTCGTTAGTTACGTGGATACAGGCCCAGCCGCAGAACAAGGAGAGCCGACCCCAAATAATGGGATAAGGTTAGGACAAAGAAGAAGACGTGGATACAGGCCCAGGTTAGAAATTTTAATTAGAAAAATGTGCACCTTTTCACTAACCTAACGTACATTATCATTATGTGTCAATGTCAATGTCAATATTTTTGATTGACAATTGATATCTTACTCTGGGAATAAGATATCTTATTTATGCCTACTTATATTTAAGTATTATCGTACCTGTGCTTGTAACTCCTTCGTCCGTTGCACGATGCGCGTGAGCACGGGTCGCAACTCGAGCGCACGCGCACCCGCTGCGGCACGTTGTTCAGCGGCACGCGCGGCCAGGCGGGACAACTTGTCGCACAGCGTCAACTTCTGCTTCAGCTGAGCTGTTAACACGTCTACGTATCTTGGGAGATGGGAAAAGTCGGAGTTAGAAAAGATATTTTTTTTATTAAGCGTTTGTTGGGCGAAGGAGTCGCCCATATCCTTCAAATGCTCTTTTCTAGTCATCTCTTTTTGGCCCAACTTCGAAGGTGCTTTATAAATAGAAAACAGAAATAACAATAATATTTAAAACTTCTTTGCTGTAAGAAAAATTCAAATAATACTGATTAACGAAAACGCTCTGTTATCTATAATTGATTTTCAACTTTATGAGCTAGGGTGTTAAGTCGAAAATCTGTTAGACTCAGGACCTGTTCTACGTCCAATACAGCGATCAATGAAGGAGAGAAAACGCTCTGTTATCTAAAATAGATTATCAACTTTATGTATTAGGGTATAAAGTTGAAACTCTGTGAAAGACTCCTGAGCGTTTGCATTTATCACTTGCCGTTTGAGTACAGGACCTCGGGGGTTATTACGTCGTAAAACCAGGCTTATTCCGGTGAGTGAAAGTGACAGAGCTATACAAGTCGTCTAGCGCTATCTCGTTCACTCACTGGAATAAGCCTGATTTTAAGACTTTGTTATACCTCCGTGTTCTGCGTCCAATATATAGTGGAAGGACAATGAATTAATAAATAAGATGGAGACATTTTAACTTTAAAAAAACTATATTAACACTTCACAAACCTTGGGGAATGCTTCACATTGTGCAGGTGGTTGATCTCTGGCGCGGTCATGTTGGCGGTGGCGACCTGCACTGCGTCCAACATGGCGGTGAGCGCGGCCGTGCTCTCAGTGGGCAGCTGCTGCAGGAGGCTGAACGAGTGGCTGTCTCCGGAAGTGTTGGTCTCGTACAGTCGCATCTTGAGGAAGGATTCCAACTGGGGAAGTTGAATTTAGATTAGTTTAAAGGTTCGCGCGTCACGGTTCGCGCGCGAGACCGCGACAGAAGACAGCGACAGGAGACGGCGACAGGCGACCGCGACACCTTAGAATTTTATTTTTGAGATATTTAATTTTTTATACATGGAATTAATAAGCCGTTTCATTACCATTTAGCTATATTTAGTAAATTGACTGCACTTCATTTTTTGACACAGCAAAGTATCTTTTTTTTGGAACGAAGTTCCTTATCGCGCGTCGTGAAAGGGGGCTAGACGGAAAAAATTCTTACGAAAAGTTGTCACGACACTTTTTGGAACGAAGTTCCTTATCGTGCGTTGCGAAAGGGGGCTAGAGCTCAAAGAGTGGAGTGGAGTGGAGCGGAGCGGAGTGGAGTGGATTGGAGTCGCGACGATTATTTTTGTTGAGTGTATACAGTAACTTCGTTCCATCCGGGTGTCCTTTGACACCTCTCAAGTTTTTTGACAATTGGCGAAATGACCTTTTCCAAAAAAAACCTTTTCAATGTTTTTTGGGTGTTGGTCAACTTATTTACACAAGAAAAATATTTGTGTCAAATATTTTAGTTTATGGAATGGTTAATTAAATGTTGCTGGCTTGCTGTACGTTTTGGTGCACATTGTTAGTACAGCTAGAAATTAATGATAAATAAAAAGGTACCTCTACGAGCTGGTCGATGACCTGACTCCTGGTGGCGGGGTTGTCCAGCAGCGTGAGCGCGTCCCTCCCGCGCGCCACCCCCCCGCACACCCCCTGTTCCTCCACCACGATGCCGGACTCTTCTAGAGACACGTTCGCTATATCTGCTGATATGTCCTGAAAACAAAAAGTTATAAACTTAGCCCACTATCCTTTGCCCGAAGGGTGGGGAGATAGGAATAATTTCCGAACTACTGGGAAATTCATCATCATATCAGCCGTAGGATGTTCACTGTGGAACAAAGGTATCCTCCATAGATTTCCAATAGGATCGGTTGGAAGCGACTTGCATCTATCACGACCTTGTGACTTTCATAAGGGGGTTATTACAACGTCTTAAAATCAGGCTTGTTCCAGTGACTGAACGAGATGGCGCCACACGACTTGTATAGCTCTCTCACTTTCACTCGCCGGTATAAGCCTGGTTTTAAGACGTTGTAATAGATGTTGTAATTGATTTTTGTTAAAAATAAGCTAATTTTTTTCAAACCTGTGTATTTTTCTCAATTTAAAAAAAAACCACACTTTGCAATAAAAGGTTTTGTGTGCCAACGTGACAGCAGAACACTGATTCCTAAGTCACAGGATCTCCTAGTTTGGGAGTCAGGGATGCTCTATTTATATGTACCTTTCACAATGAAATTCATGTAACCTAGTGTTTAAGCAGTGAAGGTTTTTGTATGAATAAAGATTTATTACTATTACTTCAACTTAATAATTGCTGGGCTATGTCGGCATCTTTGGTTCGTCTACGTGGGAAATTAGTTTTAGTTTACTTACAATATTCTCAGGCGCCGCGACGTCTATGCTCCCCCAATCAATCTCTGCGCCCGCATCGCCATCCCCGAAGTCGATCTCGGCTGTAGTCGCGTCTATCGACCCAAAGTCTATCTCGGCATTGTCGCCAAAATCTATCTGCAAATAACAATAAATATTTAGAAGAAACAAAAGATTTGCTGGGCCGGCCCGAAATTAACTGGATGAGCTGTGGGCAGCAGAAACTGTACAATGCAAGAGTTATTACCACAAAAAATAAGCAAGTCAAAAGGATTTCTCATAGGCAAAAATGATCAAACTTGCTCTCAAACTTCCACGATTTACCCCTAAAAATTTCGAATTTGCACACTTTTGTGATATCTATTTAAAAGAAAAAGGTCTAAAATTTACTGGCAATATTACCTGATCTCCAGCTCCCTGGTCTTCATCATCAATCTCAATATGTACTGGATCAGGCTCCACACTCAATGGGGCTTCCCCATAACTCCACTCGTAGACCGTGGTGTTGCCATGCTCCACCACATATTGTAATAATGGCAACACCTCTGTTGCTTTGTCACCCAAAATATACTTTGAGAATGCTGAGTACAAGTCAATGCCTGGCTGTAGAGGTTTTAATGATTTGCCTATCTGTAAAGAAGAATAGATATTATTTAAAAAAAAAACTTAATAAATTCTTCAGTCTCTAATGGGGCCTTAAATTTTATCTTCACAGCATACAAGGCGCGACTGGTGCACTTTGAGTCCCATAGTGGCTATCTATACGACCAAAAATCGCGACGAATCCACGCTTCTATAATCTCTATAAACGATTATTCTGCCAGAGCGTATAGCTGCGACTCTTAACGGAATCGCCACGTTTCTACAAGAGTGCATTTGTCTGCGCGGCGCAGGGCTCGTTATCGTATCTCATAGGGCGTTGTGAGAGCCCTATGAGATACGATGGTGATCCGTTCGCACTAAATCACTCGTCGTATTGCCACGATTCTCTCGCTCGTGGAGACGTCACGATAGGATGCTAACGTAGCGCAAGCGCTAACAGGAAACATTCGCAAGCGGCCATTAAAAAATGGCGACATGTTGGCGCTTGCGCTATTTTAGTGTCGTGTTAAGTTTGCGGTGTGTGTGTGTATGTGTGTGTGTTCATTATGCCTCGCGTCCCTGTCTTATACAATGTTCACTTACACCCTTATCTTTTATTCCGTTACCTTGTCATATATGTCAGGTAATTCCTGTAGTCTATCCACCAGCTCTTTCTTGATCCTGTCGCCCTGTATTCCGAGCTGCTTGCAAAGCGTCAGAAACTCTGACCTGCTGGACGCTTCATTCTTTAAGAAATCAGTGTGTTTCTTTTCACATTCCTGTAAAAAATACATTCTAATTTATTTACATGCTGACCCATACCCACTTGCTGACTGCTGTTGTCAACCATTATTATTTTCAATAATGGGGAGTGGGGGTTTCTCATTCATACCAAATTTTCAAAACATACTTTAAGGCTGGTCTATTTTCTATTGAAGAAATCTGATTTGGAAATCGGATTGCAAATATTTTGACGTCTGCGCTACTCTTACTAAATTCGGAATCAGAATTCCTCATAAGGAATACAAAATATGCAAAATTCGTACATGTGCTGATACCTTAAAATCCACTGAAGTGCTTTGGAGAACGCAACTTCAAATACTAGTGACTTGAACACACAGTTATGACTCGGATCTCACTCCTGCACGCAGCAGTGCTGTTGCAGTGGCAACACTGACTCGTAGCAGTGTTGGCACCCTAGCATATAACATCATTTAAAACTTGTCATACTTACAACTTGCAACTGTTCCTCTTTAGCAATCTGTTTCTTCAAGCCCGGGATCTCATAATTAATATTCCTGACAAGGATTTGAGCTGCCTCTGCCAAGTACAAGTTTTCTTTCTCATAGTTACGGGCTATATCCTGCCAGTCCTTCATCCTTTGAGATCCATACCTAAAATTAAAAATGTAAAAGAGTTTATTAGAAAATATCTATAGTCTTTTGTACACATAACTCTTCAAGGCTTTGAGTTTAAATGTATTTTTCAAATTTCAAATGGGTATGGAACAATATTTAAAGACAAGGCTCAATAGATTAGAATCAAAGGGTGACCACTATAATTGTTTTATAGTTGCTTCAAATGAGAATAAAAGCTAAGGCCTTCAACAATAACCACCAGTTATTAAATGAAAAAAGAAGTTATATTTACCTTCCAAAAAGGTTCTTACTATCTGCCTCAGTCTCCTTCAATATCTCAACAATCTTCAGGCAGTGAAAATAGTTGATATAGCTACCAGACAACAAACTAGCTATGTCATCATGTTTGGGCATGTCCTGCAGCGCATTGTTGATCTTTTCCCTCACAGCTGCCACGCTCTTCTGCCATTCCTTATTCACATGACGACGACTCACCAGCCAGTCTTGTAACTTCCCAATATTTATGTCGATAGGAATATTACTTTCCTAAAATCAGGTTATGAATTAAAATGTTGTTTTTTACCCGTTATATGTCATTTCATTAAGAACAAAAGAACTTACATCCATGTTGGAATGTTATAATTTACAATTTAGTGTGAAAATTTCAAGTTTTCTGGAATTTATTTTGCCAACTCCAGCTGTTATTGTTGTGACGTGTCAGTCAACAAACGATGACGTTACAGATAACAATGTTGCCATAGTAGTACTTAAAAATTCTACCAAAGCAAGACCAATTTTTGCATCGAAAAAATAAAAACCGGCCAAGTGCGTGTCGGGCCACGCACAGTGTAGGGTTCCGTAGTTGCCCATCAAAGTACTTATGCGAACTAACTAAACTGATTCGCTGAATTTAATTTTAAAAAGAAGAATTTTCAAAATCGGTCCAGGAGTCTTTGAGAAATCGGGGAAAATACGAAATTAGAACTCCCTCCTTTTTTTGAAGTTAGTTAAAAATAGTTGACGATAAAAACCTACCTATCCCCAAAAAACATACCGTAAAAACATACCTATTAAAGCTGTAAAAATAAAGTTGACAAACTTACATTTGCAGTTGAATCCGATACATTTTGTTTAAGAAAATATGTAATCCAAGTACATTTTATAAGTTGGTCGACTATTACTCGTAAAGTTGTAAAGCCTACTTAGTCATGATAATTTTCTTTTAAACTTCGTTATATATACTACTATTGTGAATTTTTTCACACCCCCAAACATAACCGTTTAGCTGGTAGAGGGGGGGGACACTCGAGTCGAGCAAAATTTAACACTTTAAAGCTTAATATTTCACAAACTAATTTTTTTATCAAAAAATTGTTAATGGAAACTATCAATATTTTTTAAAGACCTATTTAATGATACCCCACACTAAGGTGTACGTGAGAAAAAAAATAACATCCCCACTTTACATGTACAGGAGGTACCCTAAAAAAAAATATTTTTCAAGATTTTATTTTACCACTCTTTCGGCACAACAAATCCGTATATTTACACCAAATTACAGCTGTCTAGTACTGTGCGTCTCTGAGCTAAACTGCGGACAGACGGACGGACGGACGGACGGACGGACGGACGGACGGACGGACGGACGGACGGACGGACGGAAGGACGGACGGACGGACGGACGGACATGGCGAAACTATAAGGGTTCCTTGTTGACTACGGAACCCTAAAAATTGATAAGCAATTTGACAAGTTATTTATATTGCTTTATTATTTACACAGAGAAATACATATCGTTTGAATGTCAATTTTCCACGCTATATGATAATAAAATTATCCTGAAAATATGAAGAACGCCAATTTAGGCATAAATTTGGTTGTTGTGAATTAATTGATGTTCGCATTAGGTAATCATCGTCGCAACCAGCAAAAAAAAACTAAGAGCTTAAAATAAAAGCGTAATTTTGGTCTTTCGTATGAATATGAAGCTTCTTCAATTCGATTGGTTATCTCATCACATTTATAAGAATATCTGATTTTATGTTTGTGCGAAGTTTAAAATACCGACAATACACAAATATGATCAAAATGAAAATATCGCGTGGTCTCTAAGATAATCTGAAGCTAAATGATACCAAAAATACTTTATCACTTCAAGAGGATTTGTGTTCTCGATCTTACAGAACCAAATGTATAATCAAATGTCGAACCTCGATGCCTTATCAGTTTACCTATATGTACAAATAAACAATTTTACTTATCTCTGCCTCCGTTATAGCTATACCGAGTCGATAGATAACCACGCACATGGACGCATCAAATAACTAGAGATAGATATAGATACTTATTTGTCTTATTTATTATTCAGAACTTGCCAACATTGTGTAACTGTGTCACAAACCAGTATGTATAACTTATAGATTTAAGGTAATGTTTGGAAAGTGATTAGAATAAAGTATCTAAGTTATATTTAGAGTGAAGTTCGAAGGAAAGAAAATAAAGTTAAGCCTGTGATACATAATGGATGATGATCAATCACTTATAAATAGGTATGTACGTGCATGACGTTTTAATAACGTGTATTTCATGAAATGCTTAATAGGTTTTAATAATAAAAAGTCTATTTCAAAAAGAACCCAAACATTTCACACATTTTCTTACTAACTAGCTGTAGTCTGTGGCTTTGCTCGCTATCCCCAATAAACGTTTTTTGAAATTAAAATCAGTTCTGCCGTTTCGACGTGAAAACGTAAGATACAAACATACCCACTAAATAATATTTCTAATATTTCTGGGCTAGCGGCTTCTAAATTCTAACCAAGTACAACTCGTAAATTATACGCCATAATTTACCCAGAAACACAGTTCATTGAATTTTATAATCCCATTTTTCTAAAGAAATTAACAGAACGCGGTAGGCCACGACAGAGATGTCGGGACGAAATCGTTATGTTCCTTCCAAACTGGAAAAAGAGTAGAGAGAAGGCGCGGCATCGCCAGAACTGGAAGAAGTGGAAGGAGGCCTTTGCCCAGGAGTGGGATAGATCAGGCTAGCAAAAAAAATAGTAGAATTTGTTTTTAACAAAATAATATTTTGTGTTCGATATTTATTCTGCTTGGTCGGAAAGGAAACAGAGAAATAAGGATGCAAGGGCGAGCGAAGTGAGCTCGGAAACTGGAGCACCAACTTGGTCAGTTTAGGTTAAAAAGAGTTACCCTTGTTTTAAACCAGTCAGATAAGAGCAATATGGGACTCCTATTTATAAATAAAAATAATTAAACACACAATAATAACCAAACACTGAACAAACTATGTTCGTTAAGAAATTCTACTGTTTGACACTGTCCGTCATGGTTATGGACCATGCTAAGGTCAAATTAAGCCAAATCAAAGCGTCAAATACTTTCCAGGGTCGCAGGACTATCTAAACCAGTAACGGTGACCCTGGAACTTAAAAGGCTATTGAAAGAACACCGTGGATTTTAGTCAGTAGGTACGAGTCTGAAAATTCTTTGCGCTCCACCCATGGCAGGGATTCATTTGATGATTTAACACGGTATAAAAAGTGGACACCATGCCTACCATTGATTTTTCTTATTTTGTTCACAAATTCTTTGAAGCAAAAACTACCATTTCCAATTTTGCTATAATTTTTAATTTTGGTAGCGGCAACTACCTTAGGCTTACGTCAAAACAATTGTCAAGTCAAGTTGGTAAATACTATAAAATATTTTTATTTACGTGATATAAATAATTATTTATTACGGTTTAACGAAGCTTGTGTTTGTGAATTTGTTCCAATTATTCGAAGTACATAACTTAATAATTTACAATATAATTACGTTAAGAGAGCATTTCATTCGCTAACAAGTTTTGTAAAAAAGTTTGCTTCGTAATCATACTAGCATAGTAGTTTGAAGGTTTCATAATATATTTGGTTTGATTATTTATTTATAATCTCATTTCAATGTTGTAACGGTCACCGCTTGCTATCAAATAAACTTATTGTTGGTCTTAAAGGTTTTTTTTTTAACTAGCCTGCTCTTTCCCACTCCTGGGCAAAGGCTAATGAAAGGTTAATTGAAAGAAATTGCTAGATAATTGCGGTACCATGCCTCATCCGTAAAACAAGTTTCATAAAAAAAAAGTTTTGCATTATTGTTCTTTCAAGGTCTTCTAACTATGTATAAAGATTGATATTTTTAACCTCGTTTAAATGTTAAATACATTCTCAGCCTTTTCATTGTCAGTGAGTCGTCTTATAATGTAATATAATAAATAAATAGTTAAGTATAATAGTAATATTATGGACAGATGTAATACACAATGCATTCTCTATCAGACAATCCTATCCTATCCTACTAATTTATAAATATGAAAGTTTCTTTGCATGTTATAATAATTGTCACTCTTTCATTGTAAAGCCAATGATAATATGAAATTATAAGTAAAAAAGGTGACTTTATAATATCATTGGGTAAAGCTATTGAATGGATTTGGATGAAATTCGACACACAGATAGTTTATAACCTTGATTAACACATGGAATAGTTTTTATCCCCATTTTATGTTCCTGTGGGATAATTATCGAATTGTAGTGGGTGAAGCTACTGGCAATAGCTAGTTTTAAAATATGTTTCAGAAATCATTTAGTTTAAAAAGAAGTAATTCTTAAAACCAAAAATTTAAATATATTTCAGCTATCCAACTGCGCAGCCAGTGCCTGACGAAGGTGTGATATCGGTTGATGTTTCGAGAGATGTGCTAGTTGATTCCATGACAGACATGTCTGAGACACCAATACCTCCTGACATTATTGCGTAAGTACATAATTTTCAACCATTTTTTAAAAAGAGTAGGTACCTATGCATGGAGTTTCTTGTCCATTCTTCGCCATTCATACCTACCCTTGCTAATGGGTATAGAATCAACCCCATCCTATCACATTTCCTCTAATTGAAATAAACAATGTTCAATAGTGCTTTTTGATAATATAAAACAAAAAAGGATTTGACTTAGGTTTTGGCTAACCCACACTGGGGCTGAGTGGTGGATTATGGCCTACTGCCTCATAGTGAGGACGCTTGTGTCCCAGCTGGGGGAACATTATAGGCTGATAGGACACCACCTCCTATGAATATAATATTCTTTTAGCTCTTTTACAATTAAAATACTATTTTAATTGTGATGTGATTTTACAATTTAATATAATAATATTCCACAACTATCACACAACGCCATCTAGTCCCAAGCTAAGCAGAGCTTGTGTTATGGGTACTAGACAACTGATAAACATACTTATATATTTCTAAATACATACATGTAATAGATAAATTACACCCAGACACAGAACAAATGATCATGCTCATCACACAAACATTTGTCCTGGGTGGGAATCAAACCCACGACCTCCGGCATAGCAGTCAGGGTCACTAACCACTAGACCAACAGGCCAGTCAGTCAATATTGTTACTTACTATAAAACTTAATTTAAAAGAGTTAAGAAAAATAAGTTAGCTTTCTTGTCTTATAAATCTTTTGTCCATATAAATCTTTATTCATCCAATCCAGCATATTACACAATGGATTTTTCTTATTTTTCAGATCTGTAGACACAACGACAAATGAAGAAGAGAATGGAAGACTTACTCTAGCATACGAGAGGCTTTATGAAATACCTAAAACTATTGTGGAGAGGTTTTCAGAGCATGTCCGATACCTTGATTTAAGTCACAATAAAATCACGTAAGTGAACTAATATCATCCTTAAAATGTACAGTAGGATTGTTACTTTAGTGCTTGATGCCTTAAAATGCCGCTGGCCCAGATGGGGACGGCCGGTCAAAGCTAATTGTAGATGGCGCCACCATAGCTAGGTCCTAATCCGGCCAATGAGATAGTACTATTTCGATGTACCTTCAAGATTTGAACCAATGACGATGCTGGGAACTAGCTATGCTAGCTCCATTAGTTCCCCAGTTGCCATCCACATTGGCACGTATATGTACACTCAGGAGAAATATAACGCCAACTAATCCCCATTTTGACAAACAAAATATTTATGTCTGTATTTTTTCTTTATTTTAAACTTTCCACACACTAGAAACTCCTGTGTCGTGGGTGCATTTACTAACATAGGAAGTTAGGAACTCACACTCAGACCCGGAACAACTGGTACTTGTAGGCCATAAAAAGTTTTGTTCCGTGCGAGGATCGAACCTGCGATACGCTGCGCAGGAGTCGATCACTCAACCACTGCCCCACTGTGCATTCATGGTGATGGCTCTGAGACTGTTTTGGGCACAAATACAGTCTCTGTGGCTAGAAAACCCATGGTTATATATATTTCTTGTGGACATTAACCTCTAGCTGCATAACATAAATTCTATATTATTATGATGGAAAATCAGAATGTTTATTTTAATTTTGTTTTGTTCTATTTCAGAAATTTAGACGCCCTGGTGTACTTCAAGAGCCTCACATCCCTCATAGCTGATGACAACCCCATCACAGAGAACTGCTGTCTTCCACCTCTACCTAAGCTAGAACTTCTATGGTAAGTACCTTTCATTGATAGAAATTTACTGGAATCCAGAATATTTTATTTATGTTTTTTCTACATTAACTACTACTCTTTTCCATAAAAGCCCACTTTTTAAAAACAACTGTTTTTTTTATGAAATATCTTCCCTCCTATCCAGGTTAAATCGTTGTAAGATCGCATCGTTATACCCGTGGGTGGGTAAGCTAAAAGAGTCGTGCCCCAACCTCCAGTACCTTTCCCTAATGGGTAACCCAGCTGCGCCGAGCTACTTCAATGGAGGCACCTTTTACGAGTACTTACAATACAGGTATATTCTTTTTTTATGTTAAGGCGCTCCCTCACCGCGAATTTACCTGTAATGTAACATAAAAGTGCGCAATTTGATGCTCTATTGTCTTCGAATGTTCCAATCTGTAACGTTACATTACAGGTGAATGCTCGCGGTGAGGTAGCGCCTTTACCCACCCTCGAATAAAAAAAAACCCTTGAAGTTTTAAGGTTGTTATTTCCTTAAATAAACTATTAAATTCCAGGCTCTTCGTAATATCTCAATTCCCATCTCTATACCATTTGGACGACCGGAGAGTGACGGAAGACCAAAGGCTCGAGGCCCAGCGCCTGTACAAGAGGCCTTTCTTCGAGAGGATCGCCAAGCCTGTGGGCCTCTCCCACATCGTCAACTCCTCAGCAACCTGGAACAACTTCCAGAACAAGATTACCACCCTCCTCGGTAAAGATAAACCAGGTAACAGGAACCTGCTGATTTAGTAGCAAATTAGATCTTAGGTGTAAGGAATAGAGTAGAATTTAGAGTATTTTTAAGGTTTTGATATGATGTAAATAGTTAACATTCCTCGTATATTTATGTATCTATTACGTAATTTATAAGTGGCTTTTACCAATTTAACCCTTTAACCGCCATGTCATAATTCGCATGGAGTGCACCTAGCGCCAGCAAACTTTAGGTACAATTTAGCATAGTGTTGTAAAATATAGTTATCGATAAACAAAGTAATGAAATAAATAAAACTTACTAATTTGTAATCAAAGGTTTATTTTTTATTATGTAGTACCGCAAACAAATCAGTCTTCAAACATACGTTAATCAGTCTTCGAACATACGTTAGGTAATTAGTCTTTTTGACTGAAGGATAAATAGACTAGAACAACAAAAGAGTGATTTACCGATTCATTACCTATTACTATCCGCTGAACTACCACTACTACTAATATCATTGTTTGAATGCTGCAATATATTTAATAGTTCTTCTTCGTCGTATAACATCATCGACAACTTCTCGACACTAGCTTAGAACTAATAATAAAGAGAGCACGGATTATCACGACGATGGCGCTAGCGCAACTGACGTTTATTCAAAATATGACTTTAGTTGACCTTGAGCCGCACGTAAAATTACGGCGACGGCGTTCGCGGATCGCTCGCGCTAGTGACGTTCTGGAATAAGTCGGTAGTTTGTTTCTTTGTTGATTTCTACATATTATATAACTTAAGCTTATTGGATTTTGAATAAATAATTAAATCCTACTAATATTATAAATGCGAAAGTTTGTGAGGATGTATGTATGTGTATGTAGGTATGTTTGTTACTCTTTCACGCGAAAAGCACTGAACGGATTTGGCTAAAATTTGGTACACAGATAGTTTATAACCAGGATTAACAAATAGGATAGTTTTTATCCCGATTTTGTGTTCCCGTGGGATAATTTTCGAGTTGTAGCGGGTGAAGCCGCTGGCAACAGCTAGTCTTTAATAAACTACGAAATTTGAATTAATGTTTAGATGATAGTTTGATAAAATACATGGATGTTTTTTTATTAAATTAGCATCAAGAGCTTCAATTGTGGTACAACACTAGTCTACGTGAAATCACGGTTTCGGCGAAGTAGGTTGATATTTAGACTTATAACAAACTGAGAAAAATTAATTATTTCAATGAATTAACTAAAATATGTATCTAGTACTGTTAAAAATAAAGTAATAACACGAAATATACTAAGATTTAGTAAGCAAGTTCAACTTTTATTAAACATTTTTTGAAATGACAGGACTTTTACGTAATATTCCGACGTGGCGACTGAGGTATCATTCTTACTACACGTAATATTACGGCGATGGCGGTTAAAGGGTTAACTAAGAAATACAGATTGGTACTTGCTCCTGTTTGAACTTGTAATTCACAACCTCATTTATGAGAGGCGTGGTATTAATCTTTGGGCCAACTCTGCTAGGTACTTATGATAATATTGTTGCAGTTTATCCTGCCGTAACGTAACGTAATATAAATATTATATCGTGTATCTATTGTTTTAAAAATAATGACCACAATACGACAAAATATACAATTATTATTATACTAAAATAGTTGTTTAATTAAGCATGAAAAGTTGTATTTCGTATAAAATCGACCAATATTGTTTTTATGTCATAAGAATTGATACTAATTGTTATATTTGTTATTAAATATTTTATTAAGCGGTTTACTGCGTATTTACTCTGAGATACCAACGAAAAATACAAAGTCGGCCAAATCACGGCTAACTAATTCTTTTAGTTGCACTCCATCCACCTGATTAAATTACTAAAAAACTTTTTCAAAAAAAACTGTACGTAACAATGTAAAACGGAACAATGTAACCGCCTTCAAAAACAACCACAAAAAAGTGTAAAATAATCTACAAAATAACTTTTCTTTCGGAAGTCGGTGCCTTTGTTTTTTTTCTTTTCATTGTCTTTTTAGCCACCGACTTCCGAAAAAAAAGTTATTTTGTAGATTATTTTACACTTTTTTGTGGTTGTTTTTGAAGGCGGTTACATTTTTTTTGAAAAAGTTTTTATTTTACTCTTTTTAGTTTAAATATTCAACCCGAATTCTTGTCAAGAACATTATTCTCTTACATGTGCACTATAATTTTGTAATCCTTCGCACCAGTACTTACATCACTCATGTACACATTAAGCTAATAAAATTCCATATCTCAAAAATTACTAAACCGATTTTGATGAAACTTGCAGTATTCTCTAAGTTAAATGATACCTAGTACAACAAAAAAAGAATTACTTAAATCGGACTTGTAGTTCCGGAGATATGCGAACACAAAGTAAATCAATCGATGCCTACTCCTTACTGTTAAGGAGTTGTACCTTCCATCATCAGGTCATCCACCTGAGATGATGATTATCAGATGCAAATACTTGAACAGCTTTAGAAAATATATGAAAATGGTACTATGTGCCTATAAAATTTGAAGGTTGCCCTCGATTTCCCTAGGATCCCATCATCAGATCCTGACCTGGTGATCATGGGACCAATTGGAAAGTATACCCTTTCAAACAAAAGAAAAAAATTCCAAATCGGTCCAGGCGTCTTCGAGAAATCGGGGAACATACATAAAAAAAAAAAAAAAAAAAAAAAAAAGATTCCGACGAATTGAGAACCTCCTCCTTTTTTTGAAGTCGGTTAAAAATGATGAATAATAATGTCATTGTAATCAACGTTGTTTCATACCTAAAAGGTTTTATTTAAAAATAAATGAAACAACAACTAACATATTTTGGTTTTAATTTTATTTAAATAATAAACTTTAACAAAAAAAAAGTAAACACTAACAGCCTTACTACAAAAACTTAAACACTTGTCTAAAAAAAGTGTGACTGCAAAACGGACCTTATTTCAACGTCATAATCTGACGTTTTCTTTGACAATTGTTCAACAGACGTTTAAAATTTTTTGGTACGACGGTCTATGGCATTAAATCTTGACTGCTTAAACCCAAAAAATCATACTTCCAAATTGAGCTAACCAAACACAATAGATTCAACCACTACAGTAGCTTACCCACTTACCCATGACGCGATGCTATTGCAATTCGACCGATTACAACTACAAGTGAAAATCAACCTTACCACTGCGACATATGACATAAAACACGTTGTTATCTACGAGTATATGAAAAACAAAACACGATCGCCATGACGACGCCAAGTCAATCATCATCATAGTTATTGGCTTCATCATTAGGACTCGATTCCTTTCCTTTTTTAGGATTGATTCGTGCCTCGGAAAGCACGTAAAGCCGTTGGTCCCGGTTGTCATTTGTAGATCTTTGACAGTCGTTACTGTTAGTCAGAAGCTCTAAAGTCTGACAACCAGTTTTACCATGTCGTATCGTATTACCCAGTTACTGGGTTGTGGAGGTCCGATAGGCAGTCGCTCCATGTAATATACTGATATCCAGCTGAATCTGTTTCGACTGGAAGCCGACCCCAATATAGTTGGGAAATGGCTAGGCAGATGATGATTAGGACTCGATTGACGCCAGAAGCAAATCCATCGTAAAAAAGCTTATGGTCCAGGATCCCAACTATGCTCACTTTAAAAATTAAAATTTTCTCTTCAATCAAAAATGGTGGGTTTCTTCCAAGCGGTGAGATCCACATAGGGGATCGCGTTGTAGTCGTCGCAGCGGTACTTCGGATTGTATGCAGACTCCAGTTCAAAGGCCTTCTTTTGCACGTAGTACACCCCATCAGTGTTGTCGCAAATCAGTCGAGCCATTGACGCTTTCTTTATTTGTTTTAGTTGATCTGGAACAAAAAACATTATCGAATATTATACGTCTTGGCGGGGGCACTGCCGTGCTCCCAGATTTACTTCTACTTTACGGGTGTTACCACAGTCCACACCAATCGAACGATAGTCGATCGATGGTAGAATGGATTAGCCGACGTCGATCGATAGTTTCTACCACACCAATCGAACGATAGTCGATCGATGGTACAATGGATTAGCCGACGTCGATCGATAGTTTCTACCACACCAATCGATCGATAGCCGAAAGATGCCATCGATCGATGGTAGAATGGATTGGTGGACGTCGACCGGCAATTTAATCGATCGATTGGTTAGTCGACCGGTATCCGTCGATCAATTAAAGCTACTGTACCAATCGATCAACGTTGACCGATGTCGATCGATTGGTATGGTAATACCCTAAAAAAGCTGGCGGCACATTTGCGCTGTGGCTGAGCTATCGGCTGCTACGCTGTGTGACACAGCGTATGTGAGGGAATACTGTATTCCCGCACAGAACAAATATTTGTGACCCACAATAAGTAGTTCCGGGTTCGACTGTTAGTTATGTGAGTTTTAATATTTGTAAACGGTCCCATGTTACGAGAGGATTTCATTGTGAAGGGAAATCTTTTTCTGTGGGCTCGAATTTCACATAAATGGAGCCTTGAGATGGCTAGGCGGGATCGTGGCAGGCCTAAGGCCCATTATCCACAAAAGCGGAGAGGAGATGAGTTTGAATAACCAATCGGATGTCCACATCTCCTCTCAGCTTAGCTTCAGTTGACATCTGATTGGTTATTCAAACACATCTCCTCTCCTCTCCGCTTTGGTGGATACCCGCGGGCCTAAGAGAAGATGGCAGGACGCTTGGATGGCTTCCTTGTGAATTGGCGTGAAGAGGCACACCATCAAGTGAAGTGAAAGGAATGGGGGAGGCCTTTGTTCAGGAGTAGGGGGGGGAGACAACATATAAATATATGGAACTCACCACTCGTAAAGGAATGCGGCATCTCCCCGTTATCATAAAAGAACCGGTCTCCTATCCTGGTGCGGTAGAACTGCTCAGCCACGATGCACTGGAAGGTGTGGCCCAGGATCGAGCCCGACACGTCCCTCTCCATGGCGCCTCCCACGAACAGGTCTATGTCATCCACACACTCATACAAGTATTGGAGGGCATTTATACGCTGCAATAGAAGATAAAGAGATTTTTAAAAACATAAAATTTTATTTGGCAGTCGTGTAAAAATATATTGAGGTGAAGAAGTGAAAGAAAAGCTTTACTGCGAGTACGACTTGACCTGGGACACGAGACGCTTTACCGAGTAGACCATTGAAGTCATGAACGGAAAGTTCGAATTTCTCATTTCATTCTTAACATGTCAGCCGCTAGCTTCACAGAAAAGACGTAAGTCGAGACATTGTCTCTACAGCGTCCCTTTCATACAAAATGTATAGAAGCGTCGCGACGCAAATCATACAGAAGAGACGTGTCGCGGGCGCAACGCTAGTACATCTGAGCCTGTCCGTGATCCGGCCTCGTCTTACGTCTCTATGTGGCCTGCGCCTTATGGTGACGTTGTCGCGATCTACTTTAGAGTTGTCAACATATAACGTATATATTCTATGATTACAGTCAAACCAAATTTTTTGTGAATGTTTGAACAGTTTTTCGTTGACTTACATCTTGTGGTATCTCATTGATCAAATCTTGGAAACACCGTGCTCTCTGCAGACCGCAAATCTCCCTGGAAGATAAAAATAGTTTTTTTTAGTACATAAATTCTCTTCTTTGTTAAATATCTGAAGAATATTCATATCGGTCGGAACTAGGGTTACCATATGTAAATAGAGGGATGCCTGTATAAGGTACCTAAAATGCCTGAATTTTCAGAAAAATGCCTGTCTAATGCAAAACGCTGTAGGTATTAAGTAAAAGCCGAAGAAGAAACTTTTGAATTTGAATGAAGAAGGAACTTTTTATTAATGATATTTGTAAGAAGACATTATTTTTTAATACTTCTTTCTTTTCTAATAAATAAACGTAAAAATCTTCACAAAAAACATGTTTGTAATTTTCCTGTGTTATTGGTGCGCGGGCGCGAAATTTAAAAATGCCTGTCTCAGACCAATGCCGGCCGCACGCCTGTCTAGACCTTAAAATGCCTGTCAAATGCGGCAAAAGCCTGTCATATGGTAACCCTAGTCGGAACTGTCTATTAGCCATTAGTTCACTTGCAATCCCCATTTAAGCCATACCATCTTTATTCACTGTCCATCCATCGTCTTTTGGAGTCGTCTCCTGCAAAACTTTTCTTCTTGAAGACTTTGTATTACCTGTAATCATTATAAGAGGCAATCCCATGGTCCCTCCCTCTCTGTATGTCCATGGCTATGAGGTCCATGCCCCATCTGTTGTGCGACTTGAACAGCAGGTTGGTGATCTCCCCGGAACAGAAGGGGTCTGATTCCCCCTCGTTCTGCGCTAAGATACCGCGGACTAAGTCGTCAAAAGACTCTGGAGTTGTTTCCAGCAGGCTAGGGTTGAAGTAGTGGTCACTTAATCTGGAAATTGTATGGAAAGTTACTAAGTAAGCATAGTCAAAATTTTCTGTTGCATTTCCTGCACTACAGCCCAAATAGGCCACGTGCTCCAGGATCGGTAGATGTTACTTAAAATTTTCTTGACGTCGAAGAAAGGTATCCTGTGACAAGCCGTTAGGGTGGTTTCAGGTAGCCGCTAGCCGTGTCTTCGTTGCGTATGAGCACGTTTTTGGACGTATCTTTAGGCACGTATGCACTCGGTTTACACATTGTATGAATGGATGAATAATGTGGGAGGAAATTTCAAACATCCACAATAAAAAATTAGGATAGACAGTTACCTATACAAATACGCAGCATTATAGCTGTTGGGACACGTCATGATATTATCACTGATCACGGTATGGAGGAATCTGAAGGCGGCCGCTCCGAAGCTGTTGATCACCCCAGGGTTCACTTCCGGGCTGTAGTCCCGAGTGTAGAGGGTGGACGGAGATATGCGGTAGTAACGGAGGTAGTATTCGCCTGGAAACAGTCAATTCATCTTCATGATTCTACCCATCATCATCATCATCATATCAGCCGTAAGACGTCTTTTGCTGAACAAAGGCCTCCCCTATAGACTTCCAATAGGACCGGTTGGATGCAGCTCGCATTCAGCGTAATCCTGTGGTCTTCATAAGATCGTCTGCCCACCTTGTGGGTAGACGCGTCTTTCGCTGCGGTTTCTGGTGCGTGGTCTCCATTTGAGAACCTTACGACCCTTCACCTGCCTTTAAGTTTTTCCAAACTTTGTTATGGGGTCGAACTAGGCTGGAAATACCCAAGAGGTTCCCTGAAAAACCGAGTTATGGTCGTTTAGTTTTCTAAGCTAGTTTTAAGTAGGTAGGTGTTTCTACTTAATCTCTCTCTAATTGTATATACGAACTATCTTATTTAGTTCACATTTAGCCGACATAGCCTGCGCGGGCCCGAGGTCTTATCTGTCTGGTTTGTGGCAAGACCCACAGGCCTGGCCCGTAGGGTCTTTACCACTGACCGATACTGATAGAGGCCTGTCCACCAGTAGGTAACTGTGGCCATACAATCTAGGTATGCAAAGTTCAACCACTAAGTATATGGATCGGAATAAAAGACCTACAGAACACAGATAGCTAATAAAAAAAAAAAAAAAGAAGGTTCTGGAAAATTCAGGCAGATGACATAGAAATGGGACGGCTAGTATATTCCCTCACCAAAGTTAGTAGGCAGCCACTCTTGGTACGTGATATGCTGTATCTCAGCAATGACGATCCTTCTGGCCTCCTGGTAAAGTCTCTCGTCGCTCCACAGTGGGTTCAGGTCGCTCAGGATGTCTGCCACACGGTTGTGTTCACGCAGTAATAGCGTGTGCAACATGGCCAGGGTTGGTGTCTGGTTTATTCTTGTGTCACCTGGAATTTTAGATGGAGAACCTGGTTTAATATACAGAACCCTAACGTGACGTGTTTTGAACAACAAATAGAATTGTGTTATTGACACAGCTCCACTCCGGCAACGCAATTCTATTGGTTGTTCAAAACACGTCTCGACTCGCACAGCTTTGGTGGAGTCTCGGCCTAAAAGGCTAAAGTTCCATATCTGAAGGGTAAAACGGAGCCCTATTTTTAATTAAGACTCCGCTGCCCGTCTGTCTGTCCGTCTGGCAGTTGAAATAACACCGGGGTCGCGGGATTATTCCCTTACCGTAACCCCGGAACGTAACAGGCTATGAAGGACACCGTGGATTTTAGTCAGTAGAAGTCTGACAGTCCCTCCCGCCCTGCCCGGGGTTGGAGGACTCATTTGATGATTTTACCACGCTAAAAAAAAAAAAAAAAAAAAAAAGTTGAAATAACAGATAATGTATTTTTGTTGCCGCCGTAACAACAAATAGGTACTAAAAAACGGAATAAAATAAATATTTAAGGGGTTCCCATCCAACAGGCATTTTTAGTAGTTTCCCATGCAACAATTACTGAACTAATCCACGCGGTCGAAGATTCTTGTCGATGTTACTTCAAAAAAAAAACTGAAAATGCCATACCTACACTAGAGACCTGCAAACGACTCTAAAAATTAATGATTACCAGCAAGATAGCAGGGATCAGATGAATTCCTCAAATCGCAGACAGCGTGCTTGTCACTGACGCTGGGCAGGAACCCTCGGAGGCAGTCCTTCCTCGACTCCTGGCGCAGTCGCCCGCCCACCCTGCTGCGAAGCTTCGAGGCTAGCTTCTTGTCTGATCCATAGACTGCTGACCCGTCGAGGAAGCTCGTCACTGTGTTCATCTTAGAAGGGCAATATTGAAGGTAAAAAGGTTAGATTATTTATTAAACTTGAATACCACGGAAAGGTTGCTTTTGGACTGAATTTAGCCTGAAATGGTGGCGGTATGATTCGGAAAATAAAATATGCGCTACGTAGCAGTCGATTTGCTCGACAACTACGCTAATACCATGTCGTAATTTAGACAGTAGTACCAAACATTACAACGTATTTACGGCTATGGCAAACATTTACGGTGCCTTTTGTCATGGCAACAAAAACGGTTTAAAAAAATGAAGAATAAATCAATCGACTAAAACAGAACAAATACCTGCTCCGCATGCCCCAGACTACAGTCGTCTCTTGGAGTGGTGACACTTCGAACGAAGTTCAGGCACTTAATGCCGTGATACCGGTAGAACTGGTCGTCCTCAGGCACGGAGATTGGGATGCATTTGTCATTCTGCCACTCCGACGGAAGGACCTCTTTACCGTTTCCTAGGCAGCACTGGATGCCGCCTTTGTCTGCGTGGGGAAGGAATAAAATGTGAATTGGTTAATCCTAGTCTTAAATGGTTAACTGCCAGGATACAATTCCAAATAAGCTGCTGCTGAAATCCTTAATGCAAAAACGCAATCACACTCCCGATCTCGGGTATCGAACCCTAGATCTCAGGCTCAGCAGTCTTGTTAGCGACCACAAAACCAACGAGGCCGCAAAATGTTGCATGCTGCGCAAACTTCTGAAGACAATGATGGGTTTACCACTTCATCCAGGGTGTCTCCCTTAAAATCTAAAAAGACATTAGCTACTCAATCGTGGAAGTACCACATAGTAAGAACTATTGCCTGATCAAGTTACCCGTAACTTCCATGACTTGAAACAGTAGATCATGCGTGATGAACTGCCCCCATTGCATGTTCATGTTGGTGAGCACGCGGCTTCCTATAGGCTGGTCGGAGAACAACCGCGTGGAGAGAACCCGAGGGTTGGGCAGCTCACGACCACTTGCGGCTACTGGCATTGCGTAGATACCTGGAAAATTGCGATAAAAAGACGGGAGTTAGGTGCTAGATGATCATAGCTTTAGAGCTGTGTAAATTCGGCCCCTTGATGTGTAAAGCGTGTTGCAGATACTTTAGACTTTAGAGATTATACGGGGAGTGTTAACAAAACAATTAAGCAAATTAGTGGCAGGTTATTGATGAAATATTAAACCTATATTACTATAATTATTACTATAATTTAGATAGTAAGGTCAGTCTCAAAGAAGATTAATCATCGACGGGGGAATTATGTGTGTAGGATAGGAACAAGTACAATCTCTATTATTTATTTTAATCTCGCTGTCCGATGCCGTACGTAGTCCACGTAGGTACGGCATCGACCATACAACCCATCGTCGTTGACGTACGGTCTACTATAAATACTCTACGACATAAGCATTTCACGGTTCTCGCTCCAAAAACAGTGTGCTTAGTGCGAGTTTTTTTACGTTGTCTCATTGGTTGAGAGTTCTCACGACCTTGCAGCGGGCCAATAGGAGCGCCAAACGCGGTTAAACGTTACTATCGTGTCAACGTAAAAAAACTCGCACTAAGCACACTGGTCTTGACGTAGAAATTCTAATTCGCATTATGGCAATTGGGTCACTAACTACAGTAAGACATACGCACCATCAGCATACCGTGGCGTAGCGATCCTGGTGAAAGGCGCCCCCCTCCGACCCCACTCGGGATGTTCCTCATTGTTGCAAGTACCATCAATCGTGCGGTACTTGTTACTGCTACTGCTGCAGCATACCTTCACTGGCTGGCAGTACGCAGAGTCCTTCAGGCGGACTCCTTGATGCTCCAGGAACGAGATAAAAGTGTTTGGAGTTCTACTGCTGAAGAGAATGAGATTGTACACTGTGCTTTGCATAAGGCTGCTCCCACATCTAACGACGCGGGATCGGCTTTTTCCGTCGCCCTTTCTCTTTCTGTCGCTTAGAACTGCCATTTTGCTAGAACGAGACAGAAAGCATAATGCGATAGCACGCGGCGGAATTCTCAAGGCGGCCGCGTGCTATCGCATTATCTCGGTCTACCAAATGGCAGTTCTAAGCGACAAAAAGAGAAAGGGCGACGGAAAAAGCCGATTCCGCGTCGATAGATGTGGGAGCACCCTAAGCATAGTTAATTCAGTCCATGATGATCTGCTGCTGAGACACAGGCCTCCTCTTTGTGAGATAAAATGAGCCATCCACCATGCTGGCCCAATGCATTGCATGTTGGATGAAATCACGTTTGTTTGATTGACTCTTTTCTATCTTTAGGTCGTAGTAGTATTGAAATAATCGCTTCATGAGGTTTGTAAACAAACATTACCAACTGAAATATAGACTTTCTTTCCCTCGAATCGAAATTTTAATATGAAAATAAATTTTAATTGAGCCACACCAGTCCCCAAGTCGTGTCTCGATAAGGGAGTCAATAAAAAAAAAAACTATTTTAGTTTCTGCCTCATAAAAATGGATGTAGTCTAGTTTAGACACAGTTTTCTTGCTTTTCTTGCCTCGTAGAATTAATTTCAGATTTTTCTTCTTCTTCTTCGGCAACTTCATTATAAAGTCACACGCACGGAAAACAGCACGAGCCCAACTATTTCCAAACTTGCATAATCTTATTTACTCTTCTAGATTAGGTATTCTAATTGGATTTCTAAGTATAGATAGTAAATAATTATCTTACAGATTTATATGATCAGAATTCTAAATAAAAATGTACAGTCAAGCACAAAATTCTAGTCCGCTTTGAAATATTGTGAGATGCGTGACAAGAAATTGCGACGCTGTTCTTCATAGGTACTTAATTGAGAAATCAATAAGCAAAAAAGAATAAAGTATATATAACTAGTACTTTTAATAGAATATTTACGGTATTATACCCAGTAGACATTTTCATCTGCAGCAGCTTAGTTGCGGTGAGAATCTCATGAGATGTTTCAGATGCTTTCCTGACTTCTGAAGGTAGGTTAGCGGAGAAGAAGTGCATCATTGCTGGAGTAGCATCTTCAAGACTGACACCGTTCCCCACCAGTTCGTTGCCTCTTCGGGCCGCTGCTCGGGCTAGTTCGCGACCACGTCGGATGCACTCGGCTACTACTTCGGAAGAGATCGGGCCTTCTTCGCATTCTGTGTTCGAATTTTTAAATTATAACCTTCAGTGCAAGTTGATAGTGGAGCACGATTTTTTGCGGTTTATTGGTCTAACGACAGCAAGACGCGACGCTGCGAGTACATTTCAATAGGGCGGCTCAAAATTAAACTTTATTTACTACACGAAAAGATATCTACACATTTCCAGTATCGTTGCGCCAAGTTGCGTTGCGTCGCGTCTCGGTGTGAGCTGACCCTTAATGTCATGGCGAGGAGGTTGCTGTTGATCTTGCATTTGCGAAGTCTTTGAAAATTGCATTGAAAGAAAATAACGATTTTATTTTCGCTTCGACTAAGGCCACACGCCAAAAGAGTCATGCAGCACTTATAAGGTGGGTGGACCATGGAAGGCCATGCTCCTTCGAAGGCCAATTATTAAAATTTCGTAGTTATTGCCATGTGATGACAAATTCCTTCCGTTTACAAAGATCCATCCAACTGAAAATCACAGACGCAGCCGCGAATCGCTCGCGCTATTATTTTGGTAGTACGTAACAGGCCCTCGCTTCTTGGATATCGGGAATAGACAACGTAAAATTAAGGTGGTGTACCATGGAAGGCCACTCTCATAAATAAACAGTTATTATTAATTCATTTATTGCATAAATTAAACTAACAAATGTTAAAGTGATACTTTGTTTTATTATATAACAATCATATAAACCACTTCTTTTTAACGTAGATTTAATAACAGTAACTTTTAGTGTTAAATAACGTATTTATTACGATGGCCTTCATAGAAGCCCCTGTTCCTAGTTAGGCCATTTGGTAGAGTTCAATAAAACTTATGTCTAATTAATATTGATTAAATCTGCAATTCAAAAAAGTGGTCTTATGATAAGTAATAAAACAAAGTATTACTACAATATTTGTTAGTTTTATTTGTTTAGTAAATAAACGAATAATAACTGTTTATTTGTTAGTGTGGCCTTCCTTGGTTCACCTACCTTAGTTGTTAATATTATTTTTATGAATTAAAGAAAAAATAAGTGCACTAAGTACTAAACCAAACAGTTTTCTAGAGATGTAAATAAATTATGCAACGACGTTAAAATACTTGAAATAAAATTTCCTAGGAAGTTGTCGTATCGATTGTAAAATTCTTTGAACGTGGGTCTTTATCGATAAGTTGGCAGCATAATTAGTGCCTAGGGACCGAGAAGCAATTGTTTGATATTGCAGTCATGGATACCAAGTATGATAACAAACAAAACTTGTCTTTTTAAGAAATTAATTATTATTTATATAAAATATTCATATACTTAGGTAAAAACAATAGTTTTATAAATTACTGGTAATTTTGAAACAAAGCCCTAAAACTCTCATATTATCATCAATATCTGGTTGACCGAGCTTCGCTCGGTTTTTAAAATGTCTATATCTTGGGAACCGAGCTTTTCTCGAACCTGGGACCTGATAAATAAATTCGTTGAGCCGAAAAACTTTCCGATTTAAATTTTATATTAAAAAAAAAGCACATCGATTATGACATAGACTATAAAAACAGAACAGACTCACCATCAGAATGTTTGCCTATTTTCAATAAATCTTCTAAAAAAGACTTAGTATTAGCCAAGATAGGCGACACAGCAGGAAATAGGTCATCAGTCAGGAAATCCAAATCCCAATCACAGAAACAACATCCATTGGCGTTTAGTAATAGACACAGGAACACAGACACACGCAACACACTTTTAAAACGAAATACTCTTATTCTCATAATTACTGGCACTACTCTTAAATGAAAATAAGATTAGCAGTGGTAATTCTTTCAGCATAGAACTTTTTAATAAAAAAAAAATCACATCACAAATCTTTTCTGACCAATTATTGGATAGATTGTGTTCAGTGAATTAAAAAAAAAAAACAAATATACTATTATTTTGAATTTAGAACAGGATTTTTCTATTTAAAAAATGTGTCAGTAGGTACAGTCAAGCACAAAATAGAATTCTCGACCTTTTTGTGGAAAGTTAGTCTGAAAACTAAATTGGAAATAAAAATGTATAAAATACCTAGGTACTGTTAAAAAATCATCTAATCAATGTCACGTACATTGCGTTAATTTTTAGTAGATTTATTACAGTTTGGAAGGATAAAGCATGTATTTTTTGTATTGTATTACGTTGTTTTCACAATTCTAGGTATTAGTTGCATGATTCATTGGGTTAGCTAATTTATGTCATGTTATTGTTTCTTATCTATTAGAAATAAATGCTATTTAATTTAGCAATCAAATTGCTTGATACATATAAAAATGTAGGTTGGTAAACCTACACGTGTCCTTTGTCTATTTTTCTGAATTGATTTTGAAACGATTTTCTTCGGAAATGTACTTGCGGTGTCAATATTTTCGTATGTAGTAGTAGTGCTGAGGTATTTAAATAAATAAAAATCAAATTAAACAAAAGTATTTATTACAAAATATTCATAATTCTTAATGGCACGGTTTCTTCACTAATTAGAAGATAGTTAAATCTTGTGGAAACTAAAAACAAAATAATTGTACCTTTTTATCGTTCCTTGTTTTTTGTCTGTACCCTTTAACTGCAATTTTTTTTTACTTTTTCTTTTTTATTTCAAGTTTTTTTTTCCTTTACTTACATGCAATTGTGGCGCGTGTGCCAATGCTTTTGCTTTGTATTTTTGTCTTTTTTTAAAATATGTGTATTAAATTATTTATCAATGGCTACCCATCAGAACAGCTGCAGCAAGCGTGGCTTGACCTTCCATCGACCCGTGCGTCTGATATCACACGGCCACGACCCTTTTTAAAGATAAATGGTTCTATATTCCAATCCCTTTTCACAATAATAATAGTACCTACTTAATGACGTCACTGGATATTCCGGTTCCACGCCCAGAGTTCCAAGAAATAGTACGTAACCTTCGTTCAGCGGAAATGCGATAACTTGTCGACAAAAACAGTTTTTTATTTACGCTCTTGGATGTAAGAAAAGTACAGATAAAAAACAGAACGTAATTATAGGCTTGTAACGATTCATGAAAAGTACAACGGCTTCACTTGCAGTCAAACTTGAAAATGATTTGTTTTTTAACAAAAAAACAGATTTTCCCAAAAATCTGTCAACATACAAACAGCCCATTTGTACTGGGACCGTTTTTCAAAGCTGACTTATCAATTATCATACAGAAATCGTGTGACAAAACCTTTTTCACCAGTGAAGTTGAAATAACATATCATCATTTCACAAAAAAGAGGAACCAATTGCATAAATATAATATTTTCCATATAAAGCATATTATATATCACATAGGTACAGTCGTCTTCATAATTGCTTTACTGTTTCTCGTGTTATAAAAATAAATACAATCAACAGTCACAATCAGCAATTCAAATATTTGAAACACTGTTTAAATTTTTTTGTTTATTAGGTAACAGTTTTTTTGTAGGTACACATACACATCCATATTGTCAGTGCTTAAAATTACTATGCATGTACTAAATTATGTTCCTAAGTCGATTTAAAAAAAAAAATACACTTGTCTTTTTCTTTCCTTATCAAGTGGCAACATAATATATATGTAGGTAATATAACAATGTCTGAAACTATTCAATTATGAGTAAGGCACATTATGTCCGTAGACGTAGATTGCAGGCATATTTAGGCACTGGTTTTTCCATATCACTTGTTTTTCTATCATACATTAAAATTTGTCACCAATTCATGATCGATTAAAAAAATAGGTAGGGTTTCTTTTATTTTGTCTATAGTTATGTCTATTCTAGAATATAAACCTCAAACAAACTTTAAAAGGTGTCGTCATTGCAAGGTAAAAGCACCACGTGAATGTTTTTGGTAAATCATAACAAATTACATTATGATCAAATTAATTAGTTAGCGGAATGTTATCCAGAAATCGATAACCACAATAATAAATGAATAAGATAACATGGGAAATTTTAGTTTTTGGGGCGATGACCGAATGATATTCGTAAGTTATGCATTTTGTTTCTGTTAAGTGTATTTTACAGCTTGCATAAGAAAAATATGGTCATATTTAGGGATCAGCGGGGCTATTGCGTATCTCGGTATCCGTGTGGTGATCATCAAATAGCTGTCAAAAGTTAAATTCCGTATTGGCTTTTGCATTTACAATGAAACTAATAAATGTAAATGTTCCCTAAAATCAACTATTCTAACTTAGCCTCATAACAGGTATCAAGCCGTCCAAGTTCAGTGGACAACCGCTGGTCAGTGACTATCAAGTTAGCCATTAGCCCTGCTGATCATCAACCTGATCAACTTTCTCCATGGAACCAATCAGCTGCCCCGTTACATTCGGGCCAAGTTTTTGTGGAATAACTGTTGTTTTTTTTTATTGAGAAAATGTGTTCACCTAAATAGATAGTGCTTGAACATTTATGACACACTTCGTATTTTGTTCGCGATTGTACTTTAAACGTCATCGGAATTGACACACCGATTTAGGAATATAATTATATTGTGTCTGATGTAACTAGACTGCACTTGGATTTAGAAAGTGTTTAAATAATACTTATTCTTTTACTTTTGAACTTTATCCAACCTTGTAACCTGACCCAGTTTGTGAGGTCAGTGTTTAGACAGACATTTTTGCATTGTCAGAAATACTTTCGATGCTAATGGGTATGTACAATGAACATGACTGAACAGATCGCATAGTGAATGTGTGGAACATTTGTAAAAAAAAATATATAACTATTTCTGGTCAAGCAGTCTAATTGGCGCTTTTCAATTTTGTGACGAAAAACAAAATTCATCTTCATTTAAAATTAAAACTACAATTGAAAATATACCAGTATTAATTTATGGCCTAATGAACATGTAAAACAGTCTAAACTTAAATGACTTAAGTATCTGCGAGCTCAAGAAAAATAAAATTGCATTAATTAAAAAAAAGTCTATATTATTGAAAATAAATAAAAAACTAGGTACTATTTTTGTTCAACGCTCCATACACTACTTACAAATGAAGAAAATCAGCGAAACGCTAAACAGAAATAAAAATTAAATTCTATAACCGTTTCTTTGTCTTTGTCTATAAAGCTGAACATCTTAGGAGGAATTTCACCATTAAAACTACCCCTGACGTCTTAAAGTGAGAGTAAATCCAGTGTGTAAGCGAGATGGCGCTAGAAGACTAGTATAGTCTTTTTCCCACAGTGAAATGACTCTCGCTTTAAAATGTGGTAGGCCATCTGAAGTCAGTTAGCACGGTATTCGGCCCTATGTAATGTCATTAGGCGACTCTCATACGACACCGCTCACCAGCAAATATGCGATGACGATGCACCACACGGTAAAGCGGTAATCACGGTAAAGGCGGATACAGAATACACAAGTCATGCGCAGCACATGGCGCTCGTCACATATCTCGCAATGTGTGACATTCATATTCGTAGCTCATTGAAATAGAGACGTGTGTCGCGATCACGAGGCGTGCGCGACGCATGCCTCGCAATGTCTGCATCAGCCTTTAAGGATCAACTTACTGATTTCAATACAGGCCAATGCAACGTAAGATCCACATCATCTCTAATCCACGTTGATGATCGGTGTCGTTTGAGAATCGTCTAATTTCTATGGAATATTGACACTAACAGATCCTGAACGCAGTATGTCAAAGTAGTCAGTTTGTATGGTGAAATTCGCACCTCAAAATGTTGACAAACATAACATTATTTTTGCCTCTCGCCCTCCAAGCCAGAGGTTCACAATACTTTGCCCTGGATGTACCAGAGACTAATTAGAACAATTAAACTTTGGCAGAATATCAACAATTAAACTCAATACCTACCTATTTATATATTATTCCTTACCAATGTAAGCTAAAACCTAACTTTTTGACATGCACTAACGTTCTGAACACGTGGTCCCAGATTTTGCTGCTGATGCCAAAGGCTGAAACAAAAGGAAATAATAAATTAGTTAGGTTCTGTACGAGTAGCATAATCGGAAATGAGCTTAGGGTAAGGGTGGCTACACACATAAGCGGGTATTAATCGGCATGGACGCGCGAGCGGTAAATGAGCGTTTTTCCATTAGACGGCACGGCACCGACCGACCCACCCGGGGAAGCAAATATGTATGAAAACGAATGGCTCGCTTTTGCACTTAGGACACCGGCACCGGCGGGCGCCCCGGTGCCGGTGTCCTGTCGTCTAATAGAAAAAACCGGCCAAGTGCGTGTCGGGCCACGCACAGTGTAGGGTTCCGTAGTTGCCCATCAAAATACTTATGCGAACTAACTAAACTGATTCGCTGAATTTAATTTTAAAAAGAAGAATTTTCAAAATCGGTCCAGGAGTGTTTGAGAAATCGGGGAAAATACATAAGAAAAAAGATTACAACTAATTTAGAACCTCCTCCTTTTTTGAATTTAGTTAAAAATAGTTGACGATAAAAACCTACCTATCCCCAAAAAACATACCTATAAAAGCTGTAAAAATAAAGTTGACAAACTTACATTTGCAGTTGTCTCCGATACATTTTGTTTAAGAAAATATGATATCAAGTACATTTTATAAGTTGGTCGACTATTACTCGTAAAGTTGTAAAGCCTACTTAGTCATGATAATTTTCTTTTAAACTTCGTTATATGTACTACTATTGTGATTTTTTTCACACCCCCAAACATAACCGTTTAGCTGGTAGAGGGGGGGGACACTCGAATCGAGCAAAATTTAGCACTTTAAAGCTTAATATTTCACAAACGAATTTTTTTATCAAAAAATTGTTAATGGAAACTATCATTATTTTTTAAAGGCCTATTTAATGATACCCCACACTAAGGGGTACGCGAGAAAAAAAAAAATCCTGACTTTACGTGTAAGTACTGGAGGTACCCTAAAAAAAAATATTTTACGAGATTTTATTTTACCACTTTTTCGGCACAACGAATCCGTATATTTACACCAAATTACAGCTCTCTAGTACTGTGCGTCTCTGAGCTAAACTGCGGACAGACGGACGGACGGACGGACGGACGGACGGACGGACGGACATGGCGAAACTATAAGGGTTCCTTGTTGACTACGGAACCCTAAAAACGCCCAATGCTTGATCTTGCTTACCCGCTTTCTTTTTCGACAATTACTGTCGAATCGATAACGACCCGTATTTTATGTTTGTAGTAATAGTAACCGTTATAACAACCATACGGGTCAATTTTCAAGGTTAGACCGCGTTTGCCAATGTCTATCTACCGCAAAGTCGTTTATCGCAGCCGTCATTGGGTACGTTTAACCGACCCAATATCTGAGCAGCACTAAAAGAAAAATGGCGAATGCTTAGTAGCAAAGGCTGAATAAGCTGTCAAAATGCTTCACTCTCGTCTGAACTCAGCATGGTTTCATTGGTTTCAGCGGATAATTTAGTCAGCACAGGCTGAATGCTGTTCAGCATATTCGATTCGATTTTTCTGGCCAGATTTTGTATCGGCTAACCGTACTCAATTATGGATCTTGTGACAGTCGTTATAGGATAGGTGGCCTGGAAGTCTGACAGGCAGTCTGTCTTCAAAACTTTTGATCGTAGAGCTATTTTTCTCACGGTGTTTTCCTGCACCGTATTGAGTGAAAATGGTGATAAAATGTAATGAATTGTTAATTCTTGCTTGAATTTAAAAGACTGGTATGCAGGACGCTTACTAATAAGCTAGCATGGCCTGTATCCAGGTATAATAATCTTTTACATAGATTAAGTATAGATACCACGTCGTGTCGGAAACCACTCAACCATTTCCAATGGAGTTTTGTGAATGTGAGCGACTACCAATAAGACAGTTTTGGATCCCTAAGATGGCATCGAAGCAGGGACGGTTCACTACGTATTTTTATGAAAAAACTAGCAAACCCGGCGAACTCCGTTTCGCCACCAGATGGCTTCGTTTTCTTTGCTATAAACCTCACGGAGCCCGAGACCTTTCCAACGAATGCAAAATCGTGGAAATCGGTTCGTGCGTTCTGGAGTTATAGCGTCAGGAAGGAAAACCCGACTTATTTTTATATAGTAGAAAGATAAACAAACATTATATTTTGACACCCACGTGACATGCGTATCCTTATCGATATGGGTTTTTGGTATTATCTTTTTGAGTCACTGATAAAAATTGAAATATCAGCCGATGTGATAAGCTTAATGAATCATAATCATAACTATTATAGTAGGTACCAAGTAGTACTAGGTACCTAATACTGTTATGGTAGGTACCTAATGTTAGAGTAGGTGCGATTCACTTTTCAGTTCGACTGTACTTGCAAGAACAACGGTTCTTGGAAAGCTTTGGAAAATTGCAGACGTCACTTAAAAGTATATATTAGTAGCTTATAGAAAAAAACTTACAAATGTATAACGAACCGCAATTTTATTTCCGCGTGTTTTTCCGCGCGTTTGCTTAAGGTCAGTTCACACCAAGAGCAACGCGATGTGACGCGACGATACCTACTGAAAATGTATCTTTTCGTGTACCTAGGCGACACGCTGCGTCGCGTCAACGGTGTGAATTGTTGCTAGTCAATGCAGTTTCACACAATCTCATAAGTCACATTACTACGAAAAATCGCGCGTGATGTAATTTGAAACACGTCTCTTACTCGCACCACTACATACGAGTAACTTAGCATCAGTGGAAACGATCACATAGTTTTAGCAGCTCAGCTTTTACATTCTCCTAGCGTGCTCCTAGTACAGTTATATAGCACTTCTCTGGTGGAAAGGCACCCTAAGGGTTAAGAAGAAGTAATTGGGATTTACCTATTATAGTATTGCATACCTTTGTCATGGTTGATGAAGTGATGGTTGGAATGGTATCTCTTCATGGCGTAAAGGTAGGTGCCGTCGCGGGGCGAGCCGTGGTGCACGTAGTAGTGTATCATATCGTACGTCAGGTACCCTGCGAACAAATGTTATATGCTTAGACCTTAGATTTAAAAATGTCCAGATTCCGTATTCGAAACAACACGAAACGTTTTCGTGAATCCACTAATCATAAAAACATTTTCGTGAATCCACTAATCATGCGTTCATACGCACTATGCGGTTACCCGCAATGCGGCTAGCCGTCCGGCTGACCACAGGATGCGGTTGCAGAACCGTTGCGATTTGCGGTCATACCGATCCATTTAAAAAGAGTCTTATCACGAGTTTTCACTTTTTGTGAATCGCAAACGGGGCTTTTAAAGTTAATTTTATGGCATATAGGTCTAACTTCCTCATACGTTCACTAGTGTACAGGTACACACATTTTTTACTTATAATATCATTGAGTGTAGGTACGCTTAACGTACGGTACTTATGCCACAGAAATGCTTTTTGATACAACAATGTTACTGCTCTAACCTAACCCAATAAATTCAAAATCAATAAAGTCATATCAAATACCTACCTATGTAATAGGTATGTTGTTATCACCTTTGAACAAGATATTAGGCAGTCACCTAAAGAATTCTGGGATTGTGATGTTACATAATACCTACATATTTATCAAGCTTATCGACCAGACAGATAAACCCAAGGTGATGGATATGGGAAATATGTATATTTCCATTTGTAGGTACCTAATAAGTATGTTCCTTACCTATTTACATACTATAGGTATACCTACAAATGGAATATACCTATCTTGTATTTTTAGTTCTGCTTGAATGATGTCTCTTGTAAATATATTATAACGGTGAAGGAAAACATCGTGAGGAAACCGACATGTCCTTAGCACCAAAAATTCGAAGACATGTGACATCTACTAATCCGAGCTGGGCCCGCGTGGTGCGGCGGTGAATTATGACCCACTACCTCTCACAGAGAGGAGGCCAGCTGTGTCCCTGCTGTGGGAGCTGTGGGCTGATGATGATGATGATGATGTCCTTTCTCTTTCGAACAATCCTACAATCTGGCATTTGCCTCGTATTTTATAAACTGATCGAATACGAATGCATCTATTGGAAAAAGTTGTGTGATATAAACTTAAAATACATCTTCTGCAGTCAAACAGTTCTATAGGATCCACTTGAAATGCAAACGATGCATGCCTGCCTATTTCCGTCTTTTACAATTGTAATAAAAATGTTCTACCACTATAATACGTTTACGAATAACACCGTAGTTAAAAGAGACGCTATGACGTCATCCAATAATTATAACCATACTGCTATCAAGGGGTTTCTTTTATAGAAATACATATATAACCCCCCACAAGAGTACAAAATCTTAGGGTTGAACAACTTCTGGCAGCACGGAATTGCCTTTTTCCGTCGCCCTTTCTCTTTCTGTCGCTTTGAACTGCCATTTGCTAGACCGAGACAAAGCGATAGCACGCGGCCGCCTCGAGGATTTCGACGCGTGCTATCGCATTATGCTTTCTGTCTCGGTCTAGCAAATGTCAGTTCTAAGTGACAGAAAGAGAAAGGGCGACGGAAAAAGGCGATTCCGGGCTGCCAGATGTGGTGTAACCCTAATAAGTACAGCGGTTATTTAACAGACTATGATGCACTGGTTTGGGTTGCGATAGGGTAGCAGCCAAGCTATTCTCTATCGCATCGATGGACTCTAGGTGCTCTTCGCTAGGAAGATGAAGGCGGCTTTAAAAATTATCCGATCGTGCAGCGCGAGTGGTGGTCGCTAGTGTCGCTGGCTTATTTTTTTTAGCGTTGTAATATCATCAAAAGAGTCCGGACCCAGGGCAGGGAGGGACTGTCAGACTCGTACTGACTCAAATCCACGGGTAATGAGTAGATAAGTCACGCGACCCCGTCAGGCTTTGGCCCTCTAGAGTCGACCCCGGCATGGTCCATGGTCGGACAGCAAGTCGTCCATTACTCGCTGCCCGCATGTCCAGTGTCGCTAGCTAAGTGAATAACAAACTTTAGTCACAGTCAAATGTGGCGTGAACGCGAGCACTGCGGCCGAGCTTTCACAAGACTGTTTTTGAAAACAATAGCACTACTGATCTAAAAAACCTCTACGTCAGCTGACCAGAATGCGCCAAGTAGTCAATATACCGAGGCCTCACCCATGCATCACTAACACAGAATTATATGGGCCATGCCGTCACACTTAACCCTCAATGAAATGCTTGCTGCGCCTATAAAATGATATGACGTAGACCTCCCGCTGTACCAGACCTATCATATCATCACCGTCTATCAAACGTTCAGATTACGATGCCAATAATAGGCACATGAATGGGCAAGTCGTTGCATAATACAAGTGTTGTTGTTCTGTAACTCAACTGTTTTGTTTGTCAGAAAACATGCAGATGGTGGTTATAGTTTTGGGGGCATACCGAGGACCGAGGGTGACCGAGGTAAGGTTTGACAATTTTTCAGTTTTCAATCAATTTATTTGATTCGTGGCTGACTTAGTAATTTTTGGCCAATGTAGGTTTTTAGGGTTCCGTAGTCAACAAGGAACCCTTATAGTTTCGCTATGTCCGTCCGTCCGTCCGTCCGTCCGTCCGTCCGTCCGTCCGTCCGTCCGTCCGTCCGTCTGTCCGCAGTTTAGCTCAGAGACGCACAGTACTAGAGAGCTGTAATTTGGTATAAATATACGGATTTGTTGTGCCGAAAAAGTGGTAAAATAAAATCTCGTAAAATATTTTTTTTTAGGGTACCTCCTGTACTTGCACGTAAAGTGAGGATTTTTTTTTTCTCGCGTACCCCTTAGTGTATGGTATCATTAAATAGGTCTTTAAAAAATAATGTGAGTTTCCATTAACAATTTTTTGATAAAAAAATTCGTTTGTGAAATATTAAGCTTTAAAGTGCTAAATTTTGCTCGACTCGTGTGTCCCCCCCTCTACCAGCTAAACGGTTATGTTTGGGGGTGTGAAAAAATTCACAATAGTAGTATATATAACGAAATTTAAAAGAAAATTATCATGACTGAGTAGGCTTTACAACTTTACGAGTAATAGTCGACCAACTTATAAAATGTACTTGAATATCATATTTTCTTAAACAAAATGTATCGGAGAACATGCTCTTCAACTGCAAATGTAAGTTTGTCAACTTTATTTTTACAGTTTTTATGGGTATGTTTTTTGGGGATAGGTAGGTTTTTATTGTCAACTATTTTTAAATAACTTCAAAAAAAGGAAAGGTTCTAAATTCGTCGTAATCTTTTTAGGGTTCCGTAGTCAACAAGGAACCCTTATAGTTTCGCTATGTCCGTCCGTCCGTCCGTCCGTCCGTCCGTCCGTCCGTCCGTCCGTCTGTCCGCAGTTTAGCTCAGAGACGCAAAGTACTAGAGAGCTGTAATTTGGTGTAAGTATACAGATTTGTTGTGCCGAAAAAGTGGTAAAATAAAATCTCGTAAAATATTTTTTTTTAGGGTACCTCCAGTACTTACACGTAAAGTGAGGATTTTTTTTTTCTCGCGTACCCCTTAGTGTGGGGTATCATTAAATAGGCCTTTAAAAAATAATGATAGTTTTCATTAACAATTTTTTGATAAAAAAATTCGTTTGTGAAATATTAAGCTTTAAAGTGCTAAATTTTGCTCGATTCGAGTGTCCCCCCCCTCTACCAGCTAAACGGTTATGTTTGGGGGTGTGAAAAAATTCACAATAGTAGTATATATAACGAAGTTTAAAAGAAAATTATCATGACTAAGTAGGCTTTACAACTTTACGAGTGATAGTCGACCAACTTATAAAATGTACTTGATATCATATTTTCTTAAACAAAATGTATCGGAGACAACTGCAAATGTAAGTTTGTCAACTTTATTTTTAGCTTTTATAGGTATGTTTTTTGGGGATAGGTAGGTTTTTATCGTCAACTATTTTTAACTAAATTCAAAAAAAGGAGGAGGTTCTAAATTCGTTGTAATCTTTTTTCTTATGTATTTTCCCCGATTTCTCAAAGACTCCTGGACCGATTTTGAAAATTCTTCTTTTTAAAATTAAATTCAGCGAATCAGTTTTGTTAGTTTGCATAAGTATTTTGATGGGCAACTACGGAACCCTACACTGTGCGTGGCCCGACACGCACTTGGCCGGTTTTTTTTTTTATGTATTGTCCCCAATTTCTCAAAGACTCCTGGACCGATTTTGAAAATTCTTCTTTTTAAAATTAAATTCAGCGAATCAGTTTAGTTAGTTCGCATAAGTATTTTGATGGGCAACTACGGAACCCTACACTGTGCGTGGCCCGACACGTACTTGGCCGGTTTTATTGTAACTTAATCACGAAATCTAAGTATACTTACCTACTAATATTATAAAGCTAAAGTTGTTTGGTTGAAGGCGCTAATCTCAAGAACTACTGGTTCGAATTTACTCAAAAAAAAAAGTTTGTTTTGAATAGTGCATTTATTGAGGAAGGCTATGACTGTAATATCAAGATACGGCCAATAGGAGCAGAGCAGCGAGTGAAATCAAGAGGAAAAGCTGGTACTTAGCTAATAAAAATATAAATTAGGTAATAAGTAACATGATTAATAAAATATTACAGCAGTTTAAGAATGGTTTGTCGAATTGATAGGAGAGTTACGAAACCTTTTAGTACCTGATACCCTATATTACATTGTGAATTATTACATCATACATATCTAAAGTAAATTTTTCCTTATAGCTTTCCCAGTTTTTTTTTTAGTTGCCTATTCACTCGGAACCAAAGCAGCTTTAATTACACAAACAAAGTTTTCCTCTTTATAATATTAGTATAGATAATAAATTAGATATTTACTCCGTATTCTGATGATAATGATTGATTAGACATGTGGATTGGACTAATGTTTGCCATTCACTAAGCTGCTGTCAGTCTGACAGCGATCTCAAAGCCGTGTCATCGTTGAGCACATCGTAGATTCCAGCGATAAAAGTTCTTATAGGTAGATTGCTAGAGAATAACTATTATCGGGTGACTTTTTACCCGACTGCGCGACGCAAAGGAGGGTAATGTGTTTATGTTACCCAGTCGAATGCTATGAAGATTAAAATGGGAGTGCAATGATGTGCTCAAAATATATTAAAAAAAATCGTTTCGAATTGATAATTTAACAATTATTCATTCGGTCACAAAATTACGACCCCGTACAATAGAATAATATTAATTGATGTTCTATTAAGTTTATATCACCGTAGCTAGTGATTTAATGGGAGGTTGGATTTTTAATGTTTTTTTGGCCTACTGTGGATGGATGGTAAAATCATCACATTAGTCCTCCCGAGAATAGAGAGGAAAGGACTCTCAGCCCATACTGAGTAAACTCTGCCAATGAATGTTCCCTAAATAGCCCTTTACGTTCCAGGGGCACGGTTACTTCATAAGATAGTCCCGCGACCCCATGCGTTTACAGCCTATGCAGATATGTCATATCTACTGTATGTTTGTGCCTTTAATATTGTTACGCAAAAGAAACTAAAAGCGAGTACCAATTTTGATGAATAATAGGTACAATCGACTAGGTAATTACGACACGGAAAAAGGAACTTAGAACATATTTTTTCCGCTAAGCAATAATTATTGGCATACAGGAAAATGCTTATCTTTAATTTTACATATTATTTTTACTCAAAATATTACCTACACAGTTCGATACTAGTGGGAAAAGTTTGTTACAAAATAGCAAAACGTGTGTGGAACGACACTTTTCAATAACACTTTCGTAGAAACAAAATTAAATATCGAAAAAGTATTTGTCATAATTTATTAGTAAACCATGGTTTAATATTTTTAAATAATAAACGCATTAACGCATGCGTAGCGAATTTCAAAGATTTTCTTAGGAAAGGAAACCATGGTTTAGTTTTCTTATTTTTTTCCCTTTTGGGGAAAGCATACCTGGTCTACGGGATCTGGCACATTTTCTTTTTTTTCGTGTTTTTCTTTCACCAGATTGAAAGAGAAGTTATGAAACAGCTTTACTGCCTAATATGAACATTTATAAACTTTTCATATTTTTGAATTGATAAGAATAATTAATCTATCCCTCACAAACATTCAGTTTCATTGGAAAGTGATAAATAATTAATATTTCCCGCGTACTTCAAAAGAGTCGTAGAGAATCTTGAATGGGCCATTATTAGACACTTGATTAAATAAATCCATGGCATAAAATAAACGCAAGATTATATTTGTGTTGAAAAAATGCCAAAAGATAAAAATTACTTCTAGTTTAAAAATATCTGTCTGTCGTCGGTAAATTCAACCTAAAACACATGTGATTATAATGTCATCCACGTGAATGACATTAAAACACAATTGGCGGGGAAATTAGAACAAGCGGAAGAAAAGTAATATATAACAGAGTATCTGTGACGATATGTGTACCTGTGGAACTGTGGATGGATCGACAGCATACGATATTTTCCATTACCATTTTGGGGGCACTCGTGATGAAATAAATGAATGATCATCATCAGCATATAATGTTCCCACTGCTGGGACACAGGCCTGCTTTCTGTGAGAGGAAATGGGCCATAATCCACTACGCGGGCCCAATGCGGGTTGGCAGATGTCACATGTCTTCGAATTTGTGGTTCTAGGACATGCCAGTTTCTTCAAGATGTTTTCCTTCACCGTTTTGAGAGCAGTGGTGTTGAAAGGAATAAATTAAACAAAGTAATGCGCCTGCCGATAGCATTGGGCCACCACTGCTCAAATAAATGAATGGTGTAGAAGAATGATAAAACTAAAATATATGATTCAAACAATTCCTTACCTATTAATGCTCCGGTGAGTTTCATCACGGGGAGGTAGAGGAATGGTTGCAGCATTGAGTATAAAATTACGGTCAGTCCTAATGCTGGCACCGGCGGGAACACTTGCCGAAGACCGTCAAAAGGAACCTGTAGCAAAGAGTTTAGTAATTCATTGAACAAACATACTGAGGATCGTCTACCGAGCGCTCGTCCATACTAAAAGAGAAAACGTTTTCCTACCCCTAAATGTTATCCTATCTCAATGATTTTTTAGAATGCTTCCTACACAGTAAAAAAACTAGGTTCATAGGTTTTCTTTTTTTCAAAATTTACAATAGTTTGAAAGTTACAGGCGCCTAAGAGTTACATATAGGATAACATTTAGGTGTAGGAAAAAGTTTTCTCTTTTAGTATGGACGAGCGCTCGGTAGACGATCCTCTTAAAACATGCTTAAAGCTATACTGTTAATGGATATTAACGGGAAGGATGATCAAAGAAACAATGGATGAACAGTGTAAAATGATGAAGTATGGAGAGCTAGAAAGGGAACAACAGATAAGATTAAGAGTGAAGGAGTCTCAAGACTTTCAGACGTCACGGCATTATTAACGCCTTTCTCTTCTTATCATTTAAAACTTCTCTTCTTGAAAGAAGAAGTTTCGAAGAAAAATTAAAAAAAAAATAAACAGGTATTTGATTTAAGGCTGATTGACCTTCATTGCCTCCGATTGCCTCGGCACTTTTCTGATGATTGCCATTAATGTTGATTCTGGCTCTCAGGAGTTACAACGGTATGAGAATACTGTAGCGGGATTTCTGTTCTCAGTATGCTATTCTTTAAGAAACCATTTCTAGGCTGCACGCTACGACGATCTCGTCATCGAACTAAGTACTTCAAGGCTGTGCAGTCAGTAGTTTAATGAATGCCAAACTGTAATTTCGTTGATGGGGCACTTCTGCACGCAAAGGCTAAATATTTAAAGAATAACACTGCTGGTTATGATAAAATAATGTTTCCTACCTTATGATGCATCCCGTGTATCAGGAAATGTATCTTGATCATGGTGACTGAAGACCCAGGGTTCAGATGGAACACCCATCGATGAAGGCTGTACTCTAGCGCCGACCAGATCAGTACTCCTAAACCTAGGTGGTAGATATACTGGAAATTTGAGAGGACTGTCTGTCTGCAGGAATCTGGAATTAAATGACGGATCAGTGATCAGTTTTGGAGAATCTCAGTACTTAGGATTATGGGATTTTATTTATTTACACTTCATGCAACACAAAAAGGTTTTTTTTTTAGAGTAGTAAAATCATCAAATGAGTCTTCCCACATCCTCACACAGGGCGAAAGGGACTCTCAAACTCGTACTGACTAAAATCCACGGTCTCTTTCAATGGTCCTTTACGTTCTGGGGTCACGGTAATTCGGAAGTCCCGCGACCAACACAAAAGGTAGATTGGCGGACTTAATGCCTTAATGCGGGAATCATTATAGCTTCTTTCTGTAATCAAACCAACTGTCTTTTAAACGAGTTCAGCCCGCTGTTGTAGGTAGACAATGGGTACTTATGTCAAAAAAACTCAAATACCTATAACATATTGAAAAAAATCGGTAAAATTTTTTTTGATTACTTCTCATGTCACCAATGCCAACGGTTTTGTTTAGCTCCTCGTCTCCTCTCGGAAAAACAATATTGCAAAACCTTTTACTTGAATTTTTATACTTGTTTATTTTCTTCAGGTTGGAAAATCATCGAATAAGTATGTCCTACCGCTCTGTATGGAGTGGAAGAGACTCACTATTCCTTCACAATTTTAAACTACGGACAATATTCTAAGCAAATTCCCTATACCTATTCTATTCCATTCTATTCTAATTGCTGGTGGACTTCTTTTTGCATAAAAAGTTAAGAGTGACAACTGAGAGGGGCAGGAGAGCGACTACTCGTAATAATAAATAAGAAAAAAATACCTCCACAAGCAACCAGCTCCAAATACTGTGTTAACCCAAGGTACAGTATGATGGGTATCCAAAACATCGGCACCAGGTACCAGGGTGTGAAGGTGAGGCTCTCCATCAGCGGGTTGGCGAACAGCCTGCATTTCCTGTAGACTGCACTGTTGACCCAGGTCTCGTAGTGAGGGGCGATAGCGTCCAGTTGGCTTAAAAGGGGCTTTGACCAGTCAAGCCGCGCCTGGAAACAAAAAAATAGATAATGAATGGTGTTTTCGAGCAGTGGTGGTCGTCGGTTCGGTCGGACCCAGCCAGGCGCATTACTTTGTGTAATTTATTTCATCAAGGTAAAAATCGTGAGGAAACCGGCATGTCCTAGAGCCACAACTTCGAAGAGATACGCCAGCTCCAACCCGCACTGGGCCCGCGTGGTACTTATATGTTTTTTTTTTGATACTGGCATCTCGCAGGCAACCTATAAGAGGTTGTGTGCTGCCTAACCGGACTTTCCTGTGGTTGCCAAAGATGATTCTAAGGCCTCCAGCCAGGGGCGCGTGGTGTATGTTTCCACTCCCTCTTATATGTAGTGGGAGGCCTATGTGTCGCAATCCCAACAGTGGGAACATTTATAAGTTGATGATGATGATTACGACGGCCCTGTAACGTAAAGGAAGAACAGGGTGGTTTCTAGTCAGTCAGGTTTGACAATGGCTTCCATTCCACATAGATCGGGAGGTCTCATTTCATGAACCCAAAAGAGACCCTAACATATGTGCCCTAACCCTAACTGCGAAAAGTCTCGAGAGTGCGCGAGAATTTTCCAGAAGGCGCATTCACGTAAAAGACCTACCTAACAGATTTTAGAGGTGTTTCTTAGTCACAAATAATGTAGCGTTTAACTGGTAAAAGAATTTTCAAAATCGATTCAGTAGTTCCTAAATCAAACTAACAAATTCTACCTCTACAATCTTAGTAGACGAAACGTGATTTGTGCAAATACAATCTCATGCATGACTCATTATGTCTGTGAAATATTGTTTTTAATATTTACCTAAGCATGTATTAATTAATTAGTATCTATGTACAGTCACGACCAAAGAAATGTGTTCTCTATTAAAATTAAAAAAAAAAAAAGGTTGCACTCCAGGAGTGCCGGTAGAAGTGAAAACTTTTTTGTTACTATGTTTTATTTTTAATTTGAATGACGTCTTACTCATTTTCGATCAGGGTCACGTGACCCTGACGCGAGTTTTGGTCACGTGACCCTGACGCGAGTTTTAAATTTTTTACCCATTACAGAAAAAGTGTACAACGCCGCTAAAGAAGTTTTCACTTCAAAAACAATTTTCTCTAATGTAGGTATACCTTTTCGAAATTATATGCCGGTCTGACGTGGTTCAGTAAAAATATGAAACCATTTTTGAAGTGAAAACTTCTTTAGCGGCGTTGTACACTTTTTCTGTAATGGGTAAAAAATTTAAAACTCGCGTCAGGGTCACGTGACCAAAACTCGCGTCAGGGTCACGTGACCCTGATCGAAAATGAGTAAGACGTCATTCAAATTAAAAATAAAACATAGTAACAAAAAAGTTTTCACTTCTACCGGCACTCCTGGAGTGCAACCTTTTTTTTTTTGAAGTGAAAACTTCTTTAGCGGCGTTGTACACTTTTTCTGTAATGGGTAAAAAATTTAAAACTCGCGTCAGGGTCACGTGACCAAAACTCGCGTCAGGGTCACGTGACCCTGATCGAAAATGAGTAAGACGTCATTCAAATTAAAAATAAAACATAGTAACAAAAAAGTTTTCACTTCTACCGGCACTCCTGGAGTGCAACCTTTTTTTTTAAAGAAAACTGGGACGCCGCCGCCGCGCCCGCCGCCCGCCACCGCTGCTCGGTTTAGGAATAATATCCTGTGTCGTGTGTAGACAATTATGTGAGTTTCCATTTTTTTCTAAACGCACCCAGTTTAGAAACATGGGAACAATATCCAGACCCGGAACATCTACTTGCAGGCCAAATATTTGTTCCGTATGGGAATTGAACCCGCGACACGCTACTCGGCAGTCGATCGCTCAGAGCCACTGCGGTAACCATGCATCCAAACTTTCGCATTCAAATTATAAGATTAGTAAGAAGTTAGATTGTTCTTGAGTGTACTTGTTCAAAGTAGGTACCTACCCATGATAGATTATTGTAAAACAATTATCTAGTACTAATTCAAGTAAATTGAGTCTGGCCTTAGTTATCAGTTGGTATCAGACCATCAATATTGTGATAATTTGTAATGATTATTGACATCGGTATTTAGCGTCCAAGTAGGTATACCGGGTAAGCATACATTGGTGAAACGTCACGCATAAAACGTAGGTACTAACAACAAAAGAGATAAACAAACAGGGTGCTAATTTTATTTAATTACTGAAACTTTTATTTTGTTTCTTTTGAATTTCGTAGTTTCTTTAGGATTCTGTACCCAAAGGGTACAACGAGACCCTATTACAACGACTCCTCTGTCCGACCGTCTACGTCTGTCTGTGTGTCACCAGGCTATATCTCATGACCCGCGATAATTACACATATTTGTTGTAAGTTCACCACAAAAAATAAGTCCCTCGAAAAAAGGTATGTATAAATCATTAGCCAAAGATTTTTTTGTTGTTTTGTTTTGATTATTGTACACTCGATGACTGGACCCGTTTTTTCCGCACGGAGATAGCATAACAATTAAATTATAAAATCCAGCAAAATACTTCCAAAAACAATGTGGACCCTGAACAGAAAGTACTAGGAGAACAGGATCAAAACTTTTTTTTCGTGGGGTATCATTTTTGTGGCGTATTATGTTGCCGCTATGTTTAACAAAACATACTAAGAAACAGACTAGGTACCATACAGCGTAGACATGATTATTTTGCCGTTTTTACAGATAATGATACTGAACCCTTCGTGGGGAGCCTGACTCGCACTTGGCCGGTTTTTTAGACTGTATATGTTATTCACCTGGTGAATGCTGTGCAAAGGTCTCCTCAATAGCTAAGACATTTAAATCGTCGTTCCGGGAATATCAAGGATGTTTATAGGATCCTATAACACACAGTGACCCAGCTCAACTTCAGTCGTATTTTTTGCCACGAGTAATAATTTCTAGGCTGGATGCAGGTCGCTTCCAACAGGTGTATGTGTAGATCAAAAGGGGAGGCCTATGTTCAGCAGTGGACGTCCTATGACTGAGATGATGAATAATTTCTAAAATATTTATGCTGATTGACCAAGAAAAAAAAAGTGATTTGACAGCATTGTGTAAATTCTGCTGGTGCATACCTAATTATTTTGCGAACTATACTTAATTGTACTATGTATTCACGTTATCTGAGTTATTTAGGCACTTCCTTTTAAATTAAAGTCTGCACTTTAGCTTGTAACACTGGCGATCCTAGAAAACGATTTTCTGATAAAGAATCCAGTCATACAAAGATATATACGAGTGACTAAGCTCAAATACCTATCACCCGACTGCGGCAGAAGGAAGGGTTTTGCTTAATTTGTTATTAAGTTTTTTTTTTTTTTTTCTTGGTAAAATCATCAAATGATTCCTCCAACCCCGGGCAGGGTGGGAGGGACTGTCAGACTTCTACTGAATAAAATCCACGGTGTCCTTCAATAGCCTGTTATGTTCCGGGGTCACGGTAAGGGAATAATCCCGCGACCCCGGCAGGCTTTGGCCCTCTGAGAGGGGGGGCCCCGTCATTATGCTGACGCTCTTTGAGGCGCGCGTGGGACACAACGCGCCGTCGACCCGGGCATGGTCCTTGGTCGGGCAGCGAGTTGCCCTTTACTCGCTGCCCGCATGCCCGCGCCTACGGTGGCCGGAGATCATCAAGCGACGTCCATCGCCGTGGGCGTCTACCACTGCGGGTGGGGCGGAGGGAGGACGCTGTCCTCTCTCGCTCGCGGTCCGCCTCCTCCTTCACGAGCATTACTGCCTCGCAGAAGGAGCAGACCGCTTCCCACTCTGTTTCGCCCCGCAGCATGGCCGCGACCAATGCCGGGCGCGAGAGGTCTCCGCCTATCGCAGCCGTGAGGACACGTCGGTGCTCCGCCCAAGCTGGGCAGTCTTGCACCGTATGCTCCACCGTGTCCTCCGGGCGATCTTCGCAGTGGTGACACCCAGGCGTCTCCTCCTTTCGCATCAGACACAGGTACCTCCCGAAACTTCCGTGTCCGGTGAGGACCTGCGTCAAGCGGTAGGTCAGGACGCCATGACTTCTCTCCAGCCACTCCTCAAAGAGGGGTCTTACCGCCGCAATTGCGGCGTGCCCGGCCTTCGGTCGCGACAGACGTTCCTTCCATACTGCCCTGAGTTCGCGCCGGAGCTCTTCCTGCCTGCCGCGCCTCGACTTCTCGAGGCAGCGGGGTCACGCCCCGGCGCTGCGCCTCCACGCGCCACTCATAGACGCGCTGGAGGGCAGTCGCCTCCAGATCCCAGGGCAGCAATCCGGCAAGGAATTTGTTATTAAGTTAAGAGCAGCTCTTGTGAATCAGCCTGGTTACTTCAGAGTAGCTTTAAATTGACTACGTAGCTGCTCTTATCCATCACTTGACCGCCTGTCACCGTTTTGTGTCAACCGTTTCGGAACATAAAAAAAAACCAGCAGTAATGTTATTCTGAAACGTTCACAAACTCACTTCAAAATGATCGCACCAATCGAACTCTTTGTTTTAAATTCATCGTAGATTATGAACGAAACACATCTCCGTTACGTTCGAAATTGTAATGGTGTCTTAGAGAAACCCAATTCAGTTTAACATAAAGAGTTCGATTGTGCGATAATTTGGGTGAAGTGTGCTCGTGAACGTTACCGTATGTCACTAATGCAGTTCAATCATGCGTTCTAAAGGTGAACGCACATTGAGCCGCACGCAGTCTCCGCAGTACCCGCACTCATCGCATTTTGTTAATGGCCTCGCACACTGAGCCGCACCGCAGTCTCCGCAGTCACCGCACGCATTTTGTAGTGTTGCCAACTTAGTGGATTTTTCACTAATTAAAATTGTTGGTTTTGACTCCTCTTTTAGTAGCGTAATATTGCTTTTAGTGGCTGGTCCTTTTTTCTAGTGGTTTAGTAGAATTTACTTACAGTTATTAAAATGCTATCACTTAGACAAAGCTATTGAAACGTTACGAAATATATTATTTTTACTTCATTTAATTGTCAGGAGAACTTTTATTGATACATACGTTGTAGTTTTTAAGAATTGAAGAAAAATACTGCAAAGATGATGAAATTCCAATAAAAGTTACAGACGACGAGGCAGACAAAAAATGCGGATGACGTCATCCGCACCGCGCTAGCCGCAGCGTCCGCTGCGTGCGGGCCGACGTTGGTGACGTCATCAGCTGCGGTTGGGGAATTCGGTCGTCTCAGGGTCTGCGGCTACTGAAATGCGGCTCAGTGTGCGAGGTTTCATAGAACTTCATACAAAGAATTCGTAATGCGGGGACTGCGGAGACTGCGGTGCGCCTGAATGTGCGTTCACCTTAATTCTAATGACTTGAGCAGCCAGACATCCTTGGCCGTCTACTGCGGGGTCAACACTATTTTTTGACGTTACACACTAGGAGGCATGGTGACAGCATTAATAAATTGCATTACCTAATTTTATTAGTAGGAGAGGTAGAGTTTTGAAAAAATTAACACGTATTTTGTTTTTTTTTTTCTATAGTTATTGACAAAAATATATCGCATCAAAACTTGGTGAAGCATCGATCATCAAAACTTGAGAAAAATGAAAATTGTAATCAAAGAAGTGACGTATTGTGAATTTTAAAAGCTTCGTATCTTTGGAAAGGGCTTTGTGCCTTTTGTACCAGTTTCTTATCCGCCATTTTGTTTTTTTTTCAAAATTGCAGCCGCTTCTGAAACATTCACAGATCGATAGATCACATCAATACAAACATAAAATGTACGAGGCAAAACTTCGTAAATGTGACGTTTCCGAGTTATGATTAATATTTTGAGGTTTATTGATCAAAAAGGATACTTCTACTATAAAACTAATTGAATATTAATTTTTCACGCATTTTAAATGCTTTTAGATAGGATTATTTCGTTTAACATAATTTCAGCATTATTATATTACCTACATTGTATTCAACAAATCGAATAATATCATTAATTATTGCGCAATCAGAACTTTATGGTTACGTATTACCTAATTATTTTTTTGTGGACTCACACTTGTTAAAACTTTTGCACATTTTGCTGACGCTGGATGCAGTTGCTACTTTTTTTATCTATACTAATATTATAAAGAGGTAAAATTTGTTTGTAAGTTTGTAGGTTTGTAAGTTTGTAAGTTTGTATGTAGGGGGTAATCTCCGGAAGTAATGAACCGATTTTAAAAATTGTTTCACTGGTAGAAAGCTACATTATCCGTGAGTGCTATAGGCTATAAATTATAAAGATATCATGCATATTAGGCGAAATATCACAATTTTTGTCTAGGCAGGCGGAAAAAAATTGCTCTTCCAACACAGTTATTAGCATGCGCTGCCTTAACAGTTGTATATAATTGAAAACAATGTATGGCAAAAATGTCCGCTTTGAATAGTTCTACAATAAAGTCCGCGACACCATATTTTTATCTTTTATATTTTAGCAGATACAGTAGCTTTTATGAGTTAAAAAAAGTTATTTTCGACGTAGTTGCCTTTGGACGATTTTTTACACAACAAAATATTAAACCTTATCGAAAAAAATATTATTATGATTACAAGAACTTCATAGAGATACGATTTGCCCCGAATAGTATGTCAATTGGTTAAATAGTTTCGAAGATAACATAAAATTACTAAATCGCAAAATGCCGCCGTCCATTCACGAATCGCATTAGAACATGCTTTGTACGGACGTTTTATCCATAGAATAGAAGGCGTTGTGAAATTACGTGTTGGTCTTTAAAATTGTTTTGGTTGCTCGGTTTCGTTAGGCACAAATAGGTACTACTTCGTTCTTATTCTTCGAGTTCGAAACTCCATAACTTCAACGTTTTAAACTGAAAGTTTCAGCGATTGTTTATCATGCCAAAAAGGAAATCACAACATTCCCGTCAGACATCCCAGACAAGAGCAGATCCTGCCGGGGCTGCGGGACATACGTATACCACGACTCCGGCACACAAAGGGTTACCGAAGGACACCGTGGATTTTAGTCAGTACAAGACTGACAGTCCCTCCCGCCCTGCCCGGGGTGGGAGGAATCATTTGATAATTTTGCCACGTAACAAAAAAAAAAAGACAAGAGCAGATCGAGTACGCCGTATGGAAGAGTCTGCTCTTGAAAAACATCAGCGCCTCTCGAGGAATAGAGAAAATATTTCGCAAGCACGCGCTGGGGAATCCACCTCCGAGCGTTCACAGCGACTTGCTAACCAAAGCTGGAGAACATCGCAGGTGCTCGGGAATCTAGCGCTGAGCGCTCGCAGAGGCTCGCTAGCGAAAACGCGAGAACATCGCAGGCCCGAACTCCGGAATTTAACGCTGACCGTGCGCAGCGTCTTGATTTAAGGCAGCATGTCTCTGCAACAAGGGATGGGAAGTCTAGCGCTAAGCGTTCGCAGCGGCTCGCTAACCAAAGAGTATAAACATCATAGGCCCGTGCTCGGGAATCTAGCGCTGAACATGCGCAGCGCCTACCAACAGAAAGACAGTGGGCAGTAACAGTCAGTACAGTATACAACAAAAACAAAACCCTCCTTTTGGCAGTCAGCTCAAATAAATCATAGCACAAGTACTAACCGAACCACACTTATAATTTCATCACAAGTTAAAATATTTTCTGCCCAACGAAGTGGGCACGGGTCAGCTAGTGACAGATATAAGGGTAGTTAAACACTTGCTTTTATTTTCTTGTTTGTGGAAAATCTAAACGTAAAAGCATCAAACTAAGTAATCGTTGGTGCTGTTGTTACTTAAATACTTTGTCTATCTATGAACCTAGCCTTTCCTATTTCCTGACTTAAGCTACTTTGTACTGACACACCACAACTCTACAATATTATGCAGACATGGACCTAAAAAAAAAGCCGGACGGAACTTCACTAAGAAAGAATTGAAGCACCCATAGTAAGTCAGTGCGCTTGTCCACACAAGCCGGCACACACACATTCACACAATAGTAAGTCAGCCGTCGGCCATTACGCTTCGAACGACACTCGCGGTTTCATACGGTGTTATTTTGTCTAATAAAAATCAAAGTATGCCGTCATGTGTTGCAAAAAGTTGTCTAAACCATAGTAGTTCAATTAAAAAAGCCAGGGGATCACTTTTCATAGTTAAACATGTCATTTTGAAGCTTATTTCTCGATTTTACGTCAATAAATTTTATAAACATCTCGAAATCAATCAGTGTTGCAACTATTTCAAGGTTCAAATTATTTTAAAATTGGGAGATTTATATTTTGTTACTATTTATCGTTATAGTATTCTTCTGTATTTTTACCCGACTGCGCGACGCAAAGGAGGGTAATGTGTTTATCAGTCTATGTATGTATGTATGTTTGTTTCTATGTGGCGTTCTAGAGACCAAATGCGTTGGCCGATTTTGATAATTTTTACGTTAATCGATTCGTCTTGACCTTGCGAGTGTCACTAAAGACATGACAGTAATCAAAATTCACCACAGCGACAACCAGACGCCATATTGTCAAAATGAAAAAAAAAAAATGTCGATGAACTATGTCATGTGGGGTATCGTTGAATAGGTATTTTAAAATCATCTTTAAGTTCCCTCTATCATTTTTCATTTTAAATAATAGTTTAGGAAATATAACGATTTAAAGTTGTTTAGCAAAACAATAATTTCTGAATAGTAACTAAAAAGTATGAAATAAAAAAATATTTAACGAAAAACAAAAAACCCGACTGCTTAAAAAAAAACTAAAAAGAAAGAAACAAGCCCAGTAGTTAAGAATTCACTCATTCACACTCACAGTCGGGGCCCGTTGGGAAGATTTGATTGGTATAATTTGAATGGGCCCCGACTGTGAGTGTGAATGAGTGAATTCTTAACTACTGGGCTTGTTTCTTTCTTTTTAGTTTTTTTTAAAGCAGTCGGGTTTTTTGTTTTTCGTTAAATTTTTTTTTTTACAAGTTTCCCCACGGCAAATGATGCATGGAAAAATGATTATATAAAAATAATAAGGGAGTGTAGACATGGAATAGGAATGTAGACGTGTAGGAATGAAACATAAAATAGCTTTAATTAAATATTTATAGGCGAAAAATACTTAAACATTCGTTTTCACCATTTAAGTAAATTAGAAGGGATTTCTAGATGTGTCAATAGCAAAAGACAAGTCTACAAAAATTTGAATAACCAAAAGGGATTGTAAAACTTTATTAATATTAAACGAGTTGTAAATATTTTATATCCAATGTGCTTAAATTATTTTACCTTTATTTTAAAAATAGGTATCTGTCACAAAAAAAATGTAATTAAACTTAAGTTCAAGGGAGATCTTAATTAATTATTGTTTAAAAATGGGTAATTTTTTCCTTCATCTGGCATCCCTATACAAACTCACACATATAAACACGGTCGCCATTTTGGTGCTTCAATCGTTTCTTAGTGAAGTTCCGTCCGCCTTTTTTTTTAGGTCCATGTATGCAGACTTTGTTTTCAAGGATAAAAAAGAGCCACAATGCCATTAGGCAGTATGGATGGCTCTTATGTGGACTGCAGCTGAACATTAGTAATCTAGTACATAGCAATAACTTGCGCCCCTACATATATATCTTTGTATGTACAATCGACAAATTGGAATCATGACCCGTTTTGACAAAAAGTCGTTTGAATCCGTCAAATTGACAAAGATCAAAGTCGTTACCATGGATATGTATGTTTACGCGAATGTGGACCTAATTGTATTTGAATGTCTGTAGGAAAATAAGCTTATGGTGGGTCATGATTCCACTTTGTCGAGTGTACCTATAAATATTCTAGCAGGTAATACAGATTATGTAGGTACTTCTCAGAGCACAGCTATGCCATCGTTCAGACGGGCTACATAACTTCTCAATAACCTCCCAGTACCTACCTAAGCTTAAAAATAATAATAACATAATGGCTACCTAATCATAATTATTATACCTAAAGTTAGACCAGGATCGGACTGAGTGTCTGGGTGGCGCGATGGCGTTTGCCAGTCGGGCCCTAGCCTGCACGGGCCCGTGTGAGATGGACTTAGATAAGATTCCCACCAACCGGCTGGAATCGGCGGCATTTTACAATGCGGTAAAGAACATTGAAATCTATCAACAGTAAATACAATTCATGTTTGCTTGCAAAGTTATCTCCGTCGGCATTCCGCGACCCGTAGCGTTTACTGTTGATAGATTTCAATGTTCTTTACCGCATTGTAAAACGCCGCCGATTCCGGCCGGTTGGTGGGAATCTTACCATAGTCAAGCGATAGGCATGATCGGGGACCTGTAGGCTAGGTCACAGCTTTTACGACGGCAAAATAAACTAGATCAGATACTTCGTTTATTAATTAAAACGATATTCAAAATTCGAAAAATGGTTGAACCTGAGCCGGCCAATGGCCATCCCTGAAACCAGTTTTGATAATTTCTCATCATCATCATCATCATCAGCAGTAAGACGTCCACTGCTGAACATAGGCCTCCCCCTTAGACCGCCACGCCGAACGACAATTCGCCACTTGCATCCATCGGTTGTTGATCATTTCTGCACGAATATAACTCGGGCCTTTGGAGAGCGGGCCCAGTCCGACCCTGAGGTAGACCATAAAAAGAATGTGTAACATGAATAGACCCAGTCAGTAATGCAAACGTTCACACAATTAGGGACTGTACCTTTCACAAATAAATAAATCAGCAGACTGAAAGCTGACGTTTCACGAGTGCTTTTTAAGGACGCGTTTACAATTGACACAAAATTATGCCTTTTTTCGGTACCGGTTCTTACTAAACTGAATCAAATCGAATAAAACTAATAACGAATATAAACAGATTGGTTCTTTATCTACCCAGGATAGACACGCTTTTCTTGAAAATGATAGTTTTAAATACTTTAAAAACGATCTGCCGTTGACATGTTTACCATATCGTGTTGTGTTTAGGAGCATTTTTTGTTCCACAAATAACATATTTTAATATTCCTAATACTACTGAAAGTAGGCAAATATAGTCTATTTTAAGACATAGACAAAATTTCTTTATTTTTCATTCAGAAATACACCAAAAATAATTCCGCAAAACAGGAAGATATTGACAAATTTTCGTCAGAAATTATATTTTTTTATCTATCAATATTTAATGGGTATTTAATTAAAAAGTACTGAATAACTAAGGTTACTATGTTACCTTGCATCAAAAAAATAATGAGTTCATTTAAAAGTAAAATAATAGTGTAAACAATTATTATAAGAAATGACAAAATTCAATATAAAACCAAGACCATTTTATTCTTTGATTTAGACGGCGCGGGGCGCCTATTGAGGGAGGACGTATCGCTCGCAACCATTTTGACATTAGTCACGTAATCATTAAAATTTAAAATACTCGCCACCATTCATGACCTTTAGACGCGGCGCTAGTTTCATCGTCATAACATCAAATTGCATTTGAAAAATGTAGTAACTCGAATTTTCGTAGGTCATGAATGGTGGCCAGGAATTTTTCCAATCGCAAAGAGTACAGCGTAACCAACCTTTCTTGATACAAATTAATATTTTGAATTATTTTAATTCTGATCAGATTCTAATGTAAATGTATCAATGTGTTGAATACGGACATAACTGTATCTTATCCTATATTATTAAACGCGCATAAAAATAAATATATTTTACGGTTCACGAAAATGACTCCGACGATTACGATGAAATTTGGAATAAGTATTTATTGGGACGAAAAATCAATTTAGGTAAATGTTCCATGTCTGGGAAAAATTGTTATTTCCGTATTTACACCAATAATAATCTCCGGAAGTAATGAACCGATTTTAAGAACTGTCTCACTTGTCAAAAGCTATATTATTCACGAGTGCTATAGGCTATAAATTATAAAGATATCATGTATATTTTACAGCCCAACGAAGTGGGCACGGGTCAGCTAGTGTTTTATAATTTCGTCGAGCGAACCTGGCGTTGACTTCCATAGGGCACGCATGCCACAATCGCGGCGGTTAGACCCCTAATTTAGGAATGACTGGATAGGCGTCACAGCGTCCTGCCCTACCGCCTGATGTAGGTCGTCACCGGACACCGAAGTTTCGGGACGTACCTGTGTGTGTTGATAAGGAAGGAAGAAATGCCTGGAGAATACGGTCCAGGTCTGCCCCGCTTGGGTAGAGCACCACCGTGTCCTCACGGCGGCGATACGCGGCAACCTCTCGCGTCCAGCATTGGTCGAAGCCATGCTGCGGGGCGAGACGGTATGGAAAGCGGTCGCCCCCTTTTGCGTAGCAATGATGCTAGCGAAGGAGGAGGCGTGACGCGTAAGGGAGGAGGAGAACAGTTTCCACCATACAATGCAAAAAGCAACCAAAAAATAAAGAAAACCTGCAATATCACGGGTATTGCATCGATACCAGTACCCAAATGCATGCAGGAGTAAACGATCATAAAAAAAATTCTATCTTTTATGGTCCCAAGCGTTGAGCGCATATCATACTGGAAAAGCACTTCATGGATTTTTTTTTGTTTTTTCTTTATAAAGACTCATAAAAGGCCTCGGCGTTAAACCACCACGCCAAACGACATTTCGCAATTTGCTTCCATCGGTTGCAAGTGATTCTCACAATGTCGTCGGTCCGCCTAGGAAGAAGCCTGTCTATGCTGCCGATTTTAGGGGTAGCTGGGTCGTAAGGTGGAGACTGTCCTCTCCCTCACGTGTCGCACCTCCTCCTTCGCTAGCATGGCTGTTTCGTAGAAGGAGGTGACTGCTTCCCAATCCGTCACGCCTCACATGGCCTCGGCCAATGTATGAGCATTCTCGCGGACACAAACACTTAGAGATTTGTGTATCACTGCTACTAAGAGGTTTCAATCAATCCTGCCTGTTGGTGTAGTGGTTAGTGACGTGACCCTGACTGCTATGCCGGAGGTCGTGGGTTCGATTCCCACCCAGGACAAATGTTTGTGTGATGAGCACGATCATTTCGACGCCTTAGTTCACAATTGCACTAACTACGAAATTCACTTTTTTGAGGAGAGAGGTTTAAAGTTTTTTAAACTTTAGACAAGAATAGTACAAAAACCAAGGAAGATAATAAAACAAATATGCATTTATTCATAAGACTAGTCCTTAAACTCCATCATATCACAATATTGAAGTATTAGTTTAAACATAACCTATTCAAAATAGCTAATATAAAACCCCTCAGTTAATACATTTGTGCACTAAGATTGATTATGTTCATCAGTACTAAGTGAAAAACTCAAAAATATTTAACAGCATTACCAGGCTGGTTCAAGGTCCAAGAATAAGGATAATAATAATTATGGGTATTGCATCAAATAGATAAAGTAATAAACCAGTGATCCATATTCATAATGCTTATTTTTATTATATAATACAGTTTAATCCACAATCAAAAAATAATTAATTATGTTTCAAACCCACAATAAAAACAAAAAAAAAGTTACAGTTTAATTAATTTTTTAGACTGGCCTGTTGGTCTAGTGGTTAGTGACCCTGACTGCTATGCCAGAGGTCGTGGGTTCGATTCCCACCCAGGACAAATGTTTGTGTGATGAGCACGATCATTTGTTCTGTGTCTGGGTGTAATTTATCTATAAAATGTATGTATTTAGAAATATTTAAGTATGTATATCAGTTGTCTAGTACCCATAACACAAGCTCTGCTTAGCTTGGGACTAGATGGCGTTGTGTGATAGTTGTGGAATATTATTATTATTATTAAATTTTTGATTGTGGACAATCAAAAATTAATTAATTATGTTTCAAACCCACAGTAAAAACAAAAAAAAAAGGTTACTGCCCAATTATATGATCCAATCTTTAGGTTTTGTCCAAACCAATTAGTTTTAGTTTTTAATTAAAAATAAAGCTTTGCTATACTCTAAGAATTTTCCTTTGTCGTGGGTGCGTTCACAAACATAGAAACTAAAGCACAGGAACACCCAGACCCGGAACAACTATTTGTCGGTCATACAAATGTTTGTTTCGTGCGGGGATCGAACTCGCGACACGCTGCGCAGCAGTCGATCTCTCTACCAATGCGCCAACCGTGACATCTAAACGTTTCTGAATCATTCCAATAAGAATTTTTATAAAAAAAATAACTTTTTAACTTAAATTTATTCAACAATGGACTCTTCATCTTGATCATCACCAGATGATTCAGTGTCATCACAATCTTCATCGATGTTTACTTATTCATTACATTTTTAAATATTTCAACAATAAAGAAATACAAAAACATTTAAACATTTATAAAGCAGTCTACCAGCATCGGGAACAGGGTCCGGGATATCGGTCGTCAGGACTCCTGAGAGACGAACCTCCTAATGACAGGCGCCGTGTACAGTAGTACTACCTTCTGATTCAAGCGTTTGAGCCAGCTGCCACGTGAGAGCCCTCTCTGACCTCACGAGGTTCTCGTCATGCGGGAACTTTATATCAACAATCATTGCGCGACGCTCAGATCGATCTATGACCATAATGTCAGGCTTCCTGGCTACAATAGTCCTGTCAGACACAATAATTGTTAACAAGGAAGAGGAAGAAGTGGATGGAATACCTTTGTAATACTTCCATTAGACATCTACTGGGAGGAGAAATTTCATGCACAAGTGTTCTAAGTACGCACTTAGCACACTTGTACATGAATTTTCTCGATCCTTTTGCACTACCATCACATAATGCACACTTATAGCACTGCTAAAACATATGCACAGTTATAGCAAATGTATATAATACGTTTGTGTTTTGAAATTTTCTGCAGTTGTTAAACTTAAAGTCAGTTGAAGTGTGTCTTTATTGTTTTTACAAAAATAAACGTCATTAGTACAGTACAACATTCATGCGATCTCAATTAATACAACTGTGAACCACGTTTTTGGCAGAAAGAGACGGAATAACGGTATTTCGATACGCGGAAATGAAAGAGCATGAAATTTAGTGTATTTGGCACTAAAAAAGTGAAAATTGAAAATTTTGTAGTTAGTGCAATTGTGAACTAAGGCATCGATTTGTTCTGTGTCTGGGTGTAATTTATCTATGTATGTATTTAGAAATATATTTATGTATGTTTATCAGTTGTCTAGTACCCATAACACAAGCTCTGCTCAGCTTGGGGCTAGATGGCGTTGTGTGATAGTTGTGGAATATTATATTATTATATTAATCGTAAATTCTAATTAGTTTCAAAGTTTCAATCTAGAGGCATTGGTTGTTTACCTGAACTCGAAAAGTGGTCGTAATTTATGTACCGTATAAGTTCGCACCGACATTATCAGAAGTAAAAAGATTGAAAATGGTCTCGTCCATGCCCCAATGCGACTTGATTTATGTTTCTAGAGACATCTTATATAAATACTAGCTTCTGCCCGCGGTTTCACTCGCGTCAAATTAGGCGTTGGGCCCTATGGCCCCGTCCGAATTATTTCCCTTAAGGAGCGCCTGGAACACGACGCGTCATGACTCATGGTCAGACGGCGAGCTACCCATTGCTCCCCGTCCGCAAGCGACTGGAATATGCTCTACGATTGCCAACGCCCAGGGTGTCTGCAGCGGTGGCTGGGAGAGAGGTAGAGGATGTCCATTCCCTCACACGTTCAGACTCTTCCCCTTTCCCTTGCCTGCCGCTGAATCAGCCGAATCTCCGACTTGCGCTAGGTTAAAGATGAGGACGCCCGCCGTAGCGCCTCTCCAACCACTCTTCGAAGAGGGATCTTACCGCCGCAATCATGACATGCCCTGCCCAGCCCGACATTATTTTGATGTGGTAGTATTTTGATACTGTGATATCTCCTAATATAAGATATTCATTCAAATGAAATGAAGTCAAGGGCAATTTTGTTCAAACTCAAATGCTTCTAATGAATAACGTATTTACTTGGATAAGGATCAATATCATGTTAAAAAAGTCCTAAAATAAAAATAGAATTTTAGGTGTGGATAACCATTATCACTTAGAGGTTTGAAAAATAAATAGTAGCCGATTCTCAGACCTATTCCATATGCCTATAAAATTTCATGAAATCGGTCAAGACGTTTCGGAAGAGTATGGTTACTAAAGCCGGATCCAGACTGGTGTAGCCCGAATCTTACGATTACGTGTAATCTGCATGAAAAGTGTGGACCGCACACGAACTCAAAGCAAATTGAGAACACGAATACTGCGTGCGCCTTTGTGTTCGCGCAAAAACCGACAGCCGATGGATCAGCCGCGAGCGTTACATGTAATGCTGGCGGTGCCGTCCACACCTAGAATTCGCGTTACATTACACGATGGATTCACGTTACATTACAACAGTCTGGACCCGGCTTTACACTGTGATGGCGGCTTCACATTAGTGCCGTAAACCCCCGTAACCAGGCGCGAACGATAATGTGGATGGTTTTCGCGGGGTTCACGCGCATTCGTGCCTGTTCCCCGATCAGTGTCGGTATTGTGCCGAGAATTCACGGATTCAGTATCTAGTTATAAGTAGATATGGCTACTCTACGCTACATACTAATTCACGGCGCGGCGGCGTCGAATACACAAGTGTGAATCTAACTGTCTTTGCATCAACACCTCTGTAGGCTTCATAAACAACAGATAGATAAGTACTAAAATTTCTACCAACCTGCTGAATAAATTACCAAAAGGGCCAAAGCCTGCCGGGATCGCGGGACTAACGAGTAATCATGGCCACGATGGTTCATAATTTTTACTGTTACACCTCAAAAAGATAGAACCGGGTGGATTTGGCTCCTTTTTCCGGAGAAACTCACGCCTTGGTCTGAGCAGCATTGATCCTGACTAGATTGGCGGCTCGGCTTCGGCATGTTCAAGCGCTCAACCGGCCACGGTTAGTCTGATATTTGTGAATAGGTCAATTATCCTACTGCGGCAAGAACGCAGTATTTTACAAATACATAACGTATTATCCATTCGTTACCTACTGAGAAAATAAACTAGTGTCTAGAAGCCACGGGATCTCACTCTGTTTAAATTTTCGTAAAAAAATTGCAAATGCTCTTGTAGTGGTATACGAGGCATAGATGTTTCGTTAGTGTTTTGTTTTTATTCGTGGGCATCACGCTGTCAAATTGACAGAAATTGTGTTCTTTCAAACGTATTTACGTCCTTAACGACGAACTTTTTATCGTGATTTGGATTTTAAGCATTTCGCACTTGAGCTAAGTCTAAGCGTTTGTAAGATTTATTCCCTTTACGTCGAGTCCCGTTACGTCGAGTCTGAAAGTCTATTGTTCTCCAAAGTATTGATATTTTACGCTTTCTATTACCTTTATGTCGAGTTTGGTGAACAAGTACAGTCAGGGATGTAAATTAAAAGCCAATGGCATAAAAACATGTTAAAACAAGTATAGGTGAAGATTACCCAAAAAGGAAGTTCAACGAAGCCCCGCTTCGCGGGGCTTCTATTTCTGCTTACATGGTTTAAAGTAACCTAACACGAAGGGGATGGCGGGGTCTTTCAGACCCCGCCATCCCCTTCGAACCTAACCTGTCCGTGTCGGGGTGCCCACGAGTCCCGAGCTCGCTTTGCTCGCTCTTGGATCAAAGTCCACAGGACCTATCATTGAAATTCATAATAATATCCTTAAAACTAAACTATCCTTGTCGGGGTACCTTATTTGACGTGACTGTACTTCTAAAATATGATACATTATTTAAACTCGACGTAAAGGTAATAGAAGCGTGGTAAATCAACTAAGCTCGACATAGGGGTAGGTAATAGAAGCGAGACAAGGAGGCCAATTCTCGATTTTCGCCATTTTTCTCGAGTTCTAGATTGTAAGTCGATCTCTATGTCTATCAAAAATATCTCTATCTCTACCAAAAAATTTCGAATTGATCAGAAATCCGTATTCTCAGTCAAAATAGAAATAAATGTCACGAAAATGTCGAGTCGAGTGAACATAATGTTACCATTATGAAGAAACGCACGTTCCGTTTTAGGTAACTATAGGTTAATGAATGATTTTGTTTTAAAACGCTGACATGCGCTGACTAAATCTAATGGGGATGGCAACTCAAAGCTAATCGTAGATGGCGCTGCGATAGTTGTTCCCCACGTCTACCTTGTACAAAAAAACAAACAAGATTATTTGTTATAAAAATTGAGTATAAATACATAACAAATATGGAAAATTATTCGTCCATGCAAGTACTATATACTAAAAGAAGAATTAAGACGCCGCGGCGCATCTACAAGAGGAAAAAAGTGATTTAATTGAGTGGTTATACATTTGATTTTACCGTAATAAATCCACAATTACTTGTAGTTGAGGTTTCAATTTTTGAGTTTAGGTATGTTTTACCTGTCCTCTCCTTTATCAAGAATATAATGCTGCTTTTGACTTTCTATTTTGATAAAATATCATAATGTTTTAAGTCAGTAATTTTAACCTTTTTTTCTATTTAGATTCGAGAAATATCACAATATATTTAATTTCTTAACACCACAACTATTACAAAACTCGTTCCAGGTGATAATTCTTCGATTTTCGAGCGATGCAATACTGGTACATAACCTCCAAAAGAAAAGTAGATATTATTTTGAAAAGTGTATTCCATCATTTTTACAGCTTATTACACAACATCTAGTAATTTTACATCAATAAATGGTTTTTTTTCTGAAAATTCCTTTGATTTTACAGTTCTTTGGGGACCAAACTGTCATTTTCACTTTGACACTTGCCTTCCCCATTATTTTAGTATGAAACGAAACGTTTTACGTAAAAATAATCAGTTTGACAGTTCTGTCACTGTCAGAATTTGCGTCTTTTGTTATGTTTACATGGACTCTGTGTTTATAAATCACTAGTGGGCTGTGCTGTTTTACATTTAATGTTTTTTTTATTAAGTTTTTTCATGGAGTAGAACTATTTTAATGACTTCTGTTTCGGTCAAATCGTAAATATCGATGGCGGGATAAGTGCGCTGTTGTCGCTGTGTATTGGCCAGTTGCTCGCCACTTTCCAACAACTCCGAGATAAAATGCTAATAAACTCGTCCATCTTTCAGTGGTTTCTAGTGCAATCGTGAGTACACAAATTACAGAGTTCGTTAATTGCGCGAAGGTCGTCGTTTCAAGAAAACACAATGCAAAAATCAGGAGTATAAATCGAATTTCCAGTAGGTATGACATGCCAATCCGTATTTTATTTAAAAACTAAAGAAAAGAAAACAGTGTACAATCCAAAACTCATCAAATTCACTCAGAAATGACGTATCTCTACAATCGACATTACATCTCTACTGCTCAGAAGCACTCGACATGAACTCTAACGTTAGCCTTCGACAAATGTCGAAGTCGACATCCCCAGAATAGCAACTTTTAAAATTTGTCGAAAAAATGACGTCATTAGAAATTTTTGTCGACTTCGACACCATCTCTAAAGCCGAGAATTGGCCCCAAGGTTTTCGGCTCGACGTAACGGGACTCGACATAAAGGGAATCAACCGTTTGTAATTGCTTTGCTCGAAAGTTGAAAACAGCATTAGGCCAATTATATAGGACTAGCACTACGCCCGCGACTTCGTCCGCGTGGTTTTCAAACTTTGCCTTTGTGAATTTCTATATTATATGGGATACTGTTGAAAAATCTAAATCAATATTCCACGAAAATTCTACCAACCCGCAATATTCCGTCTTGGGTAAAACCTAGGTCCTAAAAATTTTAATTTTATTGGTCGTATTTCGTATCATCCTCTCTTAGTGAGAACCTGTATCCAAAATGGAACCCCCCTGCAATGTTGAGTCCTCTAATTACAAACTCTTGTGCCTAGCACTTGTAGTAACAAAGTTTCATACAAACTACCAAACACAAAAACAAACCCCTTTGGGGTCGAATTTCGCAAAATCCCGCCATGGTGTACATCCAAGTCCTATAAAGGAACCCGGTAGGAACCCGGTAGGAACCCGGAACAGTTAGGTCTTAAAAAGAACCCCTCGCAAAATTCGAGACGCCTAGCACTTGTAGTAACAAAGTTTCATACAAACTATCATACACAAAAACAAACCCCTTGGGGGTTGAATTTCACAAAATCCCGCGATGGTGTGCATCTAAATCTTATAAAGAAACCCGGTGCAAAATTTGAGGCTCCTCGCACTTTTATTAACAGAGTTTCATACAAATTTTCAACCCCAAAAACAACCTCTTTGGGATCTAATTTCGCAAAATCCCGTCTTAGGTATTATTTACGTCCAAAGAAGAACCCCTATGTAAAATTTGAGTCTCAAAACTTTCAACCCCAAAAACAACCCCTTAGGGGTCGAATTTCACAAAATTTCCGCCTTGGTGAGAGTTAACGTCTTAAAAAAAACCGCCATGCAACATTTGAGACGCCTAGCGCTTCTAATAAAAAAGTTTCATACAAATTGTCAACCCCAAAAACAAACCCCTTAGGGGTCGAATTTCGCAAAATCCTGTGATAGGTAACTCTTACGTCCTTAAAAGAACCCGTATTCAAAATTTAAATTTCCTAGCACTCGTAGTTACGAAGTTTCATACAAATTATCAACCCCAAAAACAACCCCTTAGGGGCCGAATTTCGCAAAATCCGTTCTTAGTGCTCACCTACGTGGTATAAGGAGGGCTTATGCCAAATTTCAAGTTTCTAGGCCCAGCGGTTTGGGCTGTGCGTTGTCAGATCAGTCAGTCAGTTTTGAATTTTATATATATAGATTTTCTTGTTTTATGCACATTATTTGAAATTAAACATTTCTTGCAAACAAAGAAATTCCTTCAGAATTTAATTTTTTTAAATAATACTGTACCAAGTAGTATTATAGATGAATCTCGCGACAATTACGTAAAAATCCCATTGCACCTTACGTCAGTTCCCACTATTAGAATACCTACATTTTTTAATTAAACCAATTTCGCTTGACCTCATCAGAAGCTTGCCCAGTCCATTAATAAATTAGAAACAAAGATTTATGCCAAGGCCATCGCAGAATCAAATAAATAGGTTCTGTTGTGACTGCCAACTTGATTTATTGCATGTTTTATAAATTCACAAAGGTATTATGAAATAAGTATGTTTTAAGCCTCTTAAGAGTAGGTACGCGTACGACACACACTTGTATTCAATTGTAGTAAATTGATTAAAGTATCCACTTTAGGAAAACTTAACAAAATGATGTGTTTTACGTCTGTAAGGGCCGAATTAAATCTTTGTCTGAATAAAGGTGCAAGGTGCAGGTGGCCGGTGACGGTGACTGATGAGTGTGTGACTTTATGGCGGATTGACACATTTTTAATAAAATTTTCACTTGCTTCTGACGTCACGAATTGTGATGCGTTTTATCATTGAATACATACATTAATCAACAAAAGAAAAAATACGTGTTTTAAAAACTTTTACTGACAGACTGATTAAATTTTCAATTTATCGATGCTGTAAAATACCTATTTTGTAATCATTAGAAATGTTTATAACGTCGTCCAAGTAGACAATAGGCGAAAAATGTTCATTATACCCAATGATTTTATAATATCATTGATTATACCTTATAAAAACTACCAAACTGATTGAATTATATGTATAGAATACCAAAACACTTCCCAAATTAAAACTCGGAGTAATATCGATTACTCCGAGTTTTTCGATTATTTAGAGTAATATCGATTACTTCGTCTAAATTAAGAACCTCCTCCTTTTTGAAGTCGGTTAAAAAGATTATCAGTCACGTAAGCCGGCCGAACGTTAGCTGATAACACAGTCACTGATAAAATGATAACACAATACGATACTACAAATGAATTACGACAAAACTGCTGAAAAGCGCTTGTAGGTACTTAATCTTTAGGGCCATTATAAAGTCCACACAAACAAACATAATCGAGTTTCAGTCAAGGCGGCTAATCGCAGCGGATACTTATGAAATACTAGCTATTTCCCGCGGCTTCACCCACTACAACACGAAAAATATCCCATGGGAACAAAACATCCGGATAATTGTCAAAAACTATTCTGTGTACCTTTCATCCAAATCCCTTCAACAGTTTTTTCGTGAAAGAGTAACAGAATCCTTACAAAATTTCACATTTATGATATTTCACATTTATGTAAGATAGGAAGGGTATACATACAATTATAATTATGCAAAGCATGTGCCAATACACATAAAATAGGTACTCTCCGATTTCCGTCGGTGTCATAGCCTTATAAGATTAGGACAATCTGACAAGATCGGGAAATGAACAGAACGGGCATGCCACTGCCACAACCTTACAAGTTACAACATGATAAACTTTTGTAAGCTTTTTCACGTTTAAAGTTTACAATATCTGGTTGACCGAGCTTTTCTCGAATCTGGGACCTTGATAAATCGATTCCTTGAGCCGAAAAATCCCTAATCTGTAACTTTCATGAAAATCCTTGGAGCCGTTTCCTAGATCCTGATTATATACAATAAATATACAAGAATTGCTCGTTTAAATATATTAGATAGATTAGATAGGTAATTGAAGAAGTGCAGAAAGTAATTTTTCGTCTTCTGCACTTCGGGTCGTAACGTAGTCGAGTCTGGTTGTGTATAAGTGTGTATTGACCCTTATATTTTGCCCTAGCGCCACCGCGGCCTCTAGTGAAACAAGGAAAACTTCGAATCAATTATCCTATCTATGTAAATAAAGATTATTTATGAATCAGAACTTTCAACCGAATTAATCACACCTTAAAACATTGCTATCAAACTGTCACGTACGTTGCGTTTTAATATCGATAATAAATTCTATATTATTATTTAGGTACCTAATCGATAAAACTGGTGAAGAGTGAATCATCGTAAGCTTTTTAATCAGTTAGCTGTAAACTTGACTGAGGAGCTCGTGGCTAAATAATCACAGCCGCACAGGCCGATCTTCCGGGTTAAGCCGCGCTTGCCGAGGTTGGTCTGTGGATGAGTGACCATCTGTCATAGCGAGTTTCCTCCGTGCCTCGGAAAGCACGTTAAGCCGTTGGTTGGCTGTCATTTGTAGATCTTTGACAGTCGTTACTATTAGTCAGAAGCTCTAAAGTCTGACAACCCAATCTTACCATGGGGTATCGTATTACCCAGTTACTGGGTTGTGGAGGTTTGATAGGCGGTCGCTCCATGTAAAATACTCATATTCAGCTGTATCCGGTTTGACTGGTAACCGACCCCAATATAGTTGGGAAAAGGCTAGGCAGATGATGATGAACTGAAACTTGACTGACTGACCTACAGCCGTATTACAACGTCCTAAAACCAGGCTTGTTCCGGCGAGTGAAAGTGACAGAGCTATACAATTCGTCTAGCGCCATCTCGTTCACTCACTGGAACAAGCCTGGTTTAAGACGTTGTAATACGGTCCCTGGTGGTCTACCATGACGTCTAACAGCGTGAGTAATTCCAGTGTGGGAAAGAGACAGACCTATGCAAGTCGTCTAGCGCTATCTTTTTCCCACAGCCTATTGCCATCAACAGGGCTTTTGAGAAATCCCAAATGGAAAAATCCAGTACCAATTTGCCCGACCCGGGATTTGAACCTCATGGTCAGCAGTTGCGAGGCATTTTTGAAGTTTATATTTAACTCGCCATCATCATCATCATCATCAGCCGGAACACATCCATTGCTGAACATATATAGGCCTCCCGCTTAGACCGCCACGCTGATCGACAATTCGCCATCTTAAAGAAGACTTGCCTTGACTTGTAAATTATACCTCATAAAGTCTTCAGTGAACTTTGCCCTTCAAGTTGATTTGATAGAGATACCGACGGTTTGTGTATTACCCTTTCACGCCTAAACGGTGCCATGACCTGACTTGAGTAACACATAGGTTACTAGTAATCACTGATACCGTAATACAAGCTTTTTCACCTCACACGCTCGGAAAGATTCTATTTCTCATTCAAAATCTGAGCGCATAACTCCATTTTGTGCTCTAGAGCACAAAGCGTCGTTCAAAATTCGATCACGCGTTGTATTCAATTGTTTTCTACATTGACAGGCCAGCCGCCCCCACTTCATTTCCTCGCTGTGTGAAGTGAAAAGTTGTGTGTTGCACTCGGCAGGAAAGTTTTTTTGCGTCTCGTACCTTTGAAAACTTTGCATCGCTCAGGATTCTATATTTAAACCGCTCGTTTCTCTCGCGCTTCAATCTTAGAATCCTTCGCTCGCTCAGTTTTCATGTACTCGCGCCAAAAATCAACTTTGCAGCCTTGCAGTAAATAACTACGAGTATTATTTCGGTATCGGTGGGCTGGAGCTGAAAATCAGCTACAGGTGGCAAACTTTGTGTTGCCATCTGGCATTATACTGAGCCGAAGCCCTTTGGCATTAAATTGTTAGTTTTCCTTTTATCTTATGACTTAATTGAATTTTATAACTTTATTTGTATCAATTACTTTTAAGTTTTAGTGTCAATAAACGCAACTTTCTTCCTTTCTTTCTTCCATATCTAGAACCGGTTAAAGATTGCTGAAAAGTAAACAGGCATTTTTTAGACCCGTCCCGACCGGCCACCAATGAAACTAAGGGTGATATGGCCCAGGCTGGGAGAGGCCATGTCCTGTGGACTGCTAATGCTGATAGGCCTAGTTGAAACGTCTATTTAATTCCTGTCGTTAAGATCAGAACTGAAGGGTTTAGAGACAGTAGACCCCGGTATGTTTACCTTGGCCTTTTTTTTTAAGTGGTAAAATCATCAGATGTCCTCCCACACAGGGCAAGGCGAGAGGAACCGTCAGACTCGTACTGACTGAAATTCACGGTGTCCTTCAATAACCCTTTATGTTCCGGGGTCACGGTAATGAGGGCTTTGGACCTCTAGAGGGATCATTATGCTGACATCACTCTTTGAGGCGCGCGTGGAACACACAACGCGCCGTCGTCGAACCGGACATGGTCCATGGTAGATGTTGATCTTGGCCTTTGGAAAAGAACAAACGGATATCTCGAGAAGTTCACAGCTAGAGTGGGCTGCATTCAGCAATTTAGATGACATTCTGAAATCATAATTATCATCATCATCATCGGATAAAACATAGCCTTGAGCTAAGTTATACAACATGTAATTAGGAACAACACTGAATAGCTCTTTCATATCTAGATATCCGGGATTACCATTTACGATGCTTTTAATAAACGAAAATTCTGACGCAATCATAGTTTAAGGAATGAGTAACACATTATGTACATTTAGTTAGTACTCATTTACTTTCTCCAACATATATATTTTTATTTGAACTCCGTTATTAAATGTACCTATAGCTTATTTTCTCTGTAATCATCATCATCTGCCTTTTTTTTTTGTGGTGGGAAAATCTTCACGGATACCCTCCGAATGGGGCAGTCGGAGGGTTATGTCGGACTCAAACCGACTAAAAACCCACTTTCCTTCTTATACCATTGGTCGGGGGCCCGGGATAATTATATATAAAACATTCGCTCGCACCCCCAACTGGTATCGGCCCGCTATTAACGGCAGGCCAATCTCCAAGTGCAATTTGTTCATGGCACGTTCTCCTTGAAGCTCGCCTTTTCCTAACTATTTGTGGGTCGGCTTCCAATCGAACCGGATGCAGCTGGATATCAGTATTTTACATGGAGCGACTGCTATCTAATCTTCACAACCTAGGAACTGGGTAACCGATGCCCCTTGAAAAACTGCAGGTTGTAAGATTTTCGAGCTTCTGACTTGTGATTAACGACTATCAAATATTTACAAATGACAACCGGAACCAACGGCTTTACGTGCTTTCCGAGGCTCTCGCACAGTGGCTAAGCGATCGACTGCTGGGCAGGGTGTTGCGGGTTGGATCCCCGCATGAAACAAATGTTAGTATGATTTACAAATGGTTGTTTCGGGTCTAGGTGTTTGTGAGTTTCTGTGTTTGTAAATGCACCCACGATACAGGAAGAAATTCCCAGCGGCTTTACATATTTGGCCACGAACACGAGTAGCTTAGCCTTAGTTTCCACATATCTACGATTATTCATAAGATCATACATTGGATCATACTAAACGGTTGTCAGCATGGTTTTGGATGGCATAATGCTTTGCTTCGCTTAGTGTGGCGTGTTTGATTCCCGCGTATAGAATGGAATATTTGTATGGTCAACAGGTAGTTGTTCTGGGTCTGACTGTTGGTGTACCTAAATGAGTTAAGGTGATTGCTTCGATGTAGCCCGCGAAATTCAAATTTTTTTACGTTTTTTGCAATTTGCAGGCCAGTGACATGTTGTAACTTTATAAATATATGTGTTGCGGTAATAACAAGTATAATTTTAAATATAAAAATTATCAAAAAATTCGCTCCATCAGCTCTCACATAGAAAAGGTGCATCGTAGTTAGATTTCGGAGATTTTAACATGATGCACCTTTTCTATGTGAGAGCTGATGGAGCGAGTTTTTTGATAATTTTTATATTTAAAATTATACTTGTTATTACCGCAACTCATATATTTATAAAGCTACAACATGTCACTGGCCTGCAAATTGCAAAAAACGTAAAAAAATTTGAATTTCGCGGGCTGGTTGGAGCATCCCTCTTAAAATGTTTGTAAACGCTCCCAAGACACAAATAAATTGTCAGTGTGTCCGGTGTCCTCAGTTTTGTAAAAAAAAAATATGCATTACACTATGCACTACGATAATTAATAATTTATTATTGGAAAAGTCCTGGCGCCATGGAGAAAGCTTTCAAGACACGCGCATGCATTGTTTGAAAAGTTAAAAAAAACCGGCCAAGTGCGTGTCGGGCCACGCACAGTGTAGGGTTCCGTAGTTACCCATCAAAATACTTATGCGAACTAACTAAACTGATTCGCTGAATTTAATTTTAAAAAGAAGAATTTTCAAAATCGGTCCAGGAGTCTTTGAGAAATCGGGGAAAATGCATAAGAAAAAAGATTACGACGAATTTAGAACCTCCTCCTTTTTTTAATTTAGTTAAAAATATTTGACGATAAAAACCTACATATCCCCAAAAAACATACCTATAAAAGCTGTAAAATAAAGTTGACAAACTTACATTTGCAGTTCTCTCCGATACATTTTGTTTAAGAAAATATGAATCCAAGTACATTTTATAAGTTGGTCGACTATTACTCGTAAAGTTGTAAAGCCTACTTAGTCATGATAATTTTCTTTTAAACTTTGTTATATATACTACTATTGTGAATTTTTTCACATCCCCAAACATAACCGTTTAGCTGGTAGAGGGGGGGGACACTCGAATCGAGCAAAATTTAGCACTTTAAAGCTTAATATTTCACAAACGAATTTATTTATCAAAAAATTGTTAATGGAAACTATCATTATTTTTTAAAGGCCTATTTAATGATACCCCACACTAAGAGGTACGCGAGAAAAAAAAAATCCTCACTTTACGTGTAAGTACTGGAGGTACCCTAAAAAAAAATATTTTACGAGATTTTATTTTACCACTTTTTCGGCACAACTAATCCGTATATTTACACCAAATTACAGCTCTCTAGTACTGTGCGTCTCTGAGCTAAACTGCGGACAGACGGACGGACGGACGGACGGACGGACGGACGGACGGACGGACGGACGGACGGACATGGCGAAACTATAAGGGTTCCTTGTTGACTACGGAACCCTAAAAACTGGGGGGCTATAGTCTGTCAAAAAATTCACACATGCAAATGTGTAAAATAATGAAAACAAAACAAAAAAAAAACAAACGTAGGTAAATACAAACAGCTTAAATTTTCATTCAGGTTTTCCCGTACCTACGCCGATAACTGTTTTCATAAATTAGGGTATATAATATTTTGTGGCAGATCGATAACGTTCAGATAAGGAACTTTGTTATAGCAAGACCCGATAACATATGCGATAGCCATATTTAACTGTCATATACTTTTTTGGAGAAACCGAACACTAAATTGTCCTTCTATGGCGACTATTGAGGTGTTATAATTAGTTTGCCACAAAAAAAATCCCCACGAAAAAAAAAGCATAAATTAGCCAAAGATTTTTGTTTTTTTTTTTTAATTTTGATCATTTGACTCATTTTTTTCCGTACGGGGATAGCAGAACAATTAATTTATAAAATCCAGCACAAAACTACCGAAAAAGAGGACACAATGTGGAATCTCAACAGAAAGTAGGTACTAGGAGAACAGGATCAAAACTTTTTTTCGTAAGGAATACTTTTGTGGCGAATACAACAACCCAGACTACCTACTTAAATTTATGTCTGTCAGCGAAAATACAACCGCAACTTTAGCAATGTTAAAAAAAATGTTTAAAAAAGTGTGATAGAATAGTACATAATTATATTATCCGTTATTCTATTCTATCGCTTTTTCTTACAACATCAATTATAAACATAATCAATTAGTATTATAATTGACAATTTGACTGAAAAAAGAGTCCGAGTTACATAAGTAGAGTTAGGTACTTATACATATTATTGTAAAATGCTTATTCTAAGTCGTATACTTAGTCGCAGGACTGTCTTAAAAGGGCACCATGTCCCTGGCACTCAAAGGGCATGTAAAAGAAAAGGGTGGTCTATAGACTGTTCATACTAATTACGACGATAACAAGGATTACCTATGGTTACAACTACAAGGCGTGCAGGAAACAAAATCTGCAAACGAGACGACGCATATGCATCAATAGTAGCGTGTATCAAATGCTCAAACGCAAATAAACAAGCCTCTGAAGGCCATGGTGTCTGTGATAGTGTTATGCAGCAATGTTTGATACAAAAATAGTTCAACGGCTGTCTAATATGAAAACAAAAATAACGTGATGAAGGCCAACCTTTTTTTTTATAGCTACTTAATAGTTTGTAGTGTTTTTTTTTTTGCATTTCTATGGCCTCGCTGCATAGACTAGAAAATCTATTATGAATATCTATTTTCGGTTTTGCGACTTGAATTTTTCCGATAATTTCAAAATTGATTATTTTGAAATTATCGGAAAAATTCAAGTCGCCTGGGAGCTTTCATCGAATCGAAGAGGTACTTTAGATGTTGTAGCAAAACATGCATGTAGGTAATTAGGCAATAATAAATTATACTCTATACACCATAATTTTTTAGTCGTCTTACAAAAGCAGCCCTGTTCATGTATCCAATGACTAGAACACGTTTATAATAAAAAAAAACCGGCCAAGTGCGTGTCGGGCCACGCACAGTGTAGGGTTCCGTAGTTGCCCATCAAAATACTTATGCGAGCTAACTAAACTGATTCGCTGAATTTAATTTTAAAAAGAAGAATTTTCAAAATCGGTCCAGGAGTCTTTGAGAAATCGGGGAAAATACATAAGAATAAAGATTACGACGAATTTAGAACCTCCTCCTTTTTTTGAATTTAGTTAAAAATAGTTGACGATAAAAACCTACCTATCCCCAAAAAACATACCTATAAACATGGACCTAAAAAAAAAGGCGGACGGAACTTCACTAAGAAAGAATTGAAGCACCCATAGTAAGTCAGTGCGCTTGTCCACACAAGCCGGCACACACACATTCACACCATAGTAAGTCAGCCGTCGGCCATTACGCTTCGAACGACACTCGCGGTTTCATACGGTGTTATTTTGTCTAATAAAAAACAAAGTATGCCGTCATGTGTTGCAAAAAGTTGTCTAAACTATAGTAGTTCAATTAAAAAAGCCAGGGGATCACTTTTCATAGTTAAACATGTCATTTTGAAGCTTATTTCTCGATTTTACGTCAATAAATTTTATAAACATCTCGAAATCAATCAGTGTTGCAACTATTTCAAGGTTCAAATTATTTTAAAATTGGGAGATTTATATTTTGTTACTATTTATCGTTATTGTATTCTTCTGTATTTTTACCCGACTGCGCGACGCAAAGGAGGGTAATGTGTTTATCAGTCTATGTATGTATGTATGTATGTATGTATGTATGTTTGTTTCTATGTGGCGTTCTAGAGACCAAATGCGTTGGCCGATTTTGATAATTTTTACGTTAATCGATTCGTCTTGACCTTGCGAGTGTCACTAAAGACATGACAGTAATCAAAATTCACCAAAGCGACAACCAGACGCCATATTGTCAAAATGAAAAAAAATGTCGATGAACTATGTCATGTGGGGTATCGTTGAATAGGTATTTTAAAATCATCTTTAGGTTCCCTTTATCATTTTTCATTTTAAATAATAGTTTAGGAAATATAACGATTTAAAGTTGTTTAGCAAAACAATAATTTCTGAATAGTAACTAAAAAGTATGAAATAAAAAAAATATTTAACGAAAAACAAAAAACCCGACTGCTTTAAAAAAAACTAAAAAGAAAGAAACAAGCCCAGTAGTTAAGAATTCACTCATTCACACTCACAGTCGGGGCCCGTTGGGAAGATTTGATTGGTATAATTTGAATGGGCCCCGACTGTGAGTGTGAATGAGTGAATTCTTAACTACTGGGCTTGTTTCTTTCTTTTTAGTTTTTTTTAAAGCAGTCGGGTTTTTTGTTTTTCGTTAAATATTTTTTTTTACAAGTTTCCCCATGGCAAATGATGCATGGAAAAATGATTATATAAAAATAATAAGGGAGTGTAGACATGGAATAGGAATGTAGACGTGTAGGAATGAAACATAAAATAGCTTTAATTAAATATTTATAGGCGAAAAATACTTAAACATTCGTTTTCACCATTTAAGTAAATTAGAAGGGATTTTTAGATGTGTCAATAGCAAAAGACAAGTCTACAAAAATTTGAATAACCAAAAGGGATTGTAAAACTTTATTAATATTAAACGAGTTGTAAATATTTTATATCCAATGTGCTTAAATTATTTTACCTTTATTTTAAAAATAGGTATCTGTCACAAAAAAATTGTAATTAAACTTAAGTTCAAGGGAGATCTTAATTAAATATTGTTTAAAAATGGGTAATTTTTTCCTTCATCTGGCATCCCTATACAAACTCACACATATAAACACGGCCGCCATTTTGGTGCTTCAATCGTTTCTTAGTGAAGTTCCGTCCGCCTTTTTTTTTAGGTCCATGCCTATAAAAGCTGTAAAAATAAAGTTGACAAACTTACATTTGCAGTTGTCTCCGATACATTTTGCTTAGAAAATATGATGTCCAAGTACATTTTATAAGTTGGTCGACTATTACTCGTAAAGTTGTAAAGCCTACTTAGTCATGATAATTTTCTTTTAAACTTCGTTATATACAGGGTGTCCCAAAACTCAACGTCAAGCCGAAACAGGGTGATAGGATTGATCATAACCATCACGAGAAAAATCTGAAAAAAAATCTATCCCACGTAGTTTGAAAATTATAGACATTTTAAGAAAATCCTAGAAATTTGATCAAACTGTACCATTTTTCGGTTGTTGTGGTTTTCCTTTTTTATTTTTGTTCAATTGAACTTTGGAAACGTAATCCTAAATAACATTTCTAGAATCCCAATAAAAAATAATGACACAATTGCCTCAAGTTTCCGAGAATTGAGACTATTTGTTTAACTACAAATTTAAAATTTTCAACATCCGTCGACTTTGACAGGCCCTCCTTTAAAAAAAATGTACTAGAGTGCCTTGGCAAGTAGCATCAAAAGTTGGCGCATTTAATCAGGATTCTAAAATGGTACAATACTTGTCAGTTCCATACAATAAAAAAGAGTAAAAAAATTAAAACCTCAAGTAAGCCGATTTTTGCTATCTCAGTTAAAATGTTTTTGATTCGCACAAGCTCTAGGTAGGTTCGTAATTTTAAGGCAAAATGATCTCAAAGTCCATTGAAAACGTAGCCGACCTGCGTTAATGCATTTCTCAAGCAGCTGAGGAGATTAACTCTAGAAGATATGCTCGACTAATAAGTAGATCTTTTTTAAGAAGATGTAAGGCTTGTATTGAGGCCAATGGTAAACAATTTGAATTTATTGTTATAAAATGTTATTTCACTATCTGACTTTTATTCCATCAAACCTAAATTAAACGAGATCAAGATTTTTCATTATTTTACTAATTTTACTAACTTTTCTCACTTTGGTTAAAGTGGCGTCATTATCTATCTCGCTCTCTTATGGCAAACATACCCACTATCCATCTTTCTCATCATTTTGCCTTAAAATTAAGAACCTATCTAGAGCTTGTGCAAATCAAAAACATTTTAACTGAGATAGCAAAAATCGGCTTACTTGAGGTTTTAATTTTTTTACTCTTTTTTATTCTATGGAACTAACAAGTATTGTACCATTTTAGAATCCTGATTAAATGCGCCAACTTTTGATGCCACTTGCCAAGGCACTCTAGTACATTTTTTTTAAAGGAGGGCCTGTCAAAGTCGATGGATGTTGAAAATTTTAAATTCGTAGTTAAACAAATAGTCTCAATTCTCGGAAACTTGAGGCAATTGTGTCATTATTTTTTATTGGGATTCTAGAAATGTTATTTAGGATTACGTTTCCAAAGTTCAATTGAACAAAAATAAAAAGGAATAACCACAATAACCTAAAAATGATGCAGTTTGATCAAATTTCTAGGTTTTTCTTAAAATGCCCATAATTTTCAAACTGCATGGGATAGAATTTTTTTCAGATTTTTCTCGTGATGGTTATGATCAATCCTATCACCCCGTTTCGGCTTGACGTTGAGTTTTGGGACACCCTGTATACTACTATTGTGAATTTTTTCACACCCCCAAACATAACCGTTTAGCTGGTAGAGGGGGGGGACACTCGAATCGAGCAAAATTTAGCACTTTAAAGCTTAATATTTCACAAACGAATTTTTTTATCAAAAAATTGTTAATGGAAACTATCATTATTTTTTAAAGACCTATTTAATGATACCCCACATTAAGGGGTATGCGAGAAAAAAAAAATCCTCACTTTACGTGTGAGTACTGGAGGTACCCTAAAAAAAAATATTTTACGAGATTTTATTTTACCACTTTTTTGGCACAACAAATCCGTATATTTACACCAAATTACAGCTCTCTAGTACTGTGCATCTCTGAGCTAAACTGCGGATAGACGGACGGACGGACGGACATGGCGAAACTATAAGGGTTCCTTGTTGACTACGGAACCCTAAAAATAGGTATTTAAGAGATTTGAAAAAAAATATAGTAAAATTTTAATTCGTTATTATGATACGAGTATGACGCAAAGGCGGAATGATCTGCCCGACTATTGCGCTGGGTAGGTATACTCTACAGCTTGATACGTAAAACATTTTTTATAACAGGGTGTTTCATATTTCTAATGTAACTATTAAAAAAAAAACTCGCCTAGAGGTATTTTAGGTCAAATACATTAAGCGGACCACTTTTGTAAGACGACTAAAAAGTCACGATGTATACTCGGGCGGAGCTAGGGCGGGTCTGTAGAAAGATATTATGATAATTCCTTGTGAATTGAGTCAATTCACAAGGAATTATCATATCTTTCTAGAGATAGTTTCCTTGATAGTTTAATTCTTCTCGTCAATTCAATTGACGACAAGAATTAAACTATTAAGGATAGGGGATGGAATGGCGGAAGGCTTTTACCTGATCTACGAGTGACATAATGGCGCATTTTCAATGGTTTTTAACTCGTTCGGTTTACAGCATACGGGAAATCATCGCAGGCGAGATAACAACCAATGAAAGTTAGAAATCGATACGTGTTCGTTACACTGTCTCCAGTGATTCCCCGCTTGGTTTATAAGACCGACCCGTGCTATCGACCAATGAAATTCATCGGTCGTTATACAGCTTGCGGGCCTGCCACTCTTGTGAATAAATAGCGACGAACATGGAGATTTTCCTACAACCCGCATGCGGGCTATCGACTAATGAAAACGGTTCCCCGAATGCGGGCCCTACTGTGGCATACCCTCCAGAAATCTCTCGCATACTTGTCGCATACGGTATGCGGGCCCTAACAACTAATGAAATTGCGCCAAAATTATTGTATTTAAGGTAAAAAAATGTTAAAGGTAAGTATAATTAATGACAGTTCACTCAACTTTCATTATAATGTAACACTTCATCGACTGCTGCGATGCGTGTCGCGTGTTCGATTCCCACACGTAACAAATGTTTATATGACCTACAAGTAGTTAATATCTGATTGACCGAGCTTCGCTCGATTTTTAAAATGTCTATATTTTGGGAACCGAGCTTTTCTCGAACCTGGGACCTTGATAAATCGATTCCTTGAGCCGAAAAATCCCTGATCTGTACCTTTCATGAAAATTCTTGGAGCCATTTCCGAGATCCTGGTTATATACATATAAATAAATTTACAGGAATTGCTCGTTTAAAGATATTAGATAGATAGATTCTGGGTCTGGGTAGTAATGTGTGTTACTCGTAGTTTCAAATTTTTAATGTTAAAAACACACTCACATTAGAGAAATTCCTAGATGTAGCGGGAACACGCGTTCCTAAAAATCTTTCCAAATTATCTAGTTTCCTTGACATCTTTGCGAAAAATCCTACAATACACACGACGTTCTTCATAGAAATATCTTTAAATCACTTCTGCCAAAAATAAACGCTTCCGTTTCATAATTTCAGTCTGTTTTCAGGGCCATTATCGAAATGATGTTATAAAGCTTTGTATTATGGGCCACCTTGACACCGTAGCTGATACCATCTCATGATCTAGTCACGTAACTTACTTTCTTTATCGTCCATTCATTATTCAACTAATGGACAGTTCCCTAAGTTATTACTTTTGATATTATTTTGACCACTTAAATGAATAAATTTTACTATGTGTATGTTTTCATGATCTCTACGCGACACTTAAATGTATGAAAAGCGGGAAAAGGCCACTGTTGGATTTTTAATTTTCGTTGCTAAACAAGTGCGTTGAAAACAAGATGCCAAATTAATAATTGGCAACTAATTAGTCTAATTTTTCGCAACATGATAATCACGTCAAAACTAATTCTACAGAAAAACAAAAAAAACCGTAAACAAACCTCAAGCTCCTCTAAAAACTTGATCTCCTCCACATTCCTGGTGTTCTCCTCACTGGTGATGATCCTACCATTCGCACTCACTTCACCGGTAAGGTTCACATCCTTCAACTGATCACCATCCACTTTCAAATCGTTCAACATGTGGTACGCACTGTTACTGTGTCCGAACTTCTGCATCGCATGCATTATAGACTTGCCTTTATAATTTTTGAGCGTGTTCACACCGCCCGGGTGATCGCGCATGAATTTTTTTAAGTCATAATGTTCACCGTTGAAGTTGACGGGGAATATTTCGCGGGGTTCGTTTATTTTGTCCATGGCGGAGCTGTGGTGGCGACAGCCGCGTCCGCGAGCAACCTCAAGCGACTAAAACACGTTATCAGTCCCGTGTGATATGAACAGATGTTTCAGGCGCCTACTACCGGTGCGTGCTCACTGATTCAGGGACGCGCCTTGCTACTACCTTACCAATTAGTTTAGCATCACTGTTATAAATGTGAGGTAAGAAATTAGTGGCGCGCCTAATGGCTGAATATTTTGGCTAGAGTGGGAGCTACGCAATCGTTTATGGTCGGGACGTGACTAGTTCTAAGTTCCAACTGTTTTAAGCTCTTTCATGATCGAAACATTCGCTTTGCTCTTGACAATATCTCAAGTGACTGAAGTGTGGTGAAGGTGAGGGCCGTCACGTTTTCGTGTAAGCGAAGACAAACAACATTATACGATTAGGTTCTGATAAAAAATGTAGGAAAGGAACGGATTTATAACTACTATCAAGGGTTGTTGAAGTAACGCGACAAGAAATTATACCTTTCCAATGATAGAGTCAACTTATTTTTCATGATAAATACTTGGGCTCGATATATAGTATGGTACCTACTTAGATATGTAGATAATAAACATATAATAAGTAAGCAGTTAAATATAAAAGGGATGAGTCACCCCTACAACCGAGATTACTGCCGCACCCTATGCAATTCAGGAAAAGCTAATAAAAGCAACGGTTAGCTCATAATACTAAGATAAACAAAGTTTTTTTTTAAACGTTGCCCTGCTTTAAGCATTGATCCTACATCGTAAGTGCGTTTACACTTTTAACTTAGATACATAAACAATTAGCCTGACTACACTTTCAGATCATACTTTTATATTTGTTTCGTGTGGACATCGAACCCTAGCGCAGCAGTCGATCGCTGGGCCGCTGCACCGACCGCTGTTCTATCACAAAGCTAAAATAAAAGCTCGCTAAGAAGGTATTTTTTTATTCGTTCAAAAACGGCAATCTTTGTTTGTATTTTTCTTGTTACTCGTTAATTTTGTGTAGTAGATACACCATGTCGTTAATAGAGATGAAGACGCATACTTATAAGTCCCGTACTGAATACCTTTATTAGTCCAAATAAATAGGTATATTATATTCATCGGAAACCGTGAAGTATGCACATAAATGTCAATCATCAATAAAGACCCACATTTGGAACAATTGACTTCAAGGAATCTGTTGCTCTACCAAAACAATGACTAGCATTATTGATACTATTACAAATCAGCTGATTCAAATAAAATAATAAATACATCACAGCATTATTTGAAGTTCAACTGAAGACCAATGTCAAAAATATAATTATAGTTGTGTCAGCTAAAATTAAATTATTATGAAACATTATAGTTCTTAATGGAAGAGTAACTGAAGCGTAGAACAATAAGGAACGAGATGGACTGGATTCACAAAAAACAGTTCTCGAATGGAGACCACGCACCGGCAAGCACAGCGTAGGACATCCACCAACAAGGTGGGCAGACGATCTTATGAAGACCGCTGGATCTCGCTGGATGCAAAACGCTTCCAACCCGTCCTGTTGGAAGTCTTTAGAAGGAAGGCCTACGTTCAGCAGTGGACGTCTTACGGCAGATATAACATGATGATGATGACAGGATTTGTAAAAAAACAGTTCCGAAAATAGGGGAGTGCCATGGCACAAGGATCAGACCCTGGAGTGGTGCAGAAATGGTCAGAACAGGACCAAAATTGGCCAGACCAAAGCGCAGTTAAAAAAAACTCGCACTGGGCGCATAAAAGGCTAGTTACGGCCACTCGCAATAAATCAATTTAAACTAAAATTGAACTAAGTTACCAACTCAAGTGAAACCATAAGTGAAACCGACAAAAATCAAAATCATGAGTGGCAAGTCAAATATATTTATAGTAAATCAGGATTAATAGTGTTTCACGCACTTATGATAAGCAATTAACGTGGCTACTCGGTTTGAGGACTGTCACTTAAGTGGAATACCTATTTCATAAGTTGCCAATTGAAAGCGAGATTTATTACCTAGGTACTTACTCGTATTTTGTCAAATGTAAGGAATTCTGTTAACGCTTAAAAGAAAGGGGTTTATTTAAGAGTTTTTGACTTTGTGAATGAAATATCAAACTTTCCTACGTAGAAACAAATGTGCAACGTGTCGCGGGTTCGATCCCCGCACGAAACAATTGTTTGTACCTATGATCTGCAAGTATTTGTTTCGGGTCTGGGTGTTTGTGCATGTGAGTTTCTATGTTTGTAAACGCACCCACGATACGGAAGAAATTCCTAGTGCGGCAACGTTTTTTAAAAAAGAAAAAAGTAGCTTAGTTATAATGGGGGATTCATTTGCACGTATCGAATTTACAGTCGATTTGTTTGTTGTTATCCCCGCACGACTAGGCCATTCGGCTAAAAAAAAGACCACCGCGGCGACGCGCGACGCGGGTTTGAGTACCCATAATTTTCCATTAGGAAGACAAAAGAAATCTTTCTTGTGCAATGTCAAATCACTGAGACTTCATAAATTTCAAATTAGTCAGCACATGAAGACAGCATAGGCCAAAAAATTGAGCTCCTGAGAGTGGACTGAAACATTGAAGAAAAAACAAAAGCTTGAAATTCAAAAAATTACTAAAAATTCAAGAAGAATCAAATACCTAGTAATAGAAAATAAATATTTCTGTCAAAAAAGGTTAAATATTTCAAGAAAACGCACCATCTTCTATTAAAATCTTGATGAATTCGGTTCGAGTACTCATAGTTACGCTGGTATAAATAATCGATGGTTTTGATTGCACTGGAGTGGCAGGTGCAACGTCACAGGGTATGCGGTGTGTCGACCTTAGCCCTTCCTAGCTCTATAATTCATGGTTTCACTAAGAATTATGGGTTACTGGGTGTGCCAATAATTGAAGTATCTTTTTACCCGACTGCGCCAGAAGGAGGGTTATGTTTTTCTAGTGTATTTGTCTCTGGTGAAGAAAGACAACTTGAAACCGCTGAAGAATACTCATTCTTCGTTGTCGGTAGCTACTCAGCTATCGACTATTTTTTTCATTATGAAACATTGAAACGAAGGTGACGAAGATCTCAGGGCCCGTGACAGAAATGTCAGAGATATTAATTTAATAAAACAATAATAATTATCCAACATTTTCAATTATTGTAAAGATTTTTGAGGAAAGAAAATATGAAACGTTCAATGAATGGAATTAATGCAGTCTAAAGGTAAGTCTGGAGTACTTATTCAGAAGACGCGGGTTTGAGACTCGCAGCTGATAGGACATTGGGAAACCGATGTATGGTATCTGGGCCCACCTTCAATACTTAGTAACATTTGATGTACAATCGACAAAGTAGAATCATGACCCACCATAAGCTTATTTTCTAACAGACATTCAAATACAATTAGGTCTACATTCGCGTAAACATACATATCCATGGTAACGACTTTGATCTTTGTCAATTTGACGGATTCAAACGATTTTTTGTCAAAATGGGTCATGATTCAACTTTGTCGACATTCAAACGATTTTTTGTCAAAATGGGTCATGATTCAACTTTGTCGACATTCAAACGATTTTTTGTCAAAATGGGTCATGATTCAACTTTGTCGACTGTACCATTGGATCGGGCTCTTTAAGCGAAATATTAATTACTAACATACAAAAGGTCTAATGTTAGTATTTTTGGAGATAGGTACGACGTCTTAAACTCGTTTTGTTATAGGTATTATTTTATTTGCATCATCTTAAGTGATTTGAATTTATTTGACATGATTGATCACATTTATGTAGTTGGCAAAGCGGCTGACCAATTGACTGCTGCACTGTGTATCACGGATACGATTCCCACAACGATAACGTATTTGTATTACCCACAAGTAAGTAGTTGTTCCGGTTCTAGTTATTTTTTTATATAGTTTTAACCGTACCCATGATACAGAAGAAATTCCTTGTGTGGGGCAACGTTTTAAAAAAAGAATAAATTGAGAAATGGGACAGATTTCAACACTTTACTTATTATGTAAGCATAAGACGAATATTATTCGTCTTATGCTTACAAAATTTGTAAAACAACTTAGCAACGAATTCGAAAACGGAGACCACAACATTGTATCAAATTGGAGACCAACAATTGTTTACCAATGACAAATAATATCCGTATGGACAATATCGATTGTAACATACATAATGCTGACTTAGCTGTCGAAATACCTAGTTAAAGTAAAAGGAAGGTAAACAGTAATAATGCTTATCATTCTACGTTGTTGTGTGTGTTGACCATGGCATGGTGTTTAGTTGCTAAAGATAAGCTGTTTTCCGGTATTTTAGCCTTGAAAATGGGAACTTAAAAGTTGTGATGAAAGTAATTGGGATAGACAGCTTATAGCCAATATTATGCAAAGGCGTACATTTCCGGGGCCGCGGGTCTGTCTTGGCAGGTAACCTTAACCCTGGAACGTAAAGAGCTATTGAATAAACATCTTGGATTTTAGTCAGTACGAGTCAAAAAGTCCCTCTTGCCCCGCCCCGGGAGTAGGTACTCAATTGCGGATTACGTACGTAACTGACCACGGCAATTAGGTAATACCAGAGTCTCTACTGTCAAAACACCTTGGATTTTAGTCAGTACGAGTCAAAAAGTCCCTCTTGCCCCGCCCCGGGAGTAGGTACTCATTTGCGGATTACGTACGTAACTGACCACGGCAATTAGGTAATACCAGAGTCTCTACTGTCAAAACACCTTGGATTTTAGTCAGTACGAGTCAAAAAGTCCCTCTTGCCCCGCCCCGGGAGTAGGTACTCATTTGCGGATTACGTACGTAACTGACCACGGCAATTAGGTAATACCAGAGTCTCTACTGTCAAAACACCTTGGATTTTAGTCAGTACGAGTCAAAAAGTCCCTCTTGCCCCGCCCCGGGAGTACTCATTTGCGGATTACGTACGTAACTGACCACGGCAATTAGGTACCAGATTCTCTAGTCTCTACTGACAACTAGGTTAGTTTTTGAAGCAGGTAACCATTTTAGTTGAAGTTCAAAGGCATGGAGTGGCAACGCCAGAAGAGGACACACCTAGACAAACGAGTGAGATTGCCCCTTATTGATAAGGTTCTTCAAAAAGTTCTGGTACCTATATGTAGAGCTTTGAAACTGGCATGCTAATATGACCAGATTTATGAACGCAGTGTAGCGAAAGCCTCGACAGCAATACTCCCATACCCCTAAGGAAAAGAAAACCGAGAAAAACGGCGGAGTTAATGTATGCATTTTTAGTAATATAACAATAAGTAGGTACGTTCGGGATGAAGCAGTTACTCTAGAACAGGGGGTTCCCAAACTATGCACCCGTAGAGAGAAGTTACATAGGGATTGAAGTACAATGAGGCCGAATGAGGCGTTCCAGTGTCCATTCTCCGAATCGCATTTACGTGGATTTGAAATGTTTTCTATGTACAAGATCCACAAGAAAGAAGAAGATGTGTTATCAAACTCTCTAGCAGTCAAAACAGATGAACGTGTTTCAATTTGGTGGACTTTTGTCGACTAGCTAGGGCGTTGAGAACTTAAGAGAAAACAGCACGGTCGTTTTTCCATACAAACGTAGTCCCCTGTTTTCTTCCTGGATAATGCCAGTAGAGCAATAATTTTTTTACAAAAAATCTATGACCACTATTGGCATGTCTCTATGTTTTCCTTTTTTCCATAAATTAATTATTAAAAGAGATATGAACATTCAAAATCCTAAAAAAATAGCCAGATTTTCCGCTGTGTTCAAATATCCAGAAAACAAATTTGACGGGATTATATAAAAAAAGGAAAACATAGGAACACGGTCAATGCCTTTCTTTATTTTTTAAAGAAAAAAGTAGTGAAATCGGTTAAGTTTTGGAGGAGTAATCAGGGGACTACGAATCGTTGATTTTGTGCCATTTAATAAGGTATTTTCGGTCCAAGCTAGGGCTTGCAGAACCGGTACTTTTTCAAGCCCGGTACCGAAGTTTCGGTACTGGGACATGGAACCGGGAATTCCCGGGAAATTCGGTACTTTCGGTACTCACGTACAAACGCTATTAACTTATCGAATGAAAGGCACGAGTGCGTGCACACTACACAAAATTATCTAAATCAGTTGAAAAATGAACTCATTACAAATGTGGGTGGGATGGAGTAGTTCATAAAACTTTGTTTTATTCGTAAATCATCAGAACATAATCTCAAGGAACCGAATTTAAATCCTTTTTTAATCTATTGCATAGCTTTTATCGCGGGCTCTGATCGCGGCGCGGCGACCAAATCAAGACATTCCCAACAAAAACCTAACGAAAATATCCGACACCACGCATCGTCTAACGTTGTTTCAGTTCGGGAGACTTAATATCCGGAAGAAAAATATCCGTCATAAAAACAATTTACTTTATCTTACTAATTCTACACGGCTAGCTACAAAAAGAGTTTTCGTAATGAAACCTACTTATAAAATTATCCTAAAACAAAGAAGTTCTATATTACAGTAGTGCATCACAAACATTTTAATTTTCTTTTAAAATAAAATAGTTATAATATCAACTTTGCAGCCTTGCTTATCTTTCAGTGTCTTGCTTACGCTCAGTTTTCAATCCAAGTGGGATTGAAAACTGAGCGTGGCGAACTTTTCAAAGGTACGAGATGCAGAAAAACTTTGCTTCCGAATGCAACACACAACTTTTTACCTCACTAAGCGAGGAAATGCAGTAGGTGTGGCTCTGCGCCTCGCCTGCCAGTGAAGAAAATAATTGACTACAAGATATTTTGTCCGAATTTTGAACAAATCTTTGCGTTCTAGCGCGCAAAATAAAGTTTTGCGCGTTTTGCGTGCAAAATGGAGTTATTAAACTCCATTTTTCACACAAAACGCGCGAATGAATAGAATCATTCCGAGCGAGTGAAGTGGAAAAAAAGGTAGCTTCTCACAATCTCCGAGTACCACATGTATTTTTTTTTAATTGATATAAAAATAACTTTTAAATATAATAATTTAAATATGTTTTGAATATTGGAAATTCCTACTATATTTTGAATTAGAAATAAGCCTATCTTTGTCACGTAATTGCTTTCTTCTTTCCTCCATAGAATAAGTCTTTAACATCACATACTTGGTCACTATTTTCCTTCTAATATAAATAAAAATAAATATCATTAAACAAACTGTAGCAAAACAAAACTAGTATAATGCTTTAGCGAGATGAAAAAAATATAAAACTAAAGAAAAGAATGTAACAAATATTTTCTTTAAAATAAAGGTAGTATCATAAAAAAGTAAAAGCTTTTTAGAGATTAATAAACCAAATAATTATAAATACACAAAATCTGAGCATTATTAAAGTTATTCTCTTCAAAATGAAAGTAATGCAATAAATGAATCATAATCATCATTACAACTGACCCCTTACTTACATTGCTGATTAGTTTTTGTTTATGAAATTCTCATTATTTTCAAATAAAATGTTTTATAACAACAATATTGTAAAAGAATAGTTTATTGGATATGATTTGTAAATTTATATTAACAAAAAGAAGGAAAATAATAAAGTACCGAAAGTATCGAAAGTACCGGGACTAAGGGACGAAGAACCGGTACAGGATTGCTTTAAAAATTCCCGGGATTTCCCGGTATTTTCGGTACCGGGATTTCCCGGTTGCATGCCCTAGTCCAAGCTGCTGTTGTCTCTATCGCGCTCTGTAACTCTGTTGTGGGCACTGCGCGACAGCAATATATTTTACAAATACTTATTTTTCAATTCTCCAGCCCTTGCTGTTTCCTCTCCCTGCAAGTACTCCACGTCTTACTTAAAAAGTTTGGGAATCCCGAGTCCATTATTATCATATTTATGTGATACATACTTAAGTACCTATCGAAGAACTCATCGTTTTCATTTTTCCTATATTTTAGTGATTGAATGATAATGTTGAGTGGATTAGGCAGTAGAAAGTACGAACGGCTATTGAACTAAATTACACACACACACTGATAAATAAGCTATTTACATAATTAATTAACTTCAACATCAACAGTAAAACACCCAAAGAAAATCTAACTCCAACTGACACCATGACATTGAAATTATCAAACGACGTGACAGAAAACAGATCACAGAGATTGTATTTGATGACTTCATACCTCTTTTGATATTTCTAGAATAGAACTGGTGGCCTAGATCAAGACCTCTTAAAACCAGAGTAGTTCCTGTGAGTAAAAGAGATAGAGCTATACAAGTCGTCTAGCGCCACCTCGTTCACTCACTGGAACTACCTACTCTAGCTTTAAGAGGTCATGGTAGGCTACATTTTAGACATCGTTCAAGGGCATGGTGACAGCTGTCCATGGACATTAGTTAAGCGTCGGGTAGATCGGTACGCCCAAAACACAAACATACGGCGTTGTACAGAGCGTTTGAGGGGAAGCGGATTTATACGCTTTTGTGTGATTTCTGGCGGAGGACGCCGCGATGGACGCTGCGTAGAATGCCGCGCTCAAGAAAAAATGAAGATTATGGTGCTGAAAATGCATAAAGGCGTGCCCGAAGGGCCAAGCAAAACAACGAAAAAATAAGCAATATAAACGAATCTATAAATGCTCATAACTTTTTAATAGCTTCTTATTTTACAATTCTTCTTCCGTATGGACAAAAATAATAATGAGACAAAACGATATGATGTTTAACTTTGGATGTACATTGTCAAAATATAGTGGAGTAAAACCCCCCCGAAGTTTGTATGGAAAAAACCGGCCAAGTGCGTGTCGGGCCACGCACAGTGTAGGGTTCCGTAGTTGCCCATCAAAATACTTATGCGAACTAACTAAACTGATTCGCTGAATTTAATTTTAAAAAGAAGAATTTTCAAAATCGGTCCAGGAGTCTTTGAGAAATCGGGGAAAATATGTGTACATTAAAAAAAAGATTACGACGAATTGAGAACCTCCTCCTTTTTTTGAATTTAGTTAAAAATAGTTGACAATAAAACCTACCTATCCCCAAAACATATACCCACCTATTATAGCTGTAAAAATAAAGTTGACAAACTTACATTTGCAGTTGAAGAACATGTTCTCCGATACATTTTGTTTAGGAAAATATGTTATCCAAGTACGTTTTATAAGTTGGTCCACTATTACTCGTAAACTTGTAGAGCCTACTTAGTCATGATAATTTTCTTTTAAACTTCGTTATATATACCACTATTGTGAATTTTTTCACACTCTCAAACATAACCGTTTAGCTGGTAGAGGGCGGGGACACTCGAGTCGAGCAAAAATGAGCACTTTAGAGCTTAATATGTCACAAACGAATCTTTTTATCAAAAAAAATGTTATCGGAAACTATCAATATTTTTTAAAGACCTATTTATTGATACCCCGCACGAAGGGGTACGCGAGAAAAATAAAAACATCCACACGTCACGTGTACAGGAGGTACCCTAATAAAATTATTTTACGAGATTTTATTTTACCACTTTTTCGGCACCTCAAATCCGTATATTTACACCAAATTACAGCTTTCTAGTGCTGGGCGTCTCTGAGATGAGGACAGACGGACGGACAGACGGACATTTTTTTTTTTTTTTTTTTTTAGCGTGGTAAAATCATCAAATGAGTCCTCCAACCCCGGGCAGGGCGGGAGGGACTGTCAGACTTTTACTGACTAAAATCCACGGTGTCCTTCATAGCCTGTTAAGTTCCGGGGTTACGGTAAGGGAATAATCCCGCGACCCCGGCAGGCTTTGGCCCTCTGAGAGGGGGGCCCCGTCATTATGCTGACGCTCTTTGAGGCGCGCGTGGGACACAACGCGCCGTCGACCCGGGCATGGTCCTTGGTCGGGCAGCGAGTTGCCCTTTACTCGCTGCCCGCATGCCCGCGCCTACGGTGGCCGGAGATCGTCGCGCGACGTCCGTCGCCGTGGGCGTCCTACACCGCGGTTGGGGCGGAGGGAGGACTCTGTCCTCTCTCGCTCGCGGCGCGCCTCCTCCTTCGCGAGCATTACTGCTTCGCAGAAGGAGGCGACCGCTTCCCACTCCGTCTCGCCCCGCAGCATGGCCGAAACCAATGCCGGGCGCGAGAGGTCTCCGCCTATCGCAGCCGTGAGGACACGTCGGTGCGCCGCCCAAGCTGGGCAGTCCTGCACCGTATGCTCCACCGTGTCCTCCGGGCGATCTTCGCAGTGATGACACCCAGACGTTTCCTCCTTCCGCATTAGACACAGGTACCTCCCGAAGCACCCGTGCCCGGTGAGGACCTGCGTCAGGCGGAAGGTAAGGACGCCATGACTTCTCTCCAACCACTCCTCAAAGAGGGGTCTTACCGCCGCAATTGCGGCGTGCCCGGCCGTCGGTCGCGACAGTCGTTCCTTCCATACTGCCCTGAGATCGCGCCGGAGGTCTTCGCGCCGCGCCTCGACTTCTCGAGGCAGCGGGGTCACGCCCCGGCGCTGCGCCTCCACGCGCCACTCATAGACGCGCTGGAGGGCAGTCGCCTCCAGATCCCAAGGCAGCAATCCAGCAAGCAGGTTGGCCGATTCGCCGGCAATCGTGCGGTATCCCCGGATCATTCGGATAGCCATGACCCTCTGGCATGCGACCAGCTTCTGTGGTCGCGTCCGGATGCTCAGGGCCCACACAGGGGCCCCGTAGAGGGCCATGGACCGCACGACGCCAGCGTACAGCCTACGGCAGGAGGACAGACGGACATGGCGAAACTATAAGGGTTCCTTGTTGACTACGGAACCCTAAAAATGTTGACTAGTGTCACCTTAAATCGACTGCTGCGCTTCGTGACGTGGGTTGGATTCCCGCATAGAGCAAAATGCTCGTTACTTTTATTTTACAAAAAAGGTTGCCCCACACTAGAAATTCTTGCTGTATCATGGGTGCGTTTACAAACAAAGAAACTAAAATATACAACCACCCAGACCCCGAACAACTACTTGCAGATCATACAGTTCCGTGCAGAATTCAACCCCATGCAAACCCGCGACACGCTGCTCAGCCACTGCACGGACTGCACCAACTGTGTCGTTAAGTGACCTACAAGTCCCATAACTATATCTTATATTAAAATTGTAGAAAACTGGTGTCTGTACAATGGAAATATATAAAAAAAAGTAGCAGGGGTTGTTAGATGCAGAACCCGAAAACGTATTTTTTTTCCGTTTTTCTGTGTGTTTGTGCACGCTAATCTTCGGAACTACTGGACCGATTTGAACTCGCGGGCAGAAGCTAGTATATGTATAATAAAAGTACTCTGCGAAGTACTTATTCCCGATCGTTGTTTGTGTACCTACAGTACTGTAGTGGTTTACTAAAAAAACTATTGTTTAAGCACTTATTAAAAAGAGAGAAAAACAAAAACATATTCCCAAAAAAATTGTTTTATTTATACTTTAATAAATTTATTTAGAAACCTTTCATAAAAGGTAAGCAATTTATTGCATGACAGATTATATTCAGAATACATTTGTCAGTCTTCTATACATTGTGCAATATACTTCAAAGCAACAGTTAAAGAGATAATATATTAAAATTATGTACTTAATGATGACTTATGTAAAATAATAAAAGTAATAATAGCAATAGGTACCCAATGTATACTCAACAAATTCACTTTTAAATTCATAGTATGTATGTCAAGGTTTACAAAGTCCAACATTGTATACTTTACAAAATGTTTAAAAAAATATAAATAATTTTAAATTACATTTCATTCTAAATTTGGCTTCCCTTGGATGCTATCACATAATATTTAACAGGAGTAAAATTAAAGCTATATCTATCACAATTATCTGACTTATTAATAGTACAACCATTTTGCATAAACAGCATGCAAGCATTTGTGTATAACCCTTTACTTTTTAATTCATTAATTTGTGATAAAACAGGTTGTGTACAGTTTTTCAAAAGTGGAACCATTTTATTGTAGTCAAAAGACTTGAAAGGGCAACCTCCTTCAGAGCATGAATTGTCTATGCTTTGAATTCTCTGACAGTTGACCGATGCATAATTTTTCCTACATCCTTCTAAGCCATACATGTGCCTTATACCATACATGTATTTCTTTTCATCCTTCTCCCAGTTATGGCAACAACTATGTTTGCCATTAGGATGCAGTCTGTATTCTGATCTCCAGAAATCTATAGCTTCCTCTATGGGCATGCCAATATCTTTTAAAAATAAACTGTAGTGAAACCTCTGTGTGTGAGATAGTCTATGCCTTCTTCTCAAGTTTTGATGCAGATTTAGCATACAAGGCGGGAAAAATGTAGAAGCAGAGTCCACATTTTTACTCAATAAAACATTAGTCATGTCTTTAGAAAAGTTGAATTCTTTTTTTATTTTGTAAAGTAGCTCCATTATCCTTGAATCACTCTTCAGAGGTGTCACATCTGTATATTTTATTCTGTTAACCAAGTTTTCTCTAAACAGAGACATTAAATATTGTTTCCATCTTCCGCAAGGTATGATTGCCATACCATTTGTTAATTCAACTTGTCTTCTAGCTACAAGGTAAAGGCATTGATTGAAGCTCAAACTAATACTGTGCACAGAGCAGTTGGTGCTATGAGACGAACAGATGTGCTGAGCCAGATCCTTTAACATCAAATGTTGACATAACACTTGCACTGACTCAATAAGTGTTGGTATGTCACCATACTTTTTAATACTTCGGAGTAGTTTTTTTGCAAAAGATCTCATTTCATAGGCAGTTAGAGATGTTAATCTACGTTTGAATAGCTCCAATTCGGTCTTCAAAACATATTCGGAAAACTCCCTGTTTTCGCTTAGTATCGATATTATACATAGCATGAAATGTCCAACGTTATCGTATATACTTCCTTCTACAACATATTCGTTGTATGTAGGTTCCTCATCGCTAAAAAGCGTTCTTAAATGCCCTAACCTATTAACAAGAATAACTTCTAATAAATGTGCAGGCAAGTCACCTTTTACTGGAGTTAAATAGAAGAATGACATTTTGTCTTTAAATAGTCATGTTCCGTAACATTTTAACTTCAATAAACAGAAAAATAAATTGTTATTCATCATCGCAGAGCGTGTTGTTGTTTTTACTTGAAGTGACAGATGTCATCGTGTCACTGTCAGGGATGTCAAATAAAAGTTGCCATCTCCAATAATTCTTGGATGACTTCTGGTCTTTTGTGCCATTTCACTTAATGGGGAAGGCAAGTGTCAAAGTGACAAGTGACAGTTTGGTCCCAAAAGAACTGTTAAATCAAAGGAATATTCTGATAAAAAACGATTTATTGATGTAAAATGACTAGATGTTGTGTAATAAGCTGTAAAAATGATGGAACATACAAATTTTCGACAATTCACACTATCAAGAAATAATGGGTAGCTGCTGTGACTGCCTTGAGAACAAAAATTGTATTATAACCAATATAACTAAAGAAAAAGCTATAAAATAAACAAATATCCACCCTTGCGAAGCCGAGACAGGCCGTTATTAAACTATAGCTAAACAATCGAATACACATTTTAAAATAACATCTACTTTTCTATTGGAGGTTAAGTCCCAGTATTGTATCGATCTATAAATCATGAAATGGTTCGTCTGGTGGGAGAATTATGGATAAACTATCCATTATGGACCGTTGATTTCGAAGTTCATTTTTTTTTTTTGTAGATAGTACTCATATAAATAGAAAGCTTTTTACAAATTTTCAAGTTTCGGACGTTCACAGTTTACGAAATTAATTTGTTTAAAGTTTCCATAAAAATTGGAAAATAGCACTCCATTTTTGTCATGGTTGATGTCAAAGTTGACATTTCACATTCCTTTGACGACTTCGAGGTGTATTTTAATTAATATAAGTCACGTTTTACTTAAATATATTTTTTTATATGCGATATACTAATTCGGTGTGTAATAACTAATAAGTGTGCACAATTTGTTGTATTATACAATTACATTAACTTTTTTACACACAAATTAGAACAATTTTACCTAAAAATAAAATTGATTAAGCATACTTACCTTTCTCTAAGCCATAAATTGAGATAGACGTATCCGGTTCCGGTACGGTGAATCGCTATAAGCCCCGCAGCGTCATTTCCGCCCCAATCCGGCAGTAGTGGGGATACGTCAGCGTAGCGCAGAACGATATCCTTATACCTCATTGCGGCTCAATTTATAGTGACTGATAAGGGTATCAGTCACATTTTGCAATTGAGAATCAGCAGACAGGAATATAAACTGGCTTAGAGAAAGGTAAGTATGCTTAATATCAATTTTATTTTTAGGTAAAATTGTTCTATTAAGCTTGACTGTACCTTTCTCTAAGCCATAAATTGAGAAGTGTTTGTTATCGACTGCTGGATTGGGACTAAACTAGAACGCCAATGTGATCAATTGTAAACTTTTAATATTTTATTGAATCAACAGAAACAGTCCTTAAATATGATTTTAATCAACACAACATCAATATGACGAAGTATCATCTTATTGTTTGAAATAAATTAGCTATCTGATTTGAACAACCTGATTCATTTGTGGATATGTAATCCATAATTTCCTTTTTATAATATTTGTGAAATGTTGAAGCAGAACGCCAATTTCCTCTCTCCAAAATCTGATCAATGGGAATATTACTGGACCAACTAGCCGAGGCTACTGCTGAACGCACACTACCTGGACTTGTGTTTATTCCAGCTTGTTTTAATAATGACTTTATCCAGCCCCCTATAATGGTGCGGGAAGCTGGTTTAGGTTCACCGCATGTGCTAATAAATAAGCTCTCAATATTACCTCTTCGATCATTAGAGTACTCTAACAATTTGTCAATCCAATAAATTGGGTCAATGTTACGGTTTGACTCGCATTTAAATAAACGCCAACCTGATTGTTTAAAAGTTATACTATCAGTCTTGGACCCAAAAATCGGCCAAAACACTATAGAATCATTACTCCTTACAAAATGTTCTTTATTTATACTCAATAATGTAAGGTCATGAACTCTGCGCCCGGAACACAGTAAAAGAAGAATTGCAGTTCTTTTAGAAATTTCGAAAAGAGACATTTTGGAAGGAGATTTGTCAATTAAGAATTTAACTAAGACATTAATGTCCCAAATAGGACTTTTAGGTTTAGGCGACTGTTTCAATGCGATACCTTTTAATATTTGCTTAATAATTATGTGAGAACCTAATGAGACGCCAATTCGTGGACGACAACACATATAACAGACTTATGTACTGCTATTGTATTATAAGCAAATTTAAATTTAAGGTGCAAATCAGTGAGAAATCGAGCTACATCTTCGGGGGATGGCTCTATAGTGCTCACATTATTTTCACGTGACCATTTACACCATCGTAACCATGCCGGCTTATAAGTATTTAAGGTCGATTTCCGCCAGCTACCTTCTAAAAGTTCTATTTGATCCTTCTGCCAAGAGTCTAACAGCGATGACCACCCTGTATTAACCACACCTTTAAATTCAGTTGATGAACTTGTGGAGGCGGTCGATTGGTTGTTGTGTCTATCAGTACTTGGTCCAAATTCCTTACCTGATAGGGAGGGCGCATGGAGCGAGCCACCTGGATCTGCTCTCCAAAATACCTTCTCCCAATCGGGAGTTATTATCAAGTACGTACCTGTTGCCTGGTTCAGGTGGGCTATTACTCTGGGTATTAGACAGGGTGGTGGGAATATCCATGCTAACTCGTAGTGCCAAGGGCGACTGAAGGCGTTGTGGAAAACAGCCGCCTGATCTAATAATTCTAGACTCACATACCTGGCTACTACATGAGCAGTTCGTGACGCCAAAAGATCTATTTCGGGAATTCCGAAATGTCGAAATATTTTCCTGGTAGCACAAGGAAGCAAATGCCATTCTGTCGGGACAGATTTCCTTGAAAGCCGATCTGCTACGTAGTTGTATCGACCGGGGAGGTGATATACGGACATATGAATCCGATAACGATCTATTTCGTCGAGGACTTGGTATGTTAGATTTAGAAGGGGCCGTGAATGAGTGCCGCCTTCGTTGCGTAAGTATGAAACTACAGTTCGGTTGTCGCTCTGAATTAATAAAGATGAATTGCTCATTTGACAACCTTTTACCTGAATTACTCGCAAAATCACCAACATCTCTAAGATATTGCTGTGAGCGTCCCTTTCCTGTTCTGACCAACTGCCACGCAAGGTCTCGTTGTTGAGCTGCGCGCCCCAACCTGCCTTGGCAGAGTCTGTCGTTAGGAAATGAGTTGGAGGTGAACTGTGCAGTTGGGAAGCCATGTTGCAATTCTGTATCCACCACTGCAGGTTTGGGATTACGTTGCCAGGTATCTGTGTTCGACCTCTTACCTGTTTTCGCAACAGGGAATTGCTGAAGATCAGCATCGCACGAGAATTCAAGCGCCCTCGCGGGACTATGAAGCTGGCAAAATTCCAAAGTCCTAGAATACTCTGGACTTCTTTTAAACTTACCTTGGTTGCTTTTGACATTCTGGATGTTCTGGATTGCAGTAAACGAACCTTCGTGAGTGGCAGGGATTTTAAATTTCGCCAAGGATCCCATAATATCCCCAGATACTCGATTGACTGCTGAGGAGTCAATATAGACTTCTGAAAATTTATCACAAAACCAAGGGACTGCAGTAGTCTTACCGTCAAGTTCGCGTGACTTTGCAGAGTTTCTCGATTCTGATTTGCCAGGAGAAAATCGTCGAGGTACACCAGCAATCGCACCCCTTGGTCTCTTAGGATCTGCGCGATCCAATTTGTCAGGCTGGCAAAAACCTTTGGAGCAGTTGCCAAACAGGGCAGGCAGGTCATTTGCCAGAGTTGGTCTGATACTATTAATCTGAGGAAACGTCTGTGTCCCGGGACAATTGACAGGTGAAAATATGCGTTTTGAAGGTCTATTTTCACTAACCAATCCTGTGGTTGGAGGAAGTCGGGGAGTTTGTACATGTTTACCAATTGAAACTTGTCTATTTGCACATATCTGTTGAGTAATTTTAAATTGAAGACCGGACGAAACGAAGCCGTCGCTTCCTTTTTTGGTACTAGAAAAACTGTTGAGACAAAGCTCGGAGTCAATGACGCTTTTTCTAATACCTTTTGATCTACTAGCTTCTTCAATTGAATTGAGATTTCTTTTGAATTTATTGTGTGAAATCTTCTCGGAATCCTTATGGGATGAATAAGCGGTGGTTTGACTAAAAAAGGGATCCGATAGCCTGATATAATCTTTAGTATGTACAAAGGGGCCCCCAACTTCCTCCAGACACATACCCGATGTTTGAGTCTCCCGGCTTGAAAACGCTGATGATAGTCAATCGACTCGTTTATCACGCCGTCCCAGGGCACCACGTTTCTTACCGTATCCTGCATCCTCGTTGTGACGAAAAAACTCATCTGCCCTTCTCTTTCGTCCTTGCGCAGGATTAGAGCCACTATTAGTGGGAGGGCGATAGTTTGCACTGTTGCGCACAGGCACTATATATTTTCTACCTCCTTGAGTATCCCTTCTTTGATTAGAAGGTTTGTACGATCTATTACCCTGCGAGGATAATTTAGTGGGTGCTGCTTGAAATATTTTTAAGATACCCCCTTGTTTTCCTACAAAATCTGTAAACTTTGCATCATCAAATAAATGATTTGCTGATGGGGGTATTTTCCGTAAAGACTCTTTAAAACAACTTTCTTTTACAGAATTTAAAATACCATCACGACGTTGTTGTACTATATCAGCCCGTTTACCACATATCATTTGTAGCAGATCCGATTGTATTTTTTGGTATTCCCCGTCAGCAAAGATTTCATTGATTTTTGAAGTAATCTCTTCAGTGGTCGTTGGGTTTTTTAATTCCGATAACCACGAAATAAATTGGCAAAGTCCTTTTTGGAATGCCTCGTTTTGTAAAATAAAGGCATGTGACATAGCAGCTAAAGAGTTTTCAACGACCGCTAACGAACGATTACGTTCAAAATTTTTCAAAACATCATTACTTTCGAGCTCTACGAAACCTGGGGTAGAATTATAAAGTTTCTGTACTTCAGAGTAACGTACTTGAGCCCAATCAGGAGAATTAAAATGTTGTAATTTGTTAAGCAATTCGAGGTGCGCATTATCCGTTATTAATGTCTGCGACTTGAGGGTAGTTTGTATTTTTAAATCAATCCCTTTTTCTTCGTTTAATTCCTTATCCAGTTCAGTAGGGCTCGGAATATAAAGAATAGACTCACTGTCAGACATGCACGGTTGAGTATTATTTTTAACAATAAGATCTTGCAAAGAGGATACTTTTTCAGAAAGTTTTTGAAAAGCATCCTCTAATTTACTTAGCTTTGTTCTGCGGCGCTGCTCCTTCCGCTTCCGATGTCTCCTTTTACGCGCCGTGGAAGAAGAATCGCTGCTGCTGCTCGAACCACTAGATTGCGACCGAGCACGAGGGGCACTGTCCTTACTAACACCATGAATATTTTCGTCGAAAGAGTTCATTTTTAGCACTTAGTTTAATTTAACACTTAAAATAGGACACCCTTTTTTTAAAAGTAACGAGTTACTTTTAAACGCGACTACACCGTTCGAAAATCCCGAAAACGCCAATGAGGTATAAGGATATCGTTCTGCGCTACGCTGACGTATCCCCACTACTGCCGGATTGGGGCGGAAATGACGCTGCGGGGCTTATAGCGATTCACCGTACCGGAACCGGATACGTCTATCTCAATTTATGGCTTAGAGAAAGGTACAGTCAAGCTTAATAACGAATTTTAGTGTTTACATTAAGTGGAACGGAACGTGTAGCGACGCCATTTTGTTATGAGCGTCTTTTTTTATCTGTCAGTCATCGTTTGTTGCCCTTGCAGTTGAGATCGTTTTACGTACTCCTGTAAGTCCTGTAAGCCTTACAACGTTTGACTACCATGGCGTCTCCGAAGCCCTACACACCCAGCGTATAGAGAGCCAGTGGAGAGGATTGAAAAAACAATTTCGACAACAACAAAATAAACACAACTTTACAGACTGGTTGTGCGAATATTCATGGAGGCGTAGAATTATGATCAACCATCTGGATCCATACGAAGAATTATTAAAAGCAATAAAATATGTTTATAAAATAGATTGAATAAAAATTTATTATAAAATTCCTTGTGTTTTATTCTCCCCCTCCCCCCCCCCCTCCCCCCACCCTCACCGTCCCATAAATCAATGGTCCATAATGGAAATTTTAACCAGAATTATCACCTGGAACGAGTTTAGTGATTGTTGTGGTGTTAAGAAATTAAATATATTGTGATATTTCTCGAATCTAAATAGAAAAAAGGGGGTAAATTACTGACTTAAAACATTATGATATTTTATTAAAATAGAAAGTTAGGAGCAGCATTATATTCTTGGTAGAGGAGAGGACAGGTAAAACATACCTAAACACAAAAATTTAAACCTCAACTACAAGTAATTGTGGATTTAATACGGTAAAATCAAATGGATAGCCACTTAATGAAATCCCTTTTTTTTTTCTTGTAGATGCACCGCTGACCGCGGCGTCTTAGTTCTTCTTTTAGTATATGCACGTGCATTGACGAATAATTTTCCATGTTTGTTTTTTATTTATACTCAATTTTTATAATAATAAATCTTGTTTGTTTTTTGTACTAGGTAGACAGTAATCTGACGTGGGGACCAACTATCGCAGCGCCATCTACGATTAGCTTTGAGTTGGCATCCCCAACCCAATAGTGCAGCTCCATTGTTTTTCTGTTGGGCACGTTGGGCATTATGTAGCCATAAACCATTGTAAACTTTGTTGAATAACTTGCATCAGTTTCATCACAAGACTGAATACACGCGTTAGTTCTAGTATTTTCAGAACACTAAATGGAATAATTTTCTTTCAATTTATTTCTAAAACACTTGCACTCTATTTCATGAAAGGGACATCGGGGACATCTCAACCCTTCACTACAAACGTCAAAAAAAGTGAAGCCTCGGAGTTCGGACTGAGATTTGTGTGATGCTCTTTATTTTCGGAAATACTAATTGAAATCAATGCAATTGACATTATTAGATTAATTTAAATTGATCATTGTGCATATTGCAACTTTCCTTGTGTATTTGTATGTCGTGGATGTGTTTGAATTGACCTTATTGGGATGTGCGTTGTTTATCTGACATGTACTTATGTCGGAATTTCCTAAATAGACTAGACGTTTGATGTCGGGGCCGCGTATAAAAATAACATTGCATTGTCGCGTCGGGTCCGGAGGGCTGTACCCGCCTGCGCCATGGTTCTGATGATGGCTCCAAGGATATTGTACCTGTCAGCGATGCTGGTGTTAGGTAAGCCCGCTGTCTATCTTTCGACTCCTCACAAAAGCTAATGTTTGCACTTTGATAAGATATTATTTGTGTACTTTTGGCGCAAAAAAAATGGGTTCTTTATGTCAAAAATGTTTGATATAAAGTGTCTCATTGTCTCATGTCAGTTTGTTGACAAAAACTTTATTTACACTACAATAGATTTTATAAACACAAGTCATGCTTGAAACATGACTTATATGAATTCAGAAATTAATTAAACTTAATTGAGGAGTAATTTTATTGGATTGTGTGAATAGTTGATTTGACATTTTTAGCTAAAGTCTAAAATTATTTATTTACTTACATAAAACATTTATGAAGTACAAAAACAGCTAGACTGGCTACTAGCATTAAAAAGATAATTTGCACACATTTTATTATTATGCAGGTGAGAGAAATGTGACTATCAGTATTTTATGAAAGAATATTGTGCTTATGGTTCTACACCCAAACTTCATGACGGACTTCAATGTTTTTGTTGTTTTTCACCCAGTGAAGTGGGAAACGGGTCAGGCAATTAATTCTCAGAGCGAAATTTAAATCTGCTAGTAAACCTATAATGGTTATCTATTTACATGTGTAACCTTTAGATAAACACTTTTTTACTTCAACAGTTGCTTAGAAATGCAGAAATGCAAACTTTAAAACTATCTCTGTATATCTAGAATACCTATATACTTACATAAAAAAAGCTGAAAAGTTTATTTGTTTGGTTAAACATTCTAATCTCAGGAACTACTGGTTCAAATTGAAAAAAATAATTTTTTGGTTAGACTATTTTTTAAAGAAGGCTTATAAGATTACCCTGTGACTAATAAGAGCCATGCAGCAGGCTATAAGAACGGGCAACTGCTAGTAACACTATAACAGGCCAAAAATAATTTTTCAATCATTTATATTATGTGGCATGCATTTCAAATATTTCCATAATCTCAAGTAGTTCCGAATCTGGGGGTCTGTATAATGAGTTTAGATCTTTGTAAATGCACCCTTTTGAGAACAGTGGTGGCCCAGAGGTATATCGGTCCCGACTTACGAGAAAGTATGCGCCAAGCGCATTACTTTGTGAAATTTATTTCATTACCACTGCTCTCAAAATGGTGAAGGAAAACATTGTGAGGAAACTGGCATGTCCACACTGGGCCCGCGTGGTGGATTATGGCCCATTCCCTCTCACAGAGAGGAGGCGTGTGTCCCAGCAGTGGGAACATTATAGGCTGATGATAATGATGATGACCCATTAAAACAAAATCCAAGTCCATCAGGAAAACCAAAAGTTACTGCAAACTTGGTTTTTAAATTCTCAAATCCCTTTTTATTAATATCCCCATGGGCCATGTGTCATACAGGTATAATCATAGAATATTTTATACTTATTTAGGTCAATGAGTAATGACAGAACAGATATCACTCATTCCCAGCTATTGAATCATCATCCAATATTCATGTAAATCAATATAATTCAACCTTATTCCCTGTGTCATTGATATCTTCATTTATCTAGCCAGATGCCAATAAGCACAGCAATTTAAAACTAAAAAAATATTAGGTTCGTTTTAAGTAATTTACAAGCCAACATAAACTCTATGATAACTGTAACAACTGATATTATCAGTATTAATTCAGCTTGTAGCTTGTGGCTAAATGATAATAGCTGCTTGAAGATCGACCATCTTCAAGGTTAAGCCACACTTGCCTAGGTCAGTCTGTCGCTGGATGACCAGATATAATGATAGGCATCCTCTGTTCCTCAGAATGCATGTAAAGCCATTGGTCCTAGCTTTAGTTTTGGTGACTGTTAGCCATAAAGTTGAAAGTGGCACAACCAGTGTTACTCAGATGTATTCTATTACACCCAATTGCTTGGTTGTGGATGTCAAATTAGCAGTAGCACCATGAAAAATGCTGGAAACCGACCCCACCACAGATGGGAAAAAGCTAAGCAAATGGTGATTCACCTTTTAAATAATGCTTTGCTGTGCTCAGCTCAATGACTATTGTAAATCAATATTCAGAACAGCGAATGTATTTTTTCTGCCGATCTTTAAAGTTCGCATAAAACCTCGCTTCGAATGTAATGTATAAATAAAAATGTAAAAGTGTAAAATGAGAGAACCTCTTTTGTTAAAGGTACTCAAGTGACGTCACTAACAGCAGCACCGCCGTCTGACCAGAATTTCCCGCCTCGACCGAAAGAAGGCAGAGTCACCACCAGGCAATGTGAGTTCTTCAACGGTTCTCAAACATCCACATGTGACTCCGCCGAGAATTCCACTTGCATCCCAGATGTTATCAAAGAAGAGTGTCAACCTGTCGAAGCAGACAAAAGTAGCCATTGCTTTGTTCTGTGGCAGTTCGATAACGTTACAAATACAGGATACCCTAAGGTTAAAGGATGCTTCGTGGACACTGTGTCGTGTACAGATCGCACGTCCAACTGCAGACTGCACAACTCCAAGCTACCGCTCCTCCACTGCTGCTGCGAAGGAGACATGTGCAACCAGAACGTAGTGTTTCCGGGTATAGAAGTCGGAATGTCGGCGCAAACGGAAATCCCTCCAGAGCAAGTGCCCGCGTCACCAGTGCCTAGCACCGACGATGATACGAAAGCAGTCATTGCTTATACATTAACTCCCCTGTTTCTGCTATTCGCGATCCTTGTTGGCTGTTACCTTCTGTATAGAAAGCGTAAAGGAACTTCGTTCGCTGAGTTAGCTAACGGTGAGGCTTCGTTGTCGAGACCGCCATCCGCGGGCGCCGGCATGGAGAACGAGGCCGCTGGCCTTGTGGGACAGGTGACATTGTGTGAGGTCAGGGCAAGAGGGCGATTCGGAGCAGTGTGGAGGGCAAAGCTTGGCCAACGAGATGTGGCCGTCAAAGTGTTCCCCTTGCAAGACAAACAATCTTGGCTAGCTGAGCAAGAGATCTTCAGGCTCGCCAGAATGGATCATCCAGATATCCTTCATTACATTGGCGTGGACAAGAAAGGCGACAACCTCCAGGCTGAATATTGGCTGGTCACAGCTTACCATGAGAAGGTGAGTTTTTTCCGTAACTGTATATTCATTTTGTGTTACTTGATGGTATGATAGAAAGTCTCTTAACGAATTAACATAATTTATTCATGTTTTATTAATTGAACTTTCCAGTATGTAAACGATTTTCTTATTGTGTAAAATATTACATGAGTCTTGACCGAAGCACGATACAAAAGGGACAAGTTAAAAATATCCACCTGCATCTTGATAGATCGATATGTTGTAGCAAGAAAGAATTTTGTGACAGAATCTACAAGTTAACGCGACTATCTTTAGAATGACGAATTAGTAATACAATACAACTACTAATTTGCACGTTTCGTTTCGTATAGTAAAAGAAACTTACGATGGTTATTTATAGTTTGGAAGTTTAGCTTCATCAATATTTTTCTCTACAGGGTTCCCTATGTGACTATCTGAAAGGCCACACGCTAACATGGGCAGAAGCCTGGCGAATCGCGGCATGCGTGGCGAGGGGCCTCGCTCACTTACATGAAGAGGGTGGCGGGAAACCAGCCGTCGCACATAGAGACTTCAAATCGAAGAATGTCCTCCTAAAAGCTGACCTAAGCGCTTGCATTGCGGACTTTGGACTTGCCTTGATCTTTGTGGCAGGAAGGGGCTGTGGAGATGCCCATGGACAGGTCGGAACCAGACGGTACATGGCCCCAGAAGTCCTAGATGGAGCTATAAACTTCACGAAAGACGCTTTCCTAAGGATAGACATGTATGCGTGCGCTCTTGTGCTGTGGGAGATCGCTTCAAGGTGAGTCGGTTTTGTAATTCGAGTTGATGCAGAATGTTAATGCAATTTAAAATTCGGGCGGATTTGTATGTTAATATTTAGTTCCGCCTCATCATTAATGACGTTGTCGTCTGTGGTGTCGTATTTCGTCTCAAGTCAAAATGACTTTAGGTAGCAGTTTTAAAGTAGTCTTGTTATTTTGTACCCATATTTTATCATTTTTTAATCCGTTTTTCTCAATTTATTAATACCGCAGTGAAACCGTTGCATTTAGTTTTGCTAGACCTCTCTAGTGCACTCATCGAATAGAGAACTAAGTTTAGAATCGCTCCATTTGTGTTTTTAGGTCAAATTCATCACTTCAACTGAACTTTTGAATGATTGATTCGACGAAACTATTTTGGAAGACAAATACTTTAAGCGAATGTGTTTGTAGTTAAATAATTTCTTTATTTTGATTAATAAAAATTGTGATCCCTTGTGTAAGAACTTGAATAGGGAGTATTATGAGGTATCTACATAAGTCCTCCTTTTTTGAGTTTAATTAATTGCTCGTTATATACTTTTTCACTACGCTTACAGGATCGAAAAGTTAATTATAAAAAAAAATAAAGAACCTACCGTAGCGTCTTAAAGCAAGAGTTATTCGACTGTGGGAAAGAGACAGAGCTATTCAAGTCGTCTAGCGCCATCTCGAGGTTATAACAAAAATAAAGTTTAGGCTAAAAATTAAAAAAATGGTTTATATAACCAAACCAGCCAGGTATGCTATTCTCTTTAGGAAATCTCATCGCTGGACTCTACGATGCGCTCTTCAACGACTAGATAGTCGTCGTCGGACCGTCGGTGTGGACTAGAGTCGTTGTCTTGTCAGTAGCTTAGTCAATGGCAAACTTTAGTCGCAGCGCCTCGCAGCGTGGCGTGACCGCTGCGGCCGCGCCGTCACAAAGCTGTGTTAATAGAGAATGCCACTGCTTGTTACTACTCATAATGTTTAGCCGACTCACTCGGCCGAGGTGGCGCCTTAGCGCCGACGTCCGTTGATTCCCAGACTCATTATTTATGGTTGACGTTTCTTTATTTAACAAATATTAGCTCTGCCTAGAACGATGATGCGATGATGCCACTAGGATAATAATTACATTAGGTGAATGACCCACAGACCGACAGTAAGTTCTTATACCGCTTTAGGGATGGATAAAATTATGCCAGACCGTGCTCGTGGTTCCGGAACGCGGCCAAAGCGAAGGACGCATGGTTAGTTACATTACAGGGGGTCCATTACTAAGACTCCGTTTGCCGTTTTAGACCTGTAACAACAAGAAGAATTAAATAAATTAAATAGGTATTTTAGCCAAAGTAACTCTCTCGGACTGTTACCTTTTTATCATCATCATCATCATCTCAGCCGTAGGACGTCCACTGCTGGACATAGGCCTCCCCTTTCGATCTCCACATATACCTGTTGTATGCGACCTGCATCCAGTGTCTTCCGGCGACCTTTATAAGGTCGTCTGTCCACCTTGCTGGTGGACGTCCTACGCTGCGCTTGCTAGTCCGTGGTCTCCACTCTAGTACTTTTCGACCCCATCGGCCATCTGCTCTGCGAGCAATATGGCCTGCCCATTGCCACTTCAGCTTGCTAATCCGGTGGACTATATCGGTTACTTTAGTTCGTTTACGGATCTCCTCATTTCGAATTCGATCACGTAGAGAAACACCGAGCATAGCCCTCTCCATAGCTCGCTGAGCGACTTTGAGCTTTGAGATGAGGCCGATAGTGAAAGACCACGTTTCGGTGCCGTAACTCATCACTGGTAACACACATTGGTTGAAGACTTTCGTCTTGAGGCACTGAGGTATGTCGGACGAAAAGACATTGCGTAGTTTCCCGAACGCTGCCCAACCGAGTTGGATTCGGCGATACCTTTTTATGTTTTACCATAATCTAAGAAGGCATGCTTATTTATTAGAACGTTTTCACAAAAAAAAATCAAATGGCATTTAATGCCTCAGGCATTTAATCGAATTTCATTGAATCGCATCTTAACAATAACTGGTATACTATTCCATAAACTCTGAAGCTGGGATCTTGGTAATATAAAAAGTTGATAGATCTACAAATAGCTGTCCTGATTTTATGTGTTTGCCAGTTGTAATATTTGTAAAACGCACCCAGGATACAGGAGAAACACCTAGAGAGAACCGGTTAATTTAAGTTTCATTCTCTTTGACTCGTCACTCAGGAACACCAGTTCTGTACCCTTAGCACGAGTTTTCACTCTTTTACTTTACAGGCAGCGTCTTGCCAGTATTTACAGCGATTCCTGTATGAAAAATGGAACAGCGCCTCTGGTGTGCGATGAAGGAACTAATGTTTTCTTTAAAAATGGTCTATTTGAAATTATCAAAGTTCTAGTTTACTTTACATCTCAAATACTGAAAATTCGTGCTTAGTACAGTACCCTTAGCACGAATTTTCACTCTTTTACTTTATAGTATTTACAGCGTTTGTTGAGGTTTCTTGTATGAAAAAATGGAACAGCGCCTCTGGTGTGCGAAGAAAGAACTAATTTTTCCTTTGAATATTGTCAATTTGAAATTGTCAAAGTTCCAGTTTACTTTACGTCTCAAATACTGAAAATTCGTGCTAAGAGTACAGGTCTTAAATTTACCATTAAACATTGTAGATGCAGTGACTCGGCTCCAGAATTACCAGGACAATACCGGCTGCCTCTCGAAGAGGAGGTAGGCTCCCACCCGAGTCTCGAGGAGATGCAAGAAGCTGTGGTGCAGAGGAAACTCAGGCCGCATATACCACCGCACTGGCGGAATCATCCCGTAAGTAAATCATTTAAGTCAGTTTTGAATCCTACTTTCTACTAAAGCCCGGCGCCCACTATCGGCAACGGCACGTCTGAGGAGTTTAGGTGAAGAAAAGCATAATAGCCATTAACTTAATGGCAACAAAGTAGAAATAGGAATTTCCATGATATATGATCGTAGTAACAAAAATACCTCTGGTATGCTTGGCTTGAGGCTACTGCATCGGCAATTTCTACATTTTCCGTGCCGTTGTCAATAGTGGGCGCCCGCCGGGCCTAATTCTACTAATATGGGTCGCGGGACACTGTCTTACTAAGTAACCGTAACCCCGGAACTTAAAGGGCTATCGAAGGACACTGGATTTTCCCCCGTCCTGCCCTGTGTGGAATGTTTAAATACACGATTTAGGCGTTTAAAAAAATGTAGCATACCTAGCCTACTAATCCTATAATCATACTAATATTATAAACGTTTGTTAAAATGTCTGGATGTTTGTTACTCTTTTACGCGAAAACTACTGAACGGATTTGAATGAAATTTGGTACACAGATAGTTAATATAAACATAGTTTTTATCGCTTTTTATGTTTCTGTGGGATAATATACGAGTTGAAGTGGCAGGCAAAGCCGCTGGCAACAGCTAGTATTATGAAAAGGTAAATTTTCAAACAAGTTATTAGCCCTGAGGAGTCATTTGTTGATTTCTCAACACAAAAAACTTTAAAAAAATGTAACCGCCTTCAAAATCAACCACAAAAAAGGGTAAAATAACCTACAAAACTTTTCTTTCGGAAGTCGGTGGTTTTTTTATTAATTTCATTGTTTTTTTGCCACCGATTTCCGAAAGAAAAGTTTTGTAGGTTATTTTACCCTTTTTTCAGGTTGTTTTTCAAGGCGGTTACATTTTCTTTAAAAAGTTTTATTTTTACCCTTTATATAATTTTGAATATACACATAGTATAAAAGAATTTTGGTTGAATATAGTATAAATATTCAACCAAAATTCTTGTCAAATACATCATTTTCTTACATATGTAAGAAATCCGTAGCACCGGTAATAACATCGTTAACAACTCTTTCATTCCTTCCCTATCTCAAAAACTACTGAACCGATTTTGATGAAACTTGCAGTATACCTTAAGTTGAACGATACCTAGTACAACATATAAAGAATTAGGTACTTAAAAAGATTAAAGAGAGAGAAGATTCCGACGAACTGAGAACCTCCTCCTTTTTTTGAAGTCTGTTAAAAAAGAATAATCTTCGAAAATGTTTGTTTTGATAGTCTTTCTTTGATGTGAAGTCTTATAATTCACTAGGTACAAAGGCTTATGTTTAAAACTATTAACCCAACGCGCGTAGTTAGATATACATTGCTAAGCAATGATAGGTAATCGTCCTAGCAGAGCTAATCAATGGTTGCATCCTTCCTCTATGCACGTTTGTTTGAGATAACAATTTAAAATAATATTATTTACTTATTTTATATTCCCACATAGGCCTGTGAGTAACAAAGGGTAAAACGGGGGTCCCGTTTATTACTTCAACGCCGCTGTCCGTCCGTCTGACTGTCACAAAGCTGTATCTCGAGAAAGTTACGACAGTTTAAATTTTCACTGATTATTAAAAGAAATATTAAAAATCAGAATAAATAAAAATTTAATAGGGCTGTCATATAAAGCTGGGTACTCACTTATCAGCGTTGCATGTAACGTATCAGATACGGTATCAAGTGAGTAGCAACGTAAACACGAGCCCGCTGCGAACCGCTCGCTGTGTCAGCTAGAGTAACACAAAGGCGGCTCGCAGTGTGCTCGGACAAGCCGTACCCATTTGAGGTTAATACAGTATCTGATACGTTACATGCAACACTGCTAAGTGAGTACCCAGCTTAACAGTAATGTTTTTTTGTCGTTTATACTAGCTGTTGCCTGCGGTTTCACCCGATACAACTCAAGAATTATCACATGGGGACAAGTAAAAGTATTATTGTGTTAAACCAGGTTATAAACTATATGTGTACCAAATTTCATCCAAATCCGTTCAGTGGTTTTTGGATGAAAGAGTAACAAATATCCATCTAAAAAAATGTCACATTTTTAAGATATTAGTAGGATGGTACGGAACCCTCCTTCGTGACTTGAAATTGACTGTTTTTTTTTCCCAACGGTTACTAAAATCGAGTGCTAAAAGTGTATTCTTCTACAGGGTCTAAACGTCTTATGCGACACTATGGAAGAGTGCTGGGACCACGACGCGGAGGCCCGTCTGTCCGCGTCGTGTGTGCTGGAGCGGGTGTGCGCGCAGCAGCCCGCCAGCGGGGTCCCCGCCCTCACCCCCGACACCACCCCCCTCCTCATCCACGAACTAGCCGACCAGCAGAGCTGCTGACGCCACTACGTCGAGCTGCCGCTCATACAGTTCTAAACTGGACTTTAAAAACAGGTATAAACAGTTGAGATTATATTGGGCGTGGGATAACATAATAATGAGTCTTTAAGGTTGCTTTTTCACTAAAAATAAACAAGCATAATGTGCTTGTTTATTTTATTTTTATTTTACAAACAACTTTGGTAAGTTTCACATACCTACCTAGTACCTATATTCTTTGCTATGCTGTAATTGCCTGTAATTTTCTGGTGAAAATGCATCAATGTTCCCACTGCTGGGACACAGGCTTCCTCTCTGTGTGGCTGAGTTACTGTAGCTTTATTTAAGAGAAAGGGTATAGTCAAATTAGTTTAAGAATTTTATAAAGTTCTGTTCTTTTTTACCCGACTGCGCCAGGAGGGTTATTTAATTTTGGAATGTGTGATGAACTGATGATGCTTGAGACAGAATGTTGATGGATGAAAAGGAGAGAGATATCCAAATAAAATATGCATGAGATAATTAAAAGAGAGTGAATCATAACGTGACAGCTGTCATAGGGAAGAGTGGAGGGGAAAAACATTTTACGCCACGCCCAATAACATGAGAAGGCAGGAGAGTGACTCATGCCACGCCCATAAATCTTTTCTGTAGCCTATCTAGTGAGTATTAGTTCAGTGTAACGCGGCAGCCATTGATTGTCAAAGGTAAAGTACAAAGTTTAATGTTATGAATTGGACAATCAAAATACTATCTGTATTAATGAATCTGAAGTGGTGATTCTAGAATAATCGAATGTTCTAGAAATCTTAAAAACTCACGATTAGTTTAAGGATTCTCGCGTTTGTAAGGATCCTGTGAAATTCGTTATATAGATTTTTTTTTTATCGAAGTATTTATCATCTTTAGGTGGTAACGTATTGACAGTAAATTTGGGCTGTTTTAAAACGATAGGTTTGTTTTAAAATTATTGTTTACATCGAAAACAGAGTCTTATCTACTGAAAAGTGAATTTCCTCGTAAATAACATAATCGAAAAATCTATATAATACAATCCAGTAGGTTTTAAAATATCCCAGCTTTACACCTTATTGTGATCTACACTACATTTACGTTCTTATAATTTATAAGTATTATTATATCAAAATTCAGTCATTTACTTTTATCAAAAATCAAATAAATGTTCTCAAAAAAACAAAAATGCGGAAGTGTAGTGTAGTTACACCATGATTTTCTTTAAATTAAGAGGACATTGTAAATGAAATAATCAACAGATTTATATCTATTTTTTTTAATAATTTGACTATTTGAACACCGTTATCGTTATGAATAACTACCTACAATAAAATGTAGAAAACAGGGGTTTACAAAACAGTAGGCAAGATATTTTTCTTTTTATAAAATATTTTTACTATGAATGATCAAACGCACATGTTTTTTGCACATTAATCAACGAAATACTAATAAAATACACAGTCCAATACGTTTTACTGCGATAATAATTTAATAATGGGCACAAAGTAATAGGAATTGAATTTTGAAATGGAAAGTCACTACTAGCAGCTCATTGGGTTTACTTAATTATAACTATCCAAAACCCAGTTATCCCCACTCTCACCCATCTAGACGTGTAGAAATCTAGGCAGTTGATGATTAAAAGTCTTCCTTAGTATTCCTGAACGACGATAAAATAATATGGCAACACCAGTTTAAAAAAAAAAGAACAATACAGTTGAGAACCTCCTTTGAATTCAGTATAAACTCAGTCAAAACAAATGGTTTTTTTATGTTGGTATAAATGAGACGGCTGTAATAACTAATCTCGGTATTCTATTCTCGTAGCGATCGGGTCGATCCCAAAATTAGAACGCGTCCTTTTTAATGATCTATGAGATTCCGACATGACTAATTAAGGGTAGCTTGGCCGGTAAATATTTAAAAAGGGTAAAGACACCAGACGGACAAATTTTAATATATCCTTGTTTTTGCGGATTCAATTAAATCATACTAAAAAAAAACTGAATCATGATTAATATTATGAATGAGAGAACGAGTTTATTTATCACGACTTAACGCATGTGTGTATTTCGATGACATTTGGCATTCAGGTAGACCATAACCTGAGTAAGGATAAATTAATAAAAACTTTTTTGCCAATAAAAAAATATAACTAACTTCCCAGAAATTCCCATTAAAAAGTGTAAAATAACTTAAGCTGACGGAAGTTTGTTAAAAAAAGTTATTTAACACTTAAGTCGGTCGGAAAATATTTACGACAGGCGTCGCCGCTTGTAAAAGCTGGTTCAATTGTACTTCCTGTCGCGTCTGAAACAAAAGCCGCGTCTAATAAATTCTTGTTTAATTTTAGTCTAAATATTTTTAAAATCCGTCCTATCTCAACATGTAGCTAGTCTATATTTAAGTCCAGACGCAGACTAGACGTAACTGATGGGACAAACAACTTACGTAGCCATTCATAAACATCCTTTATAACAGGGGCTCCCAAACTTTTTCTATTTGCGGCGCAAAATCAATTTTAGATTTTTTTTTCTCGACGCCTTAGCTAGTTGATAACAGTTGAATAATAAAACAATAATATCTGGTTCCAAACTCCACGAAATCTGGAAAAGAGATTAATGAGCTATCCTCTTCTTTCTGGTGCAGGAAATTCTATCATCATCAGCCTATAATTAGGAATTAAAACCACATTTACCTCACTTTCATGACGATTATGTAAACCTATTCGGATCTCTGTTGTTAGACGACAGGATTATATCAAATTATTATCACTAGGTACATTTTTCTTTTTATATAAAAGATGTCCTGAATCCAGCTTTCATCATAGACACTGTTTTTAATAACTTTTGGTAAATGTAAATATTTATTAAGAGATTTTTTTGTTGTGTGTACTTTTTGAATTAAAATATTTATTTTACTAAGATTTCGACTCCGATTCTCGATCTTATTTATTTGATCATAAAATCGATGCTTATATTTTTATTAATTTACTTTTCATGTAGCTTCGTTATAAGTACTAACAAAATTAATATTATATAATGGCAATTTAACCAGGCAGCGCTATTTTATTTAATACTCGTGTTTTATTTTATTTTTAGTAATATTGTCATAATCATGTTTTATTTTTAGACATTTTTTAATGTTTGGGGTCCCATATGTAGTTTAATTAATTAATTTTATTATTGTAGTATGCTGTAAATACATACGAGTGTGTATGTTTTGAGGCTCTTATACAAGAGCTCAATATAATATTTGTTATTGAATGCAATCATGTTAAAGTAAGGCAGCAGTGTTAGGGTGCTCCCTCCCACATCTATCGACGCGGAATCGGCTTTTCCGTCGTCCTTTCTCTTTCTGTCGCTTAGAACTGCCATTTGCTAGACCGAGACAGAAAGCATAATGCGATAGTCAGCATTGTCTCGGTTTATTATATAACTTAATCTCTATGGATACAGCTTGGTGAGTAGAGCTGTGCCACTGTCGAAACTACAGCTACAAAATGTAGTTTTTCCCTGTCATGGCGCGACATACAGTCTCGTACGAAATATTTGTTTAACTTAGGTAGTTCCAGGGTGGGGTATTACAACGTCTTAAAACCAGACTTGTCCAGTGATTGAACGAGATGGTGCTAGACGGCTTGTATAGCTCTGTCACTTTCACTCGCCGGAATAAGCGTGGTTTATAATATAATAATAGCGAAGGGCAATATTATTAAAAAAACCTACTTATTACTTACTAACCAAACCTACTTATTGCTAACTTGGAGCCCACCTTAGAGGGCCACACCCGAATGGGGGATGATCTCAATTGAAGGATAACCATGGATTTTAGTCAATTCAAGTCTCAAAGTAGGGTGGGAGAACTCATTTGATCATTTTACTACAGTAAAAATGTTTTAATTGATTGCATTCAATGAGAAATTGAACTGCTGCTTGTAAATGAGCATTTATGGTTTTATTGGCCATCACTCCACTGCCAGAACAAATGAAATCGCTTGATAGAATAAATGGAATTGATTTAACGTAACTAATCTTGCCTGATTCTCATAGTGGGGACCTCTTATTTAGTAAGACTGGTATTAATTTTATAAATTGGCTTTATTTACTTAGTTTATTGGCTCTAAATACGTGGGGCGTTCTAAAAAGTGCTAAATTAATGAGAAATTGAAGCAATGAAATTAGGTGTTAGTATTTGCATAAGTGTATGTCATTTGCTAAGTTAATTTTAATGTTATTTAGCGTTAATCAGTCTTAGGTAATGCTCTGTTAGTGCGTATCACTCACACGACTTTTATAGGTGTGAAAAAGAAAGAGATAAAAGAATATCGTATTATGTACGTTCATTCGTTCATGGGATGGCTAAGATGCAACTAAAAGCGCTCCAAGTCCTAGAAAGACGAATGTTTTTAAAACATTAAGGCCCGTATTACAGAACGTCACTCAATACTCAAGTATTGCTTAAAACTAGATTCAAGGAATTTGATTGGTTGAAATCTAGATTTAAATAGACATCTGTGCTTGAGTTTCGTTCTGTAATACGGGCCTAACAGTTGCATTTGATTATCATTATTTTTCGTGTGATGATATGGGGCACTTGTGCCAGAGGTGCCACTGTAAGATATCGTGTGAGTGTTCATTCGTACTAGAAGCTAGTCGTAATATCGTCGCGTCGAAGTAAGTAAACAGTACTTTATTGTGCCATACCGGACTGGTTATGCTAACTGCACGGGAGAACTATCCAAGATAAACCTTAAAAGAGGCTGTTTCTCCCTCTAAAAAGTCTAAAACTAGAATTAAAATAATGTGGAACGCACTTTATTTGTAAAACAACTGTGATTTTGTTCTCTTACGCCACTTTGCGTAGTACCTCCTGAAATCGAAGGGTTTTCACAAAGTGACGCAAGAGAACAGACCCCTGAAAAAAATATCATTGAAAATATTGTGATTTTAGAGCATAATTGAAATATCATAATGGGAAATCATAACGAATTTGATTTACCTATGCCGTGTGCATATCACCACACATAGACTAAGTAATGTTGCCAAATGTAAATAATGTAGAATTAAGTCTAGTCTAGGTTTTTCGTCTGAATGTCAGAGTTTTAGGTTGTGGACACACTTTCCCTTGACTAGAGCAAAATAAATCTAATATGAAATGAATTTTATAGATTCTGTAGAGTTTTTCGTACAATTGGTATTATTTGATAAGACTTGTCGATAGCTTATGTAAATCGCATAGTGTTGTCTTTTAAATTTTACCTTTGTAGAAAAACTTAATATGGTTCAGTGATGTTAGAAAAGGCCTAATTCCATTGTAAATTATCCAGTGTGTCCACAGCTCTAGTGTAATATAACTATAATAAAAGAGTAGTGGAAATCTTTAGATTGGGTAGTGTGTAGACACTATTAGACATTTGTTTGATGTCGATGCGTCGTATCGTGTTTAGTCGAATAACGAATGTCTTAATGGCCATGTTTATCATTTATTTTTTATTTTAAATTAACAAACGTGAATGTCTGTTGAAATTTGATGTATTAAAATATATTTTCTAGACAAACATTGTATTTATTTCACAGTCCATTGACCTCGATATTTTTAGACTACGACAGAGTGTAAATAAATATCCAGTGGTTCTCACACAGAAATGTTTGGCATGCATGTTGACATCATGTGACGGAAAAAAGAAGGAAACAAATATCTAAAGTATACAAATTCTGATTCTTTATTTTTATTTAAATCCAGGTCTTTTCACTGTACAATTATGTAAATTTATGGGGCGCTCGGTCTCACGGCACAACACCGCTTTTACAAATTTGTTTAATTTACTTCGAATTTCACTATATGTACATGGGCAGCGCGGGTCGGCCGTGAGGCGCCGGCGCTACTATTGTGGGCAGCAGTCGTCTCTCACTCAAGATTCACAGTTAATAATACAATATCGTCTATACTCTGCTAGCTAGTGTAGTGCGGGTGAAGGTGAACTTTAGTCTATAACAAAGGTATCTCTAAGGTTGGATAGATTCGAATGTCTAACGGAGGGTCAAACGGTCACGAGTCTCGTTTTAGAAGATCGGAGCGGCGGCGTAAACGGTGCACCACTGACGACACGACCAGGTGGCCTACCATCTCGTCTTAAAGCGTGAGTAGTTAGGTTGGGGGGAAAAAGACAGAGCTATACAAGTCGTCTAGCGCCATTTCGCGCGCTTTGAGACGTCATGGCAGGCCACCAGCTCGGAAAGTCATAAATCAGTCGATATCGTAGGACAGGGGGGTGCGGCCGACTGGTCTGCGTTTGGGCGCTTGCTAGGAGGCGGGCGGGTCGGGCGCGGCCGCGTCCTCGGGCGGCGCGCGGCCGGCCGACGCCCGCAGACAGTCGCCGTGCGCCTTGTACTCGATGGCCACGGTGGGCGGCAGCTGCAGGATGCGGCGCAGCGCGTCCCGCACGCGCGCCGCCGCCGCCGTGTCCGACGCCGTGCGGTGCCACACCGCTAGGTGGTCGTCCTGAGGAATTTCAAATCTTCAGATCGTACTACTCTATCGAAATATCTTGAGATGAGGAATTTGCAACTGCTATTAAAATGTATTTAACAGGTGGATGGCGTTTATCTAACCCAGCATGCCAACAGCGCTATATCTGTTGGTGAAATACTGATGTGTTAAAAGCAATTGTTTTATACAACACTAGCTTCTGCCCGCGACTTCGTACGCGGATCCTGTTGCTTATGCCAGCGACAACGGGGTTGACAAAATCGAAGATCTAAAACGTCTGATGTGAAATTCTTAGAGCCTGATGGGGACGGGAAATCAACTGGACGCGCGTGACGATTCCAGACGTTCCAGATCTTTCATTTTTGTAAGTCAACAGGAAATGCTTATCAGACTAAACAGCTTTTGCTAAGACTTGATTCCTATATTTATGTTATAGTGTAGCTAGGCTCTTGGAGTTCCACAGAAGGTGTTCCATATCTCAATTTTCATACGTAAACAGAGAGTGGTCATTAGGCTGAACAACTCATGCTAAGACATCATTCCTATATACATATGTTATAGTGTAGCAGGCTGGGCTCTTGGAGTTCCACATCAGGTGATCCAGATCTTCAATTTTTATACATCAATAGAGAGTGCTCATCAGGCTGAGCAACTCTTGCTAAGATGTTATTCCTATATTATGTTATAGTGTAGGTGGGCTCTTGGTGTTCCACATCAGGTGTTCAAGATCTTCATTTTTTATTCGTCAACAGAGACTGCTCATTAGGCTGAACTACTTTGCTAAGACGCCATTCCTTAGTGTAGCTAGGCTCTTGGAGTTCAACAGGTGTTCCAGATCTTCCATTTTATACATCAATAGTGATAATGCTCATCAGATTGAACAACTCTTGCTAAGACGTCATTCCTGTATATGTTTCAGTGTAGCTGGGCTCTTGGAGTTCCACATCAGGTGTTCCAGATCTTCAAATTTATTCTCTCAGCAGAAAATGTTCATCACGTGGAGCAATTTTTGCTATCACACCATTTTTGTATCTCTTATAGTTTAGCTGGTCTATTGCGGTTCTGCACCAGGTGTTCAAGTTTTCAAGATAAATTATAGCCTATATGTTGGCCAGACTTAATACCTATACAACAACAAAAAAATCATTCAAATCCGTCCAGTACTTTTTGAGTTTATCCCGGACATACATACAGACAAACAGACAAACAGACAAAAATTCTAAAAACTATATTTTTGGCTTCGGTATCGATTGTAGATCACACCCCAAGTATTTAAAAAAAAATATATTCAATGTACAGTTTTGACTGTCCTACTATTTTATTATATGTATAGATATCTGCTCTGTCTGAGCCACTGCAAACGGGCGATTCAACGTCTAATAACTATGTTTCGCTAATACTGATCACACTGCTAATGAGCACTCTTTAGTAACACTAGCTTTTCTTGTGTTTTTTTTTTATTGTGGTAAAATCATCAAATGAGTCCTCCCACCCCGGGCAGGGCGGGACGGACTGTCAGACTTGTACTGACTAAAATCAACGGTGTCCTTCATTAGTCCTTTATGTTCCGAGGTCACGGTAAGGAAAAAGTCCCGCGACACCGGCAGGCTTTGGCCCTCTGAGAGGGGTATTATTAGTAGCACTAGCTTAAAAAATTTCATGACTAGAAGTGTGTAAAGGATGTAAAGGTCCTCGTTACTTCATTGAAATGGGAGGATCCAAAGACCAGAATGATTGTTCTAAAGGGCTAACATCCACTACTGTCCGAAAATTACTATCGGATTTTTCTATATGTTCTGTCCCACTAAGAACTTCAGCATGATACAAGAATTTGAGTTGAATTCTTTATTTGCAACATAGACGATGCTGCTACTCTTTGTATCTTCTATGTTAGTTCTCACCTGGAACCGTACGGACAGCACGACCCCGCAGAGCTCCTGGCCGACCATGAACTGTTCGCCCAGCATCGCCATGCACAGGTCCTCCCACGCGCGACCCGTCTGTGTTTTACGTAGCCGTACAACCTGCGAATGCACAAAAAAAATTAGGGCAGCTGACTTTACACCGAGTAAAGGAGCAACAACTTCAAGAATGAAGACGTGATGCGATGCAATTCGACCGATCCCAACTACAAGTGAAAATCAGCCTTACCACTACGACATAAGACATAAAATGGGTACATGAAAAACAAAACACGCTCGCCTCGACGTCAAATTAAGCGAATTGCATCATTATATCGTAGTAGCAAAGACGATTTTCATTTTTAGTTAGTAGAAGAAATTGTAAATCGCGGCTTGGGGCTCCCTTATTATGACGCCAGCTTCTCGGAATACAACACTAACAATTTATAACTCAATTTTGAGTCACACTATGAATCATAGTACTTTTACGCTCGGCTTCGTGTTGATCTCGTGTTAAAACTGTGATTCTAATTTCTGACTGTAATTTTTATTTTTGTATAAAAACATAGAGTATGAGCTCTTAATCACGATCCGCGCTCATGTGTTGTTATACTATTCCATACGACCTAGCCATGACACTCGGTCCATTCGTCTTTGAGCACACCTCGAATATGATCTGAGGCTAGCGCTGGCGTCAAGCAAGCCCGAGGCTTGTACATGACACCGGCAAGAAATAAGAAAATGGAATCAAATGAAAAGTTTTCTAGTTATTACTGCTTGACCTACTAGAGCCGATACCGCGTGTGGACACTTTAAATTACCAACGATCCGTGCTACTGGGTTCGCACAGGTTGAATTTGAAAATAAATGTGGCTTGCCACTCAGAGTAAAGTAGATTTCTACTGGTGCAAGAATTCTTCAAATCGGTTCAGAAGTTCCAGAGACTACTTCCTATAAACGAACTTACAAACTTTACCTTTTTATTATATTAAATAACTCAGATCAAAGAAATGGGCAGATAGAGCGCTCAGAAAACGCGAGTGGGTCCACTAAAGTTAATACAAAATCAAAATCGAATACAAAGTCGCGACAGTACCAAGCTACGCGTCGTTGTTGTTTTTTGCCGTAATAAATGCCGTCTTGTGTCTTTAACCATCGTAAAAGTTGTTCTCAAAAACAAAGAAAACATGGAATGTAATTCTATTTGATTTTGTATTAACTTTGGTGGAGACACTCGCGTGTTCTGAGCGTTCAATCTGCCTATTTCTTTGATCTGAGTTATATAAATAAAAATTGGGCTATGTCAATAGTGTCTGAGAGGTCTCTAAGGTACAACTTACCCATTTCCCTCCATTGACATTGGCGGGGTCCTCCCACATGGGCTTGATGCCCAGTTTGAAGAGGTGCAGGTCGGACAGCGGCGGGAGCTCCGACGGCCGCGCCACGTGCGTGTACAGGCCCCACCACTGCTCCACGCTCGCCACCCTACCCACCAGACGTAACGCCTGAAATTGTGCACACAAATGACATTAATTAGGTTTATACACTGGGTATATTATTATATTGAGTTACTTGCTGTTCCCTTTGGTTTTACCCCCGCTGCTCTGCTCAGCTTCTATTTGTCGTAGCGGGATTTTATGTAGCCTATATACAACTGAATTTTTGAACTGGGCATCAATGAAAAACGTTGAAAGGAGTTTCGACGCCGATTTTGGCGAAAACTAAAACTGCTCATTGGATTTTAGAAAAACCTATAATCCTGGCCAGGATTCGAACACACTGATTTTAAAAAAAAAAAAAGGTTGCACTCCAGGAGTGCCGGTAGAAGTGAAAACTTTTTTGTTACTATGTTTTATTTTTAATTTGAATGACGTCTTACTCATTTTCGATCAGGGTCACGTGACCCTGACGCGAGTTTTGGTCACGTGACCCTGACGCGAGTTTTAAATTTTTTACCCATTACAGAAAAAGTGTACAACGCCGCTAAAGAAGTTTTCACTTCAAAAAAAAGGTTGCACTCCAGGAGTGCCGGTAGAAGTGAAAACTTTTTTGTTACTATGTTTTATTTTTAATTTGAATGACGTCTTACTCATTTTCGATCAGGGTCACGTGACCCTGACGCGAGTTTTGGTCACGTGACCCTGACGCGAGTTTTAAATTTTTTACCCATTACAGAAAAAGTGTACAACGCCGCTAAAGAAGTTTTCACTTCAAAAACATCCTGTATTATTACACCACTCTTCAGCTATATAATACATATTATAGATACAGGTTTCTCTCCAATTCAAAATGAAGTTTTTCTGTGAAAATAGGTATTATAGCAAGTAGTCTCAAGTTTTGTGTATGAATTGGTCACATTAAGAGGCTGCTCACATAATTTGGGTGGTTGACCAAAAATACGTACTTTTCCAAGTCCTCGATATTTGTTTTAAAAGGGTAATCGCATAATATTTCAATGAAAAATCATAAATCTGACTTTGTTTTAGTTCGTAGATTGATTAGAATTTTGTTATAATAGTTAATATTAGAAGAAATAGCAATTTTCCGACAGCCAATTTCAAGCAAACGTTAAACATTAGGTTTTCTCCTGCCATTTGTATCAAAATGGTAACACGAAAAAATCTAAAAAAAATATGTATGTACTGGTCATACAGTCTTCAAGGTTGCAGATTGATTAGAATATTGAAATAAAAATTGAATTGACGCAAAAAAAAACAATATTCGAAAGCAATATTGATCTAAAATGTGTGCATTCTAAACATTGTTTTAATGACAAAATAAGAAAGAAAAGAACAAAAAAAGTAAAGCACACTATAGTATAAAACTTTACCTTTACTTTATATATTTTTTTAAATTTTTTCACCTTCACATTTTTTTATTACAAAATTCTAAAATAATGCTTTATTAGTTGATGTACGTCGCGCGTACGGCCAGTAGCGCCCGAGGGCTTCTAGAGGACGGACCTGTGTTGCTCCCGGCCCCGCGCGCCTTAGTGTGCGTTACGTAGTTTTAACAGATAATCCAGAGGTCGTCAGCAGTTTTAATTTAAGTATTCTTTGTACTTATGATATAATTGTAGTCATGTTCTATGTTTTATCTACTCTCATATCGTAAACTTCGAAATACAAAACTCAAAACGAGTTTATAATGACATACTTTATACCATAGAGTATCGTAATGAAATTAAAAAATTAAATTATAACACTGTTTGTCTAACAAAACAATGTTATAATTTAATTTTTTTTCATTATGATACAGATTACTGATCATAGATACATTTTTTTACTTTTTTATCTGTGGCTGCGCGCGCTTTCTAAGGGAATGTTGGGATTTTGACGTTTGTGTTTCGGTGGATGACATGGTGGATGATTATTAGTGTTTATTAATTTTTATCTTTTATTTGATATGTTCGTGTTCAATGAGAGTAGATAAAGTAGTGTATGAAACTGTACATAACTAGGTATTATACCACTCGTGTGATACTATTATAAAACTCGCTTCGCTCGTTTTATAAACTCACACTCGTGTATAATACCCCTCATTATGTACCAGTTACATAAACTACTATTAAAGGTAAGTTTTGTACAATCTAAAAATAGAGTTTATTCGTAATAGTTATTTATGCAACTATTGTTTATGAGTGTTTTAATACCTAATTATAACAGTTGCATACAAGACTTTATCTAGGTAGGTAGGTAGGTCCTGAGTGGAGCGAACCTGCGAGACCGAGTTGAGCGAAGGGTAGGTGGCGAGCGAAGCGAGAATTTTATCATGGGAGTCGTTTTCATGGTTTTCGAGGATGCTAAAGCCGATAGTGAGGTCAAAATCAAAATCAAAGGTGGCGACAGCAAAAAATTCAAAGATATCATCATGGATGTCGTTTTCATGGTTTTCGAGGGTAATAAAGATGATAGTGAAATCAAAATCAAAATCCAAGATGGCGGCTGCGATAATTTTCGAATTGTTCATCATGGGAGTCGTTTTCATGGTTTTCGAGGATGCTAAAGCCGATGGTGAGGTCAAAATCAAAATCCAAGATGGCGACAGCAAAAAATTCAAAGATATCATCATGGATGAAGTTTTCATGGTTTTCGAGGGTAATAAAGATGATAGTGAAGTCAAAATAAAAATCCAAGATGGCGACTGCGATCATTTTCGAATTGTTCATCATGGGAGTCGTTTTCATGGTTTTCGAGGATGCTAAAGCCGATAGTGAGGTCAAAATCAAAATCAAAGATGGCGACAGCAAAAAATTCAAAGATATCATCATGGATGTCGTTTTCATGGTTTTCGAGGGTAATAAAGATGATAGTGAAGTCAAAATCAAAATCCAAGATGGCGGCTGCGATAATTTTCGAATTGTTCATCATGGGAGTCGTTTTCATGGTTTTCGAGGATGCTAAAGCCGATGGTGAGGTCAAAATCAAAATCCAAGATGGCGACAGCAAAAAATTCAAAGATATCATCATGGATGTCGTTTTCATGGTTTTCGAGGGTAATAAAGCTGATAGTGAAGTCAAAATCAAAATCCAAGATGGCGACGGCGATCATTTTCGAATTGTTCATCATGGGAGTCGTTTTCATGGTTTTCGAGGATGCTAAAGCCGATAGTGGGGTCAAAATCAAAATCAAAGATGGCGACGGCAAAAAATTCAAAGATATCATCATGGATGTCGTTTTCATGGTTTTCGAGGGTAATAAAGATGATAGTGAAGTCAAAATCAAAATCCAAGATGGCGGCTGCGATCATTTTCAAATTGTTCATCATGGGAGTCATTTTCATGGTTTTCGAGGATGCTAAAGCCGATGGTGAGGTCAAAATCAAAATCCAAGATGGCGACAGCAAAAAATTCAAAGATATCATCATGGATATCGTTTTCATGGTTTTCGAGGGTGATAAAGCTGATAGTGAAGTCAAAATAAAAATCCAAGATGGCGAATGCGATCATTTTCGAATTGTTCATGGGAGTCGTTTTCATGGTTTTCGAGGATGCTAAAGCCGATAGTGAGGTCAAAATCAAAATCCAAGATGGCGACAGCAAAAAATTCAAAGATATCATCATGGATGTCGTTTTCATGGTTTTCGAGGGTAATAAAGATGATAGTGAAGTCAAAATCAAAATCCAAGATGGCGGCTGCGATCATTTTCAAATTGTTCATCATGGGAGTCATTTTCATGGTTTTCGAGGATGCTAAAGCCGATGGTGAGGTCAAAATCAAAATCCAAGATGGCGACAGCAAAAAATTCAAAGATATCATCATGGATATCGTTTTCATGGTTTTCGAGGGTGATAAAGCTGATAGTGAAGTCAAAATAAAAATCCAAGATGGCGACTGCGATCATTTTCGAATTGTTCATGGGAGTCGTTTTCATGGTTTTCGAGGATGCTAAAGCCGATAGTGAGGTCAAAATCAAAATCCAAGATGGCGACAGCAAAAAATTCAAAGATATCATCATGGATGTCGTTTTCATGGTTTTCGAGGGTAATAAAGATGATAGTGAAGTCAAAATCAAAATCCAAGATGGCGGCTGCGATAATTTTCGAATTGTTCATCATGGGAGTCGTTTTCATGGTTTTCGAGGATGCTAAAGCCGATGGTAAGGTTAAAATCAAAATCCAAGATGGCGGCTGCGATAATTTTTGAATTGTTCATCATGGGAGTCGTTTTCATGGTTTTCGAGGATGCTAAAGCCGGTAGTGAGGTCAAAATCAAAATCCAAGATGGCGACTTCAAAAAATCATGTTTTTTATATTGGATGCCGTTTTCATGGTTTTCGAGGGTGCTTAAGCCGATAGTGAAGTCTAAATCAGAATCTAAGATGGCGGCTGCGATCATTTTTGAATTGTTCATCATGGGAGTCGTTTTAATAGTTTTCGAGGATGCTAAAGCCGATAGTAAGGTCAAAATCTAAAATGGCGACTGCAAAAAATTCTAAGTAAGAAATACTTTTCAAAACACGACCCCGCGAGCTGCTTGCAGCTCGCGCAACGCGCAAATACTAGTTGTATTATAAAATTAAAATTATTGCTATTTTATGTTTTTACAAAATACATATATTACTAAAAATATATTTCATGTTTTTCTTAAATACGAGTACCTACACCAGGAGGCCAATCGCGCTAATTTAAAACGTCTGCAAACGTATACGATAACGTTATGGTTCGATTGCGACAGTGGTTAGGTTTCGATTCAGCTGTTCTGATTTTGGTATTGCGTTGTAAGTTCAAACGCTAACCAAAGTTGGATCGTATTCATGAGATTTCTCCAATAAATCTATGTAGTCGTACATGGTAATGTTGTTATTTTTGCAAGATTTTCACTAAGAATCACTTCACAACAATGACAAAACACTCCAACGATGCAATAACGATCCTAAAAATGTAGCTTCCCATCAACTTTACGTTTGACAGTGGTTACGTTCCAGCTACGATCGCGGTGCGTCTCAACTTGCTGTCAAAATTTTAGCGCGATACGAAACTGTCAAAAAGTTGTGTTATGTTAGCGGTTCAATTGCGATTTCGTTGAAAAGAAAATAGCGCGATTGGACTCCAGCTAACTCGGCGAATAAATCTACCTGCCCACCTATCCAACTTACTCTACCTATCCGACTAGTGTACTAACTGCCTACCTGCCTATTATACCTTACCCTACTACCCACCCTATCAAAATTATCTTCCCTACCTATCTACCGTACCTACATACCCCACAAAAAAATCATCGAAATTAGTCAATCCGTTTTCGAGATATCATTAAAAATCCGTTTCATATTAAATGTACGTATGAAAAACGGTATCCCTTTTCGTCACCTAAAATTATTTGTCCGAAAATCATTATCCATAACACGTTTGCTATAAAATTCAGTAACCATAATAATCAAAAGTTCTAAATATTGTTTTACATAATTATTTTCACTTCTAAAGCTGTTCTGGCATAATACCTAGTATCATAATAATTGAATCTCCTAATTTTGTATGAAATAAAGTCATATGTCCTAATCATTGTATTACATAAAGTGTATTATTCCGAATGTTCAATTAGGTATAGTAAAATTGATATTTCATTAAATTGCTTAGAAACCGAAGATCTTGGGATCCAAGAGCGAGCGAAGCGAGCTCGGGACTTGTGGGCACCCCGACACGGACAGGTTAAGTTCGAAGGGGATGGCGGGGTCTGAAAGACCCCGCCATCCCCTTCGTGTTAGGTTACTTTAAACCTTGCACGCAGAAATAGGAGCCCCGCGAAGCGGGGCTCCGTCGATTTTGCTTATTGGGTGGTAATCAATAACAAAACAAACTTTAGGACTTATGTATTTTATGGCAATCGGTTTTATGTATTTTGTATATTATAGATTGTTATATTTATGACAAACAAATTTAGAACATACAGTATTTAGGAATTTCAATGTTATGGCATTTGAAATTATGTGGTATTAAGTTCGGGCAAGTTATTATTCGGACAAATGATGATTAGGACAAAAAAAATTATGTCACATTAGATTATGTATAAAAAAGTTAGGTCACACAATAGAGAACCATGAAAAACATTTTTATCGTCAATATTTCCGATAAGTATTCTGCTTCTCGGGACGGAGAAAAATCCAACAAATCAAAGATTATGAAAATCGATCCAGCCGTTTTTGAGCTAAAAATGGTTTGGAATTAAAATATTATATATAAAATATATGCTTCCGCCCGCGGTTTGGCCCGCGTGGATGTTGATAAAGTTATAGACCATATATATATCCACTGATACTGTATCTTTATGCAGGTGTAAGAATTTTTAAAATCGGTCATATCATTTTTGAGTTTATCCATTACAAACATACAAATATACGAACATACAAATCTTTTCTCTTTCTAATATTAGTAAGGAATAGCTGCACCCCGCGGTGTCACCCGCATAGATCATGATCTCGTGGGAATATCGGGAGAAAAGGTATCCTATGTCCTCGTTAGGACTCATTTGATGATTTTAACAAGCTAAAAAAAATCCCGTTCAGCTGTTTTAACGTAAAAGTATAATAAATAAACAAAATCACTTTCGCATTTATAATAAGTTAGGAGAGGTATAAATATATTACCTTTATGCTACAAGTTTCACTGTCTTATAATATTTGTATTTCTTTATCATAATAACACGTTCCATATCTTGTATTTTTTTCTCAATACAATTATAAGTAAACCTTAGTGAGCCGTGTTACGCGCCCCTGCCTCTGTACGTGTGTGTATCAAGAAGGGTGCACCACGCACACAGGCGCACTCACCGCCAGTCGCCGCTACTTTTCGAGTTACTCAATTTTGCGATAACGCTCTTAAAGAAAAAAAAAGTTTAATAACATTATGTTCTTTATTATATAAGCTGAATTGCAGTTTAATATCAAATACTGCATATTCACCTAACAAACATGTTTTAGGTAGATTTTTTGTCGACTTTGCGACCTACAATATATTTATAGCTTTTTTTATTGTGATAATATCAAATTACTAAAAGCTGGTTTTCTAGACTAGACATAATGCTTTAAAATACCGTTATATTTTTTTTGGAATGCAATTATTTTTAGAATTATGTTGATTCTAGATCTAGAATGATATAATAATAAATATATATTACTAGAGAATACAATCTATAAGCGAGATTGACAACTTGAGTTCTGTAGGCTTGTATCAAGATTTGGTGATCTACTGACGGGGCCCCCCTCTCAGAGCGCTAAAGCCTGCCGGGGTCGCGGGTTTATTTCCTTACCGTGACCCCGGAACAGAAAGGGCTATTGAAGGACACCGTGGATTTTAGTCAGTAAAAGTCTGACAGTCCCTCCCGCCCTGCCCGGGGCTGGAGGACTCATTTGATGATTCTACCATGTTAAAAAAAAAAAAAGATTTGGTGATCTTACTCTGTCAGCAATCTGATAATATACAGATTTTAACTACATACTTTTAAAAGAATGTGTACTACAAACATTTTAGAATACAAGTAAAACAAAATGCTTGCATGTAGGTGGACAGAAGTAGCAACTGAGATATGTGACATTGGCATACATTGCAAGATAATTGTGTGACAACACAAAGGCGGAGTTACTTGGTGCATTCTATTGTATTATGTAGTTCTTGCTGAGTGCAAAAATAATTAAATTTTAGAACATTTTAATGATATATTCAGTTTATTTTGAGCCAAAACAAAACTAGCTTTTATCTGTGACTTTGACTGCTGCATGAAAACTACGAAATAGGGTACTTGGCAATATTTACTGTATAGATAGTAACTGCAGCAAAAAAAAAATACCTTATCAAAAATTCATGAAAACTTCATGAACTACATCTAGACTTCACCCTGTTTATAAAAACTGGTAATATAATGTATATAAATTAATACTGCAGTTATGTTTTAGGAATCTTTTCTTTAAACAACTTTAAATGTTAGAAATATATTATACATAATATTTCTAATAAAGACTCGAATAGCAGTAGTTACAACAATTCAGAAAGTAGGTCATGCTAATAAATGCAAATCAATAGAGCTAAGGCTGCCTAAAATATTCAATATACATTGCAACTTTCTTGTTTAGTGAAAAACTATTTTAGTTTACTGGGGCGATATGGTACAAATGATAGCACCTCGAGATAGCCCAATCTGTGAAACTTCTTTTGCAGATTTTCAACTTTACCACAGTACCAGCAGGTCTAAAACTTTATGCGATATTCTTTTTTACTTTGCACATTTCCAGCAACGTCATTGCCTATTGATTCCCGAAATGTCATGTCATTCGGAATATCGCTAAGCGGTCATTTTAGACCCACAGGTTTTAATGTTTGAAAATTTTTTACTGTACTTATTAGGTTGACATGCTGGTATCTGTAAAACTTGTTAGAGTAGCACAGTCAATGAACCATTACACCTGTATCATTAATGGGTTAGGCAGAGGTATACCAATATAGCAACATTATGTTAATTATGTTTAAATCTCGAACAAAAGGGGGTAACACTTAAGTGTACAGATAATTGCCCATGGCCCTGCAGGAATTCATAAATAAAAATACTTAACAATTATTTTGTAGCCAGGTTCCTCTTGGAGTAAACAAATAAAATTATGCATGCAGTCACATGATTACCCAGAAATATTATTTAGGGTAGCTTTCCTTTGCAAAGAGAAGATAATGATTAAGAAGATGTAACTAAAAAGTTAGTCAACTGTTAAACAAAACTGTGCCATATTGATAAACATAATGTAAATTAATATCATTTTGCATATTTGCTCCTTATTTACATACTTACTTGAATGTAGTTCATTACTGTTCAGATGCATAACCAATCACATGACTTCAATCTTGTTTTTGTCAGAGTGCATCTTCATGTGAGGTGTACTTCTGAGATGCACCTTCTTGACAGCATGGCATTGTGAACAGCCAGAATGAGTGACTAGAGTGGACATAAACAAACCTGAACGTAACCAGTGGTGGACGCGGAGAGCTCGCGCGCTGGCGGGCGTCTTGAGAACCACATCCAGTAGCTGTACTCGAGCTTGTGCTCGTGCGCCGGCACGGGCGGCGGCGTTGCCTCTTCCGTGTTCCTATCATCCTCGTCATTGCCGTGGTTGTGCGTCGCGCCACCACCTTGCCCACCTTCCCCAGATCGACGTTCAGGCACGTTTAAATTGTAAAACTTGCACATTTTCCTCTCAGTCATGTTATTTCAAATATACTAACATGTTTCACTAACGGCCTAACCTAGGACACGTTGCTTTATTTGAACTACCAGGGTGTATACAAAACTCAAACTGTGATTCTATCGTTACACTACACAATAAAAAACTAGGAAAGCCTAAATAATATTTAGTGACGGTTAATAAATAAATCTTAATCAGCCTATTCCCTCTTTTACTGTGTATAACCTTTTTCTTTCCGTCATCAAAATTCAAATCTGTCAATTGACAGCATGGGTATATTCGTCCAAATTAAGTTGCATTTGTATCTTGGATATTAGAGACAAAACCATAGCATTTCAAGTAAAGAGTGAAAGAGAAAACAAACGAAACCCTCTTTTTGCATTCAGCCGTGTTATCAGATAAAAAGCCAATAAGAGCTGCGTTCATAGTTCAATAATTTAAAACTCATTTTACCAAAAATCAAACTTTGTTTTAACAGAAAAAGATTCCAGCTAAGTTTGTTATCGGTATTTTGGATCAAGAATAAATTGCATTTTGGTTGTATTTAAAAATAACGTTAAATTGTGTGTGTTTAACATTTCAGTCGACTATTTTTACATGATAGTTTTGAACAAAATAAGTTATGTCAAAGTTAAACTGTCATTAGTGTCAAATGGGGAAGGCAAGTGTCAAAGTGAAAATGACAGTTTGGTCCCCAAAGAACTGTAAAATCAAAGGAATTTTCAGAAAAAAAACCATTTATTGATGTAAAATGACTAGATGTTGTGTAATAAGCTGTAAAAATGATGGAATACACTTTTCAAAATAATATCTACTTTTCTTTTGGAGGTTAAGTACCAGTATTGCATCGCTCGAAAATCGAAGAATTATCACCTGGAACGAGTTTTGTAATAGTTGTGGTGTTAAGAAATTAAATATATTGTGATATTTCTCGAATATAAATAGACAAAAAAGGTTAAAATTACTGACTTAAAACATTATGATATTTTATCAAAATAGAAAGTCAAAACCAGCATTATATTCTTGATAAAGGAGAGGACAGGTAAAACATACCTAAACTCAAAAATTGAAACCTCAACTACAAGTAATTGTGGATTTATTACGGTAAAATCAAATGTATTACCACTCAATTAAATCACTTTTTTCCTCTTGTAGATGCACCGCGGCGTCTTAATTCTTCTTTTAGTATATGTACTTGCATGGAAGAATAATTTTCCATATTTGTTTTGTATTTATACTCAATTTTTATATCAAATAATCTTGTTTGTTTTTTGTACAAAGTAGACGTGGGGACCAACTATCGCAGCGCCATCTACGATTAGCTTTGAGTTGCCATCCCCATTGTCAATAAACAAAAAAGTTAAAAATGTCAAATAGCCGGCGGGACAAACGAAAACAGTGAAAAAAATATTGATTTCAAAGCAAATAAACCTTTATTTAGATTGAAACTGTATTTAACCCAAATCTTTGAAGACTTTCGTGCTTGTTTTAATAAGTTTTATCGCCGTATACAAACGTCCAACTTGAAAACTTTATCATAGTAAAGTGCACTCATGAGTTTTATACATAGCGAGATGGATAAATCTGAAGCTACCGGTAGAGGTAGTATAGAAGGCTGCCTGAACATCGATTTGATGCGGTCACTCGTCAAGCAATACTCTGAATTGGTAAATATTATGTATTCTGTGTTACAGTTGTTGAGGATGTGTTTCTGTAGGTTATTTTGCCCACAAACAAAGATGATAGAAATCTTAGTTCGACACTTCCACTATTTTAAGAAAATAAGGTCATTAATCGAAGATCTAATGCACTTATATGGTGGATAACTTTCTATATAATTTGTTTTGCCTCCAGTCCTAGTCTTTTGACTTGTTTGTCTTTGAGTCTAATAATGCTTTTCATGGAGATAAAAATATTCCTGAATCTTTTGCTTGTATTCTTTAGAGACACCCTTAAGCCCTAATTTTATATTATTATACATCTTTGTGCCATTTATTGATCCACTTGAATGTGGTAACCATAAACTTCTTAAATTGTACAAAGGACTAGTAACAAAACAAACTCACTTTTAAAATTAACACTTTCTTTTCTAATAGTGTAGGCAGAAACTACATCTTACTATAACCCTTTCTAATTAAGGCATAATCATTCTTTGTATTTACCCCAGGTATAAAGTAAGATTGAAAATTCAAACAAAGTTAAAATAACTCTCTACGACTTGCTTTATTTCTTATTTCCAGGGTCAATGGACCAGTGCCCTGTTCTGGGCAGATGCGGCAGCGGCTGCAGCTGGTGGAGGTCTGGATGCTGCCAGCGGTGATGATGTGTGGCTCCTGGCAAGTGCCATGCTCGCCAGAGGGGAACTACATCGAGCAGCACATGCGGTCACTTCTAGAGGACTTCACAGGTCATTTGCAGTTCTATTTTTGTGTCATCTGTCTAAATTTCGTGTAATTGTCATTTGGTGTGGTAGTCTAAGGGGGAAGCCTATGTTCAGCCGTGGAAGTCTTCCGGCTGATGATGATGATGTCTAAATTTAAGTGTTATTGGGTTTTCTTTACACCCATTATGTTTTTGTTTGTGATCTACTGCTGCACTGCATATTGTGGGTTCGATCCCCACACATAATAAAGACTAGTAGTTTCTGAGATTAGAGCATTCAACCAAACAAACAAACAAACTCTCCTGCTTTATAATATTACTATAGATTTGTATGACCTCAATCAGTTGTTCCGGTTCTGAGCGTTAGCAAATGTGAGTTTCAATGTTTGTTACCGCAGTAACAAAATAGGAGAATTTAAAGAAAAATAAGTTACTTGTTTATCATAGTCACTTGTTTATCGTAGATAATGGTTTACCACTCACCCCCTAATTAATAAATGTGGACTAAAGTTACGCCAAGGTATCCTTACGTAAGGATCCTTAAAAAATTCATGGTTATCCAAAGAATATCCTGGTTGACAAACGCAGTCAAACTTGACACGAGACGAGACGGCATATTTTGGCAAACAACAACAACGACGCGCAGCTTGGTACGACGTGTAGCTTGGTACTGTCGCGACTTTGTATTCGATTTTGTATTAACTGTGGTGGACACACTCGCGAGTTCTGAGCGCTCTATCTGCCTATTTCTTTTATCTGAGCTTTACAACATAATTTTCTTCGCTTAGATTAGTAATCTATATTTTAACATAATTATTTCTTGCAGGCGTCACCTACTATGCTTGGGCGTGGCGATGCGCGCATATCTAGCAGCCCGCGAGCCAGCTATGGCTCTCAACTTGATGGATGAGTGTGACCCCATGCTCCTGGAGCCAAGGAACACTGACCAGACACATAATGTAAGTAGTATATTAGAGAGCCCATGACGCGATTCCACGGATTCCAACTACAAGTGAGAATCTTTCTTACCACTGACATATTATGAATTTATGACATAAAATCGTGTGGCTACCTACAGGTAGATGAAAAACAAAACATGTTGTCGCCACGATGACGTAAGTCAGTCGAATTGCATCATTATACTATTACTAACTCCTAGGTTTTGTGTTTATTTCAGGGCTAGAAGAATTGCCTCAAAAAGTTTAAAGTTCTTTATTCTCTTTGTAAACTTAAATTTAATAAAATACCCATGTATAGTCACTTCGCTGCTTACCCTGTGGTCACTACATGACACTGGCACGCATTGCAACGGCAGATTGCCATTTAAAAAAAAATCGTAACTACCTGTCCCCATCATGAGTCTATAATAACCCCTTCAAGTATTGGTTGTTTGAAACCAAACACATACGGCTTTATTACAAAACGTGGTTTAACTTAGACCAAGCTTTAAATCAAAAATGAATTTTTGAATTTCGAACTTTATTTCTACTGTCGTACAGTTATTAATACAAAAACCGAGTTTAGATCCCGGTCTAAGTTGTCAATGTGCATTTTAGAATTTTATAGCAGTTGGAATAAATTCGAAATTCAAATTGATTTTTGTTTTAAACCTGGGTTTATAGTTAGACCTCGTTTTGTAATAAGACAGACTAGGTTTATTCAGGGCAAGGATGTGCACTCTTTACAACTGTTTACCCAAATCATATCAAATCAAAAGCATTTAATTCAAGACAACCAGTTACAGGCACTTTTGAATTGTCAAAGACATAAAAAATATAATGAAACACTACAAAGTTATAGTGCTACAGTCCCAGTCACAAGACATAAAAACTGTGAAAGTACCGTAGATTATACCTTAGATCAGTGTTTCCCAACCTGTGGTCCGCGGACCCCTGGGGTTCCGCGAGTATATGTATGGGGGACGGGGTGTCATCTCTGGACCATACATAAATTCTAATGTCTTGTAATCGCTACGCTTAATTAGCACAGCGAACGTGCGCCAACGTGCGGTGAGCGAGACTGAATGAATGATGTACGTAAAATAAGTGCGTGCGTATATACAAAAAAAAAAAACAAATATAGAAACAGATTACAAGTCGAATTTGATTTGAGATTATAATGAAATAATTATTTTATTAAGGGGGTCCGTGAAAACTGTGCTTGATTTCCTAGGGGTCCGTGACCGAAAAAGGTTGGGAAACGCTGCCTTAGATAGCCCATTCCAAGAAGTAGATCTCTATGGAGAAGAACGGGCAAGACACTCCATGGACACTCTTTTTAAAATAATATTTGTAATATTTTAACTGTTATTACAAATCCTTTGTTACAACATTCATCCCAAGCATCTAAAACCAAGATTCCTTTCCCAGCGTGCCCTAGCAGGCGTGCTAGTGTGGCAGGCGCGCGCGCTGTGCTCGCTGGAGCGGCGCGAGGCGGCGGCCGAGGCGCTGGCGGCGGCGCTGCGGGCCGACTGCGCGCACTACGAGGCGCTGGACTTGTTGCTGGAGCAACACGCTCTCACGCCGCACCAGGGTATGTCTCATATTATGTATATGGCTGGAGTAGGTTGCCTCCTACCCACTCACATGGCGTGGGGGAGTAGCTGATCTTTGCGTTATACTCATGAACGGGTGCTGCTTGTGGTGACTGGTTGAGTTGCTGATCTTTGGTTTTGTTATTTTTGTAATTTATTTTTTGTTTAAGTTATTTTTTACTATGATGGGTGGTCCTAGTTTATCTTTATGTGCCTTCTAGTCACGATTGAGGTGTAATCTCGAATTGATGTATAATGTGAATGTTTATAAAATTAAATTGTATAAATCTTGGTTCTTCTAACCGTACAGACAGATGTGTTGCTGGGGAGTTTGTTCCGCCACTTCTTCCCAGCCAAAACACTAGGAAGTGTCGAAGGGGGGGCGCTTTGGGGGACTGTCTTATGTAAAAATTGACCTTCAAAAAGTGCTGATAAATCAGCCTAATTTGAATAAATGACTTTTGATTTTGATTGTTTTTATGTACTTACTTGTATCATGAACTGTCATAGAAATCGTAACATGGATAAGCATTCATCCGGGATATAATTTCAGCACTTAAAGGATTTTTAACCGATTTGACTGAAATTTGAAATACAGGTTGCTTATACCCTGGATTAACATTACATTTAGGTACCCTGAATTTAAAAGAATCCCGGAGGCATGTCCATATTAATATAAACATTTCAGGTTATTGACCCCAAATCAATTCACCTCTAAAAACAGAAGCATACCATGCTCACAGGAGTTTCACCTTTTTTTTGTGTATCTACTGCCCATTTTCGGTTGCATATTTATTCAGCAATTCGTTACAGAGAGTGAGCTGATAGAATCCTTGCCTATAAGCAGTCAGCTAAGCGCGGCAGAGGGTGCGTTGTTACGCGCGGCGTATCGTGAGCGACTCAACCGGTACTCGCCCGCGCCCGTCACACTTCCACCGCCTGACACCGACTGTCCCGTGAGTAGTAACTATGCTTTCATCATTTTTCTGACGGCAAGTAATGCAACTAGCCAGTTACCCAAAAAAACTAATTAAGATCCTGTACAAACATACTTATTCTGTAGTAAACACAGAGTGATATTCCAGGTTAAGCCGCGCTTTCCGAGATTAGAGAGTCATTTGTTAATCTTTGACAGTCGTTACTATAGTCTGAAGCTCTAAAGTCTGACAACCAGTTCTATCATGGGGTATCGTATTTTCCAGTTATTAAAATTTTGACAGTCAGCTGCTTCTGGTTCGATTGGAAGCCGACGCTAATATAGTTGGGAAAAAGGCTATGTAGACATCCTGATTCTATAATTTAGTAACTAGCTTTTTGCTTGACAATCAATTCGGCGATATGTGGCTCCATTATTCGGAAACAGTAACAGTTTTACGTTTTTAGCCTAGTGGTATCGGTCAAGATTACGAATTGTAGGTCGTGGGTGTCATCGTGGGGCCAGCACATGGCTGGCCCCACGATTATGTACTTTGTGTAATTTATTTCATCACCACTGCTCTCAGATCGGTGAACGAAAACACAGTGAGGAAAACAACCAACAATTCGAAGCCATTTGACATCTTCCAATTCGCACTGGGCCCGCGTGGTGAATTCTGGTCCACTCCCTCCAACAGAAAGGAGGCATGTGTCCCACCAGTGAGAACTTTGTAGGCTGGTGATGATGATGATTACGTTTCTATGGGAACATCTTTTAGTATGCAAAGCCGTTGGCAATAAATAATAATAATATTACACAACTATCATACAACGCCATCTAGTCCCAAGCTAAGCAGAGCTTGTGTTATGGGTACTAGACAACTTGATAAACATACTTAAATATATTTTTAAATACATACATATAATTATAGATAAATTACACCCAGAGACAGAAAAAATAAATGATCGTGCTTATCACATAAACATTTGTCCTGGGTGGGAATTGAATCCACGACCTCCGGCATAGCAGTCAGGGACACTAACCGCTGGACCAACAGGCCTTTCATACAATACCTGGTTATAACCATAAATATTTCCGTGCGACAGATAACAGCGGAGGCGGAGGCAGTGGGCGCGCGCATGATGGAGGCCTGTCAGAGCCGTGCGCGGCGCCTGTCGGCCGCGTGCCGCTGGCGCGCCGCGCTGCGGGAACTGGACCGGGTGGACCCCTGGTGCGGGCCCGACGTGCGCGCCGCCTGCCTCGTGGAGCTCAAGCGGAGCTCCGAGCTGTTCGCCTTCGCGCACTCGTTGGTGGACGCCTACCCTAATGCGTGGACCTCGTGGTATGCTGTCGGGTGCTATTATTATCTTATTGGTGAGTGAATAGAATAATTTGTTTTTTTAATTATATCCTGCCTAACTAGTCTATCTTATGCTACGGACACAAACTCAACTAAAATTACATGTATACTAGCTTTTGCCAGCGTCCTTTCTTGCATTTATTTAGAATTTCGTTGATAATCAGGCAGAACAGCTATATTGTGCGTGCAAGCAAATTGTTTAATGAAGTATGCAAGCGATATGATTTGGATCCCTTTATAACCACTGTGAACTCAGCCAGAAAGTGTTTGAGCCTGGAATTTTTTAAATAAGAATAAGTTCCCTTAAGCGGTCCTTTTTGTTATGTTTTTGTTAGCTGTAAGTCCTCCATGTAATAAATAAATAAATAATCAATTTGGATCGTACACGTAGCGCCATCTATCTATTATAATATTATTATAAAAAATATTGTTTTTCTCGGAAACAGTTCTTCTTTTCGCATTATAAAGTACTGTCGGTACTGTCCATCTCTAAACACCTGTCAAAGTATTTCCAAAATTTCAGATTAATGGAGATGGCAACTCAAAGCTAATCGTAGATGGCGCTGCGATAGTTGGTCCCCACGTCTACCTTGTACAAAAAAACAAACATGATTATTTGTTATAAAAATTGAGTATAAATACAAAACAAATATGGAAAATTATTCGTCCATGCAAGTACTATATACTAAAAGAAGAATTAAGACGCCGCGGCACATCTACAAGAGGAAAAAAGTGATTTAATTGAGTGGTTATACATTTGATTTTACCGTAATAAATCCACAATTACTTGTAGTTGAGGTTTCAATTTTTGAGTTTAGGTATGTTTTACCTGTCCTCTCCTTTATCAAGAATATAATGCTGGTTTTGACTTTCTATTTTGATAAAATATCATAATGTTTTAAGTCAGTAATTTTAACCTTTTTTTCTATTTAGATTCGAGAAATATCACAATATATTTAATTTCTTAACACCACAACTATTACAAAACTCGTTCCAGGTGATAATTCTTCGATTTTCGAGCGATGCAATACTGGTACTTAACCTCCAAAAGAAAAGTAGATATTATTTTGAAAAGTGTATTCCATCATTTTTACAGCTTATTACACAACATCTAGTCATTTTACATCAATAAATGGTTTTTTTTCTGAAAATTCCTTTGATTTTACAGTTCTTTGGGGACCAAACTGTCATTTTCACTTTGACACTTGCCTTCCCCATTGGTTCAATGGTTAGTGCTGGTAGTGGCTAGTAGTGGTAGTTACTTTTACATGTAACTACTAATAATGGATTCAGCTGTCATTGTGCCGATAGTCGTGTCAGCCCACGGCTTAATTGCCAAAAGTCTCGACCAACACCTAAGGAGGCTCTCGTTAGGCAGCTGGATCAAGGGCTTGATTCAGAAAGCAGTTCTTCTGGACACGGCGCGCATTGTTAGGAGGTTCCTTTCTCTGGAGCCCTGACTGTCGGTAGCTTGGACCCTGTTCCCGATACCGGTGGGCCACTATTATTTATATTTTTAAATGTTTTTTTTTATTTCTTTAGTTGTATAGAAATATTTAAAAATGTAAATGTTAGGGAAACAAAGATGAATAAAGAAGATATGTAACATATACTAATTTGTCTAGGTAAGAGCGAGTTGGCCCGTCGTTACCTGAGTAAAGCCAAGAGCCTGGAGCCGAGCGCGGGCTGCGTGTGGCTGGCCTACGGACACAGCTTCGCGGCCGACAGCGAGCACGACCAGGCTATGGCTGCTTACTTCAAGGTAACTCCATCGTTCAAAATCAAAATCAAAACGTTTATTTCAACTAGGCCAATTACAGGCACTTATGAATTGTCAAAAGACATAAAATAAAACAATTACAAAAATAGTTATGGTGCTACAGTCCCAGTCTCAAGACATAAAAACTGTGAAAGTACCGTAGGTGCTCATTCCAAAGCGTAGATCTCTATGGAGAAGAATGAGCAAGAAACTCCATGGACACCTGGAGTTGACCTTGTCTTTGTCCCAAAAACCAGTCAAGACAAGTCTCCAATTAGATTATCTCCCATCACTATAACGTTATTATACCCTGTTTTAAAGTTATCAGCCTGTTTTAAAGTTACCAGCCTGTTTTAAAGTTAACAGCCTGTTTTAAAGTTACCAGCCTGTTTTAAAGTTACCAGACTGTTTTAAAGTTACCAGCCTGTTTTAAAGTTACCAGCCTGTTTTAAAGTTACCAGCCTGTTTTAAAGTTACCAGCCTGTTTTAAAGTTACCAGCCTGTTTTAAAGTTACCAGCCTGTTTTAAACTTACCAGCCTGTTTTAAACTTACCAGTCTGTTTCAAAGTTATCAGCCTGTTTCAAAGTTACCAGCCTGTTTCAAAGTTACCAGCCTGTTTCCGTGTGCAGGCCAGTCAGCTGATGTCTGGCTGCCACCTGCCGCCGCTGTACGTGGGCGTGGAGTGTGCGCTGCTCAACAACTTCACCATGTGCGAGAGGTTTCTCACGCGCGCCGCCGCACTGCACAACGACCCTAGAGCTAAGGTCAGTACCATACTATTTCAACCAGGTGGCGTATGACGTCTTAAAGCGTGAGTAGTTCCGCTGAGGGAAAGCGACAGAGCTATACAAGTCGTCTAGCGTCATCTCGTTCCTACAGATGAACAACTCACGCTTTAAGACTTTAGCTCTATCACTTTCACTCTCCGGAATAAACCTGTTTTTTTAAGACGTTATAATACGGCCGCTTGTTTAACGTACTTCAAAAACTTTAGTGACCGACCGAAATTTCGGTTTCGGTTTCGGCCGGTTTCGGCCAAAAAATCTAGTTTCGGCCTTAGTTTCGGTTTCGGCCAAAATATAGCCGAAACTTTGCCGAAACCGAAACCTGACGAAACTCAAGTGTTCATGCATTTTCGTGCGTCGTTCGGTAACATTCGTAGCCAACACGTGCTTGCTCGATGGCGGGGCCCGGCGCTGTTCGTCACCGTTCATTTAATCGTGAGTTGAGGTTACGTTTTCGAGTTAACTGCCAACTGCCAAGAGGATTCACTATACAGGGTGAATTTTTCAACTGGGCGTGGATGGCTATCTTGGAAACTATGAGGAATTTTGAAAAACGTTGAAAGGAGTCTCGAGGCCGATTTTGACGGAAACTTAAACTGCATCGTTAGATTTAAGAAAATTCAATAATCCTGGCCAGGAATCGAACCCGCTGATTTTGGAAAAAATATCACACCCTGTATTATTACTGCATTCGATAGTGTTGCTAATAAGGATCAATTTCTGGGAAGTAACCAGATACGGCAAACATAAGGAAACAGCATATTTTTATAAAACTGCTATTTTTTATGTCACTTTACTTCAACTGAGCCATAAATCTATTCGAAATTACAAAATTTCGTTGTTTTCAATGTTTCACTGGATTTGACGCCTCAAAAACTGCACTTTATTCAGAAATACGCAATTATTGAATTGAACAAAAAATATCATTATTTCCAAGAAAAAACCATAAACCTATGTTTCGAATACAGTCATTGCCTTGAGATTGATCAGTTTTTTTCATAATTAGACATTTTCCTTATGTTTGCCATATATGGTTACTTCCCAGAAATTGATCCTTATTAGCAACACTATCGAATGGTGTAATAATACAGGTTGTGATTTTTTTTCCAAAATCAGCGGGTTCGATTCCTGGCTAGAATTATTGAATTTTCTAAAATCCAACGATGCAGTTTTAGTTTTCGTCAAAATCGGCCTCGAGACTCCTTTCAAGGTTTTTCGATATTCCTCACAGTTTCAAAGATAGCCATCCACGCCCAGTTGAAAAATTCACCCTGTATATTCATGTAATATTAAAATATATTGAAACTTATCAATCGTCAAGGCAGAAAATATGGAATATGGCTCAGTAGAAGTTAAATAACATAGAAAAATAGCAATTTCTTAAAAACCTATTGGAACGAAGTTCCTTATCGCGCGTTGTGAAAGGGGGCTACACGGAAAAAATTCTTACGAAAAGTCGGCACGACACTTTTTTGCCTCGCCCCGCACCTCGCGCCTGCACCCCGCGCCCCGTACCCCTCACTCAACCCCCGTTCCTCGTGACTCTTGTCGTATTGCGGCGTGCACATGTTTCTCTGTCTCTCTCTCTCTCTAATAGAAAGCAAGCCAGATATTTTCGTTTCGTCTTTCTATTTCGCATTGAACAGTGTGGTGTTGCGACGATCATTTTTGTTAACTTCGTTCCATCCGGGTGTCCCTTGACACCTCTCAAGTTTTTTTCCCATAAGTTTGCCGTATAACATTAATTTCCAGAATTTGGTCCTTAGTAGCAACACTATCGAATGGTATAATAATGTTTTTTTTCCAAAATCTGCGGTTTCGATTCCTGACCAGGAGTATTGATTTTTCTAAAATCAAATGATGCAGTTTTCGTTTTCGTCAAAATCGGTCTTCAGTCATCCTGTAATTCCTTATACACTTTTTCTTAAGAGCAAACAAGTCAACATTTTTTCCATAGATACTTCGTTGGGGTTTTACTCCACTATTTGATAAGGTACATCCAAAGTTAAACATGGTATCGTTTTGTCTCCTTATAAATTTTGTCGGTACGGAAGCAGAATTGTAAAATATGAAACCATTAAAAAGTTACGAGCTTCTAAAGATTCATTTTTTTTTGCTAATTTTAACACAACTTTGGGCGTAAATTTGAAATAAAAGAAGCATCAATTTCCAAAACGAAGCCTGTACCGACACAGCAAATTTATCGAAGAATTTAATAAATGTTACTTGAAATTGATTGATGCAGTGGTTGTTTCATAAAACCCCAAATTCCAAAGGCCTTTTTGTACTTTATCACGTGCGCCTTTTACTCGTGAAATATCGTGCATCTCACTGCCTTCGGTGCGGTGCGGGAGGATGACACGCACGCACACATGCATACTATGAATGGCGCGCCCGGCTGTCTCCGTATGACGTGTACGTTGACAACCTATAATATCTATGCTTTACGATAATACTCTTTTGAACCTGGCTTGAATTTCTGATTTCGATTAAGCCGATACTACACAGGTCAATTTCGGTTCAATATTGCTTTCCATTCCATTGCTTCAATGGCATTGACGCATCTAAACACATTTCAATTTGATTGTCTAATATCATTGAAAGTTTAGATTTTTAATTGCCTTTCAATGGAATGGAACCAATATTGATCAATCGAAATGTCGGTTGAAACATGTCAACACGAACATTGCACAATGACCAATCCGCGAACGGCAGCGAAGGAATCGGACGTATAGGATTGTGTAGTTTCTAGCGTGCGCTAATGTTTATAGTTTTAAAAATGGTTTTTGAGTGGCGTGACAATCATGTTCCTCATTTTCTGGAACTTTTTCAAAAATGTGAGTGTTTGTGGAATACAAAATCCAACTATAATACTTGTGACGCTCCTATGGTCGTTCTTCGCCAAATACACGGACGTACCCACCAACGCCGAGTTTTTTTTATTTAGCTCATTCATTGAATACAAATTAGGGAAACACCTGCACGCACGACTTGACGACGCGACATCGCTAGGCAAATGAACATTGAATGTCTTGTTGACTGTTTTGTTTGTAAATAGGAAATATGTGCAATGTTCAATGCTTTTCAACGAAATTGCTGTCAATTAGAAACCGTGTAATATCGCCTTTAGACCTACATTATCTGTTTGACTTGAAATTGTTTGGACTCTGAATTATTATAAATTGGAAATATTGGAATAGCTTTGAATGAACTTTAGTGCCAGTAAGATTGTGTTGGTTCATTGTAGAACACTTGTAAAAAATTAAAATCAACAATGGGTAAGTCATATAATATGTTACAACCAATCTCTAGGTACCTATTTGATGATCTTTTATGACGCGGTAAAATCTAGTAATATAGTTCAATGGGTAAAATCATCAAATGAGATCTCCCACCCCGGGCAGGGACTGTCGTCCTCACCTACCGCATGACACAGGTCCTCACCGGACATGGCAGCTTCGGGAGGTACCTGTGCATGATAAAAAAGGAGGAAACGCCCGGGTGTCACCACTGCGAGGATCGCCCGGAGGACACGGTGGAGCATACGGTGCAGGAATGCCCAGCTTGGGCGGAGCACCGCCGTGTCCTCACCGCGGTGATAGGCGGAGACCTCTCGCGCCCGGCATTGGTTGCGGCCATGCTGCGGGGCGAGACGGAGTGGGAGGCGGTCGCCTCCTTCTGCGAAGCGGTCATGCTCGTGAAGGAGGAGGCGGGCCGCTTGAGACAGAGGATACCGTCCTCCCTCCGCCCGAGACGCAGTGGTAGACGCCCACGGCGACGGATGTCGCGGGACGATCTCCGGCCAGCGTAGGCGCGGGCATGCGGGCGGCGAGTAAAGGGCAACTCGCTGCCCGACCAAGGACCATGCCCGGGTCGACGGCGCGTTGTGTCCCACGCGCGCCTCAAGGAGCGTCAGCATAGTGACGGGGCCCCCCTATAGAGGGCCACAGTCCTGCCGGGGTTGCGGGACATACGTATACCGCGACTCCGGCACACAAAGGGCTACCGAAGGACACCGTGGATTTTAGTCAGTACAAGTCTGACAGTCCCTCCCGCCCTGCCCGGGGTTGGAGGACTCATTTGATGATTTTACCACGTAAAAAAAAAAAAAAAAAAAAAAGGGCAGGGACTGTCAGTATTTTACTATCTAATCAAAATCCACGATGTCCTTCAATAGCACTTTACGTTCCGGGGTCACTGTTACCTAATAAGACGCCCGCGGGGGCGGGGCCGCGAAGCCGAGTTCGTTTGTTGTAGGAATACCAAGGCGAAATATGCGGTTAGTGGGGCAAGCGCAATGTCTGAGTCGGGGGACTTATCGAATTACCGTGACTCTGGAACGTAAAGGGTCAACTATTGAAGTACACCGCAATAGGCGTACCTACCTATTATTTTATCTTGCTTGCTAGTATTTATAGGTACTTATGCAACATTATTTTTAGTATAACCTGAATAGCTATAGTTTGTTCAAAATCAGTATTCTAAGTAAAAAAGGTTCGAACACGGCCTCGTGTTGCGTCGCTCGGTACTCGCCACGTGCTTCGAACTCGGGTTCGAGTTCGCATGCCCGAGGGTTGTCACATTACATTTTGCCACAGTAAAAGTTATTATTTTTTATTTCAACTTGTTTCGTTCGATAAAAATTGTTAAATGTCTGCATTTTTAGAAGCTTTACACGTCAATAAAAGACCTAAAAATCATATGATACTAATAAATTAAGCACCTACACACATTTCTTTCATAAAAAAAATATTTTAGTGTTTAGGTTTTTTATATCGCTGTTATTTTTGTGAAACAGATACAAAAGATTGGCGAATGGGGAAAAAAGGGCGCCTAGATCTAAGTGCCCCACGCAAAAACAAAATTAAGAGAGCATTGAGTGCATGGGTCATGAATAAAGAAAATATTGCTCCTTTATTTGATACGTCTCCACCGTAAGGTTTATTTGAGTGTATATTAAAAAAAATGATTTTGTTGGTGCGTAGTTTTGCTTGATAATTTAACCCTGAATCCATGTTTAGATCAACACGAAACGCATTGACATCGATGTAAACGAAGAACAGTTTAATTTCACGAAAGCTGAAGGAAGTCTGTAGTCAGCTGAATCAAGCCATAGATTCAGAAGGCAGTTCTCCTGGTCACAGCGCGTATTGTTAGAAGGTTTGTCTGTCTTCGATGTTGATGGGCTAGTTATTTTTCTTTGTTTTTATACATAGTTTTAATAAAAACTAATTCAAAGCCCAAAAATGTGTTCTTACTTTTTATTTTCAGTTTAATAAATAATCAACAAATATTTACGAAACAGTTTATTTTATTTGTTTTATTCAATAAATATAGTTATCTTAGCCGTATCCGGTAATAGCGATCCAGGTACTAATTTTCTTCTGTTTCTGTAAATAAAAATAAGTAATGCAAGGAACTTTCAGTAATCAACTTAGGTACAACCCTTGTAGCAATCTGCATTACTCGCTCTACGTTTTTTAAACATGTTAAAAAAAACGTTTCATGACACATGTCATATTATGTCACAATGTCATGTGATGACGGCGAGGTGGACGGTGTATGCATCGTGTAACTTCGTTTTTATTCGGAATGGATCGGAGCGCTTTATGTGTGGGTGCAAAGCAGACGTGCGTAAGGACTAGCGTCTAACTGCTCATCACTGATACTATCTCTTTCGGGCACGATGACAGGTGAAACAACATGCTTTATGGCCCCGCCTGCCAGTGAGTTCGTGTTCGCACAAAGAGCCACCTTAAGTGTTAAAAATAATACAATAAAATTTTAGAAAATAATAGAAATTTTAAATGTTTAATAAGTTTCGGTTTCGGCCGAAACTGAGAGCTAGGCCGAAAGTTCGGTTTCGGTTTCGGCTGAAAAATCAGTTTCGGTCGGACACACAAAAACTTCTGCAAGACCCCATTAAGTAAAAACATTTTGATTTCAGGTAATTGAAGAAGGGGAAGTGAATGAGAAAGTGAAGTGGGGCCGCGTGGTGTCACTAGTACGTGACCCGCACGTGGCGCATGAAGCGGGCGCCGCGGCCTTCGCGGACGGAGACTACTTCGAGGCCAGGAGTCTGTGGCTGCTGGCGCTGGAGTTCGCTACTCCACCAGACAAGCAGGAGGTGAGCAGACGAGGCGCTAGCACGAGTAGACACATTTCACACACTTATTATCCGATCCGGCTCGAAGGACCAATTTTTATGTGTAGTTCAGAGTAACAATTTTGATGGATTAACTGACCCGCGGTTGTGTCCACAGGTGAGTCCACGCTGGGCGGCCACGCTGGACGCACTGGGCCACGTGTCCCGTGCGTTGGGCCAACCCGCCGCCGCGCTGCAGTGGCACGAACGGGCGCTGGCGCTGCGACCTGCACGCGCCGCCACGCTGGCCGCTATAGGTAACTACTAGATGTCGCTAGGTGAGTCCCCGCTGGGCCACGCTGGGCCACGTGTGCCGCGCGCTGGGCCAGCCCGCCGCCGCGCTGCGACCTGCACGCGCCGCCACGCTGGCCGCTATAGGTAACTAATAGATGTCGCTAGGTGAGTCCCCGCTGGGCCACGCTGGGCCACGTGTGCCGCGCGCTGGGCCAGCCCGCCGCCGCGCTGCGACCTGCACGCGCCGCCACGCTGGCCGCTATAGGTAACTAATAGATGTCGCTAGGTGAGTCCCCGCTGGGCCACGCTGGGCCACGTGTGCCGCGCGCTGGGCCAGCCCGCCGCCGCGCTGCGACCTGCACGCGCCGCCACGCTGGCCGCTATAGGTAACTAATAGATGTCGCTAGGTGAGTCCCCGCTGGGCCACGCTGGGCCACGTGTGCCGCGCGCTGGGCCAGCCCGCCGCCGCGCTGCGACCTGCACGCGCCGCCACGCTGGCCGCTATAGGTAACTAATAGATGTCGCTAGGTGAGTCCCCGCTGGGCCACGCTGGGCCACGTGTGCCGCGCGCTGGGCCAGCCCGCCGCCGCGCTGCGACCTGCACGCGCCGCCACGCTGGCCGCTATAGGTAACTACTAGATGTCGCTAGGTGAGTCCCCGCTGGGCCACGCTGGGCCACGTGTGCCGCGCGCTGGGCCAGCCCGCCGCCGCGCTGCGACCTGCACGCGCCGCCACGCTGGCCGCTATAGGTAACTACTAGATGTCGCTAGGTGAGTCCCCGCTGGGCCACGCTGGGCCACGTGTGCCGCGCGCTGGGCCAGCCCGCCGCCGCGCTGCAGAAGCATAGTTGCAGATTTCGGCAGCAGCTACCGAGTTCCTCACTCCCGCACCGCCGCTGTTCGAATGGCTCCGGTTTCGTGGCCCCGTATTTATACTTTTGTTCCCGTAGCTTTGAACACTTCGCTCCTCTGCAGAGATTGGTTCGTAGAAACCTATTTTCACCACCGGTGGCGGCTCGTGGCGTGTTTCAAACATTTGACCCTCCTGTTCGCCACCCCGTTCTAGCGCTCAAACGGGCCGTAACAGTGTTTTAAAGTCAAGATATTTTATTGACAATCATTTTTGAAGCTCCAACTGTTTACCGGGATCGCGAGACTGTCTTAACAGGTAACCGTGACCCTGGAACGTATAGGACTATTGCAGGAACACCGTGGATTTTAGTCAGAGTGCCTCTCCCACCTCGGAGCGAGGACGACTTTACCACACGATAAGAAAAAGGTCCAATCATTTATTACAATTGCAGGGCTCTGCCGCGCACTGCTAGGTCGCGAGAGGGACGCTGCTGATGTGCTGCACGCGGCGCTGGCCAAGGATCCTGATGATGTAGTGGCGCTAGCACTACTGGACGCTATCGTAGATAGACTGGATGCGCAACTCACAGGTTAGTTCACTTACTAATGTATTGACACTTTGTAATCACCGACTATCTATGTGGATTACTTTAATTAGACAAAACAAACATGTAATTTGAAAAAAGTAAATATTAGAAATGCATTACTGGATTTAGAATACCATTATGATATCAACTGCATACAGTTATTCTGTACTTATGAGAACGCAATGTTTTTAATTTTAATACACAAACTAGCTCTTTGTTCCTGAACCCCAAAAACTCTGCCACGATGTCTAGTAAATAATAAATTGAATTTGATACAAATGATCCCACAGCTTGCTTGAATAGTAGCGAGTAGTTCCACTGTGGGAACGAAATGGCGCTATACAACTTGTATAGCTGTCTTTTTCCTACAGTGGAACTACTCGCACTTTTAATATCGTCATGGTAGGCCGCCTGACAGGACTACAGCCTTTTTAGAACACTACATTTATAAGTATGCGAAACGCTCAGATCAAAGAAATAGGCAGATAGAGCGCTCAGAACACGCGTGTGGGTCCACCAAAGTTAATACAAAATCAAAATCGAATACAAAGTCGCGACAGTACCAAGGTACGCGTCGTAGTTGTTTTTTGCCAAAATATGCCGTCTCGTGTATTTAACCATCGTAAAAGTTGTTCTCAAAAACAAAGAAAACATTATGGAATGTGATTCAATTTGATTTTGTATTAACTTTGGTGGAGACACTCGCGTGTTCTGAGCGTTCTATCTGCCCATTTCTTTGATCTGAGGCGAAACGACTAAATACGCAATTCTTTGTTTCAGAGGAAGAAATCCCCCAGTTCCCGTTCCCCGCAGTAAATATATCGATCCCAGCCATCGCCCCGGCCACACCCGCGCCCGACGCGACCAACACCTCCGACATGAGCATGAGCTTCGACTAGCTGCAGCAACTGTACCGACATTATGCGCACCACGACTTACTGAAAGGGTATTGTAAGACTGTCTTAAAAGGTCGCCGAGGCCCTAGAATACAAAGAGCACAGGTGTTTTTAGTAAGTAAAACTTGCTATAGTTTGTGCCAGTTAAAATGGCAATAGCGGACATTGACCCCTACCTAAGAAATCCTCGTATAATGACAAGAGCTCAGAATTAGCATTTTTATAAAATACCGAATAAATTAGTAAGTATATTGTAAGGATATAAATATCTAAGTATTCATAAGATATCTAAATGGTAAAAATATTTCACCTTTACCTAAGATTTTAATAATATTATTTTTATATTCAAGACTCCAAGTAAACACTATCATTTCACAGAAAAATGCTAATTGTGATCTTATGTCATCATACTCAGCATGGGGATTTATTAGGTAAAGGTTAATGACCGCTATTGCCATCTTAACTGGCACCAACTATAGTGAGGGGCGTTCGAGACCCTGTTGCACGTAGTACTTCATAAAGCGAGTAGTTTCACTGTGGGAAAGAGAGCTATACTAAGAGTCTAGCGCCATCTCTTTCCCACAGTGGCCACCTGACCTATGACCATGTTATCCTTGCTTTGTATTTAACTTGTATGGATTCAACACGATGAATGAATCAATAAAAAGTTATTATGAAAAGAAGCCAGTCTTGTAGCAACATCGATGCGACGTCGTTTCGTTTTTTTGTGTAAAGCCTGGTTTCCACTGCTAGCGGAGCGGACACATTAATGACTCAGTCAGTGAAAAGTGTAAAAATGAGCTCGCTCCGGGAACGCTAAAACTATTTGACGGTGGAAATACAAGTATGCAGTTTGCGTTTGCGAGTTTAACGGAGTCATGAATGGGTCCGTTCCGCTCGCGGTCGAAACCGGGCTTTATGACTGCTATGAGAACAACTAGTTTGTTATATTTTTCTCCTACACACTTGTCGATTTATCGTAGCAGTTTTGAACTGTACCGACTAATCGTAACGATTTATCGTAATGTGTGTAGCAGCCATTAGATATGGAAATTGTGTGAAAGTGTGGACTATCCGTGCTAGGGTTCAGAAGCCCAATTACAAAGCTCGAGACGACTTTTATACTGGTATTTTCTAAGAAAACAGTAGTGTTTATTATAAACTACAAGAGACTTGGTCGGTACTAACATAAGTGATCTGGTTACTTACATTATGTACATATTATTTAGTGCTTTGTTAATAAAGATAAGTACGTATTTCTTTGATTTGACTTTGTTGTAAATTATGTTCTAACTGGAGTATCCAGTAAAAGTAGTGTAATAATTTATACTAGTGATTTATTTATACGAGTATTCATGATTTTTTCGGCGGGCCGTATCAGACTGATTATGTAACTGTCTATCAATCGTTTAAGTGTTTATGAAAGGTCAGGTAAAGGATACAAATTGACAATAAAATTCTAAAACATTTGCAAAAACAGTATATTTGTATAGTTTAAAATCAAACAAGCGATTCGAGATAAAATCAACATTTCATAACAAGATTATGAACATTCTTAAAATATTAAAATCACAATGATTATACATTTTAAAAGCCATTTAAAATGTTTAAAATGATAGCGCACAGGCCTATGGGGCTAGTACTATGAGGCACATTAAAATTGATTAAAATCACCTAAATCTAATAGGCACATACGTAAAATTGTCTAAGGAACATGTCTACGCTGATGGCGTAATATAATATCAAATATTTTACAGTAAAATGTGTGTTTTAGTGAACGATATACAGAGTTTATACAAAAATGCCGGACAAATGCCAGAAACTTGAAAACGTTTGTAAATACATTAAATTTTATTTTTATCGAATAAAATGTAAACTGGCCAGTTCACAATATGAACACCTCAAAAGAATAACAAAATTAAAATTAAAAATAATCAATAAATCAACTAGAATATAATTTAAAAATAATTTTAAATCACATGGAATCACAATAGAGATCAATAATTGAGCTGTCGACAAGAGTACTCGAATGTGCGATAACGTCGCAAATTAGTTGCCAACTCATTTTGTCAGAATTTAATTTAAATAGTCAAAATATGTTAACAAAAGAGAATGAAAAATGGCTTTAATCTCATTAATTAAATACCATTTCAAAGCAGGGTTTTAAAAAAATGTAACGTCTTATATTGGTAGAGATAAAAGTCGGTTATTTAGTATTATAGTCCACATTTATTCCCGTCCCATTTAATTTTTTGGACAGTATGCGGAAACGCAGATAACAAAAGAATTACACTATAACGCCTAAAAATTTAAATCCAGCAACATTCGAGTACCTTGTCTTTAAAAATCAACTTTAAAAGCGAAATGTTGGCGAAGCGCCGAACTTAATAGCGGGTCGACAACAGGAGTGGGCGGGGCCTACTGCGGCCACCCGGCCCCGCCCCCCGCCCCGCCCCCCGCGTCTGACCCTCCCCCGCTGGCCTCCTCACTGGTGCCGCTCGTGCCGCTCGTAGCGGGAGATGGTGTGCCTGCGATAGGAAAATATTCGATTGAACATAGTTACATGATCAAGTTTTAACAATGGGGAAGGCAAGTCAAAGCTAATTGTAGATGGCGCCACCACAGCTTAGTCCTAATACGACCAATGACGCAGTATTATTTTAAAGTACCTTTAAGCTGATTTGAACTGATTTGAACCAATGACGATGCTTGGAGCAAGCTATACTAGCGCCATTAGTTCCCCAGTTGCCAGCCCCATTGCAATAAAAAAATTGAGTGCATTAAATCCACAGTAAAAGTGAAACTTTTTCTCATTTTTATATTGCACTACATGGTCAGCTGATGCGTCGCCATATTGGCCTCGGCTGCTCTGCCCCTGATAAGCGCTTTTCACTTCATCCCTACTCCGCGGCCGATCGTCACGCGACATGCAACAACACTTGTCTTGTCGATGTTTGTACGTCACTCGAGGCTTTATTCAAATAGCTTTATATAAATTAGATTACACTAGGTAGATAATAAAATAAAAAGTTCTATCACAAGAATTAGCGAGACCTGTAAACTCGTCACTTATGAATGATCAATCTACACAGTTATCACAATTATTATTGTCTTGGTTACCCCCATTCAAAAACTGTTCAAGATTACAAAAAGTAAAGAAATCTTAGGACTTTTTACTCACCCTCAATCCCATGGCTGTACATGCCATTGAACAGCGCGGCCTGCTGGTCGCTGGGCGAGGCAGGGTGTGCGGGGGGCGCGGGGTGTGCGGGGGGGGCGCGCGCGGCTCCCCCGGGCGGCGCGCTCTTGGAGTTGCGCATGAGAGGCTTGTGGGCGTCTGTGGAGTGCTGCCACGACCAGCACGAGCGACAGAAGTAGCTGTGGGGCCGAACAAAATGTTTTTAAAACATTATGTACCAAGAAAAAAATCCCTATCTCAAAAACAACTGAACCGATTTTGATTAAACTTGCAGTATTCCCTAAATTTAAACAATGCCTATAGTTGGTGCTAGTTAAGATGGCAATAGCGGTCATTGACCTTTACCTAACAAGTCCTCGTATGTAATGACATAAGATCAGAATTAGCATTTTTCTGTGAAATTTTGTTTACTTGTTAGTCTTAAATATAATAATAATATAAATTCTTGGGTATAGGTAAAATATTTTTACCATGTTGATATCTTATGAACACTTAAATACTTACATCCTTACAATTTATGTACTTACTAATTTATTCGGTATTTTATAAAAATGATAATTCTGAGCTTATTTCATTATACGAGGACTTATTAGGTAGGGGTCAATGTCCGCTATTGCCATCTTAACTGGCACCAACTATAGTACAACAAAAAATAATTACTTTAATCGGACTTTTAGTTCCGGAGACATGCGAAAACAAACATCAAAACACATACATACACTTGAAATTTTGCACATTTGTTCAGAGACATATACAAAAACTGGGCAGTTCTGGAAATATTAGACTTACGCTTCGAATAAATTAACTTTTTTTCTGAAGTCGGTTAAAAACAAACGTCTACGATTTCCGAAGAAGATACATAGGAGTGTTATCGAATTTTATATCACGCTCAGGAATTTCAGAATAGCGGCCCGGAGTCGAGACCCATTTAAGGCAAATGGGTTCTTTCTATAACTACATAAATAGAAGCTACAAACACTAGAATAGCTCTTAAAGTACTAAGTGCTTACCCGAAGCAGGTAGGCTCGCGACAGAAGTATGGTCCTTGTTGCAGGTTGCACATGGAACACATCGAGTCCTCCAGGTATGGGTTCACTTGCACCTGAAATACATATAGGTTACAGGTGAATAATACGTTCTGAAAAGGAATTACATTTAAAGCTGTTCATTGGAAAGAAAAATTAGAACCGCGAGCAGGATTTGAACCTCCGGATTCAGTACATTCGACGCTCTTTCCAACCGAGCCATCGAGGTTCGCGTCTACTGCGTCGAAATTTTTAATCTAGTTGTAACGTCTCCAAGGTGAAGATTCGTGCCATCTATTGCACAGCATTTACTACACCAACTACACCAACACAAGCTTTGAAATTCACAAAAATACTAGCTGTTGCCAGCGGCTTCACCCTCTACAACTAAAATTATACCACGGGAACATAAAATGGAGATAAAACTATCCTATGTGTTAATCCAGGTTATAAATGATCTGTTTACCAATTTTCATGCAAACCCGTTCAGTGGTTTTTGAGTGGAAGACTAACAAACATCTATCCATCCAATCAAATTTTCACGTTTATAAGATTCTCGAGCTATTTGATTGTAAACGTATATGGGGTTCTCGAGGACAGCCGAAAACTAGAGGTAGCCACAAATTCACAAAAATATTCGAGCAATTTGTATGTCGACAATGTCGTAAATTTTTTCACCATTTTATAGATTTTAATAATTTCTCGGAAAAGATGATTTTATTTTGCCGCTTATTAATCAACAAGAAGAAATATTACTAGTTATATGTATTGTATGTAACGTAGAAAATAAAGTAAAGACGTTTTGCCGTTCAGACTTTCAAATATTACTCAATGAAATATCGCTTAGTTTCACTAAAATATTTGACAGCCTTTTGCGACGTCGCCAACTTTTAAAATGTACCGTTCTCAGACATAAAATATGAACAGAAGTAAATGCAATGTCTTCGTAGAAAGTACAAAAGACACCTCTTGTTGAACGTTATTCAATGGGTATAAGGTCGAGATTACAGTGGCAGGGATGGGACGTACCTTCTTGGTGAATTTCTCGGTGTGTATCTGCACGTAGGCGGCAGATATCGCGCGCACGTACGAATGCACGTTGTTGAACGTCACGCGACCGGAGCCGATCGGGTACTTGTATTTGTCAGTGTCGATTCCTGGAAATACACGAAAAAAGAGTAGTAATTTAAGAAGAATTACAAGAAAAAAAAAACTATCCGAGAAGAGGTGTTGCCCGATTTCTCGCAACGAAATTGAAGAATTTTTACCAAATTTTTAATTTGTTTTTTATTTATTTACACTAGGAATTTTCTTGTATCGTGGGTGCATTTACTAGATCATAAAACTATTTTTTCTGGGGGTTGAACCCGTGGCACGCTGCGCAGCAGCCTGTCGCTCAGCCACAGCGCTAACAGTGTCGTCAATTAAGACTCATTCAAAATAATCTGATCTTTGATAAACAGACAAGCTGCCGAATTTGTCACTAAAGTAAAAGTCCTATATGAAAAAACGGCATTACATTACACGTCTGGAATTTTTATAGGAATATAGAACCTGCCGATACATTATCAACTTTCAGTTCAACAATTAAAGTCTAAACTCCAGCAGCAGAAGTACTAACCTGCATAAACCACCCCGTGGAAGAGGTCGTTCATGATGGTGGCGAGTGCGGACGCACTGAGCATGCCGTGCAGCGCGCCCACGAACACCGTGCGGCCCGGCTCCAGGCGGACCGACCCGCCCGACACCCAGTTGGAGTCCGACAGCGCCCACGGGATCACCTGCACCTGGGAACGATAGGGAAAATCAACTCTAGCAATGTGACCCTGCTTGGGGGAATACTGATATTGGTGTCAGTTTTCCCAAATGAGAAACAAACAATTCTGAGTCGAATCTACATTAGGTACAATCGATAAAGTCAAATTATGACCTAGCATAAGCTTATTTTCCTACAGACATTCAAATACAATTAGGTGCACATTCGCGTAAAAATACGTATCCATGTTAACATTTGGTATTCTGCTACTAATTTATTGAACCATTGAACTGCTATCAGAATATTAGCTAGTCTTAAATTTTATTACAATTGTAAATTAATTGTGGACTTTATCGGTATTCTCCTCTCTAATGGCAACATCTATAACTGTTCAACTAAGAGGCAATTACACTTACACTACGATTCCATTACGACTATTCGAGCGTACATACAAGTTTTTGCAAAATACCAAATTTGCTGTAATCGTAATGAAGTCGTGATTGACTCAATTGAATATCAATATGCTATTGATATTCAATTGAGTCAATCGAAGTTATTACGAGTTAAATAAAACTGGCAGACTTGTGGCCCTAAATCAAAATTTTTTTCAAACAGTTTTAGAAAATAAAAACTTAAAAAAAAAATGTGACCGCCTTCAAAAACAACCACATAAAACAGTAAAATAACCTACAAAACTTTTCTGTCGGAAGTCGGTGACTTTTTTATTAATTTCATTGTCTCTTTTGCCACCGACTTCCGACAGAAAAGTTTTGTAGGTTATTTTACTGTTTTTTGTGGTTGTTTTTGAAGGCGGTCACATTTTTTTTAAAAAAGTTTTTATTTTACTCTTTTTAGTTTAAATATTCAACCAAAATTCTTGTCAAATACATCATTTTCTTACATGTGCACTAGAATTTTGTAATCCGTAGCACCGGTAATAACATCGTTAACATCTCTCATTCATTCTCTATCTCAAAAACTGCTGAACCGATTTTGATGAAATTTGCAGTATTCCCTAAGTCGAACGATACCTAATACAACAAAAAAAGCATTACTTAAATCGGACTTATAGTTCCGGAGATATGCGAACTCAAACATAATTTTCTTACTTGAGGAGTTGTACCTTCCATCATCAGCTCAGCTACATGAGATGATGATTTCCATACGCAAATACTTGAATTACTTCATAAGATTTGCGAAAAACTATGTGTCAGCTAATAAAAATTGAGGGTTGCCCTCGATTTCTCCAAGATCCAATCATCAGATCCTAAAATGGTGACAATGGGACCACACGGGAAGCACCAGCTTTCGAATAAAAAAAGAATCATGAAAATCGGTTCACCCAGTCGCAAGTTATGAGGTAACAAACATAAAAAAAAAAATACAGTCGAATTGATAACCTCCTCCTTTTTTTGAAGTCGGTTAATAATATTATAGGATTAAAGACTGTGGGTACATACCTCCTTGCTCCTCATCTTCCTCGAGCCGATGCGGTAGTACCAGTCGGAGCCGTCCCGTCTGCTCGCGGCGAGCAGCGCGCGCACGCGACGTTCGCTCTCGAACGTGACGTACGCGTACCCGCGAGGTGCGCCCGCGCCGGCGCCTGTGTTGCCACACTCGCGACCCGGCCACTCCACACTGAGGGAATAATAAATATACAAACTGATAACATAATGTAGGTAGTTACTAAATCAAGCACTAGTAAATAAAACTTGTACAGAAAATTTAATACAGGTTGGGAGGTCTACTGACGGGACGCTCTGAGGGTCTGCCGCCGTCATCCCGGAACTGTCCAAACAATGAGTAACCGCGACTCGGGAAAGTAAAGATCAATTGAAGGAACACGGTACATTTTAGACAGTAACTATGAATCTGACAGTCCCTTCTGCTTCACCAAGGGCGGAAGGACTCATTTAACGATTTCACCATCTAAACTGCAAAAAGTTTAAAAATATTTAAAACTACTTACCGAATAGGCTGAAAATGTTTGAGCGTGTGCATGAGCGCCTCTTCGGAGATGTCCCATGGCAGTCCTCCCAGGAACACCTTGGCACTGAACCCCCCGCAGGGCTCCGGACAGCGGGGGGGCAGCTCCCCCCCCCAGCGCAGCACCGACCCGCCGTTGCGGCCGCACGACACCACGCCACCTGTGGGAGACCAAGGTAAAATTTGTAAACAAACTTAGAAGTATAATTCTACAAGGACCAAAAAAGGTTGCCCCACACTAACAATATCTCCTGTATCGTGACCAGATCGTTCAGTGCGGGAATTGAACCCAATAGACGTTGCGCGGCTCGCTCAGCTATGCTGGGCTGCGTTTAAATCCTATATCCAGTTTAAATTTATACTGCCTAAATGTCAAACACCCCGTTTAAGTACACCGCGAGGTGAAAAATGAAGCTAACTAAAATTTTATCTGCCCCGTTTACGGTCGTTCGCTGGTATAAGTTTTTACTAAATGGAATAAATTTTTGCGAACTTTTTACCACGCAAAATTTTATCCTGCTGTCAGACTGACATTAAGTTTTGTTGTTTTGCTCGATTCTTGCCGTAAAAACGAATAATATTTTTATTTTAGAAAGTGAATATTATTTTTGGATTATGGATTTATAATACACCGGCAAATTGATTATTTGTTCAATAAACTGAGCTGTCAATTGAATTTGACAACTAACATTGACAGAAACTAATGACTCCGTTCAGCGAACCTAGCGAAGTTTAATTTTTTCCGGCGAAATACCGCCGGAAGATTTAAACGCACCCCAGGCTTGTCAGAATTTATGTGATGGATTTGAAAAAGTAATGAATGTTGATTATTTCAAAATGCATTGATAAAAATCCCGGACTCTAAAAAAAAAACAGGCCATGAACGAAAATTCTAATAATATCCGATTCATTGCGGATGGCACCCTTCACTTTTTTTGGCGTGAGGCGTTAGGCACGGATGTGTCATTTTAAAATCGATGGTAACTCCTTCAATTAAGTTACGGTAGTTTTTACTCGGAACCAAACATTTTCATCCCGTGAAGATTGATGTCTAATATCTTTAAAGCAATTTATATATAATCAGGATCTCGGAAACGGCTCCAAGGATTTTCATGAAAGTTACAGATTAGGGGTTTTTCGGCTCAAGGAATCGATTTATCAATTTGTCCCATGTTTGTCCCAGGTTCGAGAAAAGCTCGGTTCCCGAGATATAGACATTTTAAAAATCGAGCTAAGCTCGGTCAACCAGATATTTAATATAAAATTCAACATTTCGATGCAAGTTCAAGTTTCAATAAAGAGCAAAGGAACTTACAAAAAGAAGCTCTCCTTGGCAGCAGAGTGTTGCGATGCTCCCTGTTATTGTTCCGCTTCGTCCACTGCTCGTCTCGCTCGCAGCGCTCCCTCCGCTCGAACCGCTCCAGTCGCTCGCAGTCGAGCAGCGCGGAGGGGAGCGACACGGAGGCAGACGGCAGGGACGCCGACGCGGAGGGCATCGCCAGAGCCTTCTGAAACATGCTGTTACTGTACCACTGGGAGAGGTAGATTCATATCTATTCGTTGCAAACATAACTGACTAATGGTATAGAATAGCACTGCAAGGTAAATGTAAGCAAAGTTAAATCGTAGCTCCGCAGAAGGCAGATTCGTACACAAACATAAAATATTAACGAAAAGCACAGAAATTAAAGTTCAGCTAATTACAACCAAGTGTAAAATTTGAACATTTAAGTAGTGTGGAAGGTGAAAATATTTGTTCCGTATGGGGATCGAACCCACGACACACGCAAACGATCGCACAACCACTGCGCCACCCGAAAATATCTTTGAAAACCAGTAACGTAGCTTGAAATTGTACATAAAATAGCATATCGCGTAGGAAACACAATTACAACATTTAAAATAATATAAGATATCCAAACAAAATCTAAATCGGGTCAAACAACCCTTTCACACAAAATTAAAATGCCAATCAAAAAGGTACTTACCAAGGAAGCCACAAGGTCGGTAATGCCTCGTCCGGACGTGGGCTCGTCGGGCCACTGCGCGCCAGGCTGGGCACTCTCGCTGCAACAAGCGTACTTAGTGATAATTGCTACATTAAAGTACAGTACGACACTACGCCACTACGCTACTTAGTACGCGACGCATTAAGGTACGCAAGTTTTTAATTAGTATTAATGGAGGGTACAATGGTCGCGGCCGAGGTGTTGAGAAGAAAAATTGTGCTTTGAAGGGGCTGTGGAAATGTTTCAGGTTTATTTTTGTATGCTTAGTACTCGTATTATACAATTGTACAAGTATTTTGGGAGATTTAATTTGAGGATAATTTTTGGAACTGATTGTTCGTACTTCGTTACCTTTCCGGAAAACGCATCGAAATTTCTTTATGTTTGGAAAAATAATCGCCCTTTCTAACAACATCAAAAGCTAATGTAGAGTTGTTACAAGTAGCGTTTTTTCGAAAATTTTACCCCACAATAGGAATTTCTCCTGTTTCATGGGTACGTTTACAAACAAAAACCCAAATACAGAACCACTGACTCTGAACTACTACTTGCAGATCATACAAATATTTAACCGTGTGGGGATCGAACCCGCAACACGTTGAAGAGCAGTCGATCGCTCACTCTCTGCGAAGAGTCAAAAAACCACACATTTACTATAAAATAGTCAAAAATTCCGTAACCAGGTTGCTATTAAAGGTACTTCAAGATTTGGGCCATCTACAAGCGAAATCTGATCTCTCAAAATCTGGGTGATCCAACAAAGTTACGAATGAGAAATAAATGAAAAAATTTACGGTACCTGTAACTAGCGAAGGCGGTAGGATGTCGTGGCGGGAAGCAGGCGGACGGCACAAGCGCACGCGGCGTCTGCGCAGCCTCGGGGCTGCCCGGCTCCTCGCTCCAACGCCAATCGCCGTCACCGCCACACTCCTGCGCAAATAGATTCGCTTAGGAACTTTGAAAAATATTACCCTTTTGGGTTTCAATTCGGATAAAAGCTTGTCTACCATTTGGCCTTCGTACCCCAAAATACCAACAGATTATCTCACAAAGTCAAAGTTTACTTTTTAACAAAAAAAAAACAGTACTTCAACACGCAGTTTTCTAATAAAACTGCGTGTTGAAGTAAAAGTTCTGTCCTATTTCCTACAGAAAATACAAGGCTCCTAGCGCCTTGTTCACTTCATTGTTAGCCAAATACAATAGAATCTGTTTATTCGGCCTAATTCTTAAGTGTACTTTCAAAGCACTCGAGATTCACAAAACCAGAATACATAGATTACCTATATCCGAATCGTACAAATTGAAGGCTTTATATTTATATGCTTTACAAAATACAAGTAAAATGGCTACGAACATATGAACGTCGCAGTTATGATATAAATTATTAAATACAATTCCCGAAACACCTAATGCTCCGTAACCGCATAATATACGAGAACCGCAGCTACGGATATCCCATTAAATAAGATTTGTTTCACAATGTATTTCCAACAACTTTCGCTGCTTTACAACCAACTTATTCAATAGATGAATAGACCAGTAAAAGCTTAACTTTGAGCTTAAAAATCGAAGGTTTAGGAAAACAAATGTAAACGGGAGTTTCTTTTAAAACTTTTGAGAAAGGTTGAAGTCACAGGATCTTAATTGAATTGCATCTTGAAGATGGCATAAGGCAATCAAAGAATTTCGGAACTGATATAAGATAATATTGTAGAGCAATCGAAGCCAGTCGAACGAAGCGAGTGCCCAAAGCCAACAAGCATGAAAAGCCTGGTATCTGTATCCAAGATAGTTTTCCGGGTCGCGGGCGCGAGCCGATTAAACGCGGGGGCCTTGGCATGAGCCTACACAAATAATATTATATTGCCAGATGCATGCCAATAGCCGGCGATACGCCGCCAGACGCCTGCCAAGTGCGCGATTGCTAACTTGCTCAGCCATATTGGAGGGTATGTTGTGACGCGAACCTCTTGGCAGAAACTACGCGTATTACTTTGAAGACGCTTAATTTGAGCCTGATCTGGCAATTAAAAACTTAAGGAGAAAAGATAATGGCAAGGCAATGTTTTAGTGCTTTAATCCGCGGAAACTTACGGAACTTGTATTTATTGTTATTTATTTACATCTTTCAGAAAGGTGCTGAAAAGTCGTAAACTTCACCGTGGCTTGGTATATTATAGCAAATTTTTACAAGATATATCATAATGTACCAAAACTAAAATTGCTTGTAGATATGCTAGCTGCAAAGTTAGTTTAGCTTGACCAACGATAAACAAACAGAAGCATAAACGCACAAGTTCCACGGGGACGTAAATAGTCCTCCCCGAACACATAAATCCTTTCTAATCATGGTAATGCGTTTCACCAGAATCGATAAGATAATTCACTGGAAAATATTCTCCACTTAAACCCGTTGTCATATCGTCCCAGCCCGAATGGCACATTACTAAATTGAGGAGATTCAGCATATATTCACGTCGCATTCAATAAATAACGGGAAGTGAAAATAGTTTAAAGTTCTCAAAATTTAGTTCGAAGTAGGTAATGAAAAGTTCATGGAGAAATCGATAGTCTTCACGTTAGCGGGAACATTACATATAAATAAAACGCCAAATAGAACTGTGGATGGGAACAGGTTAAATATAAATCGGGGAAAGTGGAGAGGTCAAATATGAAATGCATGCAGCATATGCAGACTAGTGAAATAAATGGGGCTGTAAATCTAAGCTCTAAATTGTATACAGTTCATACAAGCGATTAAGCCAATGTACGCATCTCATATAGACGGGGGTGATACGGAGCCCAACGATGGCGGCTAATGCAAGTGCAGTAACCCAAGCGATCCGGCCCGCATTATTTGGCACGGCCGGCCCATTAATACAGGCCACTGTTGGCACCAATCTCAGCTAACATTAACTGGCATCAAACCGGATGTCGTACGGTACATTATGAACGGACAATAAAACCTACGGAGTGCTTTGTACTTAAAATTTGATTTAAGCTCTTGGCGCTATATGAATATAAGGAATTTGATGTATGTTGCGATACAAGAGAATAAAAACCATGTTGGCGCCCAACATGGGGCCGCCTTGTACTTGTTCTATTCTTTAAAATTGGCAGTTGGACACGTTTAAAGACTTAACCATGAAGTAGCAAGATTTAAGTGAATAAAATGACGTATGCAATGTTGCAGTTTTTAGGGCAGTACGAGAAGTTATGCAAAAGAAAAAATAAATAAAAACGCATTAAAAAAAGATTAATTCATAGCTCTAAAGTAAAAGTTTGAAAGAAAGTAACTAGAACGAAAATAAAAATAAAAAGGCAATTAAACTAAGAAACAGATCGGCAGCAGTTTAAATTCAGCCAAAGAGCACAATCATCATCATCATCATCATCATCTCAGCCGTAGGACGTCCACTGCTGGACATAGGCCTCCCCTTTCGATCTCCACATATATATATAAGAGCACAATAGTTAAATCTAAAAACTAGAAATTGCATCTAATTACAGAGATGTTCAGGTATTTGGGTACTCACATTGTAATAATCGAAGAAAGCGCTCCGTATCTGGTGCAAGTAAAAACATTGTTTTTAGAGGGTAGTTAGAAAATGGTTTCCCGCCTATGAAATAATACAGTATGCGCTAGCACTTAAATTGCAACAAGAAACAAATGGTCTGGTGGAAGAAAACTTTCACGACAATTTTTACACAACTACCGTAATATTTCGTAAAATAAATGCACAGTTTAACCCTCGTGATCCTCACTTTCCCAATACTTTCAAATTATGTAGTTCATTACGGAAATGTACTCAAAACCTTAAAATAACATTCACAGCACCTATTGCCGCCCTCATTCAAAAGAAATTGAATCTTTAAAAACTATAACTAGACACCGAAATATAAAAAATGTAAATTTTATCAGCCTGCCTCCCACTACTGGGATAACAGGCCTCTGACAAAAAAACAGGCTGTAAAAAACACGTCCGGGTTTCTGGTTATCACGCCCCCTTTCAATTCTCAATTTTCTATGCAATTGCCGTATCAAAAATAGAATTGTTGGTAAAAAGTAGGTACTTACATTATTCCGAAGGTGCACGGTAGACGCGGAAGCCGGCTCCGCGAGGTGAGTAGTGTCGATTCCCAGAAAATCGGCGAGCGAGCGACGGTTTTCCCCCGTGCCCCCGCCGCCAGGGCTATTGTCCTGTGCCATAAATAAATCTTTAGGAAAATTTTAAAAATCATGCTATATGGGCAACTTGTGCCAGAAACCTTCCAAAACAAAGGCTCGAAAGGAGGAATACGAAGATGCAGATAGACCAAGAAGTAAAATGTATCAAAATTGTAAATTTTCAAATACTCCACTTTCTCCCAAACCTCTGCCTCGTGTTAAATCTCGCGGGTAGTTTTAAATTCGAAGTAAAAAAAATGGAACAGACCATCTTCTCAACAAGCTTTTCAGGGACTTCGGTTTTGTGTTCCATCTTTTGAATTCCTAATTAACGCGAAGACATAATGGCTGGTCCAAAGAGTAATTTTTAAATATTCAAGAATTAAGGGTAGTTACACATTTTTAAATTCTCAACAGCTTTTTCTTCGCGCAACGGCAAGGTTACAGAAATATTGTACTTCTATCAGCCTAGTTCCGAGTATACGAAAAAACCTAGCCATATTGAGCAAATGAGAAAAACTAGTTCAAAACTAGGAGAGTACTTCAGGTCAAATATTTTTAGATACGTTCAATAACCCATTCTAAAATTATCGTACAAAATGGAACAAAAACTTGCAAGAAAACTAGAAACTGGCAGAAAATCAATAAAAAAAAAACACGGTACTCACCTGATGTAAAAGCGGCATCAGTGCCGCTAAAAAGTTTTCAAGTTCCGATGTAGTCTAGAGCACGTCGGACAGAGTTCCGAGCTGGGATGTTCACGCGGCGGCGGCGCACGAACGACTGCCGACTAGAACGCGCGCCTCGAAGCACGAAGCCGCACCCACCCCACCTCTGCCCCCTACCACCCACTCTACGACACAAGCCACGCCTACATTCACGAACTTTTTATTATTTTAATGTTAAAAAATTAGATTTTAATTTCCAAATTACTTTAAAAAATACCAATTTTATTTTCCATTGTTTAAAACATTGAAATTATTAGTTTGAGCCATTGTTTTAAACTTTGAATTTGAAATGAATTTGCGCGCGCAAGATGGCGGCGGTAAGCACGTGGTTTGTGTCGTCATGCGCATGTCTGTTGAAGTCAAGTGAGTTTCAATTTATTATTTATTGGAATTGGAATTTTATTTTTAAAACAACACAAAATGTAATAAATTGGGTTGTTTTGTATGTAATGATTTGGATTGACAATTCGAATTTGATTTTTTTTGGTCTAGTCGTACAACTTTTGTATTACAATTTTATTGTCGTATCCAATAGAATACTTTTTACTAAATACTTTTTTATTCAGGTCAAAAGCAATTTAAGAATACTTTTAATTGGAAAATATAAGAAATTAGGATAGGAAGGTTTTCATGCAACTCTCTTTTTCTTTTTTAGGTGGTAAAATCATCAAATGAGTCCTCCCGCCCTGGGTGGGGCGGAAGGGACTGTCAGACTCTTACCGACTAAAATCCACCCGTGTTCCTTCCTATACCCTTTACGTTCCGGGGCCACGGTATCCTGGGTATCGGTATCCACGGTATGCAACTCTAGGGAAAATAATGTTACCAATCATAAAAACGTAAATAAATCAATAAAACACGATGTATTTATAAATAACGTATAATTTTATTTTAAGAATAGCTTATAAAATATGGAAAAATAAAACATTTAAATATTCTTTGAGAAAACACAAGAAGTTCATAGCTATGTTCTGCGACCCTTCTCCACTTCTTTTTTTAATATTACTAAACCTTAATTACATCAATAATCCGTATTTCTAGTCATTTTATCTTTCAAACAATCCATCCATAATTTGTTTTGAATATTTACTAAATAAATAACAAGTAGAATTTGGAAACAATCTATATTAATTTTGTAACACACAACAACTGCTGGTAATTAGACGAAGATTTTACAATATAAAGGTTTAAATAATAATAATATTTAGTTATTAGTATTACTCCACCTTGGAATGTAGGCAATAAATACAAAAAACATATCCCATTGAAAATATTTATATGTATAAATAAAAATCAATGCCAATTTTTGTTGTAATTTTATAACTCAAGAACGCAAGAAGACGCGCGCGCATTAATTCTTATTGTACAAAGCCTTAGTCCAACAATATACTGTCTTTTATAATAATAACCGTTATAAGTGTATACAGTCCGCTTACCTACTTTAATTTACTAGCCTTTAATTAGGTCCTTACAACATTTATTTCATTCATTCCCTATATTAAAAACTAATGAACCGATTTTGATGAAACGATACCTAGTACAACAAAAAAAGAATTACCTAAATCGGACTTGTAGTTCCGGAGATATGCGAACACAAAAATAATTTACTCAATCAGTGGATGCAGAGTCCAGACTAGACGAGTTTAACCTTCCATTATCAGCTCAGCTACATGAGATGATGATTTCCATACGCAAGTACTTAAATTACTTCACAAGATTTGCGAAAAACTATGTGTGAGCCAATAAAATTTAAGGGTTGCCCACGATTTCTCCAAGATCCAATCATCAGATTCTGAAATCGTGACAATGGGACCACAAGGGAAGCACCAGCTTTCAAATAAAAAATAACCATGAAAATCGGTTCACCCAGTCGCAAGTTACGAGGTAATAAACATTTAAAAAATACAGACGAATTGATAACCTCCTCCTTTTTTTGAAGTCGGTTAAAAATCGTACGAAGCGAGACCAATACAAACTGATTTTGTAGCCATGTGTAGCTATTTTTATTCTTTACTAGCTTCCGCCCGCGGCTTCGCCCGCGTGGAGTTTTGATAGCCTATGTTCTTTCTCAGGGTCTAAAGATTGTGCCAAATTTCATCAAAATCGGTTGAGAGGCTTAAGCGGGAAAGCGTAACAGACAGACAGACAGACAGAGTTACTTTCGCATTTATAATATTAGTTTGGATTGTTATGTAGTTAAATTTATTATTTCACATTGAGAACTTCTCCCTGCACGCAATCCCGAAATCATTTATTGTTGAATTATTTCGCATCTTATTCCCAGCAGATTTAGAAGTCATTATGTAAGTACGACACACAGTACGTGTATGACAGGATATGCATCCACCATGTATAACACAGTACATGTACATGCCCCCAGGAAGATGACGCACAGTACATGTACGACAAGACATGCACCCAGAATGTATAACACACAGAACATGTAGGTACGACAGGACATACAACCAGTATGTATGACACACAGTACATGTACGACAGGGCAAGCACCCAGTATGCCACACGATCTATTAGTCCTGTAGGCCGAACAGCGGCGCGATGAGTGTGCCGGGCTGCGGCGGGAGCCCCGCCCGCGGCCGCGGCAGGCAGCCGCGCTCGTCACAGTACATGTACGGCAGGCGGAGCACCCAGTAGGCGGAGGCCGACAGCTTGATGGGCGGGGAGCCCACGGGCTGCGGGACGAAGATGGGGCCGCCGGGGACTGGCTGCACCTGGAATTGAGATGGATCAATGTTAGCTTTTTGGTAATAATATTCCAGATCAGTGGTAGGCAGGCAAAAAGCCCAGAGGTAGGAAAATAATAAGCTGAGTTTGTCACCCTCATGAGGCTCGACACAGGCAAGCGCAGTACAGCGGCATGTCGCTGTACTGTTCACGTACCTTAGGCTCCATGGTGACGTGCACGGGTGCCTTGGGCGTGACGACGTGCACCCTCATGAGCTGCGCGGCGCGCGGCGCGGGCGCTGCTCGACACAGGCAGGCGCAGTACAGCGGCATGTCGCTGTACTGTTCACGTACCTTAGGCTCCATGGTGACGTGCACGGGTGCCTTGGGCGTGACGACGTGCACCCTCATGAGCTGCGCGGCGCGCGGCGCGGGCGCTGCTCGACACAGGCAGGCGCAGTACAGCGGCATGTCGCTGTACTGTTCACGTACCTTAGGCTCCATGGTGACGTGCACGGGTGCCTTGGGCGTGACGACGTGCACCCTCATGAGCTGCGCGGCGCGCGGCGCGGGCGCTGCTCGACACAGGCAGGCGCAGTACAGCGGCATGTCGCTGTACTGTTCACGTACCTTAGGCTCCATGGTGACGTGCACGGGTGCCTTGGGCGTGACGACGTGCACCCTCATGAGCTGCGCGGCGCGCGGCGCGGGCGCTGCTCGACACAGGCAGGCGCAGTACAGCGGCATGTCGCTGTACTGTTCACGTACCTTAGGCTCCATGGTGACGTGCACGGGTGCCTTGGGCGTGACGACGTGCACCCTCATGAGCTGCGCGGCGCGCGGCGCGGGCGCTGCTCGACACAGGCAGGCGCAGTACAGCGGCATGTCGCTGTACTGTTCACGTACCTTAGGCTCCATGGTGACGTGCACGGGTGCCTTGGGCGTGACGACGTGCACCCTCATGAGCTGCGCGGCGCGCGGCGCGGGCGCTGCTCGACACAGGCAGGCGCAGTACAGCGGCATGTCGCTGTACTGTTCACGTACCTTAGGCTCCATGGTGACGTGCACGGGTGCCTTGGGCGTGACGACGTGCACCCTCATGAGCTGCGCGGCGCGCGGCGCGGGCGCTGCTCGACACAGGCAGGCGCAGTACAGCGGCATGTCGCTGTACTGTTCACGTACCTTAGGCTCCATGGTGACGTGCACGGGTGCCTTGGGCGTGACGACGTGCACCCTCATGAGCTGCGCGGCGCGCGGCGCGGGCGCTGCTCGACACAGGCAGGCGCAGTACAGCGGCATGTCGCTGTACTGTTCACGTACCTTAGGCTCCATGGTGACGTGCACGGGTGCCTTGGGCGTGACGACGTGCACCCTCATGAGCTGCGCGGCGCGCGGCGCGGGCGCTGCTCGACACAGGCAGGCGCAGTACAGCGGCATGTCGCTGTACTGTTCACGTACCTTAGGCTCCATGGTGACGTGCACGGGTGCCTTGGGCGTGACGACGTGCACCCTCATGAGCTGCGCGGCGCGCGGCGCGGGCGCTGCTCGACACAGGCAGGCGCAGTACAGCGGCATGTCGCTGGCCGCCAGTCGTGCTCCTGCCGCGCCTGCCTCTCGTCCCATTCCGCCTCCTCCTCCGTTCACCACGGTGTCCGGAGAGGACATCATGAATCTGGAAATAGAATGCAAGAGTTTTTATAGACTTAGATATAACATAACCTCTAAGGCATGATTCACACCAACCGGCTCGCATCGCGCCGCATCGGAACGGAGGCGTACGGATGCCGCGGCAGCCGAACGCGTCGGTCGGAGCCATATCACTACTGCGGTATGCGTTGCGCTGCCGTGGCAGCCGTACGTGTGCCGCGGCAGCCAACAGCGTTCGCTGAAATCCGTACACACTCCAAACGAAAAATTTGGGTTGATAAATTTATGGCAAAAACGTGCTAAGTCGACGAGTTCCATACACTTCATAATGATTTAATACAATTAAAGTAGTTGCACCGTAATCTTCATTCGTATACGACGACGCACGGCCGGCCGGCTCCGAACGGACACGACAGCGGCCGAATGTATGCTGACGGCGCCGTTCGGAGCTGGTCGGGGCCGCTGGGCCGTCGCGACAGCCGAACGCATTCTGCGACATGTCTCGACGCGTCGCGGGATGCCGACGTAGGTGCGTAAGTTGCAAGCAAATATGAACTGTATTTACTGTTGATAGATTTCAATGTTCTTTGCCGCATTGAAAATACCGTCCGGCCCGGCGCGATGCGAGCCGTTTGGTGTGAATCTTACCTAACAGGATAAGGGGCAGTAATAGTAAATCGTGTATAGAGATTTCAGGGCGTCATGGGAACCACTTATACATAACTAGCACTTTGCCCGCGACTTCGTCTGCGCGTGTTTTTAACTTCGAACTCAGTGAATTTAATTCCCCCTCACCCTACCTATAGGCTACTTTTGGAAAATCTAAAAATGCTCTAGTAGTTTTGGAGCCTATTCAATACAATACAAACGATCAATCGTAGAAGACAACTGAATTTCCGATTTTCACCCCGCTAGGGGTTATTACGCATCTTTTATTCGATTGAGAGATACTTTATGCTCAGTTTTGAGTTTATCGAAGCAAACTGTAAAATCCTTCCCTTTTAAAACTTACTCTTTTCATCAATTTAGGGGGTGATTTTAGAAAAACCCAAAAATGGAGGGTAGTTTTGAAAAAAGAATAATGTCCATCTTTTTTATTTACTTATACTCATATTCGTACCAAGTTTCAAGTTTATAAACCCAAGGAATAAGATTTTGCATACAAAGGTTTTCACCCCTTAGAGATAGATTTTCGCAAAATCCATTCTTAATGCTTACTTACATTATAAACTGCAAGTATCATCCAAAATTCAGGTTTCTACGTTTAGTGGTTTAATATCCTCCCCTTAAAACTTGAATACCCCTTTTCACCAACTTGGGGGGTGATTTTCGAAAAATCCAAAAACACGTGTTTGATTAATTCTTATCTAGTATATAAATACTGATTTTCAAATTCATCAGCTCACGCGTTATGATTTTTCCATACAAACTTTCACAACCCCTAGATTACCAATGGAGGGTAGTTTTAAAAAAATAATGGTGCTAATCTTATTTATTTACTTGTGTTCTCATTGGTGGTAAGTTTCAAGTTTATAAACCCAAGGAATAAGATTTTTCATACAAACGTTTTCACCCCTTTTCACCCCCTTAGAGGAGGATTTTCGCAAAATCCCGTCTTATTGCCAATCTACATGGTAAACTGCAAAAGCTGTCCAAAATTCAAGTTTCTGCGTTTAGCGGTTTCGGCTGTAGTCGTGTCAAAAGAAAAACCCCTGTTCTTTTATATATCGCTCATTTGGAGCGACAGTGTCATAACTGCAAAAAAATGCGAAACTGACCTAATGACACCAAAATAATCTCCATAATCATCTACGTTATGAGTGAAAACGTCGTATTTATTAGTTCAAAAAACGCCGGCTAGAGGGCAAAAAGTCATTGTTGAAATATTTCATTTTGGCGCGCTAGTATGTGACGACAACGGCCTAACAGTCAGTTGTGCGGGGCGCCCCGCCGAATGTGTACGTGTCAGGGGGACTACATCGCCGCAAAGCTAAATATGACAAATATTGCTATTAAATATCGGTGCAACAACGACGCAATTGTATTTTGTGACATTTTTTATTTAAAATGAACACAGTTTCGGGGATAAAATGACGCATTTTACAATTTTGCGCCGTTGTTTCACCAAACATTAGATATTTTTTTTAGATCTAAATGTAATTACGCCAATATTGTTCTAAAATGCTTTATAAACAATTACAATTATGACTAAATTGTAATAATTTGATAACGAATATAACCCACTGATTTGTTCCCTTTACGTCGACTCCCGTTACGTCGAGTCTGGAAGTCTATTGTTCTCCAAAGTATTGATATTTTACGCTTTCTATTACCTTTTTGTCGAGTTTGGTGCAGTCCAACTGGACTGCCGTGTGAAAGGGCTGTGACTGTACTTGTTCACCAAACTCGACTTGCTCAGTAAAAAGACGGTCCTGCAAAACTTTGCAAGACCGTCTTTTTACTGGATCCTGCAAAAACGGACGCTGTGTTCACACGATTTGTTCCCTTTACGTCGAGTCCCGTTATGTCGAATCGAAAACCTTGTCTCGCTTCTATTACCCCTATGTCGAGCTTGGCTTTCTGTCCCGCTTCCATTCCCTTTATGTCGAGTTTATAAGCCACGCTTTTATTACCGTTATGTCGAGTTTAATTTATCATATTTTTAAAGTACAGTCACGTGCAATGAAATGTATACATGCACATAATTTAGAATCATTTTTTACACAAAAAAGGTATCCCGACAAAGATAGATTAGTTTTAAGAATATTATTAAGAACTAGCACTACGCCCGCGACTTCGTCCGCGTGATTTCCGAACTTTGCCTTTGTGAATTTCTAGTCCCGGCCACCCTCTTTATGGGATACTGTTGGAAAAACGAAATCAATATTCAACAAAAATTCTATCAACCCGCAATATTGCGTCTTAGGTAACAACTAGGTCCTAAAAATTTAAGACTCCTAACTATCAACCGCAGTCTGCAATACAAACTTTTAGGGGTTGAATTTCGTATCATCCTCTCTTAGTTAGAACCTGTATAACCTTGGGATCAAAGAGCGAGCGAAGCGAGCTTGGGACTTGTGGGCACCCCGACACAGACAAGTTAGGTTCAAAGGGTATGGCGGGGTCTACTGGATTCGTCGTCCAGTAAAAGCGGGATCCCGTTTAATGACAGTTACATTTCTATAGCAATGTTCACACGGCTTCCTGCGTGCGGTTTTTTGCTGGACACTATTTTTTACGGGATAGTGAAGTGGTGGCAGCCCCCATGTCGCGCTTCTCTCTCTTCTCTTATCGTTCATTAGATTTACAAAAATACCTAAATTCGAGCGTTGTATCACGATAGGATGAACCCAGTAGATTAATAAGAGAGATAAAAGACCAAATAATTTTGTATCGATTTTTTTATTAAATTTAGTGCTAAATAATTATAATTAAACTGTAATTAAGATAATGATAATTCATGCCGTAGGCTATAACTACGTCACGACTGGCTGTCACTGTTAATTATTATTATTGAAATAAAACAAATTGTGCTGATTGAATGAAATTGGTTTCATTTTCTAAGAGACAACAAAGTCATAACTACACAAATTTTCTATTTTAAGGGTAACAACGACGCAACTGTAAGTCATAAAACAAAAAAAAAATATTTTCACATTGTTATGGATTGAGTAATAAAAAATACCTGTGTCTATTTGAAGCCTAGGGTTCAAACTACATTACTATAATATAGCAATAGTCATTAGCTGTAAGAAAAGCAAATAATCTTCAGCAGTGTTATAAAAAAATCTTAAAACTGGCGTAGTGTAAAATTTACAAATTTGCACTTATGTCACTGTCGCTCCAAATGAGCGATATATAGATTTAAAATCTGGCAACAACTGACCTGTGTCCCCTCGGGCACTCGTACTCGAAGCCGATAAAGATCTTGACAGTGAGGTGGTGGTGCGGCTGGATCTTACCGCGACCGCGGGACGGACCTGACACGCGCCACCCACTCATGGACTCCAACCTGGAACATCGTACGGGAATATAAATAACGGGAATGATGGACAAACGAAGATGAGGTGAAAGAAGTATGGTAAAGGCAGTGATCGTGCCAGGTGATATTTCACACCACCGACCAGCTGGAGAAGTTACTCACCGCACTGCGCAGTCCCAAGGCAGCAGATAGTTGGTGTGTGGCAGGAAGCCAGGCTGCAGGTGCTCGGGCAGGCCGAGCGAGTGCGAGTACAGCGAGGACGCGCCCAGGCACACCACCGACCAGCTGGAGAAGTTACTCACCGCACTGCGCAGTCCCAAGGCAGCAGATAGTTGGTGTGTGGCAGGAAGCCAGGCTGCAGGTGCTCGGGCAGGCCGAGCGAGTGCGAGTACAGCGAGGACGCGCCCAGGCACACCACCGACCAGCTGGAGAAGTTACTCACCGCACTGCGCAGTCCCAAGGCAGCAGATAGTTGGTGTGTGGCAGGAAGCCAGGCTGCAGGTGCTCGGGCAGGCCGAGCGAGTGCGAGTACAGCGAGGACGCGCCCAGGCACACCACCGACCAGCTGGAGAAGTTACTCACCGCACTGCGCAGTCCCAAGGCAGCAGATAGTTGGTGTGTGGCAGGAAGCCAGGCTGCAGGTGCTCGGGCAGGCCGAGCGAGTGCGAGTACAGCGAGGACGCGCCCAGGCACACCACCGACCAGCTGGAGAAGTTACTCACCGCACTGCGCAGTCCCAAGGCAGCAGATAGTTGGTGTGTGGCAGGAAGCCAGGCTGCAGGTGCTCGGGCAGGCCGAGCGAGTGCGAGTACAGCGAGGACGCGCCCAGGCACACCACCGACCAGCTGGAGAAGTTACTCACCGCACTGCGCAGTCCCAAGGCAGCAGATAGTTGGTGTGTGGCAGGAAGCCAGGCTGCAGGTGCTCGGGCAGGCCGAGCGAGTGCGAGTACAGCGAGGACGCGCCCAGGCACACCACCGACCAGCTGGAGAAGTTACTCACCGCACTGCGCAGTCCCAAGGCAGCAGATAGTTGGTGTGTGGCAGGAAGCCAGGCTGCAGGTGCTCGGGCAGGCCGAGCGAGTGCGAGTACAGCGAGGACGCGCCCAGGCACACCACCGACCAGCTGGAGAAGTTACTCACCGCACTGCGCAGTCCCAAGGCAGCAGATAGTTGGTGTGTGGCAGGAAGCCAGGCTGCAGGTGCTCGGGCAGGCCGAGCGAGTGCGAGTACAGCGAGGACGCGCCCAGGCACACCACCGACCAGCTGGAGAAGTTACTCACCGCACTGCGCAGTCCCAAGGCAGCAGATAGTTGGTGTGTGGCAGGAAGCCAGGCTGCAGGTGCTCGGGCAGGCCGAGCGAGTGCGAGTACAGCGAGGACGCGCCCAGGCACACCACCGACCAGCTGGAGAAGTTACTCACCGCACTGCGCAGTCCCAAGGCAGCAGATAGTTGGTGTGTGGCAGGAAGCCAGGCTGCAGGTGCTCGGGCAGGCCGAGCGAGTGCGAGTACAGCGAGGACGCGCCCAGGCACACCACCGACCAGCTGGAGAAGTTACTCACCGCACTGCGCAGTCCCAAGGCAGCAGATAGTTGGTGTGTGGCAGGAAGCCAGGCTGCAGGTGCTCGGGCAGGCCGAGCGAGTGCGAGTACAGCGAGGACGCGCCCAGGCACACCACCGACCAGCTGGAGAAGTTACTCACCGCACTGCGCAGTCCCAAGGCAGCAGATAGTTGGTGTGTGGCAGGAAGCCAGGCTGCAGGTGCTCGGGCAGGCCGAGCGAGTGCGAGTACAGCGAGGACGCGCCCAGGCACACCACCGACCAGCTGGAGAAGTTACTCACCGCACTGCGCAGTCCCAAGGCAGCAGATAGTTGGTGTGTGGCAGGAAGCCAGGCTGCAGGTGCTCGGGCAGGCCGAGCGAGTGCGAGTACAGCGAGGACGCGCCCAGGCACACCACCGACCAGCTGGAGAAGTTACTCACCGCACTGCGCAGTCCCAAGGCAGCAGATAGTTGGTGTGTGGCAGGAAGCCAGGCTGCAGGTGCTCGGGCAGGCCGAGCGAGTGCGAGTACAGCGAGGACGCGCCCAGGCACACCACCGACCAGCTGGAGAAGTTACTCACCGCACTGCGCAGTCCCAAGGCAGCAGATAGTTGGTGTGTGGCAGGAAGCCAGGCTGCAGGTGCTCGGGCAGGCCGAGCGAGTGCGAGTACAGCGAGGACGCGCCCAGGCACACCACCGACCAGCTGGAGAAGTTACTCACCGCACTGCGCCGTCCCAAGGCAGCAGATAGTTGGTGTGTGGCAGGAAGCCAGGCTGCAGGTGCTCGGGCAGGCCGAGCGAGTGCGAGTACAGCGAGGACGCGCCCAGGCACACCACCGACCAGCTGGAGAAGTTACTCACCGCACTGCGCAGTCCCAAGGCAGCAGATAGTTGGTGTGTGGCAGGAAGCCAGGCTGCAGGTGCTCGGGCAGGCCGAGCGAGTGCGAGTACAGCGAGGACGCGCCCAGGCACACCACCGACCAGCTGGAGAAGGCCGGCAGCAGGCCTGCGGGGCTGTTCGTGTGCAGCATGCCTGGCAGGTACTCCGTGGTTGATGGTTGACGACTTATCATTTTCTCTGAAATCAAAGAAAACGCAATCTTATTATTATGAGTATTTAGAAAGGAGTGAGTCGTTACGTCATGGGTGACGCTAAGTATGTGTAATGCTTGCTTCAAAATGTACGGATCGGACGCGACAGGCCGTGTCACCTCCTTCACCGGTGACAGTCCGTATCACCTCCTTCACTCGCGATAGTCTGTGTCACCTCCTTCAGCCGCGTTCGGATGTGGCACCACATTCACTCGCGACAGCTCGTGTCACCTTCTTCACTCGCAACAGTCTGTGTCACCTCCTTCACCCGCGACAGTCTGTGTCACTTCCTTCGGCCGTGAAAGGATGTGACACCACATTCACTCGTCTCTCGTCACCTCCTTCACCTGCGACGGCCCGTGGTGCCTCCTTCACCTGTGACAGTCCAAGTAGCCTCCTTTACCTACGGCGGCCCGTATCACCTCCTTCACTCGCGGCAGCTCGTGTCACCTCCTTCACTCGCAACAGTCTGTGTCACCTCCTTCGACCGCGATAGGATGTGGCACTACCTTCATTTGCGACTTCTCGTGTTAATTTCTTCACCCGTGAAGCGCGTGTCACCTCCTTCACCCGCGACAGCCCGTGTCGCCTTCTTCACCCGTTACAGTCGGTGTAGCCTCCTTGACCCACGGCAGCCCGTATCACCTCCTTCACTCGCGACAGCCCGTGTCACCTCCTTCACTCGCGACATTCTGTGTCACCTCCTTCGGCCGCGATAGGATGTGGCACCACCTTCACTTGCGACAGCTCGTGTTAATTTCTACAGCCGCGACAGCCCGTGTCACCTCCTTCACCCGCGACAGCCCGTGTCGCCTTCTTCACCCGTGACAGTCCGTGTATCCTCCTTGACCTACGGCAGCCCTTGACACCTTCATCCGCGACAGCCTGTCATCTTCTATACACGGAGCGTTGCGCGCGCGCGTTGTTTATACGACTGACGTGTGAAGCTAGTGTAATATAGGGTGCGTCTAACGTGCTGCGTGTTACGCGTCTGATTCTCGCACGGAACAAATATTTGTATGACCTAAGGCCCTTCGCCCACGGGCGACTTTTTGTAGCGATGCAGTCGCGATGCTGTCGCGCGTAGCATCGATACAGACGCGATGCTGTCGCTAGCTGTGTGCCCTCGCCCACGGGACCAGATTCAGTCGCGATGCAAACGCGCCACTCTAATCGCGACACTCCCTCCCCTCTCCGACCTTTCTACCGATGTCGTCCCACCGGTCGCGCGTTTGTATCGATACAATCGCGATGCAGTAGCGCGTTTCAAATGCGACTAACTCGCGTTAGAAGCGATGCTGTCGCGCGTTTGCTAAACGCGCTACAGCATCGCTGCAAAAAGTCGCCGTGGGCGAGGGGCCTTAATGTTTAAACGTTTGCAATCGCGTCTACAATACAGGAGAAAATTCTAGAGCGGGGCAAAGAATTTTCAAAAGAAAATAAAAACCATACAACCAAAATCAAATGCCATAGGCACTATCTTCTCAACTTCTGGAAACAAGAGATCCAGGTTATATAAGAAATCCTACTACTATTATAAAGGCGAAAGTTTGTAAGTATGGATGTATGGATGTATGGATGTTTGTTACTCTTTCACGCAAAAACCGCTGAACGGATTTGGCTAAAATTTGGTACACAGTTAGTTTATAACCTGGATTAACACATAGGATAGTTTTTATCCCGATTTTATGTTCCCGTGGGATATTTTTCGAGTTGTAGCGGGTGAAGCCGCTGGCAACAGCTAGTAAAGAAATAAAAAGGCGACGCATTTCGACCAATTTCAACTACAAGTGAAAATCAAACTTACCCCTAGGACATATGATACAAAACACGTTGTTATCTACGGGTAAATGAAAAACAAAACACGATCGCCACGACAACGATGTCTAGTCAATCGTATTGCATCATTATTTCTTTGTAGCAAGGTTGGTTTTCAGTTGTAATTGGAATCGGTCGAACTACCCTAAAGCCTCATTTAGACGATGCAAGAACTCGAACGCGTGTTGCGTTACATTGCGAAATTTATAGGTAGAACAAATTCAGTTAATGAAACAAATGCCGCAATGTAGTGAAACTCGCATACGAGTTCTTGCTCCGTCTAAATGGCGCTTTACTTTGAACTTACCGTTGGTAGTCTCCCCCCTGACAGGCACCACATACCCCCTGTCACTGGCATGTGACTTGTCGTCGTCGTCGTCCTCCTCCCTGGCCGAGCCGGGCGACAGTGCGTCGGGCGCGGACCAGTTGTCTCCCTCCGGCGACCCGCCCGACCCCGGCGGCGACCCGCGCACTACTGAGTTCTCTAGCGCTTCCTCTATTGTAGCTTTTAAGGCTGCCGCTCTGGATAGAAGAATGATTGTTGTCGGTATTGGTATAAGGTTTAAATTACAATGATCTTGAGGGTTTAGACAAGTAAACGATAATCGAAAAATCTGTAGTATATTCGAAATTGCAAAGCGTTTTCTAGAGTCCGTGTTTTTAATAGATTTTTAGTTTTATGCTTTAAAGAATAAAGTTGAAAATCTATTAAAGACTACAGATCGTTTTTTGTTTATTTCTAACAAGGCACAGGTTACGTTCAAAAATCGGAAAAATCATTGAATAACGAGTTACAGTAGAATCCGTTTATTATGACTCCGCTTATAGTGACTAACCGCTTATTATGAAGTGTTACAGAGAGAGAAGTTTGGTTTTCATACAAAATTCTTTAAACGAAGTCGGATATAATGACTTTACATTTAAAGACATGCCGCTTAGTATGACCCATTTGTATAAATTGTGTCCAGTAGATGAAGTTACCGACGTGATTCATAACACCTTCGACAAAGTTTTCGGGAGCGTCACGTGATACCCGACGATGTTCGGTGCATGCATGGCTTTTTTAAGGCTCAGTGGGCAATATATAGTTGAATTATTAGACAATATTGACTTAGTTCTATATTCTCTCGAATAAAATAAATACTTACATACTGACAAAAACAGGAGGTTGTTTATTTTGTACAAAATGGTTTGTATGACGTCCGCTTAGTATGACTTGTTTATTATTTCCCTTCGATGTCATAATAAACGGATTCCGTTGTGCTTCAATCAATCCCTGGTAGATTCCTAGATGAAGTGAATACATAAAAACCTTACCCCAAAAGGCAAGGAGTAAAAGAGTAATGAAGGTACTGCCATTAACTAGATGTATCTTCATCGCTTATCTCCAATTTACGAGTAAAGGAAAAAAAAACGGGGCGATTTTACAAAGAATTGACAAATCAATTTCAGCTTTTTCAAATGACCAATGACAAAGGATTTAGCCAGTTAAATCTTTTTTGGGAGAACTAAGATATCTTACTTATACGTGGGCGTAGACGGCTGGAATACCGGGAACTCAATATTCTGTAGCGTAGGACACACGCCGCACTCCTCCGCGGCCAGTGAGTAGAAGGTGCAGTTGGCGCGGCGCAGGGAGTAGGGGTCCTCGCGGGAACATTTGCTGCGGCCGCAGTTGCAGGCTGAGATGTAGCGCACGCCTGAAGAGTGCTCCTTACTGCTGTCGCTGTGAAGAACGAATGAGAAACGTTAATAAAATTGTTAGTTTTGTAGTGACTTTCACGGCAGCAGAAATATATTTCTATCAAATCTTTTCAAAAAGAATTTCAATCGTCGCTACGCTCGGGATCCTACTCAAGAATCCGTCGCTACGCTCTGGATAAAAAACACTCTCGACACACGGCGCTGCCAATATAAATTAGCAGTTGTCTATGGGTAGATACTTATAGAAAAACAGAACAGGCTTTCCGCGACAACGTAATTCAGTTGAATTACATCCTTATGTTATAGTGGCAAAGACAATTTTCATTTTTCTTCAGCCTATAATGTTCCCACTGCTGACGAGACACAGGCCTCTACTCTGTGAGAGGAAGTGGGCCATAATCCACAACGCGGGTCCACTGGATGGTAGATGTCTCATGTCTTCGAATTTGATGGTTTTAGGACATGCCGGTTTCCTCACGATGTTTTCCATCAGCGTGTTGAGAGCAGTGGTGATGAAATAAATTACACAAAGTAATGCACCAGGCTGGGTTCGAACCCATACGCAATTACGCATCGCGTCATAACCTAGTGCGCTAATGCCGAGACTCCACCAAAGCTGTGCAAGTCGAGACGTGTTTTGAACAACCAATAGAATTGCGTTATTGACACAGCTCCACTCCAGCAACGCAATTCTATTGGTTGTTCAAAACACGTCTCGACTCGCACAGCTTTGGTGGAGTCTCGGCCTAAAGGTGCTGTGTACGTACTGTTCGGGCTCGATGCACACGTGTCCGGTGAGTGACAGCGCCTCGCACAGACTACGTCCGCGCCACAGCGCCGCGCACGCAGCCCGCAGCCGCACGCGCGCCGCCCGCGCCAGCGGACCACGGGCCATGCTGTCCAGCACGCCTAGTGCTAGGCTCACCTGGGATAAACATTAAACCTCTAAATGGACTTCGAATAGTCTGACACCTGACAGTCCCTCCTGTTCTGCCCTGGGTGGGAGAACTCATTTGACGATTAAACCATGGAAAAAATGCTTCGTGAACGGCTCAAAACTCAAATGCAATCATGTGCCCAAAAAAGGTTGACCCAAATATCATCTTTTACGCCGGATCCACACTCTGGCCCTGTTGGCCGAATAGAAGGAGACGGCGCTATACTAAGAAACGAGATAGAATTATTTGCGTCTTGCTTTCTGGTATAGCGCCGTCTCCTTCTATTCGGCCAACAGGGCCAACGTGTGGATCCGGCTTATGGTTATGCTACAGACCTTATGACCTGCCTGCGTACTTAGTGACATTATTATTAAAAAGGCAAGTGGATTTCGCCTAGCTGATTTTTTGGGCCAAGTATAATTTTTGCCAATAGTAAGTAGAAGCATTTTATATACACCAAATTGATGCAAAAAAAACAGACAAAAAAAAATTAAAAATTCGGTTTAATATTATCAAACTTAAAAAATACTAAACTATTAATAACTGACCTTATGTGCATGGTGTTGACTGGAATAGTGAGCAGGTAAGCCTTCCGCATACGATGCCTGTGCTATAGGCAATACCTAGAAGAAACATTATAACATAATATTCATATAGCTCGTCATAAAAAAAAAACTAAGTTTCAACAGGTTATTAAAACTTTCTAACCTTAGCGCATCTCGCCTGTGAGAACCGCACGTCGGTAGCAAGAGCGTCGTATAGGGCTCCGGAGGACGCGTCGTCGCCCCCGGAGGCCTGGGGCTCCAGGTACACGGGGGCCAAGGCCTGGGCCGCAGCTCGCCAGGATGATGCACTTGGTAACTGAGGATGAAATCGTGGTTATTTATACCCTGATTGTATTGCTAGTCGTCGCCACTGTTGATTCTGGCTTTCAAGAACTTTCTTCTTTCTGTTTTGGGATTGTTGTGGGGCCACAAACGCACCAACACTATGAATTTAACATATAAAACAACCTGCATGACAAAGAGCCTAAAAACGCCAGATCTGCTCTTACACTCAGATATCCCGAACGCGATCCACAACGACGATATAATACTAGACTCCGCATGCACGATCTAAAGAACACAAACTATTCTGCCAAGTTGCTGAGGTACTACGTAAGCGAGGGGGACGGGGTACTGCGTTGTGATTGGCTAACTCAAGGTCTGTTCTGTCTCAACGTATGTTTACGGCTCACATGATTGGTCGAAATGAGACGAATATAAGACTTTTTTGCCTAATGTGTTGGCAGACATCGGTCGCCTGTTATTAGGAGTCTAGTATTATATCGTCGTTGGCGATCCAGTTTCGGAAGTGAGAATGAGAAAGAGCTATACAAGTCGTCTAGCGTCATCTCTTTCCCACTGCCTAAACTGGATCGCGTTAAGAGTTCATGGTAGGCCACGAGATTATGAAAATGGATCGAAAATAAAAATGATTATTTTTCTTAGTGCGACGACGACAATCTAAGTCGAGTCAGCCCAGCAATTGACTACGATCAACTTCTGAAGCATCAACCAGTTCCTGTGATTAACCATCGACCAGATTCGCAGGACACGTTATTAAATGCCCCAATAATTTAACGTAATAATCTTCTGACTGAGCATATCACAGTCATAGGACATAGGCCTCTAAAGGCGCTCCCTCACCGCGAGCATTTACCTGTAATGTAACATTACAGATTCGAATATTTCATAAGTGAGGGAAGACAATCAAGCATCACAATGCACACCTTGTATCAAATCTATACTAAATGTACGCGAATGCTCGTCAGTCGGGGAGGTAGTATTGTAATGTAATGCTCAAAGTCGAATCTATAATGTTACATTACACGCGAATGCTCTCAGTGAGGGAGCGTCTTTACAGGTTGCGCCACATTAGGCCGAGACTCCACCAAAGCTGTGTCGAGCTGTACGGAGTCAAGAAGTGTTTTGAACAACCAATAGAATTGCGTTATTGACACAGCTCCACTCTGCAACTCTATAGTGTAACGTTGTGGATTACCAACATTGCATTTCAAAACTATAAATAGTTCATTAATATAAATTTGTAGGTATCCAGTAAAATATTCTTGAATTACATCGAGACAAAAGGTAATTTATAAGTGGGTAGTTCTAAACTGGTAGTAACAGTTGACAGTTCTGTGGTGACAGAACTGTGGAATGTTCTAGCTGCGGATAAGTGAGTGGCAATGCTTATGCTGTCTCACTCTCACGCGTGCAAAGTCCAATTCCCCTTCTCTTTGAGCGAGGCATTTTGTAGCAATCAGCTGGGACTTAATTCAGTACAGAAAAATATTACCGCGACCTAACCGTGTATTCCCGTTCGTCCACTCGACTTCGTCCCCCTAGTGGGACGAACGGGAATTCGTTATTTATTTTCCCGATGGTCCCACTACATTTTTTGAGTGGACGAATGGGAATAATTTATTAATTCTTTTTTGTAGTTCTATTGGTCCCACTACATAATATAAGACCGGTGGTTTTAATTTGTAAAAAAAAAACAAATTTGGAATAAAATTCCGTTATTTCAATCACAGTAAAAATCATAGAATTAACTTTGCGGTGTATTCCCGTTCGTCCACTCGACTTCGTCCCACTAGTGGGACGAACGGGAATTTACAAAAATAATATTTAATTTGTTCCCGATCGTCCCACTCCTAATTCAAGATGGGACGAACGGGAATATGTTCTTCGACTAGTGCCATTCGTCCCACTAAAAGATTTGTGCAGAAATATGTTTATTCGTTGTTTCGTAGTTTGCTTGTCCTTTACTCCACTTCGTTCTCGACAAGCGCTATAATTTTTTTTTTATTAATTTTTTTTCATTTTTGTAAATCGCAAAGTTGATTCTGTGATTTTTACTGTGATTGAAATGACGGATTTTTATTCCAAATTTGTTTTTTTTACCAATTAAAACCACCGGTCTTATATTATTTAGTGGGACCAATAGAACTTCAAAAAAAGAATTAATATATTATTCCCATTCGTCCACTCAAAAAATTTAGTGGGACCATCGGGAAAATAAATAACGAATTCCCGTTCGTCCCACTAGGGGGACGAAGTCGAGTGGACGAACGGGAATACACGAACTTTGCGATATAAAAAAATAAAAATAAATTTATAAGGAAAAAATTATAGCGCTTGTCGAGAATGAAGTGGAGAAAAGGACAAGCAAACTACGAAACAACGTATAAACATATTTCTGCAAAAATCTTTTTAGTGGGACGAATGGCACTAATCGAGAAACATATTCCCGTTCGTCCCCTCTTGAATTAGGAGTGGGACGATCGGGAACAAATTAAATATTATTTTTGTAAATTCCCGTTCGTCCCACTAGTGGGAAGAAGTCGAGTGGACGAACGGGAATACACCGACCTAACACGTAGTTAGAGTTACAGCAAGTAGTTCCTTGTATTAGGACTATCTAATTTTGCTCGTCCCAGACTTACAGTTTTTAGTTAAATAATTAATACCTAATATTATATTATAAATATTATTTAAATAATAAATAAAATTATATATATTATTTAAATTCTGTGTAAGTTCGCCCCGGTTTAAGGGTAAGTTGCCAAACCAAACCTTTATAACTGCTAGCTATTGTGTTTCTATCTTTTTGTATTGAGCAGTTACCTACAGACTTATTATTTTGTGTTCTAATTTTCTTTGTTAGGTTTTTATTTTGTTAAGCCTCGAATGTTCCATACGCTCGTAGGCCTATAAATAATGTTGTGTTTATGCTTCACGCTAATTTATTATTGTGTACCTGCCATGTAAACTCCGTTCTGATGATGACGAAACTCACAAACGCCTCAAGCGCCTTACGTCCTAGGCTTTCGCTTACGCTACGAGGTCATCATCAGAGAGGATGTGCAGTGGACCTTTTATTTACCGCTGGACGTTGATTCCAGGGAACAAGATTGGGGTTTAAAACACCCTTCCTCAACGTTCGTTGAGTTCGACAGCTGACTCACGCTACCGAACGTTCGAGGCCTGCGCACACACAGCACCTAGCCGCACACAGCTGACCAGCCGGCGCATCCACCATCCTGTCCCTGGGGTCACTCTCACCTCGGGACAACTCCTCGCCCATCGCGTCTCTGCACTACGCGATAAGCCAGGACAGTACTTAGTGCGCCTACTTCCACGGAACGATTAAATACCAAGTGACGGCTGTGAACCACGACCTATAATAAATTTATTGTAAACGTTGGTGAGTTCTTTCATTTCAACTCACCCGCTAACCGTTACAATAGGTTGTTCAAAACATGTCTCGACTTGCACAGTCGGTGGAGTCTCGGCATTATCCTGTCCTCTGCCTTTCGCATCCAGTGTATCCCTGCCACTTTCTTTAGGTCAACTGTGCATCTAGCTGAGGGGATCCCACACTGCGGTTGCCAGTACACGGTATCCACTACAGGAGGCCATGACATCTTGAACCTTGAGTAGATCCACTAAGGGAACGAGATGAAGCTAGACAACTTGTTTAGCTCTGTCTCTTTCCCTCACCGGAACAACTCTCGCTTAAAGACGTAATGGTAGGCCACCTGGGGGCGTATTACAACGTCTTAAAATCAGGCTTGTTCCCGTGAGTGAACGAGATGGTGCTAGACGACTTGTATAGCTCTGTCACTTTCACTCGCCGGAATAAGCCTGGTTTTAAGACGTTGTAATACTCCCCCTGGACTCCCATGGACACAAACATGGCCAGCCCACTGCCACTTCAGTTTGCTTAGTCTACAAGCTATGTCGGTAATCAGCAATCTGCTGACAAATAAAGAAAGGATTCTAAAATGGCGGCTTGTACTTGCGTTGACAGATAGTACAGTCAGCATTTATGATTTCGAATAAGTGTTTTTCAAATTAAAAATAATAAAAACAAGACTGGGTCGCAATAATTTCTCAAACTTAACGTAACAATAAAACAACAATAATCAACAGGTAACAACGGAAAAATAACAGAAAACTATAGTAAATATTCTTAAAAATATCACTGAACGCGTTGAGACATTTAGACAAATTTTTATTCTACTAACGCTACGCGCCGGAGTGAGTATAGACGGCACTAGTGTGCGAGCGAGAGAAAAACGATAAGCGCCGCCATTTAAGAATCCTTTCTTCAATTAACCAGGTTAATACCAGCCATTAAAACAGTGATACTCACCTCAAAGAAAGATGTACTCATAGCATACTTCCCGACGTTATCATCGAAACCTTCACCAAAGGCCAGGTCGACGTGGGTCTGTAGGAACTGGCGGAAGGAGGGCCTGTGTGCCTGCACGTCGTGCACGCCCGAGCACCTCGCTGCCAGCCCGCGAACCAGAGCACTCACTTCACGAGCACCTGAGCTTTCCTCTTCACCGCTTATGTATACGAATTCTTCGTTTTTTGGTATTGCGAATAGGGATTTTGCGCTGAAGAAGAGTAGAAGAGTTTTAAGAATACTATAATTATGGGAAGGAAATACTAAGATCAGATATAACTTTTTCTTTCTTTTTTGTGTGTGGATGTGGCTATCCTCTGGTGTCATAGTATTGAGCTTCCTCTAGGAACACCAGGCTTTCGAATGATATTATTTATTATCGTATCGTGGGCATACGCAGGCATACGCAGGGGGGCAGGGAAACCCATCTGCCCCTCCCTGGACATCATTTGTGAGATTTTAATTAGCATAAGATGTCCTGTCCTGTCTTCTGTCCTATTATGAGAAAAAAATGATTGATAAAGTCAATTTAGTACAGAACCTAGGCAGGTTCTGTACCAGGGAAAGAGGATCAAGGTTTCATCATAAATAAATAAATAAATATTCCACAACTATCACACAACGCCATCTAGTCCCAAGCTAAGCAGAGCTTGTGTTATGGGTACTAGACAACTGATAAACATACTTATATATTTCTAAATACATACATATTATAGATATCACATCACACAAACATTTGTCCTGGGTGGGAATCGAACCCACGACCTCCGGTATAGCAGTCAGGGTCACTAACCACTAGACCAACAGGCCAGTCAGACCATGTTTGTCTATGTTTATTATACAAGGCTTTTCATTCACAGAGTGTTGCCTTGAGTAACATTGATTAAATTACAGTATAAGAGACCACATTTGGTGGAATGGGTTTTTGGAAAATAGCTCAAAACAGAGTTGTGTTGCATTGTATGAAAAAAATCATGATGCAGATGCATTTACTTAAAGCTCTGTTTGACCACTTATTTGAATGGAAAAATTTACTTAACCCTTAAAGGGAGCAATTAAATAAAAAAGAAAGTGTAGTCAAAAAGCATCTCACCAGACATTAGTAATAATCCTAGCTTTCCTCAGTATAAAGTACAACTGGTCTTCCACGGCATGCTCCAACCTCTTCAGAGCAGCAGGTACCTTCCTCACAGGGTTAGGGGCGCGGCGGAAGTGGAACAGCAGGCGCGGGCAACAGGAGCGTCCGTGTGACTCCCAGACGCCTGTAGCTTTGATGTTCAGGAGGGCTTGGGTACTGCGGGCTATTTGTTCTGTTCTGTAGGTGAACAATTTAATAGGGATGAAAAGCATGTGAATAAAGGAGTACTAGAACTTATTTGCTATAGCTAGTTCCCATCATCGTCATTGGTTCAAATCTTATAGGTACTTCAAAATAGTACTACCTCATTGGTCGGATTAGGACCTAGCTATGGTGGCGCCATCTACAATAAGCTTTGACCAGCCTTCCCTATTATAACCCCAATAACACAGGGTCCAAACTGACTGGTTTTGGAGATATCTAACTATTTAGCTCTTCCTGACGGTCACCTTTCTTTGATGAAAAAACATGTTTTTTTTTATTCCCAGCTTCCGTTAAAATACTACCTATCATGTCAGTAGCAAGCCTAATTTTCTGGTCAGACACTAAAGTTTGAGGTGGAAAACAGAATGAAATAAGTGCAAAAAATAAATAAATAAATAAATGATAAGGTGAAGAAAGAATGGAAGAAATTGCTTGCTGCTCTAGTCAGGGCATGATTTTTCATGGATGTTTTCATGTGATTTTTCATGAAAAATCAATTATAATGTGTGAAGCAAAGACTGCACAAATTCAAAGATTATGCAGCAGATGGTACATTTATCAGTTGAGTAGGAGAAGAATTACAGAATGCTAATTATTATCATTATCATTCTCAAAATAAAATTATGGTTGAATTTCATACACTTGGTGGCCACTACAAACAAAAACCACACCAAAGACTACTAGAAACAAAGGTACTATAAAAATGTATGAACAAACATATATTAGGAGTGTATTAAGGTTATGAGAGGTGGTATTCTCTTATTTCTATCTAACAAAAAAGTTGGTCAAAAATTTAATCAAATTACAGCTTGGCCAGAACGTCTTGAACCAGAACTAATCTTTTTGTTTGCTGACAATGTTCTAAAATCTTTGATATTTGATGTAGGCAAAGACGCAGGTTGGTTAGATTTATTATTGTGCCATAAAACGAATGTATTAGGTAAGTGAAAATAAATAAAATAAAATCATTCAAAGTGCTGGTAGCTAGAGCACATTGGCAACTTCCGGTTTTCTACTGTTTTTTGCCAAGCTGTAAATGTACAAAAGTTTGATGAACACTATAAAACTTACCTATAAGCATCAATAGCCTTAAAAAGCTGCAGGTATCCAAGATCAAACACTGAAGTAGGAGACGACAGCACCACAATATGACACAAGTGGAACAGCAGAGCTATAGCCTTACAGGACTCCGCTGCCAGCTCTCCGGAGGCCACCAGCCAGTTAGCTGCGTCCGCGTCCTTGTCTGTAGCGGTGGAGTCATCTTCCAGGGTTGCTGCGAGCTTCGTTAGTTGGTTTGTGTCCAAGTAAGTTATGGCATGGAGGTAGAGGATAGCGCGCCGCTCGTCCCAGTGGCATTCTATGCCATTCTGAAAGAAAATTTAGTTTGATGTAGTAATAGAAATAACTGTAGTTTCTTACTTAGTTCTTTCTAAGGATCACTAAAACATTCATCATCAGCCTACAAAAATAAATACAAATATGTACATGTATTGACTACCAATACAAATCTCTGGTATTGTGTTGCTGATGTGTGAGATAAAAGTTATATTTTTACAAGTTAGATTTAAGTGTGGCTGTTAGGGATATGTAGGACATCCCAAGACTTCTTAAAAATAGAGCAAACTTACCTCTTTAGACTGCACAGTAGGCAGAAGTGGGGTTGTTTTGTTTGGGTACCGATATGGCGACTTGCCTATCACACCCACCACAACGATACGTTCCTTCTTCGAAAATTCAGGGATATCGGTTATTGAAAACACGTTCATTGTGTTTAATTCATCACAATTTACACGCAACAAAAATATTTCCTCCAATGTTTACGAAAATAAAATTGACGTTTTCACGTTTCGGAAATATTTTCTTTTTTTTTTACTTTTGACAGTTGTTAGGATAACATACCTTATAAACATTTAATTAAATATTACAACAAAAGCAAGACTAATAAAACTTCGAGGTATTTTATTTATTGTTATTAATGGTAATAGGGACTTTATCATTAAGCGAAAACCTTCTACACATTTTTTTTTGACGAATTATCTCATTCTCTACTTCCACAATCTTGGAGTCACATTTTCATAGGTCTGTTTATCTAGCTTTGCAAACGTTTCATTTTAGGGAAGTTCCAGAATCGATGTGTGAAAACGGATGCAAACATTACCTAATTTCATCGTCTTTCTTACCATCCGATGTTACTTCGGTTCATGCAACATATTTTTTTCTCTAATTCTATAATCATGATGATTCATGGGGTGCTATGACAGGAAATCTCCACGTGCTCCCGTGGACTGGGGTTCCCTCTCGGATACGTCCGGGGGGAAGACCAGTTTTTCGAGCCGGTGCACCCTGGGATGCGGGCAAAAACGCTTCCTTAGGCACTGTGTGCCTAAGTGGTCTCTTTGCCCGTATGCGAATAGCCTGTCGTGTGGATGCTCCAACGCGTGTCCCTCTGATCAGCAGAGGGCACAGCGGCGGAGCAGGCTTGCGGACGGTGAGTGATGGGTAGCTCGCCGTCCGACCAAGGACCAAGCCCGGGTCGGTGGCGCGTCGTGTTTCGCGCCAAATGCCTGCTGGGGTCGCGGGCTGAAAGAGGGGGCCACTCAAAACGTGGGCTCGAATTTTAGATTTCTTAAATCTATTAATTATTTTTTAAATCATATCGTAAATCGATAGTGTCAGGCCCATCACTAAAAAATAATGTCATCTGTCAAACCCTCGTGTCGTTCACGACGTCACCCTCCAGCTGTAGTTGACAGTTGAGTGAACAGCGTGAACAGCTTTCGAAAACGAACTCAAGGTTGCAAAACGCTAAATAATCTAATAGATTGGAGAAATGTAATAGTTATCAAGCGCAAATCTACAAGAGCGCACGCTTTGTGAAAGACGCGGACATACCAGTCCGCTCCGATAAGTTATCAGTTGGATATATTGTTAGAAGAGCGAAAATAGTGCAGTTTCAGTGAAATGTCTTCGGTAGTAGACGATATTTGTGATCTATTGGACAGTTACAATGGGAGAGACAAGGTACGGTATGCGGAAGTACGACGGCCTTGGTATTTACACCGGTCCTTCCAGTAAATAACCAGAACTTGATGCTCATTTATAACTTGCTAAAGTCAACTATTACTGGCGACAACTGCTGACCTTTAACACTTATTATCTTCCTAATTACCTGTTTAAAATGACATAAAAAGATTGATAAAATTATAACCCATTGTCATTTTATTATGAAGAGTTTGATAATATTTTATTGCTCTTAAACATTTTTTATTTATTTAATAGGTATTATGGTCGTGATATAAACCTTAAACTCTTGAAACTTTCAATAAATTTTCTATAAGTATTTTCATTTTTATGCAAACAAAGATTTTCTTCATAGTTGAATGATTCAATGAAAAATAAAATATAACTTTAGTGTGTATGGCAAAACTTGTTTACATTTCATCAACACAATATTTACACAGGTGGTCCGTCTAGCTTGCTACGCATGCAAGCTGTATGGATGTGTTCAAGAGGAGAAGCCGTGGCAGGTGGCCGGCTCTCGGCTGTCCACTGCACGGATGATGCTCCGACTCTTCGATGATATCCCCATGATTAGGCACACATATAACTATGGCTTGGGAAGACATGTAAGTTTAAATTATTGTAGTCACTCTACCAAATAGGCTAGTCAGATTTATTATTTATTTTTTGTATATTTATGTGGCCACATTCTCGTTTCAAGCCCGGTTTCCACTGCAAGCGGAGCGGACACATTAATGACTCAGTGGGTGAAAAGTGTAAAAATGAGCTTGCTCTGGGAATGCTAAAGCTATTTGACGGTGGAAATACAAGTATGCAGTTTGCGCTTGCGAGTTTAACGGAGTCATTAATGGGTCCGTTCCGCTCGCGGTGGAAACCGGGCATCAGAGTTAATTAAGCTGCCTCTGAAAACACAAGCCTCTCATATGTCTAAAATGTATCTGTTGTCTTGCAAATTAATCAATTTAAACTCCTAGCAATAAATTCTGCACCAGAGTGCTCATCATTCCACATTGTCAGTATCTATAAATCGTAGCAAGAAATGCAATTTTTTCACTATCTACTGCAGCAGTGAGAGAAGTTATTGGCAATGTTTTTTTTCAAATGTTACACCAAACTTTAAATTACTCCTGTATTGCAAACAGCCAAATCTGGAGCAACATGTAGGCCATACACAATTATTTTACACTTGTAGTGCAGCAGTCAACTGCTCCGCATCTGTGCCAACTGTGCTGTCAAACATAACATACACGATCCATGATCAGGTCAAGTCATTTCTATCATCAAAAATTGTGGTCACTCCGAAAACTACTACATTCATTACCAATACCTACCACCATGACAACACAACTTACATCCATCTTGTGGCAGTCGCTGGTAATAAAACCACATAAATCAAATTAATTATAGTGGACTGTATTTTAATATAAGCACAAGGTACAAAAAGGCAATGAGTTACAACGGCAGATTGCGATTGGTGACTGAGCTAGTTTCGTTCACCTGAACTGGACGAGTGAATTATTATGTTTGCTTCATACACATCTATCCCCTCAGGAAGCAACAAAAACAGCAGCAGCACTCGGTGTGATAGCCAACATGGTGGACCAGGCCTTCCTCCCAGTGGAGAAGGCGTGCTGGTTGTATGACGTGGGGGTTCTGAAGCTGAGCGACAAGACAGCATACCAGCTGGAGACATTCAGCACTATGTTGTGGGCTGCTAGTCTGATCATATCGCTAATACAGTAAGTATTTTAAACAGACTCTTGATTATGCTTGTAATTTAAACAGAAGCGTAGCCCTTCTTCTATCTTTAACCTTAGGAAGGGTAAAGATTTATCACAAAAGAAAAAAAAAACAGCATAAAATTAAAAGAAAAATGTATTCATTATAATTCTGACACTTTATCCAAAAATCGTTACAAGCAATTAAAAAAAAAATTATACTCTCCTTGCCTTTTGTTAATTTTATCAGCATATCATATTATGTACACAAGATACATCGATTACTGTAGGATTCCCCCGCATTGAAGTAAATGAATGGACTTAAACGAAAAAAGCCCGCGATAACCGATGTAGAGTGTTGCCAACTTTTGAACGAACACTTCACACGAAAATAAAGAACTGACATTTGAAATAAAATTAAAAAATTATGAAGTTTCCTTAGGTTTTGCCTAGGCACGTTAGGCGCCCCCGTGATACGTGGGACTCGTATAATTGATACGGTAGATACAACGGTAGCTACGCCCCTGAATTCATATGTATTCCCTCCATAAGACTGAAACAAACGCACGCGTGTCGTAAAAAGCGCCAAAACCCGCTTGTTGGTAGACACCCCTTCAGCACGCGTAGCATGGCGATTCTATCCCTATTCTACCAAGAAAAGACAAAGCTATTTCATCGCTATTTCTATATAAATCGAATGTTTTTTTTTGCACAAATGTGACACCATTCGTACACCATTGAAGAAAATAACGTTTATTTTCTATATTTTTTACATTACAATGCAAACGCAAAAAATATTTCTACGTTCTGTCATTTTGTCTTTTCTTCCGTCGACAAAACCCCTTTCTACGACGCCATGCTACGCCTGCAGGGGTCTGCGTTTTGTCCCCTAGACGGGTAGTTGAAGACCGTGGAAATGTTGCGAGTTCGGTAATGCGCAAGCGATATCTTTGGTGTTGTAGGCGTCTATAGGCTACAGTGACCGTTTCCCATCTTTGGCCGTCTACTTGTTTGTTACCTTTTTGCTATTAAGAAAATATTCTATATTAATTTGTTCTGTCGCGTTTCCGTAAAATAGTAAAAAAAAACATCATCATTATAAAGTGTACTTTATTCATGTCGTCTTTTTGACCCGCCATACTTGTTGATGATACAAAATAATGATGGTAGTTTTTTAATTATTTCTTCTTCTTAGTACATTCCGCTTGCCGGGGTCGCGGGATTATTCCCTTACCGTAACCCCGGAACATAACAGGCTATGAAGGACACCGTGGATTTTAGTCAGTAGAAGTCTGACAGTCCCTCCCGCCCTGACCGGGGTTGGAGGACTCATTTGATGATTTTACCACGCTAAAAAAAAAAAAAGTACATTCCGCTTGACTAGCGTAGCGTGTCATAGTCTTTAGCAGCTTCTTATTGCAAACTAACTAGACTATATTAATTTTATTACACGTTCATTGTACCGAAGTTAAAAGTTAGAAAGCGATAATTCTCGCTCTGCATTTTTAGGGTTCCATACCCTAACGGACAACGGAGTCTTAGTAATAGGGTCCCTACCCTATGTCCCTACTCCGTTGTCCGTTTGTGTGTCTGTCCAACTGCCACCAGACTGTATCTCATGAACCGTACTAGTTGAAATCTTCAGAGGATGTATTTATGTTGCCGCTTGAAAAAACTAAATAAATATAAGGGGGCTCCCATACAACAGACATGATTTTTGGTCGTTTTATTGACCTTTAATGAGCGAGTCCGACTCGCACTTGGCCAGTTTTTTAACTTAGCAATTGGCTCTCATTAAGCCACTTCTCGCTTCCCCGGAACATAACAGGCTACTGAAGGACACCGCGGATTTTAGTCAGTAGAAGTCTGACAGTTCTCTAAAATGCCTCTTCTCGCTTTGTGATAAGTGGTGATGTAGTTGACGCTGACGGTGAAACACGCATTTAGCTTACAAGACTCCAGCAGAAAATTAAAAGTAAGGTTGAAATACTTCCTTGTCTTAAGTACATTTTTGTCGACACGACACCTAGATCTTGGTTGTTGTTTGCCATTCAAACATGACCTTTACTTCCTTTTCAATAACCTTCACTCTTGCATAAATCTTGGAATTCGCATATGCAATGTAGATCTTTAAGCTGATCGACATCTGTTTAAAGAAATCTTATTATCACCCAAGTAACACAAAAGTTTGAATAAGAGCTGAGTATGTGCAGTCATCAAGATTATAATCTGAATACCATACTGCGTAACGTCTGAGTAAACATCTATTCAGACTTTATTCAAGCAAAACAGGCCCCAAAATCAAATGCATAACACTTAATAACTTCTGAGTAACATCTGAGCAGGAGCTTTACAATGGTGAAATCATCTTAATAACTTCTGATTAACAGCTGATATAGCTTTTATTAAGCTCTTACTCATACAATATTCAGTTTATGTCAATTTTGTTACTGGATTCAGAATTTATTCAGCATTACTTTTTTGGTAAACAATAATACAGATTTTATTCATATAAATTGTGAAAGTAGACAATCAGAAATCTTAAATGTCGGTGATGGAGTCATTGCATGACAAAAAATGGCGAAGATAATAAAACGGTAAGCAAAAGTTTCAATAATTAAGTTATAGGTTTGCTACATGTTAATTCTTAGTGCGAAAATTATTTTGTCGTAAATAGTTTATGATTTTTTCGATTATTTTTAACGCGCCGCTTGAATAATCAAGATAAGTGATTGTAAATATTATTTTCGTAAATGCATGCTCGGTCTGACTAAAATACTTATGACGAAATTTCTAATTTTAGCAATTCCAATGGAACATATGATAAATTGGATTGAAAATTTTGTAGTTGTAACATTCAGCATTCATGTAATCTTGGTGAATTTCTTGTAATTATAATAACCCACAAAACAAAAATGGCGATCACTTCATTGCTGAATAAAAGTGAACAAGAATCTAGTTACTCAGATCTCACTTGAATAGACTCATTTCAATACGCTTACTTCTGAATAACACTTGAATAGTTGACCACATTTCTACATTAATTCACGTTTTTAGGGTTCTAAATTCAGTGGAAGAATCGCTACAAAATAATATATTATTTTTTTGTTGCAGATCGATCCTGAGGCGAACTTTATAGTAGCCCCTATAAAATGAAAATATCATTCTTAACCAGTAAAATATCTAATCATGTAATTGCCAATGATGAAGGTTTAAGCATTCCATAGTCTCGGAAGGAACCTTAACTCAAATTTAAAATGTACCCACACTACAGTCAATAGGTGCTGATGTACATCAGATAGGAATCCATGATATTTATGCGAAACGACAACTTATTGATATGTTGTGGAAAAGTGGAAAATATTAATCTAAAACTTTGCAGTAAATTTTTCAATCCTATGAATGAATTGTATTTTATACCTTTCATGCACACAGTAACTATAGGTTAAGTTCCAAATGAAAACAAAGTAAACTGAAGTAAAAAAAAAAATCTTTTATTTTCATTTCGCAGACACCGCTACTCGAATCTAGAAGTGAGTGCTGTGGCTGAAGCGCGCGTCATAGGCGGCGGCCACGTTTTTTGCGCTCTTCAACCACAGCAGTCACTTCAACATTCGTATCGTAGGCAATTGGGAAATAAAAACAATCTGTTTGATTTATTTGATGTACGGAATCCCCTTCATTGCACGACAGCAACTCATGCTGGCTGGTACTCCGTAATTTTTTTCATACTATTATTACAGATCTTGAACGTTTCCTACAATTGATTCTCAAATATTCTTTTATTTTCTTTTAATGTTACCGTTTCTTTTGTTTCCAAGATTTTTGCCCCATCTTGATGTAAACAACATGAAAAATATAGCTTACAAATGATTTTAACAAACCTGATATTAAGCTATTTGCTGATATAACGTAACTGTGTTTCTTTAATTTGAATAAGAGCCTTAATAATTATTTCAACGTACAATTATTCAGTATAAAACTGTACGACAGCATTATCTAATAGCTTTAATCAGATTGTAATACATTAGTCAGCAATCAGCTGAATGGGTGCTTAGGGGCCCCACCTAGATCTTCGGGGTCCAAGTCAACCTCACCTGCCAGTTGGTGCACCTGCCGTACAGCGGACGAGGCTCTGGCGCAGGCTTTCCCTTTTAGGGTTGGGAGGTCAGACGGCTGTCGCTCCCGTAAAAGTCAAAACAAGCCAAACTACATGGAAAGGAGAAAAAGGAAATTTGCCACAGATAGGGCGCCGCCGCAAAACGGCGCGCAGGAGTTTCGCCCGACTCCTGTGGCAAGTGGGCGAGGGCTACCGTGTCAGGGGTGGGCACGGTTAAAGAGGTTAGCCCCAACCCGAAGAATCCGCTTCGCCAGCCTCAACGTTGGCACGCTGACTGGACGCGCGCGGGAACTGGCCGATGTGCTTCTTAGGCGAAGGGTGGCCGTGGCGTTCCTGCAGGAGACTCGGTGGAAAGGCAGCAGGTCCCGGCTCATTGGGAATGGCTACAAGCTGATCTACACGGGTGTAGCTAGTGGGGAGAACGGGGTGGCCGTTGTACTCTCTGAGGAGTTCCAGGATGCAGTTCTGGAGGTGAAACGCTATAGTGATCGGCTTATGGTCGTGGGAGTGCTTATTGATGGGGTTGTAACCCACTTAATAAGCGCCTACGCGCCGCAGGCCGGTTGCAGCGACGCTGAAAAGGCTGCGTTCTGGGATCAACTCGGTGGGGTGCTTCGTGACATCCCGTTGTCACAGGGAATCGTTCTGGGTGGCGATCTGAACGGTCATGTGGGTGACAGGTGCGAGGAGTTTGAGCGTGTTCACGGTGGTTTTGGATACGGCAGCCGTAACGCAGAAGGAGAGAATATTCTTCAGACATGTGCGGCGGCCGACCTTGCCATCGTGAATACGTATTTCAAAAAGAAATCCGAACACTTGATCACCTACAAGAGCGGGAGGCACGCTACCCAGATCGATTTCTTACTCACGCGGCGGCACCACATCAGCAAGGTAGCCAACTGCAAGGTCATACCCGGCGAGAGTCTTACTGCTCAGCACCGTCTCCTTGTTATGGACTTGCGCGTCAAGCCTAGGGACAAGTATATTGAGCGCCGAGAACGCCAAATACGGTGGTGGCGACTAGATGAAGCCACGTCTCAGTCGTTTGCTTCGGCCATCGGCAATAAGTGCGATGGTACCGATGGCGAACCTGTGCAAAGCCGCTGGGACAGGATTCAGGCTGCCATCACCGAAGCAGCTAAATCGGTGCTCGGCTTGTCCAGGGGCGGTCGCAAGTGTGACAAGGAAACTTGGTGGTGGGACGCCACTGTCCAGAGGGAGATCAGAGAAAAGAAAGCTCTCTTCAAAACGTGGCAAGCGTCCAAATCTCCCGAAGACCGCAACGCATACAGAGCTGCAAAACGTGCCACTAAGAGAGCCGTCGCCAGAGCCAGACGAGACCACTTACAGCCACTTTACGATAAGTTGGAATCGTCTGAGGGGCAAAAGCTCATATATAAGTTGGCACGTTCCAGGGTCAAAGCGGCACTGGATATTACAAAGTGCCGCTGTATAAGAGACCCTGAAGGCAAACTGCTGTGCGAGGACCTCGCGGTGAAGGAGAGATGGCGCTCGTATTTCCACGAGCTGCTGAACAAGCAGCATAAAGAGGTGCTTTCACCGGATCTCCCTCCAAATCTGGGACTAGTGCCCCCGATAACTCACGAGGAAGTACATGTGGCCCTTCGTTGCATGAAGAACCGGAAAGCTGTCGGAGCCGATGGAGTCCCTATTGAAGCCTGGAAGGCGATGGGTCCTCGTGGTGTGGGCGTCTTAACCCACCTTTTTAACGGCATGCTCCTCACCGGAAAGATTCCGAGCCAATGGAGACTGAGTATTATCACTCCAGTCTTCAAAGGCAAGGGAACGGTGCAGGAATGTGGTAGTTATCGTGGTATTAAGATTATGTCCCACACCATGAAGCTATTCGAGCGGGTAATTGACTCTCGGATCCGACAGGAGTGTACGGTCGCGGGGTGTCAATATGGGTTTCGTCCGGGTCACGGCGCCATGGATCCCATTTTTGCCCTAAGGGTTGTCATGGAGAAATACAGATCGAAGAATACGCCTCTGCATCTTTTGTTCCTAGACATGCAGAAGGCCTTCGACTGTGTCCCTCGTCAGATGATCTGGTGGGCGTTAAGATCCAAAGGGGTACCCGAGACCTATGTTGACATCATCCGGGACATGTACCGAGACTCCGGTTCTATAGTTCGGACCGCGGTTGGCGATACGAAACCCTTCCCCGTCACCGTTGGAGTTCACCAGGGCTCTGTCCTCAGTCCGTTTTTGTTCAGCGTGGTGTTAGATGTGCTGTCCACCCACATCAGGGACTTACATGAGCAGCCGCCTTGGCTGCTCATGTATGCCGATGACATCGCGCTGGCGGACTCGGACGGGGGGCGCCTGGTACAACGTGTGACAGCATGGAAGGAGTCGCTGGAAAACGGTGGTCTGAAAATTAATGCGGCGAAGACCGAGTACCTGGCCTGCAATACCACAAATGCTGTTCCTGTTCGCATTGGCGAAGATACAGTCGAACGCACAGAACAGGTCAGGTACTTGGGATCGATGCTCCACGAGTCCGGGGACGTCGATAGCGACGTCAAGTCACGTATCTCGGCGGCCTGGGCAAAATGGCGCGAGGTGGCGGGGGTTATTTGTGACCCAAAAATGCCGGTGAAGCTCAAAGGACAGGTCTATAAGACCATCATTAGACCTGTCCTTTTGTATGGCAGTGAAGCGTGGCCTATACTTGAGCGACATAAGCAGAGCCTGCGCGTCACGGAAATGAATATGCTGCGCTGGATGTGCGGAGTCTCGCGGAAGGACCGCATTAAAAACTCCCGCATCCGCGGCAGCCTTCATGTCCGTGACATTGCAGATAAACTGCAAGAAAGTCGCTTACGCTGGTATGGCCACGTTTTACGAAAACCGGCAGATTACGTGGGAAACAAATGCCTTGCCATGCCGCCTCCGCCGGGTCCAGGTAAACGAGGAAGGCCGAAGAAATGTTGGCTTGACGTCGTAAGGGACGATATGCGTGCTAACGGGCTCACGGCAGGAGATGCACAAGACCGTGCGAAGTGGAGGCGGTTAGGTGGGAAGGCGGACCCCGGGCACCGAGGTGGAAGCCACGGTGGCAACCGGGATTAACGCCCTGAGGATGATGATGATGAGCAATCAGCTGAATCAAATGCTACTAGCTTAGTAATTATTGAATATTAGCAAGTCTGATAAGATTATTCAGGTACATGCTTCCGTAGGGACTAATAAAGTTCACTTTACAATTATTCAGTATCAAGCTGTAAAACAGCATTATCTTATACCTTTATTCAGATTGTTATAAATTATGCAGCAAACAGCTGAAACAAACGCTACTAGCTTAGTAATGATTGAATAATAGCAATACTGATTATGATTATTCAGATAAATGCTTCCATAGGGACTTTTTTTCAGCTTACCAATACATAGAACGCGTAATACTTAATAATGTTTGTATAATTGTCTAACATATCTTAATTATTAAGTTTAAAGAAATAAAGTACAATATACAGGACTTATTAAGCATTAAGAATTTTACGAGTCCAAACTCAACCTAATACAACATTTAGCTATTTCTAAGGCTCATATACAAAGAATATTCATTTTTAAACCGTATAGTTTACAAATGTGTACTTATATACCGCTTGTGTGTTACTTGGGCAGTGCTTATTGTTAGATAAGAATGAGATATTTCAGATGAATTTAGATACTTGTACAGTCACAAGCAATAACATGTATACACTTATCAAAATTCAAACGCAATTTACTCGTAAAGTACTGCTGGGGGCCCCATCTTTCATATTTTCCACTATATTAATGTAATTTAGGAAAAACGAAAATTTTATCAGCCTGGGTTTCCGGTTTCCTCTTTGAAATAAGACCTATTTCGTAATCGTATATGGCTTCCAAAATAGAAGCCTAATGAAAAGGCAAAAGTTTAATCAATATGGTAGCAGAACATCGCTTTTGAATACTGCTTAGTGTATACATACTATTGTTCGTGACTGTACACATAGACATGGCATTGAGCTCGATTGTCATCATACTCATTCCAGCTTGTGGATATTTTCACCGTGACCCCGGAACATAAAGGGCTATTGAAGGACACCGTGGATTCAAGTCTGACACATTTGATGATTTTACAACGTTAAAAAAAAAATCTTGTGGATATTTAAGTTTAATACTTGAACGTGCTTGAACACACAGATAGCGGGTGCTGGTCGGGCTTTACTGACCAGTAAAACCCAAAAACATGATGAATGGACTAAGTAAAGAATGACTGAACAAAAAAAGCTAGGGTTTTTTGTTTTGAAATGCGATACGCTACATCTCGATTCGGCTATAACAGTAACGCTGCCTTCACATTTGGGCGACAGTCGCGCGACAGCACCGCAGCAGAAGCACATTCCTTTACATTTTATATGAACAGCCGCGCATAAGCAGCGTCTGTCGCGCGATTGTCGCCCAAATGTGAAGGCAGCCTTAGTTTCATTCTATTCATATTCATTTCTAAAATACACCTTTCCTTCCAGAACATCAAGTTCAATAAGAAAACTGTGGTGGAGTAAAGAATGCTTACAACAAGCTTCTGATGAAAGTTCTGACGCCAGAACACACTTGGACGTTAGACTGACGCTAGAGTCCATAGTCGCCGGAAAATTATGCCTGGACATTACACATGCTATTAGCTGTTTACCCGATGGCTGGCTTTGGGGAGAAAAGATAGGTTCCACGAAAGTAGCAGCCATCGCCACTACCTCATCAGTTATAGGTATTGCCATGTATTTCGCGAAGAAACGACTGCTTAAATGAGGTGATTTTGAAGCTTCATAGATTTTGATAACAAGGTATGTGGAGGTGTGGAGTTTTGTTATGTATTATGGTTGGCAGGTACAACCAATTTGTGATTACTTAGAATTTAAATAATTATGTTTAATTGCATTTTTTGTAAATATTGTAATTATGTATGTATTCTAATTTGAGGAGATATATGTTTAAATACTTTCTGTATATAAGTTGTTATCTTAATTCTTTTACTCTTTGTAAAAAAAAACATTCCTTTACCTACTTGAGTATTTCATCTTCGAAGCGTAATAATGTCAATTAGTGCCAAAAATAATTACCTAACCAAGTCAAAACCTTGACTAATTAGTGCTCATTGTCGAATAGCAATTATTTGTACTTTAAATACTTACATAATGTTGTATTAAATCTACCGACATTGAAGACATGAAAAAAGTCGCAGAAATATATTTTTTGTTCGACGATGTTTTTGTTAAGAAATTAAGGGCACAGCCTGTTATTATTATCCTGCTGAAGGGCATTAACAATGATAGTTTTCCTATCATATTTTCTGTGTACATAATAAACATATATCATGTGGTATAGCGCAACAAGCGATTATTTTTGACTCTGAATTACAATAGGTCGGATTTAGGTAGAGTTATTCATGTACTTACGCTGCGAAAGAATAAAGTGGATAAATGCCCGAAATCCCGGAATTACTTTTAAAGAGCAGAAAAATCCCGTGATTTTTAGTAAGTTTAAGTTTACTTAAAAAAAAAACATTTGTCTAATCTATCTCTGATGTTTTTATTATTTATTTGTAATAGGTACTGTTTTCCACACGAGATTGTCTGTTAGAAATCCCGGTATGATCCATATTAAATATCAACATTTCGATGCAGGTACCAAAATAGCTCTATCTAATAATAATAATAATAATATTATAATAATAATAATATTTTTTATATTTTTAAATGTTTTTAGTTTGTTTTTTTATAAAAATATTTAAAAATTTAATTAATAAGTGTAAAAATAAATAAAGAGAATAATAATAATATTCCACTACTATCACACAACGGCATCTAGTCCCATGCTAAGCAGAGCTTGTGTTATGGGTACTAGACAACTGATAAACATACTTACATATTTCTAAATACATACATATTAAATATAAATTACACCCAGACGCAGAACAAATGATCGTGCTCATCACACAAACATTTGTCCTGGGTGGGAATCGAACCCACGACCTCCGGCATAGCAGTCAGGGTCACTAACCACTAGACCAACAGGCCAGCCCTATGCTCTGCTCCACCTAATTCCGACCTATGCTCATTACAAACTCGGGAGGGTGCTATTTACAGTTAGTATAACAATTTAGCGATGTCTGTCTGTGAAAATGTCTTAGCGCCGTTGGCTCCCGAACCACGAATAAAAAGACATAACGTGGTAGAGTCAGCGCCTCGCCTGAAGTTCTATAACAGACGCCAGTAGGCCAACCTACCCGAAACTGTCAAATTTTACCAATCGAATATTAACCTTCTGCTATTGTGATAAGGTTAAAAATCTATTAAAGAAATATGACAGGTTGACCACCTATATACTTGCAACTTCCAGTTGCATACAATTTACAACTTCTATACAAGTAACTTCAATAATGGAAACGCGGCCTAATACTATTAAGCAAAATAGCGCTGTTCCAAATTTATAACCAAGCATCAAAAGAAGCATGCAGTACTGTGGCAACAACATTCAAAGCAATCTTGCACAACTTTTGTCTACCAAGAATTTGACCCAGTAGGGTCTGTTGCACAACATAGCCAATAGACTTACTGTAACTTCGTATGTACCTGTTATTATAATATGTAAAACCTATTATAGTCATAGTTACTTTTAGATTGACAGTGAATTTAGAATACTATTTAGTTATTGTATACTTCATTAAAATATTATAAAAAGTTATTTAAAAAAATGTAATAGTTACTTTTGTTTTATTTAGTTAAAATAATATAATACTAGGTTTGTCCCCACTCAAGTAAATTTAGAATTGGCATCAATTCGGATTGTACATGTGGCGCCATCTGTTATCAAAATATTTCCGTTTTCTTTTTCTGGGGAATATCTGTAAAGCTTAGGGTCACTTCACACCGAGACGCGACGCAACTATACTGCAAATGTCTATCTTATCGTGTGGCAAATAAAGTTAGATTTTGAGTCGCTCTTAAAATGCAGCGCGGCGCCTCAGACCGAGAGGTCTGAGCTGACCCTTACTATACAAAAATTTCAGGATGATCGATTCAGTTGTTTAGGCGTGAAAACTTGGGATTAATAAACAGATAACTATTATTTTCGTTAATATTTTTTATCTCTACGTCATTATTGGATATCTGATATCTATTCCACGTGAAGTGTTTATGATAAGCCTTGACAATGAATTTGAATTATGATTGAATCTTTTTCCTGAAACATTTACGATTGATTATAACTTGGTTGAATGGTATACACAAAGTGGACATACCGAATATCTTACTTACCTTTTCTAGATTCGAGTGCCACACGGAGAAAATATTTAAGTATGATCTAAGTGGAAGTAGTTGTTCCAGGTCTGGACGTCTGTGTGTGTGGTTTATGTTTGTATACTCACCCACGATACATGAGTAGGCAAACTTCTAGCGTAAGCAACGTTTTTTTGTAATGAAATGAACTACAAACATTGCATTTGATTTCAAAAATATCATCATGCCAACCGTTGACCTCAGAGGCATGGCAGAGTTATATGGCTCATGCGCAAAACGTCTAAAATCGAAAAACGAATACATACGAAAGTAAATTTAAGTCCCAAAATTTTAACATCATAATTGCACTATAATTTTAATAAATGATTTTTTTGTTTTGAAAATCAAAATTTTATTCTTAAGTCCCAGGTGCGACATTTTGCGAAAGAGACATTCTGCGAAAGAGACATTTTACGAAAGAGACATTCTGCGAAAGAGACGTTTTACGACCAGTTGACATTTTGCGAAAGAGACGTTTTGCGCATGAGCCAGTTATATCTATATCTGGCCCACCCATCTTAATGTAAAATGGTATTAAATTCCATTTAATAGTTGGCGAGGAAAGTCTAGAAAACGCTGGCGTGGTGATGACTTATACACGCGTTTATTTGGGACTGGCTAGAGAAAATTGCGGAAAAGAAGGAGATGGAGAAGAGCCCAGCACTGGGATAAAATAAAATAAAGAAAAGATATAGACGCGAGGCTAGTACTGCTGTGCCATCAATCGTGCACGTCTTCAAATTTCAAGCTGTTGCACACAATAAATAAAAAACCGGCCAAGTGCGTGTCGGGCCACGCACAGTGTAGGGTTCCGTAGTTTCCCATCAAAATACTTATGCGAACTAACTAAACTGATTCGCTGAATTTAATTTTAAAAAGAAGAATTTTCAGAATCGGTCCAGGAGTCTTTGAGAAATCAAGGAAAATACATAAGAAAAAAGTTAGTTAAAATAGTTGACGACAAAAAGCTACCTATTCTATGACCTATCCCCAAAAAACATACCGTAAAAACATACGTAATAAAGCTGTAAAAATAAAGTTGACAAACTTACATTTGCAGTTGAAGAGGATCTTCTCCGATACATTTTGTTTAAGAAAACATATTATCCAGTACATTTTATAAGTTGGCCGACTATTACTCAAAAAGTTGTAAAGCCTACTTAGTCATGATAATTTTCTTTTAAACTTCGTTATATATACTACTATTGTGAATTTTTTCACACCCCCAAACATAACCGTTTAGCTGGTAGAGGGGGGGGACACTCGAATCGAGCAAAATTTAGCACTTTAAAGCTTAATATTTCACAAACGAATTTTTTTATCAAAAAACTGTTAATGGAAACTATCATTATTTTTTAAAGGCCTATTTAATGATACCCCACACTAAGGGGTACGCGAGAAAAAAAAAATCCTCACTTTACGTGTAAGTACAGGAGGTACCCTAAAAAAAAATATTTTACGAGATTTTATTTTACCACTTTTTCGGCACAACAAATCCGTATATTTACACCAAATTACAGCTCTCTAGTACTGTGCGTCTCTGAGCTAAACTGCGGACAGACGGACGGACGGACGGACGGACGGACGGACGGACATAGCGAAACTATAAGGGTTCCTTGTTGACTACGGAACCCTAAAAAAGGTTGATTGATATTAAATAAATAAAACAAAACTGATAGATCTAAAATAAAATATTATGATTTCTGTTCTCAGTTTTTATAAACCCAGCGTTCAAACAAACAATCAATCGCAGTGGTAGGCGCCCGCGGCGTCGGACGTCAGCAGACGATCTCCGGCCACCGTAGGCGCGGGCATGCGGGCAGCGAGTAAAGGGCAACTCCCTGCCCGACCATGGCCCATGCCCGGGTACCGCACCTCAAAGAGCGTCAGCATACTGACGGGGCCCCCTCTCAGAGGGCCAAAGTCTGCCGGGGTCGTGGGACTTATTCCATCACTGTGACCCTGGAACATAAAGGGCTATTGAAGGACACCGTGGATTTTAGTCAGTACAAGTCTGACAGTCCCTCCCGCCCAGCCCGGGGTGGGAGGACTCATTTGATGATTTTACAACGTTAAAAAAAAAAGCGTTCGAACAATCGTTATTTAAAATTCACGAATAAAAGCTAGTTACCTGTTCAATTTAGTAAAACCGGCCAAGTGCGTGTCGGGCCACGCACAGTGTAGGGTTCCGTAGTTGCCCATCAAAATACTTATGCGAACTAACTAAACTGATTCGCTGAATTTAATTTTAAAAAGAAGAATTTTCAAAATCGGTCCAGGAGTCTTTGAGAAATCGGGGAAAATACATAAGAATAAAGATTACGACGAATTTAGAACCTCCTCCTTTTTTTGAATTTAGTTAAAAATAGTTGACGATAAAAACCTACCTATCCCCAAAAAACATACTTATAAAAGCTGTAAAAATAAAGTTGACAACACACACACAAGTTTACATTTGCAGTTGTCTCCGATACATTTTGCTTAGAAAATATGATGTCCAAGTACATTTTATAAGTTGGTCGACTATTACTCGTAAAGTTGTAAAGCCTACTTAGTCATGATAATTTTCTTTTAAACTTCGTTATATATACTACGATTGTGAATTTTTTCACACCCCCAAACATAACCGTTTAGCTGGTAGAGGGGGGGGACACTCGAATCGAGCAAAATTTAGCACTTTAAAGCTTAATATCTCACAAACGAATTTTTTTATCAAAAAATTGATAATGGAAACTATCATTATTTTTTAAAGACCTATTTAATAATACCCCACACTAAGGGGTACGCGAGAAAAAAAAAATCCTCACTTTACGTGTAAGTACTGGAGGTACCCTAAAAAAAAATATTTTACGAGATTTTATTTTACCACTTTTTTGGCACAACAAATCCGTATATTTACACCAAATTACAGCTTTCTAGTACTGTGCATCTCTGAGCTAAACTGCGGACAGACGGACGGACGGACGGACGGACGGACGGACGGACGGACGGACGGACGGACGGACGGACGGACGGACATGGCGAAACTATAAGGGTTCCTTGTTGACTACGGAACCCTAAAAACCGCGAGATCTGCCTATCTAATTCATAAAGATTACAAATGTCAACTTCAATGATAAGATGGCATTGTTGGTATCAAAATTGATTGCTTACATAACATTCGGTAGTAGAAAATTGTAACGTTCTGAAAGATTTGAGAGTATCGGCGATAATCGTATCTAATCGGGTGTAAGTCCCGCGGACATACGACGTACCATTGTGGACGTAAACACGAGCGTGTCATGGCGGTTGTGAACGAACTCTGTGATCTGCTACAGGCGCACGCTAATAGGGATAAGGTACGGTAATTACTTTTAATTACTAAAGTATCATACAAATTCTCTTTACTCACTTTTTTCCAAGATTTGTACTGGTTTTCTAATAGTAAAAAAAATGATGATGAATTATTTTTAAGTGTAGTTATTTTTTGGAGGTAAAATCACTTTTATTGATGAACTATCTTATTTATTTAGATAATAACAAATAGTTTCATAATATTGATTTATTATAACCATAACGTCTTCTTGCATTATTCGTTATTTTCTTTTGCCTTTACAAGAGGGATAAGCAGAGGTGTATTTGTAGAATACCGTCATTTTTCCAAACCTCTGATCAACGGGCACGCCGCAATTGCGGCGGTAAGACCCCTCTTTGAGGAGTGGCTGGAGAGAAGTCATGGCGTCCTGACCTACCGCTTGACGCAGGTCCTCACCGGACACGGAAGTTTCGGGAGGTACCTGTGTCTGATGCGAAAGGAGGAGACGCCTGGGTGTCACCACTGCGAAGATCGCCCGGAAGACACGGTGGAGCATACGGTGCAAGACTGCCCAGCTTGGGCGGAGCACCGACGTGTCCTCACGGCTGCGATAGGCGGAGACCTCTCGCGCCCGGCATTGGTTGCGGCCATGCTGCGGGGCGAGACGGAGTGGGAAGCGGTCAGCTCCTTCTGCGAGGCAGTAATGCTCGTAAAGGAGGAGGCAGGCCGCGAGCGAGAGAGGACAGCGTCCTCCCTCCGCCCCAGCCGCAGTGGTAGGCGCCCACGGCGACGGACGTCGCTCGATGATCTCCGGCCACCGTAGGCGCGGGCATGCGGGCAGCGAGTAAAGGGCAACTCGCTGCCCGACCAAGGACCATGCCCGGGTCGACGGCGCGTTGTGTCCCACGCGCGCCTCAAAGAGCGTCAGCATAATGACGGGGCCCCCCTCTCAGAGGGCCAAAGCCTGCCGGGGTCGCGGGATTATTCCCTTACCGTAACCCCGGAACATAACAGGCTATGAAGGACACCGTGGATTTTAGTCAGTAGAAGTCTGACAGTCCCTCCCACCCTGCCCGGAGTTGGAGGACTCATTTGATGATTTTACCACGCTAAAAAAAAAAAAAAAAAAACCTCTGATCAAGGGTTCCCATGAACTGGGTAGGTACATGAAATTCTTTACATTGCGTCGGCGCAGCATGATGCTCTCCATTTGTCGTCATCTGAGTACCATTACCTAGACGCTTTTCTGGCAATATCATCTTTCACACAGCACTGGAACTCTGGAACCACATACCATCTCATGCCCGATTAGCGATTGGAGTGCTGCGCTGCTTGTCGCGGGTTCGATTCCCGCACAGAGCAAATAAATATTTGCTCTAGGGCAAGGTTTTCCAAAATAAAAAAAAACTAACAACCTCATTAGGTGTTATATCCACTCTGTAAAATTTTATGATTTCATTGCCCTTCTGTTAAACCAGGTGTTAAACTTAGCATGCTACACGCTGAAACTATGGGGCTCCACATCCCAGCGCAAGGACCTGATGGCCGCGAGTGCTCGCCTTGCTGCTGCCCGCGCTTCGCTGCGCCTCCTTGATGATGCTGTGGCGCTCAAGACTTTGCTGGCATACGGATTTGGGAAGCAAGTGAGTTTGACAACCATTTTTGTTTGTGCGAAAATCGTAATTTTTTATCTTGAACTTCTATCGACTAAAATCCCACGGTTTTATAAAAAAAAAACCGGCCAAGTTCGTGTCGGGCCACGCACAGTGTAGGGTTCCGTAGTTGCCCATCAAAATACTTATGCGAACTAACTAAACTGATTCGCTGAATTTAATTTTAAAAAGAAGAATTTTCAAAATCGGTCCAGGAGTCTTTGAGAAATCGGGGAAAATACATAAGAAAAAAGATTACGACGAATTTAGAACCTCCTCCTTTTTTTGAAATTAGTTAAAAATAGTTGACGATAAAAACCTACCTATCCCCAAAAAACACCTATAAAAGCTGTAAAAATAAAGTTGACAAACTTACATTTGCAGTTGTCTCCACATTTTGTTTAAGAAAATATGATATCCAAGTACATTTTATAAGTTGGTCGACTATTACTCGTAAAGTTGTAAAGCCTACTTAATCATGACAATTTTCTTTTAAACTTCGTTATATATACTACTATTGTGAATTTTTTCATACCCCCAAACATAACCGTTTAGCTGGTAGAGGGGGGGGACACTCGAATCGAGCAAAATTTAGCACTTTAAAGCTTAATATTTCACAAACGAATTTTTTTATCAAAAAATTGTTAATGGAAACTATCATTATTTTTTAAAGGCCTATTTAATGATACCCCACACTAAGGGGTACACGAAAAAAAATCCTCACTTTACGTGTAAGTACTGGAGGTACCATAAAAAAAAATATTTTACGAGATTTTATTTTACCACTTTTTCGGCACAACAAATCCGTATATTTACACCAAATTACAGCTCTCTAGTACTGTGCGTCTCTGAGCTAAACTGCGGACAGACGGACGGACGGACATGGCGAAACTATAAGGGTTCCTTGTTGACTACGGAACCCTAATTATTGGAGTTTAAAGATCGTTTTCGTTTGTTTCGTTCGTTATCGCTCAGCAGTCTTTAAAATTGATTTTCAACTTTATGCGCTAGTTAATAAAGTTAAAAATGTATTAGTGACTGCTGAGTGATAACGATTGTCGTCTGCTGTTTGTCTATAGGCCCTGGTCGTATAAGCAGGTCACAATCACATCTTGAATAGGTAACGAAAAGAAAACTACCAATTTAAAACGCATCTTTTTCCAGGATGGCCCATTCTGGGGCACACTGGGCATGGCTGGCAGTACGTTTACCCTCGCCTACCTTCAAGCTGAGAAACTATGCTGGCTTATTGACACTGGCATGATACAAGTGTCCAAAGATACAGAGTTCAAAATAAGAACGGCGCACAAGCTGTTCTGGTCCCTGTCTGCCTTCGTCGGCTTCCTCAGGTTTGTTATAAAAAGAGTAATAGCCTTTCAGACTGTTTTACTTCTTTTATATTTGAGTTAATATTGGATGATGGATCTAGTAAGTACTAGATGCTTTTACGGGTATACAAAATATGTTACGGCTATTTTTAGATTATTCTTTTTCAAGTATCTACTTTAATAAAATCATAGCTGTTTGAACCACTCATAATATTAACAAATAATAAATGTTGTCCGTTTTTATAATACGCTTGTATTATTAACTATGATTTTACCTTACATTTCACAGTACATCCTTGTGCTGTTACTGTGTAAAATAAAGGCATGCACTGCCATATGTTTACCTAGGTATTGTAAAACCTAGCCAGCTAACAAATCAATCAATGAATTAAACAAACCACGCATAATTATCTCATAAATAGACACCAACTTATAACCACACTCGATAGATAACTAAAAATTGTAGGTTCTCTCTAACAAGGATAATTATAGTCGACGGAAACGTGTGATTACTGCAAAAAATAAGCATTAAGATCGCAGGACTATTTGAAAAGGTACAAAAAAAACCCTGTTCTTTCAGTTGTCCTTTTTCTTATTGTGTGTCCGCACTTTCCGCCTTCCTTTCCCGCTACGCCTACGCGAGAGCGGGTCCGCACGTACCCTCTCCCGGGACTCATGGTGTATTTTAAACCCAAAAAAGAAGCAAACCATCTCATGCGTCGATGATGAAAGCGTTGGCGCTTGGTTTACTGTAGGTTGGGTTAAAAAGAAAGGGCTGAAAAGACGACGGTTCTACATAAAGGGGCCAATGTATTACCCTATACGAGTATTCAACCCGCTATGAGCAGCATGTTGATTAGCCGTTAACAGTTATTTACTCACCAACAAATCTCTAGCCGAGTTGACGTACGGATCTTCCAATAGTGCGTTGCAAATTATATCGATAGGAACCAGCCAAGTGGCCTTCCATGACGTCTGAAACCGTGAGTGGTTCCGCTCAGGGAACGAGATGGTGCTAGACGATTTGTATAGCTTTGTCTCTTTCCCACAGCCTAAGTAGGCCGCATACATTAGTTTTCCTGATCAGGAATCCTGATCCGTTTTGTGTCCGTTCACAGTGAATTCATACAAGTGTGTGTGCATGTTTTGTGTGTGTTCAATTTCATTCATAATTTCGAATTCTGAACGGAAAAAAAAACTGATGTATCGGCCAGGCTAAGACGTCGGCGAGTCGCTGTCGACCTTCAATTCGATCGAATCGACTGGCCTGTTGGTCTAGTGGTTAGTGACCCTGACTGCTACGCCGGAGGTCGTGGGTTCGATTCCCACTCAGGACAAATGTTTGTGTGTTGAGCACGATCATTTGTTCTGTGTCTGGGTGTAATTTATCTATAATATGTATGTATTTAGAAATATATAAGTATGTTTATCAGTTGTCTAGTACCCATAACACAAGCTCTGCTTAGCTTGGGACTAGATGGCGTTGTGTGACAGTTGTGGAATATTATTATTATGTCGTTTATTCATTTTTCGTACATATTGTTTTACATTTTTAAATATTATTAAATACAAAAAAAAGTTAAAAACATTTAAAAATATAAAAAATAGTGTTCCACCGGTGTGGGAGCTGGGTCCAAGGTTATTATTATTATTAATTCTTACCAATTCATCTTCTACATCAACAGATCAATCCGAGCTCTCAACGCGACTTCTGAAGCGCTGAAATCTCCCGAGCGAACAAAATGCGCCCCAGCCCGCTTCACGCAGGCTTCGCTGACTACCACCAAGTTCCTGCTGGACACACTTCATGCCGTCAGCTGGCTACCACCAGGCTGGCTGTGGGGGGGGAAGCTGAGTGTTCCTCAAGCTAGTGGGGTTGCTACGGTATCTGCTGTGTTGGGACTTGTGATACATTATCATGGGAAGAGATTTTAGTTTCTAAATGTTAGTTTTGGGCGAAAAAACGGTCATATGGACGGACGATATTCAGAAGATAGCGGGTAAGACTCGCACATGTAAAGAAAATGTGGCACAAAAAAAGGTGTACAATTTGCAGTGTGTAGAACAGAAAGTCTAAAACGGTCACTTTAAGCAATATTCCCAATGATACACTTCGAGCATTCTCGTTGTCTTAGTGCGACTAATTTCCTCTCTTATTATTTTTAAGCCCTGTATAATTCTGCACTCATTTTTTACTAATTAAATATCCTGTATCGTAGCATTTCCAGCAACGTCATTGGCTATTAGGTCATGAATAACAGCCAATGACGCCAATGAATTAATGAAGACCCTAATCTTGATATCGAAACTTCGATCAAGTATCGAAGGCACATATAAATACACAAATCTATGCATTCCAAATATTTATTAGGACCTGTGTTAACTCGCGAAATAATCCACTTATCCACGTCAACACCTGATAAAACATGTCAGCTGATGGACATTGATCTATGGACCAAATGTTAGTACTATGTATTCACAAAAAATATATGTATAGAGCGAAAAACTTAGCTAGTCGGAAATTGTATTTTTACGTATTATGTTTGTATTATATTAGTTTTGTAATAATTTTAAGAAGAAGTGTTTCCATTAATCGATACAAAATTGGTCTTTTTTTTTTAACGTGGTAAAATCATCCCTCCCGCCCTCCCCGGGGTGGGACTGTCAGACTTCTACTGATTAAAATCCACGGTGTCCTTCAATAGCCCTTTCTGTTCCGGGGTCACGGTAAGGAAATAATCCCGCGACCAACAGAATTGGTCTGAGCGAAAATGTTAGCAAAGAAATAAATAATTAAATGAATCTATTATTCCCACGTACTTACTACGGCCGGATATCGAGCCGCAAAGTCAGCGCCTAAAATAAGCGTATAAAGTCTTCTTCCTTTCCTTTTATTGCTCTTGCCTACCCAGTACCGGCGTTAGGGTAAGGCGCGGTTAGGCGACCGCCGAGGGCGCCGAATACGAAGGGGCGCCGCGGCCGCAAGCCTACTTTCTCGTGAATTTCTCAATTTCTTTCATCCCATTTTAGTGGTTAAAAACCAACCCACCCAAAACCCGTCTCAAGAAAACACAAAACTTACAAAATTCAAGGAAAGTTCGTGCAAAATTCTCGCCGGTCGCCTCCTTCTGCCAAGCAGTCATGCTCGCGTAGGAGAAGACGGGCCGCGTAAGGAAGAGCACAGCGTCCTCCCTCGACCCCAGACGCAGTTGTAGCTCGCTGTCCGACCATGGACCATGCCCGTGTCGACGCGGACGGCGCGTTGTGTTGCACGCGCGCCTCAAAGAGTGTTAGCATAATGACGAGGCCAGAGCTTGCTGGCGTCGCGGGACTCACGAACTACCGTGACCCCGGAACGTAAAGGGCTATTGAAGGACAATCTCTCCCGCCCTGCCTGCCTTGAGTGGGAGGACTTATTTGACGATTATACCACGATAAAAAAGTGCAGCTATATCTATCCGAACTAGACTACGGAGACAAGCTGTCTGCGACATGGTGACCCCCCCTGATGTAAAAGCTGGATCCGCCCTTGCATTTAGGGGGCGCCGTAGAAAATCTCGCCCAAGGGCGTTGGTAGTGCTAAAACCGGCACTGTGCCTACCGGCTCAAGCGAAGCCGCTTACGTGTGGTAACTACCTGTAACTATTTATTTTAGCGATAGATTTACCTATGTTATGTTTATACGTTTTAGGTAATTTTAAGTAGAGTAAAACGACAAATAATTTGAAATAATATTTATTTAAAGCTAAAGTAACATGGTTTTATTTGAGCATCAAATTCCTCAAAGCCTTCATACACAATATTTATTAAAAACATAATCCTCTTTCTGACACAGTTGGGTAAAAAGAACATTGTTTATAGGTTACATTTATAGTTTTCTTTTACGTATACAAAAAATAAGTCAATTAGACCCGGTATCCACCAAAGCGTAGAGGAGAAGAGATGTGTTTGAATAACCAATCAGATGTCCACATCTCCTCTCCGCTTAGCTTCAGTTGACATCTGATTGGTTATTCAAACACATCTCCTCTCCTCTTTAGTGGATACCGGGCCTTATCCAGATTCCATTGCTTCTAAGAAACATTATCGTTTCCCTCCTGCTGTTTTACTGCTCAATAATATTTGATATGTACTCGTATTATATAATATTTTCTACCAGCACCTCAGCACAGCGAACTGCACTGTAGTTGATTTAAAACATTAAACTATTTAAAAAAAACATTGGCACAAGTTTATACGGTGTAATCTACCTAACATTCTCTTGAAAGCGAAAGAATATATAGCCTGAGATCTATAAAACGAACTAGGATGTAACTCAAGAAATTATCAATTGAAAGAATCTTAACTACTTTTTTTTAATGGCTCGACTTTTATTAGTTTGATCAAGTCGAAGTTCGGTCTATAGATTGACGCCATATAATCCCCGATTCGGAGAATTCTATAGGCACGGCCAATAATGTTAGGAATAGTTGATTATTTTTAATATTTAATTGAACAACAATGTGGGTCAAGACATTTACCAAGCAGTACTGGGCCCGCCTGGTGGATTATGGCCCACTCCCTCTCACATATAGGAAGCCTGTGTCCCAACAGTGGGCAAATTACAGGCTGATGATGATGATGATGAAGGTGGGTCTACAATTGGCTTCATTCATGGTAACCCTTTTATGTATCTGAATCACATAGAATATCATGCACGTAATACACTGCCATCCTAACTTCAAAACTTTTAATACAAAATTTTAATAATATCATTTTTGGTGGCTAACTATAGTTTTGTCATTTTACGTGACTAGTTAAGACAAATAACATAAGATAATACAGCTCATAGATACAATATAAACTAGTAATATTTATACTCATACGATTTAATAGTTATTTATGATACTAGTGCGGTAAGTTGGTTTTCACAAACGAGTAGACGAATGTAAACCCGAGGCGAAGCCGAGGGTTTACCATAGTCACGAGTTTGTAATTACCAATTTCTGCACGTGTGTCATACAACGTTTTTCAACACATTTGCGAGAAAACAACCTTTATTTACTAGAAAAGTCGCAACAATTTTTGAAGTTCCTAATATGAAAATGGCGTGAATTTGCAAATGGCGCCACATGCACGTGGTGGAAATTAGAACTACATCTTTCGTCTCATTTACTCATAAGTATTAAAGTGAGACAACGTATTGATCAAAAGGAGCTTCTAAGGAGGTTCGATCAGTCAGGCTGTTTATTCTCATAATGTGAAACTCTTTGGTGGAATTCTTTTTTTTTTTAATGGAAATTAAAAAAAAAACCGTAAAGAAAACGCACGGCGCTTTACAACGGAGCGTGCGGTAAAGTAGGTACTTAGGTGACAGTACCTATTTTACCGCACGCTCCGTTGTATGGTGCGTAATTTTTAACTTTCGAACAATGTATACAGGCTTCGTAAATGCATTTTTCGAGCAAATGTGTTGAAAAAGTATATAGACTACACTAGTTTCTTTTAAATAAAATCTTTTAATATCATTCGACACTGATCGTTTTATCATAAAAAATATTATACGGCTCAGGCACTCAGTATATCATTCTTACAAAAATATTATACGGTTCACACAGGGCGTGTACGACCTCGACAGATACCACTTAATTGCAGTAGCGTAAGCACTGTTTTAGTGTGACATAACACTGATCACGTATGACCGTATGACATATCTTTCGATATTTTATAACACGTGGTAATAGGTTTCTAACACATATTGTTACTGTTCAAACGTCGACGGAAATATTACGAAGTGAAACAGGCTGGTCCGCCCTCGCATTTGGCCTCGCGAGCACGTAACGAGTTTTACAGTACTTATGGTCACATACATATATCTCTAAGCAAATCGTGTCGCAATTATTTGTGGTATAAACGAAATGACACTTTTATTTATTTGTCCTAGGAATGGTTACTATTAAATCTACGAATAAATTGTAACTTAATATTTTTAGATACCAGTCGCCTACTCAAATTGAAAAAAAAATACTAATCTTATGCTAATCAAATTTAAAAGAAAAAAAATCATAACCCTGACTTTGGTGTCGCAAAGTCGGTTAAAAATAGTTTTCAGTCAAACACGCAATATTGGCTAAATATGCAATTTACAATAACATTTTTTTTACTTATAAAAATATTTTATTCGATATAATTTGGCAAAGCTTATAACAGCAAAATAATACTAATACTCATAAACGACATTTCTACTTCTACTTAAAGAAAAAAATATTTATTACGATTTTTAAAAATCTTATCACCCAATAATTATCAACTAATTGAAAAAATCGATGGCTAAGATTCAATACGACACTTCCATTCGAATATCATTTCGAGGAAGACTTTTTTTTAAGTATCGTGGGAATATGCAAGGAAAATCACAAATCAAAAGACATAAGTAACGTAAAACACTCGAATATCAACCTTACTCTTATAATAATAAGGTTTGTATTAGCATGAAGCTTGAATCCACATTTGCACAAAGGAATACGAACATTATTCTGTAGACGACAAGGTGCTATGCTAACTTAGCAAATAATGGTTATAATTCTATTCAGAAACCGAACTTACCGAACACATACTTCTACTGGGCTGTTGAGTATTTTACTCGTCCAGCTGTTACCGTGGTTGTTTATGCAAATACCAACATTACTTACTACACAATAAGGATCGTATTAGCATGTAACTTTTATACATATTCGCTCATTGGAATATGATCAATATATAGGTTTCGTTAAGTTTTAAATTCGTATAAAATATATCACACACTCACTTTTTCAGAAACCGAATTGATACATTTATTGAATTGATGCTACTAGTACTTTACTCGTCCAGCTGCTATCGTGGTTTATGCAAAAATCAACATTATTTAGTTCACAATAAGGATCGTATTAGCATGTAACGTTTACTCAGATTCGGTTATTGGAATATGAACATAATACAGATTTCGTTAAGGTCCAAATTCGTATAAAATATATCAAACACTCACAACATTGACACTAGGCGCTATCTCCATCTCGTAGTGGAAGTACTTCTCATACTTGGGCCACAGTCTCCCCGCCAGTCGCACCAGTTTGTCCAGCTGTGGGCTGCCGGCCCAGCTACTGACGTCACTGTTGGCGCCCAACGTGGTACTGCAGGCGGACTCGTACGCGCGGCGAGTGTTGTCGTCCGGGGAGAGAACGCATTGGGCATAGCGGCAGAGAAGGCGGTGACTGGAAGAGAAAAGGAATAGATTTGAGATTTTTTTTTCATTGTATAATAGGGTAGTTGCCAGGGTAAAAATAATTACATTCTATTTAGTCCGTATTTTAGATTATAAGGGTGCGTCTCATTTCATATAAAGTTATTTGATATATTTTCATTTCAATAACGTTCACATGATATAATCAACGTGAGATATACCAACGGTTGATATAATTTCTCTACATATAATGTTTGTGTTACTCTAAAACTCATTTCATATAATTTTATTTGATATAACGTTTAATTAAGCGAAAGTCATTACATATAACGTTTGAAACGTATAATTTAACGTTTAAACTATTTTCTTTGATGACTTTGGCTTATCCTTTGAACTTTGATTGTTCGCCTTCACGATTGCTATTGTTATTAGAAAAATGTAGTATCCAAGAGCGAGCGAAGCGAGCTCGTGACTTGGGACACCCCGACACGGACAGGTTAGGTTCGAAGGGGATGGCGGGGTCTGAAAGACCCCGCCATCCCCTTCGTGTTAGGTTACTTTAAACCCTGTACTCAGAAATAGGAGCCCCGCGAAGCGGGGCTCCGTCGAAGATTCACGGCAGGTGGTACTAGGTACATCAGTGGTAGATTACTTGCCAGAAAGAAAAAAAAAATTAGACCAAATAAGTTTTATGTCTTTTGAGCGGTATACAAAACGATTTTATATTCATTGATTGTTATGCTTATAGAAATTAGTCATTATAAAATTATGTCAATCGTTTGTTATATTAACAGATCATTATATCAAATAAAATTATATGTTTAGTTGTTATCTTTTGTAAGTTTTAGAGATTTTGTAGTTATATCATATATTACTTACCCAGATTATAAATATATTATATATAATCTAAAATACGGACTAAATAGAATGTAATTATTTTTACCCTGGCAACTACCGTATTTTTTCTTTTTTCGATAAAAAAAAATAACAAAGATAATAGCCTGTTTAAGTTACCTGTGACGTCACCCTGCGCGAAAAATGCCACGCATCGTGACGTCACACGTAACTTTAATAGGCTATATCTTTGTAATTTTTGGCCTAATTTACAAATGTCTCTTATTTTTGAATAATCTAAAAGACGGACTAATTACATTTTTTAGGGCAACTAGCCTATTGTCCCTTAGGTTTAGTGGTTGTAATAGGGTACTTGACTGTTAAAATTTAATTAGTTGTCCATTAGAATACGTTTTAAAAGAGTAACAAAACGGGACGAAGCAGTGGTGGCCCAGTGGTATCGGTGCCGACTTACGAGTTGGAGTCGTGGGTTCGAACCCCGCCAGGCGCATTACTTTGTGTAATTTATTTCATTACCAATGCTCTCAAAACAGTGTAGGAAAACATCGTGAGGAAACCGGCATGTCCTAAAACCAAAAATTCGAAGACATGTGACATCCATCAACCCGCATTGGGCCCGCGTGGTGGATTAAGGCCCAGAAAAGATGGATGGATTGTGTGAGAAACGATATGAATGTAAAAGGAGTAAATTATGCTGTTACGTCTGACAGGGGAGAATGAAAGGAGAAAACATGTTCACCACAAGTTAAATATGAGATAGGAAGATGATGATGATGATATCTAGAGTGATATACTCACAGCGCAGTCGGCTTGTCAGTGTCAGCGTGCATGGTAACGACCCGCAGTAAGGACCGCTTGGGCTGCGCCATCCACCGCGCGACCAGCGCACGCGCAGCCGACACACACTCACGCGCACTGTCTGACTGGTCGGACTGGCCGTGTGTGAGGGCCATGCGACACGCGTAGCATATCCACACGGCTATTATTGGTTCGTTGTCCACGCTGGAAAATAATTAAAGAGATTATATAGGGAAGTATTAAATTATCCGTTCGCTGAGCCTTTTCAAAAGCTCGAAAGTCTGATAGACAAATAGTTATACCAAGGAGTATCTTTACCAAGCCTGGTGCAGTCTACGTAGGTCCACGGTGCGGCCGCCTGTGCTTGTAGTATGAAACTTGTTTCACAGTCGGTACTATATTACTATATTACTGTAAGACCTATGTACTACACATGAATGCAATAAAGAATTTGAGTTTAAGTTTGAGTTTACTATTAAGTATTCTGTGGTATTACCTACTAACTAGGTTGTAGAGGTCAGATAAAAAGTCTCATTATCAGCCTATAATGTTCCCACTGCTGGGACACAGACCTCCTCTCTGTGAGAGGGAGTGGGCCATAATCCACCACGCAGGCTTAGTGCAAATTGGTGGATGTCACATGTCTTCAAATATTGGTTCTAGGACATGCCGGTTTCCTCACGATGTTTTCCTTCACCGTTTTGAGAGCAGTGGTGCTGTAATAAATTACACAAAATAATGCGCCTGGCGGGGTTCGAACCCACGACCACCACTGCTCTCAGATAGGAAGTCACTCTATGTAAAATACTGATATTTAATTGCATCCCGTTGCACTAGAACCGCCCAAACATCATCATCTGCCTAGCCCTTTCCCAACTATGTTGGAGTCGACACCCAGTCTAACTAGCCTCTTAAACAAGTGGCAAGCGATAACCGTTATTCAGTAGTCTTTATGTATTAGATTTTCAGTTTTATAAACTTGGATTTTAAGTTGAAAATCTGTTAAAGCTTTTATACTTACGCTTGCTGCTTATCTACAGGGTCTGATGCTGCGCTAGGAGCAACGACGATATAATACTAGACTCCGCATGCACGATCTAAAGAACACAAACTATTCTGTCAACTCGCTGAGGTACTACGTAAGCGAGGGGGACGGGATACTGCGTTGTGATTGGCTAACTCAAGCTCTGTGCTGTCTCAACGTATGTTTACGGCTCACAGGATTGGTCGAAATGAAACGATTATAAGACTTTTTTGCCTAATGTGTTGGCAGACATCGGTCGCCTGTTATTACGAGTCTAGTATTATATCGTCGTTGGCTAGGAGTCATAAGAAAGTTAAGACCACTCACAAGTGTATATCAGCAGCTAGTAAGGCAGACAGAGCAGCGCGTATGTCAGCGGGCGCGTGCTCGTGTGTGAGTGCGCACGCGTACGCAGCGTGCAGGCGTGCGCGCTGGGACAGAGCGTGGGCCTCACGCCACGGACATGACGACCAGCGAGACGAGATCTCACGCCAGCCGTATGGTTCTGGAGATAGAAAAACAACTTCGTTATGTATTATCAAACAGGCATTTTTGGAACGAAGTTCCATAACGCGCATTGTGAAAGGGGGCTAGACGGAAAAAATCTTACGAAAAGTTGTCACGACACTTTTTTGCCTCGCCCCGCACCTCGCGCCTGCACCCCGCGCCCCGTACCCCTCTCTCAACCCCCGTTCCTTGTGACTCTTGTCGTATTGCGGCGTGCACATGTTTCTCTGTCTCTCTCTCTCTCTAATAGAAAGCAAGCCAGATTGTTTCGTTTCGTCTTTCTATTTCGCATTGAACAGTGTGGTGTTGCGACGATTATTTTTGTTAACTTCGTTCCATTCGGGTGTCCCATGACACCTTTCAAGTTTTTTTTTTTTGGAAAAGTTCAATTAGGAAAGAATTAAGAGCTTCCTCCTTTTTGAAGTCGGTTCAAAATACATGAATCAATAAGGCATAATATAAATTAAATATTAGTTTGTTTCTTTGTATAAATGTTCGAGCTTATGTATTTTTTTAATGTATGTGTCTCGAATTGCTAAAAGTGAGAGCCAACGTAACGAACTAGCAACCCTTACAGAACAGTTTACAATCGATGTTTAAATGCAATTTGTAATGAATAAATGGGAAATAAATTCATTTAGAGCACAACACTATCAACATCAAGCTACTACATTACATAGAGTTATTAGATGAAAAAGATATATACAAATACTTAGGATCTAAAAAGTAAATATGAAAAAAACAAAAAGTTTTTTAAACAAATCATAATATGTTCCGTTTCATTTATAAAATGGTAGTTGGCTAAAGATAGAATAGAAACTATGTAGAATGGAATAGAAACTAGAAACTTACCATTGCATAGTAGCAGCGCCTTCACAGACGCGTCAGCTAGCGTCGCGAAGTATTCGAACGCTGTGAGCGTCGCCACTGCAGACACGCATGCGCGAACCAACCGTGAGGGACTCTTTGTTACCCAGCTTACCCAGACCTGAAGGAAAATTAAAATCTCAGTCGGAAGGTTGTGAAATGTGATAGTGTCTTATAGTGAAGTGGAAAAAACGTGGTAAAATCATCAAATGAGTCCTCCCACCCATTACTGTCAGACTTGTACTGACTCCTAACCTACGGTGTCCTAAAATAGCCCTTTATATTTCGGGGTATACGGTAATTCGTTAGACCCGTGACCAGGAAGAGTTCCAGGAAGGAATTTATCAACGGCCTTTACCCAGTATTGGGACTTTACAGGCTAAGAAAAACAACTAGTGGCGAAGTTTATCGACCATATTCTGCATCCCAGTATCTCATACTGGTCGTAGCGTGGTTTAATATACCCTTTTCAGTAGTTCCTGAGAATTGTTGCATTTTAGCAAACAAAGTCTTCAACTTAATTAAAGTTTAGATAAAAATGTTTACTGGTAAGGCTGCAGAGGCCGCCGGCTCCATGCACATTATGACAATAGCACGACTCAGTAGTTCTTCTATTTCACCGCTGGACTCTTCTAAATGTGGCGCTACAAGAAACAAAACGACCCGAATTATTTCTACTGGATAAACAATTCACATTTTTTATAATTAACGGCGTATGGTCAAGCGAAAGCGTCGTTTGATGAGTCGGAAAAGTTGCCACGCACCGCCACCAGTAGGCGCCGGTATCGCGAAATTAACGCAATCCAAAGTTTTATGAATTTCATTTCGTCAACTTCGACATTTCATAAAGTGTTCCCTTTACCCAAAATACATGTATTACTCTAGTAGAAATATTTTGATATAAGGATATGGAAACATTTACTAAAACAAAATGATAGAAATACTTATTGATGTGGATAAATATTTTGTAAATATTTTTGTCATACAAAGTCTTAAATTTATTTTTTAGCACTTTGACACAGATTTTGACGTCCCGAGATAACGAAAACAACTACTACCTATTTGGTAGAAAATGAATGATAATTGGCATACCTTACGAAAGTGACAAAACCCATTATCGTTAAGCCCCAAACACACGCGCGCACGGGCAAGGGCATGTGCTTTGTGTTCCACGCGCGCCTGAAAGAGTGTCAGCACAATGGCAATGACGGGGCTCTCTTATAGAGGGCCTACCTGGGTCGCGGGCTAACGAATACCATGACCCCAGAACGTAAAGGGCTATTGAAAGACGTCGTAAATTTTAGTAAGTATTCCGAGTCTGACAGTCCCTCCCGCCCTGCCCTGGGTAGGGCTGGTAAATTATTTTAGCACGCTAAAAAAAGCCCCAAACACACGCTCCTTTTATTAACGTGCGTTCACAAAGCTGGTTGTGTGATATCTTAATATGTTCGAGAGTGGAAAGCTAAGGGTGCTTGACACCCTGTCCTCCACCATCTGGTGTTGGTACTAATTTTTGATGCATTTTGATGTAATGACGGACACTAGAACAATTTAATGTCAGTAAACTCTTTATAATTAAATCTACATTCTATAATATCTTATCCACAGTATTTTTTTTGGGACAAGGTTGTAATAATCACTTTTCTGATAAATCGACGGTGTCCTTCAATAGCCCTTTCTGTTCCGGGGTCACGATAACGAAATAATCCCGCGATCCCGGTAGGCTTTGGCCCTCTGAGAGGGGGGCCCCGTCAGTATGCTGACGCTCTTTGAGGCGCGCGTAGGACACAACGCGCCGTCGACCCGGGCATGGTCCATGGTCGGGCAGCGAGTTGCCCTTTACTCGCTGCCCGCATGCCCGCGCCTACGGTGGCCGGAGATCGTCTAGCGACGTCCGTCACCGTGGGCTTCACCACCGCGGGTGGGGCGGAGGGAGGACACTGTCCTCTCTCGCTCGCGGCCCGCCTCCTCCTTCGCGACCGCTTCCCACTGCGTCTCGCCCCGCAGCATGGCCGCGACCAATGCTGTGCGCGAGAGGTCTCCGCCTATCGCAACCGTGAGGACACGTCGGTGCTCTGCCCAAGCTGGACAGTCTTGCACCGTATGCTCCACCGTGTCCTCCGGGCGATCTTCGCAGTGGTGACACCCAGGCGTTTCCTCCTTTCGCATCAGACAAAGGTACCACCCGAAACTTCCGTGTCCGGTGAGGACCTGCATCAAGCGGTATGTCAGGACTCCATGACTTCTCTCCAGCCACTCCAAAAGCATGAACCCAGTACTGATCTTTTTTTACTCCAAAGCAATAAATAGAGCGAGAAGCAACTTGTACCGAACACGCGGTGAGACAGCAATGACCTCATCATAGACGATATTTAACAGGGTGATGGGTGCTATGCCTTATTTGTAGTTGACAAGTAATTTTGAAGTATTCAAAATGACAACAGCAGTTTTCATTTAATTTATTTTAATCCTGTTTCTTAGAAATTGTTATAAATCTGTGACGAAACTAAATAAATAATAATAAAAGTGAATTGCTTCTTATCCTATGTCGCAATTTGATACGATTAGAAGTTGTTTTCAGTTACATATTATCTCAAAATGTTGACTGCAAATCAGTGCATTTATCATTAGTTTATGTGAAATGGTATTTAGATGCATAAAGATTTGATGGGAGGAGGATGGACACAGAGGAACCATCCGACAACAATAGTACGACATCACGATAGCATTGATATAATATCACTGTGAGTAATTTATTATATTGATGATAGGAACAATTCGTAATGTATAGAATTATACGTATTCTAACATTTCCCTTGTTTGCTCAGTAGGGGTCGTCAGGAATTTCCTGCGATGATTTTCAGTGAGTTTGGTTTATTTTATTCTTTATTTATTCATCAAAATAATGTGTTATTTAAAATAGAAAGTTTACGTGACTTATTTACAGTCATGTCCGTTTAATCACGTCCCATGTAACACAGCGGAACATAGTTTTCAATAATCTATAAGCCTACGTATCATTCGTTTTTATTTTCTCTATCTTTTTATCCATTCCAATTTTATTATTACGAAAATCTGACAGCCGCGATCTGAAAAAAGTGTCGCAGGTCTAGCCTGTAAGAGCCACGCTGGCTGACTGATTCGTCATGGAACGAAAGTGATGACACTACTTTTAAAAGGCAAAAGATGAGAGGACGATAGTGAATGTGTGCTCAGAATAAAACGGCGTATGTGCCCAAACATATTGACGTCTTTTTATGAATTAAAATTTTTATTCATTGAAAAAATGTCTTTACAGAATTTAGATACTAGTATTTTATACAATTTAAAACAACATCCTTTCAAAAACTCATAGTAGTTATTCCATAAAGTCCAAAAAATAAATTAGATAGACCGAACTTTGCATTTTTTGTGTATCGAGAAAATTTAAATGAATCGTGTTTTCAACTTTGTGAGAATTTAGATCATATAGTCAATAACTATATTCCAAGTTGTAAGATCTGTAGTCCAGATATGTACGAAGAAAAGTAAAAAATAAAAACCGTATTTTTACTGACCTATCCCCTTAAGCCAATTCAGACCTTTTTTTATTTTAACGTGGTAAAAGCATCAAATGAGAAATGAGTGCTCCCACCCCGGGCAAGGCGGAAGAGTCTGTCAGACTTGTACTGACTAAAATCCACGGTGTCTTTCAATAGCCCTTTATGTTCCGGGGTCATATATAAACACCCAGACCCATAAAAACTATTTGTAGATTATACAGATACTAGCTGTGCCCGCGACTTCGTTCGCGTGGATGTCGGAATTTGACAATGTATTTTTTTGTGCGAAGCGCTTAATTCTCACCAGGTTTCTTATAAATCATATCGTTTTATATAAACCCTATATTAAGAATTTATTTAGAATTTTCAAGAATATTAGACGTGTTTGTAATAAACGCCCTCTGTAGTTCAAAGGCAGTACTATTCAATTAGAGCACATATTCCATCTCATTCCATCCCATTCCATCCCACTCCATCCCACTCTATCCTACTCCACCCCACTCAATCCCACTCCATCCCACTCCATCGCACTCTATCCCACTACATCCCACTCCATCCCACTCCATCCCATTCCATCCCACTGCATCCGACTCCATACCACTCCATCCCACTCCATACCACTCCATCACCCTCCATCGCTCTCTAACCCACTCCATCCCATTCCTTCCCTCTCCATCCCATTCCATCCCACTCCATCCTTCTCCATCCCACTTCATCCCACTCCATCCCTCTCCATAGCACTTCATCAAAATGGATGGATGAATGGATGGAGAGGGATGGAGTAGGATGAAGTGGGATGGAGTTGGATGGAGTGGGATGGACTGGGACGCAGTGGGATAGAGCGGGATGGAGTGAGATGGAGCGGGATGGGGTGGAATGGAGTGGGATGGATTGAGATGGAGAGGGATGGAGTGGGGTAGAGCGGGACGGATTTTGATGGAGTGCTATGGAGAGGGATGGAGTGGGATGAAGTGGGATGGGGTAGGATGGAGTGGGATGGAATGGGATGGAGAGGGATGGAATGGGATGGAGTGGGTTAGGGTGCGATGGAGGGGGATGGAGTGGTATGGAGTGGGATGGAGTGGTATGGTTTCGGAGGCAGTGGGATGGAATGGGATGGAGTGGGATGGCGTAGGATGGAGTGGGATGGAGTGGTATGGAGTAGGATGGAGAGATATTTGTTCCGTGCGAAGATCGAATTCGTGACAGCGTCCGCAGCAGTCGATCGTTCAGCCACTAAGGCCAAATGATAAAACAAGGCCTATTACTAAGACTTTACTGTCTGTCATGTCATCAGGTTGTATTTTATAAACCGTGATAGTTGGGACCGATTATGTATATTTTTTATGCCGATATAACAACAAATTCTAAGGGCTGATATTGATAAATCAGTCAGATAACTTTTATCTGAGGAATAAAAATGATGGTTTGGCAGCTTATCTATGGAAAATAATAAGTTAAATCGTTATTTTAACTCCTCAGATAAAGGTTATCTGACTTTTGAAAAATCTGCCCTAAATCGAATATTTAATTTTTATTCCCGTTTTTATCTAGCTTTGGCAGGTGATGATGATGCTCTTGACTCTTGTCTAAGTCAGAGATAATACAGAGCAAGTCTACAATAGAGCAAGCTTAATCAGAAGAAGTATTCTTCCTTTATTCACATACCTAGTTCGGTGACAGTATGTAACACACGCTTGGTGTGCGCGGACACATGCGGCGCGAGTGCGGGTGCACACGCAGCACGTGTCCACTGCGACACGCCGCGCGCGCGGGACACGACACACGTGCCGCCTGCACGGACCGGAGTGCAGGCCGGTACGGACAGGCCGCACGCTACGAGGATTAACCTGTTGAGAAAAGAGGGGAGTTTTACTAAAATGGGAGGTTTCAAGTAAAGCTCGGCTCAGATGGCGCTACCAGCGCATGATGTCATTTACTGTATGGTTAACTTGACATTGGTCACGCCCACGGCGACGGACGTTGCAAGACGATCTCCGGCCACCGTAGGCGTGGGCATGCGGGCGGTGAGTAAAGGGCAACTCGCTGCCCGACCATGGACCATACCCGGTTCGACGGCGCGTTGTGTTCCACGCGAGCCTCAAAGAGCATCAGTATAATGATTTGGCCCCTCTAAGAGGGCCAAAGCCTGCCGGGGTCGCGGGACTTATTCCATCACCGTAACCCCGGAACATAAAGGGCTATTGAAGGACACCGTGGATTTTAGTCAGTACAAGTCTGACAGTCGCTCCCGCCCTGCCCGGGGTGGGAGGACATTAATTTGCTACGTTAAAAATGGTTAACTTGACAGACACTACACACTCGAAGCTACACTTGACGTTGTATAAGTTATTCAGTTGTAACGCCACTGACGGCTAAAACTCGCAGCGAAACTCCCTATTAGGACAGTTAGAGGTTATAATAAATTAGCAAAACTACACAGACGTGACGAGTAACTAGATAATAAAATAAGTGAATAAGAAGTGTGAAAGAGACTGAGCCATAAAAGTCGTCTAGCGCCATCTCTTTCCCACAGCCTACTACCCTGGTAGGCCACCTGTTCCTTCAGTTACCGTTTAAGGCCGCATTGCCATTTAAAAAAAGATGGATTTTGTAAAATGTGTTTTACCTGAACTGCGGCAGATCGTGGTATGGTAGCGCTGGATTGTGATGCAGCATGAAGAATCGATCCAGAGCTTCATCTAGCGCGAGCTCCGGGAGACGATACCACGGTAATTGACATGCCTCGTCTAGGATCTAACAATAGAAAGAATACAAGTACAGTATTCATATGGGAATAAAAGAGAAAGCATAAACCAGCATCGTTTGTCAATTTTCTTCAATAAATCAACTTTATCACAAAAGCGGAAGGTTCATATTACGCCGGATCCACACGTTGGCCGTATTGGCCGAACAGAAGGAGACGGCGCTATACTGAGAAACGAGATAGAATTATTTGCGTCGTGCTTTCTGGTATAGCGCCGTCTCCTTCTGTTCGGCCAATACGGCCAACGTGTGGATCTGGCGTTAAATTCGACGAGAACAAATTGATACGAGTACATGGACGACCAAGTGTTACTCGTATTTTAGCGCTATACCACGAAATTTTGTAGTAACATTTGCATTAGTGCCACAATAAATTACGAGATGATGGTATATTAAATTATCAGTACAAAAGCGGACACAAGTTTCAGACAAATAGTAATAAGTACTGTTTTTGATAAGGTTGCGTTTTAAGACAACTATACATATAAGTAGCTGCGACGCTTCGCAGCCCTGCAGTAGCGTCGATGCTAGCGTAGCAGTGGCGTCGATGCTAGCGTAGCGCCCCAAGCGGAACAACAGCATGAGGACAAAATTACCTGTTGCGAGTGCGGCAGATGTGTGCCAGTGAACAGGTACAGCAGGGACGCTAGGTGGGGCGCTAGCTGCGACGCTTCGCAGTCGCGGAGTAGCGTCGCCGCTAGCGTGCCGCGCCAGGCGGTACAGCACCAAGTGGTCAACTCTCTATCGGTGCTGGTGGACATCTAGACAAAGAAAAAAATGGTTATTTCAATTACTTGAATGTACGGATGCTTATTGCTGAAGCAAAAACTACTGAATGGATTTACATGGGCACACAGTTTATTACTTGGATTGACAACATAACATAGGATAGCTTTAATCCCGATTCTATGTTCCCGCGGGATAATTTTCGAGTTTTTAATAACAACTGCTAGTATCCACTAACCTGCAAAGCCTGCTGCAGACACTTCCCATAGAACCACTGGTGTTCACTCCATGGTAACTTAGCTAGCCCAGCTAGCAGCGCGGACGCTTGCACTCGACTCTCCTGTATACTGACGCCCGGGGCATAGGGTTCGCTTGAACTATGTAAGTACTAGACCATACGAATACATCTACTAACCTGCAAAGCCTGCTGTAGACACTTCCCATAGAACCACTGGTGTTCACTCCATGGTAACTTAGCTAGCCCAGCTAGCAGCGCGGACGCTTGCACTCGACTCTCCTGTATACTGACGCCCGGGGCATAGGGTTCGCTTGAACTATGTAAGTACTAGACCATACGAATACATCTACTAACCTGCAAAGCCTGCTGCAGACACTTCCCATAGAACCACTGGTGTTCGCTCCACGGTAACTTAGCTAGCTCAGCTAGCAGCGCGGACGCTTGCACTCGACTCTCCTGTGTACTAGCACTGGGTGCACTTGAACTATGTAGGTACTAGCCCATACGAGTATATCTGCTAACCTGCAAAGCCTGCTGCAGACACTTCCCATAGAACCACTGGTGTTCGCTCCACGGTAACTTAGCTAGCTCAGCTAGCAGCGCGGACGCTTGCACTCGACTCTCCTGTGTACTGGCGCCCGGAGCACTGGGTGCGTCTGAACTATGTAAGTACATACCATACGAGTATATCTACTAACCTGCAAAGCCTGCTGCAGACACTTCCCATAGAACCACTGGTGTTCGCTCCACGGTAACTTAGCTAGCTCAGCTAGCAGCGCGGACGCTTGCACTCGACTCTCCTGTGTACTGGCGCCCGGAGCACTTGAACTATGTAGGTACTAGCCCATACGAGTATATCTGCTAACCTGCAAAGCCTGCTGCAGACACTTCCCATAGAACCACTGGTGTTCGCTCCACGGTAACTTAGCTAGCTCAGCTAGCAGCGCGGACGCTTGCACTCGACTCTCCTGTGTACTAGCACTGGGTGCACTTGAACTATGTAGGTACTAGCCCATACGAGTATATCTGCTAACCTGCAAAGCCTGCTGCAGACACTTCCCATAGAACCACTGGTGTTCGCTCCACGGTAACTTAGCTAGCTCAGCTAGCAGCGCGGACGCTTGCACTCGACTCTCCTGTGTACTGGCGCCCGGAGCACTGGGTGCGTCTGAACTATGTAAGTACATACCATACGAGTATATCTACTAACCTGCAAAGCCTGCTGCAGACACTTCCCATAGAACCACTGGTGTTCGCTCCACGGTAACTTAGCTAGCTCAGCTAGCAGCGCGGACGCTTGCACTCGACTCTCCTGTGTACTGGCGCCCGGAGCACTCGGTGCGCTTGAACTGTGCACGTTCACGTACGACTGAACGGACCATTCAAATACTTGTTGGAGGAGGTGGACTTCTGAACCTAAACAATGGTAAAATTTAAATTGATATTTTCACTCAGCAATAACTTATTTTATATCAGCTACTGAGGATTTAAAATGGTCGCTTTAGCCGCGTTGCTCATTTAATGTTACTAAAATTGTTCTTTATCAATTCACATTTATTTGAAATGTTCCGTGTTACGAATTAGTCAAATGACCATTTTAGACCGGCTGATTTTGAAATATGTGAAGAAATAATAAATGATAGTTAACACTATCATTCGGTTGACTGGAGAGAACAGAACAGAAAAAGTGATGATCACGTGTACTTTTAAACAGACTTTTCGAACTGAGGAAATAGAAGATTGTTTACCAAGAGAGCAAAAAAATGTTTTAAAGGCGACAGCTCTAGTCTTTAAAACATTCTAAAGTAGAAACCGGAGCGCAGCGAGAGCTTTAAAATACGTGAGCTTAACATAGTGTTGCTCCAGAGGTGAGCTGAATACTTTTTATCAACATTTAGAAGAAAGAGTCTTTGAATTCGACTTTGAGTCAGGCCGAGTCTGAGAATAGCTGTAGTAAGAACAGTGAAATCAGTAAACATCACTCACCAGGACAGTCCAGCATGATCTGATGCACATTGTCCACGAAGTGTCTCAGCATGGTGGTGTACACTTCGTTCTCCCCTGTGGAGGGCAGCAGTGGCGGCGCGGCGCTGTGCGGCGACACCCAGGCGCCCCACGACTCTTGTAGCGCGCTCCATGAGTACCAGGCAACTGGGAGAAACGACGGAAGTATATTAGTAGTATTCTGACTCAGTATGTAAAGGTTTAACATACACGTCATGTTGCCCACGTCAGCTTTCTACCATCGCAACTCAGTCGTCTTCGGACCCGGGTCGACGGCGCGCCTCAGTGTCAGCACAGTGATGACGGGACTCTAGAGGGCCAAAATCTGTCGGGGTCGCGGGAATGTAAGCAGCTATTGAAGGACACCGTGGATTTAAGTCAGTGGTACAAGTCTGACAGCCCTTCCCGCTCTTCCCGGAGTGGTGGAAGGACTTATTTGATGATTTTAACCCTAAAAAATAGAGCTCGCACTCACATCTTGAAACCCGATAACAAACGTGTTTTCTTCTGAGAACGAGTAGGCTGTGGAAAGAACTCCCTTTCAAGGGGATTACCAGTGAAGTACAACATAAGAATATAAAAAAAAAAAACTTGAGAGGTGTCAAGGGACACCCGGATGGAACGAAGTTAAAGTATACACTCAAGAAAAATAATCGTCGCGACTCCGCTCCGCTCCACTCCACTCCACTCTTTGAGCTCTAGCACCCTTTCGCAACGCGCGATAATGAACTTCGTTCCAAAATACCCGTGAAATTTTCTGTAGAGTCGACGACGCGTAGGCGATACAATACCTCTGATTTTACGGCGTCTATAGGCAGGTGGCTTGTATGCTTATTTGTCCTAAAAAATAAGTAACCTATTTTGAAACCCACCTCTCTCCGGCTCATAGCTAAGCTTGACAGCGGCAGCAACGAACGCCCTCAGCAGCACATGCAGCAGCTCGCCCACGTGCTGCGCGTGCGCACCGTACTGCGCGGGTCGTACACCTTTCACTCCAGTGCGGGCCTCCCACCACGCAACACCCAGCTCACGGAGCAGGTGGCCTAGCTGAGAGAAAAGGTTCATTGGTTGGTTTGGTTTATAAAGGTAGTAAAAATAGCCTCAAAAATGCGGAAGGGGTCGCGGGATTGTCATGAAATAACCGTGGCCCTGGACGTAAAAGGCTATTGAAGGATTACCGTGGATTTTAGTCAGTACGAGTCTGACAGTCCCTCCGTCCCACTCTGGGAGGGAGGACTCAATTGATGATTTTACCACGTCGAAAAAACAATGTCGAAGACACGTGTTTTCCTAGTTAGGGAGATATTAAACGTTGTTTCACACTTTTGTTAACCGACTTCAAAAAAAGGAGGAGGTTCCCAATTCGTCGGATTTTTTTTTTTAAACACAAGTTTATTGTTTTTATTGGGATTAACCCAGTTAGAATCAACAGAAATACCGCCGCGATTCTCAAAGAGCTGACAGCAACCCAAAGACGACCAAAGCCCGCACGCCGTGGTCACGGGACTGTCTTATTAATTCACCGTGACCTCGAACCGTGGATTTTAGTCGGTACACGTATGACAGTCATTGGATGATTTTACATCGTAACATAGAATCTTTTATTTATCAGCAATAATTTGTATGTAGTGTTACAGGATTGTTATACAAAATGAATGGTTGATACCTGGATCTAACCTAATTGAAACTATTCCATGCACTATTACACTCCTAGTACTTCTTACCTGATCAAAGGGAACTGTGGCTGCCTTAGCCTCCACTGCCTTCACGACGTGCGTCCAATGTGCAGGCGGGAGAGTATTATTGATGGCCGCAGTAACACATCTGAGTACGTGAGCACAAAGTTCTCTAGTATCCACTAGCAGTGCGCTATGCACTCCTAGTAGTTCGACCAGCATGTGATGTTCGGTGGAGGGCGCAGGCCCCCAACGTTGGACGGCGCGGATTAGGGCTTCGAGCATGTCCCGGCGTTGAGTAGGGTCTGCTGATTCTGACCAGCGAGACATTTCGAACTGGAAGAGAAGTATTATTTGTAAGTTCATCAGTTTTTTATTTAACGACTCATTTCAGGCTTCAACAGTGTGGAAATGTTATTGTATCTGAAATGGTCTCATTATTAATTATAAATGTATTGGAACGAAGTTCCTTATCGCGCGTTGTTAAAGGGGGCTAGACGGAAAAAATTCTTACGAAAAGTTGGCACGACACTTTTTTGCCTCGTCCCGCACCTCGCGCCTGCACCCCGCGCCCCGTACCCCTCACTCAACCCCCGTTCCTCGTGACTCTTGTCGTATTGCGGCGTGCACATGTTTCTCTGTCTCTCTCTCTTTCTAATAGAAAGCAATCCAGATATTTTCGTTTCGTCTTTCTATTTCTTTATCTTTCTATCTTTTACTTCGTTCCATCTGGGTGTCCCTTGACACCTCTCAGTTTTTTAGGGTTCCGTAGTCAACAAGGAACCCTTATAGTTTCGCCATGTCCGTCCGTCCGTCCGTCCGTCCGTCCGTCCGTCCGTCCGTCCGTCCGTCTGTCCGCAGTTTAGCTCAGAGACGCACAGTACTAGAGAGCTGTAATTTGGTGTAAATATACGGATTTGTTGTGCCGAAAAAGTGGTAAAATAAAATCTCGTAAAATGTTTTTTTTTAGGGTACCTCCAGTACTTACGCGTAAAGTGAGGATTTTTTTTTTCTCGCGTACCCCTTAGTGTGGGGTATCATTAAATAGGCCTTTAAAAAATAATGATAGTTTCCATTAACAACTTTTTGATAAAAAAATTCGTTTGTGAAATATTAAGCTTTAAAGTGCTAAATTTTGCTCGATTCGAGTGTCCCCCCCCTTTACCAGCTAAACGGTTATGTTTGGGGGTGTGAAAAAATTCACAATAGTAGTATATATAACGAAATTTAAAAGAAAATTATCATGACTAAGTAGGCTTTACAACTTTACGAGTAATAGTCGACCAACTTATAAAATGTACTTGATATCATATTTTCTTAAACAAAATGTATCGGAAACAACTGCAAATGTAAGTTTGTCAACTTTATTTTTACAGCTTTTATAGGTATGTTTTTTGGGGATAGGTAGGTTTTTATCGTCAGCTATTTATAACTAAATTCAAAAAAAGGAGGAGGTTCTAAATTCGTTGTAATCTTTTTTCTTATGTATTTTCCCCGATTTCTCAAAGACTCCTGGACCGATTTTGATAATTCTTCTTTTTAAAATTAAATTCAGCGAATCAGTTTAGTTAGTTCGCATAAGTATTTTGATGGGCAACTACGGAACCCTACACTGTGCGTGGCCCGACACGCACTTGGCCGGTTTTTTTTTTATATTGTCTTCTTCTTCATAATTTTTTTTATCCCAATTGTGGACCTGAATTTCCTTCCAGGCATTTTCTTTTCTCGCCCAAGTTTTTACTTATTTTTTTAATCTTCCTAAAGCTAAAATATGAAACTCACCTTAGATAAATAACTGAAGACAGTATGCGACGGTAGCTGTGAATCTAACAACGCAGTGTAGACCTTAGGCCAGTCAGCGGCGGGTAATCTTCTAGGCGCCAGTAGGGCTCCGCACAGTGTCTGTTGTAACACGCCCGTGGAGCGCTTGCCCCATGCGGAGAGCAAGTCAGACGATATCCGGCCGTCGTGGCATATCCAACGCTGGAATTAGAATAAGAATAAAATCATTTGAAAAAAAGGAAGTTTAGTAGACATAGTTTTCAACAACGACGATATAATACTAGACTCCGCATGCACGATCTAAAGAACACAAACTATTCTGTCAACTTGCTGAGGTACTACTTAAGCGAGGGGGACGGGGTACTGCGTTGTGATTGGCTAACTCAAGGTCTGTGCTGTCTCAACGTATGTTTACGGCTCACAGGAGTGGTCGAAATGAGGCGAATATAAGACTTTTCTGCCTAATGTGTAGGCAGACATCGGTCGCCTGTTATTAGGAGTCTAGTATTATATCGTCGTTGGTTTTCAATAAAAAAAAATATTTCAGCGTCACGCTCGCTCCACCACACGCACGGGCCTCACTGCTGCGAGTGGTCTGTAAGTTATAGTTACCTCTGCCAGATCAGTAACAAGCGCAGTAAGCACGCTGCTAGCAGGTGCGCAGGCGGCGCAGTGCGGTGCCACGCTCGCTCCACCACACGCACGGGCCTCACTGCTGCGAGTGGTCTGTAAGTTATAGTTACCTCTGCCAGATCAGTAACAAGCGCAGTAAGCACGCTGCTAGCAGGTGCGCAGGCGGCGCAGTGCGGTGCCACGCTCGCTCCACCACACGCACGGGCCTCACTGCTGCGAGTGGTCTGTAAGTTATAGTTACCTCTGCCAGATCAGTAACAAGCGCAGTAAGCACGCTGCTAGCAGGTGCGCAGGCGGCGCAGTGCGGTGCCACGCTCGCTCCACCACACGCACGGGCCTCACTGCTGCGAGTGGTCTGTAAGTTATAGTTACCTCTGCCAGATCAGTAACAAGCGCAGTAAGCACGCTGCTAGCAGGTGCGCAGGCGGCGCAGTGCGGTGCCACGCTCGCTCCACCACACGCACGGGCCTCACTGCTGCGAGTGGTCTGTAAGTTATAGTTACCTCTGCCAGATCAGTAACAAGCGCAGTAAGCACGCTGCTAGCAGGTGCGCAGGCGGCGCAGTGCGGTGCCACGCTCGCTCCACCACACGCACGGGCCTCACTGCTGCGAGTGGTCTGTAAGTTATAGTTACCTCTGCCAGATCAGTAACAAGCGCAGTAAGCACGCTGCTAGCAGGTGCGCAGGCGGCGCAGTGCGGTGCCACGCTCGCTCCACCACACGCACGGGCCTCACTGCTGCGAGTGGTCTGTAAGTTATAGTTACCTCTGCCAGATCAGTAACAAGCGCAGTAAGCACGCTGCTAGCAGGTGCGCAGGCGGCGCAGTGCGGTGCCACGCTCGCTCCACCACACGCACGGGCCTCACTGCTGCGAGTGGTCTGTAAGTTATAGTTACCTCTGCCAGATCAGTAACAAGCGCAGTAAGCACGCTGCTAGCAGGTGCGCAGGCGGCGCAGTGCGGTGCCACGCTCGCTCCACCACACGCACGGGCCTCACTGCTGCGAGTGGTCTGTAAGTTATAGTTACCTCTGCCAGATCAGTAACAAGCGCAGTAAGCACGCTGCTAGCAGGTGCGCAGGCGGCGCAGTGCGGTGCGCCCGCGCAGCGCCACGCTCGCTCCACCACACGCACACCCGCTTCACTGCTGCGAGTGCGTCTGTAAGATGTAATCGCAATTTTTTAAATTCTAGGTTGTTTCCAACATAAATCAACTAAATTGTGACATGCTATAACCTGGCAATAGAGTGCAGTGCAGCAGCCGTCCGCGCAGCATGTGGCCGCGCCCGCGCCAGTCGACGGACAGTTGCGCGTGCGCTGCTGCGGTTTTCTCTGATGCCGCGCTCTGCGTCCACTGATATACACCATTCTTGCTCCTGAAAGAAAGATAGAAGAGTTAATGGTCATCATCATCAGCCTATAATGTTCCCACTGCTGGGACACAGGCTTCCTCTCTGTGAGAGGGAGTGGGCCATAACCCACCACGCGGGCCCAGTGCGTGTTGGTAGATGTCACATATCTTCGAATTTTTGGTTCTAGGACATGCCGGTTTCCACACGATGTTTTCCTACCATTGAAAGGTAGACTTCAGACTACTTAGAGATACTACGTATAGGTAGACTACCATTATCACATTGTGTTGACAGACAACTCTGGGTTGACAGCAGCAACGTGCTTTATAACATTGTTACAAGATCCAAGATTTTGTAACAGGGTCCAACGATAAATAATGGAAACGCGATAATACTGGGACCTTTAGAAAGAGATAATCGACTAGTTTCGGCTTCGTAGAGCGTTATTTCTGTCGCAAGAAGCACTAACCAACCGCAAATAATGACCAAGAGTTTTGGAACGAAGTTCCTTATCGCGCGTTGTGAAAACTTTTCCTAAGATTTTTTTCCGTCTAGCCCAGACGGAAAAAAATCTTAGGATAAGTTGTCACGACACTTTTTGTAACGAAGTTCCTTATCGCGCGTTGCGAAAGGGTGCTAGAGCTCAAAGAGTGGATTGGAGTGGAGTGGAGCGGAGCGGAGTGGAGTGGAGTGGAGCGGAGCGGAGCGGAGTTGAGTGGAGCGGAGCTGAGCAGAGCGTAGTGGAGTGGAGTGGAGTCGCGACGATTATTTTTGTTGAGTGTATACAGTAATTTCGTTCCATCCAGGTGTCCTTCGACACCTCTCAAGTTTTTTTTTGGCTACTATCATGAAATCTTTTCCTCAGTTTTCTTTTTTTCGCAGTATCAAATCTGACAGTTTATATTGTAACGTATACTCTGATACTTACCGGTATGTAAATAGTGATGGGCTTGCACTTATTGGCGCAGTTCTTGCGCACAGGTGGCAGTGAGCGACGCACGCGCAGCACACCGACCAACTCCCACAGTCTGCTGTCTAGTGAAGACACGCGGGACACTTCTGTACACCATTCCCTGATTAAAATTTCATTAGAATGGGCAATTTTAATGATGGAAAAAATAGTCCGTCTATTAGAATATCAAAAAATATTTGACTCTATAAACGTTTCTGAAAACTATTGAAACGTTTTATTGAAATTACACGAAACATGTTACATGAATTGAAAGTACAAGTTTCTTTGATATGAGATATGTACTTAAGAGCAGGTTTTTCAGCGAAAGCGTTGTTTCATGCGTCGAGAAAGTTGCCACACACCGCCACCAGCAGGCGCCACTATCGCGAAATGATTGCAACCCAAAGTTTTATGTATTTCATTTCTTCAACTTCAACATTTTTTACAGTGTTCCCTTTACGCAAAATACATGTATTACTCTAGTAGAAATCTATATCTATCTTCTTCTATACATATAATAAAACTGTAGAAAAATAATTTTTGTACATTAAAAAAAAACTCAAAAAATATAGCGAGCGTGTTAAAGGACAACCAATAGAACCCATTTCTAGCATTTTTAGATTTTTTGTCTGTTTGTCTGTATGTCTGTTTGTATGTTTATTTGTTCGGGCATCACGTTAAATGTACGAAAGCTATGTAGATAACTTTAATACACAACGACTGACCGTAACTTGAAGTAACATTTAGTTTTTGTTTCATTGAAATCGGATCAGTCTATCAAAAGATATTTGAATTAAAGTGATCCAGAAGTAAAATTACGGTCAGTTCACACTGAGACGCGCAGTTCAGTAGCGCGATCTAGCTTGGAATTGAAAAACTACAAACATATTCAAATATGGTGTGGACTGGAGTGGAGTGGCTTGGAGTGGAGTGGAGTAGAGTAGAGTAGAGTGGAATGGAATAGAATAGAATGGAATGGAATGAAAGAAAGAAAAGGTTTTTATTAGACTCACAATAAATGGGATGGAATGTTATGGAAGAGGATGGAGTAGAATGAAGCGGGATGGAGTGAGATGGAGTAGGATGAAGCGGGATGGAGTGAGATGGAGTAGGATGAAGCGGGATGGAGTGAGATGGAGTAGGATGGAGTGGGATGGAGTGGGATGGAGTGGGATGGAGAGGGATGGAGTGGGATGGAGTGGTATGGAGTGGGTTGGTGTGGGATGGAGTGGGATGTTGTGGGATGGAGTGGGATGGTGTGGGATGGAGTGAGATGGTGTGGGTTGGAGTGGGATGGAGTGGTATGGAGAGGGATGGAGTGGGATGAAGTGGAATAAATTGGGATGGAGCGGGATGGAGTGGGATGGTGTGGAATAAAGTGGGATGGAGTGGGATGAAGTGGGATGAAAAGGGATGGAGTGGGATGGAGTGGGATGGAATGAGATGGAGCGGGGTGGAGTGGGATGGAGTGGGATGGAGAGGGATGGAGCGGGATGGAGTGGGATGAAATGGGATGGAGAGGGATGGAGTAGGATGGAGTGGGATAGAGTGGGATAGACTGGGATGGAGAGGGATGGAGCGGGATGGAGTGGGATGAAATGGGATGGAGAGGGATGGAGTAAGATGGAGTGGGATAGAGTGGGATAGAGTGGGATGGAGAGGGATGGAGCGTGATGGAGTGGGATGAAATGGGATGGAGTGGGATAGAGTGGGATAGACTGGGATGGAGAGGGATGGAGCGGGATGGAGTGGGATGAAATGGGATGGAGAGGAATGGAGTAGGATGGAGTGGGATAGAGTGGGATAGACTGGGATGGAGAGGGATGGAGCGGGATGGAGTGGGATGAAATGGGATGGAGAGGGATGGAGTAGGATGGAGTGGGATAGAATGGGATAGAGTGGGATGGAGAGGGATGGAGCGGGATGGAGTGGGATGAAATGGGATGGAGAGGGATGGAGTAGGATGGAGTGGGATAGAGTGGGATAGAGTGGGATGGAGTCGGATGAAGTCGGATGGAGTGGGATGGAATGAGATGGAATGGGTGCTCTAATCCAGTGGCAATTGAATAGTACTACTGCCTTTGAACGACAGAGGGCGTTTATTACAAACACGTCAAATATTCTTGAAAAATCTAAATAAATTCTAAATATAGGGTTTATATGAAAACGATATGATTTATAAAAAACGTGGCGAGAAATAAGCGCTTCGCACTAAAAATTACATTGTTAAATTCCGACATCCACGCGAACGAAGTTGCGGGCACAGCTAGTATTTTAATATAAGGATGTCGAAACATTTACCAAAACAAAATGATAGAAATCTTTACTGATGTGGATTAATATTTTGTGAATATTTTTATCATTCACAGTCTTAAATTTATTTTATAACATTTTGATGTCCCGAGATTACGAACAAAACTACTATTTTGGTAGAAAATTAATGATAATTGGCATACCTTACGAAAGTGACAATACCCAATTATCGTTAAGCCCCAAACACACGCGCGCATGGGCATGGGCGTGTGCGTTGTGTTCCACGCGCGCCGGAAAAAGTGACAGCACAATAACGGGGCTCCCCCTTAGAGGGCCTACCTGGGTCGCAGACAAACGAATACAATACCGTGACCCCAGAACGTAAAGGGCTATTGAAATAAATCGTAGATTTTAGTAAGTATTCCGAGTCTGACAGTCCCTCCCGCCCTGCTCTGGGTAGGAGGACTCATTCGATTATTTTACCACGCTAAATAAAGCCCCAAACACACGCTCCTTTTACTATCGTGCGTTCACAAAGCTGGTTGCGTGATATCTTTATATGTTCGAGAGTGGAAAGCTAAGGATGCTTGACGCCCTGTCCTCCACCATCTGGTGTTTGTATTAATTTTGATGCATTTCGATGTAATGACAGACACAAGCGCCGCGTAAAATGGACATTAGTCGAGCAGCGGCGTGGATTTAGTAGTTTTTTACTCATATGAGGTACAGGTATAGTAGAACAGTTTAATGTCAGAACCTCTTTATAAATAAATCTTCATTCTATAATATCTTATCCACAGTATTTTTTTGGGACAAGGTTTTAATATCACTTTTCTGATAAATGAAACCTTTAGAGATATTATCTATCGACTCCAAAAGCATGAGCCCAGTACTGATCTTTTATACTCCAAAGCAATTAATAGAGCGAGAAGCAACTTGTACCGAACACGCGGTGAGACAGCAATGGCCACCGATTTTTCATCATAGTCGCAGCATTATACTATAGGCGATATTTAACAGGGTGGTGGGTGCTATGCCTTATTTGTAGTTGACAAGTAATTTTGAAGTATTCAAAATGACAACAGCAGTTTTCATTTAATTTATTTTATTCCTGTTTCTTCGAAATTGTTAAAATCTGTGACGAAACTAAATAAATAATAATAAAAGTGAAGTGCTTCTTATCCTATATCGCAGTTTGATACGATTAGAAGTTGTTTTCAGTTACATACTATCTCAAATTATTGACTGCAAATCAGTGCATTTATCATTAGTTCATGTGAAATTGTATTTAGGTGCATAAATATTAGATAGGAGGGGGATGGACACAGAGGAACCATCCGACAACAAAAGTACGATATCACGATAGCATTGATATAATATCACTGTGAGTAATTTATTATATTGATAGGAACAATTCGTAATGTATAGAATCATACGTATTCTAACATTTCCCTTGTTTGCTCTGTTAGGGTCGTCAGGAATTTCCTGCGATGATTTTCAGTAAGTTTGGTTTATTTTATTCTTGATTTATTAATGAAAATAATTTGTTATTGAAAAAAGAAAGTTTACGTGACTTATTTACAGTCTTGTCCGTTTACAATCACGTCCCATTGAACACATCGAAACATAGTGTTACGTCGATCGTATTGCGAGACCAATCTACAAGCTTCTCGAAGGTTCCACGAGGTTCTCGACTATTCGAGTGAAGATTGGTCTGGAAGTTTCTAGAAAGTTCTACCCTGTTCTAGATGTTTCGAGATGGTTCTAGAATGTTCCAGAAGGTGTGGGTTTACATCGAAGTCAAAGGATGTTTCCAGAACATTCGACCACCTTCTAGAAACATCTAGTGGGTCCGGCCGAGGTATAAAAAGGGGCACCGATCGGCGACCGAGTCAGTCTGGTTTTGACTACGATCGAGGCAACTCGAAGCGAACTACAAGCGATATCTAAGTGAGTTCTACGTGTGATTAAGAGTGTGTATAAGTGTTAAAGTGTTGAGTAGTGTTTTGTGATTGTTTTAATTTGTGATTTGTCTGTGAATAAAGTTGTATTTGGTTTTAATTGGTGTAATTAATTTATCCCAATACCCAGCTCGTAACAATAGTTTTGAATAATCAATAAGCCTACGTATCATTCGTTTGTATTTTCTCGATCTTTTTATCCATTACCAATTTTATTATTACGAAAATCTGACAGCCGCGATCTGAAAAAAAGTGTCACAGGTCTAGCCTGTAAGAGCCACGCTGGCTGACTGATTCGTCAAGGAACGAAAGTGATGACACTACTTGTAAAAGGCAAAAGATGAGAGGACGATAGTGAATGTGTGCTCAGAATAAAACGGCGTATGTGCCCAAACATATTGACGTCTTTTTATGAATTAAAATTATTATTAATTGAAAAACTGTCTTTACAGAATTTAGATACTAGTATTTTCTACAATTTAAAACAACATCCTTCCAATAACTCATAGTAGTTATGCCATAAAGTCCAAAAAATAAAAAGCATAGACCGAACTTTGAATTTTTTTTGTATCGAGCCAATTATTCCAATTCGTGTTTCTATCTTTACCATTCACTCGAGGATATGTTCAACTTTAATATTATGATTTTTATTTATTAAAAATATCATTGTTAATGAGACTTTCAGACGTTTGAAAATCTTAAAAATTACTAGAAGCCCGCCTTAAATTAGGGCGCGGCAGGCGCATACGCGAGCGACGCGGGTGTCGCGTGCAAGGGTTTCTCATCAACTGGCTATGCGCGAGCGCGGACAGGACTCGGAGGGTGGGGGGTATCGTACGACGGGCGCGGGGGTAAGAGGGGTACCAGGGACGCACTCCTTACTGGACCACACTTAGGACACGTTATAACTTTTATTTTCTTTTGTAACGTAAACTGAAATTGAACAAGATACAACGCTATTAACAGCGTCACGCCATCGGTATAATTTCAGAGCGTTCTGAAAACACAAGGTCCCACTCTCAAGTACTGATGCGTTTAATGTTTGTTATTCTTCATTGTTAAAAAATTAAATTAAGCTCCTGCTTTGTTTTAATACTCTGACGGAATAAAAAGATTTGTGTTTTATTTATGCAGTGTAAACATGTGTAAACATGAGTTGTACAAAATAAAGATTTTGGAACGAAGTTCCTCATCGGGCGTTGCGAAAGGGGGCTAGACGGAAAAAATTAAGACGGAAAGTTGTAACGACACTTTTTGCTGTGATTCCAAGCCCCGCACCCCGCGCTTGCACCCTGCGCCCCGTACCCCTCACCCAACCCTCGTCTCATGCGACTCTTGTCGCATTGCGGCGTGCGCATGTTTCTCTGTTTGTCTCTCTCTCTCTTATTTATGTCTTTCTATTTGGCATTGAACAGTGTGATGTCGCGACGATTATTTTTGTTGAGTGCATACAGTAACTTCGTTCCATCCGGGTGTCCCTTGACATCTCTCAAGTTTTTTTTTTAATTTAATAAAAAAGCGTTATTTTGCTGTTCACGCCCAGTCCAGCTGGCCCGCAAATCACAGAACTTAATACACCGGTAGACCACGAAAGGGTCGACGGGACGACCAGGAATTCTTCTTTATTTCACAGAAATAGTGTAGAATCGTGAACGAGGAAAGGAGTCCTGAGGAAAAAGGTTAGTAACTTACTGTGCCAGCCTCTCGATGTCATTCAAATGTTTGTCGACCAGCGATATAAGAGTGCGTGCGTCTCTAAAGTCCACATCTTCTACAGGTGACTTGATAAGTGTTCTCTTTCGCCTGATTACAGAAAGAATAATGTTCTCATCAGTTCAGACAATCAGTTCTTTGCTTGATATACAAGCATCTCCTTTTTGAATGGTTTCAGTCGAAAATAATGCTTATTGGGAAAATCCAGTAGGATACCGATTTACGAGTTTACTTTTTTATGTTTTCTGACAGCCAATTTCTGTAAATTTTAGCCTTTTGCTTTTTATCTTTAATAATGTAGGCACTCTGAACAAGAATACATAGTCTAAAAGCCTATTTACACGCTGCAAGAAATGCACGCGAGTTGGTATGGACTATTAACGGACAATGAAATTCGGTTGATCAAATAAACACCGCAAGTAGTCAAGCTTGCATGAAACCCTCGTACTATTTTTTGAATCGACACATTCGACGATTCAAAAAATAGTACGAGGGTTGCATTGTGGGCTGATTCTGAACAAACTATATTCAGGCATACTAAAAAAAATGTTGTGTAAGCAACTGGGGACTGCAATACAAGAAAACAGAATCCTTAGCCAAGTAAGCAATCCTGAATGCATACCTTCTCCTCGAGCGATCCTTTATCCTCAATATGTTATCAACAGCGACATGGAAGGGCGTTTTAGTCGGCGTGTCGTCGTGCGGCGGCTGGACACACACGGAAGGGAAGCTGTCCAGCTGGATGGACGGGACCGGACGAGACACTGCGCGCTTCCATGCAGCTTCGAGAGCCTGACAATAGAAAGTTAAAATAAAAAGATTTGTTTAATTAAATACGTTCATAAAACTAGCTCTGTTAAATTGTTTAACATAAACACTTATTCCATTGAAATGAAAAAAAAAAAAAAACAAATTGCCTCTCACTAGGTATTTTTACTGTATCTTTGGTGCGTTAATAAACATATAAACTTACGTAACAAACACTTTCTTTAATAGATTTTACTTCAACTTTCAACTTCAACTTTTTCACAATAGTGGAAGGTTAATAATTATAATATTCGATTGGTATTGGCAGATTCGGGTAGGTTGACCTGTTAGCGTCTGTACGAAAAGCAAGACCCGGAATAACGCTTGTAAGCTATACAAATAATCGTTCCTTACGGTACAGTCACGAGCAATAACATGTAAACACTTAACAAAATTCAAACGCAAATTGCTCGTGAAATACTGATTTTCACTTTGAAATAAGACCTAGTTTGTAATAGTATGGCTTCCGAAATAGAAGTCTAATTAAAAGACAAACTTTTAATGAATATGGTAACAGAACGTCGCTTTTGAATACTGTTTAGTGTATACATACTATTGCTCATGACTGTACATGTCACTTGAAATGAGGTAGCCAGAAATAAATTATAAAAAAATAATAAACCAAAATTAATTAAAAGCAATGACATCACAAATACTATAAGTAGACTTACATGCTCTGGCAGATATCTTGCAATATCTGCAAAGTGCGGTGCTATGCGCACCTTATCTCCTTGTTCCAACCAACATAGATATTCATTCAGCAATCTGAAACGAAATTTGATTCCAAGTCTCTATAACCGATTCTGTTCATATGCAGAATCACTTGATAATTATCTCACAGAATCGTAATACTTGGATCTTCTTAGCGTGTCGATGGCAAATAATTTTCGAACGAAGTTCCTTATCGCGCGTTGTGAAAGGCGGCTAGACGGAAAAAATTCTTACGAAAAGTTGGCACGACACTTTTTTGCTTCGTCCCGCACCTCACGCCTGCACCCCGCGCCCCGTACCCCTCACTCAACCCCCGTTCCTCGTGACTCTTGTCGTATTGCGGCGTGCACATGTTTCTCTGTCTATCTCTCTCTAATAGAAAGCAAGCTATCTAGCTAGCGAAATAGAAAGACGAAACGAAAATATCTATTTTCGTTTCGTCTTTCTATTTCGCATTGAACAGTGTGGTGTTGCGACGATTATTTTTGTTAACTTCGTTCCATCCGGGTGTCCCTTGACACCTCTCAAGTTTTATATATTTTGTTTAGCCCAAAATTCAGCTACGCGAACCCCGCTCACTGATGCAGTCATAAGGTCCTCAAGTGTACAGGTGACAGGACTTCGTACCAGTGGAGAGAAAGTGAGCCATTGTCTGTGGGGACACGTCGCATGTACCATCGACAAAGTTGAATCATGACCCATTTTGACAATAAATCGTTTGATTCCGTCAAGTTGACAAAGATCAAAGTCGTTACCATGGATATGTATGATTACGCGAATGTGGACCTAATAGTATTTGAATGTCTGTAGGAAAACAAGTTTATGGTGGGTCATGATTCAAATTTGTCGATTGTACATTTGAGGTCTGAGCCGACAGTGAATCCTCATCTGTGAAGGTTGTCTTTGCTGCGGCCGACCTGGGTTCGCAGTCTATTAAGCGACTTCCAAGTCGACTACGACAACGCGTGACCAGGTGGAAGGCTTTCAGAAGGCTCGATAAAGCCCTCAGGAGGTCTGAACAATACTAGAATAAACGGTAACTTATGTGTTATCCCCGACTATAACCTAATTTTGAGTCAAATTTATAATGTGAAAGCGTGAAAACCTAATTAAAAATTAAGTGCGACTTACTTCTCAGCCGCAGCATGATACGCAATCAAATTAAATAAATTCCTCTTCGTATCCACCACTTCACTACTCGGACTGGTTTCCTTCTCACTTCGGTTATCATCGGCATCTTCGTTATCACTCGACTCACTCGATTCTCCCGTCAAATCGATTATCGATAAAGCTGGCAACAGACCATCGTTAGTTCTAACTGGAGTGGCCCTTTCAACTCGATTACTCGATTGTGTGTCACTACTTTCACTAGTATCGATTGATTTGTGCTCGGCCTTAAGAGATTCGCCTTCGTTGTGGTGGTAAGTGATTGTTTCGAGGAGACGTCGTTTGATTTGTGTGAGTGTTCGAGATTTTATTAGGCCGCTGAAGAAGAGGGGGCCTACTGCTGGTACTGACCTGAAAGAAACAAAATGGTGAAGACAAACTGGTGCCAGCGGGTTTGTCTGTCTGTAAATCGAAAATTATCGCAAGGGAATATTATACCGGGATAAGGCGACACAGTAGCGTTTGGCCGTTAGCCGAACTCCATTATCTTTTTTTTTTAATAAACATTTTAGGATTTTTTACTGTGCCGTGGGTGCGTTTACAATCATATAAACATACAAACTCCTAGACCCGAAACTAGTAGATCATACAAATATTTGCTCCGTGTGGGAATCAAACCCGCGTCACGCAGCGCTGCAGACCAATCGCTCAGCAACTGCACCAACCATGCTGTCATTCACGTCACTCGCGCTAGCCGTACCACTCTGTTTTGTGGCATCGCATTCATTCGCTTGTACTATTTATTGTTCCTGCCGCTATAAACACCACGCGCAACTGTATCGATTCGCTCGGAAACCGCGCGAGCGAGAACCGCGCATATTTTCGCTACAAGTGTCGACTCGTAGCTTGCTTCAAACAATTCTACCACTCACGGCGGCAACGTAGTTAAGGAACACATAATTAATTATGACCAACAGTGGGTGTCTTCCAGATTTCTAATGGAGGCTTACCCGTAATCCGGTGGTGTCTGTAGATATAGATGCATGAGTAATCTCCAAAGCGTCAAGTGTGAAGGATGGTGCATAGGAGCCGCCAGAGCTGCAGTCGCCGCCCGGTATATCACTAGCTCTTCTGATGTTATGTTGGCACCTATTTTCTGTAAAACAATTGTGCTGCATGTTTTGGATAATGTGGGACAGCACACAAAATATGGCGGCACTGTAGAAGGGTTATCAGTTGCACAAACATTTCGTATGTGGCTAGTCAGCCAGATACGAAATGAATCGTATGATTTGTTGTTGATTGAAAATCTCACGACTAGTCGCTTGCTTAATCTCATACGATTAGTTCGTTACTTAATGTCGTACGAGTTGTCGCTTGCTGGATGTCGTACCTACTACTAGTTCGATGGATAATGTCATACGATTAGCTTGTTGCCAAAAAATGTCCTACTAGTTCGTAGCTTAATGTCGTACCAAAAAATGCTCGACTAGTTCGTTTTCGTCAGTCGTACGACTAGTTCGTTTTCGTCAGTCGTACGACGATAGTTGACTTTCGTCAGACGTACGACTAGTTCGTTTTCGTCAGTCGTTTGACTAGTTTGCTTTCGTCAGCCGTATGACTTGTTCGTTTTTGTCAGTCGTACGACTTGTTCGTTTTTGTCAGTCGTATGACTAGTTCGTTTTCGTCAGTCGTACGACTAGTTCGCTTTCGTCAGTCGTACGACTTGTTCGTTTTTGTCAGTCGTACGACTAGTTCGCTTTCGTCAGTCGTATGACTAGTTCGTTTTCGTCAGCCGTACGACGATAGTTGACTTTCGTCAGTCGTACGACTTGTTCGTTTTCGTCAGTCGTACGACTAGTTCGTTTTTTAATGTCTTACCAATCATCACTTGCTGGATGTCGTACAACTAATCGCTTGCTGGATGTCGTACAACTAATCGCTTGCTGGATGTCGTACGACTAGTCGTTTTCGTAAGTCGGTCATTACTCTTTTAATATGTTCCCTGCTAATCGTACCTGTAACGCATTATCAACGTGTATCTTCTGCTGCGCCGCTCTCTGCTGGTGCAGCACACTCATCAGTCGCGGCCACACGTGCGAGCGCACCTCGTGCGCGGCGTGGCTCGCGCGCAGCAGACACTCACACAGTAGCGGAGCTGTAGCAGCGTTGCGGACAGCGTGGGATAGGTGTTCCTTAGCGTTTTCTTCCTGTACCAAAAACAATGTGAATTGGTCATCTTTCCTTTGAAATTCAGCTATAAGTTATCAAAAAGTCATCTCAGCCCAGAAAGGACCGAACTGAATGCGTAAAACCAATCCCTGTATATGACCCAACACTTGATGATGCTGAATAGTACACAGACATTGTCCTGCACAATTTTAGAAACAAGCATACAAACCCGTTTCGATCCAACACCTTTAGTTGATTGTTTTTACCGCACAGAGTTTGGTCCTCATATTTGCAACAGATAAGAGAACAATCATGTTCTCTCTCAACACTTTTCTATACCTACGCGCTGTACCGCAACATGATTGTAAAGGCGTCTAGGAATAAATCTGTGCCGAATTTCGAGTGAGTTAGAGCGAAACAAGCATATTGGTATTACGCGAACCGGACTGATAAGACTCGTAATGTCTAAAATCCACGGTGTGCCCTCAATAGCCCTAGCCACGCCCGGGACTGAAGTGTAACATACATACCTGCAGCAGAGCACTAGCGTAGGCATCGAGATGCGGCCACAGCCTGGTGGCGCACGCGGCCGTGTCCACCAGACCGCACGCCGCGGTCGGCAGCTGCGGCCGCCAGCACGCGTGCAGCCACGCAGTCAGCACGCCTGACACCGGTACTGCACCGCTGCTGCACACGACAACAAAACATGACCTCAATTGACAGTGTCAACGTGAGCAGAATCGCTTAGCTTGTGAATCTTGGACTACACGCACAAATCGTACGATCTATGTCACCGAATCGATCGATCTTTCATCCTTTTACATGAGATGATAACTTGTTTATCGTTAGCTCGAACGACAACGATTTTGAGACGATATCGGCATAATCAGCCAACCAACAGCTTGTGTGCATTATGCCACAGCTGTCTCGAGAAATAGCCAACTCGGTCTAGTTGTCGGCCGCAGCTGTGCACAATAACGACACAATATGAAACCGTCCGTTGGAAAATTTATGGAAGCAACCACTCCTACGATATCGTGAAAACGGCATGACAGCGCACTACTTTTTCAGTTTGAAACATCAAATCCCTTAGTGGAGCCGAAAAAAGCCTTTCAGACTCGTATTGACTTAAAACCACAATGTTCCATCAATTGTCCTAAATTTTCCAAAGGCGCAGTACCCGTTTAAACAGTCTTGCGAATGCCACCACGCTTCCAGAGGCGGAGAGCTGGGCTGCCAAGAGTGAACGTCATTTTTAGGGTTCCGTAGTCAACAAGGAACCCTTATAGTTTCGCTATGTCCGTCCGTCCGTCTGTCCGCAGTTTAGCTCAGAGACGCACAGTACTAGAGAGCTGTAATTTGGTGTAAATATACGGATTTGTTGTGCCGAAAAAGTGGTAAAATAAAATCTCGAAAAATATTTTTTTTTAGGGTACCTCCTGTACACGTAAAGTGGGAATGTTTTTTTTTTTTCTCGCGTGCCCCTTAGTGTGGGGTATCATTAAATAGGTCTTTAAAAAATAATGTGAGTTTCCATTAACAATTTTTTGATAAAAAAATTCGTTTGTGAAATATTAAGCTTTAAAGTGCTACATTTTGCTCGACTCGAGTGTCCCCCCCCTTCTACCAGCTAAACGGTTATGTTAGGGGGTGTGAAAAAAATCACAATAGTAGTTTATAAACGGCTTTACAACTTTACGAGTAATAGTCGACCAACTTATAAAATGTACTTGAATAATATGTTTTCTTAAACAAAATGTATCGGAGAACATGCTCTTCAACTGCAAATGTAAGTTTGTCAACTTTATTTTTACAGCTTTTATAGGTATGTTTCTTGGGGATAGGTAGGTTTCTATCGTGAACTATTTTTAAATAACTTCAAAAAAAGGAAGAGGTTCTAAATTCGTCGTAATCTTTTTTTTTTATGTATTGTCCCTGATTTCTCAAAGACTCCTGGACCGATTTTGAAAATTCTTCTTTTTAAAGTTACGAGTAAATTCAGCGAATCAGTTTAGTTAGTTCGCATAAGTATTTTGATGGGTAACTACGGAACCCTACACTGTGCGTGGCCCGACACGCACTTGGCGGGTTTTTTTACCTAACCTTTTGAATCTCATAAAATGTTGTATTTAACCTTGTACGAGGACGAAACACTTGTGTAAGAAGAAAGATTTAATTTTATGTTTTGTATGTTTGTGTGAAATCGACTAGATAAACTTAATAACAACTTTTTAAATTTTATTATTTCTATCACCTATACATTATTTACGGGCGTGTAATATTGGTCATACGAAGCTCCTAGGTCCCACTAAAAAAAAATCTACTTACTATAACAATAAGCTTAAGAGACTGTTGTAAAACAAAAAGAAAATAGTTACTCACTCATCAGACAACTGCGCCAGTATGAGCCGTAGAAGCAGTTCCGAACCAGCGGCGCCACCGCGACCAAGAGCACGCTGCATAAGTGACGGTCCTGAACTTAGCAGCGTTGTGAATAGCTCCGTGAATCTATTAAAATAAAGGTTAAATAAGCTTGTCAGATAAACAGTGGTTACACGTAAAAAAAAACTAAGTAACTTTTTTTTTCACTTATTACGCTCGTTTTATGGCACAATAATAAATCTAATAAACCTGCGTTCTTCGTTTACATTAAATATCAAAGATTTTAAAACGTTGTCAGCAAACAAAAAGTTTAGTACCTTTTCAAGACGTTCTGGCCAAGCTGTAGTTTAGCTGTGGGAACGAGATGGCGCTAGACGGCTTGTATAGCTCCGTCGCTTTCTTTCAACTACACACGCTAGGCCACCTGCTAAGTTAATGAATGCGACTTACTTGGGAGTGTAAGCGACGGACTCAGGTGAATGTGCCATAACGAGCATGACTCCAGCGAGGCACTGCACAGCGTCCCGCGGCCGGGTCGCCGCTAGCTTGCACAGCGCTGATACTCCCTCCGAACAAATCTGAGGGGGAGTGCTATTTAAATATTTGAAACGCTAAAAAGCTTCCTCGCTTTTTTAAAAAGTGCAATCTATTTGAAAATAAGAGGATTTCTTTCTTCCTTAGGTTATTCCCAATGTTCAGCAAAGGCCTACCCCAAAATCCTAAGGTGGCCGAGTAGTTCCACTGTGGGAACGAGATGGCGCTAGACGACTTGTATAGCTCTGTCTCTCTCCCTCACTGGAACTACTGCGGCTTTAAGACGTCATGGTTATGGCCATCTGAGCGCTTTTTCCGGGCTAATACAAGAAAGGGGGAAGGGAGGCTTTTGCCCTGCAGTGGGACAACGTAGGCTCATAATAGTAATACAAAATACAAACCAAAGAGAACTTGTACTAACGGGCAAATATAAACCTAATAGTTTTATGCCGACTTTTTTTTGGAGTAAAAATAATCCTAATTGTGTGTTGTTTGTTTGTCCTATTGTGTATTCGACTGATTTCAGAATAAACAGTGACTCAAACTCGGAGGTCACGGTCACATTTTAACGCCAAACGTAGTAAATACGCAGATCGTAAACTTCAATATTCGTCTTTGATACTGCATCATATAGTTAAAAATTAAACAAAGAAAAAACTCACCACCGGTATACAATGGCCATACGACGACGCATACAACGCATACGCGATCCCAAACAGATCAGTCGGCTCGACATCCGGCGCGGGCGCATCGTGCTGCAAGTTCCAGCACGTGCGGTGTACCCGCAGGTGACGGAGCACGCTCCAGCACCACTCCGGAGGACTGGCCTGGGTCAGCACCCAGGACGACAGCCAGGAGCCGATGGTAAGTTGCACATCTAGAGGAAGACCGCTGAAAAATCATTGGAATGTTACTATCGAAGCCGTATATCGTATATCCAGTTACTGGGTTGTGCAGGTACTATTTTTTTTTTTTTTAGGTGGTGGTGGCCCTATAACCAAACGGCAAGCGATAATTGCTAACGTTCCGAAGTCGCTAATACTTTTTCAACTTTATACCCATTGCATTAAGTTGAAAATCTATTAAAGATTACAAATCGCTTTTCGTTTATTTCGTTCGTTATCGCTCAGCAGTCTTTACTAGATTTTCAACTTTATGCGATGGGGTATAAAGTTGAAAATGTATTAGCGACTGCTGAACGTTTACGATTGTCGCTTGCCGTTTGGCTACAGGCTCAGGTCAAAATATTCAGTCGCTCCAAGTAAAATATTGATAATCGACTGCATTTAGTTCGACTGGAAGCTGACCACAGGTTGAGGAAAGGTTGGATGATGATGATATTATTGAAGATTTTATCCCTTAAAGAAATGGAAGAGTAGCGCTTTTAAGGCAAGTAATAATAAATGAGGAAAGCCTAAGTTATGGACTTTTGTTGGCATCGCTAATGCCTTCGACACACACTCTCTTAGAGTTGTATTACAGAGGCACTCCTTTACGGCTACAAATTAACTTCGTTCTACTGCATATTCGGAACTTATCTGATGGAAAGAATAATCCATTCACCCAGTGTCGATACAGATTAGATATACATTAGATATCGTGTGGTGTACTACAGGGATCGATTCTGACGCCGCATCTGTTGAACATTGGGCACTAGTGGGTGCTTTACAATACTTAGCGGTGCGCTTCTCAATGCTGTCGATTAACAATCAACCTCATAACGGGTTAAAAATAAAATGAAGAATAATGTGTGCCTGTAAGTATCGTTACAACTTTTCGTCTTAATTTTTTCCGTCCAGCCCGATTTCGCAACGCGCGAAAAAAAAAATCTGTTACGCAAAAAAGCAGGAAGGATTTATGAAACTTACACATAAGATGTGTAGTCCAGCTCCAGTAACAAATGCTGTAGGAACTGTTGGCAGCGCCGCGCCCAGTCGTCCAGCAGCGAGTGGATCTCCATGCAGGTCGGACGCCATTTGTTAACGTTTAGTACTTTCACGCAAGACGGGTCTAGAGTTTCCACTGCAAAGAATAATTTTGGTCAATATAACTTGGCCAATTGGATTTCTAATAATGGAAAATTACAGAAACGAAAAAAAAAGATGAAAATACTTTCAGTTTCAATAAAAATTGCCTCGTTTTATAGATACATATTATGTGTAGAATATTGTAGTTACAGTGGACCCGATTGGTGAAATTTTCCCTCCCAATTATTATTTTTTTGTTCCACCGTCTCAATGTCTCTTGTCGTGCATGCATTTTATTTTAAAACTTTGTATTATTAACAAAAACATTTGTTACATGCGAGAATCGAACTCGCGACACACATGACAGCAATTAATCGCTCAGCCATTAGGCCTTTCGTGCCGTCAACTAAAAGAGATTACCCATAACGCGATGCACTACGACATAATTATATGACATAAAACGTGCACATATATATGTCTACGAGTAGATGAAAAACAAAATACGCTCGCAACGACGACGTTAGGCCAATCGAGTTGCATCATTATATCGTAGTATGTAGTATGGATATTCGGCAAAGAACCAGAGTCACCGACAAAGCTCGCAATGGATGCAAGTGGGGAATTGTCGTTCGGCGTGGCGGTCTAAGCGTTAGTTCAGACCGAGACGCGAAGCGACGCGACGATGCGCTGCGCCGCGATGCGTCGCGCTGCGCATCCAAACGCCGCGCGGTGCAGCGGAGTGTCTACATTCGCTACGTGCTTCCCGCCCCAACCCCCTTCCTCCCGCAGAGTCGAGCGGCCACGAGCGGCCTCGAGCGGCTTAAGCGGCGCCGCGCTGCGCAGCGCGGCGCATCGCGACGCATCCGGCGCCGCTTAAATTCTCTCAACGAAATGTGTATCTTTTGGTGTAGAAAATAAAATCGTTTTTTTAATGGCTCTTAAAAGAGTGCGCGCATCGTCGCGTCGCTTCGTGTCGCGGTCTGAACTGACCCTAAGGGGGAAGCCTATGTTCAGCAGTGGACGTCTTCCGGGTTTTTTCATTATTCCCTAAATGTTACAAGTCATTTGTATGAAAACTCGTTCGCATAATTTTCGAACAATGAAGACTTTGATCATATTCCACACTTACCAATATTCAAATCTGCCAGTATATGCAGCGCCGTGGTGTGCAAGTATGCGTGTGCGGCGAGCACTCGTCCCACACACTCCCGCGCAGCCGCGTCGCACATAGCTTTACATGTTACTGATTTACGTTTCAGTCCAGTCTGCAACAATTGGAGACCAAACTAAAGTATTATTCTTTTGTTAGGGTGCTTGTACACGGCGCATGTAACCCGCGCAAGTAAAGGTGCCGGTTACCCGCGCGAGTAACATGCGCAAGCTACTTGATCAAGTTACCCGCGGGGTACTTGTACACGGCGCATACAACTCGCGCAAGTAAAGGTGCGGTTTTGCGGTTTACCCGCGCGTGTTACATGCGCAATTTAAGCTACTTGATCAAGCTACGCCTATTAAACGCCTACTAGTCTCGTAAGACTGTCTAACCATGACCCTGGAACGGAGAGGGCTTTTCGAGGAACACCGTGGGTGGGTGACCCGTGGGTCTTAGTCAGAACGAGTCTGCCAGTCCCTTCTACTCCACCCTTCAAAGCGAGAGGACTCATTTGATGATACCATAACAAAAAAAGGAGCTTTCTACATATATTACCTGTAGCAAGAATTCTAGAACAATCCTGGCGAGTTCGTGGTCCTGCGTGCGGTCGACAGCGGCCTGTGTTATGATGCGTATGCGCACGTCACATGGTAAAACCGGCAACTGTATTGATAGCGTCTCTAGCTGTTTCGGAGATGTATCTGTTAGGAGAAACATTACTTGTTAACGAATTGCACACCATCAGGCTGCGGCATGCTAAGACAGACCCCAGCCGTCTTATTCCAAAACTCTATCTTTAAGGAGCTAAAAATTTAAGTGACTGGATTGAAAACTACATACCATGTAACCCAAGGATGATAGATATGCAGTAATCCTTAACAGTGTTGTCAGCCAACAAGGTCGCAGGCAGTCTGTCTAGTTCCTGCCCTTCAAACAGGTTGAAACCTGCACAGAACGACGCTTCCAGTTCCGCTGATATTTTCTCTTCTAAATCTTGGGCATAGAATGGCCTGGGAAATAAATAAAACACAGTCGATTCATATCTTTGCAACAGGGTATTTGACTGAAGAATTCTAACTAGTCCGCCAGATAGTTTAGGTATTAAAAAATATTTACAATTTTTTTTTTTAATAGACTTCATAAAGAAGGAGGTTATCAATTCGACGATTTTTTTGTTCGAAAGGAGATATTTCAGGAGTGGTCCCATTGTCACCATGTCAGGATCTAATGATTGGATCTTAGAGAAATCGAGGGCAACCCTCAAATTTTATAGGCTCACACATCGTTTTTCGCAAATTTTATGAAGTAATTTGAGTATTTGCGTATGGTAATCATCCTCTCATGTAGCTGAGCTGATGATGGAAGGTACAACTCCTCTAGTAAGAACTTGGCATTGACTGATTTAGTAAATCATGTTTGTGTTCGCATGTCTCCGGAACTACAAGTCTGATTTAAGTAATTCTTTTTTTGTTGTACTAGGTATCATTCAACTTAGGGAATACTGCAAGTTTCATCAAAATCGGTTCAGTCGTTTTCGAGATAAGAAATGAATGTAAGAGATTTAACGATGTTTTTACCGGTGTTACGGATAACAAAATTCTAGTGCTCATATAAGAAAATGATGAACTCGTATTTGACAAGAATTGTGGTTGAATATTTAAACTAAAGAGAGTAAAACAAAAACTTTAAAAAAAAAAAATGTAACCGCCTTCAAAGTTAAAAAAGTTTTTTTGTTATGTAAACCAAAATTGACGAAGATACTATTAAAATTCATCATAAACAAGCGCAATTCAAACTTGCTTCTGACATCACGAGCCGCACTCTCAAATTTTGTGTTTAAGTATTTTTTCAACGTTCATTAAAACACAGCAGAAACTTCGATATTATTTTATTCCTGAGTTTCCCTTTTTAAGCAGTAGCAAATCTGTACTGGTGAAATTTTCAAATAAAAAATTGCTTTCATTCAGATCAAAAAGATGTCTACTACGACAAGAGAGAGCGAGAGAAGAGATGTCAAGTGCTCAACCAACACCTTATCAATTTATATGAAATGCCTATCTATGGCTACAGACATACCTAGAAGTAAGATGCAGACAAGCCAGCGCATGCAACGCCCTCGCCGCTAGCTCCCGTAACGTGTGATGTAACCTCACGTAGCCAGGGTGCGCACGCGCCGCGCTCTGCAACACGTCCAGTAACACGCGCACGCCGCAACATGCCTTCACCACGCCCCGCCCTCCTATTGAGTCGCCCCATTCGTTAGGACGAGCGTGGCGGATATCCTGCGAAAAAAACAAATACTTTTATATTATTTTGGCCTTCTGTCAGTGTCTATACACTTTTAAAACGACGATTTTTTTTTAAGCCATGATTGGCGTAATGCATGTGCGATCGACTGCTGTGCAACGTGTCGCAGCCGCAGGTTCGAATCTCGCACGGAATAAATATTCATGACTTTTAAGTAGTTTTACCGGGTCTGGTTGTTTGTGTGATGTGAGTTTCAATTATTGTGAACGCATCTACGACACTCGAATATCGAAATCGATATCGAATTATAGATGACCCTTGAACGTAAAGGGCTACTGAAAGACACCGTGAATTTTAGTCTATACGAGCCTGATAGTAAGGTGGGACTCATTTGATGATTTTACCATGATAAAAAATAAGAGGGGTATGATTTTCTAAAACTCAAAAAAAAAATAGGTTCACGGTTCATCTTCACGACATCCACCAACCCGCACTGGGCCCGCGTGGTGGATTATGGCCCACTTCTCACAGAGAGGAGAACTGTGTCCCAGCAGTGGAAACATCAGAGAGGAGGACTGTGTCCAAGCAGTGGGAACATTTATATGCTGATGTTGAATGGAAACTTACAGAATGCGTGAACATCACGAGTCGCGCCACCAGGTCCCGGAGCGGGAAGGCCGCCAGCAGCGCCAGCAGGTCGCGCTCCCGCAGCGTGCCCTCGCTCACTGCACCTCCACCACCGTGCTTGTCCACCTCCTCCCATGCTTCCTCGGCATCTACATAAGAGTTTAGTGATGTATGTGACAACGGAAAACTGTCATTGTTTACAATTCCTAGAGAATATAATATTGACTGGCCTGTTGGTCTAGTGGTTAGTGACCCTGACTGCTATGCCGGAGGTCGTGGGTTCGATTCCCACCCAGGACAAATGTTTGTGTGATGAGCACGATCATTTGTTCTGTGTCTGGGTTTAATTGATCTATTTTAGAAATATATAAGTATGTTTATCAGTTGTCTAGTACCCATAACACAAGCTCTGCTTAGCTTGGGGCTAGATAGCGTTTTGTGATAGAAGTGGAATATAAAAAAAAAATGTAATTCCTAAAATCGCCCAACTACTAGAAGTGAGTATTGTGGTACCATTTTAAAAAGCAAATGAGACAAGTGTTTTTTCTGGAATCCGCCAATCAAGTATTGTACATTTATTTTGAGAAACCTGGCTTGAAAGACAAGGGTAGTTAGAAGAAAATATCAATATTTTTAACTTTACAGCCATTTATTTCCCAAGGTATGAGTAATTTATCGAATCATCAGCCTATAATTCCCACTGCTGGGACACAGGCCTCCTCTCTGTAAGAGGGATTGGGCCATAATCCACCACGCGGGCCCAGTGCGGGTTGGTAGATGTCACGTGTCTTAGAATTTTTGGTTCTGGGATATGCCGGTTTTGGGAGCGTAATGTTGAATGATATTACAAAAAGTAATGCGCCTGGCAGGGTTCGAACCCACGACCTACAACTCGTCGGGAAACTCGTCGTAAGTCGGGACCAATACCACTGGGCCACCACTGCTCTATATTTATCGAATACTTACAAATTACTTACAGTATGTCATTTATGACGCGGTGTTGGAGTATTTAAAAAAAAACAAAGTCTAATTAATCAAAAACGGTAAGGGTTTGGATATGGCTATAACCCTCCCCCCCCCCCAAAGAATCTCGGTCGATTGAACAAGTAAGGGTGCTCCCACATCTATCGACGCGGAATCGGCCTTTACCGTCGCCCTTTCTCTTTCTGTCGCTTAGAACTGCCATTTGCTAGACCAAGACAGAAAGCATAATGCGATAGCACGCGGCGGAATCCTCGAGGCGGCCGCGTGCTATCGTATTGTGTCGGTCTAGCAAATGGCAGTTCTAAGCGACAGAAAGAGAAAGGGCGACGGTAAAGGCCGATTACGCGTCGAAAGATGTGGGAGCACCAACGACGATATAATACTAGACTCGTAATAACAGGCGACCGATGTCTGCCAACACATTAGGCAAAAAAGTCTTATATTCGTCTCATTTCGACCAATCCTGTGAGCCGTAAACATACGTTGAGACAGCACAGACCTTGAGTTAGCCAATCACAACGCAGTACCCCGTCCCCCTCGCTTACGTAGTACCTCAGCAACTTGGCAGAATAGTTTGTGTTCTTTAGATCGTGCATGCCGAGTCTAGTATTATATCGTCGTTGGGGAGCACACTAACCCTGTATAATAATTACATGCTAATTCTTACCTTCAGTGCACTCGAGCGCAGTGTCAGTGCGGGGCCGCGCGAGCAACAGTGACAATAAAGCGAGTATGCGCCACGGAGACGCGCTGTCCACGTTTAGTTGTATCACCAGCGAGGCCCACTGGACTGAGCGGGACTGCCTGGAAATTATAGACAGTAAGGGGAAGCCTATTTCATGGAGTAGAGAGGCGGAAGGATTTTTTTTTTACGTGGCAAAATCATCAAATGAGTCCTCCCACCCCGGGCAGGGCGGGAGGGACTGTCAGACCTGTATTGACTAATATTCACGGTGTCCTTCGGTAGCCCTTTGTGTGCCGGAGTCGCGGTATACGTACATCCCGCAACCCCGGTAGGTCTGTGGCCCTCTATAGGAGGGCCCCGTCATTATGCTGACGCTCCTTGAGGTGTGCGTGGGACACAACGCACCGTCGACCCGGGCATGGTCCATGGTCGGACAGCGAGTTGCCCTTTACTCGCCGCCCGCATGCCCGGAGTAGAGAGGCATTGTGCCTGGAGTAATAGAAGAGTAATTGACACGGGAACAAAAATCTTGAGTTCATTTTTAAGCCCGGATTCTCGGAACAAACTTCCCGGGACTGTCTTATCAGGTTACCAGGGATTCACTCACTTCCGATCCACCCAGAGTTGGAGGAATGATGGGATGACTTTCTTTTTTGTTCAGCCTACACTTTCCCACTGCTGGGATATTTATTAAAAATCTTAATATATTTATTAAAAAGGCGCCTGTGGGGTACTCCCTAACCATTTCTCTTACATGTCGCGGCGGAAACCAGGCTTTAGATCGAGAAAATGGTAAGTATACAGGATGTTTATTGCTGGCTTACATCTAATATAGAAAGAAAGCAACTCACCTAAACAGATGATGCATAAGAAATAGAAGCTGCCTCAAATCGCGGTTGTCCAGTAAAGCGGCAGAAAGCGCCGCGGCCCAGCGCTGCAGCGCGCTCGCGAGCGCTTCAGGAGCATTATCGCTCAGTCGCAGCGCTTGTAGTATCAGTGATAAGGCTTCGCGAATAATGTTTTTGTTGCTTTGTATCGTTTCTGATATTAGTTCTTCTATCTGAAAAGTTGAAAAAATAAGGGTTAATATAAAAATAGAACGAGTCATGTATGTAACTGACTGTCACCCATCTGAAGACAGAAAGCATTGTTTTATTTTAACTAGACATCCAAGACCGACCTTGGCAAGCTATTGCTTTACCTTTACTTTGGTCCCCCAGCTTCAGACTGAGCTTAGCAACCGTTGCTTTTCTTTAGTCACCCATCCAAAGACAAATCTTGGTAAGTGTAGGTCAACTTTGATTACTAATGCACATGGTCTGTAACCCCTCTACTATAGAGTATTATAGAGGGGTTACAGACCTCAAAAAGAGTTGCAATCAACTGACGGCCAACTTTACTACCGCGTACGCTTATTGGTCAAATCAAATAGCGCTTTCCCTACTTCTTGTTACATTTTCCCGTCCTATTTTACAAAATCACTCCCACAGATTGCAGAAAAGCGAGAGAAAAAATGTGAATGGTCTATGTTCAGCAGTGGACATCTTATGATGATGAAAATTGGTATACCTGACAATGCGCCAATAGAGCCGCATGCTGATGATGACAATAAGAATCCTGCACATCCCTCAGTAGACTCTCCAGCCTCAATTTGGCAACGGGTAACTTCTCTTTAACCAACTCAGCATGTTCATAGCTCGCTCTCAGGTGAACATCGAGCCCACACTTGCACTTCTCTGATAGATTCACGTAACGTTTCTCTATCTTCCATAGAGTAGCTCTTCTTTTCTCTTCCTCTGCAAACCCTTGTGCCAGTTGTATTCGTTCACGTTCCACTGCTATTAGTGAAGATCTGGAGAATACATTACAAGTAAAAGTAAGGAGTTTTTAATTTGGCCTTGTCAACATATTGTTTTTATGGATGAGACTGATCCAAGACGAGGCAATACTACCAGAGGACAATAATAAAATCTGTTTCTTTTTGTGTAATAAATAAAGTTAGATTTTGAGTAGTTATTAAAAGGTGTCTCTGATGTCACCACTGAACTTTATGTGTAGTAAATAAAGTTAAATTTTAAGTCACTCTATTGAAATGTATTTGCAGTGTTCCATCTCAGTATGACATACCTACACAAAAACTATATAAAACTTATATTGCTGAAAAATAATTACAAATAATTTTAATACAAACCTGAATGTCGACAATAAATCAACTAGTGGATGCTCTGGTCCGCTCAAAGGACCTGCTTCAACAATCTCCTCCTCTCTTTCACTCATAGCTCTAACTTCTTCCATCTCTTTGCCTCCACACAGTTTTATTGCATCTTCTAGAGCCATACATTTTATTTTAGGCTTGCTTTCTACCGCCACCTCTTCATAATGTACTACTTGAGGTACTTCATCAAAGCATGGTGCTGATGGTGTAATATCTTCAACACATTCAAAAGAGGTATCGTGTGTTTCTTGCTGTTTATGTAAATAGGCATTAGAATGTACCAGTTCATATTCCCTGTTTTCGGTAATTTGTGTGACTTCATCAGGTATTGATATCCTTTCTAGCTGTCTACTCAATTCTCTGTAGCTCCCTTTAAAACTGGAGGATGAAGCCTTTGATTTGTCACCTGCTTCAGCAATTTGTGGTGTTTCTTTGATATGTTCAGTCTGGTCCATACTACCATTTTCTTGTTTTTCTACATTAGTTTCTACAATTTGTTTGCTAATAGTTTCTTCAGTATGTTCTATTATTTCTATACTTATATTACTAGTATCTGCTTCTTCAATTACTTCAGCTCCTTGAGTATCTGTTTGTTTTACTTCAGTCTTTGGTGTTACACTTCCACTGGCACCTTCAGAAATGTGTACAAATTCTTCAAGTAGTGGAGGTTCTAAGGTAACTGGTGATAGTTCTCTTGTAGCATTGCTTCTCTCTTTTGATTTCTTTTTCTGGAAAATAATAAAAAAAGCCTGAGTAGCAGCCAAAAAATTTAACTTTGATGATGAAATTTTTTGACCTTCTTTCACTATGAAAAGCAATAGTGAACAAAGTAATATTCATATAACAGGTTTATACATAGTATAGAAATATGATTACGCAGATTGTAAATAATAAGTATCACATTCCTGCTGCAATCAGAATGTTTTGCTGCGCAAATGGAAAGACAAAGGATTGTGTTTTGAACATAATTCATACTTACTTCTCTACGTTTCTCCTTCACCATAGTAGCCATGGTCGTTTTGGATCTACGATCTAATGGGTGTTGGTTTCTTTAATATCAATCACCAATTGTTCTCCTTCTTTGAACGTTTTTATTTACTTTCATGTTTTTCCCCAAACCAAAACAAAGTGATGTTGTGGTGTGCTATCAAAAATCTGTTGACAGTACTTGACAACAGGACGGCAATAAAATGCGCTAAAGAGAAACAGAGATAGCAAACTCACTATGCTTAAAATTCGTTTTTTCTAGTGAGGTGAAACGCTGCAATCAGCTGTGAACTAGAGTAAAAACGATTTTAGTCGATTTTTATGGTAAATCTCTAAAAGTTTTTTTTTTTAATTTGTCTTTTCCAACCAGCCCGCGAAATTCAATTTTTTTTACGTTTTTTGCAATTTGCAGGCCAGTGACATTGTGTAACTTTAACAAAATATGAATTGCGGTAATAACAAGTATAATTTTAAATGTAAAAATTATCAAAACATTCGCTCCATCAGCTCTCACATAGATCTAAGTTAGATTTCGGAGATTTTAACAAGATTTATGTAGACGGCGATTATTATAATGGGTGTAACTCGCTATCCGATCATGAACCATACCCGAGCCGACGCGACGCGTTGCCGCATTGTGTTGAGTAGAGCTGTAGTATAGCAGAGCAATCATAAATATTACGGGCTCCCCCTTAGAGGGCCAAAGCCTGCCGGGGTCGCGGCACTAACGAGTTACCGTGACCCTGGAACGTAAAGGGCTATTGAAGGACACCGTGGATTTTAGTCAGTAAAGTCTGACATTTCCTCCTGCCCTGCCCTGGGTGGGAGGACTCATTTGATGATTTTATTAACAGGTATGTCAAACACTAGCCCAAAGTCCACGTTCACTCCTACTACAACAGGATCAGGGCATGTAACGTGCTTGAGTTTTCGCCCCGTCCCGGGATAGAATTGCCTTTTAGGTATTGATTCATTCTATCCGATGGGGCGACGGCAGTAATCCTAACGATCACCGGCCTCCTGATATCCACATGATGGAACATTCTAACTTCCTCGACAAATATTATTATTTAGTTGACATCATAATGACTGTGACCTTTGACTCAAACACGCTACTATTGCATATCGCCATGCTTTGAGTCACACCGACGACGACACGGACTTCCGATCGTAGTTCATTATCTCGGAAAATAAACAAAGCGCTTATAAGAACATTAAACTATCAGTAATGGATTAGAGTTAATGCCATGTTGATACGTAACTAAGTACGTCATGAGTATTTTTATTTTAAATAAACCTTCTGAAGAGATTTACCACATTTCGAAACTATCAATCTGTTGGCTGCAGCTTCGCCCTCGTCCCCTCGTAAATCTCGAAAATTATCCCACGGTAATGTAATACCGGGGTAAAGGCTGTATTCCAGACTATAAGCTGGGCTAATTTCATTTAGATCCTTTAAGCTGTTTAGACGATTCCGAGTTGGTAAAACCTGACCTATATAACCATTTCACATATTTTGTTCAGAACTTTTATTGGTATGTCGTTCGAGTTTTAAGCAAGTTATGCCACCATTTAAGGGGTTGTTTTTCGTGTCTAAAATTGTTGGTTATTTATATTTATTTTCCAAAAGTATCCCATAAGAGATTCAGAATGAAAGAGCCAGGCAGAGCAGAAATTCACAGAACAAAAGTTCGAAATTCGCGCGGACGGGAAGACGTGGGCGGAGTGCTACTATCTAAATTAAGTTACAAATATTTGTTAGCAGCAGCAACATAAGATGAATACATAATTATATTAGGTCTAAGTTGGTGCCAATTAATTATGTAGGTACACCACTGCCTGGAGTATTTTACGCCTCACGTTTATAAATAGGTATAATAAAATAGGCCACGGGGATTGAGTACCGGTTCTAATTCCAAGTCCTACATAATGATAAAATATTAACTTATTTCGTCATTTGCTTGCACAATACTTGTTTATTTTTCTATTAGAGCCACGTCAGTTTTACGAATATTTTACTCGTTCGTTGTTACTGAATACAATGTCTATTTGATACGTGTGACCAAAGTACGGTGAATAGGGAATCTCCACATAACCACAAGGACATTGGACTTTGAACGATGTGCTAGTTTTGTTGACGTCATTTAATCAGCTATAATTCTTTGAATAGCTACTTTACAACTTACGATTATGTTTTTAGACAAAATATTGAATGTGCACGTCTTTATGATTAAATTACTTGAAACTATAATAGGAGTAAATAAGCTGAATGTGTTTTTTCAGTAAACTTTTCCCAGACTAGAAATTACTCCTGTATCCTGAGTAAGTAAAACATAATTTTAAGACAAAAACAGTTAGACACAGAATAAAGGCCATACAAATATTTTATTCCGTGCGGGAATCGAACCCGGAATACTCGGCCACTGCGCCTACAATGTCGTTTATGTTCAAGACTCGGATCAAAGAAATAGGTTTAAGATTATTTTTTATTAAAGATCTTTGTTTAGTAGGTAAAGATTTTTATATCAGTGTTTCAGTGGCTGAGCAATCGAATCAATGCGTTTCGACTGTCGTGGGTTCGATTCCCCTATGGAACAAATATTTTTATGACATACCGATTCAGGCTCTGTGTGTAATATGAATTGGAATGTTTGTAGTAAACGCACCCAACAAGCCACGACTTAGGATTCATTTCTAAGGTGGTCTTGTAACTTAAAGAGAATCTCTGAGATTAGCACATACATGCAGTTGATTCTTGCTAGCTAAGTTTTATGGGTGAAATAATAAAATTTTATTGTATGTGTACCTTTATTTGTAGGTATTTTATATGAACTTATGTTTTTAATTGTCAAACAAATAATTTGTGCGCCGGCTAATAAATAAATATCACATTACAAGATATGTTATCAAATAAATCTTGTTTACATTTTAAGTTTGTTAAACATTTTTTACATAATGTGCTACACCTTGTGTATATAAACTAATAATTCTTAAAATAACATAATTACTTCACTTAACCGAAATAAAATATTTTTCACATTCATCGCTTCAGCCGCCGTGACCTGGCTTAATCAGATTCCGGCCAGTTTTTCAAATGCCGTCGGCCAATAACCATACTTCAATCCAATGGGCTCAAAACCTTTACAAGCGTCTAAGACGGAGGCTGCTCCTGATACGATATATTTTCATCTTCATACTGAATATTCGTAGGATTTTGTTGAGTGACGATAAAAATGGGAGATTTTATCTTACGGGGAATAGGGGACGGCGAGGTGGAGTAACTTCTCTGTTGCGGCGTAGCACTTTGCATTTTGACGCGAAACATGACATTATCAATTTCATGCATTGCCAGGTCGCGTTGATGTTCGTCTAACTTCCTTAATTTCTTTGCTAGCAGCTGGCCGTAAAGCTCGTATTCGTCCATTTCACCCTTGACGCCTCCTGCGTTTTTCAGATACGTTACAGCCTCATCCATTCGTTTCTTAGCATAACTTAAGTCAGAGTTATTCTTATTTGTGGAATTTCTGTGGCCTGGGGACGCTGGCTTATTTTGTCTGACCATTGAAGTATGCTTGTCCGCAATATTTGTGCTTCTGTTTATATTCGCATGTTCTGGTATACCTGGCTGAGTGGAGTAATTGCCCGTATTTGTGAAGTACTGAAACAATTAAATTAAACACTTTTAGCAGGTCCCTACTTATGCCTAAACTAATTTGTGTTACAGGGATGTTTGCGCAGTTGCGCTTATCTATAAAATCAATCCTAGCTAAAGCTTGTCCTACTCTGAATACCTATCTAGAATTTTAGGATGTGAGATGACCATCCCCATCCTATATAGACTAGTACTTAGTTGGCCTATAAATCATCCATTTAAAGTAGTACAAACAAGCACTCTAGCGCTTGACAAGTAAGTATTAAACATTGCTTTGTAGTTATTCATTTTAACACCTCATTAAATATTTATGTTTGACTTGCACAACTTTTGAGTGTAAATACACCAATATTTTTTATTTGACAATCAACATAAATGTGCACCAAATAAAGCCAACACATAAAACACCTTTGCTGAGTCGTTATGTACCAAAGTTTGGTTGCCAAGCTCACAAACAAAATGGTTATAGCATTACGCAATTGGGCCCAATTTGGCCCAATGTTATACCAAAGTTCGGAACTTTTTGAAAATATTAAACTTGAAAATAATGTTTGAGATGTATCTGACAACTTTTTAAAGCCGGTTTACTTCTTTATTATTATGCTAAATGATTATTTACCTCATTTTCTAATTGGTTTGTGCTATCACATTCGTATTTGCCGCCAAGAAAGCTCTCCATAAGTGAATAGGCGAACCAAGTTGTGCGATATCCCGGTAGAACTTTCTTCTTGCCGAGGTGCATTCTAAAAGAGGTCATTAGAGATTCCTTCTTCTTTTTTAAATCAGTGATTGAACAATGTATACTTAAAGATGCCTGTATTCTGATCCAGGATTCAGAAACTTCGCTTCTATTTCTGTGTAGAGGATGTTTTGGATCCCATAGATGTTGCTCTCTTCTGTAGAGTTCCAAGAATTCCAACACAGTATCGCTATTCCAAGACATTTCGAAACTATTTTGTTAAAAAATGTATTATTCAATCCAACCAAAACAAGAATCACTGACATCTGTCAGCCAATAGGAATACATCGCTCGACCAATGTTTGTGAACGAGTATACGACGTGTGCTGGCCTCGTTCCACAAATTTGGCGATCAATGTTCGTCATTGGTATTTGGTGACCAATCCAGCACTTAAAATTTGATGAAGTTTTGATGTAGTATTGTGTACAAAAAGTGTGTTTCCAATGAAAAATGCATACAGTTAATCGAAAAAGGCCTACATTTTGAATAATTGGTGTAAAAAGGGCTTTGTAACATAAACGTTCATACATAAAACCTTCTCTGTCTCTTTCTAGCTTTGTGCTTTCATTGAAACACTATCTCTTTCTCTCAGTTCCAGTTCCATGGTGTGGTAGTGAGGTTTATAAAAAGAAACAATAAAAAAAAACTATCGGACGGAAAATTACACAAATAATTAAAACGTTTTTGTAGCAGACACTGACAAAAAAATAATTATATCAAAAAAGTAACGTTAGTCATTGTACTAGCAAGAAGATACGAATAATAATCGACTAAAAGATTAGTGAGTTTTTAATGTAGCAACCCTAATTTTAGCCGATCAAAGTCCAAAACAAAGCGTTGACTCATAAAATTATTGATAAATTAAAATAATTATTCGTCGTCAATCGTTCAAGCAGCATATCACGTATATATTTTCTATTTTACGATCAGTTTACATCAGTCAGTCGTTTGAAGCGCATTTAACCAGTTATCATTTCGTTCGGATTTAGAAAGTATTTTTCAACTTTGTCAAAGTTTCGTGATATTTAAAAGGTAGGTTTAAAACTTTTTTCGATATTTAATAATCGTTAAAATGCATTGATTATGAAATTCTGTGTACCTACTATTTTTAAATTTGTTCGATTGTATTTTTTACCCTGCATTGCAATTTGTTAAACGTGAGTGCTAATAATTTTGCTAGAACCTACATTAATTTGGTTTGCTAACTCAGGCAATAAATAAAGATGCAAATTTAAGTATTTCCTGCAAACTTCTCAATGTATATTGACAGAATTAGTTGAGGGATTTCCCTCAACTAATTTTTGCAAATTTTTTATTTTTGCAATTTTTGCAATGAAAAATTAGTTGAGGGATTTCCCTCAACTAATTTTTCATTGCAAATGTAAAAGGAAAAATCAATTTTCACAATGTTTCTGTAACATTCCAGAACATTCTAAGAATTTAATTACTGACTACCTACTATAATTAAAAATAAGTTTTTTTTTCTGTGATACAGATGGCTACAGAAGTGAGTGCCCCATCGATGCCGCAGCTGCAGTCCGTACAGAAGGCCATGGCACTGCCCACAGTTGGGGCTGCTGTTGGACAAGTTGGAGCCTTCTACAGTAAAGTTAAAGGTAAGTGCACCGTGAGCCATGAGAGGCAACCCTCTGATTAATATTAGAATCCCATATGACTTGCTTTAAATACCTATTGCTTTAAAGAATGTTCCCAATTTAAATTTTGTAAATCTAGGTAGGTACTTTCCAATTCCTTGGATTTTTTAACAGAAAAACTAAGCTAATGTGGTAGTAAAATTATAGATGCAGCTTCAGATTATTATAATGGGAGGAAATTAAACTCAAAATTAAAGTCTGTATGAAATGCAGTAAAAACTCTTTCTTCAATAGATCAGCCAATGAAACTCTGGGTATTTAAAGGAAAACAAAATCATGTTTGAATTTAGAATGACTGGCTAAAATATTTTAAGTTTCAATCTACCCTCAGACATGATGACAAGATTGTCATCCTTTTTTTTTTAACCAATGAGTTCATTATAATGTTTAAAGCATAATTAAATTACTGGCTTTTATGCAGATTCACTCTGCTACCCTACATAAAAATAAATATAAAATTCAACTGATTCCATTAAACAATGATTAGAAACAATCAAACAGTCAAAAATATTCAAAAAACTACTGAAAAACTTATTTTTTTTTAAAGTTTATTTTTGTGGAGTTTACAAATTACTAACATTATTGATGGCTATTACCATGCAAAACCTACAGGAATAACATTTTGAATGTTGATAAAAAGTACATGATTATTATGTCAATTGATTGGCCAACTACACCAATGTAAATACATGCACTAATAATTATCTATCTTCAAGTTAACCCAGTGGATTCTGGCGGGAACTTGAAAAAAGCGCGGTTCAAAAATTTCTTTGAAAACTAATTTTTAATTAATTGTTAGTTTTTTTTGAGACTAAAGTGGTAAAAAACTGTTTAATTATAGTCAGTAATTCGACGAAATGGTAGGTAACGAGGGGGGCGGGGATAACCCGCCCACCCCTCTAAAGCGTCCTCGGGCTGAGGAGACATTACAAGGAGCGAGAGACTCTGACGGTGGCGATGGCGGCGGTGGTGAGCGTATTGACTCTTTTTCGCCTTTTGTTAAGCCAAATTATAAAAGACTATATCCCGAAAACTCAACTAACACAGACTTCAAAGTATTTATCGAATCTAACGGACAGGAGAAGATAGGCAACAAGAGCCCAATATATTTAAATCATATATTCTCAAATGAAATTAAAGGTGTGACGGCAATCCAACGCGTGAATGCCAATAAAATAGCCATTATTTTCAAGCAATATAATACAGCTAATAATTTCATAATGAATACATCTTTTCTAAATAAACACAACATGAAGGCCTTCATACCAGCTGCACAAATAGAAAAAACTGGCATTATAAGATTTGTTCCTGCTAATATATCCAATAAAGATCTATATACAAAGCTATCATCTATTTATGAAATCATCGCAATAAGAAGATTCACAAAAAAAGTTGGCCAAGAGCGTGTCCCACTACAAACAGTGAGCATTACTTTCCTTTCAAATATACTACCAGACAATGTGCAATACGATTTATTTTCCTATAGAGTTTTTGAATATGTGTCCCCTTTACAACAATGTTTTAGATGTTTTAAATTTAATCATTCTGCAAGAATTTGTAATAGTAAACAAAGATGTTCAATTTGTGGAGGTGAGCACTTATATAAGGAATGCGATAAACCAACTGAGGTCTGTTGTATAAACTGCAGTGGGCCCCATCTTGCAATCTCAAAATTATGCCCCATTAAAATGAAGAAAATTATGGAAAAGAAAAATAAAATAACTTATGCAAGTGCTACCCAAACTAAAAACATAACTAATACAACTGAATTCCCTCCGCTATCGCCGCCAAAAAGGCAACTTGTACATAATCCTGTAAATAAGCCTATAAATAGTAAAACTGTAAATAATGGTGTAAATAATGTTGTAAATAATAATGTAAATGATGTTGTAAATAATAGTGTAAGTAATGTCAGTGACCTTAAAACTCAAATAATTGCCAACAATGGTGTACTTATGGCCCTAGTACAGACATTGGTGGAGTTGGGAAATAAAGGGGATAAAACCCCTACTACCATTAAAACAATTACAGAGACATTAGTTAAAAACCTTAAATAATGGACCCAAATTTCACACAACATAAACTACGAATTGCTCAGTTTAATATTCAAAGTGCAAATAGTAAAAAACCCCTATTGATAAAATTTTTGAAAGAACAAAATATTGATATTTGTCTGCTTAATGAAACATGGTTTAAAGATGACAATTTTAGAATACCTGGATACAATATTTATAACAAAAATTCAAATAATGCTCACAATGGTGTAGCAATACTGATTAGACCATATCTTAAATATAATATAATAAACACGCAATTCTATGAAAATATTCAAACAGTAGCTTTATCCATAAGTACGGTACGCGGCAGTTTAACTGTGCTCTGTATATATTGCCCGCCAACAACTGCACACGTACGAATTCATAGATTACACGACATAATTCAAGATCTTCCTAAGCCTATATTTATTAGTGGGGATTTCAATGCACATCACATTGCTTTTGGATGTCTTACAACTAAAAGCCGAGGTCACGATTTGTTTAATATAATTGATGACTTAGACTTATGTATTTTAAATGATGGAAGTTTTACAACTATTAATAGACCAGGACAAAATCCTTCTGCTATCGATGTTAGCTTCATCAGTTCTAACCTTGCATCATTGTGTGAGTGGACTGTGCATGGTGATACCATGGGAAGTTATCACTACCCAACCATTACAGAAATTTCATTACTTGTAGACAAATATCACATAAATCCTCCGATCAATAAGTTTTTATATAAAAAAGCAGATTGGCAGACATATAAAACAATATCAAAAGTAATATTTAATGATTTAACTCTTAAACTATATGATCCTGTTCTTACATATAACGATTTCTGTTCTCGTTTAGATTTGCTAAAAGAAATAACAATTCCAAAATTATGTAAAATAAACAAGTTTAAAAGTAGACCCCCAGCTCCTTGGTGGAATGACCTATGTGAAAAAAGTGTTGTTGCTTCATATGATGCATTGAAATTATATAGGAGGGAGCCTAGTATGGAAAACTATTTAAATTACAAAAGAATAGACGCCAAGAAAAAAAGAACTATCTCTGAGCAAAAGAAAGTTGGATGGAACAATTTATGTAACAGTTTCAATAGAACTACTCCAATAAGTAAGATCTGGAATTATTTAAAGATGTTCAAAGGTATTAGACCTGGTAATAAATCATATAAAGATGATTTTATTTTTCCATTTTTAGATAAATTATCTGATAATACCAATTTAACTGATTCTAGTAATATAAATAACCTTTTTGATATAAACAACGATAATTTGAATTCAAAATTTTTATTAGATCCTTTTTCATGGCGTGAATTTACAATGGCTTTGCAAAGTAGACGAAATACGACACCTGGTTTAGATGACTATCCATACATTATCATTAAAAACTTAGATGAATCTGCCCAACAAATATTTCTTAACATTCTTAACCTGCTTTGGCATACTAAAACTATCCCTCAATCATGGAAAACACAATGTGTGGTTCCAATACTAAAACCAGAGAAACCCCCAGAACTTCCTAGTTCTTATAGACCAATTTCATTATCTTCATGTCTTGGGAAAATTTTTGAAAACATGATTAAATTTCGTCTTGATTGGTATGTTGAATCCAATGGTATCATTCCACATGTCCAATATGGCTTTCGTCGTGGCCGCAGTTGTGCAGATAGTTTTATTTCTCTGATTTCTGACCTGAAACATGCAAAGAATAAAAAATTACATACAGTTTGTACTTTTCTAGATGTTCAAGGTGCCTTTGACAGTGTAGATCCTGCAATATTAGTCAAAATTATGTCCAGGCTAGGTATACCTGGACAGTTATGCAAATGGATTTTTAACTTTTTGAATAATAGGACACTGTATATAAGACATAATAATAAACTGTTTGGACCAAAATCTGCTTCAAGAGGCACAATGCAGGGAGCTACACTGTCCCCTTTGCTGTACAATATTTTCACAAGTGAAATTTGTAAATTTGTGAATAATAAAGATGTAAATATCCTTCAATTTGCTGATGATATTGTTATATACAGCAGTAACTATAATTTAGAGATGGCAATTGACAATGTAAATATAGCTTTAAGTCAGTTATATCACTATTATAATGATGTATTACATTTAAAAATCAATCCATCTAAAAGCAATGTAATGATCTTTGGTAATGATAGCTCCACATCAAACATAATTTACAACAATGAAATTATACCCAAAGTCAGTTCTAAGAAATTTCTGGGGATAATAATAGACCAAAAATTGACTTTTGAGACACATATTAGACACATTTCCAAAAATGCTTTAAAAGGTTTGAATTTAATGAAATGTCTAGCTGGTGTATCATGGGGAGCAGATCCTAAAACATTATCATTACTATATAAAGCTATTGTTCGAAGCCATTTTGATTACAGTTCACTAGGTTATATGTACAGCTCACATGTAAATAAATTAGATGTCATGCAGAATAGGGCTTTGAGAGTAATTACTGGTGCAATGTGCTCCACTCCCATTAGGGCCATGGAAGTGGAGGCTAAAATCATGCCCTTAAATCTGAGAAGATTATTACTTGCACAAAGATATTCACTAAAATTAATATCATCAAATAACAGGCAGATAATAAATAGAATATTACCTTTTGTACATGAAAATCCTGAGATGCAAACAAAAGAAGATCTGCTGAATGGTATTTTTCCAAAGTTGTCCAACATCTTACTTGAAATAGACAATAGTTGTTCCAATGTTAGAAAACAATGTCCGTGGCCATGTTATTCCTTTACATACCAATGTATTTCACACCCTGTAAAAGTTTTTCAAAACACAATCACAAACAATTCAGATATGTTACAATTCTTAGAACAAAACAAAAGTTACTATACTTTGTACACTGATGGTAGCAAGGGGAGTGGTTATGTCCATGCGGCATTGTACGATCCACAAAAAAAATTCTCTCAAAGCTTTGTTCTGGATAAAACTTGTTCAATATTTACAGCGGAGGCATATGCGGTTTATCAAGCATTATTACGAATACGTTTGATTTGTAACTGTAAATACTTTTTAATTGTTTCTGATTCGCTAAGCATAATTACAGCCTTATCTAACCTTAAAGTGGCATTTAAAACTAATTATATTCTTTATTTTATTAAACAAATAATCTACCAATATCATCTTGAACATATACAAATTGCCTTCTTGTGGGTTCCCTCTCACAGGGGTATTACAGGAAACGAAATAGCTGATAAAACCGCATATGAGGGTCAGAATTCTATAGATGTAAAAATCACAGTTAAGGTCCCTATGACTGATTATTTAGAAAATGTAAATAGGAAAATTAATGAGTTGTGGTATGAAATATGGAAAAAAGACCAAGAGACGAAAGGAAAGTGGTATGGGACCATTCAAGAAAACCTACCTAATAGACCATGGTATGATCAACTAAAAGAAGCCAGCAGAGATTTTATCACCACGATGAATAGACTGCGCTTTGGTCATAACACTGCACCGTCACACCTTGCAAGAATGAATATTATTCGAAGTAGTTTATGTCCGTTTTGCGAATCAAGAGAAGGAACCGTTGAACATCTTATCTTTGAATGTCAAAACTTCTTGCTTGACAGATTAGTGTTGGCTAGTGAATTAAGTGATGTGAATACAATAAGTGATTCTTCCCGCCCACCGCCGCCCCTTCAACAGTTATTAAAAGACCAAAACAGTTACAAACCTATATACAAATACATAAAAAACACAGTGAACTCAATTTAAAATAAAGTGTAGACAAAAAAATGAAAGTGAAAATAAAAAGACTTGACCTAAAGGTCTTAGTTACCGGGTCATAAAATCCCACAAAAAAAAAAAAGTTAACCCAGTCTAGGTAACTTTTTTTTTAATGTGGTAAAATCATCAAATGCATCCTCCCACTCCTTACTATCAGACTCGTACTGACTAAAATCCACAGTGTCCTTCAATAGCCTTTTATGTTCTGAGGTCACGGTGATGGAATAAGTCCCGCGACCAGTCTAGGTTACTTGCCACAGACCATTAACAGTATTTTTTTCCACAGGAGCCCACTCCTTATTAGAATGGGCACTATCAACAGCCGAAGCAGGTGTATACATGGCGGCAAACACAGCAGCACCCTACGTGGCTGCACCCCTGGTGGCAGGCGACGCAAGGGTGGCTGCAGCCCTAGATGAGCTGGAACGCCGCGTGCCCCTCGTCACAGAACCCCCAAAGGTCATCGTAGAGACCACCAAACAGGCAGTCATGTCCAGAATCTCACCACATGTTAATAAGGTAGAAATTTATAATTATTTTTGTATTGAAACAAAGAGACAAAAATATTAACATGCAATAATTCTTCTTTCTTTCTACTTTTAAATATTCATGTTGCAGTGTGCCTAATGGAAACTTGAAATTACGTGTTGAACACTATCATAAACCTATTTGTCCCAAAATTTACCTACAGCTGAAACATTTATTATGAACATCAAGTAATTTTTTGAGTTGTGAATCGCTTAAAGTCCTGGTACTGAGCAGACCACGGATTTTGCGTCACGGAGACCTTTTCTATCAAACCGACCGAAATTACATGACTCAAAACTCGAAAAATTTTTGCTTGCCTGGCTTCAGGCGTAGTCTATTGGGCACACTCACTCATCTTATAAAAATTACCTTACCCTCAATTTTTTTACTTTTTTTTTTGTCACGTTGGAGTTAATTTGACATAAAATTTTACATGACTCAGCTCATTTCACAACTTCGAGAATAAGCAGTTATGTGTGTACATTTATCCTACTAGGTACTACTTATTATAAAGGCGAAAGTTTGTAAGTATGGATGTATGGATGTTTGTTACTCTTTCACGCAAAGACCACTGAACGGATTAAGCTAAAATTTGGTACACAGATAGTTTATAACCTGGATTAACACATAGGATAGTTTTTATCCCGATTTTATGTTCCTGTGGGATAATTTTCGAGTTGTAGCGGGTGAAGCCGCGGGCAGCAGCTAGTTACAACATACAAGAAAAGCAAAAAAAAAAAAACAATTTACTTTGCATTATTTAGCATATTTCGTCATCAACATAGGTTACTAGGTAGATCATATCTTGTATGTAATTAAGTACTTTCCTAGATAATTTATAATCGGTGTTCAAAGTCGAAGTAACGACAAGAACGATCCGGACGCGGATATTCTCGTTATCTGACACTTCAGGAAGTGGAACAATAAGCATGCGGTCCAAAGTGCATCGTGTTACCGACAGGATGTGGACTATCATACTGTGACACTGTCCACCATTCAAAGGAATGTTAAACATTTTTAAATCGTCAATAAACTGTTGCCCTCTTACTACAAATAGTTAAACACGAACACTTTTCTAAAGAGTATAACTGAAAAACTATCTTTTAAATAAAAATATAATGAAATAGAGGGCAAAGCGTGCCCGAGTCGCGGGACTAACGACCTACAGTGGCCCTGGAACGTAAAGGGCTTTTGAAGAACACCGTGGATTTTAGTCAGTACAAGTCTGACAGTCCCTCCTGCGCTGCCCTGGATGGGAGGAATCATTTGACGATTTTACAAGGATAAAAAGGCGCAAAACTGCCCACAAAAATCACCGTTAAATATCGGGTTTCAGTTGACCGTTTTTTACACATTTTTATGACAAGTGTCCAATCGATGTTTACCTTTTTGTATTATGACGGTTTGTGTTTACAAAACCACAGAACACTTTACAAAACATAGTGCATCAAAATATGCAGTGCCGTTTCCGTTGGTTCGGAAACACTCGGACCGGTCCGCTAAGCTAGCTAGCTACGCCTTATGTGGTCATATAGGCATGTAGATACTCATTCATGAAACCGGCAGTTTTTGTACCGATCGATTGCGGTTGTTTGATATCATGTTACCTATTATGAGTCGGAGGAATTATCATGTGTTTTGAAAACCAAATTAAGCTTTAGTTGTATAAGTTTTAATTAATCATCATCATCATCTTAGTCGAACGGTGCTGGTCTCAGATCTGTCTTGCCAATATACATCATCTGCCGTATACAATTCCTCGAATTTATCCAATGTTCATAGAAGGTGTATAAATACAGGGCAACTCAAAAGCCGGTCAATTTGTAGACGATCCTCGCCAAAGTTCCGCTATCGCATATTGCAAAAAAAAACCAGGAATGCGCGAGAATTCTCCGGAATATTCGCGCACATTTTTGTCTTGTTTCTAGTCGCTCAACTTATAGAATAAGCATAAAGTTCATTAAATATGCTTTGGGAGCTTTTCATACAAAAAATTATCATCGTTGTTGTGTGTACCACTGCTGGGACACAGACTTCCACTCTGTGCCATAGAGTGGGCAATAATCCACCACGCGGGCCCAGTGCGGGTTGGTGAATGTCACATGTTCTAGGACATGTCGGTTTCCTCACGATGTTTTCCTTCACTGTAGTAGTGGTGATGAAATAAATTACACAAAGTAAAGCACCAGTCTGGGTTCGAACCCACGACCTACAACTCGTAAGTTGGAACTGATACCACTGGGCGGGCCACCACCATTCAATTCCTCGCCAATTTAAATTGACTTTTCGTTCAACATGGCAGCTAGGTGCACCGTTAGTCAATGTAGCTAACCGGTAGTCATTCCGTCATATTTATGTAACTCTAGTCAGTACCGACATTCCTGTGTACGGTGCTATCTACGCGTGGCCCGGCACGTTATTGTGGGTCTGACGCCGTGTGACAGAGATAACAATTTATTAGGTTTATGAAAAGGTCAGGTGCGTAGTAGTCACTACGGGTGTAGTTATATGACGAGTATGAACTTGGACGAGAGGAATGGAGTATGTAAGGATCTTAGCAGGTGGCGTTCCATACTTTCTGCCTACCCTCATAATTTTGGGAAACTGTGACCCCCGCGGTTTCATCCGATGCTTGGCCCCTATTGACCGTAGCGTGGTTTTAAATAGCCTTCCTCGAAAACTATACGAACCAGTTCCAAACCAGTTCACACTTTTGAATCGAATGTGTTCGAATTGAACTCAAAAACTTCAGTTCACAATTGACACAAAAATATTTTTTCAATTCCAACCAGCAGTTCCTGAGATTAGCGCGTTCAACCTAATAAACTCTTGAGCTTTATAATATCCGTGAGTTCAAGTATGTAGATAAACATTCAACTTAGTGAGAATAGGGGAAAAAAAGAGACTTGGTTTTTTGGAAACTTAATTTCTTACCTACCTAAAACACTTACCAAACCTACCCTCAAAACGCCATATTTTGGAGGAAGCAAAGTTTTATGAGAAGGTAGGCAAAACTGGACTGTAACAAATTAACAGACCTTGAAATAGACGACGAAAAAAAGGGGCCAAGATTACCAAACAAAAAGACAATAGCATTTTATAATTTTATAGTTGCCAACCAAAAAAAAAAATGTTCCCACGCTCACTGCGCAAAATAATTACAATAAAAAGTGCTGAACATTCAGGTCCAAGCAGCTGTCTGTCTAACTATAATAAATAAAATAAAAAGCGTATTTGCATACAGTTGGTAGCAACTTGTCAGGCCAGTATTATTTTTATGGCGGCCGCGATATGTGTCGCTGCAACGCTATGATAAAGTTGCTGTGTCGAGACGCTATCAAGCGGTGGACAATGAACCGGAATGGAAGGACCTTGTTACGTTTAGATAGCTACCAACAGACTCATTTTTTTAATCTCCTGTCCTTTTTTAAGCCTGTTTTGTTCTGTTCTTAGGCAAAGATCTCCCCTATATCTTTCCAATCGCTTTTAAGTCTTGCATTTTCCACTCTTTATCATATTTTGGGTCGTTTCAATATGTTTCTTTTTCCAGACATCGTTTCTTTTCAATATGTTTCTTCTTCCAGACATTGTTGCTTTGACCTTCCTCTCATTCTCATAACTTTCCTTGACATATTTTCCCTCATTCTCACAGCACTATCTTTTCGCGTAAATCGCGATTAACGCTGCCATCTTGTTTTCAAAACATTCACAGGAATGTTTACCCACAACGCCATTCGAGCGCCAAAATATCATGCAGCATTGTATATATACGCGGCTTGTTTGTCAATAATCACTAGTGTCCGACCGAAACTGATTTTTCAGCCGAAACCGAAACCGAAACCGAACTTTCGGCCTACCTCTCAGTTTCGGCCGAAACCGAAACCGAAACTTATTAAACATTTAAAATTTCGATTATTTTCTAAAATTTTTTGTTTTTTTTTTACATTTATTAACACAAGAAAAAGTGTATAATTATACAGGAATTACAGGATGACTGAAGACCGATTTTGACGAAAAGGAAAACTGCATCATTGGATTTTAGAAAAATCAATAGTCCTGGTCAGGAATCGAAACCGCAGATTTTTGAAAAAAAAACGCCTTTTTTACACCATTCGATAGTGTTGCTGATAAGGATCAAATTCTGGAAATTAATGTTATACGACAAACTTATGGGAAAAATAGGTTTTTAAGAAATTCCTATTTATCTGTTATTTAACTTCTACTGAGCCATAATCTATATCTTCTGCCTTGACGATTGATAAGTTTAAATATAATTATTTTATTATTACATGAATATACAAGACTTACTCTTGGCAGTTGGCAGTAAACATAACCTCAACTCACGATTAAATGAACGGTGGCGAACAGCGCCGGGCCCCGCCATCGAGCAAGCACGTGTTTTCTACACGAAAACACGTGCTTGCTCGAACGAACGACGAAAGAAAATGCACGAACACTTGAGTTTCGTTAGGTTTCGGTTTCGGCAAAGTTTCGGCTATATTTTGGCCGAAACCGAAACTAAGGCCGAAACTAGATTTTTTGGCCGAAACCGGCCGAAACCGAAACCGAAACCGAAATTTCGGTCGGTCACTAATAATCACAAAAGCATACTTTTCCAATAGAAAACAATGTGGTTGGTAGTCATAATCTGGTACCACATGCCGCTGATCATTCTCTTCTAATAGTCATATATACTTAATCAATTGATTTGAGAATAGCTCTTCCCATCGTGCCTTAGATCACCTTGATTTACAACGGTGTAGGCAGATGCTGACACCATTGCAGCATGCATACAGCTACGACTGATGCCATAGCTGTATGCATGTGAATACCAGCGTTTTACATTTAGCGACTGCCCCCCAAGTTAAAAGTCACTATTTTTATCATGAGTAAAGACAGACAAAGGAAACTCTGATTGCTGTATGTCTTGAAGTATCTATTGCTAGCCTAATCTTCTTTGGGAAAAGTGTGAAGAGGAATATTGGCGTTTAAGACTAGTTTCGTAGTAAAGTCGCTACACCTCTTGCTGACTACATTCCCTCCTTGGCAACCAGTAATGAGCAGGTCAGCGAGCCTGTGTATCGTATTTTCACTAGCGTCATGTTCATAATATTTACGTAAAGTAGCTCTCTACATGTTTACATAACTATTCAGCGTCGTTATTCTGTAGATAATTTTATGATAGACATGACTTCTAGGTGTTGTAGGTCACACTTAATGTTAGTTGTTCAAGGTGAACCGGTTTCTAAAGTCCATAGACGAGTTGGGATTTAGATAGTTTATTTATTTATTAAGAGACTTTTTGTGATAGAAGCAATAATATCAACTTGATCAGTCTTCGTGTGTTGGATAAAAATCAATTTAAAATGTCAATGCAGCAGCTGCATTAAATAATAATTTGATAACTTCGACATAATCTATTCTTAATCCGTTTATTTTTATGATATTAATTAACAAATAAATAAAGCTGTAGTTGCTAAGAGTTGAAAGTCTCAAAACAAGTAATGCGTAGCAGCCGAATCCAAAAATAACTTTGTAAATTGCGTTCTGTATAAAAACACGATATTTATAGAATCAACGACCTGTTCGAAACTTATACAAAGGCTTTATTCTTACATGAGCCATAATGATGCAGCCAATAATGACTTTTATTATTGTTGACTGCACTTACCAAAACCATTGTCCAAATAAGTAATAGACATGACATTTTTTTGGCAAATGTTTTCAAATAGACTGTAAACAATCTAATGATTTCATCATCTGCAAACTCTTCATTTTTTTACACTGTTGTTTTTCTTTCTGGAACTTTTTCAATATGCCTTGTGTAGAATCATCCTTTCAAATTTTATCCTTTAAAATGTTAGATCTAACATTTAAGATGACGATCGAGACTACAATATTAGATCCACAAACATCGACGACAATCCTTTACCTGCAATGTTCTGAATCCTTCAGATTCAGAATCACAGTGGCAACACTCGTACTGTTTATATCTCCGCGTATTTTAAAATGTGTTAATAAAACAAATAAACAATAGAAATAAGTAAAAAGTGGTGCTAGGTGGTGAACTAGGAATTGTAATACAGTGATATTATTTGTGACAATTTCGACTCAGTGAAACAAGAAGTAAAACAACAGTTTAATATGGGAACTATGAATCAATGATAAACAATAATATTGGTGCTGCAACCTTCAAACATGCGTCAATCCCTACCTATCAGCTATAAACAAGTGCTTTGAGTGACTATTTTAGTAACAACAGTGAATAAAACCTAAAATATAAAAAGTTAATCACGGTTAAGAAAAATATTTTTAAAAATTGGACTTTGACCCCAATTTAAGTATTACAACTAGCGCCAAAAAAGCTCCAAGCGGCAACTGGATAAACAAAAAAGTACCGCTACTCGTCACCAGAGGGCAATAATGATACCACATTAAAAAAATAATTTATTTTTCGGGGAAAATTTACTACTTTCGCGGGAGACTCAAATAAAAAAAAAAAATACTACGGCGTCTGATAAGCGAGCGACCGAGACGGTCCTAGATTGGACTGGTATAAATAAAGGCTTGCAAAAAGGACCGAAATGAATTTTTTAGAAAACATTACTTTTCGCCGACATCGGACAAAGTCAGACTCAGTTGTGAACGACAGCGATACAATACGTACACCGAATGAAACAATCAATAGTGCACCGGAACTGTCCGATGACGAAGACGATGAAATTATTAAAAAAATGCGCGAACAAATTGTGAATCTGACAATAGAACTGCAGAGTGCTCATTCTGAAATTGAAGCCTTATCTTTGGAAAATAGTAGCTTAAAAAGTGAAAATGAAATTCTTATGAAAAAAAATGACATTTACAAGACAGTTGCCACTACACCAGTTAAACTTAAGTCAATATCTACACCAAATAAGAACCTAAATAAAAGTAAAAAACACAATAAGCAGACTCAAACTGAAAAGCAGGAACACAAAGCTAAGTTTCAATCAAATGGGAGCCCCCCCAGGATACAAGCAAACTCTAATGTGGAATGCAATAAAATTTGTATTTTAAGCACTGACAATAAGAATGACATTCTGTATATTGCAAAAAACGCTATTGCTAAGGCTGAAATTTGTCATTATATCACACCACACAGAAACATGCAAGCTCAACTAAGTGGGATAAAACTGAAGCTGGAAGACTTCACTCTAAACGATTACTGTATAATTCTGCTGGGAGAAGAGGACTTTACACTTACGAACAGATACTTAGACTGCGTTTTCCAGATTAGACAAGTGTTACAAGACATAAAAAACACAAACGTTATCATCTGCACCCCAACCTACAAGTTCTTTAACAATTACTACCTTTTCAATTCCAGAGTGGAAACTTTCAATAACTTATTATACCTTGACTTACTCACTCACAAACACGCATATTTCTTGGACAGCAATAAAAATTTAAAATATGACGACACAATGTTTGACAGACGTTCTGGTAGGATAAATAATTCTGGACTTCAATCTGTATTTAATGACATAGAGAAATTAATTATGTACATAGCATCAAATTCTGAAAAACATTTCGAGGAGTGTAAAATAAATTCCTCTTCCTGCATTAATGACTGTCAAACTAACATAATATTAAACAGCTCGGAGCTTTTTCTTGTATAATCATTTGCAAATTATGCATCAAAACATTGCTGGCCTTCTAAATAAATCGGACCAACTAACCGTACATATTCAGGAATTATTACAAAATCAAATTGACATAGAAATAATATGCTTGACAGAACATTTTGTAGTTTCTGGCCAGGAAAAATTCATTAAAATACCAAACTTTAAACTGGCAGCTTGCTACTCTAGAAGGGAGCAACGACGAGGAGGTTCGTGTATTTTAGTAAAGACTTATCTTGAGTGTAAAGAGTTAAGTGATTTAATGAGTTTTTCTATCACGGGTGTTTTTGAATGTAGTGCGATAGAACTCCCAAAACATAAGTTAATTGTAGTATGTATATACAGGCCACCGTACATGTCTAACATTAATCTTTTTTACGAAGCTTTAGATGCTTTATTAAAAAAGTTGTCCAATAAAACAAATGTAAAGGTGGTATGCGGCGACTTCAACATAGACATTTTAAAACGTAACAGGTGCGCTTTGGACTTTGAGTATTTGCTCTTGAATTACAATCTTAAATTGAAAATAAGACAGGCTACAAGACCAAGAAGCCTTACATGTCTAGACAATTTTGCTGTTGCAGCAAAACTTAAATGCTCTTCAAAGGTTATTGATTTCGCGATATCTGATCATTCAGCTCAGATTCTCAAAATTCAAGTTAGTAGAATTTGCAAGTTGAAGTATTGGCGTACTCGAAAAAGGGACTACTCTAAAGAAAACTTGGTCAAATTTGCAAATCATTTGAAAAATTTGTCTTTTTCAAATGTAAACTGTGAGAGTAACCCAAATAATTCATATGACGCTTTTTTAGAAATCTTTAAACTCCTCTATGATCAGTGTTTTCCAATTAAGTGGATTAGAATACAAGCCGAACATAAGGTTAAATGGGTTTCTAAAGGCATTAAACTTTGTAGCAGAAACCAAAGAAGCTTACTATGGAAATGCAGATTAAATCCTTCAACCGAAAATAAAACGACATTTAAATCATACTCGCAGAGGTTCAAAAAAGTCATCAGACTCACCCAAAGGGCACAAAATAACAACTTTATTAATAATGCTCATAATAAATCAAAGGCTTCATGGCAAATAATTAACAATAATAAGTATGTAAAGGAACCTATCATAAAGATTCTAAATCAAAATAGGACAATTGAGGAACCTAAAGAGATAGCATCAGCATTTAATGACTTCTTTATTGACCACGTACAAAGTGTAGGAAATAAAAAAGACTTTGCGACTATTGACCTGGATTACAACTCGAATTCAATATTTATGTCACCAAGTGTCCCAAACGACTTAGTTAGAGTGATAAAAAACCTTAAAAACACACAAAGTCATGGATACGACGGGATTACGACCAAGGTTGTTAAATATGTCAAAGATATTGTGGCTGGTCCGCTATGTCACATAGTGAATACTAGTATTGCTTCTGGCATTTTTCCTGATAGGCTCAAAACAGTTGTTATAAAACCTATACATAAAAAGAATAGCAAAGAAGATATGTCTAACTATAGACCAGTAGCATTGATACCTATATTCTCTAAGATTATTGAAAAGATTATTTACGAAGCACTAGACCAATATCTGGATAAATATAATATATTGTGCAAAGAACAAATGGGATTCAGAAAAAACAAAAACATTAATATGGCAATTTACAATCTTTTATCTCAAGTATTGACGAATGTTGACAATAAAGTTCCGGTATGTGCGATATTGACTGATATGACCAAAGCATTCGATTGCGTAAGTCATGACGTCCTTCTAAACAAACTTTACCGTTATGGCATTAGGGGAAATGTCCTAGATCTTATAAAATCTTACCTTAGTAACCGAATCCAGTTAACAGAAATAACTAGAATATCTCTCAAAACGAAACGCGAGTCTAAATATACATCAGACAGTAGAGTAGTCAAAAATGGTGTTCCACAGGGAAGCGTTCTAGGCCCCCCACTATTTAATCTTTATATTAATGATTTGCCACGTCAAACGCAACATCCGATGGTGCTATTTGCTGATGATAGTACAGTAATAATAAAATGTAATGACATTAGAGATTATGAAGATGACATTAACAAGACATTGGAAAGAATTATTGATTGGCTTGACATAAATAACCTAGTTATAAATCTTAAAAAGACAAAAGTAATGCATTTTTACCAACGAACATGCCCTCCAAATGTTAATATTACTCATAAAGGTCAAATTATTGACACAGCAAATACTGCTAAATTTCTGGGTATCTTAATCGACAGCAATCTTACTTGGAAACCTCATGCTGAAGATGTTTGTAATAAACTGAGTAAGTCAGCCTTTGTGCTACATAACCTATCGCATAAAGTTAACAACAATACACTCGTTGTAGCGTATCACGGTCTGGTTGCACCAATTCTAAGATTCGGAGTAATTTTCTGGGGGAATTGCAGTGAGAGGGAACAGATTTTCAAAGCCCAGAAGCGCTGTATACGATCTATGTTAAACATGAAAATTACAGACAGTTGTATGCCTGTGTTTAGGTCGCTGAAATTACTGACCTTTCCATCGTTGTACATTTTAGAGGTTGCAATATTTGTTAAAGCGAATTTTTATTTATTTCCGTCACTAGCCGATTTGAGAACTCGGTCAGGTCCATTAAGACAACAATATAAACACTTACTACACACAGGCAAGTACAAGACAGCATTACTAAGAAACAATATTATGTCAATGGGACCTATCATATATAATAAAATACCACACAGTTTCAAAGAACACCCTATACGTATATTTAAATCAAAACTGACTGCACTATTATTAGAAAAATGCTATTATTGTATTAATGACTTTTTAAATGATAAGAAAATATGACCATGTAATTTGTATGTGTTCACTTGTGTTCGTAGAATAACCATAATGCCTGAAGTCAATTCATTTTAGTGACTATTTCTATTGTATTTATTAATGTTAATTAGAACGACATGATATTTGAAATTAATGTTAAAGTATTGATTTTATTCATTTCTGTAAATTTGCATGCCGTAAGGTAGAATGTAGCGGAAACCTTCAACTATGTATCATCTTATACCTGTACCTACATTGTTGCAAATAAATATCTGAATCTGAATCTTCTTCCAATAAATATGATATGAAACCGATTTTACATTTTCGATCATGAAAACTTGTTGTTTATTCATTACAAAACTGAATCCAACAAGTTAGCTAATACATTCGAAACCGTACCTAATCTAATAAACAAAACTTTACTGACATTTTAGAAAAGACCTCCTCCCGTTCAACATAATTGGCTGGCCGGTTGGTCTAGTGGTTAGTGACCCTGACTGCTATGCCGGGGGTCGTGGGTTCGATTCCCACCCAGGACAAATGTGTGTGTGATGAGCATGATCATTTGTTCTGTGCCTGGGTGTAATACTCGTATATCTATAAGATGTATGTATTTAGAAATATATAAGTATGTTTATCAGTTGTCTAGTACCCATAACACAACAACACGCTCTGCTTAGCTTGGGACTAGATGGCGTTGTGTGATAGTTGTGGAATATTATTATTATTATAATCATCTGGAACTTTCTTCCCTAGGTCTACACAGCGCGAGTAGCCGCTGAACAGCGCGTCAGTTCCCTCAAGGAGCTGTCCTGGGCCAAGGCCAACGCTCTGCTGTCGACAGCATACGGCCAGAAGGCAGTGAACAGCGTCGACGCTGGTGCTATGTACGCCATGCAGTTACTCGACCATTACCTACCCCCCGTTGGCGTTCAGGAAGAGCCTGGCAGTGAGTTTCTTGTTATTTTACTGTCTCTTTGATCCGAGTAAGAGCTCCTGGGTTCAATCCCCAGGACGGCCAGTGTTTTCTATCAGAAATTGCTCAAATGCAGCTATAGAGTCCGGATTTGTGCCCAGTTGCAAGTCTCGCTTCTTAACACCTGGACATAACTGGCGTAATGTGGGGTGTGCTATTAGGTACACCTCTGCGTAACCCTTCGGAGATTATAGGCATGTTATTATTTATGTTATTCAAAATCTCTGTTTAATTGATACCTGTCATAGCAATGGAAAAATTCCGTTTTGCATAACTAATCTAAATTATATATTAGATATTTGCATAAAAACAATGTGTTTACAACATTTGCGCCAGGTTTTTATGAATCAGCGCGTTCGACTATTAATTGCTAACGTACTCAATTGCACATTATAGTGAACTAACATTTTTTAACACAACACGAAACTAAAATAATTTTTGTGTGCATTCTGCACTCCTAGAATATATCTTTCCTATGACCTATACTACCCTACCTACACTATCTCTTTATCCATGCCCCCAGCAAACACTGAATGATAAAATTAACAGTGTGGGTGTACTGTTCCTAATAATTCTAAAGGCGGTATTCAGTACGAACATAAATAAGTCGGTCACTTTCATACTGTTATGTACAAAATAAAAATTGTTGGTGACAAATCACGCGTAAATTCTCTCTGCTGCCTCATACATCTTGCAAATATAAACGCATAAATGAGTCATAATTATGCCATAAAGATTGAGTGACCAGGCATAAACTTCTAGAAATTATTGTACTTACACTGATTATTGCACAATAATCTTTGGGATTACCTTCCTCTTATCTAGAGATACTAAGTTAAGTACATTTTGTAGACAATGTTCTCTGATATTTTGAAAGTACCTTCTTGTAAGAGGGAAATTGATTAATCTTATAATCACAATTTACGACCATATCGAACATAATAAAATAATAATTTATGGCAGATATGGGAAACTTTAGTGTTTCGTATTTAAAATACTTACATACCCCCAAATAACAACAGTAGGCAGGTACAACAATTTGTTGCACTGCTTTATTAAATAAAACCTATCATGTTACCTATTGTAGATTTGCCATAGGTGTACTAACTATATAGTCACACAGTTGCATATCACTCTTGGTCCCAATACTCCCAGCATTATTATTATTATGATAAGCCACAATACTAACCTAGCTTGTAAGTGCATGTCAACTTGTAGTTAGCTGAAAGTTGACAATGTTTACGAATGTAATGGGTTTGTTAATTGTAGAGGAAATTGTAGCGGTGTCCAATGACCCGGCGATGCACACGGTGCAGACTGTTGGCCGGCTCAGCGCCGTCGCCGCACGCCGCGTGTGGGCCAACCTCGCTTATAAAGTGAACGAGCTCAGAAACTCAGGTAACTATACACAATTATATCTATACATATAGACGAAATATTTGATTGTTGGTATTGAATAGGCTCTGAAACTACGGGACCGATTTCAATGGCAAAGGCTACTTACATAATATGTAAGTAGCCTTTGCCATTGAAATCGGTCCCGGTCAGTATTCAAAGATATTATCTTTGAATACTGACTGCGTCTTCGGTTTGTCCAATAGTCGCCAAGAGGTGACTGAGTCAACGTGATTCTGAGTTCAATCCTGAGTTGCAAAGTGCTTGGGTTTTTTTCCACTAAGATATTTGTTGACTCCGCTTGTAGTAGTTATACCGATGGATGCAAGAGGCGAATTGTCGTTCGGCGTGGCGGTCTAAGGGGGAGGCCTATGTTCAGCAGTAGACGTCTTCCGGCTGATGATGAAGATGCTTGTAGTGTGGAGGTGCTATGTGCATGTAGTGTTATTTAAAAGACTGACTGTCCAGTCCAGCAGTGGTCCGTAGGTTAATTACTGAAGCAGATATTTACCTGTTTCCTGTTACGAATGAATATTTTTTCCTGCTACTAACTAAAGAGACCTCGCATTTTTATAATTAGGTATCAACGGAACTTTATTTTCAGCGAACCATAAAACGATTATATACCGGATTTTTATGCCTTTCATTGTTTTAAACAATACGTTATTCGATAACAAGTAAAGCATATATCTACGTAAATAAATTCTCCTTCGTTGACCTTGAGTTTGAATTACAATGAAAGTAGAATTTTATCACCTGCGTCACCGATACCATATTATAACGTTGTTGCAGGTGTGGAACTGGATGTTCGTCGCTACCTGACCGCCCTGCTGGCCGCGCTCCACCTCGCCAACGTCACCAGCCAGCAGCAGCAGAGGGAGCAGGACGAGCAGGAGAAAGAGAAACCTCAAGCAGCAGAGCCTGCGCCCCCCGCCCCCGCACCACCCAAGAACCCCCAGGACTCCGCCCCGACCACCGCCAACCAGGTCAAGGCGACACCAGAGTCAAAATCGACAGAAACTTCTAACAATTAAATCTTCATAATATTTTAATAATAATATATTTTACTTATAAGTTGCAGACTGGGTGTTATTTTTAGTGTTCGTTGCATTTTTCAGCGGCGTGCAGTAACGTCCTAATGTTGCGATATGAAATAAATGAGGTCGTGGAACACATTGCACGCCGGTGTATGTCGCACGGCGCTAATAATAACATCATGTCCTTAGAGTAAGCTATCGAGCCACGTGACGGTATACAAGCTGTACCCGCATCGTTATGGCGCATTTAATTATTAAGTGAAATCATTTAATGTATTTCTATTTATCAAAAGACTGTCAGTATGTCTTACATTTTGAATTATTTATCGCTTTTATACGGCATATTGTAATGAAAATATTTTGTATCGTATAGCGAGTTTTGAATCGTATTATAATAAAAGATTTTATATTAAAATAAAACGAAGTTTGATTCTTAAATATTACTTTAATACGCAATATATTCCAAAGAGAATGTTACTTGTTTAATTCTTAGGCCTCTTGATATTTGTAGATATGAAAAGTGTGATATGAGATTAGAGTCTGACGTAAGACTTCGGAATTTACACAAATATTTATCTTTTACATAGCAAAATAAATACTGTAAAGTTTACAAATGTAGAAATGTATACAAATGATGTGGATTCAAACAGTCTTCTGAACACCGTGAGTTAGCGCCAACTGGCGCAACAACCATCAAGCTATTGTGATTTACATTTGATACCGGTGCCCGATCCCATAAATCCTGCCAAATAGGTCCAAATATACTTAATATAATACATGTCTTGTTTTACAATTCCTAATACATTTATATACCAGTCTATGCGATAGAATACAACAATTCATAAATTGGAGGGTATTGCGAAATTTACTGGTATACTGAGTAATATTGATCGAGATTTAATACTTTGTTCTACACTATAATACGATTAACAATTATAAGCGAAAATGTATGAAAATATATAAGTATGTTTGCTTCTTTTGGCACAAACTATTATTAAAATTGTTTCACGACAATTACATAATGTTTAGTGAATAAACTAGACTCATAATACTAACTTTATGTACCATCCATATGTACATAACTAAAAGCGGTGCGAAACTCGTAATAACTAAAACTAAATTAAGTACATAAGTAGTTGCCACGGTTATAAGTTATGCATAAACAACCTCAAAGTGCAGAATTGCTTTGTAATTAAATAACTACTTTTAAGACACTAAAATGAATATAATAATATGCAAAATTAAACCACAGAACAGTTAATTATTGTAATGAATCTGCGTGACTCGGCTGAGTACAATAGGTATTTAAATGTTTAACAAACAAGTACAATGTTCGTGTTTAGGAAAAAAATCTGTAATATATTTTACATATTTATATTCACGTATACAACGCAACTATAGATATCGACAATATCAAAACGAGGTTTAATAAAATGTCCTAATATCAAAATCCATGACGTCATAATGTGGAACGTTGTCGCTACGTATGTAGTTGCGGTGCGGTGTGCTCGGGGTCGCGGCGTGTTACCCGAGCCCGTGGTCCTCGAAGAATCCCTGCGGCGTCTCCTCCTGCAACAAGGGGTAGCACTGAGCCAGACTCGCTCGTGGTCGCGTTAGACCGAGCAATCGCTTTTCGGTAATCTATCTAGCTTTATTTTAACTTCGGATTTAGTAAATTCGTGGTTATAAAAATTTAGTTTCGTTATAAATAGAAAATTAAGATTTATAGCTAACTTGTTAAAAATAGTTTATGAAGAAAAGGTTGCGCAATAATAAAAGTAAAAGTTTTATAACGTGTAAAATATACTTTATTAGAAATATTTTAATTTATCACATAGACATAATAATATGTATCATGAACGAAATATTATCATTTAGGTATATGAGATTAATCATAGTTTATTGCACAAAAGTCCTTGATTATGTTATAAAGTCTGCGTCACAAAATTTTTGAAGATTGATAATTTACAAAAATACTTTAAGATAAAAATTAAAATGAAAGAAATGTAGAAATAATCGTAGAAAATTGAGAATATGTACCTAGTTTAAAATGGTAATTTTGAAGCATTGGCAGTAAAGATAATTATATAATCATCCTCTTTTTTAACTTAAAGGAAAACTTATAGCACTTTAAAAAACACCACATTTATGTAATCAAGTTTTAAGTTTTACCTAATAATAAATAGTCAAATTCGTTAGGTCATGTCAACAGACTGTAATTACTAAAATCCTTTAAAATAACTTATACAAATAATAAGATTTAAATATAAATTCGTTTTCAACAAATCATAAAATTATAATAGTTCAACAGAACAAACAAATAAAATAGACAATCTTCAAAACATACACATTACACTAAGGACAAAATAAACTAATGAACAACTACTATTACATTCACAAACGGGAACTTTCCAAAATGGCAGTTTCTCTATTTATAAAATACATTCGATCAAGAGTTTCTAAACCAATATTTTCTTGGTCCACTTTGGCCCGGAGAAACAATTCCGTCATTACATTATACAAAATACTTACCTAGATACTTTAAAATGGAAATTGTATGATAATATAAAACCCAATCTCTAGTATCAGTCGCCCAATGCTTTTCGTAGAAAATGTTTATCATTGTTATCAATTTTTATACTTTAAAATGACTGATAATCTTTAATGACAGTCTATACAAATTCTAAAATGATTATGTAGAAATATGATATTAAAAATATATGGCAAAGTTGTCGAATCCCAATATAGTATTTGAATGGGCGATTGGGTGGTTATAGGACGTCGCTTGTCATGCACCGCGATGCACTAGTCTTGTATCGCAAGCAGTGGTGTGTGCGCAGTGCAGTCCGGTGGCGGAGTCCCGGGTCCACTAGAGGAGCCCCACCTCTCGTAGCGCCGCGTCCACGGTCTCGTCCTAACACAATTTACGCCGTGAACATGCAGCTAAGCTAGACGCTTCAATAATTACTTGGTATTCAACATTACCATGCATTTATTTTCATACGAATTTCTTTTTCTTTTATTGTTCGAGCTAAAAAACCAATTGAGAGAGTAGGTTAGAAATATAATAAAAACCTCTCGCACTTGATTTTCCTAAAATGTATCCTTCATGATCTACTTCGAGAAAAGTTAGGAACACAGGGCCGGACTTGAATTTATATTTGAATGTTTTTATTTATGATAAACTATTTTTTTTTGCAAGGTAAATATGAATTTAACAGAAATCAAGATAGGAAACGGTTTGCAAAATATCACTTTGAAAACAGAAAATGGTCTTAATTGAATGGTTTAAACATTTAATTGTTAGGAATGTTAATTATCAAAAATTATGTAAAAACGAAAATTAGCATGCTGTTAATATAATTGTTATATGACTAGTTCACGCCAAGTAAAAGCGTTAGAATTTTTTTACAATTGCACCTTTACGACACCACACCGGGCAGATGGGAAAACCGCAGCACGAGTTTGGTAGAGTTCTTAATTTTGATTGCAACATACTCAAATGGGAGCACTAATTTTATAAATATTTATCTCGTGCTACGGATGCTTGGGACGGGAACTCGGTACATGCAAGAAAACAGATTAATTTGTTTATAATTATAATGTATTTCGACAACCCATTACAGTAAATGCATGAACAGCCAGACCATAACCAAAAAGGACACTGTTTCACCTAGCACATTACACAATTATATAAAATACTATAGGATACCCTGATTTTATAATGTTTCTAGTATCTGCAGGAATTAATGATTTCTGAATAATGTATTTGAGCAAAATATTCGTTTACTCTCCCATGATGAATGTCCCATATTGACAAACACACCATGTATTTTCATGAAGAAGCGCGGTAAAGCAGTGTCCATACAATGTAATAATCGTAAAATTTAACTACACATATGAAGCAACGATATACAGATAAACTATTTATAACTAACTATAATGACGCAATGTCGCCTTGTTTCCCTAACAACTAAGAGTACATAACATATGAAAGATCTGCATTAGAGAATTTATTTATGATTATTCTGAGATATTCTGTATGTATTATAATACTGAGTGTGTGATAGAAAGTCAAATGGAGCTAGGTCGGCTTAAAATAGCCATGCAAGAGTAGCAAAGAAAGAATTACTTTGAGAAAAAGTTGACTACACTGTTCTACTGATCAAATAAATAAAATATGCTTAGATAAATACGAACACAAAAAGAAGCGCATGCAATGAAAGCACTAAACACACAGGTAGTTGAATAGTTTATTTAATTCGTGATTGTCCAAGGTTGTGCGACACATCAGTGTAACAATCCATCGTTCAGGTCCTGACCGCCACCAATGCATGCATATCACACCAAAACAAAGGAGATCATTAGCAGAGTGCAGTGGAAGATAAAGGAGAATGTATAAGCAGAGAGTGAGGAGACAGGCGGCGCGGCTTATGTACAGTTTGATTAGTTGGTAAGTAATATCTAATAAAATTGAGCAAGAAATATATAAAATTAAATATGAATAACTTTATCCTATATCAATGCTAGTTGCTAAATCATTGAATTTAAAATTTAATAGTTCAGTTAATTAGGTGTTTAAACGATTAGTAGATGTCAAATTAATTTAGTAGGTGAAAAGTTCCAGTGTTTTCTATGGAATGAAATGTATTGATGACCATGATCACAGTGATGTTAGTGTAGTGATGTCAGTTAGAAAATAATATCAAGTTCTGGTTTTATTTGAAATTGAGCAATACGTGTCCCTCCATGCGCCGACTGTCCCTCCCTTTTGACTAGACCATTAGCTTTGAGAAACGCGATATTTTATGAAAGTTGTAAATCTTTGTTCGTGTATAAGTGCATTATCTAGCTGTTTATTTGTTAGTTGTTAAATAAAGAGTATTTTGGTTTTAATATCATACACAGTAACTATACTAGTAAACGTTTAAATTGACATAATTTTATATCATAATATAGTAACTAATATATTCGCATTTTTAGGCACTAATATAGCTTTCTATAATAATAGTTATTGAATTTAGTCCCTTTTAATTTTAGTTCTTTTTTGTTGCCTAACGAAGGACAGCTTTTAATTTAGATTTAAAATTACAAGTAGGTTTTAATATAAAATTGTGATATGTAGAGAAAAATCTGGAAACACATTTATTTGATGCTCATATAAACACCTTCAATATGAGCATTGCTCCCTAGAGCAGAAAGTATCCCTATTAAGTACACAAACCCTAAGTCCGGTACTTTACGATGTTGTGTTGATGTTGAAACTTATTGCCTGTGTACGAACCTCTATGAACTTGTACTAGTTACGTAGAAACCAGAATCGGAAGGTATCGGAGGCTCGCGTCGCGTTGTGTACGGGTTAACAGGCTCAAGCCAATTGAAATAGTTTTTTCTGTCTCATTTAAGATGAAATAATTATGTTTCCAGCTAAATATAGCGTGTGACTACACTATAGTCCAAGAAATTGATATGTGTTAGACATTAGTGCTTCTTTGAAGTTAATCTAAAAGGCAGTGCTCCTACTCGCGTACATTAGTGTTATAATAATATCTAGTACATAATCAAAAGGCACTACTGAGGCCACTGTCCTATTCACTGGTCCACTTTAAATACCTATATTTTTTGTATTTAATATATTTTAATTCAATATTTATAGCTATAATAACATCTAGGTGTGTTGTGACTAGATATGGTTCTTCTATGGCAGTTTATTTTAATGACTATAAAATGATTCTTCTTCAATAATATTCGATTGGGAGAAGCTAAATAATATTATAATAGTACCTTAAAATACCCATTATAATAAATAAACTTTCTGCATTTTCTCGATAATAACTGATTATAACAATACATTAACAATATTAACAGAAAAAAGGAATCACTGATTGCATAATATATCCATGATGCAAAAACATTTGTAGGATATGTTAGGAACTATTACTTATTGAATAAAAATAGAGGAATAAGAGTATTGGCTTATTTTGACCCACAACACATTTTATAAAGGCAAAATATCCTAAAACTAATTGAGTAACTTAACAACCTCCTATGATCAAAAGCACAACTTTAAAATTGTTTTTCCAAACTGATATTAAACTGAACTTGCTTTTTTTGCACCCGTATGGTGTCCTGAGTACAGCCCTGCCTATTTGCCCTTTTATTTTCTAACTCTAACATTATTAAGGCCTGATACACACTGAATTTTGTGATTCACCAATTGTGCAAACCTAATTTTTACAGAAATTTCACTATTTATTCTAAATAGAATACAATCTAAATTCGTTTATCTTTCGTTGTAAGAATAAGTACCTATGACACAATTCAATTATATGTATTTAAATTATATGTTTAATTTTTCTCTCTGGTAAGTAAGCACAGTTAGTAAAGCCACTAAAAACTCTTTGTGTAATAACTATGACCTGCATTCCCTAGTTAATCAGACAAGCTCATTATCCTGGCTACTGACCTCTTGCAGCAGATCCTGTGCAGCGATGGCCTTGAGGACGTTCTTCTTGCTGGTCTCTTGTAGTTCACCGCCTAGCACCAGCTCATCGAGAATAAAGTATGCTTTCTCGAAATTGAAGATTATATCCAGCTCGCACACCTGGAAACACACGAAAATAATTTATTCAATTATTTCCCAAAGTAAGTATGATTGGCTCCTCCTTCTGCCAAGCAGTCGTGCTAGCGAAGCAGGAGGTGGGACGTGTGAGGGAGAGGACAGCGTCCTCAAGTCACCGTAGGCGCGGGTATGCGGGCGGCGATTAATGGGCGACTCGCTGTCCGACCATAGACCACGCTCGGGTCGACGGCGCGTTATGTTCCATGCGCGCTTCAAAAAGTGTCAACGCAATGACGGGGGCCCTCCTTTAGAGGGCCAAAGGCTGCCAGGGTCGCGGGACTAAACAGCAACCGTGACTTCGGAATGTAAAGGGCTATTAAAGATCACCATGGATTTTAGCCAGTGAAGGTCTGAAAGTTCCTCCTGGCCTCCCTGCTGTTGGGCAAAGACCTCCCTTGATTTCTTTCCTCAAAAGCTTCATCTGCCATTCTATGTAACATCAGTCACTTAGGTTTGGTTCAGCTACTTACACTTCCAAAGTACTTGTCAAGCAGCTCCACATAGCGGTGAATCAACTCCAGGGTCAGCAGCTCATTATCCTCTTGCTCCATCGCACAACAGAAATACAGGGATGCATATCTGTGAAAAGAAATTATCAGGATTTTAAAAATTGTAACATATCATCATTCCTGTATTTTTTCAGGAATGCCAACTGTACCTGGTAATGGATGAGTTGGGTGGCACATTTCAGGATTTGTATTAAGCTTAATCTAATAGAAACCATGTAATAAATGCAGCATAGGATCCCACCTACAAGGTGGACAAACAATCTGATGAAGGCCAGTCCTATTAGAAATCTAAAGACGTCTATGATTTTCTTAGGAAAGGAAAAAGTCGATCCGCGGGCAGGATTCGAACCCACGACCTTCGGATGAATGTACTGAATCCGAAGGTCGTGGGTTCGAATCCTGCCCGCGGATCGATTTTTTCCTTTCCTAAGAAAATCTTTGAAATTCGCTACGCATGCGTTAATGCATTTAATATTTAAAAATATAAAGAGGTCTATGTTCAGCAGTGGACATCCTGCAGCTGATATGATGATGAAAATGGTGAACAGAGGGTTATAAAATATTGTCACATTTAGGCAGCTTTTGAGAATTTCCTGATGTTTTCACTATAATAACATTATGCCTGGCTTGGTACTCAACAGTCAGCACCTAAAGCTCTGAAGTATTAGATCCAAGAAGCAGCATTTTCTTGAAAACTAATGTTAGTGAATAATTTCAAATTCTAGGAAATTCCTGATGAAAACCTAACAGTACTTTGTGTTACCTTGGCGCTTGAGAGTGCACTTGCATTTCAGGCTCTTGCCTGATGGTAAGCAATGATGTCGTTGACAAAGTGCTTTTGCGTACATCCCTCCGGTGCATACAAAGCGTTTTGCATATACCTTTATTGTACACACAGCTAAGGAGTGGAATTCCCTGCCGCCATTTGTATTTCCAGACAGCTATAACCTTGGTTACTTATAAGCAAGCGTGCTTTATCGTCGACCACGTCGACCACATCTTCGCTTACCATCAGGCGAGATAGTTGTCAAACGCGAACCTATCTTTAAAAAAAAAAGTAACCTATTCACTCTTGACATAAAGACCCTCAAGGTTGCAGCTATCAGGAAACACAGATTCTGTCAGAGAATTCCACTCTTTAGCTGTGCACACAATAAAAGATTTTTCAAAATGCCAACTGCCGGACCAATAGAGCAGTAATATAGTATTATCCTTTTAGTGTATTATAGTACCTAATCAGAATATAGGTTCATTATTATTATTCATCAACACATTCTTTACATCTGATAACAGTTGAGCGACTCATGACATAGACACATTCATGTTTTGTTTTATTTTAGAATATAGTTACTTTCAATTGGTTGCAGAATACCTATTTATTTAAAAAACACTTTACTTAAGAAACTGCTCTGCTCACATGTTTAACCCGGTATATAGAACTAACTCTTAGCATAAACATTGTTTGGTTGAAATACTATTTGTAAACTATTTCAAGCATAAGTTGTATATTTCGTCAATTTTAAGTTTCGCATAATTCGGTTTACTAATCGACAAGCAGAAGATAAGGGTACCAACCTTTTGTAGACGATTTTGACATCTTTCCACTCCAAGAATGAACACATCTTTGGCTTCCTAGCCAGCACTGTAGTAATCAGCTCCCGAGTGATCTTCTTCTTCAGCTTGTCTGGATGAGCCACGTACCATTTTTGCAGTCTCAATTTGCCTTGCCGGCTGAATAATAGCATAAATTGCATCTGAAAATTTATCAATTTTATGATCTCAACTGGTTCAAAAAGCCGATGAAAGATACCTACGCTATCGTAACGATACATAGCCTATTGAAAATGATAGATATGGCACTCCATAAAAGGTAGGCAAAACCCATCAAAATTGGATTAATTACTTATTATAGAACGGGAAAACTTTTGCTGTGTGAGGTTACTCACCATCGCTGAATCTTATGTGTAAGTCACAGAATATACGTAAAAGGAATGTTTAATAGTTTTACTCTTATTTATTACTTCATCACATATTTTGCATGGAATTTACTTAATAAATTAAGCCAAAATAAAAAGTGGCTGACGTGACGACATGATCAATAATCAGGGCTGCGTTTAAATCCTATATCCAGTTTAATTTTATACTGACTAAATGTCAAACAGCCCGTTTAAGTACACCAAGAGGTGAAAAATTATACCAATTAAAATTTAATCTGCCCCGTTTACGGTCGTCCGATGGTCTATGTTTTTGCTGAAAGGAATAAATTTTTGCGACCTTTTTACCACGCAAAATTTTATCCTGCTGTCAGATTGACATTAAGTTTTGTTGTTTTGCTAGATTCTCGCCGTAAAAACGAATATTATTTTTATTTTAGAGAGTAAATATTATTTGTGGATTATGGATTTGTATTAAACCGGCAAATTGATTATTTGTTCAATAAACTGAGCTGTCAATTGAATTTGGCAACTAACATTGATAGAAACTTATGACTCCGTTCAGCGAACCCTCGCCGGTTTAATTTTTTTCCGGCGAAATACCGCAGAAGGATTTAAACGCACCCCAGGGCTGCGTTTAAATCCTTTATCCAGTTTAATTTTATACTGACTAAATTTCAAACAGCCCGTTTAAGTACACCGCGAGGTGAAAAATGAAGCTAACTAAAATTTAATCTGCCCCGTTTACGGTCGTCCGCTGGCATAAGTTTTTACTGAAAGGAATAAATATTTGCGACCTTTTTACCACGCAAAATTTTATCCTGCTGTCAGATTGACATTAAGTTTTGTTGTTTTGCTGCATTCGCGCCGTAAAACGAATATTTTTATTATAAAGAGTGAATTTTATTTGTGGATTATGGATTTAATTAATATTACACCGGCAAATTGAATAATTGTTTCAAAAACTGAGCTATCAATTGAATTTGACAGCTAACATTGACAGAAACTTATGACTCCGTTCAGCGAAACCTCGCTAGTTTAATTTTTTTCCGGCGGAATACGGCCGAAGGATTTAAACGCACCCCAGGGCTGCGTTTAAATCCTTTATCCAGTTTAAATTTATACTGACTAAATGTCAAACACCCCGTTTAAGTACACCGCGAGGTGAAAAATGAAGCTAACTAAAATTTAATCTGCCCCGTTTACGGTCGTCCGCTGGCATAAGTTTTTACTGAAAGGAATAACTATTTGCGACCTTTTTACCACGCAAAATTTTATCCTGCTGTCAGATTGACATTAAGTTTTGTTGTTTTGCTGCATTCGCGCCGTAAAACGAATATTTTTATTTTAGAGAGTGAACATTATTTGTGGATTATGGATTTAATTAATATTACACCGGCAAATTGATTATTTGTTTCAAAAACTGAGCTGGCAATTGAATTTGACAGCTAACATTGACAGAAACTTATGACTCCGTTCAGCGAACCCTCGCTAGTTTAATTTTTTTCCGGCGAAATACCGCCGGAAGATTTAAACGCACCCCTGACGTCACGCTCATGTCATGATGTCATGTGTCAAAATGAGCTGTCACTTGTCAGTTTGAAATAGTGCTGTGAAAGCCGTGGTTGAAAACTAAAAAACCAACTAAAATCCGCGTCACTGAAGCAAGTCCTGCGGAAAATGGAAATATTTATTTCTTACGTAATTCTGCACACTCCACCAAATTGAATAAGAAATAATGGTAAGTTCGTGCTACCACCAAGTCCTTTTGTTCAAACGAACTTACCCTTGGGAAAAAACAGTAGAAAACCGGAAGTAGCCACTGTGCTCTCGCTACCAGCACTTTTCATGAATGATTTTATTTTATTTATTTTTACTTATTATGTTAGTTTTATGGCACAATAATAAATTTAACAAACCTGCGTCTTTGTTTACATCACGTTTACATCAAATATCAAAGATTTTAAAACAATGTCAGGAAACAAAAAGATTAGTTCCGTTTCAAGTGGTTTCAAGACATTCTGGCCAAACTTATAATGGAGTATACAAAATAATTTATCTTTGGACGACTTCCACACACAAACACTACCTACACTACCGCCTCAAGCGGAAATATACGTGATAGCCCATAGCAATGCAAAAATAATACATCTGTGAACATGAAAAATAATTGTCACTATCTGTCAATAGAGATGGGATTAGCTAAGTTATTGAAATTTCGGCTAGTGCATCAATAACTTAGCTATTCGGCTATTTGTGGTGTAATAACCAGCTAGCTGGCCAGCTATTTGGCTACTTGGCTATTGAACAATAGCGTTTAGTAAATAGCGGTGCGGCGCCGGTGTAGCTAGGTAGGACTTAAATAACGCAATATCAACTGCTCGATCTGAATTTGATCCTCGTAGATGGTAAAAGATTTTGTTTATTAATTTCATTTTATTTCGTAATCTTGACAAGAAATGATTTCCTCTATTTAAATGAGGTCACAATAACTAAAATATCTACTAAAGTATCAAATATTTATTTATTTTAAACCTGGCGGCAACAAACAAAAAGTTAAAAATGAAGATCGCACACGTGTAGCGCAGTAAGCGCGCACACAGCTACTGGCTACTTTGGCTACTCTCGCTACACGGCTACCAAATACCGGGGCTGCTACAAAACGTAGCAGTTAGCTACACTCTGTGTCGGCTACGCGGCTGCGACTAGCTACGCGGCTACAAGCGGCTACTCGGCTACCGGCTATGTCATAACCTGTCAGTTATCTAGCCAACCAGTAGCCGATAGCTAGCTATCGTGTTGAAGGATATCATAGCCGTGGCTATTTTGTCCATAGCCGGTATTTGGCTAGTTATGGCTATAGCTACCCATCTCTATCTGTCAATCATGTAAAAACACAAGTGTTTTTTATTATATTTTTCGCCTGTTGCCCGCCCTTCTACAGTTAAATAAAACAGATATTACAATTTCTTATCGAAAGAATCTGTATTTATGAATAAAAAAGAGAACACTAAGAAATACTTTCATAATGGCTAAAAAACGGAAGGAAATACCAACACAGATTACCTACGCCACAACAACGGACAAAGAATCTGTAAATATAATCAGTGCATTTGGAAAACAATTCCCAGTTGTAGATGCTTTTTGCTTTTGCATACCTTTGAGAACCGGCTCTTTTATCATAGCAGGATTAGGAATATTGCCCACAATAGCGTGTATGGTCTTGGCTATGCCACCTGGAATGAAACTATTGCATGAACATGGACTACCTCGATCGTATTTTCGAGGACTTGGATGGATTTATGGTTGTTTGGCTGTTTTCGTATTTTCTCTGCATATTATTTTATGCCTTGCTTTAGTATTTCGTAAAAGACTACTAATTATATTGTTCTTAGGGAGTATGTTTGCTTATATGGCTGGAAGCTTTGGAACTGCTCTGGTTATATCTGCAGCAACAATTAAATCAGGTCACACAAACTTCGGTATAGTGTTTATTCTATTGGCTGTTGTACATGAAATAATTATGATATATTTTTGGATTGTAATTAATAGCCAGTTGCAAATTGTGAAGGAAGAGTCAAATGTAGTCAACATTCATATAACAATTATATGAAGTCTCAAATGAGAATAAGCAATATTGTGAAACGAGCCAAAAGTCTTTGGAGCCGACGACACGGTGTGTAATGTTTAATTGCAATATTTTATTTGTAAAATTGAAATATAATCAAACGAAACTGCTGTTTTATTTTCACGATAGCCATTTCTCGGGGTGTTGCAATAACTTGCTGACTTCACCCATATAAAATATACATAAGATTTACTACCCGTGACACCAAACAAGTATGTTGACGCAACGCAATAATTAAATACCTATTAAAAAATATAGAAGTATTGTCAGTAAAGTTTGTACATGGATCAAATGGAAGTCATCGATTACGACGATGGCACATTTTGAGTCTATAATATAATCCGTTTATATAATACCTTAATGCTTTTAACTTGGAGTTGCGGACAGCAGCTTTGTCAAGCCGTACACTATACAACTCAATGTTGTGTGTTATATTCATACCGGTATGCCATCAGTGTCGTCAAGCGTATAAATCATGCCACAATAAACCAGCACCGGAACTGCTACAGCAGCAGCAGTGCTCATGTACACGACGGACGCCGCGCCTCCACCGCGCCTCTAGGCTGTGTATACGGTTGCAATCGCAACCGCTCCGCCGCCGCTCCACTTCCGCGCCGCCGCCGCGCCGCCACCGCGATTCCAATACCATAATACCACATTTTATGCAAATAAATAATATTTTCTTACACTTAAAAAAATAAAACATTCCGACGAATTGAGAACCTCCTCTTTTTCTTGAAGTCGGTTAATGAGTGGTGTAAAAGCCCAGGAGCTATGCCAAATATTTTTTTTTAAAGATAAAATGTTTTGACAGTTTTGTTTTGATGTTGACATATTTTGCAAGGCGCCGCCAGCACAATAGTCGAATTTGAAGCGTTAAGAGATCGCTTCAAATATTTTATCTCTGTCTTTCATTCGTTATTTGTATCGTGAATACGTGAGAAGGTTCACATGCTGTTCGCTTTCCAAATAAATGCAATGCCCAACAAGGGGCACTGGAACTCTGAATTGATTTCAATATTTTTACTTGACGGCAACTGCGTTTTCTTGATCTGCGAATGCGAAAGAAAATAAAAACACAAATAACAGTAATAGTATTAGAGCACCTAAAAGAAACATAACGATATTTAATAATTGATAAAAAATGGTAAGAATTTTCCATGATGTACAAATTCAGCGGGATATTCTATCGCAGATTTCGTTATTATTTTTTAACACCAACATGTTTTGTCTTTTACATAATAATATCTCTTTTAAGACTGGGTATAATATCTCTATTTTTTTTCAAATTATTTTGATGTGGAAAATGGGTGGGAAATGGGTGCAAATTTTACTTGCAATAATTCGGTAACCTTGGGCGCAAAAATATTTGCTTACTATAGAAATGCCAATTACTCCTAAAATACCCGAACTATGTCTTTGACCCAGGTGACACAATTCCACTATCTTGCTCACTGTTTTTAATAATTGAAGTAGAAGAGTTTTTATTATAATTATTTATATTAATTAGAGCTTATTTGTTGTAGGCTGCAGTTTCCGGAGCAGGTTCAGCGGCAGGTGGAACTGGCAGTGACTGCGAGGGTGAGGAACAAGAAGACCCCTCTTCATCCTCCTTGAATGAAGTGCTTGAAGTTGAAAATGAACTTGAAAAGTTAACTGTGCAAGATGATTCACAGGTTATTTATTTAATAGGTTTAAAATATGTTCCTCCAATTTAAATTAAATGTCATTTATAGCAGCTTTATAGTACAAAATCGTAAAAGGAGGTGAAAAGAGACTCAGGGGTGAATCGAGACAAAACTTTGGAAGGGATTTAAAAAATAAAATTATGTTGGTATACAAGGTCTCAAAGTAATCAAGTTTTATGGAATAAATAAAACTTACGAGTCGTAGCTTGTGGGTTTGAACTCAACCTGGCACATTACTTTTACACAAATTTATTTCATCACCACTGCTCTCAAAATGGTGAAGGAAAACATCATGACAAAACCGGCCGGTCTTAAAACCAAGAAGACATAATGTGACATCCACCAATCCGCACTGGGCCCGAGTGGTGGATTATGGCCCACTCACTTTCAGAGAGAAGAGGCTGTGTCCCAGCAATGGGAACATTACAGGCTGATGATGATGATGATAGCGGCTTTGGTTGAAATGCTGAGTTCAGGAGTAACAAATTGTTTTTAACAAATCATTTGAGAAAAACTCCAAGAAATCTCATGCAGATATTTGGCAGGAGTCAATCAACCAAAATTTAAGACGGCGGTAGGATCCTCTTTGTGGAGTGGTTGGAGAGACGTCACGGCGTCCTGACCTATCGTATGATGTATGTCCTCACCGGGCATGGAAATTTCGGGATGTACCTGTGTCGGATAGGGAGGGAAGTTACGCCCAGGTATCACCACTGCGAAGATCGCCCGGAGGACACGGTGGAGCATACGGTGCAGGACTGCCCCGCTTGGGCAGAGCACCGCCGTGTCCTCACGGAGGAGAAGACCTCTGAGACGGAGTGGGAAGCGGTCGCCTCCTGCGAAGCAGTTATGCCTGCGAAGGAGGAGGCGGGCCGTGAGAGAGAGAGGACAGCGTTCTCCCTCCGCTCCAGCCGGAGTGGTAGACGCCGGCGGTGTCGGACGTCGCAAGACGATCTCCGGCCACAGTAGGCGCGGGCATGCGTACGGCGAGTAATGGGCAACTCGCCGCCTGATCATGCACCATGCCCGACGACGCGTTGTATTACACGCGCGCCTCAAAGAGCGTCAGCAAGATGACGGGGCCCTCTAGTGGGCTGGGGCCTGCCGGGGTCGCGGGACTTATTCCATTACCGTGACCTGGAACGTAAAGCGGTAATGAAGGACATCGTGGTTTTTAGTCAGTAAAAGTCTGGCAGTCCCGCCCTGCGCTGGATGATTATGACACCAGGCTAAAAAAAAAGGTCCCAGCAATAGTCAGTGCTGATTTACAGTAACAAATTGAGGACTGTCGTTACTGACACAGTTTTCAATTTGACTGTATTTTGAGGCCCAATTTAGTTTATCTATTTCACAATACATGTAATGCAAATTCATGGTAGATGAAAAAGCAAAAATAAATATCTTATCAAAACAGATTTAAATTGCTGTATCTGTTATCAGTAAATGATCTAACTGCCGTTGTGTTATTATTATTTTAAATTCTATGATATCCATTTTATGTCTGCCTTAAGTTATGTTTATTTAGAGTTTGGTATAAGTGGGATAAATTGTTTATTTTCATAAACCATGTCTTGTGTAATTTCTTCATGATGTTTTTTTTTGGGCAATATAAAGGTAAAATCATTTAAAAAATCTACTCTTCCCTTCAGTTGTCTTTTACGTACCAAAGACACGGTTGCATTGACGAATGGTCTCAACCCCTGCAAGTGTTTGTCTCTTTGGGGGGCCCATCAGTTTACTGGCACCTAACCCACTGACCGAAAAGACTAACAACCAATAAAATTAAAACATTTTTTTTTGACGCAGGCCCACGAGGGCACTTATTAACAGTTGAAAACAGGTGCACTTCACATCTCACATATTGACTATCTCGCGAGTCAAGTCATTCTTATCTTTCCTGACTTTCGCGAGTTTCTGGTGAGTTATGCGGGACGGTTATGACAACATGCCCGAAATGATGTCGACCCTACCCATCCTTCATTATAAAATCTACTGAAAAAGTGAGAGTAAAGTACCATTTTATATACAATGTGTAACGTTAAATGCGCAAAACCTCTCGTGTAGTAACTCAGCCCATTTCCAACATCAGCACATTTCGCAAAAAATATATTTTTATACTGATGGGCCCGATCAATTTCTCATTTTGTATGAAAACTCATTATTTTTTGCGAATTTCCAAAAGTCTTAGAACAAACATTGTTCAGTAACATGGGCTGAGTTAACCCACGAGAGGTTTTGCGGTTTTAACGTTACACGTTGTATATTTATATTTTATCCGAAATGTAATTTGATTATTGTCACCATTCAGAAAAGTGGCAATGACGAGTTGTCAGCGTTCCGGCAACAGTGGCAGCGGGAGTTGGAAGCCACGACCACACCCCAGCGGGAGCTAGAGCCGCCTCCCACCCCGCACAAGGAACCACCGCAACAGAAGCTGCTTGAAGAACCTGTTACTGATGAAGATAAGGTAAGAATGTGAGAGAAAGAGACAATTATTTCTAACTTTTTTTGGAACGAAGTTCCTTATCGCGCGTTGTGAAAGGGGGCTAGACGGAAAGAATTCTTACGAAAAGTTGTCACGACACTTTTTTGCCTCGTGCCGCACCTCACGCCTGCACCCCGCGCCCCGTACCCCTCACTCAACCCCCGTTTCTCGTGACTCTTGTCGTATTGCGGCGTGCACATGTTTCTCTGTCTCTCTCTCTCTCTCTAATAGAAAGCAAGCCAGATATTTTCGTTTCGTCTTTCTATTTCGCATTGAACAGTGTGGTGTTGCGACGATTATTTTTCTTACTTACTTCGTTCCATCCGGGTGTCCCTTGACACCTCTCAAGTTTTTTTTTTCTATTTCTGTCGATCTTCCGCTATAGTTCTATACTCTATCTTTAACGTTATTTGACCTGTTTTATAATACAACGACATAAATCATAACAGTGAGGATGATTTTCACTTTTAGCTTATCGGCGACAAAATCAGTGGAATCGCGACATGAGTTAGGACCGCGCCACATATTTATTTTTTTACGAAATTATGTCGCGTTGTGATGTGTCATAGGGATCTTTTTTTTATCGTGGTAAATTCATTAAATGAGTCCTCCCACCCACGGCATTACGGGAGGGACGGTCAGACTTGTGCTGATTAAAATCCACTGTGTCCTTCAGTAGCCCTTTATGTACCGAAATCGCAGTATACGTATTTCCCGCCGTGTCATAGACCACGCTCTGGTCGACGACGCGACGGCGCGTCGTCTTCTACACGCGCCTCAAAGAGCTAGTACGCGATCGGACAGGGCCTCCCATAAAGGACTAAATGCTTGCCGGGTCACGGGACTGTCCTTTTAGCTAATCGTGACCCTGGAACTTATAAGGCTATTAAAGGAACTCTGTGGATTTTTTGTCAGGCCTGTTGATCTAGTGGTTAGTGACTGCTATGCCGGAGGTCGTGGGTTCGATTCCCACCCAGGACAAATGTTTGTGTGATGAGCACGATCATTTGTTCTGTGTCTGGGTGTCATTTAACTATAATATGTATGTATTTAGAAATATATAAGTATGTTTATCAGTTGTCTAGTACCCATAACACAAGCTCTGCTTAGCTTGGGACTAGATGGCGTTGTGTGATAGTTGTGGAATATTATTATTATTATTCAATCTGACAGTGTTTTCCATTCTACCCTGAGAGCAAAGACTCATAATAATGCCAAAAACAATCTTTTTCCTCCAATCAGGCCAAGCAGTTATTCCTGAGCGCAGTAGAGCTGGAACGCGGCGGCAAGCTGTACGAAGCCATCCAGCACTACAAGCGAGCGATGCAGATACTGCCCGACGTGGAGACGCGCCTCTATGATGAACTGCGAGCCGAGTCTCCGGAAGGTAACGTAGAGAGATGCTTCTGTGACTTGTAAACAACGACGATATAATACTAGACTCGTAATAACAGGCGACCGATGTCTGTCAGCACATTAGGCAAAAAAAGTCTTAGGCTGAGCGCAGACTTGAGTCACAACTGTTTTAAGACAATCTTAAGTCTCACATAGAGAAGTCTGTCTTAAAACATAAACAAAACTGTTTTGTTTACAACACGTCGCTCACCTGAAACAAAACTGTTCAGTGTCAGACTTGTCGCTGTGCAGTTCTTGTGTCTATTAGACAATATTGTCTATGAGACGTTTTGTTTTAAGTGTGCGCATCTTCATGGTTTTTGTAAAGCAATAGTCTGTCTTAAAACTGTTTTGACTCAAGTCTGCGGTCAGCCTTATATTCGTCTCATTTCGACCAATCCTGTGAGCCGTAAACATACGTTGAGACCGAACGCCTTGAGTTAGCCAATCACAACGCAGTACCCCGTCCCCCTCGCTTACGTAGTACCTCAGCGAGTTGACAGAATATTTTTTTTCCTAAGATCGTGCATACGGAGTCTAGTATTATATCGTCGTTGCTTGTAAATGACTACACTCTTCTTTCAGTCAATTATAATTTAGTCACCTGTCAACTTATAACACCAGTGTCGCACTAACGGGAAATGCCGTCAATTATCGCGTATGAGGACGTTTATACGAACATTTAAAGACTGTTATCGCGAAAATCAACGGCAAATACCGTAATAGTGTCCCGGCTATTAGAGCCGTAGTCTTGCACTCTATTATTTTGTTCAAATTGATGATGATGTAAATGTTCTCATGCTTCCACATCACAGGCCATGACAACTGTTATTCAACTAAATATTTTATAAATATTAAACGCATTAACGTATGCCTCGCGAATTTCAAAGCTTTTCTTTGGAAAGAAAAACTCGAACCATCAGTAGGATTAGAACCTGCGGCTTCCGGTTTCAGTACATCCGTCACTCTTTCCAACCGAATAATCGAGGTTCATACCCACTCCGTGCTTCCTACAAATAAATTTGTAGCTATTCTATTCTATCTACTCCGTCAAAATCTTCAATCCATTTCTAACGTCTCAAGGTTGAAATCCTGCTCACGGTTCGAATTTTTCTCTCTCTCTCTGTTATTCAACTACTCACCACACTTTTCTTCAGAAGAAGAATCGGAGACAGAAGAGGTAGTCCGTCCTGATAACGCACACCCCAGTGATGATGAAGACGCGGTGGAAGGCGAGGACCTGTTGATGAGGCTGCAGAGGATCCAGGCCAGGAAAGGGGTGCTGTGCGAGCCCGAACATCAGGCTAAGGTAAGCAGTACAGGAAAGTGGTGGAATGTTGGCAGTGAAACCCTCAGATCAAAGAAATAGACAGATAGAACGCTCAGAACACGCGAGTGGGTCCACCAAAGTTAATACAAAATCAAATCGAATTACATTTCATAATGTTTTCTTTGTTTTTGAGAACAACTTTTACAATGGTTAAAGACACATCATGGCATATTTGGCAAACAACATCAACGACGCGCAGCTTGGTACGACGCGCAGCTTGATACTGTCGCGACTTTGTATTCGATTTTGATTTAGTATTAACTTTGGTGGAACCACTCGCGTGTTCTGAGCGCTCTATCTGCCTATTTCTTTGATCTGAGGTGAAGCCATTAAAGAAACTGACTTGGTCCAGGGACATAGTAACCAGAGACGAATATTAAGGGACATGTGACAACTCGCACTAGGCTTGCGTAGTGGATTATGACCCGTTCCCTCTAACAGAGAGGAGGCCTGTGTCCCAGCAGTGGGAACAATATAGGCTGTTGATGATGAATTCTTTAAGACTGTCTCAAACCGTTCCTAACAGTATTATTTTTCGTCCAGGGCGCACACATCTCATGGCTGCCGTACGAGGTGATCCTGGTGATCCTACGCTGGGTGGTGAGCGCGGAGCTGGACGCCGCGTCCCTGGAGCGTACTGCCGCCGTGTGCCGCGGCCTGTACGTCGCTGCCCGCGAGCCAGACATATGGCGCTCGCTGTGTGTCAAGTGAGTTGTATTATACCGAATCTGACATAAGAACATTTAGAAACACTCAAGTCCGGTCAGGGCCGGATTAACCATCTCAGGGGCCCTAGGCACAGCTCGTTACGGGCCCTCTCTTTTTCATACCACAACAATGCAATTTGTCAATAATAATAATAATACCCACACTTGAATACAATTAAAAAATTCAGACATTCACCGTTCTTCTTATAGTTTCAATAATGGGATGCTTTACCAGCTGTGAAAAAAGTTTCACTTTTACCGTGGTTTCATGTATTTAAGTGGGGAATGCTGGGCCCCTGGTCAGGGTGGGCCCCTAGGTACTGGACTAAAGTGCCTTATGGATAACACGGCACTGAGTCCGGTAAGACGTAAGACGCCATGGCTTCTCACCGGCCGATTCTCAAAGAGGGCCATCCTGCACGGATCATCTACTAGCATATACTTTGTGAATCAGATGGTGAGTGATGGGCGACTCGCTGTCCGATCATGAACCATGCCCGGGTCGACGGCGCTTCGTGTACCACGCGTGCCTCATAGACCTGTCAGCACTTTGACGGGATCCCTAAAAGGTCCTAAGCCGGTCGGGATCGCGGGACTAACGAGCTATGGTGACCTCGGAACGTAAAAGGCTGTTGAAGGACACCGTGGATTTTAGACAGTACAAGTCTGACATATATTTTTTCCTACTCCTACACTATTCTTTTCTGATTAATTTCGTTGCAGGATTCAAGACAGGTAAATTCATTCTCCGGGACACGTCGAGCTTCATTGTCTCGGCGCTTTTCTGGTGGTTGCCAATATTGATTTTGGCTTCAGGAGTTGCAATGGTTTGGGAATAGTGTGGTAGGTTTGTCCCAATAAAAAAAAAGTCCCTCCTACCCTGCCCTGGGTGGGATAACTGTTTAGATGATTTTACTACCCTAAAAAAAATACTTTGTGAATCTGACCTAAAGCTTGTAAGTTTCTAGTTATTCTAATGAGCACCTTATCTCCAGGACATGGGGTATAGAGTGCGGCACTCCCCGCGCCAGTGGCTTCAGCTCGTGGCGACAGATGTTCGTGTGCCGGCCGCGCGTGCAGCTCAACGGTGTCTACATCAGCAAGACCACGTACATCCGGCACGGAGAGAACTCCTTCCAGGACCAGTTCTATAAGCCCTGGTATCTGATAGACTATTATAGGTATCTTAGGTTAGTGACATTCGATTTTTTTCCATTTTTCAACGCTTTTCCATACTGCTATAAATTTTACTGGATCCGTCACATAGCGATTGAAATATAGGCAAACATCCTTCTAAACTTATTTCCTTTCTTAATCCTTTGCTATATTAAAAAACTTGAGTGGTGTCAAGGGACACCCGGATGGAACGAAGTTACTGTATACACTCAACAAAAATAATCGTCGCGACTCCACTCCACTCCGCTCCGCTCCACTCAGCTCAGCTCCACTCCTTTCCGCTCCGCTCCACTCCACTCCACTCTTTGAGCTCTAGCACCCTTTCGCAACGCGCGATAAGGAACTTCGTTCCAAAAAGTGTCGTGACAACTTTTCGTAAGATTTTTTTCCGTCTAGCCCCCTTTCACAACGCGCGATAAGGACCTTCGTTCCAATAATAATTTACGTTTTTCTGTAATCCAGATTCTTCTCGGAAGGCTTGGTGCTGATGTACACGACGGCAGACGAGCCGGTGTCGTGTGTGATGCAGCTCAAGTACCGACACGCGAAGCCCGGGCTCGGGATCATGGCCGGACACTACCGCCTCATCGGAGACAAGGTACGGGGCACATGCGGTAGGCTTTCATTGCAGGAGACTGATCACCAATGCGTGTTGCACAGACCTTTGCTTGCAGAAGTGATCTTTGACTTGACCTTTGTTTTGAATGCTCCTCTACAGCACGCGTAGCATGGCGCCGTAGAAACAGGTTTTGTTGACGGAAGAAAAGACAAAATGACAGAACGTAGAATGATTTTTATCGGTTTAGGCACGGAAATATGGAAAAATATGGAAAAATAAATTTTACTATTATTCAATGGTGTACCATTCGTGTTATACATGTGCAAAAACAATAGTCGATTTGTATACAAATAACGATAAAATGACTTTGTCTATTCTTGGTAGAATAGAGATAGAATTGATCATGCTACGCGTGTTGGAATCTTCCAAGAAGGCAGGAGAGTGGAGCACACACTACAGATGCCCACGACCTCCATCTAGAGTGTAACGCCCGGAATTGATATCCTATCTCAGCCTATTTGCCCATCTGACTATACAGATGTGATGTCCGATCGAACATCTATAAAAGTTACACAGTTAAACTCTTAGGTACGATTTACACCAACCGACCGGGCCCGGCGGCATTTTACAATGCGGTAAAGTACATTGAAATCTATCAACAGTGAATACAGTTCATATTTGCATGCAAAGTTATCTCTCGTAAGTTGCATGCAAATACGAATTATATTTACTGTTGATAGATTTCAATGTTCTTACCGCATTGTAAAATGTCGCCGGGCCCGTACATAAAATAACGAAAAAATTGAGATACGAGTACATTTCATTTGCGCCAGGGCTGGGTAAACTTTGTATGGATATGGACTGTGACCCTTTTTCTTTGTCTATGGGGAAGGGAACTCAAAGCTATTTGTAGATGGCGCCACCATAGACTAGTCCTAATACGACTAATGACGTAGTACTATTCTGAAGGACCTTTAAGATTTGAACTGATTTGAACCAATGACGATGCTTGGAACAAGCTATACTAGCGCCATTAGTTCCCCAGTTGCCATCATTTGAAAATGTCAATGTTCCAGTTTACTTTAAGTCAGAATAACTAAAAACTCATGATAAGGCCTTAGTTAAAAATGTTTACATCCGAAATGGTTGTTGCAGGTAGTGATAGTGATAAAGAAAACGAACCAGGAGAAAAAGACTGTGCAGGCATCCAACACGCGCTTCCGCTCGCGACGCAAGGAGATCGAGCAGGAGAAGGAGCAGACCTTCCATCTGGTGAGTCATACTGTACTATATTAATATTTTGAAATATTAAACGCATTAACGCATGCGTAGCGAATTTCCAAGATTTTCTTAGGAAAGGAAAAATTCGATCCGCGGGCAGGATTCGAACCTACGGCCTTCGGATTCAGTACATCCGACGCTCATTTCCAACCGAGCCACCCCTCAAGCACGGCTTGGCAAGTATAAAGATCTTATGTTTAGCAATGTTTGAAACACACCACGAGGCGTTGCCAGTGACGAATTTGCACATTTACAAAATAATTAATGTCTGATTTGCGCAGCCCGCCCCGCGTTCCGCTTAGACTAAAATCATGAGCGGGTCGTTAGATCTTCCGTCGCTGCATAGATGTCGGTAGTGTTCTCTTTGCTTTGACGACTTGATTATGCCAACTATACCACTAGATTTTTGTCACGAGGGACACGAGTAACATAAAGCATCTGCGGGGCATAAAGATGAATAATTTCCCACCTTATCCTCATCCATCATCGGACTACAAGACGTACAGCAATGCGCTATCGATATATGGTGGACATCCCTCCATTACGTACAAAGCGTTTTGCCAATACCTTTATTGTACGCACAGCTAAGGAGTGGAATTCCCCTGCCGGCATCTGTATTTCCCGACAGCTATAACCTTGGGGTCTTCAAGTCAAGAGTGAACAGGTTACTTCCAGGCATGCGTGCTTCATCGTCGACCACATATTCGCTTACCATCAGGCGATAAAAAAAAACTAGGCTGGTGGGGTGTCCTGATGCAATGACGACAGCACTACGTCGCAGTGTCGACGTGTCGCTCACGTCGACACTGCGACGTAGTGCTTCTCCAAGCTTCATTTACTTGAATGGAATCTGACACTAGTCTGTTTAACCTCCCAGGAGCTGGAGCTCCGCAGCGTGCGCTCTCACCGCAACGTGCAGCTGGTGTGGCGGCGCTACTCCGTGTCCACGCGCCGCGAGCAGTGGACGCAGTTCGAGCTCACGCCGGGCAAGTTCCCGCCCTTCGCCTTCAGCCGCGTGCGCAGCTACACCGCCGACACGCACGCGCCTCTCGTGTGCACGCACGCGTACACCTAGCTAGGTATGTATCGGTACTGTTGTACTGTACTGTTAGTGAACAAGTTCCCTTCGCCTTCAGCCGCGTGCGCAGCTACACCGCCGACACGCACGCGCCGCTCGTGTGCACGCACGCGTACACCTAGCTAGGTATGTATCGGTACTGTTGTACTGTACTGTTAGTGAACAAGTTCCCTTCGCCTTCAGCCGCGTGCGCAGCTACACCGCCGACACGCACGCGCCTCTCGTGTGCACGCACGCGTACACCTAGCTAGGTATGTATCGGTACTGTTGTACTGTACTGTTAGTGAACAAGTTCCCTTCGCCTTCAGCCGCGTGCGCAGCTACACCGCCGACACGCACGCGCCGCTCGTGTGCACGCACGCGTACACCTAGCTAGGTATGTATCGGTACTGTTGTACTGTACTGTTAGTGAACAAGTTCCCTTCGCCTTCAGCCGCGTGCGCAGCTACACCGCCGACACGCACGCGCCTCTCGTGTGCACGCACGCGTACACCTAGCTAGGTATGTATCGGTACTGTTGTACTGTACTGTTAGTGAACAAGTTCCCTTCGCCTTCAGCCGCGTGCGCAGCTACACCGCCGACACGCACGCGCCTCTCGTGTGCACGCACGCGTACACCTAGCTAGGTATGTATCGGTACTGTTGTACTGTACTGTTAGTGAACAAGTTCCCTTCGCCTTCAGCCGCGTGCGCAGCTACACCGCCGACACGCACGCGCCGCTCGTGTGCACGCACGCGTACACCTAGCTAGGTATGTATCGGTACTGTTGTACTGTACTGTTAGTGAACAAGTTCCCTTCGCCTTCAGCCGCGTGCGCAGCTACACCGCCGACACGCACGCGCCGCTCGTGTGCACGCACGCGTACACCTAGCTAGGTATGTATCGGTACTGTTGTACTGTACTGTTAGTGAACAAGTTCCCTTCGCCTTCAGCCGCGTGCGCAGCTACACCGCCGACACGCACGCGCCGCTCGTGTGCACGCACGCGTACACCTAGCTAGGTATGTATCGGTACTGTTGTACTGTACTGTTAATGAACAAGTTCCCTTCGCCTTCAGCCGCGTGCGCAGCTACACCGCCGACACGCACGCGCCGCTCGTGTGCACGCACGCGTACACCTAGCTAGGTATGTATCGGTACTGTTGTACTGTACTGTTAGTGAACAAGTTCCCTTCGCCTTCAGCCGCGTGCGCAGCTACACCGCCGACACGCACGCGCCGCTCGTGTGCACGCACGCGTACACCTAGCTAGGTATGTATCGGTACTGTTGTACTGTACTGTTAGTGAACAAGTTCCCTTCGCCTTCAGCCGCGTGCGCAGCTACACCGCCGACACGCACGCGCCTCTCGTGTGCACGCACGCGTACACCTAGCTAGGTATGTATCGGTACTGTTGTACTGTACTGTTAGTGAACAAGTTCCCTTCGCCTTCAGCCGCGTGCGCAGCTACACCGCCGACACGCACGCGCCTCTCGTGTGCACGCACGCGTACACCTAGCTAGGTATGTATCGGTACTGTTGTACTGTACTGTTAGTGAACAAGTTCCCTTCGCCTTCAGCCGCGTGCGCAGCTACACCGCCGACACGCACGCGCCGCTCGTGTGCACGCACGCGTACACCTAGCTAGGTATGTATCGGTACTGTTGTACTGTACTGTTAGTGAACAAGTTCCCTTCGCCTTCAGCCGCGTGCGCAGCTACACCGCCGACACGCACGCGCCGCTCGTGTGCACGCACGCGTACACCTAGCTAGGTATGTATCGGTACTGTTGTACTGTACTGTTAGTGAACAAGTTCCCTTCGCCTTCAGCCGCGTGCGCAGCTACACCGCCGACACGCACGCGCCGCTCGTGTGCACGCACGCGTACACCTAGCTAGGTATGTATCGGTACTGTTGTACTGTACTGTTAGTGAACAAGTTCCTTTCGCCTTCAGCCGCGTGCGCAGCTACACCGCCGACACGCACGCGCCGCTCGTGTGCACGCACGCGTACACCTAGCTAGGTATGTATCGGTACTGTTGTACTGTACTGTTAGTGAACAAGTTCCCTTCGCCTTCAGCCGCGTGCGCAGCTACACCGCCGACACGCACGCGCCGCTCGTGTGCACGCACGCGTACACCTAGCTAGGTATGTATCAGTACTATATATACCTTTATTTTTTACCTTTAGGAATATTGACCTTTACAATCGATTGGTGCGGTTGTATTATTTAGCCACGAGTTCGTGAATCAGTCTTAGAACTAATTGAACAAAACAAAAATACTATTTGATGCAGGTAAAGTATGTCATAAATTCTTATTTATTGTTTCAGAGTTAAACGATGACAGACTGCAGGATGCCGCCGCCTCGTCGCCTGCCCCCAACGAGTGATACAAATAGCTTCTATTGCCAAGTTTGTATATTTACTATTATCATACACCTGCACGCGTAGCATGGAAAGAAAAAAATATGTCGACGGAAGAAAATACAAAATGACAGAACGTACAAAGATTTTACCTCTTTATTCATGGTAATGTTTAAAATATTGTGAAGAAATGTTTCTACTCTTTAATTGTGTTCGGATCGTGTCATACTCGTACAAAAACAGTCGAATAGGGTAGTTTCCAGGGTCAAAATAATTACATTCTATTTAGTCCGTATTTAGATTATAAAAAAAATATTGGACACGTATTTTTTCTTTTTTCGATTAAACAAAAAAGAACAAAGATAATAGCCTATTTAAGTTACCTGTGACGTCACTCTGCGCGAAAAATGCCACGCATCGTGACGTCACACGTAACTATAATAGGCTATATCTTTGTCATTTTTGGTCTAATTTACAAACAAAAAAAATACGTGTCCCTTATTTTTGAATAATCTAAAAGACGGACTAATTACATTTTTTTAGGCAACTAGCCTATTGTACACAAATAATGATGAAATAACTTTGTCTATTCTTGAAAGAATAGAGATGGAATTGATCATGCTACGCTTGTTGGAAGGGTACAGATTTACGCAATAACGTTACTTTAATCGATAGAAAATTGAGAGTTGTGTAAATGTGTGGAAATTGCTAAGCATTTTTGAGGGCTTCCTACATGAGTGAGTTGTGTGTTAGTGGAGTATGTCATGTCATGGTATAAGCTTTCAATTTTCCACGAGGAACTGCAGCAATAAAAGCGCTTTTCGCTTGAACTGAATGAGAAAGAAAGCTGTCAAATGTAGCTAAGTAAAGACTTGTTGATTTGATCGATATCGTCACACAGAGAAGAAAAAGGGAGATTGCGAATGATGCGATACGAAACAATTCGACCGATTCCAACTACAAGTGAAAATCATCATTACCACTACGACTATATGACATAAAACGTGCGGTTGTCTACAGGTCAACGACGATATAATCCTAGACTCCTAATAACAGGCGACCGATGTCTGTCAACACATTAGGCAAAAAAGTCTTATATTCGTCTCATTCCGACCAATACTGTGAGTCGTAAACATACGTTGAGACAGAACAGACCTTGAGTTAGCCAATCACAACGCAGTACCCCGTCCCCCTCGCTTACGTAGTACCTCAGCGAGTTGACAGAATAATTGTTGTTCTGTCAACTCGCTGTTGTTGAAAAACAAAACACGGTCGCCACGACTACGTAAGTCAGTCGAATTGCATTATTATAATCGTAGTAGCAAGGACGATTTTCTTTTGTTACTAGAATATGACAAAACACGTCATGAGTGATCTTCCTAAGGGACTTTCTGATTCTAACAAATTCCAAATACAAGTGAAAATCAACCTTGCCACCAAGAAATAAAGATGCAATTCGATTGACTTGACGTTGTCATGGCCATCGTGCTTTGTTTTTCATCTACCCATAGATAACAACGTGTTTTATGTCTTATGTCATAGTGTTAAGATTGATTTTCATTTGTAGGTGGAATTCGTTTGAAGCGCGTCTCATTACGTCGTATCGCACCTGTCACAATAGTTCCACGTAGATGGCGCTGGGTATTTGTAACAGTCTTACAGCTGTCATTAAGACCTTTACTAAAAGCTTCCCGCTAGGTGGCGCTAGAGTTTTGCTTTTCGCTGATTGGTCAATTTATATTCAAGATGGCTTTGGTAAGAGACAGATATTCAGCGCTTTCTCACGGTGAAGCTCAAACAACTCCATTGCTTGGTGTCATGATATTCAGTAAGGCTTAGGGTCAGTGCACATCGAGACGCAACATGACGCGACGATAATGGAAATGTGTATATTTTCGTGTAGTAAATAAAGTCTCTATTGAACTGTGCGCACAGCGTCGCTTCTCTGTCTGAATTGACCCTTAGGGACTTTACCCATGGCGCAACGCGATTGCAATTCGACCGATTCCAACTACAAGTGAAAATCAACCGTACCACTACGACATATGACATAAAACACGTTCTTATCTACAGGTAAATGAAAAACAAAACACGATCGCCACGACGACGACGTCAAGTCAATCGAATTGCATCATTATTTCTTAGTAGCAAGTTTGATTTTCACTTGTAGATGGAATCGGTTGGTAAAGTCCCTTAGTGGATATTATTAGACCTCATGAACAAAAACCTGTAAGATTTTGACTGGAAACGTTAATCATCCCCATATTGAATCGACATGAACGTTTAAGAAACAGTTTCAATCTACTTGTATGCATTTATAGATTCGTGTTGAAAAGACAACATTTCTAAGCTAATAATAAAAGCTACATAGTAAAACACGGCTGTTTTGGCGCGTGTTCCAGTGAGAGCTAACGCCGCGATACATAAAAAAGTACATAGTCTAGACGCCAAAAGAGCAAAGGCTTTGTATGCTGCATGTCAAAAGTCTGCCCATTTAAGACTATGACTGATTCGGATTACTAATGTAATGTAAATTAATTGGTGCAGCCAACAGCCAAAGGCTTTTTCGTATTTTTTTACGCGCGCCTTTTACTCTGAATGATCGTGCATCTCACTGAATAAGTTTTCCCCTGTTTTCTCCACGGGGGGATGACCCTCACGCACACATGAACAATATGGCTCGATTTCCGGTGAAATATTATGGTTTTTGACCATGCCTGCCAGTGAGTTCGAGCTCGCGACTAGCGTCGCCTTAAGTCTTCAAACCAGCCCCTTTCCAAGTTACAAACGATAAAAGCAACGCCTCTTTAATAGATTTTAGAACCTTAAAGCATAGATCATAAAGTTGAAAATCTATTAAGGACTACTAAGCGTTAGCGACAGGAACGAACGGAAACGCTATGTAGTCTTCAATCGATATTTAACTTTATACGCTAGAGCATAAAATTGAAAATTTATTAAAGCGTTTGGCATTTCGTAACTTGGCTAGGTTAATATTTCTGTAAAAATTTCTTATGAAGTGTGCAAGGAATCGTTAGAGCTTGATAATATAAGGCGGTTTCCGGTTGTTATAAAGTATCGAATGCTGCACAAGAGTTTTATGAATTAATATAAGTGTTGTAGTGTTCAAATTAATGTCGAATGAATTAACGGTTTTATTAGTTAAATTGTACAAATTGGGATTGTTAGTTCAATTTTATTTTTGGTCTCACTATTCAGATCAAAACGGTTGTTTATTTTCTTTCAATTCGCTGAAAATGCCTTAGTATTTATTTTTAAGCGTAGCCGTCGCGTCGACGCTGCCTCTACGCTACGTAAGTGTCGCGTATATATCCCTAATAATGATATCTTGTAGTGAATTCATGTTTCGTATGATTTCTGAATCGTGGGACCTTGCATACAACAATTTTTCAGTGTTCAATTTTAAAGTCATGATTGTTTTTTTTTTCAACAATTTTCAGTAGTGAATATCGGTTTAATTCAATAAGGATTCTTTTATCTACTTATCTCTAAATTGTCAATTTTAAAAGACAAAAAACGATCATTAGTTTTGGATCACATTTTCAATGTATTTATATAACGACGTTTTAGAAATATAAAGTGGATGTTGTAATTTTACGAGTCGATTGAAAATATTTGGACTGATATCCGAATTTGATGTATCAAAAATAGTTTTATTGTCTTCGGCTCTGGGTGTATTTTTCAACGGACCCTTGTCCTGTAAGCTGTTGAGCACGAATGTTGTGATTTCTATTGCCTTAGGCTAAGTATTGTAAGTACCCAGTGTTCTGCGGCTCTAATATAATTGAGAATGTTTGTGCTCTTGACGCTAATTCTTAATAATTATGTATTTTTTTTTACGTAAAAGTTCAAACTCCTTGTTGCCAAATTAACTTAAGGCTTGATTGGTCTAAATTGATGTTACGGGTTTACTACTGTTTTTATGACCAAAATTGTTGGTAAAAAGTATCATTTTTTTAAAAGTAAAATTGCTAGCAAGAACGACGTAGAAAGAGACAACATGACCGCTGTGTTCTCTGGTCTCTTTCACAGTTTATTGACATTTAGATAAGGAATGCTCACACTTTGTGATCAGACTCCTTTGTTGCGAAGACTGACTACCCACATTTTTTGCTTTATTGAAGCCAATTTGAAAGATGTTTGGAAAATGTTTGTTTTCTCTACTTTGAATTAGCGTCAGGAGTAAAGCCCAAATCTTATGTAAATAAGTCCCAATTGACAACACTCGTCGTCTTCATGTAACTGATGAAGTACAAAAATGTATCTTATACCGTGGGAATAAGAACTACTTCGTCCATGGGATCTTTTTTAAGGGGGTTACTATAAATTGGTTTACTAATAGTATGAAGCTCTAAAAAAAAAGTGACAACCAGTCTTACCATAGGGTATCGTATAACCTAGTTGCTGGGTTGTGGAGGTCCGATAGGCAGTCGCTCCATATAAAACTGATATCCAGCTGCATCCGATTCGACTGGAAGCTGACCACAATATAGTTGGAAAACGGCTAGGTTTTATCATTAGATAATGATGATCCTTAGATAATAAAAGCCCAGATACCATGTTCAAAACAAAACGTAACGTTTTTCATGAATCCACTCTTTTATAAATGTGTGAGTGAGCTCCACGCACACATATAAATATTATTCCTTGGAGATGTTCACTCGTTTTACGTTTTTTTAATAATTTAAGGTAATCTTCCTTCACTTTTTGGATTCAGTTCTCAGAGACCTATTTTTGAGGTGTCAAGACGAAAGAGTTCTTATACCTACGCTATTTATGTAATCTTTTATAATATTCGACTATACGACGCTTTTAGACCACCCCTTCTTACTCTATTGTAAATAAATCCTTGTAACTTTATTCTGCTCAATTTTCGGTACACTTTAAGTTGAGTTGTTGAGCTATACCTAATTTAACGCTTGCTAATATAATTTAAGCTTAAAGTACACAGTCTAAAAGACTAAAGTCCTTTGTTAATGACGTTGAAGTCTAAAGACAGTCATAATAACGGTATCTAATAAGGAAAGTAGTGCTTTGTACTAGTCTTAAGTCTCGGGATGAGATAATAAAATTATTGATTGCATTTTTCCTTGTTTTTTTTACTCATACAACAGTTTCCTCTTACACCAAGCTACTTACGTCATTTCCCTAAAAGGAATACAGAAGACGTGCAATGACTTTTTATTATTTTGTTCGTCCAGAGGCAAAGGATATTTTCGTGGACAAATGATTTTCGACCTTATTTCAGGGGAGTTACTGATGAATTTCTTTTATTTTAATACGAATAAGTCGAAATAGCAACTCGTGGTGTTATAATAACAGTCGCACAGGTCAATCTTTATCGTTAAGCCGCGCCTGCCAAGGTTGGTCTCCGGATGGGTGATAATTTATCATAGCGAGTTTCTTCGTCGTGCCTCGGAAAGCACGTAAAGTCGTTGGTCCCGGCTGTCATTTGTAGCCGATGTAGATCTTCTACAGCCATAAATCACTGTCAGAAGCGCGAAAATCTGACAACCAGTCTCACGAAGGTGTATTACCCAGTTACTGGGTTGTAGAGGTCAGATAGGCAGTCGCTTTATGTAAAATATTGGTATTCAGCTGCATCCGGTTCGACTAGAAGCCGATCCTAACATAATTGGTTAAACCTAGGCAGATGAGGAATAAGTCGAAAAGCCTTTGCGCGAACGCGATTTGGAATGGCACAACATGTGAGACGCATGATATATATGTTACTTCTATAAATCGAATGTATTGAGTGCTTAGTTATGTAGATAGAGTTGAATTTGTCCTGTCGAGGCGGCAATCTTAGCGTGGAATGAGCCAGCATGCTTGGACACCGGCTCTTTAAGCTGTTGCCTCGCGAAGCTTCCACCCAATCACTTGAAAAACAAAAAGTATTTTGAACTGCAACAATATGAACTGTATTTCACTTCATATTTCTGTCTATCTTTTTGATATAGTGGTCGCAGATACTACTGCTGAATTGGGGCCCAAATTACGAGTGCGGGGTCCGGCAAAGAGTTGTTGGGTTGTTTCATTAGGCCAACCTTGGAGTCCGGATTTATGCCCGGCTGATTGCAATGGACTCGCCTTTTTCTTATAAACATGGCTGGCGAAATGGGAGTGTAATCATTCACCTCGTATCAAGACATGAATAGTTTTTTCATTTCTCCGAGATTTACGTAAACCCCTTAGGAGTTGAAACGTAGGAATTATTTTATGATTAGACAGGGTTTAATGTAGTTTTCATTTTGTATTTAAATCGCAATACTTGTCGATGCAGGCTCATACAGTTAAAATTCAAGTGGCAAAAAGGTATCGCTTAATCCCTGTTAAAGGCCTGATTAAGTTGACATAATTTAGAACTTTTATGTGCAATTACCATCTTAGGAGCCAGGGTTCACTTCCCAGGATACAGAAGAAAAACACTTTTATGTTAATATTTTCACGTATAATTTTTATTTTACATTTTGTTTATTGAATATATTACTTGCTTTTTTCTAAATAAAACAACTGTTCTAAGTTCTATTAATTTTATTTTTTTTATAGTTATGTTTATATATTTTGTTGAAATTAAGTTTATGTACACGAGAGGTGCGGCGGACAGCCCAGCGAGCGCCCGCGCGCGCCCGCCCTGAGCCCCGGGCGGGCGCGCGCGTTAGATGAGGCGCTCGCTCAGCCAGATTCAGGAGTCGGCGGGCCGCTCGGGCCGCTCGCGCAGCTCGGCGCGCTCGCGCTCGGCGCGCTCCGGCCGCTCGGGCCGCTCGGGCCGCTCGGGCCGCTCCGGCGAGCGCGGCATGCTGGGCTCCGTGTTGCGGCGCCGCACCTTGCCGCGCTTCTTCAGCATGGTGGCCTGCGGACGGGGCGCGACTGGCAGCGGCGGGGGGGGGCGCGGGCGGTCAGGTGCCCGCCGCCGACGACGCGCCCGCGGACCCGCGCTTGGTTTTCTTCAGCATCGTCGCCTGCAGCACACGCACGTCACGCGCCGCCCGCACCCCGCACCGCCCCGCCGCCCGAGACTACGTACACCTGACGCCGCCGCGAGCCCCGGGGCCGCGTGTCGGACGTGCTACTACGACTGTGGCTCACTAAATATGTACAAAGCGGAGGTTCCAAAGTTCGATCAAAGCGTAGACGTGCCCAAAAAGTAGAGTGCGATCGACTGGTCTGTAGCGATACCCGCGCGTGCCGCTGTCGCTGCGATATGTCAGGTGTACGTAGGTGAGATCCGACCGGTGGCGGCCTCGGGCGCAGCCGCGGTGCCGGCACGAGCGGTGCGGACACCGCGGCTTGCTATAACTAGTGGAACATCGGTGCTGAGTGGAGTTTGAGTGCTCGGGCGATACGTGACTCGGGACGGTATATTTTAAAATACAAAGTTCCGCTTCATCATCTATGCTCGAATATAATGTCTATGGCTGATTCTAAAGGTCTAATTCTAAATTCTAAGCTTTACTAATGTGTAACAATCTTCTAATTCAATCAATGTAGGGAAGCTTTACAATTTTATTTATTTAGCTTTCACTTGTCTTGTCTAAAGTAAATTGTATTTTATTTTGTTCAACATTCCAGTTGATCAAGCGAAACTTTTAGTTTGAACAAGATAGTTTTAGTTCAATATCTTTAGTCAAATTGTTAATAAGCTTTAAATTGAGCCCTGTTTGGGCACAGGCAAGCGAGCACATGCAGACATTGACGGTTATTAGGACTGACGAGAGTTGAGCATAAACTTTACTAGTGATATTTAATAACATAGCAGCTATGTACTTTTGGTTAGATATCATAAAATGTTCAGTAGCACTTACAAACATAAGTTAAAACAACGATACATACAATAGGCGGTATCAATGAAAAATAAAGATCCCTCGGTTTTACTCTGCCTTTTTTGGCCTATGTTACTTGTGGTCACCAAAAGCTGATATGTTTCCCTTTTATTATTGAACCGACCCCTGTTACACAAGCAACATGTGTACAATAGTTTGTTCCGTTAGCTATGCAGATTATTTATAATGTGGACTTCTTTCTGAAATGGACTTCTTTGGAATACTGGGGACCATGCTTTATGGCTCTAGAATTAGACTCTATTAACTTTAGCCCTCGATTCCACTTCCCTCAGTTATCTCGTTCATGTTTAATGGCAAAAATAACCATCTCTATAATCCCATCTATCTCTGTACTGATATTTATCAAAATCGGGTCATCGGTTGGTCGGCGTAAAATTGTAACAAACAAACAGACTCACTTTCTCGTTTAAAAATATTAGTTCAGATTGCCCCTTCTCTACCCCTTCAGGGGTACCATTTCCACATTTTCCATGAATAATGTGATTTATGAAAAACACGTTTTTTTTTGTTTTTTTCAGCCTTGGGTAATTTAGGAGGCGGGGGGAGGGCCAAAGCGGGACTTATTCCATCACCGTGACCCCGGAGCATAAAGGGCTATTAAAGGATACCGTGGATTTTAGTCAGTACGAGCCTGACAGTCCCTCCCGCCCTGCCCGGGGTGGGAAGACACATTTGATGATTTTACCACGTTAAAAAAAAGGGTAATTTAGGAACGCAGTCACATAAATCTTTAAAATGCTCAACCTTCGTCACGTCTTAGTATGTAAGTGTGATGGAGTGTAGTTACCTTAAGCGCTGACTTGAGAACAACCACTTCCGAGGGTGCTGCGACCCACGGCTCGCCGTCCACCTGCACTGGGATCTCGCTCTTCAGGTTGATCTTGATGTGGCCACCCTGATGACAAGGTTGCTTGGTTATTTTGGTATCCGTAAGAACCATGTTGGGTTTCTATAAGTATTCCAAGAATAATATTTATGACACCTAGGATTTAAGATCGATAAGTAGAGCAACCTAAGCTTCAGAGGATATACTAATATACTTATAGACAGACTATATATTTTTGTTTGGTATAATTATCCTTTGCCCAGGCATGGGAGAAGGTTACCACAAAAAAAATAACAAAAGAGGCCTCCCGACCTAGGTAAAACGAAAGGGATTGTCATACTATTACTGACGAAAAATTTATTAAGTTCTTTTTGTTGCCCTTTGCGCTCCAGGGTCACGTTATCGAAGTAGAAGGCGCCGCGACTTCGGCAGGTGAAGGGGACACACTATCGCCCTGTTAGTTTCCTGCTCCTTGAAGCGTACGTGGAAAACTACGCGCAGTCGACCCGGGGCTTGTCCTTTATCGAGCGACAGACGCTAGGTCCTATATCCTAAATGGTTTGCCTACGTCTTATAGCAGTCTTATAGTAGGGCAGTGGTGGCCCAGTGGTATCGGCCCCGACTTACGAGTTGTAGGTCGTGGGTTCGAACCCCGCCAGGCGCATTACTTTGTGTAATTTATTTCATCACCACTGCTCTCAAAACGGTGAAGGAAAACATCGTGAGCAATCAATGTCTAGAACCAAAAATTCGAAGACATGTGACATCCACCAAACCGCACAGGGCTCGCGTGGTGAGTTATGGCCCATTCCTTCTCACATACAGGAGGCCTGTGTCCAGAAGTGGGAACATTATAGGCTGATGATCATGATGATGAATGTCTTATAGCAGAGAATTTTTGTGCTTTAGTGGATAAATTCTGATGTTTCCGTGAGTGTGTGTGTGATTTGAAGTTTTGTAATATTTATTGGAACGAAGTTCCTTATCGCGCGTTGTGAAAGGGTGCTAGAGCTCAAAGAGTGGAGTGGAGTGGAGTTGCGACGATTATTTTTGTTGAGTGTATACAGTAACTTCGTTCCATCCAGGTGTCCCATGACACCTCTCAAGTTTTTCTTGTTTTTAGTACATACCTGCGCTATCCGCATGGCGCCTCGCAAGCCAGACTGGATCTGCCCCAGATGCACGACGCCCGTGACCCCCACGATCTCCAGCATGCCGTCCCAGTGGTTGGGCTTGCTGAACTGATCGTCCTTCTCTGGGCCCCACGGGTTTGCGCCCGAACCCCAGCTGTGGGAGGAAGCAGGTTAGTGGCTGTAGTGAGAAATTATAAATTTATGCTTAGATGTGTATTATTAAACCGCCAATCGCCGTTGGTATGGCGTGAAACGGTTTTAATTTATAAAAAGGTTCTGATGAAGCTTTGGACTTGGGACCTTAGACCTTGAGACTTTTTCAACATTATATTCTAATCTGTAAAGTTTTCCCAATCGAACGGCCCTTCTTGTTTTGTGATAAAGTTGAAAATGTATTACCAATTGTAGTACAGTCAGCATTAAAAGTTGCTGAGCACATTCAGATTTTCAAAATCGCTGTACATCATAATAATACGGTGTACAGAGATTTTGAATAATTGTTCAGCAACTTTTGATGCTGACTGCACCTAGATTGATGTTCATTAGGGTAATACTGTGAAAATCTGTTATAAGTCGTATCATGAGCAAGGTTTAATGTGAGGTATTGTGTTTACCTGAGTATATTTAAAATGATGATCCCTTCTAACTGGGGCAGTTCCACTAGCTTGCCATCCACTTCTAGGCGGATTGCTTTGTGCAAGTCCTTGCACATCTTGCGCCCCACCATCTTGCGAAGTCCCATCTTTACGTACACACCTTTGTTTCGGAGCCTAGAGCATACATAATATTGATAGAATGAGGATACAAACCAAGGCAATGGCAACCGAAAATCATAGGCAAATAAATCTTTTGTTTTTACAAATGCCTGGATGGATTTAAAGGTCGTCTAACTCTTCTCTTAGAATCACCCACTGCTTGGTATAATTCCTAATGATTTGAACCAACAAAGTTGTTAAACAACTTAGGGTTTGTTCCTGATTTGCCGATTTGGGGCGGTGCGACTTGAATGCCGTCGCGTCGTAGATTTTATTTCAGTGGTTCCAAAAGGCTTTTATAGATTAAAAATAAAAATAACCAGTTTTAGGGAGAGATGCGTACCTGCTATTAAACTTATTAGGGTTCTCTTCACGAGCGTTGTGGAAATCTAAGCAGAGGTCCGCGTCGATCCCGATGCCGAAGTAGTTGTTCATCACCAAGATCTGCGAGTTGTCCTCACTTTGTGATCCTGTGGTCACAGACGCTGCGGAATCACACAAATGTAGTCACCACTACGGTATGATGAAATGGCGCGAGGCTTTACCTTTTTTAAAAAAGAATAACTCACGAAGTTGAAGAAGAATCAGTTATTGTTCTTCTTCTAGGAGACTCCAGATTTTTTTTTTCTGAGTTTCTTTCTTCTTTGTATTAGTATAGTTAAAATTTTGTGTGGTCCAAAAGTCGTCCTTAACAGGACCCGTCCCTAATACGTCGGTGGTGAGAAATGATATCCGTTAGAATGTTTGGACCACAAAAAGCCAATGAGTTTTTCTAATAATGATAAGCGTTGTAGGCATAGCCAGACATAATCAAATCTTAATTCGACTGTTCCTATGGGGGTGGTAAATTTAAAGTTACAGCGAGTTAAGCTTCGTCATCGGTTGGAAATCTGTAAGTTTCATTTTATATTTCGAAATCTCTTAATGCATTGTTGCTTAGATATCGGTCATGCCATCTTCAAGACGGTCCTTCCCCATTGAAAAATCAAATTAGATTTGTAAAATTCCTGGCTTGAAAAGTTGAACATAGGATAAGTATTCCTGCATTCAACTTTGTTCGTTGCGCGTTGACGATCAACGACAACGTTAGCTCTGCAAGCTCCTAGTTCCACTAACCAGGTAGTTGCTTGGAGAGCTCCTTAGGCTCGTCCTGCTTATCTTCGGGGTGGAAGACGACGGTCCAGCGGTCAAGGCGGATCTCCTCGGCGTCTATGACGTCGCGCAGCAACGATAGCGGGTCTTCACAGCCAGTGTAGCCGGAGCCCCAGCGAAGCGTGCGGGCTAGGTCGTTGCCTGAAGAGTTTTAGGTGAATATTGAATATGGGGAGTGTGGACTGTCTCAAAGAGTAGATATTGATAGTTTAGGTTTCATTAATAGCAAGTTTCCAATAAGCGAAATCCCAAAAGTGTATGCCTAATAATTTCGCGCAATGCAGCAGAGTTCCTCAAAACGACACTGGCTTTAGGTAACACCTTATCTGTGTTGCAAAGCTTCTTCTTCTTTGCGTGTTTATGGACTCAAACATATTGTATGTTACACCTGCACAGCTGTATCGATTGTTTCTTTAAATCTTGAAGACACGGCGCTATACTAAGAAACGAGATAGAATTATTTGCGTCTTGCTTTCTGGATAGCGCCGTCTCCCTCTATTCGGCCAACACGGCCAACGTGTGGATCCGGCGTGAAAGGTGCAGGTGGTTGGACAGGAAAAGATATGGACCATATCTTACAGAGGGGCTCTACACTGGCACTAGTAAGGTATTGTTTGAGATCTTACCAGTGCCGAGCGGCACGATGGCGCAGGGCGGGTTAGAGCACTGCGAGTCCTGGCCTACGTTGTCGAGGCACTGCAGCACCCAGCCGATCGTGCCGTCGCCGCCGCACACCAGGATCTTGTAGTTCGGAATGTGACGAAACACGTACAGCCTGCGAACCAGACAATTTGCTATGTACTTCTGACTTTAAGCTTACGGAGAAGCCGGTAGATGTCGATTAAGGTAAGATTCACACCAACCGGCCGGATCCGGCGCCATTTTTCAATGCCGTAAAGAACATTGAAATCTAGGTATTCATTTTTGCTTGCAAAGTTATCTCCGTCGGCATTCAAGTGTCCCGTAAGTTGCATGTAAATACTAACTGTATTTACTCTTGATAGATTTCAATGTTCTTTACCGCATTTTAAAATGCCGCCGAGTCCGGCTGGTTGGTGTGAATCTTACCTAATTATGTTCTCACTCAAGAAACAAAGTTGAATCAAAGGTTGACTGGTAGATCAGATAATGTGATTGTACGTGATAGTTTATTTAAATAAATGAAATTGTAGTTTGTTATACCAGCTTATTTTTTGACGTTTCGATAAGCACACAAAAATACCACCGTGGTTTGTTTTTGTTGTAATAGTAGTGGACTTACATGACTAAACACTACTATAGAACTGCAAATCTGTTAATCATTCTCCATTACCTTGGAAAGTTCAACGAGATCAGTTTTTATCAAATGACCCTTTAGTAATTATGAAGGTATAATGTAAGATTACAAAAGTGAATAAATAGTGACTTACCCAGGCAACGGACCTCCATTTTCAAGGTCAAACACCTGGTAAGGGTTTAGGAGTTTGCGGAAGGAAGAAATGAGCTCGAGGCCTTGGCAGCCTCCAGACTTAACGTTAACGAACACCAGCAGAGGCTTCACGCCCGCCGGCACCATCGAAGGTTCGATGCTCGGCAACAACATCACTGTGGAACAGAATACCAATTTACAATCTCAACTAAAACTCGTGACTAAAGGACTCGTGGAGGAGCTCGTGGCTAAATAATCACAGCCGCACAGGCCGGTCTTCCGGGTTAAGCCGCGCTTGCCAAGTTTGGTCTGTGGATGGGTGACCATCTGTCATAGCGAGTTTCCTCCGTGTCTCGGAAAGCACGTAAAGCCGTTGGTCCCGGTTGTCATTTGTAGATATTTGACAGTCGTTACTGTTAGTCAGAAGCTCTAAAGTCTGACAACCAGTCTTACCATGGGGTATCGTATTACCCAGTTACTGGGTTGTGGAGGTCCGACAGGCAATCGCTCCATGTAAAATACTGATATTCAGCTGAATCTGGTTCGACTGGAAGCGGACCCCAATATAGTTGGAAAAAGGTTAGGCAAATGATGATGAACTAAAACGGTTAAAAAATCCTATCATGTTCTTTCTCATTCCTGTACAAAGGCCTTCCACTTCTCGCAAACACGCCCGTCCTTCTTCGTCATGCTATATTCTTGGTCAGTTGAAACCCCTCTCACTGTCTCTGGGTACCAGTTTCGTTTCGTAATTTTGGTCTATAGTTTGTCGACCATGCGGCAGGCATGTCCTGCCCAGTCCAATTAGAATTAAGAGAAAGCCTTCTGAGCCTCGTCAGTTTGATTTAAAGAACTTTACTTAGATTATTGGTTTGTAGCTCTTTACTTATATTCCTCTGAAATTAACCCCTGTTTTGGCTTCGACTAAGACATTGATTGGAAAACTATACGGCGACAACTATTTTATAGTAGTAGCTAAGTTTGAGTATGGTCTTGTAAATCCTTATTTTACGGGACAGTATATTCCTTTAAAGAAGGTTGAGTTCATTTTTAAAGTTTATGCTGTGAGTAAGATAAAAACCACATCAACGATTCCCAGTACAGTTTAAAAGTCATCTGCATAAATACATGTGACTCACCCAATAAATGCTTATCTTCATATTTGGCCTCTCTAAGCGCGTAGAGCGCGCGCACTGCTTTGCTCGCGTCCTCATACGTGATCACCATCGACCCGTACTCATAGTATATAGGGCCGATCGACGTGAACTTGTTATCTGTGTGAACATAAAAAAACTCTTATAAAGCAAAAAAAAAACTTGAATAAAGCTTTCAAAAACAAACAGAATAATATGTTGGGAGAAAAATATTTTTCAGTAGCTCTTGCGAAGTCGCTTAACAGACACAGTCAGGTTTTAAGACTTATTTAAATGCCAATAGTAAATTTTAAATACGTAACTGTTTGCATGTTCAAACTTTCAAACCTTAAGGTTTCTGTACCAGTCTACCAAGAGTTGTGTGCATTAATGTTAGGTACCTACTTTACTTCTTTGCATAATAAAACTAATATTAAAGTGATGTACTAACCAGCACCCAGGAACTCGACCAAGATGTTCTCGTAGTTCCTTTCAGACAAGCCGGGTGGCAGCGAGGCCACGAAAAGCGCGAGCGTAGGCCCATGGGGGTCGCGGCGCGGCTGAAGGTAAAACCGCGCTAACTCCATGCGCCTCACCGACTCGCGCGCCAGTCGCACCACGATGCGCCACGGTCGCTCCTCTTCATCAAGCACGCGCTCCGACACTGGGCCAACAATTGCAAGCTACGCGTGATTATCTGATGCAAAACTCGATTGACTCAGGAGTCATTAGTCCTGCCATACGTCCTGACGTATAGGTCGATTTTCTAGGAATTTAGAATAAACAATACTTGACAACATCAATCGTTGGATGATCGAACATCCATTACAGACAGTCCTCACTGTTGCTTCCAAAGTACACTAAGCCGTTGTTCCTGATTTTTAATCTCAGATCTTTGCAAGTTGTCACACATAGTCAAAACGCTAAAAGTCTGATAGCCAAGGAGACAGTGTTAGCCAGTATTGTAACTTGGATGTGGATGTCATACTTGTAAAATTATGGCATAAGGCTGCTTCTCAACGAAAATGACAGTCCTAAATGGTTCAACATACTGGGTGACCAGTCGTTACCATTGATAAAATATTACTTTGCTAAGGCTCTTTGTTATACACTTGTTAGATGCTTACCCCCTCGGTCCAATAATATTTCTGAACAGCGGTAGTCATGCACGGCCCTCGCAGGGTCGAGCCCAAACCGCTCGAGCGCGGCGGCCATCAGGTCGGCCACGGCGTCGTCGCCAGAACAGCCTACCGTCACAAACGTCTCGCCGGCGCCCGCTACTCTACCCGGGTACACCCGTACCTCACCACCACCACTCTCGGGCTCTCTGTGTACAACACATGGGATAAACAATAAGTCTATGAACGAATGTTTGCACGTATGACTCAAGTTGAGTTGGTGATGGTTCTTAGAACACGTGTTACGAAATAACTGGAAATATGTGCTGTTAGGTATTTTCAAGAAGTGTTTTTGATATCTTGCTGCATTCCAGGAAATGTTAGTAAGCGAATTTTATTAAAAATTCTTTGCCATTTTTTGTAAGGATTATTATTAGGAATTAGCTTATTCAACTAACTGTCTAATGTTTTTATGAAGTTGCCGATGACTTATTTCAGATATTTTTTCATTGGGATATGCCCCGTAACAAGTCATCTGGTGTCTGGATTTGTAGGTAGGTTAATGGCAATGATCTTTTCCCTTAATACATAGGCCTCAAAAACAACTGACAGCACTTTTGCTTCACCTTATGGGGGTTATCCTTAGTTGTGATGGCGGGTGGTTGGAACACTCACTTGAATCGTAAGAAGAGTGCCGGTCTCTTGTTGGGAAGGCGCGTGACATGCGCGAGCGGCGTGGGGTCCTTGAGCGGCGGCTCGTCGCCGGCCAGCGCGTCCGTGAGCTCGAACAGCTCGGGGTCCCGCGCCACGTGGAAGGCCCGCAGTGCGGCCGCGACTAGCTCGCGTTCGTTCCAGTTGCGGCCCACCACTACGGGCCGGTACAGCCGCCGGGTCCACGCCGCCTCGCCATCGTACACCTTCACCACTTCTGTTACACGGTAAAGATACTTCATGCAGTTGAGCTGTCGAGGTCTTACTTAGGACTATATCAGCATTCGTCGTTATTTTATTTGTGACAAGGTTATATGTGTGGCCACATTAGAAAACGTATTGTTGTGGGTACCTTCATCCCGATCATCCGGGGTCCGGTCCCGATGCTGTTTGTGGTCCGGGCGGTGGTCCTGGTCGGCGGGAGCGCCCGTGGAGCCGCCGCCGGAGCCCGAACGGCCCTCGCAGCCGGAACTGAACTCCTCGCTGACGCTGCGCGCTGCAACACCGATATCGCTCACATACACACCCCCGATCGCGCCACGGATCGCGTCGCCATGGAATAGCCAAAATGTGTGTTAAATTCAGTCCTGCCTTGAGAAAAAATAGTGTAGGTTCTTGTTTTTCAAGAAACTACAGGATTATAACACAAAAGATCACAAATAATGCAGAGGTAAAGAAGTAGAGACTTCCCAGTCTCAACTCCTTTAGGAGGGGCAAATCAGTTGATGATTTTCTCTTCCCGTAGAGTTTAGTCGTGTTTTATGTCAAACCTTTTATCAAGCTTTCTTTTATCTGTAGTACAAATTATTAAAGCGGTTTCAGGATTGTTTTAATTTCAGGACACAGCTCTCCTAAGTAAGCGAACAACGCAGGCAAAAAGGGAAGAATTATAAGTCAGTTTAAATCATAGTTTTTTAGATCGTTCATTTATTAATTGATTAGTTATTGTGTTAGGTTTTCCATACAACAAGTCTTTAAAAAACTTTCAGACTGTCTGATTAGTCAATTAATTCAAATACTCAAAATGATCATTTGAATCTTTTACAAATTGGATCTCGATGTATGGAATTGTTATAGCTACTTTTATAATTATCTTTATCTACTAACATTAAATTGTATGATACGTCTGATGTTGCAGGAATTAGAATCGCTTTTATGTGAAGATCAATATAGTATTGAATTTTTGTAGTAGTTTTTCTCAGATATGTTTGACAATCATACAACTTTTTACACACATTAATTTCTTGTCATGTCATTGCAAAACACATTTATTTCAACTCAAGTTTTTTTCAATTTCATTGTTTGACGGAATTTCCTTAATCATAAAAGAATCCATTGCCGTTTCTAAACTTGTATTGTACAATGACATGTTACACGAAGCTGCGTTGGACACTTAAGCATACATAAATACACACAATGTATGTCGTTAATTTCGCGTTTCCGTCTGTTACCTTCGTGCCGTTGGAATACTACATCATGAGTATTCTTGGACTGACTGGTCTGAGCGTTCCAGGAGTGGGCACGGAATGTATCCAGGGCTTCATTCAACTACAAGGCTAGTGCCGGGACAGTACAGCTAAGATTCAAAGAGATTTGTTGAAATGAAAGCTGTGTGAATAAAAAATTCAATGAAGATATAGGTATAGGGGAGCATTCAGTCTTAAATTATTTTTCATTTTAGCAAAGGATTTAATTTGTTTTTTTTTTAAGGTGAAGGATCCTTTATTTTTTTTTATGGAATCCTTTTTAACGGTTTTCAAAAAATTTAAAGGTCTAAAATATTATTTCTTGGGACAGCTAATGCCAATAAAACAGTGCCACAACTGTAGCTTTAACAATTTTGGGTTCTTGTAGTTTCATGAGAGGGAAGTCTGAGAGTGTGGAGTGACGGCATCGAGGGAGGTAGAGGGGTGCCGGTCGTGTGCAGTGTGTTACTGGTTATAAAGCTGTAGCTGATCGTAGCTGCCTCATGCACACACAGAAACCCAGATAAACGTAGGAAGTAGTGAGGTAGCTTCAAGGCTTCCAGATCTTCATAAGAATGTAAACGGTTTTTGATGATCCAACGTTATTCTACATAATATCTAATTATTTATATGTTGCGATTTATATTTGTGCAGTCTGTGGATCTAGTAATTTCCGTGTACATGCTTATTTATAGTAAGTAGAGATAGTGATTCGGTTACCATAGTAGTAGAGCGTCTAGAAGGAAGGTATATAAGCTTACAGCGAAAGCTTTACGTTTAACCTGGCCAAACTATAATCAAAAGTTCAGTCAAGTAACATGCATGAAGTTGTATCGACCAGGGCGTGCAAGTCAAGGAAGATTTTCGTTAGGCCTTCTTGACTGTGTCAATGTGTTTCACAGGAGATTATTTCTGAACAGTCCCCTGATGATGGAGCCCTGGTCGGTACAGCAGTACGGAGCCGGTGCGGGTGTGCTAGACGCAGGGCGTGGGGTCGTGGGGTCGTGGGTGTGGCTCAGCTCGCGGTTACCTCGGGAGTAGGGGGGCGAGGCGCCGCCGTGCGGGCTGCAGGCGGCGGGCAGCAGGCGCCGCGCCAGCGTCACCAGCCGCGCCGGCGCCCAGCCGCCGCCGCGCGCTGCCCCAACACACACGCTCACGCCACGCCGCTCCACGCATGTGCCAAGCGATTCGCGGAGCGCCCGACCTACACCGCCTACCGCGACTATGCCGCGCCGGCAGCCACGCACGATCAGGACTCGGCACTCGCGTCCGGGATCAGTGCACGGTCGACAGACCAAGATAAAAGTGTACTGAGGGAGTCAAGCCAAAAGAAGTGTAACTCGGAAAGATAACTGCTATGATCCAAACCCAATGTAAGATAAAGAAATCATTAGCAAAGCATTCGATAAGAAAAATACGTTGGAAAAAGTTCCTGTGGTATTCCTGACAGCTTCGAGCGGCAGATCCCTGACCGTGTGTGCCTGTGAGCAGCTCTGAGCGCGAGCCGTCGACTACTTTACAAGCGAGGCCTAGACTAAGGAAGCTCGCTGCGAATGGCGTGGCACATGTACGTGGCGGGAAGCGGTGGTTGCCGGGGCCACTGTTTGTGGGACACTTACGGCAGCCGAAGTCGCGCTGCGAGGGCGGCGGCCGCACGTGCACGCCGATGATGGCCTCCATGGGCACCTCGGTGCGCGGGATCGACACCGCCGACGGTGGTAAGAAGATCGGCTGCAGCATCCCAAAGTTGCAATCGTCCTGTATGAGTGCGCGACATCCTGCGTGGCACTGTGGGAGAAACACACAAATAATGAACCAGCTGGAACAACTGGATGAAGATGCGATCTATGTACGTCTTAGGGGAGATTCAACAATCGAGAGTGTAGGGAATGGAGGGGTGTAAGTACGTACCGTACTGCCGCACCACTCGCAGCGGTAGCCGGTGAGGCACTCGGCGGACCAGCAGGCGCGGCGGCAGGCGGAGCACTTGCTGTTGGCGGGCAGGTTGCCCTCGCGCCAGTGGTGGACGTGGCGCGGCTCGCTGCCCGCGCAGTACGTCGCGTTCTCCTTGCAGTCGGCCGCCGCGAAGTCTACGCATTCTCCGTGAACGTAGTACTCGCATACTGTACAATATTACATGCGTTAGTTAGCTAGCTTTACAGATTACAAAACTTAAATATATAATACTTGCAATACAATTAGCCTTTACAAAACATGGACACGGTTTCACCCAAGTGGAAACGAGTGACACGGAGAGGTTGAAATACATATCGCATCTCTCGAGTATCCTGTGATTAGTTGAACCTTGCCCTCTTCACACTCCATCTTGATTTTGGTCGGAACCATTCCTTAAGAACCGGTTTTTGAACCGAGTTTGAGCCCCATTTCGTCTTAACACTTTAAGACGCTAACTAGCCAAAAAATACAAGTACTTGTTCATAGCAGTAGTTACAAATAACATCACAAGTAGCTCTACAAATGAAAAAGTCGTACCAGCATCCCACTTTGTCACCTATCATAAAATAAAAAAATACATTAAAAATACTGTAGGTACGACAGAGCTTTTTTAAGTTAGATATACTATCTTATATTAACTTCCATATGTTATGTTTCAGTCTCTACCATAATATGCAAACTATTGAACCGATGTTATTTTATTTTCATTTTCGTTAAGATGGCATACTCACTCATGCAATGTAAGGCTGGTAATTCATCGAGCCGCTTTCGACACACCGTACAGAACTTGCGTTTGTGGTGTGTGGGCTCTGACCAGCAATGAGCCACTGGGTTCTGTGGGACACGAGAAACAAATATTTAATAACCATAACACATCTTTAGCACATATTTAATTAAGAAACCCGGTGAAACGCAACTGCAACGAAACTGCAAATTCTAGTTACTTTAGAGTTTTATTTGAGTTTCTGCCGTAGACTCTTATGAGTGAGCGCACAGGACGCAACCGGTTGTGTTGAGTAGAAGTTGCAGTTGCGTTTGTAAGTGTCTGTATCGTGCTCTGTCGATTGCTCGTTTCAGGAGCTGATTGACGTTTCGGAGAGCGCTTAATATCGTGGCTAAATTCGGGATTCTCAATTTATTTACGGATTACTTGAAGTATTTACTCATTTATAGCATGGAAAATTGAAAAAAACACCTTTAGTGTAGAACTAATTTCTTCCACCAAATTAACGTCTGTTTACTTTCATGTTTCTATTTTATGCCACGAAAACATAAAAGCTGTGCTAACACTTTAGTTCCACGACTATTTCTCGTAATCAAACAAGGGGTCTTGAAGCGAACATCTGTGCAGTAATAATAGATGATACGTTAACAGTAGCACGCCCCCCATTGCCCTACGCATAAATAACTTGATTGCTGCTTAAACTTTCAACTGTTGATTATCAGGACTTATGTTCTTTTATTATGTGTTGTACGACGAGGTGTTAAAGTGCAGTTTACCTTGCTGAGTGTCAAATCTGGAGTGTCAGGACTTAGCTGTGTTATATACAAAGGTTTTGAAGTCCAGTTTACCTTAATAAGTGTCAAGTGTTGGACATCAAGACTTCCATTACTCTGTTATGTATTGTAGGAAGAAAGTATTTAGGTGCAGTTTACGTTGATGGCTCTCAACATTGTCTGGATTCCTGTTGTTGTGTTCTGTATTGTATTTTTAGGATGTTAAAGTGCAGTTTACCTTGATTAGGCTCGGCGCCACCCCGCAGCACGGCGTCACCACCTGCCCCACGCATCGCTCGTGCACTATGAAGTTGCAGACTGTAACAAGAAGTTGTCATGTCAAATGACGTCACAAGTTAGGGAGCGTAACGTGATTGTGTCCCCGCGTTGTTTCGTGTCGTAAATAACTATTAGTGCTGTAATAAATTGGATGGGTGACCATTAGCGGAGGTGTTGCTATGTGGGGAAACTTTCCGAGTTCCGGATAACTACATTTCACAAGAACGTCAAGTATCAGTGATGTTGAACTTAGCGGTAGATACAGCATACGCAAAGATTAATATACCTTTTATAAAGTGTTAGTTATTTACTAAAACTATTACCGGTGGAAAATGACGATCTACGAATACTTCAAGTTTCAACTGTATTTGAAAAGTGGGATGAGAAGAAAAACATATTATAGAAGTGATATCATATGTTTCTTAAATGGGATTACCTTAGTTGCGTAGTTACTTAGTGAAATTACAGATTTGCAATTATATAATTATGATGGAAGGTGCATTTATATCGATAGCAGACGTGATTGCTATTTTGTTTTCCGTTTTAAAATCCTCATGGGTTCCCCTGCCTGAAATGATCTGTCCGACTCTTAATGACTACCTCCTGCCCAGGGTGCTGGAGCACTTGTGGAGTTCGTCATGATCTTGACTAGCAGTGCTATTCTGTAAACTACTCTACTGACAACGACGCTATCGCTTACCGCTTGCGCAACACTATCGGACCATGCCCTATAGCCATATGGAAGCGACATTCGCTAACGTTCAGCAGTCGCTAATACATTTTCAACTTTATACCCCATTGCATAAACTTGAAAATCTATCAAAAATTAAAGTTGAAAATATATTAGCGACTGCTGAACGATAACGATTGTCGCTTGCCGTTTGGCTACAGGCAAGAGGTTTGTAAGGATCGTAGCAGGTGTGGTTTCTGCCTACCCCCATGGGAATAAGCCGTGAGTTTATGTATAAGCTTGTTTGTTTGTACCAATCATGCAACCTTCCTAATGATCACTAGATTAGTTACGAGTAATGGAACATATCTGTTTCATACATGGAAATATTCAATAAGCTAATAGTGTAGGGTCGTAATGAAGTGGTCGGACGCATTACATTAGTCGGCACGCGATGCACCGCCCCCGATCAAGTTCAGACATGCCATACACCTGGGACTCCGGCCACGCACGTAGAGGTACTATATCAAGAGATAGCTCCTGATAAAAACTGGACAGTTGTCAAATATGTTATGTCTGTTTGATTGTTTACGTTTTTTCCGTGCCCAAAGGGGCCCTATTACTAAGAGCCTAATGCACACCACGTTTTCTAAACGCGCCGGTGCAGCGTTTTCATCCGGGTAGTTTGTTTTCGTTTCTTTTAGGCTGCGTCTGTCTTGCGTGCGTATTGCGTGCGCATCGCGTCAAACACGCTACACCGGCGCGTTTAAAAAACGTGGTGTGCATAGGCTCTTAGACTTCGTTGTCCGTGCGCCTGTCGCTGGCCTATCTCGTGAACCGTGATAGACAATTGAAATACATTTTATTGCTTGGGGAAGTTAAACGACTAAAACTGTATAACTTAAAAAAAATTAGAGCTTAAAAGTAACTAAGATTAATATGTACGTAGCGTGCTTTGAACAAACGTGTTTACAGCAGGCCGTAAGCAACGTACTCAATTATTCAACTAACTGAAACATTTTTAGTAAAACCAAGAATTAGCGCCATGCTTATAAAGCAGTTTTTTTTTTTAAGTTTGCAACATCAAAATTAGTAATTAAGGTACATATTAAATGCAAAATAGAAGATAAGCCTTGATTTGAATTTCGGACACTAATTGAATTAGGTCAAATACTAGTTACTCTTCAATATATGTGATTACCATGAATCTGTGATACACGAGTAGCCAGTAACTAACGTAAGAGGTTTGAAGTGCCTGCCAAGATATCACTAATGTATGGCTTTCTAATCGTTCTGGCTCTTCGCTCTTTATGAATAAAACAGTATTGAGTACTGAGGAATAATATAGGTTGGAAAACGATATACTACGCTAAAAATAGTAAAAAAACATAAATAAAGTCTGTGCAATTCAAAATTACGAAAAAAGGTTTAATTTTTTTTGGGAACTTTTTTTACGTAATAATTATTTCAAAAATCGAACAGTTAACTCAAAAGGAGTTTTTATAATCAGCCAGTAGCGCCGCCGAAGTCCATAGAGTTTAGTCGGTAAGGTCGGGCATGCACGCTTCGGCTGGGGCGCTCGAGCGGGCCTCTCGGGCTCTCGCGAAGTCATCTCGAAGCACGGATCGATAGGGGCCGCGCATGCTCGCATCTCGCCGCCATCCCACCGGAGACACTGATGTTGCCAATTTATATTGTCCCCGGTAGCTGTAGCAGTCAGGCTGTTCGGTAACCTCGCACTGAGCTTCATTCGTCTAGGTTTAGGTAGGTTGGTGGTACCTAGAAATGTCGACGTTAAGAGTAAACGCCTACTATACTCAAGGTTTACGTATCAATGTTTGTATAGTCTGATCTTTCTAATTATAGTTATTACGTTTAGATTTCCATTTGGTAATCGATTTTCTCAGACATCATGCAGTAGTAATCGGTCTGGTCTAGCGTGGGTTGTATGGGATTCGTGTAGATTTTTCCATACTTATTCTCATGACATTCAATACGTCTTCCATGAAAGTTAAGTTGTAAACACAATTGTTAGGGTCTACGAAGTGCTACGCCGTAGCACGGGTCGTAGCAAACATTCAATTGTTGTCCAATATTTCTTTACAACTGCTGAGAACGAGAAATACATCGTTTCGCTATTATCTAAAAATATTAAGAGATATTACGATATTATTTAGCAATAAACTATCACGAAAAATTGAAAATAAGTAGGAATAGAAAGAGCGCGTGGGCGAACGTAGTAACCGTTGAACTAGGCAAACTATTCCCTTATGAAATCATAATTTTCATTACATCATGCGCTTTATGTAATGAACCAAATGGCTTGTTTCCATGCAACCTACACGTTTCCTAAGACAAACACTTATTTGTAATTCGATGACAAAAAATAAGGAAAATTAAAGATTTAGTTGCGCTTCTGAAAATAAAAATAGGAAACATAAACTACAAAATTAAACACGTAACCTTTACCCCGAAGCGTACGCGAAACATAAAACAAAAGTTAAGTTATTTATAGTGGCGTAGTGCGCGCTTGTCAATATAGTACGCGGAAGGGCGCGCAGCCGGATGGGGATCAAGGAAACATATTAGTGGTGTAGTTCTGACGTTCATACGTCACGCTGGATTTAAATAACCTCGGGCGGGGCCGAGCAGCGCACTGCCTGAGAGACGCGGCTCCAGCCAACGCGGCACCATCTCCACGCAATAAATATGACATTACTAAACGTTATGTCCATATTATAACGTAAGAAACTCCATAGTTTCTAAGCCATTCTTCTCCTTACGAACCTATACTTAAGAATGCGTGTTGAAAAAAAGTACCAAGGTATGTTTAATTTAGCCAAAGGTTTTATTTTTTTTCTTTTGATTATTGCTTACATTTGATCCATTTTTTTTTCGCACGTGGATATCATAACATTTAAATCATAAAATCCAGCACAAAACTACCGAAAACGAGAATATGATGTGGAATCTGAACATAAAGTGCTAGGAAAACAGGATCAAAACTTTTTTCTAGAGGAATATCATTTGTGGAAAACTTACAACAACCCGTTGAATCAATCCCATCGTATCACTGACCTTTAGCCTCTGTTCAGACACGGCGGGAACCGCGCTTTTCCCGCGCGGGAATCGCGCGGTTATGTCTGAACGATTACTTAATAACTCATACAAATAAGACTCACGCGATTTCCATGCGATTCTGAAATCGCGCGGTTCCCGCCGTGTCTGAACAGAGGCTTAATTTTTATATATAAAGGCTTATTCAGACCTGAGCGATATTCGCTGCCGCTGTGGGTAGAGGTACATACCGCGCGGGTTTCGCTCAGGTATTTAGTATCAAGTACCGTGGCTAGAGCGACCTGAGCGATATTCGCTGCCGCTGTGGGTAGAGGTACATACATACCGCGCGTTATTCTACCCACAAGAATAGCGAAATCCGTTTTGGTGTGAACAGTAATATTACCGCATACCCGCTGGGTTTTCTCTGACGCAGACGGTAGCGAATACCGCTTAGGTCTGAATAGGCCTTATTCGACGTTCAAACGTATCTCTTCGATTTGACTTTGACACTATGGAAGCATGGAACTGAAAAGTACTAAACATGTAACTAATAAGTACTTTTACTTTTTGTGTAAAAAGCTACTTTGGCGAAGTTACGAAAATGGAAGTCGTTTTTGTTTCGTCATCGCCATTCGGTTTTGAATTAGAACAGAGATGACTCTTTTCTACGAATATATAGGCATGAGCCTATGTATTCGTGAATGGATATATAGCTATTGGTTGGATGACGTATTTGCCGGAGTTCTGCCAAAAATAATATAATCTAAGCATAATTAAGATCTTCTCAAATAGACGGATAAGAACTAAAGAAATCGGTACGTAATGAAGAAGAAAATGAACTTTCTGCCTTCATGAAAGCTACAATTCCTAATACGGAAATGTTCATCAATTATGAAACTTTTTAGAAACCATTTCGTGTGTAAGTCATAATGCCAAAATAAACACTCGAAAGACTAGAACTGAAATAGCTTGAGGGCAATAGCCTACAGCGTGATGATTATTATGAAGTTCAAATATTGGACACCTGCGTGGGTAAAAGTATGTCTAAAATGACGCTTTTGAGTCTGAAACTAGCTGAAGTCACGGGTGGGCCTGAGAAAACAATGTGTGGACCGGAATGAATGAAAATCTTATTGGAAGCTGAGTGTGGACCGGAATGAATGAAAATCTTATTGGAAAAGGAAAGCTAAGAGTATGATAAGATTAGTGAGTTCGGTTAGAGACTGCATCTAAAGTAGGAAACAGCCAAAGGAGAGGAAAAATATCACAGTTAAAATGGTAGTTAATTTTATATGGAAAAAGGTTAAGATAACCATGATTGTTTCGTCCTCTTTCTGGAACAAGTTAACATTAAGATTGATAAAAACAAGATATGGACAATAGCAAAACAAATGAGTTCGACCATTAGAAACCGATCAACAAAGATACACTTTATGCAAGTATAAAATAAGATCAACACACAGTTAAAGCTAAAAGTAATAGCAGAGAGTTAAATTTAAACAATTCATCGTAACCTCTCGTGGGGAATAAGGCTAATTAACGCAATGAATCAGATACAGCACAAATAGCCGCCGGGCTATATATAGCGCGGCGCTTGTAAACATGCGTGCGCGCACGCCGGCGACGCGAGCTATTCTGGCGCCATATTCGGCTCTTTATTATATTATAGTTCGATGTGATTGAATATTGTTCCTTGTAAGAATTTTGTAAGTGGAACTTTGTTGGCTGGGAATAACAGTTAGCCTTGATTCAGTTTTTATTATTTAGAAAAGAATACGCAATAATAAGGACACCATTTGAATAAAAGGGGGACCAAAGTATAAGTAGAGAACTTTCCTATTTTTTTTCTCATAGTTATACTTATAAAAACCATGAATAGTTGAGTTATTAAGACTCTTTTGTTATTTTTGTGTTTTTTTTTTGTAAAAATTTTGGGAAAAAAAAGTTAGTAGGTCATGAATTCATAATAGACAACAATTTAAAATAGCCATTTACTATTGTGCCTAAATTAGAACATTCTTTTAAGAGTACACTAAGCAAGTACCTATTTATTCTACCAATTCTTCAACCATATAAAACTCACTTCCACCCAAGCCTCTGAAAACTACTTCATTAAAAAACAACAGCTTAACACTTGAACTAGCTAAACACTCATAAAATATGCTCGTTTCAAACAATCCTAAATCGACAATTTATCTTAAAGTCTTCTTTATTACACTATTATTACATGGTATATTTAGAAAGTCAAATTAATAGTTTAGCAAAGTATTATTAACTCTTTTTCAATAGTTTAACAAAACCACGCTCATTTCAAAACCAGCCTATTTTATCAACATATCCTGTTAAAAGCTTGAAAATAACAACATCATTAAATGTGATATAGCTTGGCCAGAACGGATTGAAACGGAACTAAAATTTTTATTTCTGACAGCGTTTTAAAATCTTTGATATTTGATGTAAACAAAGACCGCAGGTTTGTTAGATTTATGATTGCGCCATAGAACTACCGTAATAAGTGAAAAAAAAAACATTCAAAGTGCTGGTAGCGCGAAGACAGTGGCGACTTCCGGTTTTCTACATTTTTATGTCAAGCTGTACATAATAGTTTGTACTATTTCGATCTAATATTATAGCTTAACACTTATACCTACAAGCTAAACCAACTTCAAAACCAGCCCATTAAATTAACAACAGTTCCTGCTTAAAATCTTCTTCTATTCTATTATAATTATGACACTATCATTCGATTGGATATTTACGATGTTTAAGTAAACAATGTACTCTTATACAGTGCTTATTAAAAAAAAAACCCATTCCTGTTTATCATTAAGAAACTATCATAAAGGCGCGCCCTCACCGCGAGCATTCACCTGTAATGTAATAAATATTAAAGATTCAACCATTTAAGGGCGTATGCAAACCACGTTTTTTAAACGCGCCTTAGACGCGCGTTTCTGAAACACGCGTCGACGCCTCATTTTTATCAAACAGAGCAGTTTTTTGTCGTCTGTAATTTATACACGTGTGTGCAAAGTTCTACAGGCTGCGTCTGACTTGAGTACGTATCGCGTCTGTATCGCTACAAACGCGCGTCAACGGCGCGTTTTGGTGTACTTAGGCTCTTACCAATGAGAGAAGACAATCGAGCATCTCAATGTGCTCCTTGTATCAAATCTATTCTAAATGTATGCGAATGCTCGTCAGTCAGGGAGGTAGTATTGTTAATGTAATGCTCAAATTCGAATCTATAATGTCACATTACACGCGAATGCTCCAGGTGAGGGAGTACCTTAAGATTAATTAAGTACCATGATAAATACTAACCCCCTTACTTATAAAAACTTGTGTTGCTTAGCTACCGATTAAATATCACCTGTCCTTGTCATTTTTATTTCAATGAATAGAGATGGCAAGTGACTTAAGAGCTATTTAAGATAAGTAACGTCTAAGCAATGTTTATAAGTAAGGCCCTAACAGCTTAACACATAAAACCAAGATTACCTTAAAATCAACCTATTCCTGTTTAAAACTTCAATGTAACAGCCCTGTCCCTAGCTACGACGGCGACGGTGACATATCTCGCGACCTAGTCATTACGACTGTCACTATCGCGTGTCCTCAGCACGAAGTTAATTATGCATCGTAAAAATTCAAGCCACCTGTTGACGTGGCGTGCTCAGCTCAATAGGCCCCTGTGTCAATACGATAGTTGGTTTACCAAGGAGTATGGATATAATGAACGAAACAATTGACTATGGTTATCGTTTTTTTTTACGGTTTTATTTAGCTGCCTCGTGTATTTTTTGTTTGTTGCTGTACAGTATTGAATATTTATAAATATAGATTTAATTGTTAATATACACCGTGACTTTTTAGTCGTCTTACAAAAAGGGTCCACTTAATGTATCCGACCTAAAATACCTCTAGGCAAGTTATTTTTTTTTTATCGTTAATAATAATTTTTATTTTTAATAAATAGGTTCATTAGAAATCTGAAACATCCTGTTAAAATGTTTACGTATCAAGCTGTAAAGTATACCTACCCAGTGCAATAGTCGGGCAGATCATTCCATCTCCATTTTCTATGAGACAAGGGTGTTTGTATCTAAACCTTGCGTCATATTAAAGAATTAAAATTTTATTAAAAAAAATTTCAAATCTCTTAGATACCAATTTTTTTATTATAAACGTGTTCTAGTAATTGGGTACATGAACTGGGCTGCTTTTGTAAGACGACTAAAAAGTCACGGTGTATAAAATGTTAATATATAAAATATTAACAGTTACATCTTATTCAGTAAATAAAAGGTGTGACACGTATTTTCGTAAAGGCAAAAAAAAATTTTTATAGGAGAAGTTAAGTGAAAATCGATCGAATTTAAAAGTCCTATTTTCTCATGGTTCGTTAAGCAAATTATCACTAAAAAAAGTTTGCCGTATACTGTTATTTTAAAGATATATTACTATGGCAAGCGTCTTCCTTAAATTTTGGGGGGCAAATGCTTCTTTTGTAAATTAATAATGGCGTAGAGTCTTTAATACGACACGACAAGAAAAAAGTAAACATGGTAATTAACCACAATTACCTATTTACAAATACAAAGCACAAACGAGAGCAGAACTTCTCAAGCTTTCAATTAATTTCATCTGACAATGTTGTACGTTCATTATTCTACGAATTAATCATTCGCGCTTACGTGATCTACGCAACTGAGCACCGAACACACGAACAACTTCCTATAGAGCACACTATAGCTACCGAGTAGATACACCTACTTGCGTAGACTCGACTGACACGTGCGAGCCACATTTCAAATCACCGCAGGAATAATTTGATAACACCTTCACCTACAAACATTAAAACAATGAAGTCTCGGTGAAGAAAAGAAAAAAAATCGTTCTGTCCGAAAATCGTGATTATTTTTCAGAAGCGAGCGGCGCGGCCTTCGGCGGGGGTAGGGGGGCGGTGCGGGGCGGGCGCGGGGCGCGGCGGGAGGTCGGCATTGACGTCACACGCGCAAGCCAATCGCGCTCCACCTCGCTGTTCGAATTTGACTTAGCCGCGGGTGGCTTAGCTCTACTATCCCCCACAGACTAAGTAGAGAGTATACACTCAGACGGCAATCTTCGAACAAAAAATAACGACCAATAGAAAGCGCAAGAATAGAGATTGACAAGCACAGATTATACAGAAATTCTTGAACAGGTCAAATGAAATGACTTTTTAAAAGCAACTATTACGATTTTAGATACAAGCCTTTTGTCTTTTCCGTATTTGGACCTCAGGCTTTTGTCACAGATATTTTGTTTGATTATTGTACTGATTGATTTTGGTCAATCATATGTCAGAGCAATCATTACTTGAATAATTCTCAAGTAATAATTGTTCTGACATACGATTGACTGTAGATTACAAAGTAAAACAGGTCTAAATAAAACAAAGAAATATAATTATAATACATGTTTTATTTTATAATAAGTGTTTTCAAAAGACACGATTAATATATGCGGCATAAGATGGGTAAATGTTGAGACCTCATACTATTACACCATTTAAAAATTGTTAATCTCAGAGTTAAATTGAGAAAGTCATCATCAATGTCATAATAAACATAGACTATATCTGCCACCCTCTCGGATTAAAATGCTTCAAATTAAAGGCAATCCCAAATTCAATACATAACAGAAAATTAAAAGAATAAATCTAACACAAAAAGCTTCTACTCAGTCGCAGAAGACATAAGCCTATATTACAGAATGTCACTCAATACTCAAGTATTACTTAAAACTAGACTCAAGGCATTTGATTGGTTGAAATCTATATTTAAATAGAGATCAGTGCTTGAGTTTCGTTCTGTAATACGGGCCTTAGAATAAAACATTGGTTAAATATATACTTATATAATTATTCATAACCACAGAAATAATACTTGCTCAAGGAAGCACATTATGCTCACACACAACATAACAAAAAATAAATTATAAATAACAAAATGTATAAAATAAAAAAAACAATATTTAGGGCGACTTTTACCAACAGTAAACATGTTTAAAATTTTATTTAGGGACAAAATTCAATACAATTTTGTGCTTAAATAAAATTTTAAACATGTTTAACCGTTGGTAAAAGTCACCCTAAATGGAAGAAATACAAACATAATTAATACAATACATATTTAAATACATAATTAATAAAATATAAAATAAATAATCGAATAAAATACAATAATTAATAGAAGTTAACTAATAATCAAATAAAATATTATATTTAATTAAAATGATTACATATTGATATAATATAATAATTACATTCGTTTAGAGCTCTAGCTATACCAACTGACTGGATGATTGTTAAGTCCAATGTAATATGTTGCCATGCCTGAACCCGATATCATGTTGATTGAACTTATTTACTTGTAATAACACATATGCTATGTACACATGAATGCAATAATGAATCTGAGTTTGAGAATCTCACAAGCAAAATAACAAAATATCCATTGAGTACAGTATTATTTTTTAAAACCTTATAGCAGTTTTCCCCTTTTCACAAATGTTCGGCTGCTGAAGTATCTTCATTTTTATAATTTGGTGAGCCTTGGTATCTGAAATAATAAAAAAATTATTGTACATTTTTGAATTTGCTAAACAACTGGACGAAGATTTGAAAGAAATTTGTTACACAGATATTTAGATAGACAGAGAGAAGATATTTTATAACCTTTAATACTTATGATAGTTTTCATCCTAATTTTATGTTCCCATAGAGTGATGTATAAAAACATTATTAAATAATAAATACAAGAAGTAGCCTTACCAGTTATCGTATGGAACTGACTCTTGATATGGCATTGGGTGTCCAGGAATTGAAACTGAATCTTATGACTGAGACCACTCAAGTCAGTTTTGATTTCATTTATTTCAGTTTGCCAGCCATATTATGTACAGCAATAACGGAGTTAGGGTTTCCTGAAATTAATTAAAAAACTGATATTAGGGAAAAATATAGTTATCAATTATTATTATATTATAGTCTGACTCTTACAACTGACAGGTTTCCAACAATATGCATTCTTTAGGATTGCGAGTAGAAATTAACTGAATTACTTTCAGATTACAATTTATGAGCTTCGGTTATCTTGCTTGATGGGGAAAAATGCAATGGGCAGAAGGACAAGCAGAATAAGCAATACTATGTATGTGCTAACATGCGAGTGCATATTTTATTGGGCAGTATTCATTGATACACACAAGTAGATGCAAACATATTTAAAACTTACTTTTTTATATCAGGCGTATTGGGTAGTGCAGTAACAATCTCTTCAGCCGTGAATAGAGTTGGATATGCTACTATCCGTGGAAGACACTCAAATGTTTCGTACACAAAGTGTGAGATTTTCATCATTCATCATTTTCTATACTATTTTGTTGTTCACAATCAAAATCCGTTGATTTGACGGATTTCTGTCTACTGTTACAATTCACAACACAAAGAAATATTAGAGTTCAATCTTGAGAGGATAATTTATAATAATTATGGAAATAAATCATAAAAATAATCAACTTTTATCTTCACTTGACAGTAATGGCGGCTGATGATCATACTGTTTGATTGGCTGAGCCTGCTTAGTCTGTGATTGGCTGTTTTGACAACATGGCGTCTGAAATTAGGGCCTGCCGAGGGGAAAGCAAGGGGAAAGGGAGAGATTTAGCTGTCAGTTTCGTGTATTGCAACCATAGACATAAGGTTCATAGATTTTCCTTGAAGATTGTTACCCGTGCTATCCCCATCGGGAGCTTTGGCTGTATAATTTCGATGCCTTTGCATCTTGTTTGCTAGATAAAGATTAGTTAATTGCGTTCGATAACCTCATCGTCATTGGGCTCATGCATATACGCTCTCGTCATCATTACTGTCCAGTTTACGACATAATCATGTCGTGTAACTCTTTACGTCAGTTTTTGTAAATATTCCTTTATTGGGTATAGTTATAATCGCATTCGAAATGATGCAAAACATTGTTTTAAATTAGTCTGACACCGGTACTCAGCTGTCTAACAGATACATAAAGTTCCCTTTTCATATTTCTAGAAAAATGACTCAGTTGGTAGAGTGTATTTATCGGATTACAAAAAAGGTGGTTTTCTCTTACTCACATAAAATTCAAAACAGTTTGTAAATGGTAGCTATATTAAAGAAATCCAAGAGTATTACAGCAACCAAATTGAACTAGAAAAAAAGTAACTACAAATAAAAGATCAAGCAGTTTAGTTAAACATCTAAGACAACATAGACAATGCAGACTTCCCTTTAATCAATGAGCAGACAAACAATAGACAATTATAGATGACCATAAAGGTACTGAAATAGTTTATGACAGCGTGGGAGATCAAACGCGTGTTGAGGAACAGCACGACACCTGTTCTGGGGAGGTAAACAAGTGCTGGTGGAGGACATGACGAGCCAACGCGAGGACAAAGACCCGGATATGGAAGAATGTACCTAGATATAGGTATTCACGGATATCGGATCATTCTCGTGTCGACAGATCCGCACACGTCAGATTCGCAAATCGTCATCTCTCAGGATGGACTCGCAACTTGTCAGAAACGTTACTCGACAGAAACGCACTTTGTCAGAAACGCAACTCGTCAGATTCGCAACTCGTCAGATATTAAAAAAAAAGTGTTTTTATATGACGTTAATTGCCAAAATCCTATTTATAAATTTTTTTGTTAGTCGTCTCTACGACTTTGAAAATCTGAAGAGTTGCGTTTTTGTCGAGATGCAATTCTGACGAGTTGCGATTCTGTCTACATGCGTTTTCTGACGAGTTGCGAATGTGACGAGCTGCGTTTCTGTCGACATGAGAATGATCTTATAGCAACAAGGTGATTTTTGACGGCGCAGTAGCTGACTCTCTACTGCTGCACTGTGTGTTGCTGTGTTCGATTCCCACAATAAACAAAATTTGTATGGCCTAACCTACAAGTAATTGTGTGTGTATGTAAATTAAATTGATTGCAATAGCACTATATGTGTAGAATCTTGTAGCTATAACTCACAACAAAGAATACAGTTTTGTCTATTCCAAAGAATGCTCCATTATATGTGCACAGTCACAAGACATAAAATCTGTGAAAGTACCGTAGGTGCTTATTCTTATACATTATTCATTGATGATGATGATGTATAGATACAGCAAGTAGTAAAAATTAAAACAAAGACAAATCGTCTTTTTTTATTAACCTATATCCCACTGCTGGGCAAAGATCTCCTCCATAACTTTCAGACAATTCAGTTAAAAAGCAAAATTATCATAAAATGAATGCGATAAAATTAGTAAAGTTGTCATTGATTGAAAATTCTTACTTTGATAAATATGAAAACTGGATATTTGGATAGATGAATGGATGTTTTTACCCAATCATATCATAACGGCTAAACGCATCTTAGTTATGCTCGATTATAGTCTGGAATATATGACGTGTAAAAGTTGCAAAATAAATATCATTTATCAATAATAATATCTGGTTGACCGAGCTTTGCTCGGTTTCTAAAATGTCTATATCTTGGGAACCGAGCTTTTCTCGAACCTGGGACCAAACGTGATAAATCGATTCCTTGATCTGTAACTTTCATGAAAATCCTTGGAACCGTTTCCGAGATCTTGATTATTTATATAAATAAATATACAAGAATTGCTCGTTTAAAGATATTAGATAGATAAAGAATAACATTTATCCCGATTCACGTTACCGTGGGATAACTTTCGATTTCAATCCTCTGGCAACATGGCAGCTAGTTCATAATATTATAAGTGATATGATCTTATGATAATTTCGCTAAAGTGGCCTTTCTAGGACCCAGGTCCGAACAACAACAACGCAATCCATCTTCGCTCATCAACATCTCAAATAAAAATCTGCTACAATAAATATCTTGTTGCTGGCCAGTTGGATCATAATTTAACAGAAGAAGGCCCTACTGAGCCTTGAGATATACACACATATACATATATATAAGTGATGACGTCATCACCCCGGTGGGGACGGTAAATCTTTCTAACAAGCAATAGATCAGCGCCGCCGTAAATGTTGCAACGGAGTTGTTACTCTAGTCAATGCTGTTAGTGAGTGGAGGCCCTATGTACCTGTCTAAATAAACATTCGGTAATGAACGTAACGAAAGTGGTGAAGAAATGATAAACGTTTTTGTAATGCATGCTCAATTAGTGTATGTCTTTGACGGGAATGGAACTGGAAAGATCCTCATTATTTTTAAAGTATTTGAGATGCTAATTATTAAATGTCTTTAGATGATAGTTTTCATCAAAGCTTATTGTAAGCCGGGGTCGCGGGATTATTCCCTTACCGTAACCCCGGAACATAACAGGCTATTGAAGGACACCTTGTATTTTAGTCAGTAGAAGTCTGACAGTCCCTCCCGCCCTGCCCGGGGTTACATGCCATAGATTCTTATACTTTAGGCGATCAATAACCGTAATCTATAATTCTTCCACGGTACATAGTCAAAATTAAAGAAACTAATAAAGCTTGACAAAATATCGTAAAGTCTCCGTAAACCTTTGTTTTGAAAACTAAACGAAACTCCTTGCAATCGACACATAATCCACATTTCTGAAATAGACACTGTTACGACAGTAAACACAGTTAAAAATAACCGTCAGTTACCGTCCGTGACGTACGCACTTATGTGCTACGTAAAATAGTAGTTTCGCAACCATTTACACTAGTCGGGAATAGAACCAACGTACTATTGATGGGTTTTAACTACTGGGTTTTGAACTGTTGTATTTCATACTTGTTAAGTGGGTTACTCTTGAGTAAACAAAACCCATTGCGTTAACGCATAAGAAAAAACAATACGAATTAAAAATATCGTTCCTTTGAACTGCATACGTGTAAAAATATGAAAAAAAGTTAGGCGATGACTTCAAAAAGCTTAGCAACAACAACAACTCAATATTGACAACACCCACGTACGAGAAGAAATTAAACAATAAAAAACTCAACCAGAAATTGGCACGAATAGTGTTTTGTAGAAAAAAATCACACACCGGTTCGTTGACCCATTTAAGAGTTGTGTCTACATAACTAATCACTCATAATAATTCATAATATTCCGGGATGGTGGTCGGCGCTGGTCGGCAGTGGTCGGCGGAGGTCGGGTGCCGGCAGCGGGCGGCGCTCTGACGTCACGAGTGACACAGTTCGCGCCGAACGAGCTGAGCAACCGACCCGGTTTCATGCCGACCGAGATGAGAACCGCCCTATCATCACACCCATTTTAACTAAATATACACTGTTTAAAACTGTTATATGTAAACTTTCACGTTTGTACTGATCACTGTATCTGGATCGAAGCTTTTCGGTTTAAATGATTCTATCGTGTTCTCTTTGAGAGCTTTTTGAAATCTCGAATCTAATCTTTTGTTCAGTCTTTTGCCTGCCTTATGCCATATTTAATAGTACAATTGCTAAATTTGCTCATACTATGTATCTCCAACCAAAAACAATTTCGGGTTTTCAAAACAGACAGTGACCTCTTAATTTGTGTCGGCTATTTATTTTCTGAGTAGTTAGTTACGACACACTGACGTCATCAAATTGTACAGAAATCTTGTAACATGGTTGTCAGAACCTACAAGACTTGTACAAATATACATAATCTATACATCTATACTGTATACATATAAATAAAATTGGAGTGTCTGTTTGTAATATTGAAATAACCGTTTTTTCACAGGCATAAGTATATTTTTGTCTGTTTCGGATTTTTGTCTGTCTGTCCGTTTGTAATGGCTAATCTCTGAAATGGCTGTACCGAACTTGACGGGACTTTTTTTGGCAGGTAGCCGATGTAATAAGGAGTAACTTAGGCTGCTACTTTTATTTTAGAAAAAAAATCGTTGTTTAAAAAAACTACATTGTGTAGTTCCGACTTCCACGCGAACGAAGTCGCGGGCACAGCTAGTTTAGTTATAAAATTAAGGCGCACGATACTGTAAGAAATACTGGGAAAGTACAAAGAGGTATCAAATATAGTTTCATCAAACTAAAGTGCCTCATATACTATTCGTCAATTAATCCTAAATCAATTTGAGAGTCCCACAAACCCATGAAATATCTCATATATATTTAAACCAGGCCGTGATTCGTCTGAGACGAGGAAGAGATTAACTTTTATCTTAAAATAGAAGTTAAAACGTCATAAAAACAAGATGGAGTCGTTAATTGCATGAGTTTATGAGCGTTTGTTCTGTGAATGAGCAATCAATACGTCTCACAATTACTGACACGTTCCCGATATCAAAAAGTTGATAGCAGACGTACACCTTTTTTATCGTGATAAAATCATCAAATAAGTGGACTAGCAGACTTGATCTACGGGGTGTACCTTCAATTACCCCTTATGAACCAGGGTCACGGTTACCTGAAGAGAGTCCCGCGATCCAGTTTAGGCTGTGGGAAAGAGATGGCGCCAGACGACTTGTATAGCTCTATCTCTTTCGGAGTTTTTAACTATTCACTTGATAAGCATTCGTTCTCAGATTTTGCTAAGACTAGCCAACCGCCTCGGCGTTGCATAGGTTCAATTTGAAACCAAAAGCTTAATGTTACTTGCTGATAGTGTAGATACGTGAAAGAATTTAGAAAATCAGTCCAATAGAAATATTTTGAGTTTATCTAATACAAAAAAACTTTTTCAAAAAAAATATAACCGCCTTCAAAAACAACCACAAAAAAGTGTAAAATAATCTACAAAATAACTTTTCTTTCGGAAGTCGGTGCCTTTGTATTTTTTCTTTTCATTGTCTTTTTAGCCACCGACTTCCGAAAGAAAAGTTATTTTGTAGATTATTTTACACTTTTTTGTGGTTGTTTTTGAAGGCGGTTATATTTTTTTTGAAAAAGTTTTTATTTTACTCTTTTTAGTTTAAATATTCAACCCAAATTCTTGTTAAGCACATTATTCTCTTACATGTGCACTAGAATTTTGTAATTCTTCGCACCAGTACTTACATCACTCATGTACACATTAAGCTAATAAAATTCCATATCTCAAAATTTACTGAACCGATTTTGATGAAACTTGCAGTATTCTCTTAGTTAAATGATACCTAGTACAACAAAAAAAGAATTACTTAAATCGGACTTGTAGTTCCGGAGATATAAATCAATCTATGCCTACTCCTTACTATTAAGGAGTTGTACCTTCCATCATCAGGTCATCCACCTGAGATGATGATTATCAGATGCAGATACTTGAACAGCTTTAGAAAATATATGAAAATGGTACTATGTGCCTATAAAATTTGAAGGTTGCCCTCAATTTCCCTAGGATCCCATCATCAGATCCTGACCTGGTGATCATGGGACCAATTGGAAAGTATACCCTTTCAAACAAAAGAAAAAAATTCCAAATCGGTCCAGGCGTCTTCGAGAAATCGGGGAACATACATAAAAAAAAAAAAAAAGATTCCGACGAATTGAGAACCTCCTCCTTTTTTTGAAGTCGGTTAAAAAAGCAAATCTTTTCAAAGCGGCCTTCTTCCTGCTACATCGTTCACGTTATATTTCCCTGACCCAACGCGTCCTATATCACTTCCCGCACGCGCTTTTACTTTTTCCGACTTGTTCGATACAAATTGTAGCAGTTAGGCAAATATGCATGATATAATAGTTATTTGTTAATGCAAGGTTGCAAAGTTATTTTTTGGCGCGAGTACTTCTAGGATGTTCAAATATAGAATCCTGAGCGTAGCGAAGTTTTCAAACGTACGAGACGCAGAATAACTTTGCAGTCGAGCGCAACACACAACGTTTCACCTCACTACAGCGAGAAAATGGTAGTTGTAAGAAAAGTAACTTAAATAATAAACTAAATTCGTGTTTTTTATTTAAAAAAGTAAAGTTACTAAAATTGGCTAATTTCCGTTGAGTTTGACCGCCCGTGAATCGAAATCGGTCAAGAGGACTAGTTTTTTTCACTATTATTCAGTCCGGTACTGGCCAGTGCAATTACTGTAAAAATGAGGTTGGTGCACTGACATGCAGTACCACAAAAAAAAAAACAAAAACGAAAACAATTGAACACAAGACGTGTTCGAATTTTGAAAACAATTTCCGCGCTAGCACGGGTAATGTACTCCAGTGCTCTTTCGAATAAAAAAAATAAAATCTTCCGACTGTGTGAGGTCATGAAAATAAGATTAAAAGCCTTTTTATAACACTTACGAATAATGTAGGAAGCAAACGAAAAAAAAAAACTTAAAATTGGATCATTAATTTCTTCTATAGATTACCCCTCATACAAACATAACTCTTCGTTATTAATTTAAACGCTTATTACACTACCCGATATGAAGGGCCCTGCATCCAGGGTGGGCGTGTACCCTAGTTAGTGCAGTGCTTATTACCTTACCTTATTCGGGACACTAACTCCCTAAGTCTTATTACACCACTCTTAGTTAGGGTTAGGGTCTCTAAAAATTGGGTGGTCTAATAAGGCCTATAGGATATAGGATAGTGTAGATGAAATCAATACAGGTACATGTGAATGTTTCTGTGAAATACTAGTTACAGGGCAACCTAGTATTTCGTGGAAATACTCGATACGGTACAGATATAACTGACACTACCAGACACTACTAGTACTAGCTGTAACTACGTCTACCCATTGACAATATAAATTGAATTGATACAGTTAAACGTTCTATGAATGCGTTTCACTTCTTGTGAATGTATTTTAGTTGGTGCATGGAAGTAGCATGTACAGTCGACAAAGTGGAATCATGACCCATTTTGACAATAAATCGTTTGAATCTGTCAAATTGACAAAGATCAAAGTCGTTACCATGGATATGTATGTTTACGCGAATGTGGACCTAATTGTATTTGAATGTCTGTAGGAAAATAAGCTTATGGTGGGTCATAATTCCACTGGGTCGATTGTACTATGTAGTTTAACTATGAAGGCAAGTGTCAATGACCTTCTTCTGTCAGTTGAAAATAAAGTTTTGCAATAAAATACTTTGTGCAAATTAATTTTTAATAGTGTTTATTTTCTATGAAAGTTATTTTCATATTATCATCATCTGATTCATATAATAATAGTTTATTTAAAAGCGTGCATGTAAAGCAGGGATGCATGCCGTCACAATATGACGTCAGCAAACCTTTTTTCATAGTGCGAAAGCTCGTTTGTGACTTAAATCACTCAAAGTTTAACAGAAATTACATTAATATTTTGTCGCTATACTTTCTGTTGTGTTTTTAGGTGTTATAAATAACTTTTATAATAGTGTTGTATTATAAGTTACATGGAAAAAGAAAAAAAATGTGCATTCAAGCAAACAAACTCTTCAATTTTTAATATTAGTATAGATAAAGAATTACTGCGTCTGTAATATCTGGGATACCTATACGTCAGTGCGAAAAATGTTACATCGAATTTGTTTCCCCGAACACTTTTCATCGATATCTCTATCTACCTACCATCTAAATACAAGCGTGAAGATGCTCTATATAATATTATACATGTATAAAAGTTTAATACCGAGCAATTCAATAAAGTACGCGTCAGTCTAAAAATAGCTACGCGCTACGTCGTTGCTACGCGGACCTTGCTACGAAACGCTACGACGACACGGCGCAGCCTCGTAGCTCGATGTTGATTTAAATTTCCCACAAGTTGAAATAAGAATATTATTGCAACTTTCCTTTAAATAATGTTTTTTTTTGTGTGTTTAGACTCTGGATTTTTTTTTCTGTGTCTTAATGAGGAAAATTCACTCAACGTTTACAAACATTTTTTGAAACGATTTAAAAAATAATTTTGTATTCATTTAGAATGCTCCACTTTTTTTAAATCCAGTGCTGTATATAAGACTGGAAACTGGAATAAGGCCCATTCACGTCATTACAGGGCATGCAGGCGTGCATGTAGCGGGGCGACCGGCGCGGGGCGAGAATTAGGTCGTATAGTGCTGACGTCACGCTGCCACAGCCTCATTACCGAACGACGGGGGAGACCGGGGGGCAGCGGGGCAGCGGGAGCGGGGGCGGGTCTATGTACTCCAGGATTGTACCGATAATTGTAACAAATTCAATATTATTGATGTAGACTTATTGAGAAACTAGCTGTTGAAAATTATCCCGCGGGAACATAAATTCGGGATACAAACACATTGTGTTAATCACGGTTACGAAATAAATATCTGTATATCAAACTGTATTCTGTAGTTTTTACGTAAAATAGTTACAAAAATACTCATAAAATCTTTCGTATTTTTTTTTAAATATTAGTAACATTTTCATTTTGGTTATCGTGGCCTAAAATAACCACTTTGAGGAGTCTTGAAACTGTCAGACAGCCGTAGCGGTAGACTTCGTAAAATATAGCGGGATGAGTTTGACAAAAGCAACGACCAGTGGTCGATTTTGAACCCTGGATGTAATGGAGAGAGGCTTTTGCTCAGCATTGGGATGATGCAGGCTCTTAGTATCAGTATTACCTTACAGTCAAGACTGTTTATGGGCCAACAGTAATTTTGAATAGTTACATTCAAAATACAAAGTAAGTAGGTTTAATGCAATGGGTTTATTTGTTTTTCTGGAAGGTTTTATATATGTCACCGGAAGATATCAAGATCCTCAAGTTTATAAATTACCGTAAATTATTATATGTATTATTAACTGACGAGTTAGATTATAAACATACGGTTGTTACAATTTTATTTATTTATTTATTTATTGTCGTATTAATTGCCCTGCAAGTTTGATCAGATTATGAATTTGTTATTTTTGAAAAATAGTACAAAAGTTCATGGGCCATATGTTGCTTTAAATCTGTAAGTTAGTACGTGAAGCAAAAGCTTTGCATACCTTTTTTAGGAAAATAACGCGGTTGGAGAACCACGAAAAGAGCGATTAAAAGTTTGTGTGGAAGAGCAGTGCATAAAATTACAAATACATATGTTTTTCATGTAAATTATACTTTTAAGGTGTTTCTTTTCTCTTACTGTTAATAATTTATTAAAGCCTAGGTGTAATTTTAAAATAGATGGGAATAAGTATGTGCTAGTACCCCATTTCCCAGAGCTATGACGTCACTAAACACGCAGCATCACCGTATCTTTATTCCGCAACTTTTGTTCGGGACGTTCCGTTCGACGCGCGCCCGTAAAAGTCAAGTAGGACGCTTTTATACGCCTTGCAATGTTAACTCCTATTCTACACACAACGGGTTATTTCCGTCCGTGCGTACAGGAATACTGCGGTATTTTAGTTTTACTTTGATATAAATAGAACTATTGTGAGACTTGTGAGTGTCGAGAATGACCCACATTCGCACCATTGCCAAATTTTAATAGCTCAAAATTTAGAAAGAGTAATTGCTGATTTATTTCTCTGACATCGTTTTTTTTTTCGGCTGGGCACGTTTTGGAATAGTAGTGATTTTGTTTTTATGTTGTAAACTGGTTTATAAATAGTTGTGTAGGTAAATGAAATGTGTTGTTTCCAAAACTTTTACTGAAGAGCTTTTTGATAATTATAAGATATTCTGTGAAAATATTTAGTCCGATAATAAAGTTATAAGTTTATAGTTGAACTTTCAACGTATACTTTACAGCCCTCCAATCGACAAGTAGTGATTACTAACTAAAGTATCGATACAATTAAATTATACACAAATTATTAAATGTCATGGTCAGTATTATATTTAGAATTAAATGGAGCTAATAAACCAGGTGCGTACAAAAAAGTTTCCGACGAAATGAAAACCTCGTAAAATATTTCCTCACATACAAAAACAAAATATTACTTTAAAATATGTGTACGCTAATTAGAGGCAGCTGTACAACTCAAGCACCTCTATATTTTAATGAGGAGCAGTCTCTCATTGCACTTACCCCTTGCACTAATGAATCCCATTCATGATCGTTGCGCAAGCGTCTATGTTCATATCATTAAACCGACAATAGCCGACAACAGTCGAACAAAAGCCGAAGCAACAGAACTGCATTAATAATTGAACAGTGCAAACTTACAGACACAATGCTTTCTCTACTGATATAAATAATAGATAGCCCAGTGTTACGGAGTGAAGAGCGAGGACAAAGTTTTTGCCCATTGTGCAAGCTCTTTTGTTATTGTGCAGGCGTATAGTGAATTTTGTGATGGTTATACTTTAGCTATTGTTCTTTGTGTGCATAGGTGATGATAAATTACGTTCATGAAAGGTATAAGCCAGCAAAACTTTTGTATAGGTATCGGAGAATATTAGAGCTTTTCTAATCATCGCTAACTATGAGAAAATCAAGTTTTAAAGTTGGCCGATGGAACACTTTAATTATCAATAAATAAGCAAAACAAGAACTAAAAACTACTCCATACTACAACGTGGAGGTGAAGAAAAAGCATAAAGAGAGTTTGTGTAAACAGTGCAAATATAGCCTCATTTAAGAACTGGCACAATGTAAGAAGTAAGGCCGTAATGAGGACGAGCTGGTGAAACCTAAGCTTAAAGTAACTTTACAGTGCACCACAAAGAACAAATTAGTGCCGCGGTGAATTCACGACATTTACACAAAGCGGCAAGTGCTTCGCTATGCTCGCTCATGCTCGGCCATGCTCCACTGTGCTCGGTGTCGCAAATCTACGTTCCCCCTTTGACTATACATTTTAAATGCGGCGCACTGTGCAGTGGCTGAATGAAAGCACGCTTGTGCCTCGCCCGTTCAGTAACCTAGTTCGATGAATTATTGTTGTTATGTCGTTTCTGAATTATGGTTTTGATCTTAATAATGTCGTATTTCTGTAGCTTTTATTACATTATTATTCAAGCTACTTGTTACCTTCTTTAAAATACTGTTTTAAAAGGACTTTAAAAAAAAACAAAATAAAGTATTTGAACAGTTGTTTTGTATAATTTTTTATTTATTTTGGCACGCCCCTTTTTCGGAGGGGGTACTGCACTGCTGGGTGCAGGGGGGCCGGGGCCCGAAGCCCGGGGGGGGGCACCATTGACGCGCGTCTCTCAATGGCAATGGAACTGGGTCATCACCGTGTGACGTCAGGGCTGGCCTACATACGCCGGGCGTAGCCCCGGTAGCGACCCAACAGCCAGCTTGCTTCTACGAATTCAACTTTTTTTTAACTCCGCTTGCAAGACCAAGGAGTTCTATATTTAGAACGTCAATAGGCTTTTGTGGATTCGAAAATAAACATGTACTTTCTTTTTTGCACTTGAGGGGATTACGTTTTACTGACGTAGCGAAAGTTTCTCAGTTCTATTTTACAGAATTGTGCTTTTTATGGTTTGGCTTGAATAAATTTTGTTGTTTATGTAACAAAAAACCCTGTTGGTGTATTGGCAGTCGAGTGTTCTCAGGACGAATATGTAATTGAATCATTTACTCATGTTATTGATATTACTTCTAATGACTTATTTTGAATCCTTAAAAGTTTAAATTCCCTATGCCATTTCAAAAAAGAACCTCGCGTCCATTAACAGTTCTCGATCTAATTTTAACTGAAACTATACTAATTAGATGTAAATACTATTAAACCAGAAATAGATACACTATGGCGTGTCACACTACCCACGGCCGTCATTATTAAAATAAATGGTAAATACTAATCGACTGAGGTGTTTCCTGAACGCCTACGAGCTTAAAGCCCATGTTTTGGTAAGTTCAACTTAGGCGATAATGACTTAAGGTTTATTTTGCTTGGGAAAGTTAATATGGTTTAGTTAAAAATTGACGCTAAACACTAGGTCCGCGACAATGGAATTCATTGCTTGCAATTAGTACGTAGTTTAGTTAACAATTAGCTTTTGAACTTTGGTTTTATCACTTTGTTTTTGTACCTAGGTAGAATAGTTGTACGTTCAGGCGATGTGGTTTCACATTTGTATTTATAATAGGATTGTATTTACTAAGGTTGGTATTTAGTTCTAGCACTTTCAAGTCGAGCGTCTCATTATGTGTTTGTATTCTATTCTGGATTTAAAATTCCTAGTGTATTTTGTGTACAACTAAAAACCATTTATTAAATATTATCCTTAAATGAGTTCAAAGCTTTTTGAGTTTAAATGTAACGATGCATTAACTTTTCCCCAAAATCAACAAATGACCAAGCATTGATTTCAGTAACCCAGTAATAAAGCACCTATAATATATTAAAATAAAAACAAGTAGCAACGAAAGCTCATTGAAACTAATCTTGTCCAAAACTAGTACCTACTCGAACCAAACCTAATTCAATTCCATTCTATTGAACGAAAGATATCGCCACTGTAGCCGAGCACCGGCGCGTCATAATCATCTGATAACTGATAAGCACAATACGAGCGTGTGACGTCACAGCTTTATTCCGAACAGTCCCATAGATGGTAGTGAGTCCTAGGGTTGTGCGACAATAAGTTGTCCATTTCCACACGTCGCATCCCTTATCTCAGTGCGACAAAGGCGACAAAGGCGTGTCGTCGTCGTGTCGGACGCGCTTTGTCTCCCGCGCGGCGCTTTGTCGCGACGTGTGTCGAGATAGTGCGACAAGCGACAACGCGACATAATGAACCTTATTGTTGTTTTGTTCTCAACTGTCTTGCATGTTGCACTGACAGTTGTTGTGCAGTCCCTTCGTTATATTGTTTGAACGTGTGATGTTACAGTGTTAGCGGGCGGCCCTTCTAGCGCTGTTATGGACAATACGGTATTGTGGAAAAATACAGCCGAGATATGACGGCTGATACCTGTTTGTATGTGTTACCGTATTGTGTGTTATGTTAGTTTTATGTGGACAGTTCTCTACTCTAGAAATAGACAATACACACTCTCGTATAATGAGTGTCATATACGTAGAGAATATTTCATTAATATGGGTATGTAACATACACGTGGAGGAGAAATCGGAACTCTTAGCACAGCATATGTAACGCCGCCGTCATTCGAAGCTAATTCCAGTAATAACACGCTATAAATATAGAAACGAACAGTTATATTTGTATAATTTACTATGACCTCAAATGCGAAAATGTAAAGTTATTCTTACGAGGACCTTGCAGCAGTGACGTGCGACGCCGTAGTAAACGCTTCGCATAAATTACTGAGCACCAATAAATATAACCAAACTATAAATATTTTTTTAAATCTAACAATCGCTTTAAGCATTGTAGACCTATTGCTACGCCGTAGGCCGTACCGTAGCATTACTACATGTCTGCTACGCAGACTTTCTACGGTGCTACGCGGACCCTGCTACGCCGTAGCACTTCGTAGAAAGGTGACAAAATCATTGACAATATTATTATAACTGCACTGTCTTTATGATTTTTAGCACAATTTGATCCACTGCTATAGCTGTTTTGGAAAGAGGTGGTGTTGGTTGATGTTAATACCTACATTCTGTTTCATTTTCACAACTATTGTTTTTATCGATATGCTACTCTTTCCTTCATTGGTCAATTAATTGTAAAAATTGCGATTTTTCTTCATGTTTTGTTATAAATATCTTAACCCATTCATTGCGGCAGAGAAAAATAACTTTATATTTCAGGTGCGGGGTGGTTTTCGTCTATGACGCCGATGGGCGTCCTCAGCACCTCAAATGGATAATATAAAACGCCGATGGGCGTTTTCAGCACTGTTCAAAATGATTAATAATTCTTACGTTAAAATGTTTAACAAACAAAAAAACAAAAGGTTAATATCAGAGGTGGTAAACATTTTCTGACTTTTACAATACCACTATTTATTATTCAACTAAATCATTAAATCTGATATTGAAATAAATTAATAGCTTCTTTTTAGAAATATACTTATTTGTATGAATCACAAAAACTTCATGGTTGGTTTTTATTTTTAAATAGACATTAATATATTCCACAACTATAATAACAAAACATTATTTTGAAAGTTGGGAAAGAGAACGCACGAGTTCGGGAATTAAAAAAAAGCAATGGTGTGTATTCACATCCCGCACGCTATACGTCCCTGCAATACGCCACTTTTTCAGCAACTGTATTAAAAAAATATAAGCCGTCATTTAGTGCAAAGTACCTACTTTTCAAACGAAAGTGTACCTTAACTTCAAAATAAAGGTTAACTTTAATCTGTGTACTGACCGGTTCGGGATTAGCTATAAGAGAAAAATGGGAACTAAATTCCACATCGGTAAGACTATCAGTGTTGTTATCGGTAAAGTTTTATTAAGTTTTAGTGAATTTAAACTTATGTAAATATACCCTACACAATTTTATGTCATTAAAAGTCATACCTACCTAACTCGTAAAACCAATGCAAAATAGGAAATAAAAAATATGCGATGTAAGTGTTCGCTAAAAATACCTTTATTATAGAAAAGTAATAATTCACAAAATATATTTAGAATCCAAGGTTGTTAAATCCTGGAAAACGCCCATAGGCGTCTTCAGCACCTAGAAAGCATTTCGCATTTTTTTTTATAGTTAAAAATCCGGAAACTGTGAGCACTACTTTGTGCATTCAAAAAAATTGTAAAAAGACGCCGATAGGCGTCCTCCGCACCTGAATATGAAATAAAAAAACGCCGATAAGCGTCTGCCGCAACGAATGGGTTAAGCAGTGTACGAAAAGCATTAATTTTATCTGCATCTTTAACATTTTTTCTATTGAAATGAAAATAATAACTGTTTTTGTGATTCATATCCTATTTTATACCGAGAATTTTTATATTGTATTTTTTAGTGTTTGTTTTAGAAATCGGCAAAAACTTTCTTCACCATGCCAGCTCTCAAGGCCACCTTGACACCAAAGTATTAAGATATTTAATTTAGTCTCTTTTGCTATTAAGTTTTGTATATATTTTATACAAATATATATATTTGTAAGTTCGTATATGTAAGGAATAGCAAAGAGTTATTACGTTTAGTTTTAAAAATAATTTTATGAAATGTAAAGAAAGTTTGTGTGCGTGAATGGACGTTTGTTACTCATTCACGCAAAAAATACTGAAAGGATTTGGATGAAAACTAAATATAAACTAATCCAGATACTTTTAATCCCGGAAATATTATGATCATGTGGGACAATTAACTGATTTAGGCCCCGTATCTACCAAAGCGGAGAGCAGAGGAGATGTGTTTGAATAACCAATCAGATGTCCACATCTCCTCTCCGCTTAGTTTCCGTGGACATCAGATTGGTTATTGAAACACATCTGTTCTCCTCTCCGCTTTGGTGGATACCGGGCTTTATGCGTAAATCCGCCCATTACCTAGTAGAACACTAGGTAATGGGCGGATTCACGACGAAGTCGTCACTAATAATGTGCATTTTACTAAGTAAAGGAACTCGGGCATGCTGGCAGCGAGTAAAGGGCAACTCGCTGCCCGATCATGGACCATGCCCGGGTCGACGGCGCGTTGTGTCCCACGCGCGCCTCAAAGAGCGTCAGCATAATGACGGGGCCCCCCTCTCAGAGGGCCAAAGCCTGCCGGGGACGCGGGATTATTTCCTTACCGTGACCCCGGAACAGAAAGGGCTATTGAAGGACACCGTGGATTTTAGTCAGTAGAAGTCTGAGAGTCCCTCCCGCCCTGCCCGGGGTGGGAGGACTCATTAGATGATTTTACCACGCTAAAAAAAAATAAAGTAAAGGAACTCTCTGGATATGTGTGTCTTTAGTTATGTTGGAAAGTTTTCAAGTTTAGAAAGATGAACATGTTTTTTTTTTTTAATTCTAGGTAGTAGCCATAGACTGCCTCTCATAAGGTGCTGACAGACTTGAACATTCACTTGTAACAGAACATCACGCATTCGACGTTTTTAATTTTGTCGGATTGAATAAAGAACAGAGCCAAGCATAGTACCAAACATTGCCACGAACATACTGACGATCTTTCTAGCGAACGCTCTAATTGTCTCATCAAAAAGCTCGCTAGAACGCTCGTTACTATGCTCGCTAAAACGCTCGTTTCTTTTTCTGTAATGTAAAATTCACAAGAATGGTCTTTACAAGTGAATGTTCTAGTTTATTAGCACCTTTATTAAATGTACACAAATAACATGTATTCTCTGAACGGTAGAAAGACATTAAACAAACATTGTTACGGTAATATTTCGATTTGAGCTTTAAAGCCTTTGCGCACTACGTTTTTTAAACGCGCCCCGGTGCAGTTCGTTTGACGCGATACAGACGCAATACGCACGCAAGTCAGATGCAGCCTAAAACAAACGACAACAAACAGTAGGTACCCTTATCACGATTTTCACTCTTTTACTTTTCAGTGTCTTTCCAGTATTTACAGCGTTTCTTGTATGAAAAAATGGAACAGCGCCTCTAGTGTGCGAACTTATTTTTAAAACACCGTGGATTTTAGTCAGTATGTGAGTCTGAGTGTCAGGGCGGGAGGACTCATTTGATGATTTTAGCAGTTAAAAAAAGGGTTCTGCATTATATCATTTTATTCCGACCATGTTCAAATGTAGAAAACGTATGTAAACTTTTTCAAGTCTTCCAATTTTGGTAAATACATACAATATTATACATCACTCAACAATTAGCAATTACTTAGACCTAACCAAATTACTGGTTGTTGTTTAGCTGCAACCGGTTAGAATGAAAAACTATACCAACATTAGCCGGACGGTTGGCTAGTGACTAGGTAATTCACTGCTGCACAGTATGTTGCTGGTTTGATTCCTGCACAGAGCAAATATTTTTTTAACCTACACAAATAGTTGTGACTCAGTTTGTGTTTGTGATGTTTGTAAATGCATCCGCCGTATAGGTTTTATTCCTAGCGTGTCTATGCTTTATGCTTGGGACAAAGTTAAGCGGATGATGAATTTATACAAAACTTATCGAAAAACATAGAAAGTTTCGGTTTAAAGCCTCTTAATTGAATCAAGTTTTAAGTTGTTCTATTTCTCATTATAGTTTTATTCATTGTGTTAGACGGGCTTTATATTTTATCATCCGCCTTTTCACAAATATGTTGGGGTAAGCATCTATTTGAACCGAATGAAGCTGAACATCAGTAATTTACATAGAGCTTTCTGACGTCTACAATCCAGGAACTGGGAATACGATACCTCTTCATAAGACTGGTTGGACTTTTGAGCTTCTGACGAACAATGACAATTGTCAAAGATCTACATTTTTTTTGTTGTGTTATCATGAACAGACTTCTTGATATAATAAATTATGATCTAGCCTAAAGTAATAAGTTAATTTAACTCTAACTGAATATGCTACGTTATAAATTATTTTAAAACTAAGAATAGTGTCCATTATTAGCACTTACACAAGTCTATAGCACTTTCTTAGAGAGATCTACAAATGACAGTCGGGTTCAACGCGTTTACGTGTTTTCCGAGCCACGAAGGCAACTCGCTATGATTAAGTGGTTAACCATTTGCAGACCAATCCCGATAACCGTGACTTAGCCGCGAGCTCCTTTACTATCAGAATTCTGATTTTGATCCTTAAACGGACTTTCATCTAACTATTGTCAGTATTGATTGCTACAAGTTGAATATTAAGGTACGACACAGAGACTCCGCATATTTAACCGTTGCTAAATCTATCTATCTATCTAATATCTTTAAACGAGCAATTCTTGTATATTTATTTATAAATAATCAGGATCTCGGAAACGGCTCCAAGGATGAAAATTACAGATTAGGGATTTTTCGGCTCCAGGAATCGATTTATCAATCAATTGGTCCCTGGTTCGAGAAAAGCTCGGTTCCCAAGATATAGACATTTTAAAAACCGAAGTGAAGCTCGTTCAGCCAGATATTTATTATTAAATCTTGATTGAGTATTGAATGAAGTATATTTTACAAAGTTCAGTTACATTTCTGACATCGGTCAAGATTGGCTTTGCCTTAGTCGTAGCCGTTGTTACTAAGATTTTACTTTAATGCTCACACTTTAAACATAATTTCAATTCAGAGTTCATTTCGGTGTTTTCTTTAGTGAGAAAGTTTCAGAGAAGTGTTTTTTTTAGTTGCGTAACAGTGTTTGCGAGTTACCTTTTATGCTTTTTCTTGATCTTCTCTAAGTTGTTCAACTTCCGTACGTTATTTAGGTACGTCAAAACCACCACAAAACATAATTTACTTCAAGTTAACAAAAAAGGAAGAAAGTACAGTGGGAAGTGTACTTGTGTACTCTCGCAACAGGCTGCGTAAAGGTAAAATTTATTACCAAACATTACAGGAAAAACTAACTTCGAATCTATTTTTACAAAACCGGTATTTTTAAGTTTCAGTTTGAATATAAGGTAAAATACTGAGGGACAATGAATGTGACGGTAAATTAAAATTGGTTTTTATCACATTTTTTATATTTTGTTGGATAGTCTCTGAGTGCGGTATGTACCGGGTACCTAAGTAAATATTACCCAGTACTAACTATGGGTTATGGAGGTTATTCTACTATATAAAATAAGTCGGGTTTTCCTTCCTGACGCTATAACTCGAGAACGCACGAACCGATTTCCACGGTTTTACATTCGTTGGAAAGGTCTCGTGCTCCGCGAGGTTTATAGAAAAAAAAAACGAAGAAATCTGGTGGCAAAACGGAGTTCGCCGGGTGTGCTAGTTACATATAAGGCAGACATGGAACCATGTAAAATACTGTTTTTTTGGTCCCATCTCAGGAACTACTTGTTTGAATTGAAAATCTTTTAATGTCTGAGAGCCATTTATCTAGGAACGCTAAAGGTATTTTATACGCTAAGGCATCACGATTTGCCCTAGTAGCTAGTTCAGCAATATCCGGTTCGAATGGGAGACGACCCTTACATGTTAGGTAAAGGCTAGGTAGACGATGCTGCGATGATGGAAGCTTTCAAAATTGTTATTTGACTACTGATCTTATATCATTCACGAGTTTCTAACAGCAAAATACAAAAGAGATATCATCGTTCGTAGTATTCCATTACGTTTTTTAATCCGAAAAAAAGTTAAAAGCGAAGCTTATAATTGCCTAAGGAGTAAAACGCGAATGCTGACCAAAAAAAAAGCAGCAATAATAAGTAATCACTTAGGTATATACCTGGTTTGCTTAGTTTAAGTATAACTTAAAGTTTATATTCTGAAAGAATTTTTCAAAATTAGAAGGATTTGAAAATCCAATGAAAGCTTTAATAATATTTCTACAGTTTGATCTATTCTGAATACTATGCCTACTCCAAAATTGTATCAGAGTTCTTAGACGATAAGTTTCAAGCAAAAAGCCTACCAAGTGAGTTATATAATCCAGTACCGTTAAACATTTCTTAGAGATGTAAGAATTTCATGTTAGAAGTATTAGTCAAGAAGTTATTTAAAAGAATTACGAAGTGTCGCCAGCTGCTTTTAGAATTCAGAGCTTACAAGTCGTACCTAAACATTAATGATTACATGGAGCTAGGCGTACTGGATGTAGAGTGTAGCCGTCGGTTCTCTTTGCTCAATCCCTTTGGGACGCGGCGTGAAGATCGATACGCTACACGAGCCAGCTACGCAAGTCGCCCAGAGACGCTAAATTGTTACAATTTCAACTAACCCACCTAAAACTACTCAGAAATGTGGATTTTTATGATTTCTTCTTAATTTTCCGCATTTAAATACATCTGTTATCTGGAGTTCTAAAATTTAACTACTGTTAGTCACAGTAGCTATTATGTTTGTTAACAATGCGATGACGTGACCAAGGGCTGGATATTAGGAGGAAAAAAATAACAGGAATATTCGTGATGTAATGTTTAGTAACTACTATGGAATAATCGGGCGCGGAGCTGCGATACTATAATTCACTAATATTTGCGGTTTTACAAGTAATACAGACGTATTGGTTTCATGATCAATATCAAATGAATGTAAGCCACGAACACAGAGGACAAACAGCCGGTTTCAAGTACGACCACTATCTAGGAGTCACTTGCTTGTTCTCTAAATAAGAAAAGTAGATACACTTATCGAAAACAGCAGTGACGAGTAAGCTTCGTAAACGTAAGAGTCAAGAAGAAAGCGTTCATCGATTTTCAGTTTGACGTTACATTTCAGTAAAGAGACTTCGAGGGACCAAAACAAAATGCGCAAAAACAAGATGTCTTCTCATCTCGGACCTAATTAAGGACGTGAGTGTCGGACGGAGGACACAGCGGACACCCTACGGCTAATGGTCACTTACCACCTCGGCTAGCTCGGGCAGGCGGGGACACACGACGACGCTTACAGCTAGGATACACGAGCGGGGGATGCAGCGCCGCGCCCCGCCCCGCGCCACCGCTACGAAAAAACCTCTTACAAAACAGATCGATCGATATGCTCCCGAATGCTCACTCGCTTGCCACCGACACCCTCGACTTTCAGCTGATCTACTCCCCCCACGAGCGAGCACATCCCCCCACGGACTTACACCAGCGTAGGCCTGCGCGGGCCTCACGTGCTCCGCGACCAGCCGCCGCGAGGAGCCACATGCGGCGGCTCCTACGTCCTTGAAATTTCAAGTGCAAGGCGATACAGGGCTCGCACGCGACGCGTGCACGTGAACAGCGCGAGGCTGTCCGGGGCGAGGGCCGGGCTATCGATCGGGGCGGCCGCCGGGAGGACACGCCCGGGGCCGGCCGCCTGCTCCGGGTTGCATAACGCGCTGGTCGTGCCGGCGGCCGCGCGCCGAGCCGGTATCGACGCGCGCGGGGCGCATGCGCGACGCGTACCTTCGCAGCCGTAGCCCTGCCCGATGAGGCCCCACAGCAGATCCGAGCAGTGGTGGCAGTACGTCGGCTTGTGGAAGGTCTTCTTCGCGAAGGAGTGGGTGCGATGGGGCGCGGGCGCGGCCTGCGCCATGGCGGGCGCGCGGGCCGGGCCGGGCTGGCGCGCTACTCATGCCGCGGCGCCCAGGGGCGCGCCGCGCTCTCCGAGCGGCTGTCGCGGCCCACCATCGCGGCGCGTCTGCCGCCCGCGCCCCGGCCGGCCCGCGCACGCGCCTCGCCCCGCCCCCGCCACCCGCCCGCCCCCCGTCCGCGCCCGCTCCCCGCACACGCCACGCGCAGCGCCTCACGCAGGCTCGACCTCGTGCCGGCGGCAGGACGAGCCTCACCACAATCGATTTCCACTCTTATCTCTGGAAACGTTCCTCAACTTATGACACTCACTTACAATAGCTTACATTGAAGCTTTTCATCTCAGTGAATATGCTGATAACTGCAACATGTAACAATGGAAACACATGAACAGCATTCTGTTCTAATGTGTCCTAGAGTGGCGGTTCATTCATCATACTGAAACAGTTAATGTTAGTGCCGAAGTACGAAATGTTCAGACATGACTAAGTATAATTATATTTATACTTACGTCTTGGACATTAGAACTTTTGACAATGTTTTGGATATATGGAAATACATTTTCTGGGTCAATGTGGGTCAGACATGGCAGACAGTTTATTTTGAAATATTGTTTACTGGTGAAGCTTACCATGTTTTCACTTAAGAACTTTCAGTTAACCACAAAATATTATTTGCCGATAATCTACATTGCGATAGTCCAAATCCTTAAAAATAAAGCTGATAAATAAAAGTGGTCGGCCGCCGCGACAAGCTCACGGCGTGCGACGCCTGCGCGGTGCCGCCCACCAATCGAAAAAGCTCTTGTTTACAATTTTAAGAGGCGCAGCATCCTCGCGGCGCGGCCCGACACCCAGACGCCACTCGCGCGTACCACGCCGCCGACCAGCGTACCACACCGACACTCACTCCTCCAACCAATAGATTGCTCCTATTACACATTATAATACATCATCATGCTCCTGCTCTACAGTGTTTACTTGCGGCCGGCGCAGCATGTCTTCTTCTGCCACTATACTCTATTAGTCGTCATCTCATGAATCTAAAATATTGTATATTATGAGTAAAAAATCGACCTGCCCAAGAGGTTCATGAGCAATATTTTTGTGACTTTACGTTGTCACTATTTTTAAGTTCCCTAAATAATATAATTTGAGTAAATGTAAATGTTTTCATGAAATACATTTTTTTAATTCTAGGCTCAAAAAAGGCTAAACCTGTTTTCTTTCTTAATTGTTCAAAGTCACGTAAACCATATTTAACACTTTATCTGCAGCTGTAAAACAGTCTTATTTTTCTCATTATTTTACCGTAGAATTTGTATTATGAAAGCTGCGATAGCTTCAGAAATGCCTTCCCTGGTTTCAAGGTGTAATTTAGTTGTACGGTACCCCACCTTACAACTACATTACACCTTGAAACCTTAGTTGGTAAAGCGTCCATAGTGTACTGAATCGGTAGGTCGCAGGTTCAAGTCCTGTTCGCACTCAATTTTTTCTTTCCACTATAATCTTTAGTTATGAAGTCCCTAAAGCAGAGGCTAGGCTAAAGCGCTTATTACACAACCCGATATGAAGGGCCCTGCATCCAGTGTGGGCGTGTACCCTAGTTAGTGCAGTGCTTATTACCTTATCTTATTCGGGACCCTAACTCCCTAAGTCTTTACACCACTCTTAGTTAGGGTTAGGATCCCTAAAACGTGTGTACGTGTTTATTTACTTATATATATATGTGAGCATGTTTACATAAGTGCGTTTAAAATCAAGACTATAATTATGTGTAGATACAATGTCACCACATACAAATGTATATTATTGCACATGAAATGTTCCATCTAGCTAGGTGTTCACATCGCAGTGGTAGATGCCTACGGCGACGGAGTCGGCAGATGCGGGCGGCGAGTAATGGGCGACTCGCTGTCCGACCATTTTATTATAAACGATAAAATAATAACGATGTAGTGATTGTTGTGTGAAGTCTTATAATGTTCTACAATTTAGTAGCAAAGGACATCTATGTCGAAGAAAAAAGTTTAATAACTCGTAGCAAGAATACTACGTAGTCATAGAAAGAGCTACAGATTCGTAGCTAGAAGTCTATGTCGAGGGACCTCCAAACTCGTAGCAAGACTTCAATGTCGTAGAAAAGAGCTTCCGATCTCGTAGCAAGAAGGCTACGCCGTAGTCATAGTAATGGGCGGGTCTACAAACTCGTTACTAGACGTCTACGACGCCGACGAGGGATCTACAAATTCGTAGCAGCAGGCGTAGGCGCTGTAGAAAGGGGTTTTGTCGACGGAAGAATACACAAAATGACAGAACGTAGAAATATTTTAAGCGTTTTAAGCATGGTAATGTGAAAAATATGGAAAATCAACGTTCTTGTCTTCAATAGTGTATAAATGGTGTCATATTTGTGCAAAAGTCGATTTGTGTAGGTATAACAATGTAATAACTTTGTCTTTTCTTGGTAGAATGGAGATAGAATCGCCATGCTACGCGTGCTTGACATCTATGTCGTAGAAAGGTAATTTTTGTCTGTAGCAAGAAGGATATGTAGTCATTGAAAGGGGTCTACGAACTCGTAGCAAATGATGTCTACGCCGTAGAAAGGGATCCACTAACTCGTAGCAGAACTTACGTCTTAGAAGGGAGCTTTCGGACTCGTAGCAAGAAGATAACTTAATCATAGAAAGGGTCTACAATCTCGTAGCAGGAAAGCTACGTCGTAGAAATTAAGGACCTTACGAACTACGACTAAAACTATGAAATTATAATCAGAATAATATTCAAAACTGATATTTAGGGAAATACAACAAAAAATAAACGATGTAATCTTCGTTCTCAAAAATGTAAGTAATAAAGATTATTATGAGATTGGTTCTCATGGGAATTCAATAATTGACTACTGTATTTTTTAAAGAAACCGATACCTATCGAGAAATACAAGTGGCTGCACATGACATAAATCTAGAATTTGATAAAAACAAATGCGAGTTGTAAACTCGTTGCGCTCAGGTAGCGCCACCTGTTGCATTTGGCACGAACTATAGCGGCGCGGCGCCGAGCACTGAGCCACACTGAGCGCCTGCCAAATGCTCAGCATACTGAATAATCTCTCACAGTTAGTTTTGTTTTTCTGGTTGCATTCCTCTATTAGGAGTTGAACTCAACAGCTGGTGATGCATAGCTTTTTTTTTGTTCTTTTGGTAAGAGGTACATCCTATGAGAAATGGGAAAGTAGCTGGCTGTTTTTACTTTTTAGCAAATTTTTTCACTGAATTATTCCAGAATTCGAAGGAGTAGGTACGTAGTGATGAGTTCTGTGAAATGATGGCACACTGGTAGACGATGTGGTTACGGGACTGAGTTATCAGGTTACCGTGACCCTGGAACGTAAAAGGGCTATTGAAAAATACCTTGGATTTTAATCAGTACGAATCTGACAGGGACCGTCCCGCCCTGGGCGGGAGGACTATTTACAACAAATTGTATAATTTAAAATATGCATTCGAATTAACGCCTGTGTCGCGTATTAAGTAAAATATTTTATAAGTAAGAATTTAGTTCCCCTCAAAATCGTTGAGCTGAGTGATGCTGATGCATGTGTCATGTTCGTGAACGGGCGCTGTCAGTCGTGGCTGGTCATCTCTTAGCAGCCACGGTTTATTTTAATTATTTGTATAGAATTTTGTCTTTTTATATTAATTTCCTATGGACACTTTTCACTTGCTACATCGTTCTTACATAATGTACCATCACAAGTTGAACGATAACAAAGATTTTATTATGATTTTGGCGATTGAAAAAGAGTGTCCATGGAGTTTCTTGCCAGTTCTTCTCCATAGAGATCTACGCTTTGGAATTGGCATCTACAGTACTTTCACAGTTTTTATGTCTTGTGACTGGGACTATAGCACCGTAACTATTTTTAAACTATTTTATTTTACTTTTGCCTTTTGATAATTCAAAAGTGCCTGTAACTGGCCTACTTGAAATAAACGATTTGATTTGATTTGAGAAAAAATGCTTTGAGTGGAATTCAAACCCGCTTCTTCTGAAAAAGGCTTATAATATACCGCAAATACTTTTTAGTTTTTATTTCTACTTGTGTTTAAGTGTTGCTGCAATTGCAGTAGTTGAATGTCTACACAGGAACACACTGTTACATACTATACAGGAAATTGAAAGAATTTAATTTCAATTTAATTTAAGTTAAAGATTGTTAATCGGAGGAAAGGGCGAGGCCTTTGCTTGAGAGTGGAACAGAATAGGCTACCAAAAAACATAACCTCCTCCTTTTTTTTCGTCGGTTAAAAAAGATAAACACCCAAGCCTCAAATACCTATTTGTAGATCATGCAAACATTTGCTCCGTTCGGGAATCGAACCCGCGACAAAGCAGTGTAGGAATGAATCTTTCGGCCGTTGCGCTTACTAGACAATAAAGGTCATAATTTAAACACATATCTGGCCGAATTTACGACGACTCGGCACATCAGTAGACTAAAGTCTTCATTGACGAAAAATTTGAAACAAAACGCACAATCAACAACAATGGAAAGAATGGAGAGTGTTTTGCTCACCTAGGACAGTACAGGTTAACAAAAAAATATGATGAAATTCCGCACGGAACAAATATTTGAACGAACCGGAAGTAGTTGTTTTGTTTTTGCAAATTCGTTCCTACTCCTCCACTATTCTTTTCTGATTAATTTCGTTGCAGAGGATCCAAGACAGGTAAATTCATTCTCCGGGACACGTCGAGCTTCATTGTCTCGGCGCTTTTCTGGTGGTTGCCACTGTTGATTCTGGCTTTCAGGAGTTACAGTGGTTTTGGAATAGTGTGGTGGGTTTGTCCCAAAAAAAAAAGTAGTTGTTTCGACTTTCGGGTCTGGGCGTTTGTGTACGTGAATTTCTTTCTATATTTGTAAACGCAACCACTATAATACAGGATATAACACTATTCTTAGCGTGGGGCAATGTTTTTGTAAAAAGAAAGAAAACATTGCAGAGACAAATGCCTTGAAATCGCCGTTGCTACGCCATTGGCTACGAGCGTAGCGAGCTACGAGGCTGCTCATGCATGTCATTCTACACGTCATGTCAATGTAATGGCACATTTTAAGTATACGTCGCTCTTGTGAATATACGTACTTAATAACGATTGGATCGATTGGAATATTTTCTCTTTTTCTAAAAAAACCCGTTTTTGTGAATTACGTCGGTGCGAAGCTTTATAGCATGAAATGAACAAGTAATGAAAATTTATTTCGTAATATAATTATTTGCCATTTTTTACGTGGTAAAATCATCAAATGAGTCCTCCCACCTCGGGCACTGCGTCATAACTGTCAGACTCAATAGAACGAAACCGTGGTTTTAGTCGGTACGAGCGCTATTGCCCTTTATGTTCCGGAGTCACGGTAATGAGATAAGTCCTGCGACTTATTTAGGTATTAGCCCTTGGCAGAAAATTGGGCATCTGTTTGTGTGTGAAAATTCCATGCACTTTAGGCGTAGAGACTATTATGTATTCTGTGGTTTAGGGTAGAAGTCATTTCACCCAAGTTTTTCGTTAAAATTCTCCATAAAACATGGAGAAAACATACTTCTAGAGCCATGACCACGAAAACGTCGCTTTTGATAACGGTTTAAAAAAAGAAGGCCACCAAAAGGCTGCGTTCCACTAATATCTTGATCAAACGCTCGCAAAGTGACACGTATTTGAAGTTTAAAGGCGTAAGCGTTCGTCCCAGCGCGTCCGAGCAGGCCCTCGTGGGGTGGCACAGATAAATATAGCCGTCGAAAGCGCGCCTCGCCACCCGTGTAGGTTTTCCATTCGATTAGTTTTGTTACATGCCACCCTTGTAAACGTACACGGAAACCTGTGTGTGTGTGTCTATGGTTGTGTGAGTGTCACCTTTTTGGTCAGCTAGATACGTTGTGGGAACTGAATATTGTTGGGTCAAGAATATTATGAGCGATGATGGAAAGTGATGGAACTTTATGAGGTTTTGAGCGCCATTTTTCAGTTTTATAGGATGACTGTTTGTCAGTAAGTAGGTACTCATTCAACCTTCAGGTAGGGTCCACATCAGTACATACATGACTCGATTAAATCGATGTCAGTAGCAATACCATGATAGGTAAAGGGTGTTTATCTGCAAGAGTTCATACATTACAATTATGTAGATATTTAGTTCTGCATTTGCGTGTAGTATAATTACGCATTTTTTTGTGCATTTTCTTGTTGTGTTATAAAACAGGTTACTGCTACAGTCTTAGTGGGACATAATGACGACTCAATTTGTCGACATAGTTGGCGCAGTATCTGAGCGATCGACTGCTTTGCGCGGGTTCGTTTCCCGCATGGAACTTAATAAAAATATTTGTATGACCTACAATATTTTTGTTCCGGGACTGACTTTTTAATGTATTATTTTTGATACAGAAATTATTTCTAGCGTAGGGCAACGTTTTGATTAAAAATCTCGGTTAATTAGGTTCTGAGATGAAACAGGCAGGCGTCGAAAAAAGTCAATTCCTCATCGATTTGTTTTGGAATAGGTTTTTTCGCTCTGATTACAATATTAGAATTATTACGATAGGTACCTAGTAAAAAACTGCCCTTAGCTGCTCATTAGTCTTACCAAAAGAAATTTCATGATAACCCAGGACATAAGGTTTATGGCAGGCAGGCAGGGTATAAGTTATGTGGAGGTCATACTCGTACAATAAGTAGTCCTCCAGACACCATGTAAAATACTGCTAATATTTTTATGTAGCTACTAAGAGTAGGTAAGTAATGAGTATAAAAATATTTAAACAAAAGATTTTTTCATTTCTTTAAACATTCATAGTTTTCTTTTTTCTTTCGTAGGGAAAATATAATAATACCTGGTCTACGTTTTAGGCTTTTCTCTTTTATTCTGAATTTTACTATTATTAACATCGATCATACACCGCAAAAGTAAGCGTACCTACTGCACCGCCTACTAAAATTAATATGGCAAGAAATCTCAACGACGTACTTGCTAACATTAAAGTAAAACGCGTAAATTTTTTGGAACTTCTCATTTACCTGCAAACCTAGAGATTTTATCTGGAATACTAGCATGCTTAGACAAAATAAAATATTAGAGCATAGAATACAAATAAGCTCTTTGAAAAAGGAAACAACCTAAATTAAAAGGACTAGAACCTTTATTAAAGAAAAGGAAAAAGCGCATACTCAAAATTCCTAGGAAAATACTAGCTGACCAGGTAGTTAATTAAAAAATGTAAAACATATTTTATAAGCTAATATTAGGCGCTTTGTTCAATTAAGCATGTGTACCTGCGGCGGTCATTAGTGTGTTGCTTTATAGGTCACTGAACCCGTTCTACCTACCTGTGAGGTAAGCCTCCGCGCTATGATTCATACAACATGTTGCTTAAAAAGGCTAACAATGCAGCATAGGTAACTGTTCTATTATGTGTCGCTCTGCTTCGCTGATTTTCTAGTGGCTATTCAACGGCAGTTGGAGAATCATAATTTCATTATCAACGCGTTGAAATTAGAGATGTTTTCTGCGGGACTGGGTCGAGAAATCTTGCTTTATTGTTTATTTATTTTTGTAGTAGGATGTACCTTTATGAATGTGCCATCCACCCACTATAAGTATTCTACACTACTCCTTAAACTAGTGTACGAGTATATAGTGATGCCGAAAGGCCGGAACTCGAGACGTGAGTCTCACATTAGAAAAGCTGTAAACTAAGCAGCCATTTGTACTTACTACATTCTTAATCGAATTAAAATATAAAGTTGTATGCCCTTAAATGGTAATTCAAAATGACCATTATTGCGGTCTAACTAAGAAATCGGTAGTTTATAAACAGTGTCGATTGCGTAATATTCAATGAGATAATAGCAACCTTGCTGGGGCTTCTTTATCGAATTGTACGAAACAGCCGACTTAAGCGATTAATTTGTGTGCTGAGACTAATAAAATACTATAATGATATCGTGAAATCGCGTTGGAATTTTACAAAACGGCATTCAGTCACGAAAGCTAAGTCGATATCGCGTTCCTGAACGCACCGCCAAGTTGTGTCATTGCCCGCCTGTGCTGTCAAAATATAAAAATGACTGGGTCTTCAACAAAAACTTTTTTGGGATTTGATTTCAGTACTCAAAGGGTGAGTAAAAATTCATTTATCTATATAAACGAGTGCTTATTACTTTCTAAAGTTGTGGTGATCCATAAAAGATGATTGTCTACCTTTGCACGCAATTTTATAGAGATTCGCTTAACTAATTTGTTTCCGTAAAATGGGGAAGGCAAGTGTCAAAGTGAAAATGACAGTTTGGTCCCCAAAGAACTGTAAAATCAAAGGAATTTTCAGAAAAAAAACCATTTATTGATGTAAAATGACTAGATGTTGTGTAATAAGCTGTAAAAATGATGGAATACACTTTTCAAAATAATATCTACTTTTCTTTTGGAGGTTAAGTACCAGTATTGCATCGCTCGAAAATCGAAGAATTATCACCTGGAACGAGTTTTGTAATAGTTGTGGTGTTAAGAAATTAAATATATTGTGATATTTCTCGAATCTAAATAGAAAAAAAAAGGTTAAAATTACTGACTTAAAACATTATGATATTTTATCAAAATAGAAAGTCAAAACCAGCATTATATTCTTGATAAAGGAGAGGACAGGTAAAACATACCTAAACTCAAAAATTGAAACCTCAACTACAAGTAATTGTGGATTTATTACGGTAAAATCAAATGTATAACCACTCAATTAAATCACTTTTTTCCTCTTGTAGATGCGCCGCGGCGTCTTAATTCTTCTTTTAGTATATAGTACTTGCATGGACGAATAATTTTCCATATTTGTTTTGTATTTATACTCAATTTTTATAACAAATAATCTTGTTTGTTTTTTTGTACAAGGTAGACGTGGGGACCAACTATCGCAGCGCCATCTACGATTAGCTTTGAGTTGCCATCCCCATTGATAAACAAGGTGATAAGGTTTTAACTAATCGGGTTTCGATTTATCAAAGTGGTTGCTATTGATTTGATTATGATACGATGTTTGACTGACATGGTAAAGTTTGTGTACGAAAAACTTTAAAAATCTATCGCTCTAGTTACAGTAAGAAAGTAGCTAAATTAATTACATGCTTAAAATTTTTAGTTAAGTCGATCTGTGATAGTAGGTACATACTTAATGATTAAATTTTAGCACTCCTCATTCAAAACAGAATCATAAAAACATTAAATATAATTGTAATGTAATTGTGGGATTTATTTTTTAATTATTAAAAGAACATTATATTTATTATTATTATTTGGAAAATATGACCTGCTGAATACGAAATGTAAATAAACTTTGATGAATCAACTTATATTTTAAAACTTATTTAATTTCATTATAACATTATTTTGTTCTGTTTCAGTTAAAAGCCATTGTAATTGGCGAAGACTTCAGTGTGCTGCATGAGGCTGACGTTGAGTTTGATGTTGATCTGCCAGAATTCAGGTATATAAGTGTATGAATTATAACAAGTTAATTAGTGCCATATATTAGTCTTGAAACATAGGCCTTCATTTTTCTTATGGGCTACAAGTTTAAAATATACAAAATATTTTAAATTTCATTAATGCTTTTAGTATGAACTTTACTTGCTAAGTGGCTGTTGTTGTTGTTGTAATGTTGACCATTTAGGATCGGTTCAAAAAACCGGTTAAAAACGCCCAAATGGTTGGTTCAACATTGCGCTGTGTGTGTATGGGATAATATAAACATTAATAATTAGTAATCATTGCATCATCAATAATAATTCCAATATTCACATACATAATCAATTCTTGTTTTAAAGGTTAAAGGTATATTGTTTTAACCTTTAAATCACAAATATGCCTGTAACTGATGAGTGGGCCAAATTAACTTTTAATTTTTTTTTTAATGATTGTGATCACTCAAAAATTTAATATTTCTGCACACAACAAATATTTGTATGATTTACAAGTAGTTCATAGAAATAGTGTTCCACCTCGCACTAGGCCCGGGTGGTGGATTATGGCCAACTCCTTCTCACAGAGAGGAGGCCTGTGTCCCAGAAGTGGGAACATATAGGCTGATGATGATGACAAGTAGTTGTTTTGAGTCTGGGGTCATTGTATCATTTGAGCACACCCATTTGGTGGCAGCTTATTTTTTAAACTACACTTTTTCTTCTTAATCTCGTGTTCCCAGGACTGCGGGAGGGGTGGTGCGAGGGGTGGATCGTGGAGAGGTGATAGCTCCTCCGCTGCTATGGGTGAAGGCACTTGATATGGTGATGGACCGCCTTGTTGTGGCAGGAGTTGACTTCTCCACCATTGAGGCAGTTTCTGGAGCTGGGCAAGTGAGAATTTTACTTTTTTTTAGAATAGTACATGTGTCTCTTGTTCCATAGGTTGTACAATAAAATTAGATTGGATTATGATCAAAGAACTATTATGCTATGCTATGCCAATTCCACATACATAGAGGCCCATATTAAACTTGATTCTCTCAATCAAATGCTGAATGGGTTTTTTGTACCTCTAGGAGAAATCTGTGTGATATATCTATGAATACATAAACAGGGTGAATTTTTCAACTGGGTGTGGATATCTGAAAATATGAGGAATATAAAAAAAAACGTTAAAACGAGTCTCGAGGCGAAAACGAAAACTGTATGAACTGGATTTTAGAAAAATCAATAATCCTGGCCAGGAATCGAATACGCCGATTTTGAAAAAAAAATACACCCTGTATTATTACACTATTTGATAGTGTTGCTGATAAGGAACAAATTCTGGAAACGGCAAACTTAAGGAAAACGTAATATTACAAAAAAAAACTGATGAATCTTCAAGGCTATGACTGACACTATTCGAAACATAAGTAAACCGTTTCTTCTTTGAAATTATGTTAATATTTGTTCAACTCAATAATTTCGTAGGATTGTTGAGATGTCAAATAAATAAAGGTAATATATTTTGAATAAATTGTGGCTCAGTAGAAGTAACATAGAGAAATAGCAAGAAATAACATAAAAATCAGCTATTTCCTTAAGTTTGCCGTATGCAATTATTTCCGAGAATTTAATCCTTTTTAGCAACACTATTGAATGGTATAATAATACAGAGTTTGATTTTTTTTTTCAATATCTACAGGTTCGATTTCTGTCGAAGATTATTGATTTTTCTAAAATACAATGATGCAGTTTTAGTTTTCGTCAAAATCTGCCTCGAGACTCCTTTCAACGTTTTTCAATATTCCTCATAGTTTCAGATATAGTCATCCACACCCTGTTAAAAATTCACCCTGTATACAGAAAAAAAGTATCATTGGTAGATAGACCCTTTAGCAAAATCCTAATTTCTTTCTAGCAACATGGGTCAGTGTGGTGGTCCAAGGATGCAGAGACAAAGCTGGGAAAGCTATCACCAGATGAGTTCCTCCACACCCAGCTGGCGACTGCCTTCGTGTCTGATTCTCCCGTGTGGATGGATTCTAGTACCACTGTGGACTGCAAGGAGCTGGAGGAGGCAGTGGGTGCTGAGGTAAGAAGAGAAAGAGATAGGTGATAAAGTTGAAAGAAAAAATAGATCCTTCATTAATATTGAGGACACGATTGGTGTAGTAGCTGAGCGATCGGCTACTGCGTAAGATGTCGCAGGTTCGATCACCGCTCGGAATAAATGGATCGGAAACATACATGAAACAAAATACACATACAAATATAACATAACGAGCTTACGTAACCCTGGAATGTAAAGGGCTATTGAAGGACACCGTGGAGTTTTGTCAGTACAGTCCTTCCTGCCCTGCCTTAAGTGGGAGGAATCATGTGATAGGGGTTCCACATTAGTGCCGTGAATTTACGCCGCGAATTCTTGCCGTGAATTCTCGGCACAGGTGACTGATCGGGGAACAGGCGCGAACTCCGCGAAAACCATCCACATTCTCATGTGGAGCTGCAATGATAATTTTACCACAAAAAAAAAGTTGAAATCTTGTTATTACCAAGGTTAGAAGTCAGATATTAAATTATCTTCATCCATTTCTTATTCCAATCTTCAAGATTATTTTGTTTTCGTCCAGGAACTAGCAAAGATTACGGGCTCCCGGGCATACGAACGCTTCACCGGTCCTCAAATCCGCAAGATGTTCCGCGCTCGTCCTCGAGTGTACCACGCTGCCAGTCGGATCTCATTAGTGTCCTCCTTCGCCTGTTCACTGCTGGTGGGCAAGATCGCTCCCATAGACCTGTCTGATGGCTCGGGCATGAACCTTCTGGATATCAGAACTATGCAGTGGGATGAGAAGTGCTTGCAGGTGAGCTAAAGACCCTAGTGGGTTGTGAATAGAGTCGATATTAGTTTCACTTGAGTAAGGGTGCTCCCACATCTATCGACGCGGAATCGGCTTTTTGCGTCGCCTTTTCTCTTTCTGTCGCTTAGAACTGCCATTTGCTAGACCGAGACAGAAAGCATAATGCGATCGCACGTGTGAGCAGCTCTCTCTTTCTCCTCCTATTTGACATGTTGTAAATATTAGGGATATTTACAACATGTCAAATAGGAGGAGAAAGAGAGAGATAGAGAGAAATGGAGAAACTATGTCGGTTGGCACAGTGCCTGAGCGATTGACTGCTAAATACGGGTTCGATTCCCACACCAAATAAATATTTGTATATGATCTACAAGTAGTTGTTCTGGGGTTGGCTATTTGTGTTTGTGAGTTTCAATGTTGCTCTCAAAACGGTAAAGGAAAACATCGTGAGGAAACCAACATGTCCTAGAACCAAAAATTCTAAGACATGTTGTCACATGTCTTAGAATTTTTGGTTCATAATCCACCACGCGGGCCCAGTGTGGGTTGGTAGATGTCTCTACCAACCCACACTGGGCCCGTGTGGTGGATTATGGCCCAATCTCTCTCACAGAGAGGAGACCTGTGTCCCAGCAGTGGGAACATTATAGACTGATAATGATGATGATAAGTTTCAATATTTGTACAGGAGAAAAACCCAGTGTAGGGTAACTTATTGTAAAAAGAGATCTTATGAGACCACAGGATAACGCTAGATGCAAGCTTCTTCACCTATCCCAGTGTTTCCCAACCTGTGGTCCGCGGACCCCTGGGGGTCCGCCAGTATATGTATGGGGGTCCGCGATGTCATCTCTGGACCATACATAAATGCTAATGTTTCGTAATCGTTACGCTTAGTTAGTACGGCGAACTGTGCGGTGAGCGAGACTGAATGAATGATGAGAGTGAAATAAGTGCGTGCTCATATACAAAAAAACAAATACAGAAATAGATACAATGAAATCGTTATTTTATTAGGGGTCCGTAAAAACTGTGCTTCACTTCCTAGGGGTCCGTGGCCAAAAAAGGTTGGGAAACGCTGACCTATCCTATTGGAAGTCTATTGGGGAGGCCTACGTTCAACAGTGGACGTCTTACGGTCGTTACGATCATGATAATATATCCTTTCTTTTCTTGTTACAATTCGCATGCAACCATATTTGTACGCCTATTGGCATAACCAACGACGATGTAATACTAGACTCGTAATAACAGGCGACCGATGTCTGTCAACACATTAGGCAAAAAAGTCTTATATCCGTCTCATTTCGACCACTCCTGTGAGCCGTAAACATATGTTGAGACAGAACAGACCTTGAGTTAGCCAATCACAACGCAGTACCCCGTCCCCCTCGCTTACTTAGTACCTCAGCGAGTTGACAGAATAATTTTTGTTCCTTAGATCGTGCATGCGGAGTCTAGTATTATATCGTCGTTGGGCATAACATAGCGCCCTAATAACTTTAAGACCTGTATTTACTGCCTATGTTACACAAATAAAATGATTTGATTTGATGAGGCATTCACCAATGCCAGGAACTACAAGACAACTCACAAAAAAGTTAAAACTAGTTGTCTATGTTACTTCCTAGGCTTGTGGCGACGAGTCTCTGGCAGCTAAACTGGGTACTCCAGTCCCCAGCGCCACGGTAGTGGGCAACATCTGCAACTACTTTGTGGGACGCTACGGCTTCAAGCCGGAGTGCCGGGTGGTCGCCTTCACTGGAGACAACTGCTCAGCTCTTGCAGGTAAGGAGTTATGTTCTAGGTATTTTATGGAAGCCGACCTCAGTATAGTTGGGAACAAGGCTAGGCAGATGACGTCATCGATAATGAATGATGCGCGTTACTTTGTGTAATTTATTTCATTACCACTGCTCACAAAACGGTGAAGGAAAAAATCGTGAGGAAGCTGGCATGTCCTAGAACCAATTATTCGAAGACATAATTATGACATCTACCAATCCGCACTGGGCCCGCGTCGTGGATTATGGCCCACTCCCTCTCACAGAGAGGAGGCCTGTGTCCCAGCAGTGGGAACATTAATAGGCTCATGATGAGATGACGGCAGCTATGTAATTTATGGTGGAAACCAGAAAATCATATACCTAATGTAGACCATGCATATCATTAGTTCACCCAAAATGGAGTTGTGTAGCTTATTTTCCAATTTTTTTGCACAGAAATTTGTTTATTTTTTTGTATGTATTTGTAAATGTATTTTATAGTTTTGTGTCAATTGGATGTATGTTACCTACTGTAATTTGTTTTTTTGGCGCATTAATTGTGCATGCATTTGCTGTGCACCACTAACTACCCTCTTTTTAAGTTATTTCATTCCGTTCAGAGGTTGTCAGGAAGATATCGCTACCAGGAATACGACTTAAGATTAACAATATTATAAAACCGTGTTTGTAATATTTCTGTACAATAAAGTATATTCTATTCTAAACCTCCCTTTTTTTGAGGTGCAAAATCATCAAATGTGTCCTTCGGCCTTTTGTGGAGCGGAAGTGACTGTTAATCACGCGGCTCTGGCTGGTGTTTGATCCCATAAAGAGACCCAATTTGTTAACAAGGACTTGAGGAGCGCGTGGAACACGACGCACCATCAGGTTGGGCTTAGTCCTTCATCGGACGGCGAGCTTTTCCCACCCATTAAACGCTGTCTATCAGCTTCAAAAATATCCTATCAGTATCAGTAAAGGTGATAGTTGTGGAATATTATATTATATTATATTAAAAAAAGGTCAATTTCAACTATTTTCTCAGAGCCACTTGATGTAGAATACTTATCTATTGCAACAAGTGCTAAGTAAATAGTTTAACTATAATAACATGTCACGTTCTGATAACACTTCAAAGACGACGTTATCAGCATTCTCAGCTGAGTGATAAGACGCTGTTATCAGTATAACTACGGTTTAATATATAGTTTATCCTACGTGGTAGATATGTTATCAAGATGGATTGTTTACTTTTGTACAGTGGAGAAATTATGCTGTAACTAACTGTTACCTGCGATTTCACCCGTTGTTCGGCTCCTATAGGTCGAAATGTGATGTTATATAGCCTTCCTCGATGAGTAGACTATTTGTGGGAGTATGTTCCTGCAGCTCATATGCATCCGCGCAGTGGAATAAAGAAAGAAACGTTGTAAAACAGTTTAATATTTATGAGAAGAAAATATAATTTTTCACGTAACGACACATTGTTACAGATGAGTGACAGCGTCACATTTTTAGAGGCCAGTACTTATAATCAATGCTTGTTAGTAGCAAACTCCTTCACTATTAGACATAAAACGATTTTTCCAATTTGAACCAGTTGTTCCAGAGATATAGCGCTTTCAACCTGACAGATTCTTCAGGTTAAAAATATATTATAGCTTAGATTTGTGACATATTTTAAAAAAGTTGTCAAAATAATTACATAAAAGCTCTATTCAAGAAATGAGAAGTATTTTACAAATCAATGGTTTAGGTGGACTTTTGGAAACATCAGTGGTTGTCATACTTGTACTGTCTAAAATTCACGGTGCTCCTTCAATAGCCCTTTACGTTCCAGGGTCATGATTACCTGATGAGACAGTTCCGCGACCGCGACAGGCTTTCGCCCTCCAAGGGGGCCCCGTCACATACCTATGCTGAGAAAATTAACAATTCAATATCAATAATCCTAGGTCTCCGCCTCCGCTCGGGCTGGGTGGGCCTGTCGCTGGGCACGTCCGACACGCTCCTGCTGGGCCTGCAGGCCCCGCGCGCGCCGCCCGCGGGTCACGTGCTGGTGGGGCCGACGTCCGCGGCGCCCTACATGGCCCTGCTGTGCTTCGCCAACGGCTCCCTCACGCGACAGAACCACCGGGACCGACTGGCCGGCAACAGTTGGGAGGCCTTCAATGACCTGCTTAATGCTACTGTTAGAGGAAATATGGGGTATATGGGTGAGTTGTAATGATTACAAAAGATTTGCTAATGATTAGTTGGAGAAATTCCGTGTTTTTTTACCTAAAAAGAAGTGTTTTTTTAATATTTTTTGGCATCAACAACCACATAATCATAATTTAAAAAAATCAGTTCTGTTCTTCTGCGTTTCAATTGCTTATGTAGGGGTACGGCAGTGCTTCCGTCAAGATGGGCTATTCTATTGTTAAAAATCATATTAAAAAAAAAACAGCTTGTAATCCAAGTTACCTAATTACATCAATCATTGTCAATTCCGATGGCTGTCCATTTTTTCACTCACAAAATTATCATAGCCCGTCGTAGGTAGACTAATTTTATGTCGAACTGTCATAGAAATCATAACATGGTTAAGCCTTTTCCCGGTAATTCATTTCAGGCCCAAAATGCACGCGGATGAAGACGCTGGCAATAGCAAGTGCTTCATCCTACATGTTCCTAACAATTTTAAAATTCCGGAAATATCTTTTTAAAATCCCGGGGGCATGTCCATATTAATACCTATACATTTCAGGTTATTGACCCCAAATCAATCTACCTACAGATTATGGAAACTTGTAACAACTTCTTACTTAACTATTTCTCCAAGGTATCTACTACGACACGGCCGAGATAGTCCCTCGCTGCGCGATGGGTCGCTGGGTGTGGGACAGCGCGGGTCGCGGGTGCTCGCCGGCCGCGCAGTTCGAGGCGCGCGCGCTGCTGGAGGGACAGGCGCTGGCCAGGAGGACGCACGCAGAGGACATGGGCTTCAAGCTGGGTGAGGCACATGGGTGGCTTCAGAAAAATATACAACGTGTAACACCAAATGCGCAAAACCTGTCGTGGGGTAACTCAGCCCATGTTACTGAACAATTTTTGTTCTAAGACTTTTGGAAATTCGCAAAAAAATATTAGTTTGTCATGCAAAATAAGAAATATTTTGGGCCCATCTGTATGAAAAATCTTTTTTTTTTTTTTGCGAATTTCCAAAAGTTACCCCACGGAAGGTTTTGCGCATTTGGCTTTACATGTTGCATAGCTGAAAGAAACAAGATATAGCTATTTGATTTGACCAGTGAGTGCGCTCTTTGGCAGAGTGAGTCGTCACAAGAGAGTAACACTTACCTAGATGTGTTTTTGGATAGATCTTCAAAGTTAAGTTAACTCTTGCTGTGGTTTGTCAACACAATATTAATTTTAGTATACCTATGCGAAACCTGGATCTAGTTTGTTCAGAATTAGTAACTGAATCAATTACAAAAATTTTAACACCATATTGTATTTTTTCAAAAAATATTTTTATTTTTACAATACTATCATCACACGGTTAGATACCTATTGCCAAACTATTATTATCAATAAGTGTACGACAAAGGAGGCGCTTTTACGTAGGGATAACGCGAACAGCCGCAAAATGAGCATGTTTTTGAATGCACAACTAGTTAACAATCGTAAAACCTTATGATTTTTCACGTCAGAGCATGTAGCCAAACGGCAAGCGACAATCGTTAACGTTCAGCAGTCCCTAATACATTTTCAACTTTATTCTCCATCGCATAAAGTTGAAAATCTAGTAAAGACTGCTGAGCGATAGCGAACGAAACAAACGAAAACAATTTTCAACTATATGCAATGGAGTATAAAGTTGAAAATGTATAAGCGACTGCTGAACGTTAGCGAATGTCGCTTGCAATTTGGCTATAGGGCCAGTTTTGAAATCTTGTGCATAAAATCATCACACAGAAATACTAGACAGGTGTATCGGGCTTCGGATAAACAAAATATAATGCTGTAGATAAGTCTCAAAGACGGAAGTCAAAGTCGTGCTGCCTATCATATCGCACATCATAAACATAATTATGCGACTACTGAAAGCCTCGGTTTTTTTTTTTTTTTTTGTGTAAATTATGGATGATGATGAACATAAACCAAAACATCAATTTCAGACAAGTCGTCACGCTTGATAGCGACCGGCGGTGCCTCGGTGAACAAGGAGCTGTTACAGATATTTGCTGATGTGTTCGACACACCGGTCTACGTTCAGGTAAATTGATCTTTACAACATGATCCACTCACTGAGTTATCAATGTCCAATTGTCCATACAACTGTAATTTTGAGGATAATAATATTAATAATATAATAATATTCCACAACTATCACGCAACGCCTCTATGCAGCATCGTCCCAAGCTAAGCAGAGCTTGTGTTATGGGTACTAGACAACTAATAAACATACTTATATATTTCTAAATACATACATATAATAGATAAATTACACCCAGACACAACAAATGATCATGCTCATCACACAAACATTTGTCCTGGGTGGGAATCGAACCCACGACCCCCGGCTTAGCAGTCAGGGTCACTAACCACTAGACCAACAGGCCAGTCAGGATGTAATGTACTAAAGTTGATGTTTGAGCTCCTTGTGTTCTGAGTCGAGCTACACGATAACCGACCGACAAATGCTTGCACTGACTGGACAGATCCTAATGATGCATACTCGTATGTACAGAAAAGGACACACCCTCCCACCCGGAAGGGTGGGATTGCATCCTGCATCAAGCCTGGATTTTTGTCGCGGAATTAAAACTAAACATTTTCATAACATTTAATGGCATGGATTTCCGCAAAGAAACGCCTGATTTCATAATTTAAGAGAAAACTAATGTAGAACACGTAAACTATTGAATTCCGAAATTCCCAAACATGTGTTAACAAAATAATTAAACATAAACTGTTTTTTCAGGATCAACACGCGAATGCGGCGTTATTAGGAGCAGCGATACGTGCCGCTGAAGTGTGGAGCGAAACCACCGGCACCACACTACCAGGTCTATATCAATATTAAGCTTTTTTGATTAATTAGGCTACATGTACCTCTTTTTTTACCGTGGTAAATTCATGAACTGAGTCCTCCAACCCAGAGTACAGCAGGAGGAACTGTCAGACTTGTACTGACTAAAATCCACAATGTCCTTCAATAGCCTTTTACGTTCCGGGGTGACGGTAGCTCATTAGTCCCGCGATCCCGGCTTTGGCCTTCTAAGGGAGGCTAGATATACCTAAAGAACACTTTCACATGTTATGGTAAGGTATCATGCAAGGGCGTAGCCAGGATTTTGTACAGGGGGGGGCAGGTTGAGAAAATCATAGAGAAACTGAATTTATGTTTTCATACATTAGGTATAAAGGTGAAAGTTTGTGAGTGTGTGTGGACGGATGCATGTTTGTTACCTCTTTCAAGCAAAAGCTACTGAACACATTACGATGAATAAACTATAGAATAACACTAAACTGTGCTAGCGAGGCGAAAGATAACAATATTACCATAATTATGAGTATGACATAGCTTAGCAGCTCAGTAAATTTCTATAAAGAGGTGAAATAAAATTCGCTCAGTTCGCCAGCCCGCCCGCATGCTAGGGGGGGGCAGCTGCCCCCCCCTGCCTCCCCCTCGCTACGCCCATGGTATCATGTAATAAAGGATAATTCTAGTTTATCAACCAGGTACAGTTTTTTATTGGAAAACTTTGACTTTGGAATCATACTCCAGACCTCATATTCCACAACTATCACACAACGCCATCTAGTCCCAAGCTAAGCAGAGCTTGTGTTATGGGTACTAGACATCTGATAAACATACTTATATATTTCTAAATACATACATATTTTAGATAAATTACACCCAGACACGTCGTGCTCATCACACAAACATTTGTCCTGAGTGGGAATCGAACCCACGACCTCCGGCATAGCAGTCAGGGTCACTAACCACTAAACGCTAACGCTTACGTTTACTAGAGAAACGGGGCGGTTAATTGATCAAATTCTAATCATACTCATCAACAGCCTATAAATGTTCCCAATGCTAGGACACAGGCCTCCTCTCTGAATGAGGGAGTGGGCCATAATCCACCACGCGGGTCCAGTGCGGGTCGGTGGATGTCAAATGTCTTCGATTTTTTGGTTCTAGGAGAGGTTTAGAGGTTTGTTTTTGTTGAGAGGTTTTTTGGTTCTAGAATGCCGGTTTCCTCAAGATGTTTTCCTTCACCGTTTTAAGAGCATTGGTGATGAAATAAATATCACAAAGTAATGCTCCTTGGCTGGAGTCGAACCCACGACTTACAACTCGAAAGTCGGGGAAAATACTACTGGGCCACCACTGCTCTAATCATAATCCAATATCGAATCGTACTGTTTGTAGTTAGAGTCCATCTAATTTCTGTGATTCCCTTTATATGACCTGTCTTGTCATTCCAGGTTCAGAACTAAAGGTGTCTCCAGTGGCAACACCGTACCCGGACCACGATAAGATCTACACGCCTATGCTGGCACGTTACAGACAGATTATTGAGACTTTACCTAAACTAGGGTAATGCGCCTTAGTCAAAACTTAACTTAGTAACGACATATCACGATTTTATACTATGCAATTAACTGCGAATGACACTTGTACCACTGCCGGCGAGAAGCGAGTCGACGAGTTACAGTACCCGCCACGTAAGTTGGCAAGATTATGGTGTAGTGGGGGTAAGTTTGCGCATCGCATTTAGCGGCACACAAGTGTAAGCGAGAGCGAGTATACTGGGTGCGAGGGGGAAACACGAGTGACGCACCAATCACGTGCTCGGATCGACACTACCTCATACCCCGCGACCCACATGACCACCAAAGAGATCTACAAAATGACTTCTGCGCATCTAACGACTCTTGCCAAGTTACGTGCCGGCCAGTGTAAGCCTTATTTAGACGGAGTAAGAACTCGCATGCGAGTTTCACTACATTGCGGTATTTGTTTAATCAACTGAATTCGTTGTACTTATAAAGTCCGCAATGTAACTCAACTCGCGTGCAAGTTTTGCATCGTCTGAGGTACGATTTACACCAACCGGCCGGAGCCGGCGGCATTTTACGATGCGGTAAAGAAAATTGAAATCTATCAACAGTAAATACAGTTCATATTTGCTTGCAAAATTATCTCCGACGGCATTCTGCGTCACGTAGCGACGTGTCCCGTAAGTTGCATGCAAATATGAACTGTATTTACTGTTGATAGATTTCAATGTTATTTACCACATTGTAAAATGCCGCCAAGTCCGGCCGGTTGGTGTGAATCTTACCTAAATGAGGCTTTAGGGACTAAAGGAATGGCGCGATTCGTGCGATTTGCAGTTTCTACTAACTCGAAATGATAATCGTCCTTGCTACTACGATATAATGATGCAATTCGATTGACTTGACGTCGTCGTGGCGAGCGTGTTTCGTTTTTCATCTACTCTAAAAAATCGCTCGTTTTATGTCGTATGTCGTAGTGGTAAGGATCATTTTCACTTGTAGTTGGAATCGGTGAAATTGCGTCGCATCGCGACAAGGGCAAGCTCCCTTATTTGTTTGAAGTAGTTCTCGCTAGCTGTGTGAAGTCAGCAATCAACTACTATTTTTATTACAGATCGTGTTTACATTCACAGAAAGTATAACTAGTTCGCTTCGTGAGCGAGAAACTAGTCAATAGCTAGACGCTTTCTCGTCAGTGGTTGGAACAGGTATAATATACTTGGTGCTAACTAGTGCCTGTCTTTTAGGGCTTGAAGCTAAATAGCAACTACTGATTCTGCATTTTATTAGAGTATAGAGAAAGGTGTTGAATATTCACACAATAACTTCCAAACTTATGTTGACGTGATGTTTATCCAAATAATTATATCACTAGTATGTAATAGTTAGCTTGAAAGTCCTGGCTACTAATCATTCCTGTTGCCAATATCAAACGGAAATCTGCTCTGTATTTTATTGATATTTAGTGAATAATTCACAATCAATTGTCTTACCATACACGGGTTTTAAAAAGGGATATAACATAGTAAAGGGAATCTCCCGGAGCCAAGTTTTTATACTGATATAAAAGTAATATTTTATTGATATTAATACATTGGTGAATAAGCATATCACATTAAATGTAGTCAACGTTTGCTTTTAAGCTTAATTCAAGCACTTTCTGCTTAATTCTCACGTTTTTGTAAGAACTAGAACATTCCATTTTATTCATATACAGCATTTATAACTTGTTATTATAGATTATTGTTGAATTTTGTTATTGAATCGTTCAGAATCTGATACCATGTGATCATAGATATAAGTGATACATTTTATTTACATTTATACTTGACAATCTCACGGTGCTTTTATGTGCAATATCCAGTTTTATACATTCCATCAATGGTTATTTTTTATTTGTAAGCATAATTATATTTTTAGAAATGTTATTTTTTTTTATAAAACTTCTATAATTTGATCTGCTTGGAATACATAACAGCAATGCAATTAACTGATTGAATAAACTTTTTGTTATAATAATATATTGTACTTTTTGTTATTTTTTATACATTTTTTATAATAAATGTTTGCTAGAAACGTATGTTTTAATTTACACGGTTCAAAAAAAAACTAACAAACTGATAAATAAGAAGACACTTCCGTATGTCATAGATATTTTATTTAATTAATTCCATACATTTTACTATATCAAGACAAACCGCTACTATGGTTATTACCAAATAAAAAAAAAACATTTTGCCATAAACTGCTGTTTGAAACCACAATGCTGAAGGGTTGAAAACTACTTCTTTCGTCCTCCACGCTCCTTCACTTGCAGATGTAGCACAGCGCCGGGCGGCACGTTGTAGTACGCCAGAGTGTTTGTGTCCTTGAAGAAGAGACCCTGCAGAACAATAAATGGGTTAGATTAGGAGGGTTGAAAAAAAAACAGTTTTTTTTTTTTAAATTATATAAAACAAACAGTTCAAAATGTTTAAAACAAGTGTTTTTTATGTTTTTTTTTTAGTGTAGGGCATTATTTCAAATTGATTCGACTGTGGTTCTATTCTAGACTAGATCTTTATAAACTCGCCATATTAAGGGGGATGCTCCAACCAGCCCGCGAAATTCAAATTTTTTTACGTTTTTTGCAATTTGCAGGCCAGTGACATGTTGTAACTTTATAAATATTTGTGTTGCGCAAATAACAAGTATAATTTTAAATATAAAAAATATCAAAAAACTCGCTCCATCAGCTCTCACATAGAAAAGGTGCATCATGTTAAAATCTCCGAAATCTAACTACGATGCACCTTTTCTATGTGAGAGCTGATGGAGGGAATTTTTTGACAATTTTTATATTTAAAATTATACTTGTTATTTGCGCAACACAAATATTTATAAAGTTACAACATGTCACTGGCCTGCAAATTGCAAAAAACATAAAAATATTTGAATTTCGCGGGCTACATCGACGCAATCACCTTAAATAAAATATTTACAAAAAAAAACGATCAATAGATACCTAACATTTATTTGTATGTTGCGTAATCAAACGGTATGTTCTAAAGTTGATTTTATATTGGGCGACGACGCGACGACGTAAGGGACTTTCTTAGCGGGTCAGGCGGCGCGCCTCCTATTCGTAGAAATAGTTCATTGTTCATGAGGTGAGTCCCCGTCCCCGCGCGCGGGGAATCACCTTATGAACAATGAACCACCGAAGAAACACCGACCTACTCTAAAAAATAGGGGAATAACCAATAATCCTTTAAATTACTTTCTATCGTCAGCCGACATTAGGGATCGAAGTTTACATTTTTATGTTGTTTATTAATTAAAATTGTTACAATTTTAATTGTTTTGAAATTATTATGAATTATGATAATGAATCAAAAATAGGTGCTAATTTCATTCAATCAAACAAATAAGTATGTAACTTATTTGTTTGATTGAATGAAATACACAACATAAAATAATGTTGTCGGGTCTGGGCGTTTTTAGTGAGGGGCAAAGTTTTATTTTAAAAAAAATTAAGTTAATTACAATGGGAGGTTTTCTTTTTGGACTTTAAAAAAAAAAAGTAGTTTCCAAGAACTCGATAGATGGCGTTGAACTGACGGTGTGACTCTAGGAAAAAGATGTATGCCTTCATTTTTGCACAAATCCACGAGGCACAGACTTCGCTTCTTTTTCTCTTGGGACATTTTCTTTTTGGCGTGGAAAACTCATTAATTAAAAAGTCTTGTAAATGAATATTTTTTTCTTTTTCCTTGTTGTTATTTATTTTCAAAATGCCATTTGTGTGATGTCATGTGACTACAGATGTGACTGACAATGACATGACATGTACTTTTTGTTTTACGATCTCAAAATTAAATACAAGTGAAAAAAACAAAAAATGACGAGACGTTCCGTTCATCGCAGTCACATATCAAGTTCAGCGCCATCTATCCATTGACAGGGAAAACATAAAAAGAAAATCCCTCATTCCAATGAAAGTTCATAAAAATAATATGTTGAACTATTCAGACTCAAATATTATTTTATTTTCGGTTTTTTATATTCAGTTAAGCGACATGAAAGGTAGTTTTAATACATGTTTTTTTTCGTATTGTTTTATACAATGTTTAAAACTTGTTTTAATCTTTGTTTTTAAACATGTAATAAAAAACACTGTTTAATTTCAAACTGTTTAAAACACTGTTTTAAACATGTGTTTTAAAACAACTTGTTTTAATCATGCCAACCCTGGATTAAGGTCTTCGCACATTATAACAACTCACCGGCGACTCGACTCTATGCTAGACATTGAAATTTAAGCCCTGTATCATATGTTCAAGGTTCAATTTCAAAAAATGATTATAAAGTAGTGTACAACGAGTGGCCTACGCATCTTACACTAGAGGTCAACCCCGACACGTTTGTCACGCAATGACCATACGTCGTCCACGCAACGACCACACGTTGTCCACGTAACGACTATGCGTTTGCGACTGACGCGTGACGGGCAACCATTTGCCAGCCATTTCATAAGCAACACGACTTCTTTGGACAAAATTTAACCGAAAACTGAGGTTAGACGAGTTGTCTGTTGAATAACCCACTCGTTGGCACCGCGTTGGCCACTCCTTGACACCGCGTTGTCCACTAGTGACCATTGGGTGGATCAACTGGTTGACTACTCATCGAGAGTGTGAGTAGAGTTGCTGCCGCATTGGCGTGGAGTTGTTATAATGTGCGAAGACCTTTAGACAGATAATCGACGAAGGATGTAAAATTCAGAAAACAAATCTAAACACGCGAGAGCGTGTCAGAGCCAAGTTGAGTAATTTAGTGTACTCCAAGAGAGAGGAACGCATAACCACTTTCGATGTAAAATCGTCAAACTGTGAGACTCTTACGACCAAAAACGTTAAAAAGGACAGAGTAATCCCAGATCCCTTCGGTTGCCCTTTGCTTTTCAAGTCCGCGGCAGCCTGTTTAGACAGTCCCGCCATACCATATAAGACACCTTATACCCAATTCGATGTTAGTTGTGATGATTAACCTTTTAAACGCGCTTCTCTTCATCTCTTTCTGCTCCTTTTAAGCTCCGATTTATTAAATATCACGGTGTACAATAAAAAAGTATTCTAACTGTCTATGTGCATGAATCGAGAGATATAGAATAGATGCAATAAAATCGAAGAAAACAACAAAAATCGTGAATATTATCTGTCGCATAAATACGACAAGGGCGGTAGCGGCTTTGTCGCATATATGCGACTCGCGCGGTCAAAAGGTAAAAAAATAGAACCTGTAGGCAGAAATACTGTAATGATAACATTGCTTTCATCCAGCTTTGCTACTGAGTGCTGTAATTCGCACGAAGCAGCGACGGTTTTCTCCCTGGCTTCTTGATGCTAGAATTACTTTACATAGTTTAAAAAAAAATACCGACCGAATTGAGAACCTCCTCCTTTTTTTGAAGTCGATTAAAAACAATAGTAGTCGATTAAAAACAATAGTTTCTAGTGGCTAACTCTATTCGCCTTTTGCTAATTCTGTGGTCGGGTGACCATGCCGCTGTGAGTAGTGACTTAGGGGTGGCGAGCGGTAAGATCAAAAAAACTTGAGAGGTGTCAAGGGACACCAGAATGGAACGAAGTTATTGTATACACTCAACAAAAATAATCGTCGCGACTCCGCTCCGCTCCGATTCACTCCACTCCACTCTTTGAGCTCTAGCACCCTTCGTTCCAAAAAGTGTCGTGACAACTTTTCGTAAGAATTTTTTCCGTCTAGCCCCCTTTCACAACGCGCGATAAGGAACTTCGTTGAAACATGCCACTAGGCACCGCGAGTGGTGAAGTGGCGTACTTACAAAATACCCGCCGCGTCGCTTAGGCCACAGTCGTGAAAGTAAAGCGGCTTCAAGAAGCGCCTTTGTTACGAAAGAGAGCAGTGTTTACCTCGTAATGCAGCTTCTGCTTGGCAGTGGGCATGTTGGTGGACCGCTGCAGTATATTCTTGAGCTCCCCGACCGTGGTAGTGAGCGGCACGCTCAGCGGCAGCGCGCGCCCGTCCAGCCGCCACTCCGCGCGCTCCGGGACTGACGGCAGCGCCACCTGGGGGGTTGAAAGCGAGATTTTTTATAGCAAACTGTGCAAATGATTATTGCATGCAACGACGATATAACACTAGACTCGTAATAACAGGGGACCGATGTCTGTCAACACATTAGGTAAAAAAGTCTTATATCCGTCTCATTTCGACCACTCCTGTGAGCCGTAAACATACGTTGAGACAGAACAGACCTTGAGTTAGCCAATCACAACGCAGTACCCCGTGCCTCTCGCTTACGTAGTACTTCAGTGAGTTGACAGAATAGTTTTTGTTCCTTAGATCGTGTATGCTAGACTCTGCTCTAATAAACACAAGACGGTGCTCAAAATAATTCGATACGGTTCGACACCCAGTTTGGTTAGGTTCCTTTGAACCTTCAGGTAGTAAAAGGAGCTACGTCGACCTGACACCAACAGTATTCTACTGAAATATTGTTACTAACCGCGCCACTGTTGTTATACTGTAGGCGAGTCGTTCGTTAGATATTTCAAACGTAGTTGAATTAATTGATGAACGATGATGATGTTTGATAATGCAGTCAATTTTAGAAATCAAAATTGTGCAAGATAAACAGTATTTCAAACGTCAATGTCTCATGAACTTATGTGAATCTAATAACTATCGTCGTTATATCGACAATATTTATAATTACTTTAGTTATTATGATGCACTAGCCAGCAGCTCCGCCCGTTACAACTAGAAAATATCTTACGTTTGAATCCAGGTTATGAACTATTATGTGCATGAAATTTTATCTCAATTTGTTCAATTGTTTAGGCGCGAAAGAGCCACAAACATACATGCATACAATTTGCCATCCCACTAATTTTCACATTTATAAGATTAGTAAGAACTTAAGAAGTAAGATAACCATTTTTCCATAGACTTAGAGAGTGATAAGTATGAATGGTAATGAATGGAGAGGAAGAGGGAGGCCAAAGAAAAGATGGATGGACTGTATAAGGAATGATATGAAAGAAAAAGGAGTAAATGATGATGCTGTGACGTTCATGTCTGATAATCCAGTCATTTTAGCTTAAATTAGGTAAGAATCTCGGAATTCGAGATACCCAGCTGTAAGTCTGTAAATACTTGTATTTGGACACCCTTAAGGTTGTCTCAAAACCTACATATGGTAGGGTGTACGCAACTATAAAATTTCAAGGTCAATATATCTTATACAGGGGTCCTGGTTAAGTCGACCTAGATCCTTTGAGGGGTTATAGTAGACGTCATTCTTGACTGATTTTACTATGGGAACCCCTATCCCAATCCTTACCGTTTTTGAGTTATTAGACTTTTGATTTTTTTCAAAACTATTCCGCCTCTGCGTCATAAACTAGTTATTGTAAGAATTGTACGACGTTTAGGACACTAAAGTGATACTTTTTTGATAGCTTACGAAAGACTCATTCTATTGAAATCAGTTTATTTAATAAATTACTCATATCTTGGGAAATAAATGACTGGAAAGTTCAAATATTGAATTTTTACTGGAGCTACCCTTGTCTTTCGGGCCCAATTTCTCAAAATAAATGTACCGTATTACATTGGCAGATTGCAGCAAAAACACTGTTATCTCATTAGCTTTTTTAAATGGTACCACAATATCTACTTTTATTAATTAGTGTCCAGAAAACAAAGGTTGATACTGACAAGGTGGTTTTTTAACCAAACTCGTCAATACTCTTTTAGCCGTAACTCAAAAACGGTAAGGATTGGGATAGGGGTTCCCACTACGGGGACTATGACAGAGAATGGAAAAAAAAAACCTGTTGCGCCGACCACAAGTAATATGGGATAAAGACAAGATGATGACTTTTCTCTAAAATCACAAACAACAAGCTAATGTCATAGGGGTGTAAGCTTACCTGTAGTGGTGCCGGTCCAGGATGTCTGGTCAGCCAGGAGTGTTCAGGTTCCAGTGCATCTTCAGTGCGCGCGCGCTTAGCGGCCGGGCCGTCGTCCTCCTCCACTGGCACTGCACCGAATGGGAAACCAGCTGCAGCCACTGCACCTGAAGTTATATTATGCCGTTAGTATTGGATTTATTATCATCTAAAGTTATATTTTTAAACGCAATAACGCCTGCGTCGCTTCTTCGCAAAGATATTTTTAAAGAAACGAAAAATTCAGTTGCGAGCAGGGTTCGATCCTGCGTCTTCTGGATAGGTACTCCAGACGCCTTAACCACTAAGCCATCGCAACCACTACAAAGCGCTGAATTTCTCGTTCCCTTGTTTTTCTAACGAACGCAGAATTTCTATCTCAAAATGTGCGTCAAACTGGACACGAAAAGGTTTGTAAATAGGCCACATTTCGAGGATAAAATATAAGTCTGGGAAATAATGTTAATGTTTGGATGTGGTAGTGTAGTTATAAGAGAAACAATTCTCTGTCGTAATTTATGATGTCCTTACATCTCATACTTTAATAAAGGCGAAACATTTATATAAAAACATCATACCAGTACGAACGCAAAATTACGTAAATCAAACAAAATATACAGACCTACAGGACCCACAGCACCAACCGCGGCAACAGCTCCTACTGGCGTCGGTATCAGCGGAGGACGAGGAGCCATCGGAGGTAGCACCATCAGAGACGGCAGCGGCTGTAGCAGGACCGGCTGGGGGGCGGGGGGCGCGGGAGGGGCCGGCGGAGGGGGGCGGGGAGGGGGGGCCGGGGCCGCGCGGGGAGGGGCCGCGCGGGGGGCGCCCGGGCCACCCACCGGCTTCGGACCGATCTTCTCTTTTTCTTCGTCGGGAAGTAGACCCTTGACCTGGTTTTGAAATAAGAGAATGAGGATGATACTCAGGTAACTAGGTGATGATTACTTAGTATTTTTAATTACATGATTTGAAATCCTTTCTTGTTACTAATCAACAGTGGAAATTTAAAATGCCTTAGCGTGACATTGCAAATTTCTCGCTTCATGATGTTGATTTCACCAAGCAACATGCCTGATTGATGTACCTGTTTCCACAAAACTCAAAGTGAAAGATGAAAACACCACAATTTCTTACGGTTACTAAACCATTCTCACCGTTACCAATTTAAATAGGTTTGACTTAAAGGTTTACACATAGCATTTTTCAGGCCCGTACAACAATAACACGGTCAATGGTCACAGTACCTTGTGTATCTGCTGTATCTGATCCTCGAGCGTGATGTGCGCGCGCGCAGCCCGTGTGGCGGCCTCCACACTGGACGTGTGTCCGTCCCACGTGACGCGGTCGTCGCGCCGCCTCTCCTCCTCACCGATCTTCTTACCGATGGCCGTCTCCTCGTCACCCACACCGAAGATATCCGTACGACGTTCTGCGAGCTATGGATGGAAAAATACAGTTATTTATATAAAAAGGCAGCTTTTACCATTATCAAACACTATCTTCATTGAAAGTTGTCATTAAATATTACACATTGTCATGTCAAATTCAAACATACCTGTTTAAGTGAAGCATCAATAGCAGCGCCAGGAGCGAGGGCCTCATCTCTGTCGTTGCGCTCGGCCGCGGCGCGGTCTCGCTGCTCCAGCCAGCGCGGGTCCAGCAACCCGATGCGCACGTGATCAGCAACCTTGTTCGCAGGTATCTTCTCCCCAGTGATGGGCGATACAAGCCATTCTTCTGACGCGGGAGTGGGCTGCGGTCTGGCGCGTTTGGGATCGTACTTCTTGACCACCACACGGTCCGGACGCGGTGGTAGCGGCGCCTCATCGCCCGGCGCTCGCGGCCCGCTCTCTGGTGGACCCTCGTCATCTGATGAGGAGCTGTCCTCCTCCATGTCCTGCACGCGGTTGTCGTCCGGACGCTGTTGTTGCTGCGTACGGTCTTCCATCTCCGCTAGATCTTCATCTGACTCTGATTCCGACTCAGACTCCAACTGCATCTCTGTGTCGTCATCATCGCCGTTGGCGTGCGTGATATCTTCTCCTCTCTCTTGTGCTAACACTCGCGCTCCGACTTCAAGAGGTGTCGTGGGCGGCGGGAAGTCTCCAGGCTCCCCAGCAGGATAATCCACAGTTTCGACGACGACAAAGTCATGCCAGTCGATAGACGCGTATGCCAGACGTTCTTTTTCGATTTTTGCTTCATCAGCCGCCTTACGTCGCGCCTGGTGCGAGTGCCAGGCAGCTCTACTGCGGGCTTGTTCTAATACACCGCTGCGGACTTCAGCTGCTAGTTTGGAGACCAATTCTTTTGGAGGCAACAGTACCTTTGTGTACTGCTCTAACAGCCGAGTGAAATACTGGAACAGAGAGTGCTGAGGACGAAGGAAGTCAAACTGGTGATTCCTCTCCTCCTTTTTCATCAAGTCTGTAAGAAATTGACGTCCATTTCGTGCTACGAATTGAGCTGTTAGCTTTACAATATCGAGTTCGAGTGCTGAGATGGAGGGCGGGTCAGCAATGAACTCGAACTCTGGCGGAGGGTCGCGAGGTGGTGGCGGTTCCGCGGGCGCGGCGGCCTTTAGAAGTTCCTGTTGACGAAGGGCAGTGGCTGGTGCAAGTCCAGGCCGTTGCATTGCTGGGAGTCCCATGAGGGCAGGTGCCCCTGGATCTGGACCTATTTATGGGAGAAATTGACAAAACAAGCCATATTATTGAATTTGTTTTTTTTACTCGTAAAAATAAAAGGTTTCTTTTTCTTTCCTTATGAGGCTGTAGTTAAGTACTTACTAGAGAATTAATTATATTATTATTTTGTTGAAAATATTAAATAAAAGTTTTAGGAAGGTAGGGAACTATTAATTATGATCTGCTGCTAAAAGTGTACTAATCAAACATTTTATATATATGTCAATTTTTGGAAAGATGCTAAAAAAAATTTTTCAACAAATCATTTATAGAGGCCTTTTTTTATTCTGACCGTTGGTTCTAGGAACATTTATAATAATTAGTTTGTGTTTTTCTGTACTCTACTCAAATTCTGAAAAACCTTTTAATAACCACTTAGAATCAACAATAAAGCACTTTGCCATTCTCATCACTGATGGTAGCGTAATGGCAACACAATATTATGAAATTCAAGTGAATAACTTCAAGTTGCACCTTAAACATTAAAGTATTAATTTAAGAATAACTTTTCATATCTTACCCTTTCCCTCCCTGATCTCCTTGACCTTATGTTGATAGTAAGCATGGTACGGATCTCCGGAGTTGAGGAAATTGAACTTTGGGTTGCCCAGCTCATTCTGTCGGATACGGGCCTCAAACTCAGGTCCATTACGAGCTACGAAACTTGCAGTCTTGTCCACAATATCTAGAGAATCTTGTTAAGGAAATTCTGATGTTGAAAGAATGAAAATGAATTTTATTGATAAAGGAATGATAGGTTACCTATATGGATAACTTCATATGAGTGATATAAGTTTCATGTGGCTGTCAAAACACCAAGTTTATTCTTCAAATCGCAGGATGCTGCTGAAAAAAGATGATGGTTAAATAGCATTGTTTTTCAGAGTCTTGTGACACTGTAAAGCATTTTAAAACTTTTTCTAACTGAGCTTTAGTCTTCAGGTAGCTGATTAATACTGTAATACTGCGTCAGTTTACAAGAAAACCAAATAATCTTCATAGTATAGCTTTTAAGGTTATGATACTAAAACTGGGTAAACTATGATACCCAATTTAAGGAACACAAAATACTAATCAGAAACACAATAAAGGTATTTTTAAAGGATACTCCTCACTTCTGGCGGAGGATAAATGATGCCAATGACTGGAGCAGGAGGAGCTTGGGGTTCCTCCATAGGGGGCTCCATCGGCATCCCCGGAGGAGGCAACAGGTCAATCGAAGGCATTTTAGCCCTCTAAACTCTTATATTGCTTTATTTTAACACTAGGCTTTAATTCAAATGTTTTTCATCATAAAAACAACGAGAATATTGACGCGAGACGCGAAACAAATTACGTTTTCTATCGTCAAAGTCAATCGAAAGTGACAGTGAAAGTGACAGCTGGTGACACAGACTACATAGGCTGGTGACAGCTAAGCCCGTAACAGATAAAATATAATTTTAGCAAATAGTGGCATAGGCACCACGGAATGGGGATGGCAACTCAAAGCTAATTGTAGATGGCGCTGTGATAGTTGGTCCCCTACTTCAGATTAATGTCAACCTTGTACAAAAAACAAACAAGATTTATTGCTATAAAAATTGAGTATAAATACAAAACAAATATGGAAAATTATTCGTCGATACAAGTGTATTTATCAGAAGAAAAACTAAGACGCCGCGATGCATCTACAAGAGGAAAAAAAGTGATTTAGTTGAGAGGTTAGAAATTTGATTCTACTACATTAAACACACATTTACTTGTAGTAAGGACTTAAAATTGCATTTTTTAAGTAGGCATTACATGTACTAGCCTCTACAAAGAATATAGTACTGCTTCTGATATTGTATATTGAGAAAAATGACATCAACTTTTTGTTTGTCTTCTTCATCTAATTTTACAACTATTTTTTAGATTGGAGCGATATGATAAGAATTTTAACTTCCTAACACCACTTCTATCATAAATCTCGGTTCCGGTGATAACTCTTCCACCAGACGAACCGTTTCATGATCTAAAGAGCGTTGCAGTACTTAACCTCAAATAGAAAATTAGATATTATTTTGAAAGGTGTATTCGATTGTTTAGGTATGGTGCAATCATAGAATTTCATTAATAAATTCAACTAACGGCCTGTCCCGGCTTCGACAGGGTAAATATTTGTTTATTATATAGCTTTTCCTTAGTGATAATACAATTTTTGTTCTCACAGCAGTCACAGCAGCTACCCATTATTTCTTGATAGTGTGGATTGTAGGAAATTTGTATGTTCCATCATTTTTACAGCCTTTTACACAACATTCTAGTCATTTAACATCAATAAATCGTATTTTTTCTTAAAATTCCTTTGAAATGACAGTTCTTATGGGACCAAAACGTCAAATCCACTTTGACACTTGCCTTCCCCATAGAAAAGGTTCTGGCATAGATATAAAACATAGACTCTGATACCTTTAACTGCTTTTTTACCAGTGATTACCACTCGAAAAAGAGTGAAAAATATTGATTGCAATACAAAAAAAGTCTTGCGTGAGCAGAAATTAATATTTTCTTCTTTCTAAATCTAGTGGTATGGTAATTTTTTTTTAACATTTGGCTAGGGAACATTCAGTCCATACTGTAATTCTATGAGTATAGACAATTTGAAGATAGTCGATTTCTATACTAAAATCGACTAACTTTATTAAAATTGTCTGAATATCACAGAGCTGAATATTATACAAAAATCTGTATTGAGGTCCTGGGTTCGCTTTCCGGTTCGGGCAAAAAGTGGTTTGGGTTTTTCTTAGAATTTCTCAGTAGCAACCCGGAGCGAAGTTGGCGGTATAATACCCCCGTGCTTCGTAATGGTTCTAAGCCAAATCTCTCTCCGGCCGTGTCGGGTTGCCGTGCCATCAGACTATAGGAGTAAGAGACTTCCGACAGGTCAACTCGGCGAAGACCGTCTGGCGGGTAGGACCGTACAGTAACTTGACGACTTGAGTGACTTGACGTTGTCATGGCCATCGTCTTTTGTTTTTCATCTACCCATAGATAACAACGTGTTATATCGTATGTGATAGTGGTAAGGTTGATTTTCACTTGTAGTTGGTATTCGTTCGAATCGCGTCGCATTGCGTCGCATCGCGCCATGAGTAAAATCCCTAACCGCTGGGCTATTTTATTTTTAATGGTTTATTATTGTTAATTCGAATTCAAGTACCTATTTGAAATTGTATTATTACTGATACTGCTACTGCTAGTCCACTTCATCGACTTCATCCCACTGCTGGGCAAATGCCTTTCCCTATCAGACCTCCAGTTTTCGCGATCTAGGGCCGAAGTGGACCACTGATCGTTGGTTTTATCCAGCGCATCCCGCCATCTTTTATGAGGTTCGCCGCGAGGCCTACACTTTTAATCATGATTTAGACTCTCAAGCGCATAATCATGTCTATTACTAACAACAAATTATAACAAAACACGTTTTAAAGTTTTTATTGGCGTCACATCACAATTTAATACGATATTATAAATCTGGTGTTAGGATCATCACTAGTCAGCACGGTCGTCCCGTTGAAACAATGTATCAAGCGCGTAAAACTTGCAACGGAGCGGAAGTTGAAGTCGAAGCATATGGTTATCGTCATCACCATCACGTAGGTGACTAACCATAGCAGCACACCAAAAACCATCACCCAGAGAGTGGTTTGGGTCGTCCATTCTGATCCCGAACTCTGCACCTCACCACTCTCCCCGTTTTCAATGAGGATTATTTCATCAGAATACTCGTTTTTAGGCTGAAATTATTAAATAATTAATGTAGAGTTTGATGATAAGTAGACAGGTAATTAAGCAACTTAGACTAAAACTAGTCTAACGTGAACTTGCTTATAGCTTTGGGTAACAGCATCACATACTAGCATAGAGTGTTTTCAGCCGAGCGCGGGCCCTCAAAAAAGTATGTAGCCACTCAAAAATCGACCGAGTGCGAGAAAAATTAGAGCGACGACGACAATACAATGTTTCATTGAAAAGTGTGAGCTTGAAAAATTAGAGCGCGCTTATTGGGTAAACGTTACAATAAGCGCAAGATCTCGATCTCGAGAATAGCAGCATTCTGAACCAAAGCAGTCTGATAAAGTCTTTTCAATGAACCTTCGGTTTTAGAACTAGGTAACTTAAAATATTTAGGTGTGACTCTATTGCAGTTGTGGGGCGCATGCTCATCGTGCCCTCATCGGTGGATCCGCACTTGCAAGTTTTATTTGGTACAAACCATTGGGGCTGATGAAGGGGCTGATACCCAATGGTTTCTACCAAATGAAGCTCTACAGACAAAAAGGTGATACTGCTACAACAAGTAGTAAAGAAAGAATAACCAGGCAAACATATTATTTCATTTGCTCAGTTCCTCGTCGCCGGCTTTGACGAGTCAGTATATAGGGTGACTGGTAATTAGTGCACGATACTTAAACACGTGATTGTGCTCATGATAACAAACAACTTTTATTATGGGAGCAAAGCCAAAATCGTGAAAAAAATATCAGCTGTTCAGTACATTAAACAAACATAAATGTACTGAACAGCTGATTTTTTTTCCGCGTTTTCAGGTTTGTTCCCATAGTAAAAGTTGTTTGTTATCATGAGCACAATCACGTGTTTAAGTATCGTGCACTAATTACCAGTCACCCTATATAATACGTCATTGAGTCAGTAGATAAATAAAATTAAAGTAACGTTTGAATGAAGCCCTTGTAAGCCCTGGTAAAAACTGAAGTTGACTTACGTAGTAAGGATTTTGCGGGTTGTCTTTCAAAATCTCGTCCATAATCATTATTGCTTGATCCGATTTGAATTTAACCGGCAACTTAAAATTTTAATATTTCTCGAAGAAATATCATTTCATTGTTCCTAAAATACTTTTTATACGAATACAAAAACTTAGAATTACCAGGTTTCGTGGCAACCGTAGAGTGAGTGCTTGTTGTCGAAATAATCAAACAGAAACGTCAACAGAAGCTTTGCAGCCAGTGTTTTAATTAAACTAGTTAAAACTTCATTGTTGCTAGTACTCAACGTGCATGAACCTACGTGCAGGATAAAAATTCGTAGGAAAGGGCTTTTTTTATTAACGTGGTAAAATCATCAAATGAGTCCTCCCACCCCGGGCAGGGCGGGAGGGACTGTCAGACTTTTACTGACTAAAATCCACGGTGTCCTTCAATAACCCTTTGTGTTCCGGGGTCACGGTAGGGAAATAATCCCGCGATTCCGGCAGGCTTATGTGTACCTACGTAGGTTCAACGTGCAGGATAAAAATTCGTAGGAAAGGGCTTTTTTTTTTTTTTTAGCGTGGTAAAATCATCAAATGAGTCCTCCAACCCGGGCAGGGCGGGAGGGACTGTCAGACTTCTACTGACTAAAATCCACGGTGTCCTTCATAGCCTGTTACGTTCCGGGGTTACGGTAAGGGAATAATCCCGCGACCCCGGCAGGCTTTGGCCCTCTGAGAGGGGGGCCCCGTCATTATGCTGACGCTCTTTGAGGCGCGCGTGGGACACAACGCGCCGTCGACCCGGGCATGGTCCTTGGTCGGGCAGCGAGTTGCCCTTTACTCGCTGCCCGCATGCCCGCGCCTACGGTGGCCGGAGATCATCTAGCGACGTCTGTCGCCGTGGGCGCCTACCACTGCGGCTGGGGCGGAGGGAGGACGCTGACCTCTCTCGCTTGCGGCCCGCCTCCTCCTTAACGAGCATTACTGCCTCGCAGAAGGAGCTGACCGCTTCCCACTCCGTCTCGCCCCGCAGCATGGCCGCAACCAATGCCGGGCGCGAGAGGTCTCCGCCTATCGCAGCCGGTAGGAAAGGGCTTACAAGAATAGGTAGGTACTTGTCAGGGGCCGAGGACTTGCGCTGCTTATTAGCCTGTCCGTGTACGTATGTTTTAAAATGAGTTTGCGTAGGCTACAAGCTATCGGAGCGGGAAAGGCTATCATATTATGTAGCTTTAGACTTATCTTATCCTATTTTCTAATACCCTCACTTTTCTTAGGTGATAATAAATAAAAACATCTTTTTTGTGAAAGTAAGTATAATTATAATCTTTAAAAAGTTACATTCAAGAGCCCCATGCAAATTTCTTCGAAAACATGATTTATGTTAGATAATCAACACAATCTTAAGTAACTTAGAAAAATAGGTAAGAAACATTGAAAGGGATAATGGGTTGACCCCATCGGAAAAACGTTACAAACACCAAGCAGGCGGGTTGGCCGTATACCTAGGTACTTAACATAATGGTTCAGTTACTATCAAATGATTAAAAATTGTTTAACACTTAAATTAACATTAAAATGATTTTCTATACTAAAAAATTAAAAAACTTAAACTAAACTTATGTAGGTATATTTATTTATCTATATCTCGTGTTTATTTTTTGAGTGCGTCATAATTATGCAGTTTACACAGATTAAAAACGGTTAAATTATATTGATAAACATTTTTTTTCTACTTGCAATATTAATAAAAATGAAACTTAATTTTAGATGATATTCTAATATTTTACTACAATATGCTTTACAAGAGGACCTATTACATAAAAATGTGTAAAAACAGATCTAACAGAGTATTTATTATATACGATAATAATATTGTCACGATTAATTACTAATTCTAAATAAAAATGATAATTTAGTTGAGTCCATTGATAGCTGAATCATCTCGTTGTTCGTACGTGGACCGCGGCGCGATTTTCTCCCGTTCTTCGTTTCCCGCCAGGAAAATAGCGAGGTGCTCCTGAAAAGGAGGGTAGTTGTAAAAAAACATCACATAGCGCCATCTATTAGAAAATTTGGTGGAAAGGTTGAAGTTTAATTTAACGCCATCTATGGAAAAAAAAAGATTGATTTTAGCCAATGGTGGAATACATACCTACCGTTGGGAAACTCGTTTTTGAAACCATAGAGTAAAGCCACGGGTACACTAGGGGACAAATCTCGTGCGACACGTGTCGCCAGCGATGTTGGGTGAAGTAGCGCGACGTTGCCGTTGCCGCAACGCTGGCAACATCGCGTGACACGGGTTGCCAGAGGCGTCAGATGACGTAGCGCGACGTTGCCCGACTTCGCTCGACATGTCTGGCCACATCGAGCGACACGTATGTCGCCAAATACATTGGGTGCAGTAGCGTAAGTAACATAAGTTGCGCGATGTCGCCAGGGTATGTAAGCTCGGCGAAGTTTCGCGAAGTCGCACGGCGCCGGCGTCGTCTGACGAGTCACGCTTTTTCGCCATATTTGTCAGGCGAATCGGCCGGCTTCTCTTGACATGTCGCCGATACATGTCGTGGCACATTTGTCCCCTAGTGTATCCTTGGCTTTAAAAACAAACACAAAACAAAATTTATAAATAAATTCGTGACTTACAGCCAACTATTATACAATGTCCCTTTCCGTGGTCTTGAATGAGCCTGAGTCTGTTAATTCAAACAAATATGGAAAGTCAGGAGAAAATATATCAGAACAGATGATCAACCTATCTGTCCTGACTTTGATTAGGTAATAAAAAAATCCGTTAAAATGTTACCAAGTATGTTTTCGAAGCATTCTGCAGGTGTTGCAGCAGAGTCTCCAACTTGCTGCGCCACTCTTTGACTTCAGACAACGCAGTCTCCACGGGGACCGTCTGCAACATTTGAAATTAAAAAATAAACATATTATATTGGAAACATTGATACATTTTAATAAAACTAGTCCGTCAGCCAAAATAAAATGCACACTTTTTTTTAATGCATTTTTATAAAGATATTTTTAATACGCATCAAAATAGTTGTAGGTACTAACGTCAGAAGCAAGTTAAAACTGTGTGAACTTGATTTTCGTTTATTTTAGTTATCGTTAAAAAGAACTATTTAACTAAATTGATTTTCTTTAAAAAATACGTGTCAAATATATTTTGTTAGTTTATCTGACGGTCTAATTATTTTTTTTCATTTAATTACCTAGGTCAAACATTGACCCAAAGCTTAGTAACAGTCGCACACATGACAATGTGTCATGGCGTCGAAAGATAGAAAGAACAGGAGTGCCGGTAGAAGTGAAAACTTTTTTGTTACTATGTTTTATTTTTAATTTGAATGACGTCTTACTCATTTTCGATCAGGGTCACGTGACCCTGACGCGAGTTTTAAATTTTTTACCCATTACAGAAAAGTGTACAACGCCGCTAAAGAAGTTTTCACTTCAAAAATAAATAAGAAAAAAAAAACTGTGTTCATATGTTTGGGGAAAGTATTGACCTTACCTTCATCAGAGCTTCGGTTGCAGTGTTCAGGGTTTTAGTGATAAGCTGCATGCCTTGACGAACGTTCCTGGAGGAAAATAAAAACATTTGTACATGAGAAAATATTATTTGTTATGACGCACATTATACTAAAAGTATATAGTTCAAAGACCCTGCAAAGAACAAAGAAAAAACAAAAATGATTGATTATTAGAAATGCGTTTCATCAAGAACATCGCACGAAATAGATAAATTGAATTTTGCGTCGCGAATTTTATAATTATGGAAAGAAAATTCTAACCGAAGATTCTACCTACATATAAGGAAACGACACCGTAAGACCATAGATTACGACGTTAGAAATGGATTGAAGAATTCGCCGCCCCTAAGGCTACCCACTGACCTTCGACTCTTGTAAAGAGAAGTGGAAAGAGCGTCGGATGTACTGAATATAGTAAATTTTTAGTTTGTATAGCTTTTTTATTAGTTTTTATTGTTTTCTTGTACCCTACCACAGTGTTGTCCTACACCCAAAGGTTGACTGGTAGAGAATGCCTTGTGGCGTTAAGTCCGCCCATGTTCCATATTCCACCATTAATTTGTACATGAAATTATAAATGCATAAATAAAAAAAATCCAGAGGTCGCTAATTTAAATCCTGCTCGCGGTTCGAATGTTCTTTCCATAGAAAATCTTTGAATGTTACTGGTATTGATTCAAGAACTGCTTCCTCGTGGCTTGACACTTACTTGGGCAGGTCGTTGTGGGTGTAGTGGATGAGGTGCACCATCTTCCGGGCAGTCTCCCTGGTCAGCAGCACCACCAGCTCCTCCAGGGTGGCAGGCCGCGCCTGGTTCTCTGGCTCGGGGGCGCTCAGGTTTTCGAACAACTCCTTCGCCTTCTTCCAAGCGAGGGCAGGGTCTGTCGCTACCTGTCATACAATTTAACAATTTTATATTCGCTGACTTCGTCATATTATTATAAAGCGCAGACCATATAGTCATTGGGCTATAGGCAGTGGATAAGAGTGTCAATATCAAAATACAGATAAATGCACTAAAGGTGCGAAGAGAAGTTTTTGTATACTTTGTATTATAGGCGGAAATAAGCTACAACAACATTAAAAGGCTAAATTAGATAATAATTCACCTTCATGAGTAAGCAAAATTCAAATTCTTTCAACTAAATAGAAGACATCATCATCTGCCTGCCTATATAATAAGGCTGCCTTTTCCCAATTATATTGGGGTCGGCTTCCAGTCGAACCAGATGCAGCTGCATATTAGTATTTTACATGGAGTGACTGCCTGTTGGATTGGACCTCCACAACCCAATAACGGGTAATAAATAATACGATAACCATTGGTACGTAAGAATGGTTGTCAGACTTTTAGAGCTTCTGACTAACAGTAACGACTGTCAAAGATCTACAAATGACAGCCAGGACCAACGGCTTTACGTATTTTCCGAGGCACGGAGGAAACTCGCTGTGGCAGATGGTCAGCTATGCACATACCAACCTTGGAAATCGCGGCTTGAGCCGGAAGATCGGCCTATGCGGCTGTAAATATTAATCAACCCAAACTCACCAATTCCGCAACATAAGCCAGCACATGGATCTGTTCCTTAATAGCCTTGGCTTCTGCCAGCGCCTGCCTGGTGAGCCTGCGCGTGAGTTTGCGCCGCAGCCGCGCGCCGTGCTGCACGGCCCGCTCAGCGCGCGCGCGTCCGCTGTCGCCGCTGTCCACCGCGTCCGCGCTCGTCACTATGATCACCACTATGGTAAGGACACGAGGTTAGGCACCGAAGCCGACACCGAAGGCTTTTTAGGAGTTTATATTCGTTACATTTTATAAGAGGACACCAAATAGAGCATTTTACAGATTCTTAGGCACTCGATATATTTTAGGCAATCGCTTAAGAGGTTAAAGCGTGAGTGGTTCCGCTCAGGGAACGAGATGGCGCTACACGATTTGTATAGCTTTGTCTCTTTCTCGCAGCCTAACCACTCACGCTTTATGACATTATGTTAGGCCACCAGTACCTATGTAGATATTTGAGATAAAATAGACTGGACTGTTGTAGTTTCAGCCATCGGTGTTGGCGAGTTTTAAGATAACAATATATTATAGGTAAGTATATGGATAATTGAATTGGCATTCTGCACTCTCTGGAATTATGTAATAGTAAAGTAGTTGTCCAAGTATCGATACAAAAAATTTATAGACTTCCGTCGTCCGCGCAACCGGCGAGCGCAGCTAAGCAGATTTTGCAGCGGTTTCCCACTCAAAGTCAAAGTCAATTCATTTATTCCAATTAGGCCATCAAAGAGGCACTTTTGAACGTCGATTATTACAAAAGGAAATAGGAAGGGATGGGATTGACTCTACACCCATTCGCTAAGGTAGGTTGTATGGAGAAGAATGGGCAAGAAACTCCATACATACTCTTTTTCAAAAATGTTTCACAATGTTTTGAAATTACAAATTTAAAAAAAAATGTGAAAGCGGCGTAATCAAGTTATGACCATTTAAAGAATAAAACAAAACAATTCCAAACAATCTCCCATAGGTGATTAGCCCTCGTTATTAGCAATTTAGCATACATACATAGTGTAAACAGATAGCAAAGTTCCTTCTATGGAAAACCTTCATCTAACAGTTATGGGACTTTTCAATCCTCAGTAGATGGCATTAGAGCTTCCTTTGGGGTCCCGCGAATTTCCCAGTATGTATTTAAATCTACGAGTATATTGACAAAGGACCATCTCGAACAAAAAAGTAAAACTGACCCATGGTCGGACTCAGAAAGTAAAACAATACCTATCCTGTTACCAGACAATATGAAGTATTTCTAATAAATCATATCAGCACATGAATGGGCACAGAGTCCAGTGCTGTACCACTATCACATCTAATTTGTCACCGCTCCCAGACAGATAACAGTCAAAACCAACAGTTACGACTTGTGCACTGATAATCGACTTTATTACTTCGGCATATTGACTAATTATAGACGGACAATAGGTGTATGAGCTTCCGTTAATTAGGAGCAGACAGGGTTCAGACCGAAGTTATCAAGTGCCCTTGTGAACGATTATAATTAGTACAGTTGTCTGGAAACTGCCGTAAATAATCTCAATTGGGACCGGTATTTGTCATAACTATGTAAATAATTATATTATTTAAGATTTCTGAGTAATAGTTTATTTATAGAGAATGTGCCGTTTTTAGAGATTTCATCGCAACAGCTTGGTGTGATGAACTAGCTCACATAAATTGATTTTGATGAGATATTTTCTTTTAATCATTGCTTTGTTTTGTCATTTTGGTTGAAGCAAAGATATCAAACTGGTTTCGATAAATATAAATCGGCAAAGATAAACAAAGGAACTGATGAGATCATTCGACTACCTATTTAATCAAAACTCATTTCGAGGCTATCGGCCCAATATCGACTCTTAGAAATATCAGAATTATTAATCTAATCACAAATAAGTGACTTTTACGATAGCGGGGATTTAAGGAATGTTTCAACTATGAATAACGTTTATTTTGGCAACTTACGGAATTTACAGACATGGCTCTTTTTTGAAAATTATAAAGGTACCTCTAGGCAGTCTCCGAGCAGTCCTCTAAACGTCAAGGATTTGCGCGGATCTCAACGATGACTATAAATAGCCAATAAAGATGTGTGCGGTCACACGTGCACTGTGCACTGTTCTTTTACTTTCATAAACAGATGAGAGGGAAATTCCACTCAATCGTGGAAATGGGTGCTTCCTGATATCAATTTTTAAGTGCCGTATACCACCAATTTTCTGATTCCTAGCCGCTACTGAGTATTGCCTAACGTTAAATCCTTTTTTTCAGACGAACCAGGCAGTCAAACCATAGTGGTATAATTACAATAGTTATTTGTTATACAAGAGTGCAAAGTTGCTTTTTAACCGCGTGCTCAATTTTGATGACCGAGCAAGCGAATGATTCTAAAATTGAATCACGAGTGCAACGAGTGATTCAAAAATTAGAATCATGAGCGGTAGCGAGGGATTCAAAAGAGCACAAGGTGAAAAATCTTTGCACTCGAGTGCAACACGTAACTTTTCATCCCACCTCAGCGAGGAAATGAGTAGATGCAAAAAAAGTTTAGGTAATAACTACTTACTACGTTATTATAGGTAAGTAAATATAGTTTAGTATGTTTATAAGTTTCTTACTTTTATCTTGGTTTTTCTTAACAATAAGTAGGACGTGAAAAGAAAACCGCAAAAGAAAAGTTCTGAGTCAAGAAGGTTCCGAGTCTGAGATTTTATTTTTTATTACGTCTGTGTGTGTCCATTTAAAATAAATGTTTTCTATTCTATTCTTTTTAGATTGTAATAAATTAATAGTAGATTACGCATCAAAGGATTCTGGTTCGGGATTCAAGTTAGCCAAATGGGCACCACAACAAGCGATCAGCTGTAGGGGTCAGCAGCCGCCTTTACTGGCACAACTCTTTAGTGCACGTGCATGTTCCAAATTCAATTTACTTTATCCACTAGAGGATAAAAACGGCTTTTACCCTCAGATATCGAAGAGGAAAAATAGCCTTTCCGAGATGGGGGGATGAAAAATATATTATGCCTTGCTATGCCTGAAAATATGCCTTCAATTTCACCCATTACATCAACCAATGTTGCTAGTATCCATTTATTTGATACGTTTTCCCACCTTATTTTTTTTAACTTTGTTCCACACTATCGGACACACCCAACCCCGCAAGAATGAACCCACGACACGCAGCGCAGATGCCGATCGCCACAACATCAATCGAGCTTTCAACCTTATAAACAATGAAATCTGTGTCTACAAAGAGGCAACGTCGCGTCAGCCGCTCTTATTGCGTTCGGCATTCATTTTTGCCGCTTCGTGGACACAGATTTCAAGGTTTCTATTCTACGCAAGATGCAAGCATTCGTCTTGCAATCGTCAATTGACGAAAGCGTGCGTATAACGTGCGGTTACGTCGACAATGGGGCAGGCAAGTCAAAGCTAATTGTAGATGACGCCACCACTGCTTAGACCTAATCCGACCAATGACGTAGCACTATTTTGAAGTACCTTTAAGATTTGAACTGATTTGGTGCAAGCTATACTAGCGCCATTAGTTCCCCAGTTGCCAGCCCCATTGGTCTTAGCCGTATTATCCACTATCTTTTCTTTTATATAGCATCACTTACCATCAGAAGCATCCTGCTGGTCAGGAGGCAAGTACTTGTCCACGTACTTGTCCGCGGTGGTGAGGGCACGTTCGAGCGCTGTGGCTGTGACAGCTGTCACACGAGAGTCCAGCACAGCTGTGGCCAGCTGATTTACCGAATCCGCGCGACGGAGCACGAAGCGACGGGTCTCAGAATACATCTGTTTGCAAGAAAATATGACGTAATAGTACCTGATGATACAGAACTGGGGGGGTATTACAACGTCTTAAAACCAGGCTTATTCCGGCGAGTGAAAGTGACAGAGCTATACAAGTCGTCTAACGCCATCTCGTTCACTCACCGGAACAAGCCTGGTTTTAAGACGTTGTAATACCCCCCCTGGACTCTTTAACATATCGGTCAAGAGATACCGTTGCGAAGGAAGAGTACAAACATAGATTTTTATTGCAACGCGTACTGTGTCATTTGTAGTGTATCTAAAAAAAAAATTGAAGAGGTTTACCCGGATATTAAGTAATACTACAAGATTATTACAACATGAAATAAGATGACTTGAAGATGACCTTAAAAACCGGCGCGTGAACTTTCATATCAATGCCCAAGAATGCAATCTTTTAACCAGAAACCTCTTGACATAATATTTTAAGTTACACGAGTTAAAATGAATGTGAGATCTGTTCATTTCACACCATTTTGCCAATAATGATTTTAGGGTATTGATGGGGTTAACTGTGACCCTAGAACGTAAAGGGCTATTGAAGCATAACCGTGGATTTTAGTCAGTACTTGTAAGAGAGTACCTCCCATCCCGCCCTGGGTGGGGAGGACTCAATTGACGATTTCACCACGATAAATAAAAAAGCGGAGGCGTATTACTTTGTGTAATTTATTTCAGCACCATTGCTCTCAAAGCGGTGAAGCACGAACGTGTGACATTCAGCAACCTCGTATTTCAGGTAAAGTACAATAAGTAGTGCACTGCAGCGATAAGTTTTATCTGTAATGTTGATTGATATGATAGATTACTATATCCATCTATCTCTTTCATGCAAACCAAACAGATTTTTTTTCATCGAGGTAAAATTAACAAATGAGTCATCACGCCCGGGGCGGGACAAACGAGACTGTCAAACTCCTACTGACTAAAATAGAAAGTCTCACGATATCAAATATCGGTAAAGTACAGGTATTTAAGGGTTAAGGTAACTATACCGGAACAGGAAAACACACAACACAAGGAAGCATGCCCTTTATAATTCTACAGCCTCATCAGTATAGGTCGTGGGTTTAAACCTAGCCAGACGCATTACTTTGTGTAATTTATTTAATCACCACTGTTGTAGAACCAAAAATTCAAAGAAATGTGACATCTACCAACCAACACTGGACCCGCGTGATAGATTCGCATAGATATTATAGCCCACTCCCTCTTACAGAGCTGAAGCTCAGAAGCCTAGCTGATGATGATTTTTTAGGTTTTTTTTTTAGTGTGGTAAAATCATCAAATGAGTCCTCCCACCCCGAGCAGGGCGGCAGGGACTATCAGACTTCTACTGACTAAAATCCACGGTGTCCTTCACTAGCCTGTTATGTTCCGGGGTCACGGTAAGGAAATAATCCCGCGACCCCGGCAGGCTTTGGCCCTCAAAGCTGATGATGATGATGAAAGAAGTAGCCAAAGATCTTTTAAAATATATACTTACTGCTTGTGGCGGTAAATTGATGGAGGGCACGGTTTTCTCGACGACATCTAGCGACATGCACAGGAACTTGTCGAGCTGGTGAATGGGGGTCTCGAACAGCAGCACCGCTGGCAGGGCCAACTGCACCCCTGTGGCCAACGACTTCTCTCCCAGGGACAGGTACCAACGGATCAGTGGGTTTGATTCCTGTTGAATAAAATAGTTTAAAATTTTACTTAGCATCACGCCTTAGGGCAATGGGGGCGGCGAGTGAAGGGAAACTCGCTGTCCGACCATGGGCCATGCCCACGCGCGTTGTGTTCCACGCGCCCTCAAAGAGCTTCAGCACGATGACGGAGCCCCCCTTTAGAGGACCAAAGCCTGGCGGGGTCGTGGGACTTATCTCATTACCGTGACCCCGGCCCCCACATCATCGCTTACCATCACGCGAGATGCTGGTCAAACGCGAACCTATCGTTAAATAAAAAAACTTACCCTGATCTTGTGGTAGACCTTCTCTGTGACCTCGATGCCGGAGCCCACGATGGGGATGGCGGCCACTCGCTGCACCACCTCCAGCTTCGGTATGCTGGGCTTCTGTTGAACTTGAACTTTTCCCACTGTTGACAAAATAATAATTATTTTATTATGAGGAGTCCTGGGGGGGTATTACAACGGGTGAACGATATGGCGCTATACGACTTGTATAGCTCTGTCACTTTCACTCGCTGGAATAAGCCTGGTTTTAAGACGTTGTAATACCCCCTCTGGCCAGCGGTAACTCTGACCCTGTTCCCGATGATGGTGGATTGCTGTTTTTATATTACTAAATACTTTTTTTGAAAAAAGGATATTTTTTTTATTATTATTACGTAGGTGCTTGGGTTTGTAAAAACTGTTGATACGACAAAGTTAACAGTTAACTTGCCTACCCAATAATAGACGTTGTCCTAGCCTTTTCTGTACATCGACAACGTTGCTACTTCCAGTTACTGATTCAAATTAGGGCTGATTTTTTAATATAACTTTTATCTGAGGAATAAAAATAACAGTTTGACATATTTTTGTATAGAAATCTGTCAAACCGCCATTTTATTGCTCTGTTAAAAGTTATCTGACTATTGAAAAATCAGCCCATAATAGAATAAAAAATCGTTTTATAATTTGGAACATAAAGCTCTACGTAAAGGCGTAGATCTTCGTAGGCGATGTTCTACGGCTCGTAGCCCGTAGCATATTTCGTAGGCTTTCGTAGACATCCTGCGTAGACGTCATTTTATGACGTATTTTCTTAGTTTATTTTCTTTTCCATAACATAAATCTTACATTACCGTGCGTACATATTATTATTTAATAACATTTATGCATTTCAAAGAACGTCATTTAATCTTATCTTTGTTTTGACCATATTTTATGATGCAGCGCATAAACGTGTAAGATGAAAGCATAATTACGTCTTGTTTCGTTTTGATGATAAAAAGGCACAATAATTAAAGCTTCTTTAATTCCACTAACTTTAATACTTGCTTCACAAAACTACGAAATTAACTTAAGAAATGAGTATTTGGTAAATTGAATTAGACTCTCTGAAAATCTAGGTGCTATTTTATTTTTGTATGTGTATTAAAAAATCTAGTATTAAATAATAAACTAAACAGACCTGGTGTTCCAACACTTTCTTTGACCGCATTTAAATACGCTTCAGCTTTTTTAGCAATCGAGCCAGAAGTCCTTTTGTTCACGCCCAAAGTGCATGTGCCATTAAAACTTTTTTTATAAGAAACGTCACCATTCGCCGCCATCTTTGTCACTGTTATTTTCGCGCTATATTCGTATGACATTCGAAATACGAAATTAAAACTTTTTTGATTTTTTTTATTTGCACTTTTATAAAAGGTTTTTTTCACGCGACTGACTTCTACCGATTGTTAAAGAACTATGTAATACATGAATACTGACATTGTTTATTTAATTGCAGAGGTTATCGATGAGTTTAAAAATTATTCCAATCTATTGGTTGTAAGATGTTACAATATACCTACTGGCTATATAATCGGGTCATCGCTAATTATAGAAATGATTAAAGATGTGTTAAGTAATTACATATCTACCTTGTATAAATGTTCATAATGCCCTAAACACCAGTTTCATCTCAAAGCAACAAAATAGATGTTTTCTATGAACAACTAGCTGTTGCCCGCGTTTAAGAAATAAAGGTTCGCTGCTCGTTCCCCGTAGGTGATAGCGTGATAAAATGTAGCCTATTATGTTGACCCGACTTCTTAATAATATTCGTGCCAAAGAAGTAAATCCATGCAGTACTTTTTGAGTTTATCGTGGACATACATACATACATACATACAGACAAACAAAAAAAAACTATATTGGTTTCGGTATCGATTGTAGATAACACCCCAAGTTTTCTTTTAATAAAATTATCTTCAATGTACAGTTTTGACTTTCCTATACCCTTTTTCTTGTATGTAAGTATACAGATTAGGTTTGGTACTACTATCTACATTCTAATAAACATGTATTGTAAACATCAAATAACGTTAATCACTGTTTAGCTCATAGTGGTGCGTGATCTTACAATCACGTGTTTTTTCGTATCGCATGCCCACGACTTCTTCCGCAAGAATTTTCCTTTATGATTTTCATTTTCAATTGACCCAACCTGATTTGAATTTCCAAAAGTCTTAGAACAAACATTGTTCAGTAACACGGGCTGAGTTACCCCACGAGAGGTTTTGCGCATTTTCGTTACACGTTGCATGGAACGTTTGTGCAAAATTGCATGACCTTTCTAGCGATTTTAACTGTACGTTGATTGATGATCAGTCAGTCAGTCACTTCAGTCAGTGAATCTCTTATTAAAAATATACACTAGCCGCACGCCCCGGCTCCGTACGGGTTCAATCTATATTATATTATGCTTGTTATATGCATACAAACCTTCCTCTTCAATCACTCTATCTAATAATTAAAAACCGCATCAAAATCAGTTTTCATATTTATTAAGTTTCAAGCATACATAATATATTATTATGTAGTTTAAAAAACGTATATCTTTAGGTCAGGTATACACAGTCAGGTGAAATATTTTTGTTTTATCTTGAACCATAATCAGTTGTTGTGAATTATTCCCGTTGAATCCCACTTTTGGATCCCATTTTTAGGTATTCCCGATGGATCCCATTTTTAATTCCCGTTGAATCCCACTTTTTGACAACATGAGTACATATCAGAAGAAAACTGTTATCGTTATTTTACTGATGTATTCTGAGTAACTTATTTATGAATTTTACTAAAAAAAAAGTTACACAAGATCCGGTCACCATAGGCTTTCCATAGATCGGTCACCAGTGTGTGTAGAAAGATGGCAGAGACACATTCTGAGAATTTGTTTCAGTCTTTACTTAGAAACTGATAGAATGTCACTAACCAGGAAAAGTACTAGGCTAATATAAGATCAAGGTATGTTTTGCAGTCTGGTGCCACGTGATACGCAGCGCGGGGGTAAGGCAACTCTAAATGGCCTAGCATAAGCTCATAAGCTCAAGGTTGTACGTTTTTCAACGGGGTCAGCGAAGTTCATTTGAAAAGCGCTGTGATGCCACATGACAGGGGGGGGGGAATCACTCTAAATGCCTGCTGCGCTCTAAGATATTACCCTTAACACTCCGTGGTCCGAGTCATTTTCCAGCCGCTTCTGGACGGAGAGTCCGGGACCCGTCCGACCAAGGACAGGCCCGAGTCATGGCGCGTCGTGTTTCACGCTTTCCTCAAGAGAACTGATGGAGACTAGACCATAGGGCCATACGCCTAACACGACGCGGGCGAAACCGCAAGCAGAAGCTATATAGTTTTATGATAGCAATTTTGTGATTGAAAGTACTCGCATTCAGATTTTTTAAAGCATGTGGGATCCAACGGGAATAGTTTTTGGGATTCAATGGGAATAAAACGTTTTTCTTTTGTTGTGGGATTCAACGGGAATACATTTTAATTTTTTGTGGGATCCAACGGGAAAAAAATATACAAGTGGGATTAAAAAGTGGGATCCAACGGGAATAATTCGTTGTTGTTATATTGCAGTATTTTTGTGTATTGCTCATTGCTGTTATTTATTGCAATAAAAAAACAACCACAAAAAGTTTAAATAAATTGTAGGTATTTAGTGAGTAGCTTTGTTTTTTATTTCACTGACATTGGCATATCGTCGTCTCTCGCTCATTTTGACTAGAAATGAAATGTATGACTATTCATTTCATCCCACAAACGTATCGTTATCGTCCAAAGAGATTTAAAAGAACCTCGTCTAATTAAGTTCTCAAGAACGAACACAACAGACAAATTATAATTATTAGTAAATTAAGACAAGGTTCGTTTATAAGAAACTTTCCGGAAAACCATTTACGGGCAAAACGGCCACTTTTAGCAATATTCTAATGACGTTTCTCTAAATGCACGAAGTGAATCATTAGGAATACTGCTTAAAGTGGTCGTTTTTAACTAATTGGACGAGGTTTTAACTAATGCAACCAGTAACAAGAAGAAAAACAAGGTGAGATAAGATTGAAACACAAAAGCCGAAAAGAGGTGAATGTCTGACAACAGCCCATCTAAAAGTTCTGTGCACGGGTCGCGGGACTTTAAGCACGTAACCGTTACCCCGGAATGTAAAAAGCTATTGAAGGAACATCGTGGATTTTAGTCAGTACGAGTCTGACTGTCTCTACCCCTCCACCCAACACGGTCTCCTCTGTGTAAGAGGGTCTATCTTCAACATTTTGGTTCTAGGACAGTCATGCCATTTTCCTTCAACGTTTTGAAAAGGCTAAGTAATACGCCTTTTATTTTTTTTGAGTGGGAATATCCTCACGGATACCCTCCGACTGGGTCGCGTGGAGGGTTATGTCGGACTCCAACCGACTAAAAACCCACTATTCTTTCTTGTACCATTGGTCGGGGGCCCGGGATATATGTAGGTATAAATGTAACATTCGCGCGCACCCCCAACTGGTATCGGCCAGGTATTCACGGCAGACCTATCTGCAAGTGCAATGTGTTCATCGCATGTTCTCCTTGAAGCTCACCTCCTGCTAGACCCTGGCTTTTTTCGAACCCTCGACCTACAACTTCTAAGTCCGGGCTGATACCACAGGGCCATCAATGCTCACCCACAGAAAATACTTGTTTTACTACCAGGTTTAAATATGCCAAAACATTACAAACTTTGGAGAAACCGAAATATTGCGTTCGCTTTCATTAATCATGTTGAAACTGTTCTCTCCCGGAATCGCTGTTATCTGTAAACTTTGTACCGTCGCCAACGAATACAGTTACTTTGGTACATAACTTGTTTTAATTACATTATACATATCGTACCTATGTAAATATATAGATAGAATAGATGAAAGTGCGCTGTGACTCATTCGTTGCGAAATTCTGAACTTGACATTCCTACGCCAAAACCACTGGAACTAATTTTTATGAATTTTGGTTCAGTGATAGATGGACGTCTGACGGTAAGGGGAACCGTAAGATGAGGACGCGAGGTATAATGGGGGCTTAGGGGGCAATACACACTTAACATTAAAGGACTTCATACACAGCAGCTATAATGTAAAGATGTACATTATAGCACGATACATCTCAATACATCTTTCCATAGAGATTCGAAGATGTAAAAATATACATTATAGCTGTCGTGTGTGGTCTCCTGACGATTTCTATGGAAAGATGTAATGAGCTGTATCGTGCTATAATGTACATCTTTACATTATAGCTGCTGTGTGTGAAGCCCTTTAGGGATACTTAACAAAACACTAATTAACGTAGCGCCCATTAACAAATGGCGTTCTGTATGCCTTATGTGTGTGATTTCCCATCGTACTCCGCGTCTCCGTCTTATAAACCGTTCCTTATAATATCTGCAATGAAGGAGGGCCAGCAAAAGTCTCGAGCAAAGATTAGTTTTATATAAACTGACCAATATAACTAAACCGTTATGTATGACCAACATCTTTGATGCATCATTTTGTTTTGTTTTGGACTATGAGTCACGTGACCCAACCCTGGCTTATCGCTAGGGTAAACGATGATCTTTGAGCTTCCTCTGTTTGTTCGAAACATGCTTGAACTTTAACATGGCATGGCATGTTCACATATTCACGATCACGAGTGCATGCGCATTCGTAAACTCAGCGGAACTATCTATGTGCAAAGGGAAAGGTCACATATTTATGGATTTGTTTTTAACTCTATAGATGTTGATAGACTTGGATCATTCACTTGTAACATCGAGCATTCGCCGTTTTTAATTTTGTCCAACAACGTATGAATATTTGCACGAATTGCACGGTTTATATTACTATTACATTTTCAGTGTTTACGTGATCTGACCTATCAAATGACATGAATCAATCAAAAGTTGCGTTTCTTTTAAGTAATAGCTAGCATACATACAATAAAATTATTGTTTTTATTTATTCTGTTAACTTTCTCATAAATATTAATAAGCGACAGGCTTAATCAATTGTTATTGTGGCTTCGTTCATTGCAAAATATAAGAGTCATAAGTAATAATAATAATTATATTATGTAAACATTTTTTCATTGAAATAAAAGTGCATTATGGTACTGTTTATCTATAGAAGACTCAGTTAGGTTATTATAGGTAGGTACTTTTCTTTTGCATAGGATTACGTTAGAAAATAACGTTGTAACCTTTTTATTTTACTAAAACTTTTCACTACGGAAAAGGAGAAATATAGCATTTTTTACCACCACACTTAAAATAACGATTTTTGTTTGAAGTTCGACCAGTGGCTAATTACTAGTTCAAATAGTTATGAATAAGTCAGACAGCTCATTGTCAACGAAAATACGGTTTTTATTTGTTATTTTCCTTCTTATCTATCTGGACAAGAGATTGAACAAATTGAAATTTAATTATTGACTATATGATCTAATTTAAGACAATCATAACAATGAAACCTCTCTGTTGTGACAGTGACAGCTGTCAAGTGTCAATGATGACAGCCCGCCTTTTGTTGGCTGATGGGGGCACTTCTAAAGAATTGTACTGCAGAGTTTAATTAAAAGATTTATGTTAACTTACCATAATCGTATCATTCAAGAACCCTGTAAACTAACAGAACATGGTGGCAGCGGTGTGCGCATAAAGAAAAATGATGGGAGAAGAAAAGGCAATGAGTTTCCTGCCATTGCAGAATGTGAGGGCACCGGAGGCCTTCGATTTTACAAATCCGTCTGCATGGAAAACTTGGAAGACGAGGTTCCAGAGGTTTATGAAAATAAGTGGCAATGAGAAGAGAGAGGATGCCGACAAAATCGATATGCTGTTGTACAGTATGGGAGGAAAGGTGGAAGAAATTATCAAAATATTGAACGTTGACGAGAAAAAGTATGAGTTGGTATTGGAGGCTTTAGATGGTCATTTCAATCCAAAGAAAAATGTTGTATATGAGAGATTTAAATTCAATATGCTCGAACAAAAAGAAGGTATGTCAGTGAGTGATTTTTTAGGAGCATTGACCACGCAGGCAGAGACATGTGAATTTGGAAGTCTATGTGAAGAGCTTATTAGAGATCGTCTCGTTGTTGGATTAAGGAACAAGAAGGTCAGTGAAAACATGCTGTTAAAGGCAAAATTGACATTAGAAGATGCAGTCAACATGGCTCAGCAGGCTGAAATTCAAGCACAAGAGACTAAGGTTATGTGGAGTCGGGAAGAGGAAGTGACAGTAAATAGAATGGGTAAACAGCAAGAAAAGGTAGGAAATAGAAAATGTTGGTGGTGCGGAAAATGAGAAACGCATAATAAGGAGAAATGTCCAGCTTCAAAAGAAATTTGTCATAAATGCAAGCGTAGGGGACATTTTGCTAGATGCTGCAGAGAGCGAAAAATTTCAAGAAAAAGGTAAAATTTTTAGTAGATACTGGGGCTGATATTGTGGCTATACCTGAAAAATTGTTAAAGGATACAAGTAACATATTGGCTTGTTCAGAGATTATTAGGGGACCTGAAGGTACTCCATTAGATGTAGTAGGCTTTATTTGGATACAATTATGTCATAAAAGTAGTGTATATAGAGGGAAAGCATTTGTAATCAAAAATTTACAGGTACCTATATTAGGGAGACCAGCCATTATAAAAATGAATATATTAAGATTATGTAACACATGTCATGTTAGTGAAAGTGAAATAAATGTAGAGAAAGAGTTTCCCAATATATTTAACAGTTTAGGTGTGTTCAAGGATACTTTTACCATTAAATTGATCGCCAACCCAGTTCCATATGTCCAGTCATCACCTAGAGTGGTTCCATTACCTCTACTGGATAAAGTTAAGGAGGAGTTAAATAGATTAGAAAGTTTAGGTGTTATTGTACGAGTAGAAGAGCCAACTATGTTTGTATCTCCTATTGTGGTTGTACCAAAAGGTCAAAATGGTGTCCGAATCTGTGGAGATTATACACAGGTTAATAAGAATATTGTCCGTCCTATTTTTCCAATTCATAAAGTAGAAAATACACTAGGCAGACTAAAAGGAGCAAGAATATTTTCGAAAATTGATGCTACGTCAGGATTTTTCCAAATTCGTTTATGTGAAAAGTCTAGGAAACTGACAACAATTTACTTACACCATTTGGTAGGTACATGTATAATAGATTACCTATGGGGTTAAACTGTGCACTTGAATACTTTTCTATGAAATTTTCCAATATTTTCACTGATTTAGAAGGGGTAGTAATACATGTAGATGACATATTATTATACAGTAAGGACAGGGTCAGTCATATTAAATTATTAAGAGAAGTTTGTAGTAGATTAAATAGAGAAGGTTTAACAATAAACAAAGACAAATGTGAATTTATGGTCGAAGAAGTTACATATTTAGGGCATGTTATTAACAGTAAAGGCATATCATTGGATCCTAAGAGAATAGAAAGCATTGTTGAATTCAGAGTTCCTTCTAACAAAAAAGAGTTGATGCAATTTTTAGGATTAGTAAATTATGTAGGTCGTTTCATTCCTGATAAATCATCTTTATTGGAACCTTTGTATGGATTATTAAAACAGGATGTTGCCTTTATTTGGGATAAGTGTCAACAACAATCATTTGAAAAAGTAAAATACCTTTTATCAAGAGCTCCTACATTGTGTCATTATGATCCTAGAGAGAAAATTATAATTTCTGCTGATAGTAGTTCTTATGGTCTAGGAGCAGTACTGTTACAAGAAGATAAAATGGGGAATAGACGGCCAATATCATATGCTAGCAGGACATTAAATTCAACAGAGAAGAATTATGCTCAAATAGAGAAGGAGTGTCTAGCTTTGGCATGGGCTGTTAATAGATTTCGAGATTTTATAGTAGGGATAGAGATTTTATTAGAGACCGATCACAAACCTCTATTGCAAAATTTAAAATGTCACTTACGGGATATCTTCCGTGATTGTTTTTAATTATGAGTTCCCGATATTTCGACGCTGTTGCAAGCGCCATGATCGCGGGCGCTCTATTGCAAATTTTGCAAACTAAACCAGTTGATGACCTCACACCTAGGTTGCTGAGATTTAGACTTCAGCTGATGAGATATATATATAAAGTTAATTATGTTCCAGGAAAGAAATTAGTAGTAGCTGATGCACTGTCCAGGGCTCCAGTTAATGTTACAGAGGTAGAGGCAGAGCAACAGGAGCACCACATTAATTCCATTTTAAGTATGTGTTTATTTGATAATAAATTGAACAATATTATGAGAGAGCAGAGTAAATGCCAAATTTGTAAGATAATTAAAGAATACACTGTGAGTGGTTGGCCTAATAAAAATAAAATACCATCAGAGTTATTAAATTACTATCAGTATAGATATAATTTTTCTGTGCAGGAGAATTTTTTGTTATATAACAATAGATTGGTAATCCCAATTGCGCTTCAAAAAGGTATTCTAGAGGATATTCATGCAGGTCATTTAGGCATTACTAAATGCAGGGAGAGAGCCAAACAATCAGTGTGGTGGCTAGGGTTGTCATCTCAAATTAAAGTACTCATAGAGAACTGTCCACAGTGCATTCAGGAAAAAACTAACAGTAAAGAACCATTGATTGTAGAAGATATTCCAAATAGAGCATGGCAGAAGGTAGGCATAGATTTATTTAAAAACAATAATAAGTGGTATATGGTAATAATTGATTATTTCTCTAGATATTTGGAATTATTTGTATTGAAAGATCTGACAGAAAATAGTATAATTATGCATTGTAAAGAAACCTTTTCCCGGTTTGGAATTCCAGAAGTAGTCAGGACGGACAATGGAACACAATTTAAGGGTAAATTCAAACAATTTTCTCAGTTTTATAATTTTAATCACATAACTAGTAGTCCTTATTTTGCTCAGAGTAATGGTTGTGCAGAAGCAGGAGTCAAAATTGCAAAAAACTTATTAAATAAGAATGCAGATGTATATTTAGCATTGTTAGTATATAGGAACACTCCAAATGAGACTGGATATAGTCCCAGTGAATTAATGTTTAACAAAAAAATTAGAGAGATATTGCCAATGTACCCTAGTAAATTAAATGGTAATGTAGAAATAGATACTAAAACATTTAGAGAGAAGAGAAATTGTAATAGAGAAAAAATGGCAGAGAATTATAACAGAAGACATAAAGTTTGTAAATTAGACGATTTAAAGGTAGGAGATCAGGTTTGGGTTATTGATTAAAGAAAGTATGGAATTATTGTACGAAAGGCGAAGGAGCCAAGATCTTATTTTGTTGCAATAGAAGGAGTTCAGTACAGGAGAAATAGATGGCACTTGGCTCCAGCGCCTTTCAAAGAGAAAAAGGAGGATAGTAGAGAGCTAAGTTATGATGATTATGATAATGATAGTGTTTCAGGAATTGAAGTGGAACAAAATCAGCCAGAAATAAATAAGGAAAACGATTTAGAAGAAACTGATTTCGAAAATAACGAAAACAATTTAAAAAGTAATGATAATAATTTGGGAACTAATGATTATGAAATTCCTGAAATACAATCACATGAAGAGATAAATAACTTGCCTAAAAGAGTAAGAACTAAGCCTAAGTGGTTAGAAGATTATGTTTGCAATAATATAAGTTTGTAACAATGTTTAAAATTATTTTAAAAAATCTTGACGATGGGGATGTTGTGACAGTGACAGCTGTCAAGTGTCAATGATGACAGCCCGCCTTTTGTTGGCTGATGGGGGCACTTCTAAAGAATTGTACTGCAGAGTTTAATTAAAAGATTTATGTTAACTTACCATAATCGTATCATTCAAGAACCCTGTAAACTAACAGAACACTCTCCAATACAAAAGAAATCCGAAAGATGATCTAATTGTTTTCTTTTTTTAGAGTTATTGAAACGAAGAATGCATGACAATACATGAAGTTTTTCATTTCATAATAAGTAGTTTCAATTTTAAAAAAGACGTCGATATTTTGTAAACGATGCTTAGGAGCACCAATAATGACCAACTTTGTGTTATTCATTTTATCGCCACTGCTTTTAAAACGGGGAAGGAAGAGAACGCATTAAACCTGGGTCCGCGTTATGGATTACACCCACTCCCTCTCAAAAAGAGGCCTGTGTCTCACCAGTGGGAACATACAGACTGATTGTTCTGTGCAGAGTTAAAGAATAATGCAATTTAGTGATACACACTTTAAAAATAGGCAAGTACACTCTTCATGACTTGCTATTGCTACATTTCATCGAACAGTCAGCTTCACGATTTATTTACATCTATGATCCACATCATGAAGCTAACTGTACTTAAATAGCAACTCCATAGCGGTAAAAGACTCCCGTTAAATGTGCGGAATAGGATTAAGAATAAAGAAAAACGTGCATTTACAACAACTTTTTCCACTTTTAAACCACAAACAAATATTGATAGAGAAACAGAAGCAGAAGTAATGGCTGCTAAAGATGGAAATAAATTCACAGAAGAATTAAATATAGACGCTATTATTTAGAAACAAAACCGCACAAATAATGGAACATCAATAACAACATAAAAACAAATGTGAAAGTCAAAGTAGAACTCACTTGTGATAAGGGTGCGTTGATTGGTGAACGATGAGCGTACTGGAGTCGACTGAGATGTGAACGAAGTCGGCGCTCGCCCCAGGCCGGGCCCGCGAGCGTAGGGGTCTTATCGCAGGTCAACGGTGATATTAGACGATCATTGGTTTGTTTACTTACTAAGTCGTTAGGCGATTAGCTAAACACTTTCCACTATACATTAAAACTGTTCTCTAAATTATGTCGTTGTATATTCCCGTTATTGGACTGGCCTGTTGGTCTAGTGGTTAGTGAACCTGACTGCTATACCGGAGGTCGTGGGTTCGATTCCCACCCAGGACAAATGTTTGTGTGATGAGCACGATCATTTGTTCTGTGTCTGGGTGTAATTTATCTATAATATGTATGTATTTATAAATATATAAGTATATTTATCAGTTGTCTAGTACCCATAACACAAGTTCTGTGCTTAGTTTGAGAATAGATGGTGTTGTGTGATAGTTGTAGAATATTATTATTAATCATTTTTTTCACTGAATACATTTACGTACATTTTAAATTACTTTTACAAATATAATGGCCCATCGGTATCTGGAACAGGGTTCAAGCTATTGGCGGCGGCCAGGGCTCCAAAAAAGGAACCTCCTATCAATGCGCACCGTGTCCAAAAGAACTGCTTTCTGAATCAGGCCAATCAATCCATGCTTTCTTTCGTTGTTATTACTATACAATTAAAATACAATTTAGATCAGGTATGGCTATCTTCTACAAAAACTACTGACCACTATTATTATTTTGTTTTACAATATTGAACATTATATCCATTGTTTCTTATAGAGATTTAATTAAAAAATTCTAGCTCTAAAGTCCCAGGGTCGCGGGACTTATTCCATCACCGTGCCCCGGAACATGAAGGGCTATGAAAGGACACCGTGGATTTCAGTCAGTACAAGTCTGACAGTCCCTCCTGCCCATGCCCGGAGTGGGAGGACTCATTTGATGATTTTACCACGTTAAAAAAAAAAGCTCTTAAGTCCCCTTCACGACTTTGGTCTAAGTAGTGAGCAGAACGGCGGGCGGCTCGAAAAAGACATTATTTAATACTTTGTTAGCACTCTTCATCACGGGCGACGCCTAGTGGAGTGTTTCAAACTTTTCTACCTTGCCAATCACTGCCCCGCGCTGAGTCTCTAGTGACCTCAAGGGATAATGCGCCAAAATGTGTGTCCTCTTTATGTCATAAAATCATCAATAATGATCTTAATCCTTAAACTAATTTTAAGGATTCGCAATGATTATGTCTACAAAGTCATTTGTCGCTACCCAAAGGTCCACTTGCGCGCTGTGTACAATCAGCTTGCTCACGCGCAACGTCCGGACTACCGGCGAGTGAAAGAATAGTACTGATAAGAGTAAGAGATAAAAAACTATTTCTGTTTGTATTTACCGTTATATTAATCACAAACACATTTATTTTACAACTATGTTGCGTATTCAATGGACGCGGAACGCTTATCTTTCTTTACATATAATAAAATCGTAGAGATGTCATTCCTGTACATTGAATTTTTTTTTCTTTTTGTATTTTTTTCGAGATAAGGGATCGATTCTGATGCCAGATCAACTTTTATTTTTTTTCGAAATTTTTTATGTTTTTTTGATTTGATCTATCTCGGAAACTACTGTAAAGTTTTCGATCAAATTTTCCTCAAATATTCCTAATAATATGCTTCTGTTAATATGCTATGTATTATTACGCTATTTTTCCTGGGAGATAAGCAATTTTGAATTTTGTTGTTTTTAGATGTTTGTTGATAGTTGGAAGCTAAACCACTGGATATTATGTAGTCAATTTTTCCTCAAATATTCCTTAAACTGCTGTTCTATTAGTAGGATATGTATAATTACGCTATTCCCCTTGGGGGATTAGCAATTTTATAATATGTAGATTTTCAGTCATTGTTGACATTTGTACAAGAACCGCTATTTGAACATCACTGTCAACGTACTAGCCAGTCCGGTCGGTAACCTGCTTGACTTTCGTGCAAGGGGTCTCTGGATCAAATCTCGCAGTTTTTTTTTCTCTTTTTGAGTTTTTTTTATTTGTCCTGAGAGTTTTAAATAATTTAAAAAAAAATGTGCATACTTTTGTTTCAATATTATTCGCGATTTTAAATAATTACTATTTCTTTTCAATACTTCTCTAGGATATAAATCTACTCCGATTTAAATTGTAGGTAGTAAGTTGGATATTTTTTTTAATTGTAATTGTTTCGAGGTGTGGAATTTTAATGATTAGAAAAAATCAGGGTTTCTATAATTTGTGTTTATTTATGTTTTGAATTGGTGCTCAAACCAGTGCATAGATTCTGTTTTAAACGACGACAGGTTGTACTCATCGAGTCAGATAATTAGTTATTTTTTAGGTATCACGCGGTATGCTAAAGGGAGAAGAGCAATGCTATCGTACGTTCAATTTGCAGCGATACTGTAAATCGACCCAAAAATGATAGTCTAATCTAAATATATAAAACTCAAAGGTGACTGACTGACATAGTGATCTATCAACGCACAGCCCAAACTACTGGACGGATCGGGCTGAAATTTGGCATGTGGATAGATGTTATGACGTAGGCATCCGCTAAGAAAGGATTTTGATCAATTCTACTCCCAACGGGATAAAATAGGGGAAGAAAGTTTGTATCAAACTTCGTCAATTTTAAACCGATCAGGCTGAAACTTTGCATGCATAAAGCTACTATGACGTAGGCATCCCTTAAGAAAGAATTTTGATAAATTCCACCCCTAAGGGGATGAAATGGGGGATGAAAGTTTATATAAAACTTCGTCAATTTTAAACAGATCGAGCTGAAACTTTGCATGCATAAAGCTACTATGACGTAGACACCCCTTACGAAAGGATTTTGATAAATTCCACCCCTAAGGGTATAAAAGTTTGTAAGTCTTCTTTGATTTTCGACTGATTGACCTGAAATCAAAGATTGGAAGACGTCCGCTTAAATAGGATTTTGATAATTTCAACCCCCATGGCGATATAATAAGGGATGATGGAGGATGTAAACGTATTAGTTAGAACCGCACAGCAATAAAATCATAAAATTGCAATAAAATAGTTCATTGATTGTCGATAGATGGTGCTTTTTATTTGAGATCAATTACCTAATGATATCCCGTTCGAATTTAAACTATTACAGTTTCCCCTAAAAGTCTGCTTTGCCATGACAATAAACAAGTCTCAGGGGCAAACTCTTAAATTTGCGGGTATTGACTTGAGAGAACATTGCTTCTCTCATGGACAGTTTTATGTTGCTTGCTCACGAGTAAGTTCACCCAATAGCTTGATAGTTTTAGCGCCTAATGACAGATTAGTTATGAATATTGTGTACAAAGAAGTTTTGTAAGCCCTAATTTATTGCACACGCTAAACAAAAGTAAAACCGCAGAGCGAAGCCGCGGGCAAAAGCTAGTCGTTACTAAATTGAGATGAGCAAAGTATTTGAGAACCTGCATTCCACGAAAAAATATTGCAAGAAAAACAATTAATGCTTCGTGGGTCGAACCTCTTTAATTTATTATCTAGCTTTGCAGAAATCTAGGTTCAAGTTACTTAAAAAAACGCTAGACAGAAATGCTGCGGTATTTATTCCAATTAGGCCACCGAAGAGGCTATTTTTATTGTATAGGACTCAGATGAAGGAATAGGCAGATAGAACGTGCGCGAACAACAAAGCGACCACAGTTTTTATTCATGTGTGCGCGGCAGATAAGTGGCGCCGTGTACGGACACGTGCATCTGTGTGCGTTTACGGTTGCCAGATATTGAGAAATACTCCCACATTTTTGTTCAGTTACATTGCTCTCAAATACTGTACTACATTTTTTTTTTAGTTGGAAACGCTATTTTGCTTTATGGTTATACCTAGAGAGCATAAGCGTGTAGTATTTATTATTTATCAGAATAATAATAAGGAATAAAAGTTAATATGCGTAATTACTTACTACCTATTTAATTACTCCTTACCTATTTAATTCTCACAATAATGTACCATGTACCATCACAAGTTGAATTATGACCCACCATAAGCTTATTTTCCCAGAGACATTCAAATACAATTAGGTCCACATTCGCGTAAACATACATATCCATGGTAACAACTTTGATCTTTGTCAATTTGACAGATTCAAACGATTTATTGTCAAAATGGGTCATGATTCCACTTTGTCGACTGTACATGGATTATTTACATAAAAATACTAGATACGTGTTTCAGGTTTCGCATAAGCAAAAACTAATGTTGTATAGGTACTATAGATTACGACTGTGCAGTTGTTTTGACGAATTTGATCGATATTTTTAATGCACAATACACATTCCTCTAATTCAGGGTAATTTACCCGTCATAAACTAGCAACACAGACGATTTACTGTTAAGGTTTTGTGTTTCAAGTGAGTCGAAAATATTTTATGGAAAATAAATACCAAAACAATAAAAATAACAAGAGTTACCTGTGGAAAGATATTCCATCTTGTTTTCTTTCTTTTTGTGAACAACTTTTGCAGTGTTTAAACAAACAAGACGGCATGTTTTGACATAAAATGGCAAATCACTAGTGACGTGTGAGCGAGACGATGCGTAGCTTGGTACTGTCGCGAGTTCGTAGCAACTTTTGATTTAGTAGTAACTTTGGTGGAACCACTCGCGTGTTCTGAGCGCTCTATCTGCCTATTTGTTTTATCTGAGGTATAGGATATATCGTAAGGGATTGGATTGATTCTACACCCATTTGCTGAGGTAGGTTGTGTGGAGAAGAATCGGCAAGAAACTCCATACTTACTCTTTTCCAAAAATGTTTCACAATGTTTTGAAATCACAAATTAAAAAAAATGTGAAAGCGGTATTATACTACTACAGTAAGTATCGGTTTGATGGATATTAAAGCAAATGATTGACCGCTCTGTGGCATTGTTAATAAATTGCCACACATTGCTTACGAGTAAGTGATTACCTACAGATATTTCCAATGCATTTAAGCCCTCACATAACAATTTTAAAGTGGTGTTCACTTTAGGGTCTTTCAATGCCTACAGGTCCTAACCAGCGTCGTCTAGGTCAAGGTCATTTAGTCGAGGTGGCGTGTACTAAACAGGCCCTATAAATAGACCCTATAACTTCTAACCTATCAATTGTTAAGCTGTTAAAGTAACTCTGTTTATTGAAGCTGTAACTTCTTGGTCAAAGAGTTAGTTTTGTCAACGTAGCAATGCTGCCAGTTTTCTGGGCACTGTTGACAGTGACAAACGTATTGCCCGAAAGATTTTCGGGAAAAACATAGCGTCACAATCATGTGTGCGATTAATGAAGACATTATTATTGTCCTTATCATTACCTACTGTTATCATTGATAAAGAAGTGAGGAAGGAAATAAACTTTGCAAAGAATTTTCTGGATTTTATTGCTTCGATAATTTAATAACATGATCGAAGTTTAATGGTCCACCTTTCTTGGTTATGTTAAAAATAATACTTATAACCTTGCAATAACTTTAGTCGTTTTCATAAAGACGTCCAGCATAAGAAAAATAGATAACTTTAAATACTAAGGTGACAAAGGTTACCAAGATTTCTAGAACCAACACATCAACACATAATGGGTACTTACTACTTAAGGTGATTGCGTCGATGTTGCCCGCGAAATTCCAATTTTCTTACGTTTTTGCAATTTGCAGGCCAGTGACATGTTGTAACTTTATCAAAATATAAACTGAAGTAATAACAAGTATAATTTTAAATATAAAAAAATATCAAAACATTCGCTCCATCAGCTCTCACATAGAAAAGCTGCATGTAAGTTAGATTTCAGAGATTTTAACAATATGCACCTTTCATTCACTTTAATAGAAAAAAAAACTCTATTTCTGTATATTGTGAACATCTCAGCAATTTCCAATCTTACTACATTACCAACGAGGGTAAGTACGTCAGAATCACAATGCTACTACTAGCCACGGGGTGATATGCCATGAAGAGGTTAGAGATCAACTGAGTGCGTATGTCGTATCTTCATCTTTCGTCAATCCGAGATAGTAATCGAAATTGACGGCGTCAGTCTTCACCTTGAGGTTCTCCTCAATGGCAAACCTAAACCTTTTGAATGAAGATTATACTAGTAGAGATATTTTTCTTTTTGTCGACGCACCAATACATTTTTTGAAAATATATTGTCGTGTGAACGCACACACACGTAAATATATTTAGAGAAAACATTATTATGTATTGAAAAGTTACATGACGAAAAAAGTGTACATGACGGGGACGCAGGGTATGACGGGAAATCACACACTTATGGCAAACTAACGCAAGCGCCAACAGAGGCCTTACCACGAGCTCCTAACGCGATCCAGTTCAGGCTGTGGGAAAGAGATGACGCTACACGACTTGTATAGCTCATTCTCTTTCCCACAGCCTAAACTGAATCGCGTTAATAGCTCGTGCTAAGGCCCCCCAGGGGCCTTACGCCAAGCTCTTAACGCGATCCAGTTCATGACCTGAACTGAACTGTTCTTCTAATTCGTACCCTGACAACAGCTTAACGTACAATCTAGTAGGTCATGCCATCTGACAGCGATTGTGCCAAACTGAATCGCATGTTTTGGTTTCATTCACTCAATTTTGTACTGGTTTAGTACATTGATGTCATAAAGCAGCTCAACTGAAACGCTCAAACTGTCACTGTTACTATTTTTCTCATATTAACTGAAACGTTTGTTGGATTCTTGACGAATATAAGGTTATTTGGAGCTGTTTTAGTGAATTTCTATCAAAACCAAAGTAAAGTGTACTTTAATCTTGCTGTGACAGTCTGAAATACATAACATAGGTGCCTTTTTTACCGCATGTGTTTTTCTCTAACAGATGTGTGATGATCTACTGTTGTTTGAGTTTTTGGAGGAAGATTCTGCCTCACACTACGCACAAAAACTTAAGAGGCTTCAGATACGCGGCCGTTGGACCCTTTCATTAGGCGCTACAGGCTATCCAAAGTATCCGTAGTGCTCAATTTGTGCTCAGAGTTGAGCCCGCTGATCAAGGAGCCTGTCAAGCCAACGGATTTAACCGTATAGAGAACAAGGTAGATAAATAACTTCTTGTCTCTTTCGTATAATTTATTCATAAACCTAACCTATGTATGTCTTTGTTTGTTTGTGAGAAAAGATTTGAGAAACTGCATACCTAAGTCTATCCAATTTTTACAACTACATTAATGTGTACTATTAGGGTGTACAATCATTGTTGTAATTTGTTCAAGGTTTAGATTGTACTGGCATTCTATGCCACAGGATCTTATCAAAGACTAGTTGGAGACGTAGCTGGTCATTCAGTGGCACAACAAACGGTGTCATCAGTATTGCATGAAATAAACAATGGTTTAAATTCTCCTCAAATGAGAAATAAATACATTGTTTTCCCAAGCACATTGGAGGAGAGGAATACCATAGGAAGAGAGTAAGCAAAGCAATATTTTTTGGGTTTATATTGTTCAGCACGAAGAATAATAAAGTAAAACCTAAAGATGCTTCCACTTCCACCAGTTGACGCTACTACTTTCCGCAGTACACGTGTATCGTCCCTCTGCATTCAGGCCTGTGCCTTGAATCTTGTAGGCAGCGGGGTGGCGGTGGCGGCGGCGTGGTAACAGCAGGATCTTATGCGTAAAATCAAAATGGACCGGCCCTCGAAAACAGTGGCGCGGCCAGCAGCGGGGCGGGAGCGGGCAGCGAGCAGTGTACTTATGTCAAACGGTGACCGCCCGCTCGTTCTTTTGCCCACAATAAATCGAGCGTTAGGGTGCTTCTACACGGCGCATGCAAGTGCCTCAACATGCTCAAGCTACATGCGCCGTGTACACGCACCCCGCGGGTAGCTTTATCAAGTAGCTTCCACATGTTACTCGCGCGGGTAAACCGCAAACCCCCACCATTACTTGCGCGAGTTGGCAGGTTGGTGCTTATACACGGCGCATGGCCGTGTATAAGCACCCCGCGGGTAGCTTGATCAAGTAGCTTGCGCATGTTACTCGCGGGGGTAACCCGCATCTTTACTTGCGCGGGTTACATGCGCCGTGTACAAGCACCCTTAGGAATAAATTTGAATGAAAAAGATGTTGCCGCCGTTATTCAGACAATTCGTTCGCGAATAAAAACCAATATCTTGATGACACAATCACAACGCTAGGTACGCGGCTATTCGCTGGGTGCGAAGTACTAGGTGGGGGCAGTACTATTCGATTGCAGCGTTCATTGTGGCGAATAGTAGAAGTGCCGACAGCTTTGTCTCAGAGTACATTCAGCTCTGTCAACTTTACATAATTATTTTTTATAATCGCATTATGCCGCCCGCCGTCGTGCACGGTGCCAATAGTCACGGGCGATCTGCCCGCTAGTTTCGAGAACGGGCCTGCGATGCCTGCCCTGCTCCCGCGCCGCCACCGCCCGGCTGCCCGCAAGATTCAAGGCAGAGGATTCTTGGGAATGATTCATGATGAAATATAAATAATTGTTAAATAAAAGTTTCCTTTTCAATTACATTATTTAATAAAATAAAATCAAATACATATTGTTGTTGTATACAAATTGTTACCCTAATTGTTGTTTGTAAATTGTTGTTGGCTACACCTAGGGCGACTTTCACCAAAAGTTAAACATGTTTAAAATTTTATTTAGTGTAAAAATTCCATACAATTTTGACATTAAATAAAATTTTAAACATGTTTAACTTTTGGTGAAAGTCGCCCCTAGTATAGGTGCTGAGTCAACAATTTGTTCTTAAACTAAAAAATATAATTTTACATTCGGGCTTAATTTTCAGTGCCAGAACTGACAGATGAAGAGGTTCACCAAGAAGCTCAAATGCAACATGACTATGTTGATGTTGTGCATAGCAGCCAAGAGCTAGACGTGTTCATCGGCTGTGGGCAATCCGGGAAGCCTGAAAAACAAAGTTATTATAATGTAATAAGCTTCATTTTGTATATATTGTAGACGTTGAGGGTTGGGTTTTAAATAAAACCAGAGATTCATCAAAACAGTGATAATATTAATTAAAAAAATACCTATCAACTCTTTTTTTATTGCGGTTAAATCATCAAATGAGCCAGGCCAGAGCGAGAGGGACTGTCACATCTGTACTGACAAAAATCCACGGTGTTCTTCAATAGCCCTTTACGTTCCAGGGTCACGGTAATTCGGTAAATCCCGTGACCCCGGCAGGCCTTCTAAAGGAGGCCCCGTAATTATGCTGACACTCTTTGAGGCGCGCGTGGAACAAAACGCGCCTATGGACCATGCCCGTGTCGGGTATGGTCCATGTTCGGACAGAGAGTCGCTCATTACTCACCGCCCGATCCTACGGTGGCCGAAGATCGTCTTGCGACATCTGTCGTCGTGGGCGTCTACCACTGCGTCTGGGCTGTGCGGTGGACGCTGTCCTATTTTAAAATAGAAACTTATTTTCTTACCTATTATTTAAAATGCCTTTTATTTCTCCGAGTTCGAGGAATACATTTTCTAAAATTGTGTTTTCGGTCTTCAATCCTAAGTCTTTCTCTAGACATGTTAACCATTGTCTGCCTTGCTGTGGCTGAAGACATGGGTACAACTCGGCGCTGAGTAGACGAGGCGTGTGGCGCCGCTGCTGTGGCTGATGGAGGGGCTGGGGTCTGCGCTAGCGGAGGGGGCGGGGTAGCTGCATGTGCGTGCGCTGGCGACTTTAGATTTAAGCTTGCACTTATAGTCATTCCAGTACTGAAAAGATGGCGCATGTTAGTACCTGAATGTATTTAACAATATTGTGAAGCAATTTCAGTAACATAAAACATAATATGAAATTCATTTACCTTACACCAACCCTTCCAATCTTTCTCTCCACCATCACCGTGAGAATTAAGCTGTCTGCTTCTATTATCCACATCTTTTTTGCATGCTCTCCAGCTTGGGATGTTTTATTGAAGCCCGTTGCGAGAGCTTGATTGTCGTTTATAAACTCCCACAACGTCTCCAGCTGATTGAATGTTACTCTCCTTCTTCGACTAGAATGCAACAGAAAATAACTTAAATTTCTTATCACAAAGACAGCTTCTTGAAGAAAAGCACTTTCGAACTAAAATCTAGTTCGAAAGTGCTTTTCCTCAAGAAGCTGTCTTTCTAATAAATCATTAGGTTCTCGAAGGAATTATTTCATCATCATCATCTCAGCCGTAGGACGTCCACTGCTGGACATAGGCCTCCCCTTTCGATCTCCACATATACCTGTTGGATGCGACCTGCATCCAGCGTCTTCCGGCGACCTTTATAAGGTCGTCTGTCCACCTTGCTGGTGGACGTCCTACGCTGCGCTTGCTAGTCCGTGGTCTCCACTCTAGTACTTTTCGACCCCATCGGCCATCTGCTCTGCGAGCAATATGGCCTGCCCATTGCCACTTCAGCTTGCTAATCCGGTGGACTATATCGGTTACCTTAGTTCGTCTACGGATCTCCTCATTTCGGATTCGATCACGTAGAGAAACACCGAGCATAGCCCTCTCCATAGCTCGCTGAGCGACTTTGAGCTTTGAGATGAGGCCGATAGTGAAAGACCACGTTTCGGTGCCGTAACTCATGGTAACACACATTGGTTGAAGACTTTCGTCTTGAGGCACTGAGGTATGTCGGACGAAAAGACATTGCGTAGTTTCCCGAACGCTGCCCAACCGAGTTGGATTCGGCGGTTGACCTCTTTCTCGAAGTTGGACCTACCTAACTGGACTACTTGTCCTAAGTAGATATATGAGTCAACAACTTCGAGTACCGAGTTTCCAACAGAGACTGGGGTGGGCACAACATTGGCATTTGACATAATTTTCGTCTTGTCCATGTTCATTTTCAAGCCCACCCGTTGTGAAACTCGGTCGAGGCCATCGAGCATCATGCTGAGTTCCTCCATCGACTTTGCCATGACTACGATGTCGTCGGCAAACCGAAGGTGAGTGATGTATTCGCCGTTGATGTTGATGCCAAGTCCTTGCCATTCCAGGAGCTTGAAGGCGTCTTCCATTGCGGCAGTAAACAATTTCGGGGAGATAACGTCCCCTTGTCGTACGCCTCTTCTCAATGGAATCGCCTTCGTGCTCTGCTCCTGTACTCGGACCGACATGGTGGCGTTATTATACAAGCACTTCAACACCTCGATGTACCGATAGTCAATACGGCATCGCTGGAGTGACTCAAGTACCGCCCATGTTTCCACCGAATCGAAGGCTTTCTCATAGTCCACAAACGCTAAGCATAATGGCAAGTTATACTCTTCGGTCTTCTGTATAACTTGTCGCAGCGTATGGATGTGGTCTATGGTACTATAGCCTCTTCGGAAACCGGCTTGTTCGGGAGGCTGGAAGTCATCAAGTCTGTGTTCGAGACGGTTCGTGATAACCCTTGAAAACAGCTTATAAACATGACTTAGAAGCGTGATGGGTCTGTAGTTCTTCAAAAGGCTGTTATCACCTTTTTTGAAGAACAGCACCACCTCACCTCTACTCCATGTTTCAGGCGTTTTGCCCTCGAAGAGGACGGAATTAAAAAGCTTCTGGAGGACTTTAAGTACCGGTGTTCCACCCGCTCTCAGAAGCTCTGAAGTGATTCCGTCCTCGCCCGGCGCCTTGTTGTTCTTAAGCTGCTTCAGGGCCATCCTAATCTCGTACAGACTGATGTCCGGGATATCTTCGGTATAATGTCGGGACAGCTTGGCTCTTGGATCTCCTACCAAGCGGTCAACGGGCTTTGCGACCGAAGTGTATAACTGTCCATAGAACCTCTCGATCTCGCCTAAAACCTCTGCTTTGGTCGACGCTATGCTGCCATCCTCCCGTTTTAGCTTTGTCATCTGGCTTTGCCCAATAGACTTGTCCTTTGCGAACACTTTAGAGCCTTGGTTTCGCTGTATGGTCTCTTTAACACGATTCGTATTAAAGAGACGCAGATCATGTCGCAAGGACTTAGATATCCGTCTATTGAGTTGCCTATATGACTTCGCGTCATCGGAAGACTGCAGCTGTAGCAAACGTCGTTCAGCCATGAGGTTTAAGGTTTGCTCGGTCAATTTCTGGGGTCTATCTTTACGGCAGGGTCTAAAAAATTTAGATCCTACCGTGCGGACAGTTTCCACTAGCCCGTCGTTGATCTCGTCCACTGACACTAAGTTCTCAAGGCAAGCAAAGCGATTAGAGAGCTCGAGTTGAAAGCTTTCGGGGTTTTGAATATGGGGCCGAGTAGGTCGGAGCGTAGACTTCATCAGGCTGGACCTTTCAAGTTTAACATTGATATTCAGCGAGCCTCTTACGATTCGGTGATCGCTACCGGTTTTTACCCTGTTGATCACAGAGACATCGCTGAATATCCGTTTCTTGTCGGTCATGAAGAAGTCTATCTCGTTTCTCGTGAAACCATCGGGACTCAGCCAGGTCCATTTCCTGTGAGGCGGCTTCTGGAAGAAAGAGTTCATCATAAAGAGTTCCTCTTTCTCCAGAAAGTCGGCCAGCCTCTGTCCCCTAGGGTTCCGTTGCCCATACCCAAATTGCCCCACTCTCAACTCATCACCGCTTTTCTTACCCAACTTTGCGTTAAAGTCCCCCATAACAACAGTGAAGTGGGTTTTGGAGCTATGTATGGCCCTACTTACGTCCTCATACATAGTCTCCACTTCATCATCGGAGTGTGACGAGGTCGGTGCGTATACCTGAATGACCTTCAGCGAATATCTTTTGGATATTCTGAGTATTAGGTATACCACCCTGCTCGACACACTGTCGATGGTTATTATGTTGTTTACGAGGGACTTGTGAACGAGAAACCCGACACCACCTTGGGACTGTTGGTCGCCCTCCCGGTAGTAGAGCAAGTTACCAGACTTCAGGGTTACGGTATCCTCCCCCTCTCTACGGACTTCGCATAACCCCATGATGTCCCAGCGTAACTTGCTCAGCTCCTCTTCCAGCTCGCAGATCTTTTCGTCAGTCCTCAATGTGCGTATGTTGTGTGTTACCAGGGCCAGTCGTCGTGGGGGTGGGTAGCCGGATCTCTTCCGGAGATTCTTAGCACCCCCTGCTCCGCCGTTACCTTGACCGCTACCCGCGCCAGGGATAGCGGAGCTGCCGGGGACTGGGGGCCTGGTTTCTGTGGTTGTCGTCATGTGGGGGGTTATTTGCTTTAATCGCCACGCTTGGCAGGCGGGTTGGCGATCGCAGTGAGGATGTGCAGTACACGGAGGACGCTGCTGCCCAACCTCCGGTTTGTCCCTTAGTCGCCTCTTACGACACCCACGGGATGATTTGGGGGAGCGCAATTCTAGGCCGGCGCCCCACGGCACTTATTAGCACGGAAGGCACGGCACGGAAGGAATTATTTAGTTTCAGTAAATAAACAAAACAATGTTTAATACTTACGACATTTTTTGAATTATGGTATATAAAGTGTTATTTGAAATCAAAACCCACTTCACTTAAATTTTCCACTGAAATCACAACCACAATCACAACTCCACAGATTACATAAAGAATAACTAGACAAACTGACACTAGGGTATTAAACCCTTTTTCAAAAAGTGTCTCATTTGAATTAAACTGGATAATAAAGTACTAAAAAATTACAAAAAAAATCTTAAATCCGTTAGTGCCCTAAAAATATACCTATATTTTATTATTTTGATTATCATATTTCACGCTTAAGTTGACGCAAATGCTTTGAAGCCATTTTGATAACGTCAGAATCAGTTTATGTGGTATTCGATTATCCAATATGCAATGACGGGGGTGCTAAGACAGGAAACCTTCACGTGCGCCCGTGGACTGGAGTTCCCTCTCGGATACGTCCGGGGGGAAGACCAGTTTTTCGGGCCGGTGCACCCCGGGATGCGGGCAAAACTCTTCCTTAGGGTGCTCCCACATCTAACGACGCGGATTCGGATTTTTCCCTCGCCCTTTCTCTTTCTGTCGCTTAGAACTGCCATTTGCTAGACCGAGACAAAATGCGATCGCATGCGACGGAATCTTCAAGGCGGCCGCATGCTATCGCATTGTCTCGCTCTAGCAAATGGCATTTCTAAGCGACAGAAAGAGAAAGGGCGACGGAAAAATCCGAATCCCCGTCGTTAGATGTGGGAGCACCCTTAGGCACTGTGTGCCTACGGGGTCTTCGCCCGTATGCGAATAGCTGTCGTGTGGACGCTCCAACGCGTGTCCCTCTGATCAGCAGAGGGCACAGCGGCGGAGCGGGCTTGCGGACGGTGAGTGATGGGTAGCTCGCCGTCCGACGAGGGACCAAGCCCGGGTCGGTGGCGCGTCGTGTTTCGCGCCAAATGCCTGCTTGGGTCGCGGGTTTTTTCTTAACCCAGGATACCGTGGCCCCAGAACGTAAAGGGCATCCGAAGGAACACGAGTGGATTTTAGTCAGTAAGAGTCTGACAGTACCTTCCGCCCCACCTACCATAGTCTTTCGAACTTACCGCCTTGTCTTCCGTCAACAATGACGTAACATCATCATGGAGGCTACCGTTTTTTTTCTGGAATGGCTTCGAGGTCTTTGTGTCAAAGGCTACCGTTTCATTTAGTAAATGCGCAAATTAAAAAAATGAAAACTTTGAAATTTAATTCAAAATAAAATACCTTATTTTTTCCCGTTTTTTTCTACTCTAGCAAAATCCTAAATGTAAGGTTTTATTATTGCACGTAGTTTTTTTTTTTGTATTTAATAGCAAAAGGTAAATAAATAATTATGTACTTGTAGGGACAAACCCACCACACTATTCCCAACCACTGCAACTCCTGAAAGCCAGAATCAACAGTGGCAACCACCAGAAAAGCGCCGAGACAATTAAGCTCGACGTGTCCCGGAGAATGAATTTACCTGTCTTGGATCCTGCAACGAAATTAATCAGAAAAGAATAGTGGAGGAGTAGGAAAAAATATATGTTCCCACTTCCCTCCATGCAAGCAGGAGACAGAACCAAACAAGGCCAATAGGCACAAAGGGACATTACAACTGGGAGAAGCCCAGTTGCCTAGCACCACGGGTAAAATGACTAATATTAATGGGTCCTAAATTGTGAACTGTTATATTTGATTCCAATAATAGGTATGGCAAAAACGTTTGAACGCACGGAAGTTTGTTCGAGTTTCCACAAGGTCCGTATAGTAAACGACTCCAGATGTAGCCTGTATAGTATCCAACATAATATTGCGTTCGTTCTGCCAAAGAATACACTCCCATAGAATATGATGTGCTGATTGTTCATATTCACAATCTGGTGTTGAACATTGACAAAAAGGCGAGGGAACAAGCTTGAAGAAAAATAATTTACTTTTAAAGTTACCATGTCCCGTGAGAAATTGGGCAACACAGTGATCCACCTCCAGCCACGTCCTAGCCAACCGCTCGCGAACGGATGGAAAGAATTGGTGGAGGTGCCGCCCCTTGATGGAATTATCCCACCTACATTGCCATTCGGATAAAAGTTCCTCCCAAACGTCACTTTGTGGTTTGAATAACCTAGATATTTTAGCACGTTCACGTTGCGGTAAAAAATCAGCATCAGTGGTCTCCCGTGCGGAATAGTACATTGCAGCACGTCGCTGCACTTCAAGGTCGACTGGAAGAACACCAGCAAGTACCGGTAAAGCTTCAGTACTGACGGTCCTGTATGCTTTACTTAAGAATAACAAAGCCAAGCGCTGACTATGAAGCAATTTACGCCGTGCCGCCCCTATGGTGGCCCTATCGGCCCAAACAGGTGCTCCGTAGCACATACAGCCCAAGTAAGTGGCCCCGTAAATAGTTTTTAAAGTTAAAAACGACAAACCCCAAGTAGATTTTGATATTCTCGTTAAGGCATAAAAGTTATTTTTAGCTTTTTCCCCAACCGTTTTTATATGATCTATGAATGTAAAATTTCTCTCTAAGACTAAACCGAGATAGCACACCGATTGCTTCTTTTTAACGGGAACATTGTTGAATTTAATACTAGGCCACGATTTAAGGTCTCCTTTTAAAAGGAGCTGATAGGTTTTATGTGGTGCAAAAGTCAGACGGTTTCGATCGCCCCACTGAGATATTAATCGTAGGCATGTGTTAGCCAAATTCTCGAGTCCAGCACGAGTACTCGACTGAATGAGTAGGAGACCGTCATCCGCGTAACCAGTTAAAGAACAGCCACTAGGAAGTGGAATCGCGAGGAAATCATCAAAACCTAGATTCCATAAATGGGGACCGATAACCGAACCCTGAGGACAGCCCATAGTGAGAGGTTTCGATACGGAATTATGTCCGAGTTTAAGTTTTGCAGAACCATTTGAAAAGTATGAGCAAAGGAGATTATATATATTATTATAGCAACCACGGCCTTTTATTTTAAGCAGAAGCATTGGCCACCACGCGTTATCAAAAGCCCCAGAAATATCCAAAAAGATTCCAAGTACGTACTTGTGTTCGGAGGTATTAACTATTTTTCTAACAGAGAGTGCCGCGTCTACGGTAGATTTCCCGACAGTAAAACCAAATTGGTTTTTATGGAATTTGGGTCCGTCCGGTAACAGTCGCGGAACAATAAGCCGCTCAAGGAGCTTACCCAGAGAGGGTAATAATGTTATGGGCCGGTAAGACTTAGGGTCATCAGGTGGTTTGTCGCCGCTTTTAGGTATTATACGTATAAAGCCGTGTCTCCATATACGAGGAAAAACGCCTTCGGAAATACACCGGTTGTAAACAATTAATATCGCGTCACCCGCCGATTTACACGCTTCCTTTATCATACGATTCGAAATTTTATCTTCACCTGATGACTTGTTAAGGGGCAGTCTCCTGACAACATTAAGAAATTCGTCAGTTGATGGAAGGTCTGACGCTGGTGATTCAGGTGCGACTGCAGCCCACGCTCTTATTTGTTTGTGGTAGTCATTGTCATTAACAGATGAATCATCCGGGATAAGAGTATTTAACAGAACCTCAGTTGTTTCTTCAATACCAGTCGTGTGTATATTATTTACTTTAATGTTCTGAACAAACGCGAGGTCGACTGATCGATTGGCTTTAAACTCATGATATAAAGGAGACCACGGACCTTCTTTTTCCAATTTATCAACTACTTTACGCAACAGATTACCCTTAGCTTTTTCAACCGATGCTCTGTAACGGGACTTGGCAACTCTAAATGTATTTAAAGCAGTTGTTAGCAAGTCTCCGGTGACTTGACGTTTTTTAAGCTTGTTAAGATGTTTACGCGCCCGTCGATAAGTTTTACGCTGTTCGGTTAGGTAGTCACACCACCAGTCACATCTACGTATATTGGTCATAGATCCGCGACCAATGGCAATGTCAGCACAGTACGTGAAGGTGTCTGACATAATTTCAGCACTTTCTTCAGCTGACAGCCCATCGCGAGTGAACTCTTTGGCATGACACGCAAAAAGTGATCTAAAGAATTCCCAATTAGCGCCTTTACTTTTGTACCTAAAGTTACCAATGACATGTGAGGAACCCTGAATAAAAACCGGAACAAACTCGTACACGATCAAGCGATGATCACTACAAGACGCGTCCGGTAGGACACGCCACCTATCCAGCTGTACGTCGGCACTAGAAAGTGTGACGTCAATACAAGATTCGCCCATTGGGCTGCAAAAAGTAGGTGGTGCATCGGGGGTGTTATGAATTGTTAGATTCATTTCAGCAATGAAGTCTTCTACAGCGCAGCGCCGTTCGTAGTCCGTGGACCGGACTTTGCCATACCACAAGGACGAAGACGCATTAACGTCTGCGCCTACGATTACTTTGCAGCCCGCGAGTGACCGCAAGACGTGACGGAGGTTATGTATGTGAGGAGCAACAGGGTCTGAATATTGAAAATAACAGCTCACAATGTAAACTTTAAAAGTAGCGGATGAGACTTCCGCAACTGCACAGTGAGGCGTCATGAGGTTACGCAAAGACGTTACTGTAAAGTTACAAGAACGCGACACGTAAATTCCGGCTCGTGCCTTGTTATCCAACTGAACTACCTTGTGACGTAAGCTCGTGTTTTGGTATTGTTCTTGAATCAGTACAATGTCTAAGTTATAATCGATAATTAATTTGTCCAATTCAGAAGTCGCCACTCTGTCGTTATGGAGATTTAATTGACCTATTTTTAAACCATCCATTATATTAGTAGTTAGTGTTGAGTATTAACTGTTCGAGCCTAACTTTATAGGTGGTACACTGTTGAGAACCGCACCGATGGTCAAACGGTTTTTTAAAACGTTTACACGCCACACATACTGGTGTAAAATCAGAGTTATCCTTATGCGGGCATTCTTTTGTTTCATGTGCTTCAGAACAATTAGCACAGGTAGGCGATTTATTAACGCAGTATTTTTTTACGTGACCGAACTGCTGACAATGCAGACAACGTACTACATCGACATCATCAAAAAACCGACAAGTCGCGAAGTCAATAAAAAGCTTCTGTTTGGTATTAACTAAATGCTGTCGTATGGCGGCGTCGATCTCAATGCCTACCCACTTGCGACCGTTATCTAGTTTACGTCGACGTATAATTTTTGTCGACTTAATAAAGTCTTCCTCTTTGATTGACAATTCGTCTTTTATATTTTGACGGTACAAAGCAAGCAAAAAAGTGTTGTCTTCCATTGAGGATGGAACGTCTTTGACTAATATACGTGGCCTTCGTCCTTTCGGTTTTTCGAGTCTTAACCCGGCGGATCTAATACCTTCTACCGATTGCAGCTTATTTATTTGAGTGTCGTTAGCGACACGTAACACAACGCCCGATTTCGCGATTTTTTTCATGCCTACAATTTGAAAACCGTCATCACTTGGCTTAATAACTTTTTTAAGAGCTTCCTTGGTAGCTGACGAAGTCGCGAAATCAGCTGACTTTTCATTGGCGGGGTATGCTATCACGCACGGAAGCGGTGGTCTAGACTCCATTACCGGAGCGACCTTCGGCAGACGAAGTTTCAGGGAATCAGCATAAGAAATTTTGTTTGAATCGTTTTTGACAATACTGACATTATTATTTGATTTTACTTTATCCAGTTCGCGCTCAATATTGACTAACTTTGTTTCATTGGAAGATGACCGTATGGCTAACAAAGAGACAATAGACGTAATACGCTGTGTCATGTCCATAATCGCGGTTTTATTGGCTATATTAATACGGGATCCTTGATCGTTCACAATGTCGTTTATTTTCGACAAATATGCAGACGCCTGATTTACTAAGTCGTAATACTCTTCGTTCGAATTAATGACATTAGTTGTTACCGGCGACGATTTTTCAAAAGAATCGGTTAAATGTTGTCTCTTTGGGTTATCCTCAGGTGTTAAATAAGAGGGAGACATATCGACAAACAAACGTTTTGAATAAGCGGAGGTCGGTGACCTGTGTAACTTTGTTATTCGACGCGATGAGTCTACACCCCCGGTATCAGGTGGTTCATCATTACTGGACAACATAATATTGAATTAAAAACAACAAAAAATTGAAATAAGAACGTAGAAACGAAGAAAAAATTCGAAAAGATAATTTTTTCACGGTACCCCCACAACCAAAAAATAAAAAGTACTCACCGAATGCTGATTAACTAATTTTAACTATATTTACCAATAAAATACGCGTAAAAAACCCTTAAAAACTCACAAAACCACCACTAAGCACAAAAGTACACAGCTGGGATCAATTCACAAGCCGGTAATCGACGACGAAACACGTAAAAAGTAATAATTATCGGCAGCGAAACAAATCACCACTACACTGTACCGTTGCACGGAGGGAAGTGAAATAATTATGTACTGTGGCAACTAATTAAAAACGATTAAAAAGGAAGACATCTCAGTTTGAGTTCCTATACTGCATCGCTGAAAGTCGTACCCTGACGTCCAATACGCTCAGCGATATTTCGATTGTTATAAGTGAATGAAAGATCGCAATTTTGAGCTGAAACGTTGTTAGTGAGAAAGAGACAACGTTATTATTAAATAGCGTTGTCTCTTTTTCACCAAAAACGTTTCAAAACGACTTTGACAAACTTTGTTTCTTTGGATAGACTAGGTAATGCCTAATGAATTCGGCATCATCGTTATTGAAGGGGTCCAACTGACCGCGAAACTGGAGCCTCTTACGTTCAAAAACTCAATAAAATAAATCATTAGACTATTACAGAAAACCAAATGTGGTTGAAAAAATTTATGTAGGATAGGTATTATAACTTTAAAAGAAAGATTAAAGTACACTCACGTCGGTTTTTGCAAAAAATCCTCTAAAAACTTGCTATTCATCAATAACGTTTCAGTTTATCTTAAGAAATAGTAACTTTTATTGGATTGCTTATTTTGACAACTTGAGCGTTTCAGTTGAGCTGCTTTATGACATCAAGGTACCAAAGCGGTACAAAATTGGATGAATGAAACCAAAACTTGCGACTCAGTTTGGCACAATGGGGATGGCAACTCAAAGCTAATCGTAGATGGCGTTGCGATAGTTGGTCCCCACGTCTACCTTGTACAAAAAAACAAACAAGATTATTTGTTATAAAAATTGAGTATAAATACAAAACAAATATGGAAAATTATTCGTCCATGCAAGTACCATATAATAAAAGAAGAATTAAGACGCCGCGGCGCATCTACAAGAGGAAAAAAGTGATTTAATTGAGTGGTTATACATTTGATTTTACCGTAATAAATCCACAATTGCTTGTAGTTCAGGTTTCAATTTTTGAGTTTAGGTATGTTTTACCTGTCCTCTCCTTTATCAAGAATATAATGCTGGTTTTGACTTTCTATTTTGATAAAATATTATAATGTTTTAAGTCAGTAATTTTAACATTTTTTTCTATTTAGATTCGAGAAATATCACAATATATTTAATTTCTTAACACCACAACTATTACAAAACTCGTTCCAGGTGATAATTCTTCGATTTTCGAGCGATGCAATACTGGTACTTAACCTCCAAAAGAAAAGTAGATATTATTTTGAAAAGTGTATTCCATCATTTTTACAGCTTATTACACAACATCTAGTCATTTTACATCAATAAATGTTTTTTTTTTCTGAAAATTCCTTTGATTTTACAGTTCTTTGGGGACCAAACTGTCATTTTCACTTTGACACTTGCCTTCCCCATTGCTGTCAGATGGCATGGCCAATTAGATATTAGCGTCGAAAGAGACAATGCTATTATTAAATAGCGTTGTCTCTTTTTCCCCGAAAACGTTTCAGCTTATTGGACGTCAGGGTACGAGTTTTAGTGATGCAGTTTATGAACTCAAACTGAAATGTCTTGCTTTTTAATCGTTTTTAATTAGTTCAGGGTAGGCCTGCTGGACTCTATTTGTTAATAGCCGCTTTGAAATGACGTCCTAATGGCGCTTGAGCTACGTTACTATTGTAATAAGAATGCCTAAGAGTGTGTGCTGTGTACCCATTATACCTTGCGTGGTCCCCGTCTTATTATACACTGTTCCCTAGACCCATTTCCCCCAATACATGGAAGGTCCTATAGTACTCTCTCAGGAGAAGAACTATTTTTTTTTTTAGCGTTGTAAAATCATCAAATGAGTCCTCCGGCCCCGGGCAGGGCGGGAGGGACTGTCAGACTTTTACTGACTAAAATCCACGGTGTCCTTCAATAGCCTGTTATGTTCCGGGGTTACGGTAAGGAAATCCCGCGACCCCGGCAGGCTTTGGCCCTCTGAGAGGGGGGCCCCGTCAGTGTGCTGACGCTCTTTGAGGCGCGCGTGGGACACAACGCGCCGCCAACCCGGGAGGAGAAGAACTAATGCTGAAAATATATTCTTCAATTCAATTTTCTCTTAAAAGTATAACATATTCCATGCATTTCAGGACACAACAAAAAAACACAATCACATTGCGTTATCGCAGACAAAAGCCCGCCTTAATCGATATGTAAAATAAGTAATTATCGCCCAATCTTATCAGTTATGACTATTTTCACAAAAAATAACACATCGTCGCATTCAATCAAGAGAAACAAACCGATAGACTTGTGCTGTTTTAATAGCAAAAAAAGAATTCAAAGTTTTTGGCAATACAAGTACAAATAAATTGGTGATAAGTGTTATTATCTAGTGATATCTGGTGCAAGCGTAGCTAATTTGCAACAAAAAGTGAAGAGAACGCTTAAACGGTAAGATTATGATCTCCATATTTCGGAAACATAAAGGTAAATGGACACAAAGCGATTAATGAAATCGATCATCCGGTTTCGATAACTGTTTTTTTTTTTTTTGTTTTAAAATAATATCTTATCAACTTATGAATTTATTCATATACCTACCTACTAGATTTTTTATGCAAATGGCTTATTTTCGAAATCAATATTGTTTTATTTTTTAGCCTGTCTGGCCTGTACCTAAGTAATAAAATATAGTTTTCGTGTCCTGATCTTCCAAAACATGTGGGGACAAAATAGATGAGTCATATTTGTGTCCTCCGGAACCTATGATTCCCGATAACCAAAGATTTGGCCACCACTGCGTGATAGCCAAACTATTGTTTAAAATTATTCCCAGTAGGAAGAAGTGCAGGTTCTCAGGGTGTTTATATAAAAACAAATCAAAACTAAAAACCAAAATAAAAGGGACGTGGACCTCCGGGATTGGTGTACTCTGAGATAACCCAAAAACCTTACCTCCTTGTTTTCGTTCTAAAATCTAAACAAAGAAAGCATATTTGGAAACACTTTGTTTCAATATTTCCGACGTCAACTTGTTCCGCCTCTATTTTGTTTGGTATATCTATTATACATATATTACGAAAACTCTTCTTTAAGCGTTCTGCTGTTCAAAAAAACGCTTGTCAGGTTGTCAGTCAGGTTTTTGCAAACTTACCTAAGTAATCCATTCATTATTGTATGACAATTCTGGTCTACCTGTCCCTGCGAGCCTAAGGGCTCATGTACACGACGCCGCCGCAGCGCCGCCGCCGCCGCGCCGCTGCCGCGCTGGCACCGCGAATCCAATTCGATAGTGTTTTATTTATCTGAAAAAGGAGGTTTCTCATTTCGGCCATAATGTTTTTTTTAATGTTTATTCGCGGATTACTTCTTTGTTCATGAACCGGTTTTGATGATTCTTTTTTTGTTGGAAAGCAGATATTTCTTACTATTTAGCTCCACTCGATTTCTCTGGTCTTCCATCATCAAACCCTAATCTCCATATCATGGAACCGCCTTTGAAATACCTTCTTTCCAACAAAAAAAGAATCATCAAAACCGATTCATAAACGAAGAAGTTATCCTTGAATTATCAAAAAAAAAAACATTATATGGCCACAATGAGACATCTCCTTTGTTAGATAAATAAAACACTAGCGAATGGCATCGCGGTGGCGGCGCGGAGGCGGCGCGGCGGCGGAGCGGCGGCGGAGCGGCAGCGGAGCGGCGGCGGCGCGGTAGCGACCGTATACACAGACTAGAGGCGCGGTAGCGGCGCGGCGGCGGCGTCGTTTACATGGGCGCTAAATGGTAATCGCGCATTCTTTTGCTTAGTTATTACATTATCACAAACACGATTTGTTAAGTATATTTTATAGCGATCATCCAGCAATCCGTCAGTTAAAGATGTTAGTTGTTTACATCTTCATCATCATCATCATCAGCCGGAAGACGTCCACTGCTGAACATAGGCCTCCCCTCCCCTCCTCTTTAGACCGCCACGCCGAACGATAATGCGCCACTTGCATCCATCGGCTGCCCGCGACCCTCACGATGTCGTCGGTTCACCTAGTGGGAGGCCTGCCTACGCTACGTTTTCCGGTCCGTGGTCGCCACTCAAGAACTTTTCTTTCCCATCGGTTGTCAGTTCTACGAGCGATGTGGCCTATTTCCTTAAACTTGCAAATGTCGGTGACTCCCAACGACGATATAATACTAGACTCGTAATAACAGGCGACCGATGTCTGCCAACACATTAGGCAAAAAAGTCTTATATTCGTCTCATTTCGACCAATCCTGTGAGCCGTAAACAACCGTTGAGACAGCACAGACCTTGAGTTGGCCAATCACAACGCTGTACCCCGTCCCCCTCGCTTACGTAGTACCTCAGCAACTTGGCAGAATAGTTTGTGTTCTTTAGATCGTGCATGCGGAGTCTAGTATTATATCGTCGTTGGTGACTCCGGTTCTTCGCCGAATATCCATTTTCCTGATTTTATCCCGCAAATAAACTCCGAGCATAGCTCTTTCCATTGCTCGTTGAGTGACTCTTAGTCTCTCTAAAAGGCCAGTTTACATCTTACTCGGTTTGAAATTCTGATAAGGTAATCCAACCAATTTTTGGTACATCATTTACATTAATATTCTATCACGTAAAGAATCTTCTTGTTTTGTTTCTTACTACGTACAGAGGCATTATCTTTTTTTTTCCTCAAATTCCGATTGTCCGATTCACAAACAGTTTTATCAGAACTATCTCAGCTTAGTGCTTATACTCGAAGGAAGGCACCTAAATCCTTGATTGCACAAAATAATGACATGTTTTGTAAATTATTTATTTTGATCGGCGTACTATTTTTATCAACTATTTGGGTAGCTAATAAATTACTTTCAGAGATCGGAATATCGATAGAGATACTTTAAGAATTACTTGTATGGTATTTAAATACCGGATGTCCAATAGTAGGTATTACAAATAAATAATAATAATAAAAACCTCAGAGATAATAAAATGTATAAAAGTAATTAATACCTTTTTTATTCTCGAGAGATTCATTTGTTTCCATAACGCACACACACATAATGAGTATGATTGGTGGATATCAAACGCATCCTTAGCAACGTAGCATAGCGCATCTCTGGTGGAAAAGCAGCCTTATGCTCTTTTAAAGTAATCACAGCATTTTTGTGCTCTTTAAAAATAATATCAGCATTTGAGCCAAATCCACTTTATTCTTTCACTGTATGAAATCGGTTTAAGTAGGTACATGAATTAATCTACCTAATTCCTCTGATGATGAGGTGGATATCGAAGTAATTCCCAAATGGGGGATGAAAAATCGTTTGATTGTGATTACCAACATTTTTAACGAGATTAATTTAATTGAAGTCAGAAAAAACAGTGAATGTGAATATAAAGCACATAACATGACGTCGCCAAAAAATTCGCAGCCCTCGAATGATTTGTCATCTATATTATCCAGATTAATTTTATACACCAACTGAATTTGTTCACAGAGGCCCGATAATTTATTCATACCTAACGGAACTTAATTAGAACATGAGATGGGTGTCGACGTCCGAATCCTGACCGCAGCCCTGTTGCTGCTTGCTGCATCTACACGATGCTCCGACGATGATGCGACCTCGGCAGAAGGTAATTTATAACATAGTCGCGTAAATACAAAAGCGGTATAAAAAAAAACCACAAAGATTTCCTTCAAACACGGATCCCGTGGATTTTAGTCACTACAAACCTGACAGTCCCTCCCGTCCCACCCTGTGTCAATCTGTTGTCAATTTTTTCTTGATAAATGTCTATTTTTATTTATGTTTAGATTAAGTTAACTTTTTAATTTCTACTTTTCTTTTTATGCATTACTACCTAATTTGCATGCATTACTGTTAAAAAATAAAACAATTTTCTTTCTTTCTTTTCTTTCTGTGTGGGACTCATTTAATAATTTTACCAAGATAATAAAAAAGGGGCTGTAGACCTGATTTCATATTATTTTCAACTTGATTCCGTCACGCGTTTTTTATAAAAATAATAATAATACAGAATTATATGAACAAATAGATTAATGACCTGTAGACAAGCTAATTTGGGTAAAAGAACATGGAAGAAAGATCAAAATGCGACAAATTTGCTTATCGTCAAAAAAATCACTATCAGAATTGAAAAACAGAGGTTAATTTGCATTAAATGGTAAGACTAACGCGGATACCCCTCGAGACTGAAAAGCTTAAATTATTAAGAGGAAACAGCACGGCCGTTTTCCCATACAAACGTAGTCCCCTGTTTTCTTCCTGGATAATGCCAGTAGAGCAATCATTTTTTTAACAAAAAATCGATGACCACTATTGGCATGTCTCTATGTTTTCCTTTTTTCCATAAATTAATTATGAAAAGAGATATGAACATTCAAAATCCTAAAAAAATTGCCAGATTTTCCGCTGAGTTCAAATAATCAGTAAACAAATTTGACGACAGTATATAAAAAAAGGAAAACATAGGAACACGGCCAATGCCTTTCTTTATTTTTTAAAGGAAAAAGTAGTGAAATCGGTTAAGTTTTGGAGGAGTAATCAGGGGACTACGGATCGTTGATTTTGTGCCATTTTTAAGGTATTTTCGGTCCAAGTTGCAGTTGTCTCCTTCGCGCTCTGTAACTCTGTTGTGGGCACTGTGCGACAGCAATAGATTTTACAAATACCTATTTTTCAATTCTCCAGCCCTTGCTGTTTCCTCTTAATGTCTAGCCTAGTTCAGTCTGCAATAGAAATTAAAACATTTTCTAGACCACCTTTTGTAGGGTTTACCTGCTAACTCAAATATATGGTGTTATTTTTATCTACTTAGTTAAATACGTCTACTACTTAAAAAAGTAGAGTATGAGAACGTATTTGATATTACACTTTTTTTAAAATATTATCTTTTGAGTTATCGTAAAATAAAGACAAACGAAAACGAATTCGGCGGCGGTACTAGCACGGTAGTACTAGTAGCGAACTTCTTTCAAGTATTAAATTGATCTGGGCTGGTCGCGGGACTTATCTCATTACCGTGACCCCGGAACATAAAGGGCTACTGAAGGACACCATCGATTTTAGTCAGTAGAAGTCTGACATTCTCTCTCGCGCTGCCCTGGGCGGGATGACTCATTCGATGATTTTACCACGCTAAAAAGAAAGACAGACAGATACACGAACAACGAAGTCTTATATAGTAACTAGCTGTGCCCGCGGCTTCGTCCGCGTGGATGTCGGAATTTAAAAATGTTTTCTTAGTGCGAATCGCTTAATTTTCGCCTTGTTTTTTATAAATGATAATCGTTTTCATATAAACCCTATTATTATTAGAATTTATTTAGATTTTTCAAGAATATTTGAGCTGTTTGTGATAAACGCCCTCTGTTGTTCAAAGCCCACCTAGCAGCGTTCAAAGCACCCATTGCATCCCCCTCCATCCCGCTCCATCCCACTCCATTCCACTACATCCCACTCCATCCCACTTCACCCCACTCCATCCCACTTTATCCCACTACATCCCACTCCATCCCACTTTATCCCACTACATCCAACTCCATACCACTCCATCTCACTCCATCCCGCTCCATCCCACTCCATCCCACTTTATCCACTACATCCCACTCCATACCACTCCATCCCTCTCCATCCCACTCTATCCCACTACATCCCACTCCATACCACTCCATCCCACTTTATCCCACTACATCCCACTCCATACCACTCCATCCCACTCGACCCCAGTCCATCCCACTCCATCCCGCTCCATCCCGCTCCATCCCGCTCTATCCCGCTCCATCCCGCTACATCCCACTACATCCCACTCCTTTCCAATCCATCCCACTCCAACCCTTTCCATCCCGCTCCATCCCGCTCCATCCCACTACATCCCAATCCATGCCACTCCATCCCGCTCCATCCCGCTCCATCCCACTACATCCCACTCCATCCCACTTCATACCACTCCATCCCATTTTACCCCACTACATCCTACTCCATACCACTCCATCCCACTCAGTCCCACTCCATCCCGCTCCATCCCACTTTATCCCACTCCATCCCAATTTATCCCACAACATCCCAATCCAAACCACTCCACTCCAGTCCATACCATTATATTTGAATATGTAGTTTTCCTATTCCAAGCTAGATCGCGCTACTGAACTGCGCGTTCGGTGTAAACTGACCGTAATTTTACTTCTGGTACACTTTGAATTCAAATATCTTTTGATACACTGATCCGATTTCAATGAAACAAAAACTAAATGTTACTTCAAGTTACGGTCAGTCGTTGTGTATTAAAGTTATCTACATAACTTTCGTACATTTTACGTGATGCCCGAACAAATAAACATACAAACAGACAAAAATTCTAAAAATGCTAGAAATGGGTTCTATTGGTTGTCCTTTATAACCCTGGCTATATTTTTTGAGTTTTTTTTTAATGTACAAAAATTACTTTTCTACAGTTTTATTATATGTATAGATATAGAATAGATAGATAGGGTACGTTTTCTTTCTGTACGGTATCTACCCTTTAGGCCCGGTATCCACCAAAGTGGAAAGGAGAGGAGATGTGTTTGAATAACCAATCAGATGTCCACATCTCCTCTCCGCATATATTCAGTTGACATCTCATTGGTTATTCAAATACACATCTCCTCTTCTCTCCGCTTTGGTGGATAGATGCTGAAGATGTTTGAAAATGTCGATCAGATGGCACATTGAATTTCTATATTTTTTTTATTATTTCATTTTGCTTACAGAACCTAAACCTGGAAACCGATGTGGTTACATGACGGATATACCAAGGCCAGAAAGACCTGAATTACCACCTATCATTTATGATGGTGAGTACAGGCCTACATCTTTCAAGAGTGACTGTAATAAGGTCGCCTATTTATTTATAGGAGTATCATGTGTTAATTTTAATTTATTAATGTAATATATCGCTTATGTTAATGTTTAATCATCAGGACTGACATGGGACGAACGACCACTGGTGCCTACCAACGAGGATAGGCTTGACGTGTGCATGGATCTCTTTATCAGTAATACCCAGTATATCTACATGGAGGAAGAGATCGATGGAAACGTAACCATCGCCAAGTTAAACTACAAAGGTCTGAGACAACTAAATACCAAACTCTTGTCATCATCCACAAAGCCTATCTCCTAAATGTTGTATAAACCAACTTCAAAAAAGGAGAAGGTTCTCAATTCGGATGTTCGCATTCGTCTTTTAACCCTTAATTCGGCACGGGGAAGTATACTGGACATCGACTTTGAAAAAATCTGATGCATTTATTTTAAATAAATTTAAATTTTTTTCATATAAAATGTTGCTTATGTACTGTATTATTACCCAAAAAATAACTGTCAATGGACACCTGCACCTGGTCAGGCAGTAATCTCTGCAATGTTAGCCAGGGCGTACGGCGTTTACCCGCTCTTGATAATTATAGAATTACCCGATTTTTTTGTTCTAAAATAGGCAATTATTTTTTATTTATACGTTTCAGATGGTATGTACAAACGTATACGCACACTGCAAGCATTGTATGTATCATAGATTTTGCAGTATTCTTTGTAAAACTTGCATGTCCAGTATACTTCCCATTGCCAGGTTTGCAATAACTTAGTATGGTTTAGTAATGTCCAGTATTCTGGACATTGCCAATGATACGGACATTTCATTTCAATATGATATTTTGTAATTACGTCCATTTTATGTGTGTAACTCTTAATTTCTTGATAACTCAAATTAACATAACTAAAAAGTATTCAAAAAAATTCAACACGCCTCAAAATAAATGGCAAATAAGCGCGCGTGAACAAGGTGCCATACTCTTGAAGACAGTTTTATGACTCCATGGGTTCTAAAATCTTCTCTTTCCTGCAACAAATGGCTGCATAACTACTATGCCAACTGCAGCAATACTTCAAATAATACCTATTGGCCTGTTCTCTTATCAGGAAGCAAAATAAGCTGCTATCATACTTATGCATCTAGACCCATTGTTCAAAACCTACACCTGTATACTACATCAGCCGATAGAGATTCCGCTACTTATTGGTTGCTTGCTTTAAGCGGATACCAAAAAGAGTAAGTTTCAATAAAAAATTATGATATAAAACAAAAGGGGGCAGAAATTGAACCAATAAATAATGAAATTAGTACGCACCTACACAGGACTCTCAAAAACCAATATGATTTAGAGCTGGTGTACATTATCTTGCCCGCAACAGCTTCCTAGACATATCTACTGTTACCTGCTCACATCTCGACCTTCCAGTGAGAGTGGGTTGCCCTTACAGCAGCCTCAACAGCTGTCAGGCCACTGTGAATGCAATACTATGGTATCCGGTTTTTTTATTTGAGGGCACAGCCATATCAAAGCTCTAAAAAGCAAAGAAACTAACAGCAATATTATCCTAAAACCCTGTCCTCAACGGACCACCTTCCACTGGATCGAAGGGCACACTGAATCTTAGATAACGACTCCTCAAATGATCTTGCTAAGATATATTCCGAAATTGTGTGAAGCCCAAAGTCGCTTCTCCCTTTTACTACTGTCAAGTTTCTTACACGAATACGCTAGAGATGAACAGGACTCAAAGAAAGATCCATGTTTTCCTGAAATGAGCAGCCGATTTGCCTTTTCTAATATTCCTGACGAAAAAAAACCGTTGAAAAGAGGGATCATTTTCAAAGTTCAGCCTTCACGACACTTCTTTACTTTAGGGCGGATTACGCATGACTTTGTAAGCCAAAACGCATCGAATATTAAACATAAAACAGCAATTTGCATAAAATAAGAGTTTCTATAAAATTAAAAAAAAACATACCCTTAATTCGACACTGGGAACTATAGTGGACATCAATATTTTTTGTTACTTTTCAGAGAACCAGCACGCGTAGCATGGCGATTCTATCTCTATTCTACCAAGAAAAGACAAAGTTATTTCATAGTTATTTCTACACAAATCGACGTTTTTTTTGCACAAATATGAAACCATTCTTATACTATTGAAGAAAAGAACGTTTATTTTCCATATTTTTTACATAAACATGCTTAAAACGCTAAAATTATTTCTACGTTCTGTCATTTTGTCTATTCTTGCGTCGACAAAACCCCTTTCTACGGCGCCATGCTACGCCTGCTGGCAATGTCCAGTATACTGGACATGCATTTCCTGAAAATCTAGACATACTAGATTTTTTTCATTATTTTTCCTGGTTTTAGGAATATCTAAGGATGACAAATATAAACAAAAAAATCAAAATTTCGCTAATTTTTGCTCTTGCCGAATTAAGGGTTAAATTAAAATATATATATCATCATAATCTCAACTAAAACATAAGGCATTTTCAGTCAATGTTTTATTTATTACAGGTGACAAGGTTCCTTACATACATACTCCTCTACTGTTCGGGCCATTCAACTTGCTTCGTCCAGAAATAAATAAAGTAGATGGAGACTGGTACCTCGTGATAACGAACAGGTAAGGGAGAACTTTTTTTTCCTTTCTGCTCCCATTTTTTAGGGTTCCGTAGTCAACAAGGAACCCTTATAGTTTCGCCATGTCCGTCCGTCCGTCCGTCCGTCCGTCTGTCCGCAGTTTAGCTCAGAGACGCACAGTACTAGAGAGCTGTAATTTGGTGTGCCGAAAAAGTGGTAAAATAAAATCTCGTAAAATATTTTTTTTTAGGGTACCTCCAATACTTACACGTAAAATGAGGATTTTTTTTTCTCGCGTACCCCTTAATGTGGGGTATCATTAAATAGGTCTTTAAAAAATAATGATAGTTTCCATTAACAATTTTTTGATAAAAAAAAAATTTCGAGTGTGGTAGAGGGGGGGCTCTACCAGCTAAACGGTTATGTTTGGGTGTGTGAAAAAATTCACAATAATAGTATATATAACGAAGTTTAAAAGAAAATTATCATGACTAAGTAGGCTTTACAACTTTACGAGTAATAGTCGACCAACTTATAAAATGTACTTGGATATCATATTTTCTTAAACAAAATGTATCGGAGACAACTGCAAATGTAAGTTTGTCAACTTTATTTTTACAGCTTTTATAGGTATGTTTTTTGGGGAGGTTTTATTATCGTCAACTATTTTTGACTAAATTCAAAAAAAGGAGGAGGTTCTAAATTCGAAGTAATTTTTTTCTTATGTATTTTCCCCTATTTCTCAGACTCCTTGACTGATTTTGAAAATTCTTCTTTTTGAAATTAAATTCAGCGAATCAGTTTAGTTAGTTCGCATAAGTATTTTGATGGGCAACTACGGAACCCTACACTGTGCGTGGCCCGACATGCACTTGGCCGGTTTTTAAACTATCGCTCACATGGCACCGGTAATAGTTCCACAAATAACGGACACGCGGCGATGTTCTGATACCAAGCTGTAATAAATTAATTAAATTTATTACAGCTTGGTATCAGAACATCAATCTAACAGAAAACTTATATTTGTTATTGTTGTGATAAACGTGTTTCAAAGGCAGGATTACGAGGCAGGGATGACGTGGTACTGGCTCATAATAAAAATAGAAGGCGAGGCCGACGCTCATGTGATAATCCCGATCGTCAACATTGACGACAACGATCCCATAATCGTGATGTCCTCTCCTTGTCAGATAGCTGTGAGTTACTACACTTATGTACACTTTCCGCTTCAAGCCAACATTTTAGTTATTGTAAGCTAGGGAAGTTCTAGAGTGTGAAGAGAAAGAAAGATAAGTATCATAAGAACCTCAGATTATACAAAGTGTAACGTTAATAGCGCAAAACCTCTCGTGGGGTAACTCAGCCCTGTTAAGTAAACAATGTTTGTTCCAAGACTTTTGGAAATTCGCAAAAAAAAAATTTGCTCTTTCATACATAATGAGAAATTGATCGGGCCCATCATCGGAAAAATCATTTTCACGAGACGTTTTGCGCTATTAACGTTACACGTTGTATATGTATAATATCATTGCACACGAAGGCTAATCTGCCGCTTACAGCTCCATTCGGTTGCCCCTATATGCAAGTTACAGCACGGGACAGAGACGTCACAGCAAGAGAGATTTGAACTTTTGATTGAATGTGCTTTAACTTGCCAAAGACAACTATCACATCAGCAATATTTTTTGAAGTAGGTATCTGTAACCAAACGTCAAAAGAAAATAATTCAATTTGAAAAGAACCTTAATTGCGCTTTCATCCTAGTAGGTATCCATTAATACAATGCTTTGCAATATTACGAAACAGCTTAATAAACAAGCAAATAGAAGTATAACATCAACAAAATTAAACTGAAATGAATTTTTGTAGGAACAAGGCGATGATACTCGTAGTGTGGCGAATTGTAAGTACAAAGTGGAAGACGCTGACGGGGCGATCAGTACGAGATATATGCGCTTCGAAATTGAAAGTGATCGAGGAGACGAACAAGTCTTCAATTTGGTCAGAGAACCAGCCCCGGAATGTAGTCGAGAGATGTGCTGTTACATGGTGGTGGAAGTTAAGGGATCCCTCGATTTTGCGCAGAGCCCACTTCATATATTCCGAGCATTTGCTTACGTGAGTATTTATAGATAATTTTAATTTAGATTAAGTATTTTATTTCAGTTTTTGTTTTTTTTTTAATAAGTTGCATCATACATTTATTCTAAGGCTCTGTAGGTAAAAATATGATTGCACTAATCACATAAATCCTCAGGACTCCAAATCAAATGAGCACAACGTTTTAATGACGGTCGAAGTACTGAACGTAGAACAGAGGTCGCCGCAATGGATGGAGATCTTCGCCGTGCAACAATTTGATGAGAAGATCAAGAAATCCTTCAGAGTAAGGGCTATAGATGCTGACACGGGAATCAATAAGACGATAAGTTATCGGCTACAAACTGCTGAGGGCGGTAAGAAATAAATAATCAATTATCGGAGCAGGAGCAATATCAGGAAAATAATTTTTCATTACTCTTACTCTGACAGGTCATTACATGCCTGATAAGCCGTTTGAAAGTTACCCATTGCAGGCCTAGGGAGAATCGCTTTCAACTGACAGCTGCCAAATTAAGAAAAAAATTGGTTCTATTTTGACATTTCTATTGAACTACGTTCAAACTTTTTATACAGCTACGAAATTAAAGCTCAATTTAAAATTAAAATAACATAAAGTTAAGTAACAATTAAGAATAATTATAGATTATGACTTTAATGTAATTTGGCTTCAGCTATTTTTCTAAAATAACATAGATTTCGGCAAAATAACAATTTGCCATTTTTTTAATTATGATCATTAAAAAAATAATAGTAGTTTAAGTAATGTTTTTCGCATTTCAGAAGAAAATTTATTCGAACTTGAAACGATAGAAGGGAGTTCGGGTGTATTACTTAATGTCGGGCCTATAGACAGAGATGAACTACAAAAAGAAGTGTTCGAGTTGTCTATAATAGCATACAAGTACGGTGACAATGGTAGATTGTACGAGACACCGGCCAACATCACTATTATAATCAACGATGTCAATGATCAGTCACCAAGGCCTCTCAAAGAAGGCGGTACTTACACTATTGACATTATGGAGGAGACTGCTATGACCCTCAATTTAGAGGACTTTGGTTTTCATGACCGTGATCTCGTAAGTTTCTATTTAATTTAACAAACGAACTAATATGTGTTATAAAGTAAATTAACCATTTAAGACCAGTTGTTTCATCAATAATTTTAACTAAATATTGATAAAATCCCGTACATTTTTCGGTCGTTCAAAGTCCTTCACTTTGTTTCTTATTTTCTTGACTTTTTGCCACCGACTTCCGAAAGAAAAGTTAACTTTTATTTTTTTCACCTCCCACGCTCGGTAATGTTCTATTTCTCATTCAAAATCTGAGCGCAAAACTCCATTTTGTGCTCTACAGCACACAGTGTTGTTCAAAATTCGAACACGTAATCAACAGAAAACAATTGAATTCAAGATTCAATTGTTTTCTTCACTGACAGGTGAGTCGCCCCCACTTCATTTCCTCGCTGTGTGAGGTGAAAAGTTGTGTGTTGCACTCGGCAGCAAAGTTTTTTAACCGACTTCAAAAAAAAAGTAGGTTCTCAGTTCGACCTGTATGTATGTATGTATGTATGTATGTATGTTTGTCCGCGATTATCTCTCGTTTGGCTTAACGGATTTTGGTGCGGTTTTCAGGAAAGTGTTCATTACATTCTGGAGAAGGTTTTAGTGTATAACAATAATGGATATCTCGTGACGTTGCCCGCGTGGACCCGTTTTTGCTTACTTGGATTGTAGATTTTCAGAGACGATGCATGTTTGTCCGCGATTATCTCGCGTTCGGCTGAACCGATTTTGATGCGGTTTTCAGAAAACTGTTTGTTACATTTTGGAGAAGGTTTTAATATATAACAATAATGGTTATCTCATGAAGTTCTCAGCACGCATAGATCCGCTTTTGTTGCTTACAAGGGTTGCAGATTTTCAAAGACGCCGATTATATTAAATTTTTTGTTGAATATCTAAACTAAAAAGGGAAAAATAAAAAACTTTTTAAAAAAAAGAGAACCGACTTCAAAACCATAGTCAATGATATAAAAACAAAGCCACCGACTTCCGAAAGAAAAGTTATTTTACAATTTTTTGTGTTTGGTTTTGAAGTCGGTTCTCTTTTTTTTAAAAAGTTTTTTCTGCGTCTCGTACCTATTTGAAAACTTCGCATCGCTCAGGATTCTTTATTTGAACCGCTCGTTTCTCTCGCGGTGTAATCTTAGATTCCTTCGCTCGCTCAGTTTTCAATTCAAGTACTCGCGCCAAAAATCAACTTTGCAGCCTTGCATAATAAATAACTATTTTATGGTTTTTGGAACACGTTTTAATTCTGCCAACATTTTAGAGCAATGTTGTTTTGTTTGATAAACAGGGGCAAATCCACATGCAAGCAAAATCAAAACATAGCACAAATTGCGAAACTTAAAATTATTAAGTTGTAATTATGTTTATTTACTCATTGTCAAATCAATATACAGGGTGAATTTTTCAAGTGGGCGTGGATGGCTATTTTCGAAACTATGAGGAATATCGAAAAACGTTGGAAGGAGTCTCGAGGCCGATTTTGACTAAAACTAAAACTGCATCATTGGATTTTAGAAAAGCCTATTATCCTGGCCAGGAATCGAACCCGCTGATTTTGGAAAAAAAATCACAGCCTGTATTATTACACCATTCGATAGTGTTGCTAATAAGGATCAAATTCTGGGAAGTAATCATGTACGGCAAACTTAAGGAAAACGTATAATTACAAAAAAAAACTAGTTAACCATCAAGGCAATATGGGTATTTGAAACATCAATACCATTTCTTCTTTAAAACAATCATGTTATTTTTAGTTCAACTCCATAATTTCGTATTGCTAAGTACAGTGGGATTGTTGAGACGTCAAATCCAGTGAAACATGGAAAAATTTAAATTTTATTAATTTCGAATAAATTATGTCTCAGTAGAAGTAAAGTTACATGGAAAAATAGCAATTTCATAAAAATCTGCTATTTCCTTAAGTTTTCCGTATATGATTACTTCCAAGAATTTGATCCTTACCAGCAACACTATCGAATGGTGTAATAATACAGGGTGCGATTTTTTTTCTAAAATCAGCGGGTTCAATTCCTGGCTAGGATGATTGATTTTTCTAAAATCCAATGATGCAGTTTTAGTTTTTGTCAAAATCGGGCTCGAGACTTTCTTCAACGTTTTTCGATATTCCTCATAGTTTTGAAAATAGCCATCCACGCCCACTTGAAAAATTCACCCTGTATAATCTATTTTAAAATGTTCCATTTTACGAATTTAATCTGAATTCATATAGGTATAGAGTCAGCCCTATCGTGCACTAGGCCACTTAAGTCTCCGATATACCTTACGACTTTGATCCAGGTGACTATCGCAAAACTAATCCATATATAGTCGTACGCAGGTACGCGTCAATGAATACCAAAGTCGTAAAGTATCGACGACTTGCGTCGCCTAGTGTACGAATGCACTCAGTTGTAAATAAAAAAGGTTTATTTTGAATTATACTTCTTTCCAGGGGCCAAACGCACAATACAGCGTGCACTTGGAGAGTGTGTATCCGGACGGAGTTCATGAGGCATTCTATGTCGCCCCAGAAGTTGGCTACCAGCGGCAGTCCTTCATTTTGGGCACACGTGACCATCACATGCTTGATTATGATAACAAAAAAGTTGATTATAGGAAAATTCAAATAAGGGTATGTTGTATTTTGTTTTTATTTATGTGCTATGGGTTTGCTCTTGACCTAAGTCAAGCTCAGGTGGAGTGGTTCCGCTCAGGGAACGAGATGGCGCTAGACGACTTGTATAGCTCTGTCTCTTTCCCACAGCCTATGTAGGGCACCAGTACCCATACAACGAGATTTCATTTAGATACTCGATATCGACCACGTTAAATTGGCGCTCTCATTGGCCCGCTCCAAGGTTGTATGAACTCTCAACCAATGAGAGCACCAAACGCGGTCGATGCGATGATCGAGGATCTTAATGACAACTAATCCCCGTCATCTTGCTGACGCTCTTTGATGCGCGCGTGGAAGACAACGCGCCGTCAACCCGGGCATGATCCATGGTCAGGCGGCGAATTGCCCATTACTCGCCGCCCGCATGCTCGCGCCTACGGTGGTCGGAGAATGCTAAAGGATACTTGTATTATACATAGATTCAAAAAACAGTGAACGACTTGCTATACGTTTGCATCAGTGGCTAGTGCTAGCGCTTCAAAGGCGCTTTCCGGATCTTGCATTTGTCACATGCATGATTTGCGTGTCTTCTAGCTCTTCTTTGGCCCATTTTGCCCTATAATCAGCCTATAAATGTTCCCACTGTTGGGACACAAACCTTCTCTGTGAGAGGGAGTGGGCTATAATCCATCACACGGCCCCAGTGCAGGTTGGTAGATGTCACATGTCTTCGACCTTTGGTTCTAGGACATGCTGATTTTCTCAAGATGTTTTCCTTGACCGTTTTGAGAGCAGTGGTCATGAAATAACTTACACAAAGTAGTGCGCCTGGCTGGGTTCGAACCCACGGCTTACAACTCGTAAGCAGAGGCCGATACCACTGGGCCACTACTGCTCTACAACGTTGGCAATGCTGCCAGTCTTCTTGTTTAGACAGGCACTAGCAGATATTTTAAATAAAACGAGTATCCATTATTAAATATGTGTATTCACTTGACTCTCACACAACCAGTCCCGGCACGTCCCGGTGTTGCCATCCCGAGCGCCCTTATTGCTTAAGACCATTATTGCCATCCCAAACATCCCCCCCTTTTACAATTGTAACAATAATGGGACGACACAAATTTTACATTAATTAATTAATCAACATAAGCAATTGAACCTGACAGTAACTTAAAAACTAATGCAAAGAATAATCAGCAAATCTTATAGGAGGACGCACTGAGCGACCAGACCTAGTAGTCTGCATAATTTCAGAACTACCAGTAGCTTCTGATTGAGTTGACATAGGTTGCCCAGAACAGGGCTTATCATCATTTGCTTCATTATTAATCTGAACAACTATTTGTGAATCCCTACTTTTAGGCTCATACATAATCATTGGTTTTTCCATAAACACATTTCTACTATGCATCAAATGTCTTTCATTTCTCCTTACTTCATTCCCCTTCTCCGTTTTAACTACAAATGACCTAGGCCCCTCTTTTCTAACTATTTTCCCCTGTTCCCATATTTTACTTGGTTGATTTTGAATTTTAACATCCTCTCCACAATGAAATGACTTTTTGTCAATGGCAGTCTTATCATAATTTAACTTACTTTTGTTTTTCAACTGTAACATTTTTTCATATACCTGTTTAGGAACATGTGGTTTTAAGCTTTTCACAGAACATGGTAATTTAGTGCGCAGTTTTCTGGCCATTAAAAGTTCAGAAGGACTGTAATCCAACCCAGCTACAGGTGTGGCTCTGTAATTCAACATAGCATCATTAAAATCAGTGTTACTTTCTTTGCACTTCCTCATCATGTTCTTTACAATTCCCACTGCCTTTTCGCTTAAACCATTAGATTGAGGGTACCTAGGACTAGAATGCACTAGTTGCATGTCATAAGATTCTGCAAACTGCCTAAAGTTGTAACTGGCAAAAGGCATGTTATCACAAACAATAACCTTAGGAAACCCATGAACAGCAAAAATCACTTTTAATTTTTTAATTACTGTACCCGCTGTTTTATCTTGCAGCACCTTAACTTCAATCCACCTCGAATAATAATCAACCACAACTATATAATCTTTAGTTCCATACGTGCAAATATCCATCCCAACCTTAAAAAACGGTAGGTCAGGAATCTCATGAGACATGAGAGAATCTTTAGGCTTTGAAACTCTATATTTTTCACAAATATTACACGAGAAGACAAACTTCTCAATGTCTATTGACATTCCCGGCCAGTACAGCAAATTTCTGGCTCTCTTTTTACATTTACCTGCCCCTACATGACCTGTGTGTAAGCTTTCTAGCACCCCTTGCCTCATATTTTGTGGCACTACTATGCGATCATTATAATATACAATTTATTTATTTATTTATTTATTTATTTATTTAACTGTTTATGTACACACAAAATACAGCACAGGATAATTACAACATAGAATTCAGTACAAGGGTACTGCTTATTTCTATTGAAATTTCTGCCAGCAGACCAGACAATGTAGCAGCAATGTCAATGTAGCAATGTGTCAGCAGACAATGTTATCTTTTTATTTGAGTGTCTATTATAAACTTCTCAGTTTATAATAGACACTCAAATTTTTACTGGTAATCTTCCTATCATTTTTAGGGTACCCTTCATTATACCAAGTGATAACCTGTCTCAAATCTGTATCATTTAAAGTTTCATTTTGAAACTCTGCCAATTTTTTATCTGCAACTGCTAATTGTTGTTCAAAACTATGCACTAACTCCTGCACAGTTGGATCTATTTTAGCATTGTCCATAATATAGTGCCTAGACAGATAATCAGCTACAAACATTTTGTGCCCCGGCACATACTTAACCTCAATATCATATTTTAGCAATTTTAATACCATCCTTTGTAGTCTACAACTAATTTTATTGATGTCTTTGTTGACTATTGATTCCAGAGGTTTATGATCTGTTTCAACCACAATCTTTCGACCATACACAAATTGGTGATACTTTTCTAATGAAGCACATATGGCAAAAAGTTCCTTTTCAATTGGTGCCCATCTTTTCTGGCAATCAGTATAGCAACGAGAATAAAAAGATATAGGCCTACCTTTTTGTAAAAGACATGCTCCCATCCCATCCTTTGAACTATCAGTCTGCAAAACCACTGAACCTTCTTTTGTCAAAATACCTAATGTAGGTGTACAAGATAACTTATTTTTTATCTCTTGAAATGCTTGAGCCTGTGAGTCTTCCCATACCCACTCCACTTCTTTTTTAAGCAACCACCTTAAAGGTTCAGTAGTTTTTGTATACTGCGGAATGAATTTACATAAATAATTGCACATTCCTAGGAATTTTTGCAACTCTTTCACATTGTTAGGTGCTTTTAGTTCTGTAATAGACTTCACATGGTCTGGATCTACCTGTATACCAGACTTTGACACTATCAATCCCACATACTTAACGTGATCTAATCTGTACTGTAACTTTCTTTGATTAAATTTAACTTTATGTAGTCTAGCCCTGTTTAAAACCTTTTCTAGTATTTCATCATGGTCTTATTTATTTTTTCCTGCCACAATAATATCATCAAAATACACCTGCACCCCCTCAATGTCACCAAATATATTTGAATTAACTTTTTGCATAACCTCTGGGGCAGATGATATACCAAAGGGCATTCTCAAGAATCTGTACCTACCAAATGGGGTGACAAAAGTGCAAACTTTATCCGGATCGTCTAACAAAACCTGTAGAAACCCATCCTTTAGGTCTAACACAGTAAATATTTCTTTTTCTGATAAATTGCTGTAAATTTCCTCCGGAGATGGAATCAAAAATTTTTCCCTTTCAATACTGTTATTAAGTTCTTTAGGATCTAAGCACAATCTAAGAGACTTATCCGGCTTTTCCACAATAACAATGTTGTTACACCATGCAGTAGGGTACTCAACCTTTTCTAACACACCTAATGTTTCATACCTATCCAAAGTTTGTTTCAATCTGTATTTAATTTTCTCTGGAATACGCCTGATGGGCTTATTGACAGGCTCTGCATCTTGCCTTAACTTTAACTTATAAATTCCTATCTCTCCTAACCCAGTAAAAACATCCTTATTTTTTTCCACAAACCCTACTTTCATTGATTGATCTTCCTTTTCCACTACATCTACTCTTTTCAACAAGTTTAACTTAATACAGTCTTTCAATCCTAACACTGACTGTACAGGCAAATCAATCACATTAAAGTTTAACTTATGACTTATACCTTTTACTTTGCAGTTCAAAGTATCACATCCAAGAGGCTTAATTTTCTCACCATTGTAGACCACTAGCACTGTTTGAGTTTCTTGTAAGGAATTTTTGTTCAACTTTACATAGTCACTCTGAGATAAAGTATTGCACTCTGCTCCTGTGTCCAGCTTAATTGACAAATTTACTCCTTCAATTTCAACATTTTCTTTCCATTGCACTTTACCTACACTGTCTACACAACATATTCCATCTAATGCGAACTCTTCTTCATCCTCTTCTTCTTCCATTAGCATCATTCTCCTGCTTCTTGACTGTCCAGCTGCCTGCTTAGTTTTCCCAGCCTCCTGCTTAGAACTTCTACATACTGCTGCAAAATGATTATACCTAGTACACAATGCACACCTTTTTCCATACGCAGGGCAGTTTCCTTTTACATGAGCTTGCCCACACCATGAGCACTTTTGACGAACTTGTTCTGTCTTACTTTGTTGGTTGACTGTATGAGCTTTTTTAATGACATGCACTTCTTCACTCTTTTCCAAGAACTTTATTTGTTGTTTACTTGCCTCATAGGCTCTACATATTTTTTCTGCCTCATTCATAGAAATCTCTTCCTCTCTTAGTAGGTTTTCTTTTAGACCCTTATCTTTTACTCCTATTATGATCATCATGGTTACCAACCTGTCTTCTAAAGTGGTAAAATCACAAAGTTTACTCAAAGTTTTCACTCTAGTTATGAAGTGATCTACAGACTCACTATCTTCTTGTTTTAATTGCAGAAATTCATAAGTATTTATCAACGTTCTTTTCCTTGGTTGGGTGTAAGTCTGGAACTCGTCGAGAAGAGACGCAAGTTTCGTCGGCTTAAGGGGGATGCTCCAACCAGCCCGCGAAATTCAAATTTTTTTACGTTTTTTGCAATTTGCAGGCCAGTGACATGTTGTAACTTTATAAATATTTGTGTTGCGCAAATAACAAGTATAATTTTAAATATAAAAAATATCAAAAAACTCGCTCCATCAGCTCTCACATAGAAAAGGTGCATCATGTTAAAATCTCCGAAATCTAACTACGATGCACCTTTTCTATGTGAGAGCTGATGGAGCGAATTTTTTGACAATTTTTATATATAAAATTATACTTGTTATTTGCGCAACACAAATATTTATAAAGTTACAACATGTCACTGGCCTGCAAATTGCAAAAAACGTAAAAATATTTGAATTTCGCGGGCTACATCGATGCAATCACCTTAACCTTGAAAGTGTTGAAAACTTCTACAGCTTCCTCACCAGCTGCATTTAAAAATATAGCAATTTTCCTCGACTCCTCCGCCGATGTTAAGCCTGCTGCATCCAGATAAATTTGAAATAACTGTTTATACTTCATAAAATTGGCTTGTTCCCCAGTTAAAATCAAATTTTTTGGGGGTTTTATTCCCTCCATTTTGATTGTCACTTTGGGTTCTTGATCCTTGTTTGACATCTATGTACTTCAACTTGCACTAAGCTATCCTTCATACAACTAACTTCTTTATAAAATGAATACGCTTTTTTCACCTGACACCATGTTTAGACAGGCACTAGCAGATATTTTAAATAAAACGAGTATCCATTATTAAATATGTGTATTCACTTGACTCTCACACAACCAGTCCCGGCACGTCCCGGTGTTGCCATCCCGAGCGCCCTTATTGCTTAAGACCATTATTGCCATCCCAAACACTTCTGATCCCGGATGCCGGATGACAGCAATGCTTTGGTGTTACTATTTGACCCTTTTCCTGTTGTCTTAATTTCAAAGTTAGATCACGTCATATTTTTTTTTCATTTATTTGAATTAGATCTTCCACAATAAATTTGAGAAAAAACTATTATAATATTTTACTCCTCAATTTCGATCGACCTTTTCGAACGAACCACCGGCCAAAAATGGAATATCCGTCAACGTTGCAAATAAATGATTCAATTTCAACGTGTACGCTTGTACATTTTTAGATTTTTTTAAATTCTGCAGGCGGTGGCAATAGACTCGCTTAACAGTACCTTGAGAGGAGAAGCAACGATCAACATTAACCTGATTAACTGGAACGACGAGCAGCCGATCTTCAAGGATGCTCTGCCTACATCAGTCGATTTCGCTGAGACGGTGGGCGCCGGCTTCCACGTGGCTACCATCAAGGCTGAAGACAGGGATGTAGGCGATGAAGTCGAGTAAGTTTACGGTACATCTTCACATGCTGGAATCTGGAAGACGTTATTTTATATCTGTTTCAATATTTAGAATTTATTTTATTCGTATTCTTCCATGCTTTAGAACATTTTTTTTAATGTTGATAACAACTTGGCTGGCCTGTTGATCTAGTGGTTATAGTGACCCTGACTGCTATGCCGGAGGTCGTGGGTTCGATTCTCACCCAGGACAAATGTTTGCGTGATGAGCATGATCATTTGTTCTGTGTCTGGGTGTAATTTATCTTTATCTTTATCTTTACATATGATAAAATCGTAGAGCTGTCATTCCTGTACATTGAATATTTTTTTCTTTTTGTATTTTTTTCGAGATAAGGGATCGATTCTGATGCCAAATCAACTTTTTTTTTCTTTCGAAATTTTTTATGTTTTTTTTATTTGATCTATCTCTTAAACTACTGTAAAGTTGTCGATCAAATTTTCCTCAAATAATCCTAATAATTTATGCTTCTGTTGATAGGCTATGTATCATTACGCTATTTTTCCTGGGAGATAAGCAATTTTAAATTTTGTTGTTTTTATCTGTTTGTTTTTAGTTGGAAGCTAAACCACTGGATATTATTTATTCAATTTTTCCCCAAATATTCCTTAAACTGCTCTTCTATTAATAAGATATGTATAATAACGCTATTCCCTTTGGGGGATTAGCAATTTTATAATATGTTGATTTTCAGTCATTGTTGACATTTGTTTATGAACCGCTATTTGAAAACACTGTCAGCGTACAAGCCAGTCTGGTTGGTATCCTGCTTGACTTTCGTGCAAGGGGTCTCTGGATCAAATCTCGCCGTTTATTTTCTTCACTTTTTGAGTTTTCTTATATTTGTCCTGAGAGTTTCAAATAATAAAAAAAATGTGTATACCTTTATTTCAATATTATTCGCGATTTTAAATTATTACTATTTTTTTTCAATAGTTTTCTAGGATATAAATCTACACTGATTTAAATTGTAGGTAGTAAGTTGGATATTTTTTTAAATTGTAATTGTTTCGAGGTGTGGAATTTTAAAGATTAGAAAAAATTGTGTTTATTTATGTTTTGAATTAGTGTTCAAACCAGTGCATAGATTCTGTTTTAAACGACGACAAGTTGTACTCATCGAGTTAGATAATTAGTTATTTTTTAGGTATCACGCGGAATGCAAGGGAGAAGAGCAATGCTATCGTACGTTCAATTTGCAGCGATACTGTAAATCAACCCAAAAATGATAGTCTAATGTTTAAAATAAACACGGTTCTTTGAAATTAATGTCGCTCAAATAAGGACGTTTCCTATGCAAACTATGTAGGTACCTAGATATAACATTATAGATCTAAACTAATAATAAAAATGCAAGTATGTTTGTTTTTTACCTTTTCACGCATTACTACCTACTGAATCGATCGTCCCAAAATTTAGCATATACGTTGTCAGGAGTATAGACACGGATATAAGGTATCTTACATCCCGAATAACAGAAGAGAGCTGTTGCCGAGAAAACAATTACGTTCATATTCCAGATGGCGCCACACGATCCGTATTGTTTCTCAAATTCTAAAATAACGCAAGCGAAGCCGCGGGCAAACACTAGTCTATAATATGTACCATGTATTTAGAAATATATAAGTTTTATAAGTGTGTTTATCAGCTGTTGTTTAGTACCCATAACACAAGCTGTGCTTAGCTTGGGACTAGTTGGCGTTGTGTCATTGTGTGATAGTTGTGGAATATTATTAAAAAAAAAAATGAATCATTGTACTTACTCAAATTTCATTTGCCTACGGTCCTGTCTAGCATTTGTATATCGGTTTTTGAGGGCCGGGGTTCATGTTACGTGACACTAACTGGGTTGTGAAGATAGGCAGTCGCTCCATCTGATAGCTGCACCCACTTGGACTGAGCAAATCTCAACATAGCTTGGAAAAAGCTAAGCAGATAATAATGCCATTATAATTAACCGTTGATTGTTCTTATAGGCATTCGCTGATGGGTACGGCTGTCAATTTTCTGAGTATTGATAAGTACAGCGGCGAAATCTTCGTGGCAGTCAATGATGCTTTCAACTACCACAGGCAGAACGAGATATTTATACAGGTTTATCTTTATTAATCTATAACGATATTATAAATCTCTCAGATCAAAGAAATAGACAGATAGAACTCTGAGGATAGAACGCTCAGGACACGCGAGTGGGTCCACCAAAGTTAATACAAAATCAAATCGAATTACATTCCATAATGTTTTCTTTGTTTTTGAGAACAACTTATACAATGGTTAAAGACCACGTGCATATTTTGGCAAACAACAACAACAACGACGCGCAGCTTGGTACGACGCGTAGCTTGGTACTGTCGCGACTTTGTATTCGATTTTGATTTTGTATTAACTTTGGTGGAACCACTCGCGTGTTCTGAGCGCTCTATCTGCCTATTTCATTGATCTGAGATAAATCTGAAGAGTTTCTTTGTTTGTTTGGTTTAACGCGCTAATCTCTAAAGCTGGTTCGCAGTAAAAAAAAAAAAATGTGTTATAAAACCATGCTAAAACCAATAGAAGCCGAAGCAGCGAGAGGTGAAACCCACGGGGAAAGGCTTGTTTTTCTTTTGGATGCCTTAATAAATTACTTAAGTATTTCCCTTTTTTATTATTTTTAACGGTCAAGCTGGTATTCCTCTTCTGTTGATGAAAATTGAAATGTTTCTTAACTGTTCTAATATTTTTATTACGCCTCACATCCAACTTAATATTCTTACTGTTTTACTAGATTAGAGCCGTTGACACGCTAGGCGATGGCCCTTATCACACCGCCACCCATCAGCTGGTAATACAGCTGGAGGACATCAACAATACACCTCCCGTCCTCAGACTTGTAAGTACGGAGTGTAGAGCTTTGGAAAACACAGATTTACCCACTTAATGGACCAATATGTACCTATTTGCATTATTTAGGGCAAGCTGCTGTAAGTTTTGTGTGCGAAAGTGGTTGACCAATGTACGAAGGTGACGGCTAAGATGACATGGTTATCACAGTTGTCTATCCTTATCCCAATGTATTTGGATCAGCGCAGCAACATAGCAAAATGCGCGCCGCTGACATCAGCGTCGCTGTACGGTGCTGTAAAGAACAGTTTATGTATTCGTACACACGACCAACATCAGCGTATAAGAGTCCATACACACGAGTGTTATATTTCTGGACGTTAAAAAACCGCCGGAAATTAGAACAAAATGCATTCCTATGTATCTGTGCACACGTCAGCGCTTTTAAAGCGCGGTGTTTTTTTTAACTGCATTTGATTTTACATGCTGAGTAATGGTAATTATTAAGTTTACGCTCTTTGTTAGGTAAAACTTAGCGTTATTTTACGCCCCAAAAAAAACGCTCGTGCGTGTGTTCTGATTTAGGCCGTACTCAACATGTACAAGAGCACAATTTAATTATGACTTGTGTCGCCCAGCCTCGCAGGGGTCCGGAAGTGGAAGAGAACGTTAACGACGGCTACCCGATCACCAATGAGGAGGTGCAGGTGACCGCGACTGACCCCGACACCACGGCTGAACTCTGGTTCGAGATCGACTGGGACACATCCTACGCCACCAAGCAAGGCCGCGACACTCCCGAACACGAGTACCGAAAGTATGGCATATTTGGGTTACTTACTAGGGGAACAGTGTATAAGACCCAAGAACCCATTATATCTAACGTCCCCGTGAGATATAATGGGGTCTTATACACTTAAGGCAAATTTAACATCATCATCGCGATGTTATTTGCAAGCGCCATTAACTAATGGCGTCTTGTTGGCGCTTGCGCTACGTTAGTAGGTATTGTGCTAAGTTTGCCTTAAGTGTGTGTTTTCCATTCATACCCCGCGTCCCTGTCTTATACACCGTTCCCTCTTTTATCTGTGGAGTTCTTTCTTCAACAACCTCACATGATCTGGTCGTAGAAACTTCAAAATATTAATTCATTTTGTATAGAAATGCTTTTTTATTGCATGGCCTTCGGTAACACATCTGAGGGTCTCGATTAAAACGATTCGAACATCCAAAAAACCCAATATTAGAAAGCACCATCGATTTCACTTTTTTTATTTTCATTTATTCTAGCAAAGAATCGATAGTTTTGGACCCGAGATGTGGCACTGGTATAAGTAATTCTTAAAAAACCTTGCGTGCCTATTTAATAATGTATGATTATGATATTTCCAGTTGCGTAGAAATTTTGACGCGATACCGGGACGAAAACAAAAAAGGCGATGCATATGGGGTGTTGGAGGTGCGTCAGATCAGGGACGACCCGGTTGTGACCATCGACTACGAGGAGTTCGAGGTCCTGCATCTCACGGTCAGGGTCAGGGACAGGAACACCACCATTGGAGACGACTATGATGAAGGTTAGTGCCTCTAAAGCCAGAAAAGTAAAGTAAAGCCTATCAATATACATGGAGCCACTGCCGTCTGTCTTTCAGCACCCTTTTTACCTTTTAGTACTGTAGGTAATCTTTGTTAAGATCGTAAGACTTAGGGTGCTCCCACATCTATCGACGCGGAATCGGCTTTTTCCGTCGCCGTTTCTCTTTCTGTCGCTTAGAACTGCCATTTGCTAGACCGAGACAGAAAGCATAATGCGATAATCCTCGAGGCGGCCGCGTGCTATCGCATTGTCTCGGTCTAGCAAACAGTGTACATATACTAACTATTACCTCCTCCAGAATGTAACGAACACTTTTCTGAAAACCTCATCAATATTGGGTAAGCCAAACACGAGATAGTCGCGGAAAAACATACATACCTATACAAACATTCGAGTAAAATTACGAATCTCCTTTTCATGAAGTCGGTTTATAATACATATAAATGTTCCGTCTTAACTCAATGAAAGTCTCTGGTAATACCGGGGGGGACCACTGGGACACCACCGCTCTCGCTTTAAACTTCGGTTTCACTGGGGCAGAGCAGAGCGGAGGCGTGCTGTACCGCGATTTAGTACCAATCACATGGCTTGAGTGGTTAAGAGATTTGGATTTCAAGCCATGTCATTGGTGAGCTCGTCTCCGCTCCGCCTCAGTGGAACCGTAGCTTTAAGACCCGAATTGCAGAATCCAGCCTTCACTGATGAATGATTGTTTCTTGTTCCAGCCACATTGACGATCACGATCATCGACTTGAACGACAACAGGCCGGAGTGGGGGGAGGGGCAGCTGGCGCAGGAGTTCCGCGTTCGAGAGATGTCCCTCAGCGACGTCGTCATCGGCTCCCTGCACGCCACCGACATCGACGGCCCGCTCTACAACCAAGTGCGCTACACCATCAAGTGAGTCGAATCATCATTCATCACCCTATAATATTCCCACAGCTGGGACACAGGCCTCTCTGAGAGAGGGAGTGGGCCATAATCAACCACGCGGGCCCAGTGCGAGTTGGTGGATGTCATGTCTTCGAATTTTTGGTTCTAGGACATGCCGGTTTTCTCACCATGTTTTCCTTCACCGTTTTGAGAGCAGTGGTGATGAAATAAGTAACACAAAGTAATCCGCCTGGCGGGGTTCGAACACTTCGAACCCACTGCCTACATTCGTAAGTCGGGACCGATACCACTGGGCCACCACTGCCTCCAGTGAGTACCGCTCCTATATCCACTGCCGACGATGGGATACTGGAAATTTCATTAAATTTTACCTTTGGAACATACGAGATTTTTTCCCGTCCCGCCCTGGATGGGAGAACTCATCCTGCCACCCAGGGCGGGACGGTAGGGTCTGTCAGACATGTACTGACTTAAATCTACGGGTCTCGGAAATTCGTGAGTCCCGCAATCCCGGCAGGCTTTGGCCCTCTAAGGGGGGCCGCGTCATAGCGCTGACACTCTTTGAGGCGAGGGTGGAACACAACGGGCCTGACCTGGTCCACGGTCGGACAGCGAGTTATAACAACAAATAATTTATTTTATAGACCAATAAACGGTACCCCAGCGGATTTAGTGGCGATTGACTTCATGACTGGCCAGATGACAGTACAGAAGAACCAAGCTATAGACGCGGACGTGCCTCCGAGATTCAACTTGTACTACAACGTCACAGCCAGCGACAAGTGTTCCATGGAAAACCAGGCGGAATGTCCGCCAGATAAAACTTACTGGAATACAACTGCTACAGTAAGTCTTGGATCAATACCATCCTACTTCTTATCCTACTATTCCTACTATATTTAATACTACAATTTAATCCTACTAATATTATAAATGCCAAAGTTTGTGAGGATGTATGTATGTGTATGTGTATGTAGGTATGTTTGTTACTCTTTCACACAAAAATCAGTAAACGGATTTGGCTTAAATTTGGCATGCAGATAGTTTATAACCTGGATTAACACATAGGATACTTTTTATCCCGATTCTACGTTCCCGTGGCATCATTTTTGAGTTGTAGCAGGTGAAACCGCTGGCAACAGTGAGTGAGAAATAATCACCAGTTTAAACCGACTTATTGAGTTTTTTTTTTTAGAAGTTTATAGTAAAACCTGTGTCTGCATAACAGATAGCGATCCAGATAATCGACGTCAACAACAAGGTGCCTTTCGTGGAGCCCGACAAGTTTAAAACTGAAGTGACCATGGTCGAGGATCCAGTTACTGGTGACGTCAAGTTCCTGACCAGTGAGAGCATCTACGAGGACGCAGTCGATGGGGATGAGGTCCTCCAGCTGTTTGTCGGCGATCTGGACAGAGATCGTAAGGCACATTATTACAGATATTTAAAGATTGCAATCTTTGGAAAACCATGAGACCTCTTTTTGGATGACCATTTAAAAAAGACATTTAAACACGTCTCTTAAACTACATTAAAATATGTAACTTGATATACTGATATGCTTTCAAAGTTCCAACGTATCATATAAGTATGTTTTCGAGTTTACTGTCTGCCAATTACAAGTAAGATACACGTATCATAGATTAGAAATTGAACAATAATTTTGCAGGAAATGAGACATTTTTCTATGTCGTATGATTTCTATCTTAAATTTCTTGATCCTGTTGTGAATTCGCCACCTAAAATAGATTTTAAGTGTGCGAAATGTGGTACCTAATTTTCTATGTGACTTTCTGTTTTTATAAAATAAATTGTTTTCTCTAGTTCCGAACAACAACGTGAGCTACACGATCAACTTCGGAGTGAACCCTCGCATTCGAGACTTCTTCGAGGTGGACCTCGTGACGGGCGCGGTGCGGGTGCACTACCCCGGGATCGACAAGCTCGACCGGGACGGCGAGGAGCCCACGCACACGATCTACTTCACCATCTTCGATAACTTCATGAGCGAAGGAGGTGCGTTACCCGGTACACAACTATCTGAACATGCCAAATTATATGGTGCCATTACATAATAGACAAACCATCCGATCACCGACACGACAACAGAGGCGGATACTTATTTAAATAAATGTACATTTGTACAGACGCTAGCAGATTAACCTACCCGAATCTGTCAAGTTTTGTCAATCGAACGTGAACCTTCTTGTTTTGCGATAAAGTTGAGAAATTGTGGAAACTTGATGTGCTGGTCTGTACATTTGTAGCTAGCCACTGTTTTCTTATACGTATTCGAATATAATAATAGTCGACTCTTCGCTTGACCAGAGGACTGGCCTATTTCTTGGTCAAAGAATCAGCATTGCCATCCAACATGGCAAAACTGTCCTGGGCAGCCCTTTGACAGCGGTGTAGATGACGCTGTTAATGCCCGACTGCGCCAGGAGGGTTATTAGTTAAATTAATTAGGTATTTATTATTGGCTTAAGTTTAACTTACCACCAGATATAGTAACATATAACAGACAAAAAATAGTAAATGATCACCAAAATGAAACCTGCATTTTAATGTAAAATTATAACCAGTTCTAACATTTCGCTATCCTATCTCCAAATAAATCATTGTCAACCCAAAATTAGTAAATGATCATGAAAATAATATGTTCATTAAAATATGTCATAACGAGGTGTAATAAAAAAAATCTACCTAAGCAGGGTCGACGAAGCCCGCTTCGCGGGGCTTCTATGTCTGTGTACAAGGTTTAAAGGAACCTAACCAAATCGAACTTCGGGGTGGCCCTGAAATCTTGCTAAAGCGAGTTTTAGATTTGATGCGCATTCAGTATAGATTTGGTGATCATTTACTATATTTGGTGTTCGAATACAATTTGAAGTGTAGGTAGTAGCTAAGAATATCAAAGCATTTTATGGTGGTCATTATATTTAATCCCTTTATTATTAGGTAAGTTAATTAAGTAAATAATGTATTTTGCTTTCTTAGAGCCCAATCGCAACCAGATCAGCGGGGAAGCTCTTATAATCTTACTCGATGTGAACGACAACAAGCCCGAGCTCCCCTCACCGGACGACTTCCCGCCGTGGAGCGTCTCTGAAAATGAACCCGAGGTAATCTAATATATCTTATTACCTCGCTCTGCCACGAAGACTATTTGCTACTGTTTCAAACACTTTTTATTATTTACTGTCTTATTTGAACTCAGCTCATTTTGATATTTGATGGAAGAACCAGAAATGAATTTATATTCTTCATGAAAGTTAGTAAATCTACCAACCCGCGCTGGGCCCGCGTGGTGGATTACTCCACTCCCTCTCACGAGTGGAGGCCTGTGTTCCAGCAGTGGGAACATAATAGGCTGCTGATGATGATGATGATATACTCGGAGCATCAAAAACTACTAAACCGATTTTGATGAAACTTACAGTATTCCCTAAGTTGAACAAAACCTAGTAAAACAAAAAAAGAATTACTTACTTTTGAAATTTTGCACATTTATTCAGACGAAAACTGGTCAGTTATGAAGTCATGAAAATATTACATACGGGTCGAATTGAGTAATAAAGTCGGTATTTAATAAAAGTAAACTTTCAGGGCATCCAAATACCACCAGAAATCTTGGCAATCGACCGGGATGAGCCAGGAAACGACAACTCCCGCGTGGCGTACGAGCTGCTGGGAGTGACCCCAGAGAGAGACATCGAAATACCCAAGCTCTTCGAAATCAAGACCATAGAGAAAGATCACGGAATAAACCAGACTGGGATGCTGGAAACTGTCACGCCATTACAAGGGTACTGGGGTACCTACGAGATTCACATAAAGGTATGATTTGGGCCATTGCGTTGCGTTAACAGATAGTTTAACAGAATTTCGTTCCACGTAAAATTTTACTCATCATTTCATAGAATCTAGGTTTTTTTTTTTGCCAAACATGACTCTGTAGAATATTTTTAAACGAATATAATGAGTATTGTGCGTTTTTTAAATTATATCAAAGAAATGGAAAACAAAATCCTGTTTTTTTTTTATTTCTTCTTCAATTTTAATTTATTGAAACATTTTCTGAGATCCTAAACAAGATACACCATGATTAAGATTCTTTATTTCTTCTTCTATATTTTCATTAAAAACATATTTTTATTGATGGAAAGTTTTGGTCAGAATATCGTCTTTTTGCTTTGTAGATTACATCAACAGTTACGGGCTTCACACAGCAGCTATAATGTAAAGATGTACATTGCAGCACGATATACATCTCTTAACATCTTTCCATAGAGATTCGAAGATGTAAAAATATAGCAGCAGTGTGTGGTCTCCTGACGATTTCTATGGAAAGATGTAATGAAATGTATCGTGCTATAATGTACATCTTTACATTATAGCTGCTATGTGTGAAGCCCTTTACACTTCTGATCAACTCGTTACAAAGATTACATTCCTGTAAATCCCCATGTATGTGTAATCCCCATTTCTGTAAAAACATTTATGAATAAAATTTATTATTTTATTTTTTATTTTATTTTTATTTTTATTCATAAGAAATTCTGCTTCTCCTATAACTCATCACTTCTGTATTGCAGGCATTTGATCACGGCGACCCAAGTCTAGACTCTGATGAGAAGTACCAGTTGGTGGTCAGACCCTTCAACTTCCACGAACCCAAGTTTGTATTTCCATTACCTGGATCTGCCATCAGACTATCGAGGGTAAGTGTTCCTATAGAATGCCATTAATCATGAGCAAGAGGCCTGGTCGGCTACCATAACGTCTTATGCCGCCCGGCCATACACGTATCAGTATACTTGCGCAGGTCTAGACTTGCACAAACAACAGGACAGTGACTATGTTAAGCCGGCCTCACACGTTACAGTATACTTGCGCAAATCCAGACTTCCGCAAGTGTACTGTAACGCGTGTGGGAAGATACTTGTACAAATTGTCCTGTGTTTGTGCAAGTTAGGTTTGGACAAGTATACTGATACGCGTATAGCCGCTTTTAGAAATTTGTGTATTTACCCACACACGTTCAAGTATACTTGCGCAAATCCAGACTTGCGCAAGTATACTGTAACGTGTGTGGCAAGATACTTGAACAAATTGCTTACATTGTCACTGTCATGTGTTTGTGCAAGTCTAGATTTGCACAAGTATACTGGTACCATGTATGACCGGCATAAAGCGTGAGTAGTTCCGCTCAGGGAAAGAGATGGCGCTAGACGACTTGTATAGCTCTGTCTCTTTTCCACAGCCTAAAGACTCACGCTTTAAGATGTCGTGGTAGGCCACCGGACCGCACAACGTCTTAAAAGCATGCTTGTTCCAGTGACTGAACGAGATGGCGCTAGACGAATTTTATAGCTCTGTCACTTTCACTCGCCGGAATAAGCCTGGTTTTAAGACGTTGTAGTACCCCCCCTTATCATACCATGGCTGCCCTCTCCCTCAGGAGCGTGCCGTGGTGAGCGGGGAGCTGACGGTGGTGGGCGCTGCGCAGGCGCCGCTGCAGCGCATCTCAGCCACTGATGAGGACGGGCTCCACGCCGGAACCGTCCGTTTCTCAGTAGTGGGTGATGGTGAGCATCTAACCTTTCTCAATATTTATGTATCTCCAGTACGAAAAACAGCTCCCTGTGCAATATCCTAATTTTAACTTTATATTTAAGGGTGTAAACATGAGGATTCTTGCAAATGTTACTTATAAAAAATAGATAAATTATCAAGGATTTTCTTTGGAAAGAAAAATTCGAACCACGAGCAGGATTCGAACCTGCGACCTCCGGATTCAGTGGGTACATCCGAATCCGAAGGTCGCATGTTCGAATCCTGCTCGTGTTTCCAATTTTTCTTTCTAAAAACAATCTTTGAAAATTCGCCACGCATGCGTTATTTATACGTTTAATATTTACAAAATACTAGCTATTGCCAGCGGCTTCACCGCTGCAACTCGAGACTATAATTTGAGATTTAAACTATCCTATCTCTCAAGTTGGATCGAACTGCACATGGTGTGCGAATTTTATTATAATCGGTTAAATGGTTTAGGAGTCCATTGAGGACAAACATTGTGACACGAGATTTATATATATTAAGATTAGACTTTGACTTTGACTCTACTTGCGCGGGTTACATGCGTCGTGCACCCTAAATTTGAAAATATATTAAAGAAAATTGACACAGCTTAAGGTAGGTATCTGTAACTATCTGCTATAAACAATTTATTTCCTCAGACGAGGCGATAAATTATTTCGACGTGTGGAACGACGGAGAGAACTCTGGAATGCTAGCCCTAAAGCAGGCCTTGCCTGAAGGCTTCCAACAGTTTGAGGTCAGTTCTACTTTTGCATTTTTTTTTTATAAGTGCTTACTCTGTGTCCCTCTCCTGGGCAAAGGCCTCCCTCCACTCCTTCCACCTCTCACGATACTGGGCGTCCTCCTTCCAGTTCGGACGGAACCTGTCCAGTTCGTCCCGCCATCACCTACGTGTATTAAAAAAAAAGACAATAAATTTGATTCATCGTAAGAGTGCTTGTACACGGCGCATGTAGCTTGAGTATGTTGAGGCACTTGCACGGGTTACATGCGCCGTGTAGAAGCACCCTAAGTGTAAAAAATCATAATAACTATTACAAAACAAGATTACATTCATTCCATAAATATATTTTTTTCATTAATTATTAATGTATGAGCATTCTACTAATAAATAAAATGAAATATAAATATTGATCATTATCTGATAGTCAAGACGAATGTTATTAGGCCAGGCCCAGGACACAGGCCTCCTCTCCGTGAAAGGGAGTGAGCTACAATCAACCACGCGGGCCCAGTGCGGTTTGGTAGATGACACGTCATCTCTTCGAATTTTAATTTAGTTCGTACCCACGACCTACAACTCGTAGTCGGGGCCGATACCACTGGGTCTCCAATGCTCTAATTACATTCAAACTTTTCATTATAATTATGTCATTCTTTCAAATAAATTCGATTAAATATTGTATAAATGTATACTTGACTACGTTTATTTATGGAAGTGGCCTTCTCCAGTTTTCTCAGTCATCTGTGTCAATTATGCCGGCAAATATTATAATAAATATAATATATAATAATAATATAATATATATAAGGAATATTTGCCACATAACTCAAGGTTTCGGGTGCTACGACGTAGCTGTTATGGTAACATTGCTACGAGCTACGGTGTCGTAACTATTGTGTTGCTACGCCAACGCGTAGACCTGCTACGCCCCAAGTGACTTTTATTCTCAACTTTGTTGCGCATGCTCATGCTCATTATAAACAATATTGTAAACAATAATGACACTATAAATTATAAACAATACTAGCTGTTGCCAGCGGCTTCACCCGCTACAACTCGAAAATTATCCCACGGGAACATAAAATCGGGATAAAAGCTATCCTATGTGTTAGGTGTCCCAGGTCCCAGGTTAGTGTGTCCCAGGTTATAAATTATCTGTGTACCAAATTTTAGCCAAATCCGTTCAGTGGTTTTTGCGTGAAAGAGTAACAAACATCCATACATCCATACTTACAAACTTTCGCCTTTATAATAGTAGTAGGATTGACACTCAGACAGTGTGAGCATGCGCAACAAAGTTGAGAATAAAGTCACTTGGGGAGTAGCAGGGCTACGCGTTGGCGTAGCAACTCAGTAGCTACGACACCGTAGCTCGTAGCAATGTTAGCATAACAGCTACGTCGTAGCACCCGAAACCCTGAGTTACGTGGCAATATTTTTTAAATGATAATAGGAGTAACACCTCACTTCAATTTCTTTATTTAAAGTGTAAACTGAGAAGTATATGTGTCTGTAGTAACAAGAAAGTAAAATAATACCATGAAAACTTAAGTTACAACATGAGTATTTCCAGATTTTTCTTTGGGTAGAAAAATTCGAACCACGTTCCGGATTTAAACCCACGACCTTCGGATTCAATACGTCCAACACTCTTGCTAACAGAACTAGTGGGGTTCTTACCTACTGCATCGAATTCTTCAATCCATTTCTAAGGCATACCTGCCTTGACTTGAGCCCTGATTCTCGGTTAAGGAAAGAGCGCCCGATGTACTGAATCTGGAGGTCGTGTGTTCAAATCCTGAATGCGTTTCGAATGTTTGAAATTCGCTACGCATGCGTTAATGCGTCTAATATTTATAAAGTATTATGTATTGCCTGGTTACACACAAACATCAATATATTTTTAAAGAAAATATATTAAACTAACTCTTACTTTGCACAGCTTACGATCCGAGCAACGGATGCCGGCGACGAGCCAGGCCCCAAGAGCACCGACAGCACAGTCACAGTGGTGTTCATTCCACAAGTAGAGCCGCAGTTCCGGACCAACACTCAAGAAGTTGCTTTTGTTGGTAAGATCGTTATAAATTGATAATTGAAAATCGTCCATATAACCGCCCGAAGGATTGGACAGGGGTGAAGCACATTCACACTTTTCTGATTGTTTATGTTATTTAACACTTTTTTTTAATTTATTTTTTTCTTTGCCTACCCTCGTCCGTATGTCACTGCGTGGTGCCAACTGAAAACTAGCGCTGGGTTTCTTTCGCCCAGCATATGCTGAGTTAGTTACCCTTTTGGTGTGGACATGCTCAGCAAAATTCTTACTGTATTTTGAATTTTTATTATTTATTATGTCTGTGTGTGTGTCCATTATCGAATAAATGTTTTCTATTCTATTCTATTCTACATGAAGCCGCGTTTTCATTATCCGAGCTAGGGACTTTAACCATGGCGCGATGCGACGCTATTCTAACGAATTCCAACTACAAGTGAAAATCAACCTTACCACTAAGAAATAATGCTGCAATTCGATTGACTTGACGCCTTCATGGCCATCGTGTTATACTTCAACTTCGGCGAGTCAATTGTTATCAACTGGATCACAGTAGCCTACCATGATATCTTAAAGCCAGAATTAATTAGAACGAGACGGCGCTAGACGCCTTGTATAGCTCTGTCTCTTTCCCACAGTGGAACTACTCTCGCTCCCCAATGTCCTTTATAAAACTGAAACGTCCTTTAAAAAATTCTCCCAATGTCATGGATCACCGTGATCACTTTTTTTTTTTTTCTTATCGTCATGTTAGGCTCCCAAAGTCCAGACGCTGAGCTTCTGCGCGTCCTGTGGTCAATTTCCTGTAACTTACACTCAATATCTTCTTTCTATAGACAGCTGACCACTTATTCTCATAAACATTACAGAGTTTGCAGCAGGCCGGGAGGAGCGACACGCGCTGACGCCCGCCGAAGACCAGAAGAACATCTTGTGTCACGAAGATATTGACTGCTACACTATCTACTACACCATCATTGGTAATTAACACCTGTTCCTTATTAGGACTCCGGTTGACACCCAGCCGGCAAAATACGCAAAGGTGTCGGCCCCTTTGGGTATTTTGCCGGCTGGGTAACAAACTTGCTGGGTACTTTTTCAATCCATATATACTTTCTGAGTTTTTCTTGGACGTCAGTGACTAAACATTGTTATGTAATACAAAACTCTAACAATAACATTGTAAAAGCAAATATTTTTAAAAGAGTAACCATGGAGTTCCTTGCCGGTTCTCCTCCATGGAAACGATCAACCCGAACCGTGCCAATTTTTCTCGACTTTTTATAAGTGCCCATTTTTTTTTTTTTTTTTTTTTTTACGTGGTAAAATCATCAAATGAGTCCTCCAACCCCGGGCAGGGCGGGAGGGACTGTCAGACTTGTACTGACTAAAATCCACGGTGTCCTTCGGTAGCCCTTTGTGTGCCGGAGTCGCGGTATACGTGTGTCCCGCAACCCCGGCAGGACTGTGGCCCTCTATAGGGGGGCCCCGTCACTATGCTGACGCTCCTTGAGGCGCGCGTGGGACACAACGCGCCGTCGACCCGGGCATGGTCCTTGGTCGGGCAGCGAGTTGCCCTTTACTCGCCGCCCGCATGCCCGCGCCTACGGTGGCCGGAGATCGTCCCGCGACATCCGTCGCCGTGGGCGTCTACCACTGCGTCTCGGGCGGAGAGAGGACGGTATCCTCTGCCTCAAGCGGCCCGCCTCCTCCTTCGCGAGCATGACTGCTTCGCAGAAGGAGGCGACCGCCTCCCACTCCGTCTCGCCCCGCAGCATGGCCGCAACCAATGCCGGGCGCGAGAGGTCTCCGCCTATCGCCGCGGTGAGGACACGGCGGTGCTCCGCCCAAGCTGGGCATTCCTGCACCGTATGCTCCACCGTGTCCTCCGGGCGATCCTCGCAGTGGTGACACCCGGGCGTTTCCTCCTTTTTTATCATGCACAGGAACCTCCCGAAGCTGCCATGTCCGGTGAGGACCTGTGTCATACGGTAGGTGAGGACGCCGTGGGACCTATCCAGCCACTCCTTATAAGTGCCCATAGAGGTCGATGTAAAATAAAATATTTGATTTTGTAGAGGAGGTGTCAGCCTCTGGGTAATCACGACGAGTTTACTACTGAGCTCGCCATCATCTTTGTACTCTGCAGGTGGCAACGCGGCCGGGCACTTCGCGCTGGACGGCAACGTGCTGTACCTGGTGTCGGAGCTGAACCGCGACGAGGCCGCGCAGCACACGCTGCAGGTGGCCGCCAGCAACGTGCCCGGCGTCACCACCGCCGCGCCCGCCTCCACGCTCACCGTCACCGTCAATGTGAGTCACTCATCATCATCATCTTCCTGAATATCCCATTCTATTTGTACTTGGAATCGGCAGTGGGTCCTCATTAGATGCGTTCCCACAGAGCGAGCAACCTCGCAAGGCAGTTGCCGCGCGAAGCAGCTCGGTTAGTGTGGACGTGTCTCAGCCGAGACTATTAGCAAGCGAAATTGCCGCGGGCGAGCGGCCGAACGCCCGAGCCATCCAGTGGCTGGTTTTTGTTTTGCTCACATATTTTGTTTCGTCTCTCGGTTGAGAAACAATAGGCGCGTCCACAATCTTCGGGACCCGTCGAGCTTTATTGTCTCGGCGCTTTTCTGGTGGGTGTCACTGTTGATTCTGGCTTTCAGGAGTTGCAGTGGTTTGGGATTAGTGTGGTGGGTTTGTCCCAAATAAAAAAAAAGGGTCTTCGTCAAAAAGGGTCGCGTCCACAAAGAGCGAGTCGCCTCCGTGAGGCTGTTTCCTCGCGGGGTAAATGCCTCGCAAGGCAGTCTGGCAGTAAGGCGTGGCATTTGCTGCGCAAGGGCGCAGCAAATGCCACGCGAAGCTTGTCGCTGTGTGGACGCGCCTAATTACTCCTTTTTGTTTAATAAATATCATTCTTCACACAATGCATACACATTTCTTTGAACATGTTCTTTAATCTTTGCTTACCTCCACGGAAAAAAGCGTAAGTTTATGTAGAAGTAGCATAATGAAGGTGGTTGTTTCAGGTGCGAGAGGCGAATCCTCGGCCTCACTTCGAGAGCCAGCTCTATACTGCCGGCATGTCCGCCACAGACACTGACACCGAGAGGACTCTCCTCACAGTATCGGTTTGTATTTTTGATATGTTACATCTTACACTCCTGTTGAAGCGATTTCGAGGAATTCCCCCGTCGAATATGGTGGACATCCCTCCGGTACGTACGTACAAAGTTTTGTCAATACCTTTAATGTATGCACAGCTAAGGAGTGGAGTTCTCTGCCGGCAATACATCTATTACCCGACAGCTATAACCTTGGGGTTTTCAAGTCAAGAGTGAACAGGTTACTTCTAGGCAAGCGTGCTTCACCGTCGACCACATCTTCGCTTGCCATCAGGCGAGATAGTGGTCAAACACGAACCTATTTAAAATAAAATAATGTTACCGGAAGGTGTAGAATTGTAGAGGGGACTACAACTGAATAAAAAAAATAGGGCACCACTAAGGCCCGTAATACAGACCGCACTTTAATACTCAGTCAACCATTCAAATGCCTTGAATCTTGTTTTAAGTAATGCTGGAGTATTGAGCAATGTTCTTTAAAAACAGGCCTATTATGTCTTACCTAATGATGATACCTCTCTGAATAACACTCGATGAAATGATTTTTTTATAACCAGGCGACACACTCGGAAGGCCTACCTATCACGTACTCGATAGACCAGGAGTCCATGGTAGTGGACCCAACGCTGGAACAGGTCCGGGAAAATGCCTTCTCGATGAACCCTGAGACCGGAGCGCTGATGAGGTTGATCCAACCCAATGTCAATATGCATGGCATGTTCGAGTTTGATATCGTGGCTACTGATACAGGTTAGTTTTCTTGTTAGTACTGGAGGGCGGAATTAGCGAGTGTTATTTTTGTAATTGCATCGAAATGTTACTAATATTAATGTGGATCTTCCACGGTATTACTAATTAATAATACTTAATAATAAAAACATCAGAGATAAATTAGACAAAAAAAACTGTAAAGTATTAAAAAATCACTTGATTTTTCTGCTCTTTAAAAGTAATTACGGGTTTTGGACATATCCACTTTATCCTTTCGCTGTATGAAATCGGTGTAAAGTACATTAATAACTCTACCTAATTCCGACCTATTTATGGTTATTACTTAAAGACTAAGAAGAGAGTCAGACCTACAAAGAGATAGCACGGGTTTGCATTATTAACGTGCTTCCGCTCAATGGCGAGTTTTTGCCACCAAATCGAGTTTACCGGGTCCTAAAATTGTTTGTCACCCATAAACCATCACAGCACTCGAAGGAAGAAAGAAAGAAAAGAAAAAAAGTTTATTGACAGGTAGGTACACAGGACAGAATAATAGTAATTTATACATAGATAAAATAATAAGAAAAAGAAACACAAAGCAAAAACTAAATTATAGATAAAAAATAAAAGATATAAAACGGAAAAAAAACAGACAAAAATAACATGAATTGTCCTGTGCAAGGCCAAAAGGGTCTTATCTCAGCATGTGCTGCGACACTTTATTAATATGTCACAGCGCTGGTTTTACAAATAAATAGTGAGCGACTAAACTAAAAACGTAAATAGGCGCGTCCACACAGAGCAACAGCCTCGCGAGGCATTGGCCACGCATGGACACTGTCTCGCGAGGCTGCTCGCTCTGTGTGGACACGCCTATTTTTAATACGTTTGGTTTTATAGATTCTATGATCATGTGACTTACGTTTGATAGAATTACGAGTATTTGACAGAGCACCTTCTTAGTAAAAATAATATCTCACACAGCTGGAGCGACGGGCGAGTCTCACGTGAAGGTGTACATGATCTCGTCCCGCAACAGAGTGTTCCTCTCGTTCTTCAACTCGCAGGAGGTGGTTCAAGAGCAGAGGAACTTTGTGAGTATAACGAATAATTCGTGCTTTCAGTACCGCTGCGTTCGTTATGACACGTGGCCATAGTTAGAACTAGCTTCGCCATCTTCTTGTTAAATACAACTTCACAAACGAAAATATCAATACCGCACTATGTTTTTTTTATCATGGTAAAATCGTCAAATGAGTAATCTCACACAGTACAGGACGGGAGGGACAGTCAAACTTGTACTGACTAAAATCCACGGTGTTCTTTAATAGCCTTTTACGTTCCGGGGTCATGGTAATTTGGTAGTCCCGCAACCACGGCATGCTTTGGCCCTATAAGGGGCGCCCCGTCAGTGTGCTGACACTCTTTGAGACGTGCGTGGGACACAACGCGCTGTCGACCCGGGCATGGTCCATGGTGGGACAGCGAGTCGCCCGCATGCCCATGCCATGCTACAATTTAAATAAATGTTAAAACTACTTATAGTAAACGCCGATTAAGTAGAAAGCACGCGTGAACACCGCCTAGCAACTTACTAACTTACTCACTCACTAATTTACTACAGAATCGGCAATCGGAATGTTATAGGTATTAGGCCTACCTATTTTAATATATTTCTTAACGACTTTTACTCTACTGTTCACCAGATTGCGCATACATTCTCCAGGGTGTACGATTTGACGTGCAACATCGAGGAAATCGTGCCCGCCACCGACGCCGACGGCCAGTATGTGACCACCAGAACTCTTGTCACGGCACACTTCATACGTAATGACTTGCCTGTGGACGCTGAAGAGGTCGAGGAGTGAGTAGCCTAAGTTCACTACACACAAGAAACCTGCATTATACCGTAAATCTTACACAATGAACTGGGGGTGGCTTTAGAAATCCTATTTCTACAAAAAAACTTTTTCAAAAAAAGTAATACCTCCTATATTTTTGTTATCCGTAGCACCGATAATAACATCGCCCATGTACACAATAAGCTAAAAAATTCCCCATCTCAAAAACTGTTGAACTGCGGCAATCTGTACTATAATTTATGCATGTTATACAGGTATAAACCTTTTTTTTAAATCACTCTACCTATTAAAAAAACCGCATCAAAATCCGTTATGTAGTTAAAATAGCAACAGACAAACAGCGGGAAGCGACTTTAAATGATTATATTAATGATTATTGTCTTCTTATGGCTGATTTTTCAATAGTCAGATAACTTTTATCTGAGGAATTAAAATAACGGTTTGACATATTTTCCATAGATAAGCTGTCAAACCGCCATTTCCTCAAATAAAAGTTCGCGCGTCTTGGTGTGAACTGACCGTAATTTTACTTCTGAAAGTTTAAATTCGAATAACTTTTGATAGACTGAACCGATTACAATGAAACAAAAACTAAATATGTTCTGAAGTTACGCTCGATCGTTGTGTATAAAGGTTACCTACATTGCCTCCGTACATTTTACATGATAGTGGAACAAATAAACAGACAAACCAACAAACAGACAAAAATTCTAAAAATGCTGGAAATGGATTCTGTTGGTTGTCCTTTATCACCCTAGCTATTTTTTAGGGTTCCGTAGTCAACAAGGAACCCTTATAGTTTCGCCATGTCCGTCCGTCCGTCCGTCCGTCCGTCCGTCTGTCCGCAGTTTAGCTCAGAGACGCACAGTACTAGAGAGCTGTAATTTGGTGTGAATATACAGATTGGTTGTGCCGAAAAAGTGGTAAAATAAAACCTCGAAAAATATTTTTTTTTAGGGTACCTCCTGTACTTACACGTAAAGTGAGGATTTTTTTTTTTCTCGCGTACCCCTTATTGTGGGGTATCATTAAATAGGCCTTTAAAAAATAATGATAGTTTCCATTAACAATTTTTTGATAAAAAAATTCGTTTGTGAAATATTAAGCTTTAAAGTGCTAAATTTTGCTCGATTCGAGTGTCCCCCCCCTCTACCAGCTAAACGGTTATGTTTGGGGGTGTGAAAAAATTCACCATACTATTATATATAACGAAGTTTAAAAGAAAATTATCATGACTAAGTAGGCTTTACAACTTTACGAGTAATAGTCGACCAACTTATAAAATGTACTTGGGTAAAATGTTTTCTTAAACAAAATGTATCGGAGAAACAATAAATCAACTGCAAATGTAAGTTTGTCAACTTTGTTTTTACAGCGTTAATAGGTATGTTTTTACGGTATGTTTTTTTGGGGATAGGTAGGTTTTTATCGTCAACTATTTAACTAACTTCAAAAAAAGGAGGAGGTTCTAAATTCGTCGTAATCTTTTTTCTTATGTATTTTCCCTGATTTCTCAATGACTCCTGGACCGATTTTGAAAATTCTTCTTTTTAAAATTACATTCAGCGAATCAGTTTAGTTAGTTCGCATAAGTATTTTGATGGGCAACTACGGAACCCTACACTGTGCGTGGCCCGACACGCACTTGGCCGGTTTTTTTTTTGGATTTTATTGTGATGTACAAAAACGATTTTTCTACAGTTTAATGTAATAATAGATAATACATTAAAATAAAGGAATTTTCTAAAAAAAAAAAAGTAGCCTAAGTTACTCTTTAATACATCAGCTACCTGCCAATAGAAGTCCCGTCAAAATCGGCCCAGCCATTTCAGACAGACAAACAGACATCTTAGACGTTACAAACTAGACAGACAGACGGATAAAAATTAAAAAAAAATGTTATTTTGGTGTATATATTGTACCGCAATGATATTATAAGTAAAAAAAATATCATTGTTGTACCGTATATTAATTCGTATGCATGTAGCAAAAAACGGTTATTTCAATAAAAGACCCTCCAATTTTACTTATAAGTTCTATGTTCTATGTTAGGGGTTTTGGTTTCCGCACTTAGTCCTTCATGTGGACCATTGTGCGTGAGCCATAGTGGCCTTTGGTGGCTTATTCCAACCAGCCCACCTCCCTCCAGAAGTTGATCAGGTTCTTTGGTCTGTGGAGAACATCTGTGTAAGTCCTGGGTGTCCCGAGGGTTTCTGTCCTGATCTGTGTGACACCTGTGCACTCGAAGAGCACATGCGCGACGGTTTCCTCAGTCTCCATGCATGCCCTGCACAGGGGGCTGTCCGTTATGCCTATTGTGTGGAAGTGTTTGTTTAGGGAGCAGTGTCCCGTTATGGTCCCTGTCAGCAGGCGCATGCCGGTCCTGTCCAGGCGTAAAAGACGTCTGGTTAGCCTGCCATCTAGGGATGGCAGGGCTTCCTTGGATTGCCTGCAGCCTGGTGTCGAGGTCCACCATCTTTCTGCTTGTGTGAGGGTGCGCTCCTGCAGCCATCTACGTATCTGGTTGAAGGGGATGGGTATAATGGGTTCAGGTCCGCAAACTGATGCGCTGGATGCTCTCCTAGCTAGTTCATCAGCCGCGTCGTTGCCCAATGATCCGCTATGTCCTTTAATCCATTGTAGTGTCACTTTGTTGCGTTTAGATACCGTTAGACGTTCTAGTGCATTGTGACATTCTAGTGTTAAGCTTGAAGTGGTATATTGTTTCTCCAACGATTGACTTATAAGTTGTATTAGATGTAGTGATGTAAAGAATGAAATTTAAATATAATGTTTCTATGTAATAATAATTGTTCTTAATTTCAGGCTAATCAAGGACACGGAGTTGTATCGCGACCTCTATGATACTTTTTTGGAAACGGGCCTGCGTCTCACGAACGTGCAGTCGGGACTGCCGCCGTCAGAGGTGGGCGAAGACCAGATGCTGGCCGTGTACATACTGGCCGGACTGGCTGGCCTGCTGGCCGTGCTGTGCATCGTGCTGCTCATCACTTTCATCATCAGGAACCGCTCGTAAGAACCTACCCATAGCCTTATAATCATGTAACGATTCACAGCGGATCCCAATTAATTCCTCTGTAGAAGGGAGTGGTTGTAGTTGCACTGCACAGAGCATGTGGCTTCGGAGACTTTGAATTGACTGATTCTAGAGACTAGCCTGAGTTTAAATACTCAACTCGTCTTGGCTGTCGTGGCTCGTGCGAAGCTCGTTTATTGTGCAAAATATCTACACACATTTAATATAGAATAAGGTGTTAGATACTTTGCGGAAATCGATGACATTAAATGTTATGATAAATATTTCGTTTTAACTCCGCGACAAAAATCAAGGCTTGATGCAAGATGCAATTACTGCTTTTATTATTATTATTTATTTGTAAAACTGTTTCTCACACGAGATTGTCTAAGTCCCGGGAAGATCCATTCATATCAACATTTCGATGCAAGAACCAAGATAACTCTACCTAATTCCGACCTATGGTTATGACTTATGAGTCTAGCGCTAACACTACCTTGTATATTTGTATTTACTGAGGCAATTCTCAAAAAAAAAAACTTTGAATAAAACTTTCTTGCTTTTCAGGCTAAACCGTCGCATCGCCGCGCTATCGGCGACAAAGTACAACTCAGTGGACTCGAACCTCAACCGCATCGGACTGGCCGCGCCCGGCACCAACAAACATGCCGCTGAGGGCTCCAACCCCATTTGGAACGAGACTATTAAAGCACCAGACTTTGATGCTATTAGGTGAGATCTATTTAGGTACCTGATGGTGAGTACTTCAGCTGTGTGAACGGGATAGCGCTAGACGACTTATTATACAACATTATTTTTAGTAAATGCGAAACCTGAATATACATATAGTTTGTTCAGAATCAGTAACTGATTCGATTCCAGTAAATAAAAAAAAATACCAATTAATTACAATACCATCACCGTACGGTTAGGTAGGTACCTATTGCCAAACTATTATCACGAGTGTATAACACAGTAGACGCGGTTTACGCGGGTGTACCGCGAAATGAGCATGTTTTTGAACGGAGAACCAGGTATTAAACAAGCTTATAACTTTGTGACTTTTTATGATACGGCTTTAAAATTTTGTACATAGATTCTTTACACAAAAATATTGGACAGGTGTATCGGGTTTCGCATTTTCAAAAAATAGTGTTGTATAGCTCTCTCGCTTTCCCTCAGCGGAACTCCTCACCATCTCCTCTCCTCCTATTTACACAAGTATGTGTAAATAAGCGAGCTCGCTCATTACGCAATTCGTAAATAAAATGGAAAATATGCAATTCGACTGACTAACGTCGTCGTGACGAGCGTGTTATGTTTTTGATCAAGATTTTTTTTTTCTTAGCGTTATAAAATCGTCAAATGAGTCCTCCCACTCCGGGCAGGGCGGGAAGGACTGTCAGACTTGTACTGACTAAAATCCACGGTGTCCTTCAATAGCCCTTTATGTTCCGGGGTCACGGTAAGGAAATAATCCCGCGATCCTGGCTGGCTCTGGCCCTCTGAGAGCTGGGGGCCCCGTCATTTCATCTACCCCTTAGACAACCGCACGTTTAATGTCATAAGTTGTACTGGTAAGTATGATTTTCACTCGCATCGCGTCGTCAGCAAGCTCGTTAAGTGAACCAACATCTAATTGCAGGGCATTAGTCTCGTGTCTCATTTAATAGAGAGACGTTACTGTATCTTTACCAATGTCTGTTGCAGCGAGCAGTCCAATGATTCGGATCTGATTGGCATAGAAGACCTTCCTCAATTCAGGAACGACTATTTTCCGCCAGAATATGAAGGTGACATGAACGGGATCGATGTTGAAGACCCTGAAATGGTGAGCTTTAATTTTTTTTTTAATATTTAAGGTCAAAAGCTCAGATCAAAGAAATAGGCAGATAGAACGCTCAGAACGCGCGAGTGTCTCCATCAAAGTTAATACAAAATCAAATAGAATTACATTCCATAATGTTTTCTTTATTTTTGAGAACATTACGATGGCTATAGAGACGAGACGGCATATTTTGGCAAACAACAACAACGACGCGCAGTTTGGTAGCCCTATAGAGATTGAGTACGGCAATTTTGAGATTTTGATTGATGTATTGCTTTGTAAAAACGCTCCTCAATTCAGGAACAACAACAACGATGTTGAAGACAGTTTGGTACGACGCGTAGCTTGGTACTGTCGCAACTTTGTATTCGATTTTGATGGACCCACCCGCGTGTTCCGAGCGCTCTATCTGCCTATTTCTTTGATCTGAGGTCAAAAGTTTCTGTATGTAAGAGGGTGTCGTTATTGGTAGCCTTCTTGCACTTTCACCCATTGTCCCTATGTGGGTGGCAATTTTGCCTATTTACATAGCTTGAATCTTTTGTATGACCTTGTCAGGTCAGACGAGAGTCTTAGTCCATTTGACTGTTGATCTGGCAACACTTTTCCTACCGCCTCTCTGTAATCTTTCAGAGAGGTCTACTCCACCTGCCTCTTTTTAAATAGCGAAGCGATCGTTTCGAACTATCATTAGGGTGCTCCCACATCTATCGACACGGAATCGGCTTTTTCCGTCGCCCTTTCTCTTTCTGTCGCTTAGAACTGCCATTTGCTAGACCAGATCCGATTCCGCGTCGATACATCTGGGAGCACCCTTAAGTACCTAAACCTAATCTAGTATGTTTTTGTTATTACAGGCCACTGCCCGTAACCCAATAGCCAACCATGAAAACAACTTTGGATTTAACAACGCGCCTTTCAATCCTGATTTCATAAATTCACAGTTACGGAGATAAGATAGCAACAGCTTAAATACAGTGTTTTTTTTTAAGTAGAGTTAATAACGTTAATATCCACAAAGGAGGTGTCCCTCTTAATACTCCCACATTTCGGGACGCAAGAGGAATAAAGTAATCGTCAATTTTATTTAAATAAGTCAATACTTACTTGCAACACAAAATGTAAAGATACTCCTATTATTAAATAAGCGCAATTAATTACTTGTTGAAAAAAAAATTATTACTTACAATTTTATTTTGTGCGTTTTATTTGAAACCTTTTTATAGTTAACTGGTTCGGATTGTAGAGTATCCTAAAAAATATTCTGCAAAAAGGTCTTATTCTTGAAATGTCATAGCATGTCATAGATTCAACATTCAACAATATCACGTCAAAACGTCAAAAGCAGTATCGCAGTATCTCTAAGTAGTCTGTGGTCAAAAGTATCCACGGAAATGGAAAATATTGTTCAGTTATTTCTCCATCAGTTAAAAGTGTTTTTTTTCAGCGAAATATCCAGTCCAGAACTTCAAAATGCCTGGCAGAACACACAATTGTGACTTAAACCTTGGTAATAATAGACTGTTTTCTTTACGTCCCTATACAAGATCTTTCTACAACTTATTCGATGCACAAACCATTTTCTTCTTTCTTTGATTCGATACATATGACCCGTAGTTCATGAGTATGTACATATATAAGTGGAAACAACTGTGTATGCGCGGGGACTCAGTCCCACAGAGTACATTATACTATATTGAAACTCAGTCCAGTCATGTACCAGTTGCCGAAGCCGGCCGATCTCCATTAAATAAAAATCAGGGTACCGGTACTGAGACAAACAGACGACGATATTGTATAGCAGACGACTATTATAGTACTACATTTTCAACTTTATATCCCAGCGCGTAAAGTTGAAAATAATTAGGTGAATGCTGAGCGATAATGATTGTCGTCTGCTGTCGTCGTCTGGTTTTCTATAGGGTCAGCATTTTAATGTAATAAAACGTTGCTCCTAAAGGTTCGGACAGTATGTTGCCCAAAATGAAGGGTCCTTTCGGTAGATTGTGTCGCAACCTGCGAAAATTGGGCCAGCTTACGAAGCACCACCCGGAAACCTTCGAGCATTTCCGTAGCTACTCGGCCATCGTCGCCGAACGACAGAGACAACTGCTAGAGGACGGAGGCAACGTCATACACCCACTTAGCTTGTTCAGGTATCTATACTTTCATAGACAACTGTTGCTGTCGTTGCCGAAATATGGGTGTGACTGACAGAACGCAGAATTAACCAGACTAAGGCCTCAATTAGCCAGAACAAGCAGTTAAAGAAGTTTGCACTCGTCGCATAAGGCTATTTATTAGCTACAGCACTGGTTACCTACTATAGCAGACGGAACCAGTACAAAACTTCAGCGGGAAAATCAGCACAAACAAAGTTCAGAGGAACAATAGCGTTGGACATAGTGCACATACTATCAAAATCCTGTTGTCTTTGATAGAGTCGTTTTATTGGACTTTAAAACATTTCGCTACGACCAGTAGAAGCCGAGCAGCAGTTGAAACTACGGATAACAGCTCCTGTAGGAAATAATTCCATGTAGATCACGAACATCTGCATCTTATCTGTTGCAGTTTGTTCTGGATGTCCGTCATGATATTAGTTAACATGGTGCACATGTGTATGTCTACCTTCCGCCTCTTCTTCATCATCCAGCCGATGGACAATCTGAAAATCCACACCTTGGACCATGTGCTGTTGGGTATCCACGTAACGTGCTTGGTAGACATCTGCGTCAAATTCAACACAGGTTATGTTAATAAAGAACGTTCCTACGTTAATATGAACAGGAAATCTATATTCTGGTAAATCTCAGTCAAGTTTAATTAAAATTATCTCAACTTATACATATTATGTATTAGGAACACGAGTAAATAATCAACAATTCTGTTCCTGCAACATTTTAGCCTTCTATGGAGGCCCTGTCAGATTTCCGAGAGCTCTTCGAGGCGCGCTTAGAGCTCGACGTTCCATCGACCCGAGCATCTTCCAAGACCGGACGATGCCTGGAGTCAATCATTGCGAGTCACCCATTACTCGTCGCCCGCATGCCTGCAACTACGGTGGTGGGAAATCGCCTCGTGACGTCCGATGCCGTGGGCGTCTTCCTTAGATGGGACCCTGTAGACCGTACTACGCCTTGGGCAAAAGTTATAGTACCTACCCATATTATAATAACATAGATGGATAATTCCAGTCGTTATGTCCGCCGCTGGTTTATCGTGGACCTGGCGTCTAGCTTGCCCGTGGCCTTCGTTTTGCTGCACCTTCACGTCCGCGCTCGCCCCATCCTCATCGCGCACTTGCTGTCCACACTCCGTGTCTTCAGGATATACACCGTCATCACTGATATGAAGATCTTCATACGAGTACGTTCTCAATTTCAATTCATTGTTTCCGTTTTTTGAGTTTGTATGTCATTTCTTCTAAGAGGTGGTCTGGTGAAGAAATTGTAATCCATCCAATTTTTTTAGATAAGTATTAAGTTCGTTTTAATGTGATTCGAATATCCTATTTACGAAAACCATGGCAGTGCCATAAAAATGGGCTCCAAACCTCCAAATGTTTTCCTCTCTAAGCATGACAATGCGGCGCCAATCTAAATTCAGTTGAGAACCGGTAGTCCGGCCACTGTGTATCACATTGCGACACTGATGTCAGGGGCGCGTATTTTGGTATGTACCTATTTGTCGATTGCCGTTAACATGCGCGTGTGACCGTTCGCGACGATAAACCCCTATGAGGCCTAAGAGGAATCCAAACCTAAATTATGGTTCGCTGAATCGGAAGACATATCGGCTGCGTTTTGTTATTGATCTGACTTTTCTGTATGAACTTTTGAAACATGGCACTATTTTAACTACATTGGGCAATAACTGCATTAAATACATATTTTTGTGCAGATATTCACGGAGTCTTACATCGTGCACGGGCTGGTGCGCCTGGTGGCTCTGTTCGTGGTCTCCGCGCACTGGTGCATCTGCCTCATGTATTTGCCGCCGATATTTTTATATTACTGTCAGTATAACTCTCTTTTTTGGCGCTTTCCACTTTTTCCTTTCTACATAGAACGCGTTTATCTCAGGAACTACTGGTTCAAATTTGAAAAACCATTTTGTGTTGAATAGCCGAGGAAGGTTAATAGAATTTATTCATCAAGCTACGACCAATATGATACGAGCAGTGAGAGTTCTCTTCTTTTGTAAACTCAGCTTTGTAGAAGGTAGCTTATTAATTCCATTCCATCTTTCTTCCAACAGGGACAGGCGAAACGCCGACTCAATACAATTTTTATATGCGCCTAGAAAAAAATGAAAACTTGCTTACTCGCGACTTACAAACTCGATACAATAAGGCGATGATCATAGTTATCTCTGCGTTCTTTGGTGGGTATTTGAACTTTATCACAGTTTAATTAACTGGATCTAGTAGAGTGCGCCATGGTTGTTATGGCGCTCGGTTACGCTGCTTTCACATTAGGGCGACAGTCGCGCGACAGACGCTGCTTATGCGCGGCTGTTCATATAAAATGTGAAGAAATGTGCTTCTGCCGCGCTACTGTCGCGCTGCTAACGTCCTAATGTGTAAGCGGCCTTATAGTCGGGACTATAGACAAAAGAAAATGCTACCTATCATATCCAGCTCAGGCAGCATCAATTAAAGTTGCAAAATATGAGAGATAAATGATCGTAGCCAATAATGTCTTTGAATAGTCACTTTCGGCGGTTAAATAACTATATAACGACGCAGCTACAGTTCTTAGCCGAAAACGGCGAAACAAAACAAAAAGAAGGAATATGTTTTTTTTTCAATCATTATCGCTATACGTGTAGGTAATAAAAACCGGCCAAGTGCGTGTCGGGCCACGCACAGTGTAGGGTTCCGTAGTTGCCCATCAAAATACCTATGCGAACTAACGAAACTGATTCGCTGAATTTAATTTTAAAAAGAAGAATTTTCAAAATCGGTCCAGGAGTCTGAGAAATCGGGGAAAATACATAAGAAAAAAGATTACAAGGAATTTAGAACCTCCTCCTTTTTTTTAATTTAATTAAAAATAGTTGACGATAAAAACCTACCTATCCCCAAAAAACATACCTATAAAAGCTGTAAAAATAAAGTTGACAAACTTACATTTGCAGTTGTCTCCGATACATTTTGTTTAAGAAAAAAACTTTTTCAAAAAAAAATGCAACCGACTTCAAAACAACCACAAAAAAAGTTCAAAATAACCTACAAAAAAACTTTTCTTTCGAAAGTCGGTGACTTTATTTTATATTTCATTGACTTTGTGTCACCGACTTTCTAAAGAAAAGTTTTTTTGTAGGTTATTTTGAACTTTTTTTGTGGTTGTTTTGAAGTCGGTTGCATTTTTTTTTGAAAAAGTTTTTTATTTTATCCTTTTTAGTTTCACTATTCAACCCAAATTATTGTCAAATACATAATTTTCTTACATGTGCACTAAAATGTTGTAATCCGTAGCACCGGTAATAACAAAACAACGCCCATGGATGTATGTACACAATGAGCTAAAAATATTTACTACTGCACCAAACTAAATGAAAATTTTATGGGATCAAATGGCAGATAAACTGTATCGAACAAAAAAAGAATCATCGAAATCGGACCAGAAACCTCGGAGTAATCGGTGTAGACAAAGTTGAAAACTTTTTAGGTTTTTGTTGTTTTTTGTTGATTTTTCAAAAAGTACTAGTCCGATTTCGATAAAATTTTAATGGGACCATTTCGGAAGTATACCCTATCCAACAAAAAAAGAATTTTTCAAATCGGTTGTGAAACGACGGAGTTATGCCCGAACAAACATAAAAAAAAAAAAAAAAAAAAAATACAAACATCCGAATTGAGAACCTCCTCCTTTTGGAAGTCGGTTAAAAATATGATATCAAGTACATTTTATAAGTTGGTCGACTATTACTCGTAAAGTTGTAAAGCCTACTTAGTCATGATAATTTTCTTTTAAACTTCGTTATATGTACTACTATTGTGAATTTTTTCACACCCCCAAACATAACCGTTTAGCTGGTAGAGGGGGGGGACACTCGAATCGAGCAAAATTTAGCACTTTAAAGCTTAATATTTCACAAACGAATTTTTTTATCAAAAAGTTGTTAATGGAAACTATCATTATTTTTTAAAGGCCTATTTAATGATACCCCACACTAAGGGGTACGCGAGAAAAAAAAAATTCTGACTTTACGTGTAAGTACTGGAGGTACCCTAAAAAAAAATATTTTACGAGATTTTATTTTACCACTTTTTTGGCACAACGAATCCGTATATTTACACCAAATTACAGCTCTCTTGTACTGTGCGTCTCTGAGCTAAACTGCGGACAGACGGACGGACGGACGGACGGACGGACGGACGGACGGACGGACGGACGGACGGACGGACGGACATGGCGAAACTATAAGGGTTCCTTGTTGACTACGGAACCCTAAAAAATAGGTCTTTCACAACTAAATCACCAGCTCTCCGAACATTGCCGTGCAATCAAAAGAACGATGACGCACTCTATTTCTAATAACAGTGAATTTAAAATTCCTTGTTATTTTTTAGGCACCGGTTTTACAATGTTCCGGTCTACTCAGCCAGATGAGATCTTGATCCATTCGGTGGTCATCATGTATGCTGTAGTGTTTATGGTCTTCTCTTTTGGTAATCCATCTTATTCATAATTCTTGTCTGACTGTTTGGTTGATGTATCTCGGAAATAATTGTTATTTTTTCGATACATGAATTACTTTGAGAAAACGTATTACCTAAAGCTTATTGTTTTGTTATTCGTAGTTTTTATGATCAAGAGTTATATCACGATCTATAGCTCCACGATGAAGTACCAGGGTCTCATGAATCAAGTAGAGGTAAGAACTAAGAATTTATCTTTTGTTTAAAAATGGGAATAAGTTTATTTCGATGGATGGATGGATGTTTGTTACTCTTTCATGCAAAAACTACTGAATGGATTTGGATGAAATTTGGTACACAGATAGTTTATAACCTGGATTAACTCATAGGATAGTTTTCGTTTTTTTATCACAGTTTTATGTGGGATATAATTTGTTGTAGCGGGTGAAACCGCTAGCTTTTTATCTCAAGTATTTTATATAGTTGTAAATTTCGTCCACCAGGAGTACATGAAATACAGACAGTTTCCACTTTCCCTAAAGAAACGAGTACGCGCTTTTTACCAGTACAGGTACCAGGAGCGATACTTTAAAGAAGAAGCTGATCTCGACTGCCTCTCAGGTAACAGCACCTTCAGCATTTTTAAATGATCTGTCCATATGATCATCTCAAACAGAATCTACAGCTGTAGATTATCTAGAGACTTGAAACGTTCTAGGTACCTTTTTTTTTAACTTGGTAAAATCATCAAATGAGTCCTCCCGCTCTGCCCGGGGTGTCAGACTCGTACTGACTAAAATCCACGGTGTCCTTCAATAGCCCTTTATGTTCCGGGGTCACGGTGATGGAATAAGTCCCGCGACCCCGGCAGGCTTTGGCCCTCTTAGACGGGCCCCGTCATTATGCTGACGCTCTTTGAGGCGCGCGTGGGACACTACGCGCCGTCGACCCGGGCGTCGTCCATGGTCGGGCAGCGAGTTGCCCTTTACTCGCTGCCCGCATGCCCGCGCCTACGGTGGCCGGAGATCGTCTTGCGACATTCTAGGCACCTAGTGTAGTTATCTCTTTTGAAAAATCTATAACACATTTAAAATATTTGATTCAGAGGACCTTCGGGACGAAATCAAACTGCACACATGCCGCACTTTAGTGCACAAAGTGAAGTTATTTGATGATGTGCCACCGGGTGTGGTGGGCACCGTGCTGGGCTGTCTTCGTCCCGAGGTGTATCTGTCTAACGACCTAGTGGTTCGTGCCGGCGACATCGGCAACTGCATGTACTTCATCGCAACTGGAACCGTGGCTGTGTACTCTTTGAAAGGCGTCGAGGTATTATTTTACAGTTACAACATGTCTTAATTACCACCCAACTAGCATTTTGGTAATAAGAATTGGTGATAAAAGAGTTATTTAAAAGTGCATTTGGCAAACAAGAGTCATACAATGGTTTTAGCAATTGGAGTTAGAGCACGCTCTAACCCCTTACAAACTCTCGATTGGGCCCACGTCTTATAGCGCTATAAGTAATATAATGATTTTAATGCTCACTCTTTTAACACTGAGAGTTACATAATAGTTATAGGGTGGCGTTAGTGGCAAACAATTTCTTGTATCTATAATGGTGGTATAATAAAAATCTAGCTACCTCGAGCACTTTAAAGTCTGTATTATGGTTATAATAAAAACTATAGGTGGTACACAAGTTCTGAAATCTACTGGTATAAAATATGTAGTAACATATTAGTTCTTTTTTAGGTCCATTTTTTCTTGGATTTGCTTTATGTATCTTGATCAGAGTTGACTAGCAACTCAGGGCTGTAGCGTGTTTTCTTTTTCTATTGTTTTGCATATACATTAGTTCCAAAAGTGTTACTTTATTTCTCAAAAATGATGGTAATAAGGAGGTGAAATTAAGTGAACTTCAAGTTACGGATTGTCAATAACTCGGTGAATCAAGTTTGATTTCTTTATCCCATGGCTAAAATTTATTGCGAGGGTTACTTTATTGAGAAAATAATATATGTTTTGCATCTCAATTTTGCAGGGCCTTAAAAATAAGTGATATTTAAAGTAAAAATAAATTGCATTTTATCATGCGGGGCATACACTCAATCTAAATTTAGATAAAAACAGGATATTGGCTGTGTCTTTTACATTCATTGTGTATTGTAGTAAATATGTTGCGTTTTAAAATGAGAAAATTAAACAAAATATGGGTTTTAAACAATTTATTTTTAGGTTATGTTTGATTTAGAATGGTGTCTACTCCTTATTATCCTAGGTTCCTATTATTACTATTAATGAACAAGAAGTACTGGATGGGCTGTAGTTAGAACTATTGTAGCAATTGTTATACCAGAATAGGGTTTTAAAGGTAATAAGAGTACAAGTTTAAGAGGTTTGGTTCTATAATGGTTCGACTTAGATGCAAAAGTAGTGGTATTTTAGGGTTACGTTTTTCAATCGATAAAACCCTTCCATCAAAAAAGGGAATAAAGATGTAAAATTGAGATTAAATGCTAGATAGTTTTTAATTTTAAAAAATCGAATTATCAATATTTATGTCATTTTCTGTTTTAATACTTTAAATGCCTTTTTTTATTAATTGATGTATTTTCATAATTGTTAATATTGTGATACATTGCAAATCAAATTGCTGAAATAAAATTATTCAGCTTAAAAATAACATGGTACAGAATGAATCACAGAAGAAGTCACAAAATTCTGGCTTTATGTATCACTGTAATTTGCATGTAATCAGATCAGAAAATATAACATTTAGAGGTTAGAAACATTATGCATCTATAAAAGTAATACTATATATTTTTTATGATTTCAAGTGAAAATAAAGAGTTACAATGTTTAAATTCCGTGTTATTATGGCTTAGAATAACAGTGTGCGTCAGAATGGCTGGTTGCCTGTGGCGTTGGTCAATGAGAGTTGATTCGAAAATTGCTACATAATTGCTTATATTTGCTACATATAATAAATCATTGCTACATATGATATATACTTAGATATAAAATATTTTTTTTGACCAGCCATCCTGTCGTCAGGATGGCTGGTCACCTCCTAGTTTAAAGTCAAGCGTGTAGAGTTTCCCGAAATGTATTGCGTCAATAATTGCTTCATATTTACTTCATTTATCTCATTTATTTGTATCTTCAAAAATATGCTAAATAAAGGATGTAGCAGTAATTTAAATTATCCCAAGGAAAAGTCCCTGATAAAATAATAAAGGCAAATAATTGCAGTGCGTCTTCACTCAACGGTATTGCTACTTTAGGCGGCAGGCGTTCTAAATAAAATTGTTAAATGGCATGTTATGTATGAGTACGTAAGTGAACAATAAGCATATTAGAAGGATATCGTAAATTTAAAAAAATACGACGAGTAAAAAGAAGCTAATCCACATTGTATATATATGCGTAAAAATAATATGAAAATACTCTAAGTTGTTGACTCATATAATATCTACGTAGGACAAGTAGTCCAGTTAGGTAGGTCCAACTTCGAGAAAGAGGTCAACCACCAAATCCAACTCGGTTGGGCAGCGTTCGGGAAACTACGCAATGTCTTTCCGTCCGACTTACCCCAGTGCCTCAAGACAAAAGTCTTCCACCAATGTGTGTTACCAGTGATGAGTTACGTACGGCACCGAAACGTGGTCTTTCACTATCAAGCTCAAAGTCGCTCAACGAGCTATGGAGAGCGCTATGCTCGGTGTTTCACTACGTCTACGTGATCACATACGAGTCACTGATATAGTCCACCGGATTAGCAAGCTACAGTGGCAATGGGCAGGCCATATTGCTCGCAGAGCAGATGGCCGATGCGGTCGAAAAGTGCTAGAGTGTAGACCACGGACTAGCAAGCGCAGCGTAGGACGTCCACCAACAAGGTGGCCAGTCAACCTTATAAAAGTCTCTGGAATATGCTGGATGCAGGTCGCTTCCAACCGGTATATGTGGAGATCAAAAGGGGAGGCCTATGTTCAGCAGTGGACGTCCTATGGCTGAGATGATGATGAATATGAAAATAAGCTAAAAATTGGTTCGGGCGAAACTACCCATGCACATTTTAAAAAGGGGACATCTGGCTTGCGGGCCACCTTTTTTCGTGGGCGAGATGTCCCACAACCTCAGCATTAATTTACCTTATTGTCGTATTATTTTTTTCGCATATATTATGCAATATGGAATTAGCTTCTTTTTACTCTTCGTATTTTTTTTTATTTACGATATCCTTTGAATGTGCTTATTATCCACTTACCTACTCATACATAACATGACATTTAACAATTTAGAACGCCTGCCTCTTAAAGTATCAATACCGTTGAGTGAAGACGCACTGCAACTATTTGCCTTTATTATTTTATCAGGGACTTTTCCTTGGGATAATTTAAATTACTGCTACATCCTTTATTTAGCATATTTTTAAAGATACAAATAAATGAGATCAATGAAGTAAATATGAAGCAATTATTAACGCAATACATTTCGGGAAACTCTACACGCTTGACTTTAAACTAGGAGGTGACCAGCCATCCTGATGTCAGGATGGCTGGTCAAAAAAAATATTTTATATCTAAGTATATATCATATGTAGCAATGATTTATTATATGTAGCAAATATAAGCAATTATGTAGCAATTTTCGAATCAACTCTCATTGACCAACGCCACAGGCAACCAGCCATTCTGACGCACACGAATAACATAAAAGTAAATTTGAACCCCACTGTAACGATTTGGGCTCTAAAAATAACTCCATAATACTAATTGCTATCATAAATAGGGGTTTCTGATTACTCAATTAAGTAGCTGTAAACAAGTTGCAATTAATACTTTTATAGCAACGTAGGTGGTAAAAATATTTTGCTAACTATTTTCAAGAGCTCTTGTCGGTAGAAAGAGTTATAACAAACTATAATATTACTTTTAGTCATTTCTGTTACTTGAATTTATAAAAGCAGGTGCTATGATGGTTGCGATTGTACCGTTTATACCTCCTTAAGTAATAATACGTTTCCTAGGCAAGTTAGGTGGTATAAAACATTTACATAGCACTCTTTAAGAACACTTGAAAATAGTGAGACTTATTAGAAATCTAACTTTTACCTTAGGTACTTATTGTTACTTGAAGTTACTACCCCTAGTGTTACTGTGGTTCAGCTTTTATCTTTTATACCTACCCTAGTCATATTATGTATTCTTGTTACTGTTACTCATCTTGATGAGTTATTTAGTTATAGTCATAACCATTGAATAAACAAAAGTTTTACTGGGCGCTTTTATACACCCGTTAAACCAATACAAACTATAACAGAGGTGGAAATTAGCGTCAAAATGTTGGTTGGGCACTGCTCAAAAATGGGATAGCGCCCTTATCCAAATAGAAACGCTCAACATTATCTTTGGCTCAAACATTCCGTGGTTCATACACGTGACCATCAGTCGCCATCTTCTGTCAATTTTTGCCTTGCTCTTATAGTATGGTATTCCGGGTCTGTTGAACCCGGGCATGACGCATGAAGAGACGGCGGGTCACCCATTATACTCCGTCTGCATGCCCGCACCTACGGTGACAGTGATGTGGAGGCTGTCCTCTTCCCTGCTTCGCTAGCATTACTGCTTTACAGAAGGAAGTGACTGCTTCCCATTCCGTCTCGCCCCGTAATATGGACTCGACCAATGGCAGGCGCGAGAGGTCGCTGCCTAACATTCCTAGTGTGTTTTTTTTTATATATTTTGTTATTTGTTTCCGTATTTATTCTGTTACAGGTGTGTCACTTGGAGGACGGCAACCACTTCGGCGAGGTGGCGCTGCTCATGAAGGACAGCAAGCGCATGGCCACCGTGGTCGCCGTCGAGAACACTCAGCTCTACCGGCTGGATGCACTCGATTTCAAGTGCGGTACTTCTTTCATATAACATCATTATTTATAGTACCTACTTACTTTTTGAGGTAGATTCAGATTCAAAAATCTTTGATGTAGATTCGGCAAAGTCAGATAAGCTGTCTTTCCACCTAAAGTACTGGTATTCAGCTGCATCCGCTTACCAAGAGTCGGCCTACCCAGGTCGTCGGAAGACGCTGTCAGACTTGTACTGACTAAAATCCACGGTGATTCTCCAAAAGCCCTTTACGTTCTCCCTAGAACTAAACAGTGACCCTTCACAGTTTCTTGATGAGACAAGCCCGCGACCCCGACAGGCTTTGGACCTCTAAAGGGGGCCCCGTCAGATATCCGGTCACCCTGGACCCCGACAAAGTTGGGATAAGACGAGAGACTAAGAAAGATGAGGACTTAACCTCCATAACAATATTAACATAATTTTCTTTTTAGGCGATTTGTGCTTACTCACGAGACACTGTACGGGCGCATACAGGAGCTGGCATCCCGTCGCATGCACGAGACTGTACTGCTGGATGACAAGTTCCGTCGTGACCGAGAGCAAATACGCCACACCAAGGAGTCGGAGTCCGCTACACCAACCTTAACGAAGAATATAAACGAAAAACATGCATGAAGCACCAATGATTTATCAGAGTAATTAAATATCGTCAAACAGGGTGAATAGGGGGACGCAGGGGTGAATCGGGACTAAATTTTAACAGGGATTTTAATATTGAATCAATATGATAGGTTAGCAACAATTTTTATTTTTTTTATTAGCCTGTTCTGTCCCACTCCTGGGCAAAGGCCTCCCTCCACTCCTTCCACTTCTCGCAAGCTCGTGCGTCCTCCCTCCAATTTGGACAGAACCTGTCCAGTTCGTCCCGCCATCTCCTTCGCGGCCTGCCGCGACCCCGTCTTACTGTATCAGGGCTCAGCAATAATTATTCAATTTTATTTAGGTATTGTATAATAATACATTATTTTGAGACCTAGTTGGCAGCACACCATCATAATTTATCGTTAAAATCGCTTTCAAAGTTTTTTCTCGATTCAACCAGGCCGTCCCTATTAACCCTGTTTGACCTGTAATTGAAGAATTTGTTTGGTTGAACGCGCTAATCTCAGCAACTACTGGTATGAATTTAATATTTCTTATTGCGTTGGATAGCCCATTTATCGAGGAAGGCTACCGAGATTGTCGAGATATACTATTTATCATCACGCTACGACTAATAGGTGCTGAACGGCGGGTTTTATTGTCTGTCTTGAAAGGTAAGCGTGACCCTGGAATGTAAAGAGCTATTGATGGACAAGGAACATGTGGATTTTAATCAGTACAAATCTAACAGTCCCTTCTGCTGCCTGGGGCTCAGGACTCATTTGATAATTTTAACACCTTATAAAAGGTCTTTGCACTCATTCTATTTTCTTTAAAAGGCCCTATGCATATCCCATACTTTAACAAACCCCAGACTATTAGGTACCTCCGCCTATGGGATTATAAGCATGATGTTATAATTTTAAGAGCAATAATCATTTATAATTAATGTATTTAATTACCAGTAATAAGTATGAAGTTTTAAGTGTAGTAGTAGTTTCAAGTTTTAAGATTAGTAGTGAAAACATTAATTATTGTTGCTTTGCTTTATGGTTCCATAAAGATTTATTTAATTAAGATTTTAAAAATTAATTGCTCATTGTTAAACATACTTTTAAGTTTCTGAAGTTATTGAAATGGTAATAAAGATAACTGAGTGAAATAAAAACAGTATTTTCTTAAATATAAAATTTATCAATACAAACAAACATTTGGTCAAACAGAACCAAGCTTCGTGCCGACCTTATAAGGAATGCTATACATAGCTTACAAACTAAAATATATTATTCGGAGTTTCACACGAAGATGCCAACCCACAACAATAAGAAAAGAATACCAAACCCTGAAAACAGGGAGGCAACCAGTGATAACAATAACTCTTTGAACAGATCTCTCGATACTTTGGTGCTCGTAACTTCATAGACGAAGAACCACGCAGTGAAGAAGATACCAATGCCCAAGAGAAGCAATGTGAGGTGTGGGAAAACTGCCGGGTTGATCGGCGACGTGTACCGAACCATTGATTCTATTTCCAGCTGAAAATAACAATGTAAAGTTGCAATACGAGTTTGGAAATTACTCAAAATCAATTGGATATTATTAAATCAATGTACTCACGCTCATTTTTGTGGTTTTTGCTTTACTTTTGATAAGAATTATTACACGAAGATACAAACTGACATCAATAAGATACGTCAGACAAATTCGCCGGCCATAGACTGTGGCCATAGACTACAACAGACTACAACGACTACAAGCTGGAAGCACAGGGGTGCGTTTAAATCCTTCGGCGGTATTTCGCCGGGAAAAAATTAGTATCTAAACACACTATGCCGAACGTACGCGACCGAAGTTCCGCGGCTGATTTTACGTTCCAACGTATTCGGCTGATATGACACACCATAAGTGCCGAACTTACGCGGCAGAAATTCAGCTGCGCAATTTTGTTTGTGTGTATATTCAGTGTTTCGGGCGCTGTCGTGGCGTCGTGTCGGGCGGACACGCGGGGCGCGGGCGGGGGCGTGCCTGCCTCCCGCTGCTCCCCGCTCCCGATCTCCGTCGGCAATCGAACCGAACTTCGGTCGCGTATAATGTGTGTTCTACACAATACGTTGCCGCCGAATTTCCGCTGAACTTACGCCCGACTGAAGTTCGGCTGTACGCTATAACGCAACGTAATTTCGGCATAATGTGTCGCCAGTAATTCAAATAGCATTGCAGGCGTAATCATGCCGAACTTCCGTCGCGTATCCTCGGCATAGTGTGTTTAGACACTTAAACTAGCAAGGATTCGCTGAACGGAGTCTTAAGTTTCTGTCAATGTTAGCTGTCAAATTCAATTGACAGCTCAGTTTTTAAAACAAATAATCAATTTAAAGGTGTAATATTATTTAAATCCATAATCCACAAATAATATTCACTCTCTAAAATAAAATATTCGTTTTACGGCGCGAATGCAGCAAAACAACAAAACTTAATGTCAATCTGACAGCAGGATAAAATTTTGCGTCGTAAAAAGGCATGGACCTAAGGTCCATGGTAAAAAGGTCGCAAATATTTATTCCTTTCAGTAAAAACTTATGCCAGCGGACGACCGTAAACGGGGCAGATCAAATTTTAGTTAGCTTAATTTTTCACCTCGCGGTGTACTTAAACGGGGTGTTTGACATTTAGTCAGTATAAAGAATCATGTCCAATAATGACCTGTCAAATATTTTGACAGAAGATTGCGTGTATAGTGATGTTATTTAGCGTATTATTTAAGTAATTTTTTGCTATGCACGAAGTACTAACTTACAACAGAATTAGTAATGTGAAAAAAAAGAAAAGTTAATTTTAAAACAGCCACCAAATAGAGCGTTTTTGTTTAATATGGAACGCAGCCATTTCAAATGCATTGAAGTACCGTTCCGTTTTAAGTTGATTTTGACATTTGAACGCAGTTGTAGCACTATTATCATTTATTGATTTTGTATTTCGTTCATTTTTTTTGTTTAGTTCATTTTATTTAATTCTTTATAAGGTTACTTAGTAGTAAATGTATTTCTAGGTTGTCAATCAGAGGTAGTGAAGTTATAACTGTGAAACGAAACGTTTTTCGTGCTGTCAGTGTGACAACCAAACAATAATAATGGTGAACGCATACCTAGCCGCACCGCAGTCTCCGCAGTCCCCGCATTACGAATTCTTTGTATAAAGTTCTATGAAACTTCGCACACTTACCCGTGTAGAAGGGGTATTAGATAATAGGCAATAGTTCTATACTGATAATAAGTACTAATGTTCGTTTGACAGTTAAGTATTGTACCTACCTAACCTCAAACATTGTTTTCATTATAACATTTTTACCTCATTGTCAAATCAAACCAAGTGTTTACGGTGGCTTAGTTATGACTTAATCTATAATTTGATATAATTCACATCACTATACATCATGTGATAAAAAATTTGATTGACAGGTCATCGCATGTATGGAGCGTGGTCATTGTTCTTTAAACTGGATAAAGGATTTAAACGCAGCCCAGATCAGTTATCTCTGTAGTCTGTGTGGTTATTGTAGCTGCAAATAAAATATACTGACAGGAATCGAGAAGTACTGTGTGTGTGATAAAATCGACTAAAAATGGTTACAAAAAAAAAGATTTGAGAGGTTACCTCTAAAACATTTTCTTTGACATGACAGCTGTCAAAATGGTCAATAAAGTCAAAAAAATATTGAAAAGTACCTATTTTTAGCATGAGTTATTTGTTTTCTTTGTCTTTCTTGTATAAAATTATATGTAGTATCTCATACCCGTCCATCACTCACACAGGTTAAATGAAAATGGCAATCAATGTTTACAGCTGTTTTGAAATATAGTATTAATTAATTATCATTTTATCTGTTAGATATTATTGTAAACGTGCAAAACATAAAATGGTATAAATAATGGGTAATAAATGAAGTGCCTCTTGTTTTGCGAGATATGTCGACTCAATGTTACTTATTAAATTTAAATAAAATGGCGAATCAAAGACCTCCTGAAACAAAGCCTACAGTGAAGGAGAAGGTCATGTCTTACGAAGAGAAGTCGGTGGGCTCCACATCGTTCTTCAAGTGTGAAGCCTGCCCTTACATGGCACTTGCCGAAGATGACATAAAATTTCATCTATTCACTGTTCATCCAGACTTAGCTAAGAGCAATGGTCTGTCAGATAATGTTCAGATCCCCTGTCCAGGCTGCAGCAGTGTGTTCGACGCCGAGGAGACTCTGAGGACACATCTTCGTAACCATCACAAAATGGGCATCAAAGACATTAAGAAAATGATTAAAAGCCTAGTCCAAATAGCACTCAAAAATGCAAAGTTAAAAAAGGAGAACCCTAGTACAGAAACAACACATGCTGCCCAAAGTGAGACAAAACCACAAAATATGACTGACATAAAAATCCCACAGGTTATAGAAATAGTTCCAGATGCAGTAAATGTCAACAATAACTTGCCGAAAGGGGTGGCCTTTATATCTGTAGATGAATTACACAAAATGAGCACACCCAACTTTGAAAAAGTTGATCCTAAAGAGATAATACAGGAAGCTAGCATAAATATTGTGTACACAAATGAGATCTCACAATATGTGAGTGTGTCTGATGCTGGTTCGGCCAACCCATCATGTAACATGATCCAAGTAGGGAATGTCCCTCCCGACTTGATAGCGTCAATACAACCATGCTTTATGGAGCCATCTATGGAAAGCACACTGTCTCCGACACAAAGTAAGGACTTATCTCACATTCCGCTGCTACTGAAGCCTGATCAGATGACTGAAGAGGTGAAACCAAGTCCTGAGCCAGAGAAAGGAAAAATGTGTTTAGTGAATGGATGCCGAATATGTATGAAAGAGGATCAGACACTTTCATATCATAGGCAATGCCATAAGAATGGTAAGCTAGTGTGTCCGGAGTGTTCTAAAGTGTTTGGAGCGGTTGACACCTTGCACACCCACCTGTGGAAGGTGCACGAGGTGGACATGGAGCTGCCCACTTGTGAAGTGTGCGGCTTCAAGACATACAGTAGATATAGACTACACAATGTTCACATGAAATGCCATGAGATGTTAAAAGTTTTTATATGTAAGTACTATATTTCTATGTTATCTCAAGACTTTTGTTCTCGTGAATATTATTGTGTTGCACAGTTGATGCTTATCCAGCTTTCGTAGTCAACTCATACTCAACAATTTAAGAAAACAGTAATAAACATTTTTGTTGCTTGTTGAAATGACTCCCAATAAAGCTTTCTATAAAATGTTAATCTATCTAAATTCACATGATGAATCTAAATCATCTAGCAATTGGCTGTAATGTAAATGTGACTACAGGTAAACATTATCAGTTAGTAACACCAAAGTTTAAAAAAGAAACAGGCTTATCAAGGTACCCTCTCCAGGTTCTATATGCTCAAAGGCGTTCAAGAACTCAAACCAGCTGTCCAAGCACAAGCTGATCCACAAGGAGCCAGCAACCCCGCAGCGCTGTTCCATCTGCCAGAGAGAGTTCAGCAGCGTTAGGAGGTTACGGATTCACATCGCTGAGGTACATGAAAAGTGCAAGCCTTTCAAGTGCTCCCACTGTGACTACTCCTCATCGAGGAAACAAGAACTCAAGCTGCATTTAAGGTCACATACTGGTATGTATAATGTAATTTATTACAGCAAGACACTATTTACTTATGCTAAGGGGTCTATTGAGAATTTTCGATCATGAAACATTGAATAGTTGTTGAAAAACACATTAAAAAAAAAAACATATTTATATCTATTGCTGACTATTCATACTGCTAATGTCAGCGAGAATAATAGAAAGCTTGGCGGGCAGATCACTCCCTGAGAGACTCTGATACACTGCCACAAGGCCTGCAAGTACAGTATAGAACTATCACATATAAAATTTTATAAATAGCCAATGTTTCTTTTCCAGGTGACAAACCTTTCGCATGCGATCAATGCAGCTATAGAACGGGTGATCACAACGCGCTGCGGCGACACAAGAAACAACACTCGAAAGAAAAGGTATACAAGTGTAAACATTGTCCATACACGGCCATCCAATCCACAGCATTCACCAACCACATGGTCTCCAACCATCCCAACGCCACCAGCGACATACATCGGTGTCCTTACTGCCCCTTCAAGTGTGTCAGCAAAGACAAGCACTTCCAACATCTCACCACACATACAGAAAAAGAAAGCATACAGGCTCTCATACAAATGAACAAAGGAAAAGCTAACAAGCCCACATGGACCATACCCAGCGAAGCTAAGAAAAACAATGAAACTACTATCATTAGTACTGAGCCAAGTACAGAAGCTGCCCCAAAGACCGTCAACGAAATACCGATCGAAGTTTATGATTGTGACAGCTATTCAGAGAACTTACCGCAAAACTATACGAAGAGCTACTGCGCCACCGCGAACACCAATGTCCAACAAACAGACTTCAACAATCAGATAATGCTCACGGACCTGAGCAAGGACGACAACAACTCCGACTGCCTCATCTCCGAGAGCTCCAACGACACCATGATGGAGAGGCACCAGTACCAGGCGCAGCACCCGCTGCTCACCTATGACGGTACCCCGTCTAATCTTCAAGGGTTCCTCAACACTACCGTGGCGATGGAACAAAGTCTTTTACAAAATAATAACGTAAATTCTCACACTGTCAATCACTGTTCGATACCGAGCAGTATATCTCACATCATGTCTAACTTCCCGATCAGGCTGCCTCCCGCGCCACAAATATCTCTACGCAACAATATAACATTGAAACCTGCCGACAAGATATCACTTTCCAGCACCAAAGTGACAGGACCGATTATAAAACCGACGCAAATCTTGCCCGTACCATCCTCCAGTAACTCTCCCGTAAACATATCCATGGAACCTGATGGAGTTCCGCGAAAGAAACCTAAAATATCAGTGAAGAGCAATCTAATACTAAAGGGACCTGATCAAGAGAACATGTTCCATTCTCAGCAGAAGATGGCGTTCAGGAGACTGGAAGACAATGAGAGATTTGGGTTAGGCGGCCCTGTGACCTTCAACAATTTGATCACAACGCAGTTCATGCAACTGCAGCCGGAACCATCACTGAGCGAGTCTCCTAGCAATATAATGGCGTATCCTCAAGAGCCAATTTTAACAGACACGACGACTACGCCAGTCGATAGCGAGATGAATAACAACCCACAAATATTCTCATTTAACCAGCAGATCAACGTCAACGCCATGACTATGCTCCCTCCGCCGCAAAAGATACAGAGCGGCGACCCCAACTACATCAAGCTGGAGAGCACTATCAAACAGAACACTCAATCTCCGAGCTTAGAAAGAATGTGTAACGTTAACCTGCTCAACAATTCCGCTCTAACCCGCGAGTATAAAGCGTCGCCGCCTCTCGAAGAAATACATAAAAATATGAGCGAAATTAAGAACGAAGTCAAATCCGATTCCTTCTACAATATAGCAATTAACAACGAGCCCACGAACCAGCCCGCCATAACTATGGATAAGTTCTTTTTGGACAACTTGGTGGGGGAAAATTATTCGGGAGGGTTAATGGACTTGTCTGGAGTTACCCTTCAGCCGATATCGGAGGAGCAGAACGACGTCATAGAGATCGATGACAACTCGGACGATAACAAGCTGCTGCCGCGCCTGGACATGTACTACAACCTGGAGGGCTTGTATCCGCACCACGACTTCCACTTCCTAGACAGCGACACCGGCTTCCAGCAGGACGACATCAACCGGATGGTCAGCGAAGTGCCGACTATCAACCAGAAGGACTTGTTAGAGCCTGCTAGTGAAGGCGCCGGCAGCGACTCGGCCGCCTGCACCCAGAGCGTCATGGATCCTATGATGAACACTGCCGTCAGACCGACCACTAACAAAATTAATGTGAAGAACATGACAGAACTCATGAAAAACTAACCATAAAAATTAAGAATCTCATTCCTCTGTAGATAAAAACTCCCTTCTGTGATGTCGTTATTATTAGGTAGCTAGTATTAATTGTTAAGCAAGATTTTCTCGCAATCCTTTTTATTTTACTTTAATCAAAGATATCAATTAAGCAAGATGTAATTTTTAAGTTGTTCAGAAATATAAAAATCTAAAATAATATTATGGTGTAAATGAAACCTTCACGAAGCCATCATCTACCTATACCTATACTTACATCATTATATTTTTGCGCAGTTTGGTGTTCTCGATGCACCAAGCATTCAATCACCAAACCGCAAAGAACCGAAGTCTTTAGTAATAAAAGAAAACTTATAAACATTTTTTTTCGTAGGTATATTACGTTAAAACGTGTGAATTTTATATGCCCGGGTATAATCCAGTAAAAAAGAATGTAAAACACGTGGTTTTTGGCTTCGTTATAGGTCTCTTTAAAGGTACTGCTAGTGAATGTTGCTTAGCAAATACATTAATGTAATGTGTATTTTAACCGCGTTTAAAGTAGAGTTCACTATAGTGCTCAAGGCTCTTATATAAAAAAGACTGTTAATTATTATTAAATAATTGTAAATATTTATTATTATTTATTAAATGGAATGTGTTTCTACATTTAGTTTTGTATACACCACTATGAAATCTCCACTGCTTCTGATTTCTTGGGACTTATAGAGGATCCATTCATCTGAGACATCATTGAATGGTTGGGGGTCAGTGTGGACCCCCTTCTGATGGGGACCGATGATGATTAACACTCTCCCGTTATAATACTTCAGATAGTCGTTAAACGCTTGACGATTGTTGAAATAACAGAAGAGTAGAGCAGAAGTTTTGTTCCTCTGCAGTATACTGATGGTGTCCTTGTCTAATTCGGCGTGAGTGAAGTGGAGAGGTATAAACGTAGGTGGGGCGTACTTGCAGCGCCACCATGCTCCGTCTACCTCGATACCAGATACTGGCACACCTGCTTATTAAAAAATATATTATATTTATTTCAGTTCGGATAAAATATTAACAAAAATATGTTTCATACAAGATGTTTACGAGATCCGGAAAACCGTTAATTTAACATATCCGGCTTACAGTATACGAGCAAGTTCTCTTATGCATTATTTTTAGTCTTGCAAACAGTTTAAAGATTCAGGAAACGCGTAACACACACATAAAGTATATCAATTGAGTTTACCGGTAGCTTCGGTGATCATCCACTCGAGCAGGCCGCTTCCACAGCCGATGCTGACGATCCTGTCGCACTGGAGTTCCTCTAAACACTTCTTGAGAAAGACGAAGTTTTCCTCAGTGGGGTAGACCCACAGTACCTTGTTCCTGTCAGGGTGGTCATGATACCGATGGACTATTTCCTTCCAGTTACTATCTTTGTACAATTCCGTGATATTCGCGACGATGTCCATTTGCGAGGAATGCGGACGTGCTACGTACGCTCGTAGTAACATTGACTGTGAACTATAGAAGCTAGCCAATAGCCTGAGCTTACATAATTCCCTTTCAGTGATTTATCTGTGAACTAGCGGCCAGAGAATGGACTTAGTTCGATTTTGTGTCTGACATTTTTGTAGTAATTGAAAAAAAAGTATCGGTCGGCTCGGTGAGCATCAAAAGCGGATAATCCGTCAGAATTTTTCATATATAGCCGGGCTACAATAACGGCATTTCACGTTGATTTTCGCGATTATGTCTTTAAATGTTTCATATAAACGTCCATTATCGTGATAATAAACGGCATTTCCCGTTATTGTGGCCGTAATTTTAGTGTGTGCAGCATCTACTACAAAATGTATGCAACGAGTGCCTTCCGGCGAGTATCAGGATTTTTCTCGGGGAAATTTCTTACAGTATGCGGTCGCGCTAAAATGTCATCTTGTGATTGGCTGCGCTGCATATGACCGGTTCGATTCCCGAATGGATCAAATATTTGTATGGTCAGTCCCAGTACCACATCCCACAGCAGTAGCGCTTGCTAACAACCAAACCAAAGAATCTATAGTTTTTTTTTTTTTTACATTTAATATTCGAATTATTTAATAGCTGTTTCAATAAGAAGTGCCTACACTGAGTCCGCCTCTGTACATTTCCCTTACATACTACAAGAAAAAATTGGCTAGAACCCAAGAGAATATTGTTTCAACTGGCAATAGATACAGGTAGTGATCGGACACTCACTGCTCATCAATAACCATAAAAGAAACGAGAAATAGTTTCAATTCATTTATTTGTATCTAAGTTCAGTAGTTACAAAAGTTTAGGTATAAAATATTAGCAAAATACAGATACCAATAGTAAAAAATACGCATTTCATGATTTCTAAAAGTTACAATGGTGATCACCGGTAAATTATTAATGGATGACTTAAAAGGCTGGTTCTTACTTCATTTATAGCACTTACTTGTAAAACTGTCTCGTTCACGACCATTCTACATTCTATTACACAAAAATGGGTACAGTCACGAGCAATAATATGTAAAAACCAAAATTCAAACACAATTTACTCGTAAAATACTGGTTTTCACTTTAAAATAAGACCTATTTCGTAATAGTATGGCTTCCAAAATATAAATCTAATGAAAAAGCAAAAGTTTAATCAATATGGTAGCAGAACATCGTTTTGAATACTGCATAATGTACACATACTATTGCTCGTGACTGTACATGTATAATGTATATTATTGTTATATATCGGTTACAATACTATTGTCTATATCCGGATATATTATTGTAATCGAGTCCTACGGAACTGAGGGTACAATAGTACACCAAAGCCTATTAATACGAGTATATATATTTCAAAACGTGCTGCTAACAGAATTACAAAACATTAAAAATTCTGCTGCTATTTTAGTGTACTGTGTAAAGGAAGTCTGCGATTATTTCATTTGAATATATTATTATTATTGCTAGCAATGAAATGGCGTGTGGCTTCACATACATCACAACCTTGGTTACATCTAAACATTTTTATTGGAAAACTAAGTATACTATCTCAGTGGATGCTATTATTATTAGTGATATTAATTTATTGTAATGATTAAGGCTGCTTTATTTTGAATCAGGCGCAGTGAACGAGTGCATGCGTCAGTACCGCGCAACAATGTTAAACATCAACTTAAAATACGTGAGATCAACTTACATCAGAGATCATGATCTTCAGTCGACATTATAATAACTAATATTACATATTTCATTTAATTATATTTCGTTTACAAAATTCCAGATTCAACTAATCGGTTTTATCACATACAATTCTTTCAGCCGACCAATTTAATTACATGAGCATTTTATTGTGCCTTTCATTCAAGTATACTGTGGTCATTTTCTAACGTTAAAATATCATTAAAAATGTTTTAAAAGTACATAACGTAAATAGGACAATTTTTATATTATGTAAATAAAAGGAAACATACTCCTACTAGATACCATTACCTACCCACATTTGTATCAGTCTCTTCCCCCAACATTTCAGTCACAACAATTTTGAATAAAAAACATATCAATTCGTTTATTTACGAGATCAAAAAAAAACTAAAATTGGTCTTTTGCCAAAAACGTTCAATCTAAATAATTTGAATTAAAATCTTGTATGCAAATATAACGTATTAAAATCTGATAGATCTTATTTTAATAACTGTGGCTGCTAACAATATGTAACGTTTTATATCTAACGCGTCTTGGACGCACTTACGAGCTAGTGTTAGTAACATTGACTGGTGAAGAGTTGCAAAGCGGAGAAAACAGTACCCCTAGCACGATCATCACGTAAAGTTCCACAGCAAAAAGAGCAGCGCAATGCGAGCTGAACAGAATATCTTGTCAAATGAGAAGGGCTAGGATCCATAATTCGGGACCATCTTCTCTATTCGACACCTTGAACATTTCCATTTCCGGCGCCCCGCAATATTTGGGGGCCCTGACATTCTGCAAAACAGGTATTTTCAATCTTCTGAAATTTTCTTTTCCCAAGGGATTCTAAACTTTTCAAGATATTAACACTCGTTTTCCAGTTAGTTATATTTTTGTAGGCAGATGGCAGTAATGGCTCCTTGGGGCACTTAGGAACGGGGATGGCAACTGGGGAACTAATGGCGCTAGTATAGCTTGTTCCAAGCATCGTCATTGGTTCAAATCAGTTCAAATCTTAAAGGTACTTCAAAATAGTACTACGTCATTGGTCGGATTAGGACTACTATGGTGGCGCCATCTACAATATCTTTGCGTTCCAACCCCATTGTAAGTTGTGAGTTCGAACCCAGCTAAACGCATTACTTTATGTAATTAATTTCATCACCATTGTTCTAAAACCGGTAAAGGAAATCTTACGGAAACCGGCATGACCTAGAACCCGAAATTCGAGGACATGATTGTGTAATCTACCAACCCGCACTGGGACAGTGTAGGTCTGTGTTGCGGCAGTGGTTACATTATCGGCTAATTATAAAACGGTGTGGTAGAAGTTGCTTCGTACATGGGCCCCACAGTCTGCGCCCAGGGCCTCATAAAGTAAAAACGGCCCTGCCATAATGATCGTGCTAGAAGTACTGAATAAAACGAAAAAACCAGTAACTGTATTACCATAGCTGTAAGTTCCATTTTGGTGTAACAGTTACCAGTAGACTCATGCTTTGCTAAGGAAGTACATAAGAAGAAATACACTCAATAAAGTATAGTACGACGTGATTGCCGCGGTTTGTATACATATAAAATTTCATTAGCTTAATCGTAATATGCATTAAATACATATAAAGTTTGTATACTAAACTAACAAGACTACCTTCCCTGCTCACCCTGCTTCGACTTTCGCCTCAGCCTTCTCTTCAGCCTTCGTTTCATTTCAAGTCTGCAAAATGAAAATTATTGTTATTTTTACATACCTAGATACCTACTGGTCTATGGGGTTTAAAACAGCACTTATATGCATGTAATGGTACTGTACAACTAATTCAGTAAAACAAATAAATATCAAATTAGGATATGGCATGATAGGGTATAGCCCTAATTTAGATTTGATAAATATTAAGACCTTAGGTTGACACATAATCGTTCTTCAATGAGCGGGGATAGTTTAACGACGCTGCTGCTGCTACAACGACAGCGCTCGCTAACGTCGTCAAACTATTGAAAACCGAGCCTTAGCTGACGGGCGGACTACTACTGAGTAAAGACAGTTTACTTACCTATAGAAACAGATTGCTTTAGCTTCCTCCTCCAATGTATCCCAGGACCAGAATCTCCATTTGACTCTTCATTGTCCCTCTTGTCTCTGTCTCGATCGCCATACAAAATCTTCTCATACAAAGTCTTCTTATCTTTCGGTGGAGCACCCAAATCCAAATTATTTAAATTAGTTTGTTCCTGTAACTCTATCATTTTCCGCACATCTATTGGCGGTAGGGGTATAATAGATGCTTTCCTTATTTTATGTACATATTCACATTCCCCAGAAGGATTCGTCGTAGTTTTCGTATCGACGGTAGCAGTTTTGTTACCAACAATGACGCTCTGACGCGCATTGTTGGCAACTAAAATATAAGACTTATCAATAGTTTTGTCTGGCTCGGCACTGTCTGGCATCTTGTCTGGTTTCGTGCCATTCTCGTGCAAATGCTTCTGAATAACCTCCTGCGGTAGAGGTGGAAGGGGATTGAGTATCTTTAGTTTGTTTTTCTCATCTTTTTCGTCAAGTTTAGCGGCATGTCCGTTGGCTCTGATCTGGTTGAGCACGGCCTCGTCGCAATCAACCGCGGTTGCAGGCACATAGTCTGGATGTGTGTTACGTATGTGTCGCTCGAGGTTGTCTTTTCTTCGGAAGCGACGGCTGCACACTTTGCAGCCGAAGGGCTTGGAATCTGAAACGAAACGAATTAATATTGTGATTGTGCCATCTGAGACTAGGCTAGACGTATAGTATCCAAAGATATTGAATCTTTCTGTACCGGTGTGGACGGCAGCGTGTCTACGCATATCCTTGCTGGAGTGGAAGGCTTGCGGGCAGCGTGGACACTGGTGCGGGCGCCGCACGGCGGCCCGGCCTGCGCCCGCGCAGCCTCGCACGCACCCGCCCCAACCGCCGCAAGCGCACTTCCTTTCTACGACATACTAGCATGCATTAAAACGAACAAAGAAGACATTGTTTGACAACTCAAGTCCAATACTGATTATCATGTCAAGAAATATATTTGTTTTTGCAAAACAATCCTCTCACCGTGTTTGCGGATGTGTTTTCTTAAGTTAGAGCTGTCTCGGAACCTGCTGCCGCAGGTGGGGCACGAGAATGGACGCTCGTCTGTGTGCGTGAGCCCGTGTTTACGAAGAGACGCCAGGTTGTTGAACGCCTTGTTGCATTCACTACAAGCAAACTTCTTCTCCTCTGCAATGAAACAGAGTCTATCAAAAATCTAAATATTACTTCGGATTAGGACAATGAAGCTAAAACTGTTAACAAAATTAAGAATATTCCCCAATTTGATGCATTCATATTACAGTTACGGTTTTGATTACATAGCCCACAACTTTTTCTACATATTATTAAAATAATATAGACAATTTTAAAATATTTTGTCTACCAGCAAATGTCTAATAGATACAATAGTCATATTAAAAGTAAAATATGAACATCACAATAATGACAGTACATTTATTTTTAAGGTGTACCACAAGGTTCTATACTAAGCCTGCTCCTTTTCTTAGTAATTTTTTGAAATGCTATAATGTGGATCATAGATAATGTGCAAAATACACTTCTGCATGTTTATCTTTAGGTATCAATATGGTGTAATTCAGCATTAGAATTGGACTATGACAGGGAAGACCTTACGAGCCCCGAAAGCCTGCCAGGGGCCCCAGTAAGCATGGCCTCGGACCGTAAAGGACTATTGAAGGACAACTTGGATTTTAGACAATAGTCAGTACCGTATAGTCAGTAACCATGGAGTTTCTTGCCGGTTCTTCTCCATGGAAACAACCAACATGAACCATGGCAAGTTTTAGTTTTTTATAAGTGCCCATTGAGGCCCATGTAAAATAAAACATTTTGATTTTGAGTACAAGTCCGACAGTCCCTCCTGCCCTGCCCTGGGTGGGAGGTCTCATTCCATGATTTTAACATGTAAAAAAAACGATTAGACTTACTAGTATGTTTTAATTTGTGTCTCTGCAACTTGGACATCTGGAAGAAGCCCTCACCGCATACGTCACATGCGTATGTGCGCTCATTACGATGCACGCGCATGTGGTACTTGTAGTGAGACATTGTGGCGAACGTCTGGAATGCAAGATTATTTTACTGTCGCTATCAAACCTGAGCGGATTTATTGAGATTTTTGAATACACTTTTTTTTTAATTAGCTAGTATGCCAGAGGAGTTTGAAATAAGAAAATTTATATATTCTAGTCAAATGTGCATACTATTACTGGTTTGTATTATAAACTATACAATATGACACTGCTTGTGATTACTACTATCACTTGCATGACCCAAATAATATATGAAAAATAAGTGTTTAAAAATGATTCATCATTTGCCACTCAGTTCACTTTCAATCAATCTTAATTTCAATAATTGGGTGTAGTTCTTTGACATTGAAAGCTTTAGTTTTACTTTTTAAATCAAGAGAACCAATTATTGTTTTTTTTTTTTTAATCTTAATATTAACATAATGGCTGGTGTCATAAGGACACAGTCTTTTAATAAATACAGAACTTGAGGAAGCAGTGTGTGTGTGGCAAGCAGCATTGAGAGTGGTGTACATAGTACATCCACATTAATATTATTTTAAAAGACTCAATTTGTTGGTTTTTTTTTACACTTATATGCCAAAATCTCTGTACTGGTTTTAATTTTGGTACAAAGATAGATCCTTGGAGACAGTTGTAGGTTGCTTCTTTTTGCCTAAATCTTGAAGGTGGATAATTGAATGAAACAAGAGATTAAGGGAATTATAATCAAATTACCTTGTTGCACTCAGGACACTGATATGGCTTCCTCTGTCCATTGCAGTAAGCATGATATGCCACCTGGCTCCGAGCATGGAACTTCTTCTTACACACAGTGCAAACAAATGTCTTACCATTTGCATCTAAAAACAAATAATAATTTGCTACTTTATCTTTCTGTTTAATCAAAGTAATATAATGGCAAATAATACTTTAGAATTATATTTTCTTTTCACCACAGCATGTCATATCTCTGTCCTTAAAGTCATTATTCTTTTTAAGAGCTATGAACAATGAAAGACAGCTTCAAGCCACCATTACATTTGTTTACAAACAACTTTAGTGTTTTGTTTATTACTACAAACACATTTATGCCAATATGATTACTATACGAAATTACATAATAATAAAAGCTTACCTGTTTCTACTTTAATATGTGATGTTTCCAGTTTCTTTTTCTTATAAAATTCATCATCTATTTCTATGTCACATTGTATTTCTTTATCGACTTCGTCGTCACACGACTTGTCATCAGTCTCTGCTGGGGGACAGTCCTCCACCAGATCTTCCTCTAAACTTTCGTTCGCAGCCTCCTCATTCGTCGGCGACTTCTCACTAAGGCAAGCTTGGCATCCAGTCTTCTCTTGCAGTAAACAGTTCATACATTTCACATGACCACAGCTCTCCGTTACCAGTCGATTATCAGTCGTATTCACAGGCTTCTCATTGCGACAATTCGAACATACTTGCGGATTCATGTTGTTAGAACTCTACCGAGGTTATAATGTATTTTAGTTATTGTACACAACTATTTCTAAAATTTACATTACTAGGATGACATAAAACCTTTTATTTACTACGTGTCTAAATGTATACAAGCATTATTATAAATCACAAAAACACACAAAACATTATTTTAACATTTTCACGTAAATGCGAAGCTAGAATACGAATGCGTTCTGAATGTTAACAAACCAGTGAAACCAGTAAAACTTTTTTGACATTCAGCTAAAAACCTTAATTTGCGCTAAATCTAGTTAAATTAAATCTCATTTACCAAAGTAACTTTACTAAATTTTATTGTAGAATAAAAGACTAGCCTTTCATTGCGTAAATAACATAAAATTATGAACATTGTGTAATTTTGAAATTACTCAAGTCGTGAAAGAATTACAGCTTCAGAACGCATCAAAAAGTGACGCTTTGCGCCAAGCCAAAGCAAGCCAATGTCGCATTTCCGAACTGTTCCCAAGACTACTCTTGGACGAAAAGCAGTTCAGAAACGAGATATTAATGGTGAACGCACACCTAGCCGCACCGCAGCCTCCGCAGTCTGTTTTCTTAGGTACCGATTCTGCGGCGATGCGGGTAAGTGTGCGAGGTTTCATAGAACTTCATACAAAGAATTCGTAATGCGGAGACTGCGGTGCGGCTAGATGTGCCGTATCAGACGACCGAATTTGGTCCGGACCGCACTCGAAGTTCGTGGTGCGATTCGATCGTCTCGTCTGTTACGGCTTTTAACTCTTACACGTTTATGCTGGCCTGGGATTTTTTGTTTTATTAGTATGATTCAGTATGACTAAAGTTATAAATGCTCTGTGTTATCTAGGTATCTAGGTAAATTAATTTAAAATCGAGTAATAAACTGCTGTGACATCGATTTTTAAACGCTACGCGACATAGTTTTTAATCTGTGGGTTTCTGCAGTTGTCATTTCGTTATAATTTCGTTTCGTAGGTACGCCTTGGAGAGTTTTTTCCTGAAAATAAATAGATAATACAAAATAAATATAAACTCAACATGGTAAGTCTCCAGAAGTAAGCATTTGGCCATAACTGTGATCAACAAATTGTGTAATCAGTGCTCTATTGACGTGCGATTTTAGCTTGAAAGACGTAACCTCAAAAATGGAATTTGTTTTCAGGATGTCTTTCTAATGATTAGGCGAAAAAAATTAACCATCTTTACTGATGCGAAGGACACGACATCGGTGCTAGAATTGAAGAAGATGATCGAAGGTGGGTGCAATTATCGCGATATGAGAAAATTCTATTTATAGTCGGGATACAATGTCGGGCGCGCAGCGTAGGTTTTGTTGTTAGGCCTTGTGTTATTCTTCATTGTTCGTAAATGTTTAATTGGCTGGAAATGTGCTTTTGCAATATTTTCTAATGAAGAAACTATGGCTCTCATTCATTTCATTTTCATTTCTGTTGCTAAACTATAGCTTCATGTACCCATGTTAGTGTAATATACAAAAATGTGGATAGTACTGGCTGTACCACAGAATGTAGAAAAAAGTATGAGAGAGTATGTGCAGTACTGTAGGATGTACACTTTCTTTGTGTACATAGACTTTGGACTGTGATTACAGTGTCAATATAATCCATATAAACCAAGATAAGTGAGACATTCATCACCTACAACAAGTCTATAAAAAAATAAATTAATACAAGTACACCTAGAAATAATGAGTGGAATAACATAAAACTAGAAGGTCAAATATGTTACTATTTACATAGTTTTCTATTTACAAACATCAGTTCAATTGTAAAAAAAAGTGAACATGAGGTAATCACTTATTTGAATTCTGTGATCCTAGTGATAATAATGTAATTTCAGAGAATATTCTTCAAGGATCTGAAAGACATTAACATGAAGAAAACCTAGTTATTCTGGACTAGACTTCATCTGCATAAATAGTATTTTTACAAGAAACATCAATAAATAAATAAACATTCAGGTACTACAACAGATGGACTGAATGTATACTACAATCCAGCAGTGTTTTTTTATATTTTAACTTCACAAAATTTCTTACAAAATACTAGTTTATAGCAACAACAACATGGCAAAAACAACATAAATCTCTTCAAATAATAATTGCTCCTTGATTACCAACATAATAATGTAAAGAACTTTTTTTTAAATTATTTATACCTGCATCGCAGTGAAAGACACCATTCTGATAGAAAGGCGAACACACTTGTGGTCTTCAATGTTTAGTTTTATGACCATAGAGAAAATCATATAGAGAAATAATTATTCTAGATCACAATCATAGACAATAAGCCACTCATTGCTTGTTTGAACAAATGAAAATTAGGTATACCTATTACCACTCCATTTTTGGGCAGTCATGTAATAAATGTGATTTGTAATAATATTGTATTAGGCCCATAATCTTGCTCATTGAAGCAGAATTGAAAAGATCTTACTTTTTTTTTTAGCCTGCCTGTCCAACTCCTGGTGCCTTACCACAAGCTCTTAACGCAATCCTGTTCTGGCTGTGGGAAAGCGACAGAGCTATACAAGTCATTTAGCGCCATCTCTTTCCCACAGCCAAAACAGGATCGCGTTAAGAACTCGTGGTAAGGCCCCTGGTCAAAGGCACTGCACTCCTTCCATTTTTCACGATAACTTATTACTTCGACATGATTACTTCCATTTTTACTTACTTAGTTAATGAATTTCTTATTTGTATGACCAGGTATCTTGAAAGTGACGCCTCCGAGTCAGATGCTGTTCAACAAGGACAGTCAGCTGATGGAGGATGAGAAGACCCTGGCAGAGTATGGACTCACATCAGCCACTGCTAAGGCCCAGTGTCCGGCACCTATTGGATTGGCTTTAAGGTAGATTATTTTATTTATTTATAGTTTTTTTTTTATTACTTCGTCTGTGTGAACAACCAATTACAGCAATTTAAGTACAATAATGCAAATTAGAAATACGAATGAAACAGCATAAATTAGAATATAAAAAACATAAAAACACATTAGAATAAAAAATTATAAAAACGTAACAAGAAAACTTTCAAGAAAAACACTTTCATAAATTCATCTCATAGTACTTTTACTTTTGGCATTATGGCATACCAATAAAATCTTGGGCCATCCATCCACAAACAGTAGTACTACTAAGTAGTAGCGTATTAGAATTGAAGTATAAAATGAAAAAATAATATTACCTTACTGCTTAACTATAAATACGAAAGTTTGGATGGATAAATACAGATGAATGTTTACTACTCAATTTCGTCGAAACAGCTGAATGGATGTGTGTGAAACTGAAATGAAAACAGTCTGGAATCCTCTTACCCCAAAATTATATCCCAAGGAAAATTTTCGACATTTCGTCGGTTCTATTAATCGGTAATGAATCAGAATTAACATTAGGCATGAGGTGATTTTTTTGCTGATAACATGAAATTATTGCAAAACAAAAAAACTAACGCGAGCGACGTTACAGTGCGCTTGTATTGTGAATTATGTATAATGATGACGAGACACGATGTATGAAATGTGTACGTGATGTGTCATGTGGACCCAGCAAGCAGGGCCGGATCTAGGGGGGACAGGCAGACCACGTCACCACGTGCCCCGTGCCTCAGCTTCCAGAGATGCAAAAACTATAACAACTTTTTTTTTTTGCATTCCTATCAATCATCTAAAGAACACACGTTTTTCTTTGAACCACATTTTCCCCCATACGATTGGATCAAAATAAATACATTAATAATTCCTCAAAACAGACGACATTACTATCGTAAATATTTTCTAAATAGTATACGCATCAACGCACAATGCACACGTCGCGAATTTCAAAGATTTTCTATGGAGAGATAAATTCGAAACGCGAGCGGGATTTGAATCGGCGACCTGCGAATTGAGTACCTACTCTTACCAACCGAGCTACCGAAGTTCTTACCTACTAGCGTTAAATTCATCAATCCATTCTTATCGTCAACGTCAGGCGATTGGATGTACTGAATCCCAAGCGCACAGGTTTGCAACCCGCTCGCGGTTCGAAATTTTCTGTGCATAAAAATCTATTTCAATCATGGTCGCATACCGCATGCCCAATCACCATTCAAACTTATGTCAGCAACTCTGTCCTCGTAAGCTTAAAACTGGTGATACAAAATTTGCTTTACGTATTAAAAAGTAGATAATCATGGCTTAACCATTTTTGTACAAGCATTCTGTTTACCAATGTAATCAATTCAAATATAACAGCATTGTTTGCACTATTAGCACCATGGCTCAGTTATTGACAGCTGCGCATAGCAGGTTCAATGGTTCGATTCCCACCAAGGAAAAATATTTGTATGGCTTAGTGGTTCTTGCTTTTTTAAACAAAAAACGTGGGAAAATAAAACTAGGAACTATGCAACTCTGGCATTATGTGTTATGTGATTTGAAATGTTTGTAAACACTATTAAACAGGAGACATTTCCAGTAATTAAAAAAAATGTATTCTAGATAGCTATAAGCTATGATAAAATATGCTCACAATATAAGCACGTAGGCTAGACTGCAATGGCAAAATAATTAAGAGCGACATTGGTGTTATTGCCTTGACACAATATCGATTTCGAATCAATGCTGCAATGTTTGTATTTTATGTACCATGGCCTTACACCCGCCACGAACTAGTCACGAAGAGAATTACAGCTTGACATAAAACTGTAGAAAACCGGAAGTCGCCACTGTCTTCGCGCTACCAGCACTTTGAATGTTTTTTTTTTCACTTAATACTTTAGTTTTATGGCACAATAATAAATCTAACAAGCCTGCGGTATTTGTTTACACCAAATATCAAAGATTTTAAAACATTGTCAGAAACAAAAAGATTAGTTCCGTTTCAATCCGTTCTGGCCAAGATGTATTTAATTTGACACAAGTAAAAAGAAAGAGCTGAAGTGGTAGGCCATGCAGACTCACAGACAGACGATGGACCAAACATGTGCTATAGTGATGAATGTTGTATATGTCACTACAGAGAACATTGATCATTTTGTAGGCTGATTATACCCATTTATGCTTACGTAAAGTTGCATATTTACATGACAATAATCAAAAAATAATTCTCGTAAACAGGAAGGAAAACGGCGAGTTTGAAGCTTTGGATTTGACCCCATACTCTTCACCACCGGATTTGCCAGATGTGATGAAGTCACAGGAGACCAATGGACAAGAACAAGTATGTTTGTTTTGATTTTTTTATTGTAATGTTATGACATTTTAATCTTTCTTAGTATAAATTAAAATTGAAGATAAACTTTTTGACTCGAATGCAGCGAGATTTTAGATCCAGTCAAAAATCAAATTAAAAATGATGGTAATGTGATATGTTCATAATTTCCAGATGGATCAACATTAAACGACTCAGCTGCGGTTTGGACGAAACTGATGCAGGCACCAACTTTGCATCGCAATGATTTTGTAATATACCTAGTTCATACGACTGAACTAACTCGCGGGCAGGCCTCCACCATCGGTCCGCGAGCGACACCTTCATTATATTTTTTTGCATATAACATATTTTGTTATTAATTTATCGATCGTTTTGCTCGATTTTAACATTAATCTGTTACGTCTACACGTTTCTTTGTAGTATTTTTGTGATGCTTTGTAAGAAAAAGGAGTGTAGCTTTTTGTAGTTTATTGCGAAAATACAACCACGATACCATGTGGTTGCACAGCGTAAGTGATTGAAACTAGTTTTGTTACATAGATGTTGAGCTGAGTGCTGCGCCGCGTAGCGCACGCGGGCGCGCGTTACGGCCGCGCAGGATATCCTAGAGCGGATCAGGGATGTATCGGTAGTCGAGTATTAGTCAACTAGTCTACAGCAGATTCAATGTTAATAAACTTATTAGAGAAGCGCATGGAATATTACAGGTTTACGAATGAACTACATCGATTAAGTTAGCTCAATGGAAAACTTAGGTTTTAGTGCTAATAGTATTTATTTTAACTATAGTTGGTTGAGGATATGGCAGCCGGTACATCTCTAGCGGAGTGCACGTAAAGTCGCGCGCGGTACGAGAGTAGAGATCTCGCGAGTACGCGGTGCGGACATACTACTTATTGGCACAATTGATATTAATCATTCATCATCTATTGTGGCTTTATTAGACTACCTAGGCCATGACATCACACCATTTGAAATTTTAACTAAAACATTAAAAGTAAATGGTATCTCAATTATTAAACTGAATGTTAGAAAGTTTGTGCCTATAATTTTTCGCACTTAACTAGTTAATAAATATTTAAAAATCTATGTTACTAACTCCGCGACACTATTTGATTTTAATAGCTTGACGCTTCAACTTGTACCGTTTTGTCATATACGAGGGTACCCTAATTATTAAAGTTAACTCATCTTCACGATAACATTGTATTCGTAGTCGGTGTGAACACTTGCTCATTTGTAGCGTAACGAACTTACCATATTTTGACTCACAAAATATGTTGCGTTATAGATGGTACAGACACCAGGTGTCAGCCTATCTCAATCTGGCAAATTTTTCAATAGATTTTCAACCTTATCACAATTGAAGAAGGTTAATGATCTATTGGTAAAATTTGACAGATTGGTGTAGGTTGACCTGCTGGCGTCTAAGCCATGTACTGGATCTTTAGGGTGCTCCCACATCTATCGACGCGGAATCGGCTTTTTCCGTCGCCCTTTCTCTTTCTGTCGCTTAGAACTGCCATTTGCTAGACCGAGACAATGCGATAGCACGCGGCCGCGTCGCGGATTCCGCCACGTGCGATCGCATTATGCTTTCTCTCTCGGTCTAGCAAATGGCAGTTCTAAGCGACAGAAAGAGAAAGGGCGACGGAAAATGCCGATTCCGCGTCGATAGATGTGGGAGCACCCTAAAGATCCAGTACATGGCTTGGTATAGTGGTCAATAAGTTAATACTTTTAGAATACTATCTTCTAAACCTAAGATATTATTACTCGTTATACTACAAATGAACAGATTCAATAATTGTAATGTTCAGATTTCTTAGAAGCATAAAGTAATACTGAGAAACCATGAAGGCTCGAGTCGGACTGATCTACGAGATCAGTCCGACATCTCATTTTGTATGTGGGTTTTTTTATTTTTATTCAATTTCACTGTTTCACATAATAAAACAAGTTGTTACGGCTATATTTATTTCCGCTAGGTTTCGATTAATGTGGGTAGAACAATACGAAACCAGTGCTAAGATGATTGTGATGTATTGAGGATGCCCCCGAGGGCATCTGAGGCCGTATTATGACGTTAAAACCATGCTTGTAGCAGTGAGTGAAAGAGACGAAGCTATACAAGTCGTCTAGCGCCATCTCTTTCACTCACTGGAACAAGCCTGGTTTTAAGAAGTCATAATACGAGCACTGAGCAAACACACGCTGGCGAGACGTTTATCAGTGTTACTTTAACTTCCAGTCACGTTCATGTGTACACATTATAAATATGATTTTAAATAAAATTAATGATACGGTATTTAACTGAGATAGTATAGAATGGACTATAGATAGTAGCTAATTTAATAGGGGTATAATAGGGGCTTTTTATATTCATAACTACAAAATCTTCATTTCTGCAACATTCTGAATTGTGATTTATTTAAAAATAACCTTGTATTGCAAATGAAATTGAATAATATTTGTAGTTCCTCTCAACGAAACAATTTTTCTCTATTTTTTATGTAATTTTTAATTGCACCTTTATTGATGTAAGATGTTTTGTATATTTTGGTTGGGGTTCATCCATTATATACGGCTCCGGTGTGTGTCAGCGGCGGGCGCGGCCGTCGGAGCGCTCCGCCGGCAGACCAGCCGCCTTCAGTGCATAGCTAGATAATAACACGAAAATCTCTGTGAGTCAGACTTGCTACCAAATACACTTTTAAATTCAAATCCAAAAATAATAGGATAGTTGGGTAACTTGCACCTTATTGCACTTAAAGTAAGATATAGAATCGAAAACCATTCTTTTGTGATTCCAAAACCACTACCACGGGCTTACCACATCAGTATTTACGTGTCGTGATAAGTCAGTGTTTTTGTACCATATGCTTTCTCTCTATCAAATTTGTAGTGTGCGGGTGAGCCGTGGTAGTGGCGAGAAGCTCCCGAACTAGTCGAGTTCCAGGTGTATAGCTCTAGAGTGGTTCCCTGTTGTTTCTCATTACTCAACTTGTGTTACTATGCTGGTACAAATCCTACTGTGATGGAAGTACTCGGCACCAACATTATTGAAATATGTATTTATTCGTTTTAACATTTAAGCTATTGTAATCTAAGGTCTCACATCGGGGAGGTTTTGTATACCAATTAATAATTAAACAAATTGAACAAAACCGCTTAAAATACATAATGAGACTTAGACAAAGAATACCTAGTGTAGTTTCAAAAATCCACAGATGGGCCAGCAGGAAATAAAGCTGTTTTGATTTGTTTTGATGAGTTTTATTTATTCACACCTTGTGATTCACCCCTCTATGATCAACAATAGAATCATTTTAATTAATGACCCGGTTGGCGCAGTGGCTAAGCGATTGACTGCTGCGTAGCGTGTCGCGGGTTCAATTCAGTACGGAACAAATATTTGCACGATCTGCAAATAGTTGTTCCGGGTCTAGGTGTTTATGTATGTGAGTTTCTGTTTGTAAACGCACCCACGGTCACAACATTATTTATACCCCTAACGATGAAACCTGGGTTCAAAATTAAACACTGTTCATCATTAATCTCGCTGAATGTTGATAAAGAATCAATCAGTACCTACCGCCTTTTATTGCTGATAGTAGATTTGATTATATCAAAGTGGAACGATTCTTTTTTACTGCCTGTCGATGAACGTCCGGACAGTCATCCAAATCAAGTCATCCATCATTGTTTATATTTTGGAAATTAAAGTTTGGGCATAGTTTGGGCGGGAAAGGAGATGGGCCACCGATTTTTAGGGTTCCGTAGTCAACAAGGAACCCTTATAGTTTCGCCATGTCCGTCCGTCCGTCCGTCCGTCCGTCCGTCCGTCCGTCCGTCTGTCCGCAGTTTAGCTCAGAGACGCACAGTACTAGAGAGCTGTAATTTGGTGTAAATATACGGATTTGTTGTGCCAAAAAAGTGGTAAAATAAAATCTCGTAAAATATTTTTTTTTAGGGTACCTCCAGTACTTACACGTAAAGTGAGGATTTTTTTTTTCTCGCGTACCCCTTAGTGTGGGGTATCATTAAATAGGTCTTTAAAAAATAATGATGGTTTCCATTAACAATTTTTTGATAAAAAAATTCGTTTGTGAAATATTAAGCTTTAAAGTGCTAAATTTTGCTCGATTCGAGTGTCCCCCCCCTCTACCAGCTAAACGGTTATGTTTGGGGGTGTGAAAAAATTCACAATAGTAGTATATATAACGAAGTTTAAAAGAAAATTATCATGACTAAGTAGGCTTTACAACTTTACGAGTAAAAGTCGACCAACTTATAAAATGTACTTGATATCATATTTTCTGAAACAAAATGTATCGGAGTCAACTGCAAATGTAAGTTTGTCAACTTTATTTTTACAGCTTTTATAGGTATGTTTTTTGGGGATAGGTAGGTTTTTATCGTCAACTATTTTTAACTAAATTCAAAAAAAGGAGGAGGTTCTAAATTCGTTGTAATCTTTTTTCTTATGTATTTTCCCCGATTTCTCAAAGACTCCTGGACCGATTTTGAAAATTCTTCTTTTTAAAATTAAATTCAGCGAATCAGTTTCGTTAGTTCGCATAAGTATTTTGATGGGCAACTACGGAACCCTACACTGTGCGTGGCCCGACACGCACTTGGCCGGTTTTTTAATTCGAATTTGTAGTTCCTGGGATACGCACGATCAAATCAACAAGTTCTTCAGCTTTCTAATAATAAAGTATTTAGAATAGATCGACCCAATTCGTCATAATTTGTGATTTCTGCAGCAGGAAATCTGGGCTTACGTATTGATAAGGGATTTTTATATTTTACAGTTTCATTGACTCCAACTCATCACACAAAACCTTCATCACACACATCACCTTCATCACACAAAACCTTTTTGTTGACGTTTGGAAACAGCACAAAAGATTTTATAAAATGGTTTCCGAACATCTTATAAAATGTCAGCGCAATGTCAGTGTCAAAGATTATTTTCATGCTCGGTGCATGTTATAACCTCAAAGTAAACAATAACTCGTGGATTTAAAATTGATTTTATAGCTCTGAATAAATTACTATAAGTAGATATTCAATGAGTCAAGTAAACTGAACAGTTATACTCAGAAATAATTGTTAATATAGTGTTTTAAGAGCGGTTTACAATGGGTAAACGCAAAGGTAAATGTGTGAAGAAAAATCCGGCCACCAAGGAGTCTTTGGAGCCGGAAAACTTGGTGAAGGCGCCTCACTCCTTCGTTATCCACCGCGGACAGTGCAGCAAGGATCTTATAGACTTAATGAAGGATTTCAGAAAGATCATGGAGCCTTTTACAGCGTCACAATTGAAGGTTAGTTTTGATTATTTTTCGGTCTATTTCAAACCAAAGGCCAACGGGCTTTAAGTTAACAGCTAGTATCCCGTACTTTGGCATACATGGTTTTTGAAAAATCTTCTGTTCATTGCATATTTTGATTGTAATATGGCTCAATTATTAGTGGTCTATTTTTTAAATTTCGTTTCAGCCCACAGCTTTGCTTTTATCGGTCGTAGCAAGATATTATATGGCTTAAAGACTGCTTCGATTAATAGACTATCCAAAACAAAAATATGTGTTTTATAGTCTATTAATTCAAACAAATAGTTCTTGAGCTAAGCTCGTTCAACTAAACAAACAAACTCTTCAGCATAACTTCGATAAAACTACCTCTTCAACTGATCAAACAAATAGATAAAATTAGATACCAACTAAAGAAAAGAATTAAATTGTTATTTTTTGTTCCAGGAAAGGAAAAAGAACACAATAAAGGACTTTGTGTCAATATCAGGGTACCTGCACGTGTCTCACTTGATGATGTTCACTGAGACGGAGCTTGGCTCCTACATGCGTATGGCACGGTTACCTCGTGGACCTACACTCACGTTCAGGATACACAGCGTAAGTATGGAATTGTGTTACTCTTCATTTTTAAATGTTATACACTGAAACGCAAGTGTCGCGAATTTCATTAATTTTCTAAGGAAAAAAAAATTTGAACCTTGAATGGGATTGTCAAAACAAGACGTTAGGAATGGATTGAAGAATTTGAAGTTTGTAAGAACCTTGTTGGCTAGGTTGGTAAGAGCATGGGATGTACAATCGACCAAGCGGAATCATGACCCACCATAAGCTTATTTTCCCAGAGACATTCAAATACAATTAGGTCCACATTCGCGTAAACATACATATCCATGGTAACAACTTTGATCTTTGTCAATTTGACAGATTCAAACGATTTATTGTCAAAATGGGTCATGATTCCACTTTGTCGACTGTACCTAATCCGAAGGTCGCTCGCAGTTGCAATACAAATATTTTATTCTGAATGGGAATCAAACCGACAACATTATTGAATTAGATAGAAAAAGAGTTAACAATAAGAAAGCGCCCAACAAGAAAGCGTTTTGTGGTATTATTCGGCATTTTTAACAGATTTTATTTTCACAAACATTTCCTTGTCCCACAGTACAGTTTAGCCCGCGACGTGATCTCGTCCCTCCGCAAGCAGTACGTAATGATGCGCGCGTTCCAGCACGCGCCGCTCATCGTGCTCAACAGCTTCTCCGGTGAAGGCATGCATATGAAGCTCATGGCCACCATGTTCCAGAATATGTTCCCTACAATCAACATTACCACGGTAAGGTTTATTAAATATACCCATTAACTATTTTAGGTTGGTAAAATCATCAAATGAGTCCACCCTTCCTGGCTGGAGTGGGAAGGAATATCAGGCTCATACTGATGACAAATCCACCCAGTTCCTTCAAACGCCATTTGCGTGAAGAGACCATAGACCATAGCATAGACCAGTTCTTCAACTAGTACGACTTTTAGATATTATTCGTATTACTGTTAGTCAGAAGTCTGACAACCAGTTAAGTATTCCCATGTGGTATCGTATTACCCAGTTACTGGGTTGTGGAGATAAGATAGAAAGTTGCTTCATGTAAAATACTGATATTCAACTAAATCTGTTTCAAGTGGAAGCCGACTCCAATATAGTTGGGAAAAGACGATGCAGATGATGACAATCGCTCGTACACTAGGTGAACTGTGCCGTCAATGGAGTTGTTTCCCCTGACACATAAAATAAATAAATAAAAAAGCCTTTTATTTCCTCTACAACTACTTTTAAATATTAAATTACACTGTGTTTGAGAATGCAAGTTTTTGAAAACGACACCCCCTAAGTACAACTAAGTAACTGCAAAAAGCAAATTTTACAGGAGAGCGATTTAAAGATTTCAATTTTTTTAAATCGCCATATCTAAGCCCCTATAAGGAATTGAAGTATAATATTTGGTGAGCGGGTTTAAAATTAAGTGAAATTTATAATTAAGAGTATATTTTGTTTCTAAACCTTCAAGTTTTTGTTTTATCACACATGCATACTTATACTTCATTGTAAAAAACAAACGAAATATCCTAACTGGCACATACACATTTCTTCATTGGAATATTCAGGCACTTTGTTGCTTTAACTGCCAGATACGTTCTTATATTTGGTAAAGTCAATTGAAATATCCTGTGTAACTGAATTTCAAACTTGTAAAAATCATCATGTGTTTTGGTATTTTGAAATAAAAGCAGTGGTTATATATTTTGAATTATCTAATGTTTATTTTCAAAACTCAAAAATATAAATTACAAACGTTTCACGTATCATAAAGTAACGTATATTGTTAGTCTCTTCATTATCACTTTTTTACATATTGTTTTACAGTTTTAATTTTTTATTTTTAAGAAAAAATGTAACAACATTTAAAAATTTTAAAAATAGTGGCCGACCAGCATAGGGAGCAGGGTCCAAGGTGCCGGTGGTTATATTAGGGCTCTAGAGGGAGGAACTTCCTCACAATGCGCCTCGTGTCCAAGAGAACTGCTTTCTGCATCAGGACCTTGAGCCAGCTGCACAATGACAGCCTCTTAAGGTGTTCGCAATTAATCCATTGACTGCAACGACTATCGGTACAATGGCTGCTGGGTTCATGTCCCAAATGTCGACAATCTCGTGTGCCTAATCAAGATACTTGATTTTCTTATCATTTTCAGCTTTTACGAGATTCTCGCCATGAGGGATAGTTATATCAACAATCATTGCACGGCGCTTTCGGCGATCTACCACTACTATATCAGGCAGTCCTGTCAGTGGTGATAGATTGATCCCAATGCAATATGGCATGACCGTTTTCAAGAACTGATTGTATTCCAGGGCAAGTTGCTGGTCCTAGCTACTAGATTTTGTCTCCGCAAGTACTTGCTGTTAGCAAGACGACGAACAATGTGTCTGTTCGACTCCCTGGTTCGGTAGCATGCCCGACAAAATATCAACCGTACCGTCCTTGATAAGTATAATTATTTCCGGTAATTGTCGTCATGATACCTTCATCCATAATCGCACAGTTAAAACCTTCGGTTTCCCCAAAGAGGTAACTAAATCGTAGCCAGGCTATAGACGTAAAAAGGTCTACAGCAGGCCCGTGAAGGGCCCGCTAAAACCGTCTGTGTAGCTCCTTGCTCTGCCATACCTCCCTGGGATCATTAGTATCCAATATCATAGGTTTGCGCTAGTTCCCGTTAGCTAAAGAGAGCGGGGTAAGGTCTTTATCCACAGAGACTACATCTTGATGTATCCCCATGTCGACTTCAAGGAAGTATTATTCCCCGAGACTGCGTACCTCGCAGTTGTGCAAGGTCTTAGCATTGAGGAAGCCACGGCCTTCACACACTTCCGCGGTATGTACAGTCTCATCACAGATGACCGTGGGTGATTCCGGATGTATCACCCACTTGCAGTCAGCAGTGTGCGGACTTTTCTATCCAGGGCGTCATGTTCTGTCTGAGTCCATTTGAGTATGCCAAAGCGGGCTCAAACGGACACCCTAGAATATTTCTCGCTCAATCCTAATCGGTTCATCGTTCCCAAGAATCTGCCGATATCCTGGATAGAGATGTTCCTTCTCGTCTTCTCCATTGCCGCATACAGGACAACAAGAAGGTGCGAAGTGTTGCATTTATTTATATAAATCCAGCACACTCATGAGCCACGCATGTGGCACAGAGTCATAGGCCTTCTTATAATCCATCGTTCACGTTGGCTAATCCCTCCGGGATCGACGAACCTGTTGGCTTACGGCCATGTCAATAAAGAGCAGCTCTTTAGTACCGCGGGAAAAATTCCTACATCCATTCTGAGTGGTAGACATACATTAATTGCTATTAATATGATATGATGCAGTTTTTGCTCTCAGAATGGATGTTAGAACTTTATAGACCGTCGGTAAACACAAAATTGTTCTGTAGTTTTTTGGGTCCGTGGTACTACCTGATTTATAGAGCAGGTGGGTAACTCCTGTGGTAAAAAACATTGGTAGCAACCATGTCTCTAAAGATGACTGAAACTGTGAAGCTAAGCTAGCGTGCGACCTTTGTAGCCATTTTAACCAGAAATTATGCAGTCCGTCCGGCCCTGGAATCAAACCACAATAAAACATTAAATTTTCTACGATAATCAACATAATTTCATATAAGGAAAACTATGTAAGTATACAGATAGACAACAATAATCAAGTTAAAATCCAATGTAAAACAATGTATTTGTTAGTTAGCTGATTTTAATTTTAATACATTTCTTAGTATAAGTATGTAAGTGCCTAGATAAATTTTTAAATCCACCTAATTTCCGGCGTAAAAACGTGTAACTGCGTAGTTACATACTTAAGTATCGGGACTTAATAAATTGCAGTAATATCGTCATGACGATAGATTTTCATTCTAAGATGTGTTCAAATATTTACTGTATAGGTAAAAATTTCAATTTATGAGTGCACTTAAAATATATAATTTAATAATAATAAAATATTTACTTAAAATTGCTTACCTTGCCTTGATGGCGAGATTATCAGGTCTGATGTTGCGCTTAATATTTAGTCCACAGCATTTTTTGGTCTTTAAATTGCATCTTCCCCTAATGTAGTTTAAAATTTATAACGTTCACTCGACTTGGTATTAAACAATGCAACACTCTTGCGCACAACTCGCTGCCCGCCGAATAACTAAGTGACAGGCAGTTACCCGCACCGCGCGCTCTTTTCCTCCCACGTAAAAGTATGTAACTGGAACTTAAATGGTTGTACGCTGGGCTTATTTGTCAGATAATGCGGATACACAATTATACGTTTGAGAAAAAACTATGTTCCGTTGATAGAAAAAATCTAAAAAAAATATATGTGGTAAAGTTATGTATATAGATGCCAAAAATGCAATAAAAACCATTTCGTGTATCTGGCAGATACATACGTCTACTTAGCGGGTGTCGAAAATATAACTATGTGGGGCCTTCACCCCTGACACAATCTGTACTAAAAATAACTACTTATTAATTATATTATAACATTTCAGGTAAAATTGAAGAACATACGTCGCTGTGTTCTGATGAATTACAACCCCGCCACGAAGCTCGTCGACATGCGACACTACGCCATCAGAGCCACACCTGTCGGATTGAATAGAGGAACTAAAAAGGTACAAAAAATATTTAGCAAATATAAATGTTACCAAAGAAATGCTTAAATCTTTTCATGGCCAATCCAACAAGAATTACTGTAATAGTGAGATTTTCAGGGCTGCCTCAGTCACAATATCAATCTTCATAATGTGACGATCCAGGCCCACTGCCCTCCAAGTTCATATGGATAATCATCATCAGCAGGAAACGTCCACTGCGGAACATAGGCCTGCCCCTTAGACCGCCACGCTGAACGACAATTCGCCACTTGCATCCATCGGTTGCCCGCGACTCTCACGATGTCGTAGGTCCACCTGGTGGGAGGCCGCTGCGTCTTCCGGTCCGTGGTCACCACTCGAGAACTTTTCTTCCCTTTCGGTCACTATAGTTCTACGAGCGATGTGGTGCCCATTGCCACTTCAACTAATCTACTTTATAAAAATAAGTCGGGTTTTCCTTCCTGACGCTATAACTCCAGAACACACGAACCGATTTCCACGGTTTTGCATTCGTTGGTAAGGTCTCAGGTTCCGTGAGGTTTGTAGCAAAGACTGGTGGCGAAACGGAGTTCGCCGGGTTTGCTAGTTTATAATAAAAAAATATCAATTACACATATTTTGTCGTTCACAGATGGTGCAAGGTAAAATTCCAAACCTAAATCGGTGTAAAGACATGTCAGAATTCTTCGACAAGTAAGTATATTTTTCATTCAACAGTAGAATCAGATAAATCCCATTGTTTATTTCACCATCTTGAAATCTTCTTTACAAGTAATGTTGTGATGAATTCTTTGTCAATTTCCAGAGCTGGAATGTTATCAGAGAGTGAATTCGAAGACGACCCCAACGCGCAAGTGATTCTACCACAAAACCTAGCGTCGCGAGGCGCCGCAGCAGAATCTAAGTCAGCCATCAGACTATTTGAGCTAGGACCTAGGATATCTTTCCAACTTATTAAGGTATTTCTAAATTATTCGTTTTTTTCAATAGACATTTATTACAACAAAATGTCATCGTGTCAGATTAGTGATATGGCTTTTTTGGGATAAATGGAGATAACTAAATCTGCTGTTTGCCCAGTGATAGTATGGCTTGGATCACTGGAACAGTAGATTAGACAAATTGAAAGATTCTTAACGACTCTTCTCCATAGAGGTGTACCGTTTGGAACTTTGGAATGAGCAACTATAGTAGTGACCGACCGAAATTTCGGTTTCGGTTTCGGTTTCGGCCGGTTTCGGCCAAAAAATCTAGTTTCGGCCATAGTTTCGGTTTCGGCCAAAATATAGCCGAAACTTTCGGCCTCGCCGAAACTCAGGTGTTCGTGCATTTTCGTGCGTCGTTCGGTAAAATTCGTAGCTAATACGTGCTTGCTCGCTAGCGGCGCGCGGCGGGGTCTCCGTTTGCCACCTTCCATTTGATCGTGAGTTGAGGTTATGTTTTGAATTAACTGCCAATAATAGTATGGGAGGCCTTTGCCCAGGAGTGGGACAGAACAGGCTAATAAAAAAATAAAAAAATATTCATGTCATAATAAAATATATTTGTTACGTACGTTAATTATTAAAATACTTTATCAATCGTTAGGCAGCAGTGAATGTATCGGGCACGGCCGTATTCACGGCGGTAAGACCTCTCTTTGAGGAGTGGCTGGAGAGAAGTCATGGCGTCCTGACCTACCGCTTGACGCAGGTCCTAACCGGACACGGAAGTTTCCTGGAGGAAGGTACCTGTGTCTGATGCGAAAGGAGGAAACGCCTGGGTGTTACCACTGCGAAGATCGCCCGGAGGACACGGTGGAGAATACGGTGCAAGACTGCCCCGCTTGGGCAGAGCACCGACGTGTCCTCACGGCTGCGACAGGCGGAGACCTCTCGCGCCCGGCATTGGTCGCGGCCATGCTGCGGGGCGAGACGGATTGGGAAGCGGTCGCCTTCTTCTGCGAAGCAGTAATGCTCGCGAAGGAGGAAGCAGGCCGCTGCGAGAGAGGACAGTGTCCTCCCTCCGCCCCACCCGCGGTGGTGGACGCCCACGGCGACGGACGTCGCTAGACGATCTCCGGCCACAATAGGCGCGGGCATGCAGGCAGCGAGTAAAGGGCAACTTGCTGCCCGACCATGGACTATGCCCGGGTCGACGGCGCGTTGTGTCCCACGCGCGCCTCAAAGAGCGTCAGCATAATGACGGGGCCCCCCTCTCAGAGAGCCAAAGCCTCGGGGTCGCGGGATTATTTCCTTATCGTGACCCCGGAGCATAAAGAGCTAATGAAGGACACCGTGGATTTTAGTCAGTAGAAGTCTGACAGTCCTTCCCGCCCTGCCCGGGGTTGGAGGACCCATTTGATGATTTTACCAAGTTAAAAAAAAAGGAGTGACTGTATTCGAAACATAAGATAGCGTTTTGTTCTTTGAAAAAAACCTTTTAAATTTTTTTTCAACTCATTAATTTTGTACCTATTCATTCACTATTCACTACGTAGTATAAAACAAAGTCACTTTCAGCTATGTGTTCGTCTGTCCCTATATAGGGTAACTGGCAATTAGTGTACGATACTTAAACACGTGATTGTGGTCATGATAACAAACATTTTTTATAATGGGAGCAAATCGAAATCGTGAAAAAAAAATCTGCTGTTCAGTACATTTATGTTAAAAAAAAAAATAATCGAAATTTTGAATGATTTAAAAAGTTTCGGTTTCGGTTTCGGTTTCGGCCGAAACTGAGAGCAAGGCCGAAAGTTCGGTTTCGGTTTCGGTTTCGGCTGAAAAATCAGTTTCGGTCGGACACTAAACTATAGTACTACTTGTGACTGATAGTAAAGCTTACTTCTTTGCTATTTTTGACTGTTCAAAAATATCTGCAAAAGATAAAACAATGAAAATAATTCTGTTTGACATATTATATTCTTTTACTTACAGGTAGAAGATGGATTAATGGATGGTGAAGTGTTATTCCACGAACTAGTGGAGAAGACAGAAGAAGAGAAAGCTTTGATCAAAAAGAAGAGAGAACAAAAAAGGTAATTGAAACAAATCATAATGAAAAATTCCAATTTCGTTGGTTATAATTTTTCAGGTATCAGTTAAAATTTTGAGGGTTTGAGTTTTATTTTACTCATTGCCACTAACCAGTTCATTGTTTATTGCAGAAAATTGAAAGAGAAACGTAAGGCACAACAAGACGAGAATGTTAAACGGAAGCAGAAAGAGAAAGAAGAACACAAACAGAAATCTATTGAGGGCATGCAGAAGAAGCAAGGCGTTACTGAGAGCCAGAGGTGAGTTATAGTAATAGTCATAGTGACGACAAAAACATACTGAGAAGTACCAAAATTGTTTTTGTTTTCGCAATTAAATTAGCTGAACTATGGTGATTTCGCTGGGTGTCAAACATTGATTATTTTAAAATGGGAGTGGACCTCCACTTCCTTTTCGGGAGGGTGAAATATATCTTACGACCTATTCTCATACCTACCTTTACAAAAAAAATCGGACGAGTCGTTATGGATTAGAAATAGTTATCTTACCTGCAACTTTTTCGCCATAAACCACATAAGCAGAATATCCTCATGTTCATCATTATTTCTTTTGGATGGTTGCGTGTTCTTTGAACTTATTGTTTTGAAATGGTGTAGGTTGATGGAGTTAGCCAACGCCGAATCACAGCATGCAGACATGGATCAGGATGACGATGATGACGCAGACTATTACCGGCAGGAAGTCGGAGTGGAACCGGAAAAAGGTATTATTAATTCTCAGTTTCATAAAATCTACTAATTTTACACTACCAATACATTGCGTCCTCTAACAAATACAAGCTAAAGCCTCATTTAGACGATGCAAGAACTCGAACGCGAGTTGCGTTACATTGCGGAATTTATAGGTAGAACAAATTCAGTTAATGAAACAAATGCCGCAATGTAGTGAAACTCGCATACGAGTTCTTGCTCCGTCTAAATGGCGCTTAAGGCCGCGAGCGGAGTGTTATGCGGCGTCAGTTGTTTTCTCCGTTCATTGTCACTGCGGCGGCCTCCGCCAGAAATCAAATAAATGCGTGTAGTTGTACTTTTTTTTTTTTTTTTTTAACGTGGTAAAATCATCAAATGAGTCCTCCCACCCCGGGCAGGGCGGGAGGGACTGTCAGACTTGTACTGACTAAAATCCACGGTGTCCTTCAGTAGCCCTTTATGTACCGGGGTCACGGTGAGGAAATAATCCCGCAACCCCGGCAGGCTTTGGCCCTCTGAGAGGGGGGCCCCGTCATTATGCTGACGCTCTTTGAGGCGCGCGTGGGACACAACGCGCCGTCGACCCGGGCATGGTCCTTGGTCGGGCAGCGAGTTGCCCTTTACTCGCTGCCCGCATGCCCGCGCCTACGGTGGCCGGAGATCATCAAGCGACGTCCGTCGCCGTGGGCGCCTACCACTGCGGCTGGGGCGGAGGGAGGACGCTGTCCTCTCTCGCTCGCGGCCTGCCTCCTTCTTGACGAGCATTACTGCCTCGCAGAAGGAGCTGACCGCTTCCCACTCCGTCTCGCCCCGCAGCATGGCCGCAACCAATGCCGGGCGCGAGAGGTCTCCGCCTATCGCAGCCGTGAGGACACGTCGGTGCTCCGCCCAAGCTGGGCAGTCTTGCACCGTATGCTCCACCGTGTCCTCCGGGCGATCTTCGCAGTGGTGACACCCAGGCGTCTCCTCTTTTCGCATCAGCCACAGGTACCTCCCGAAACTTCCGTGTCCGGTGAGGACCTGCGTCATGCGGTAGGTCAGGACGCCATGACTTCTCTCCAGCCACTCCTCAAAGAGGGGTCTTACCGCCGCAATTGCGGCGTGCCCGGTGTAGTTGTACTTCGAGTATAAATGACATTTTTTTGTTTTCAGATCTGTTCTCACAAAAACCGAAAAAACGGAAAGGCGACGATGACGCTCCGCGAGGCTTCAAGAAGATGCGACTGGATAAGAAAATTATGAAAAAGTTCCAAGGAAAACAGGACTCTAGACAAGATGGTAAGAGACCTTTCAAGGGAAACCAGAATGATGGCGGCAGAAAGTTCCAAAGTGATCAGAAAGGTGGCAGAAAGTTCCAAAATGATCAGAAAGGTGGCAGAAAGTTCCAGAATGATAACAAAGGTGGTCGAAAGTTCCAAAATGATAACAAAGGAGGTAGAAGGTTCCAAAGAGATGGGAACGAAGGACAGAAACCATTCAATAAACAAAAGAAAGTGTTTGGCGGTAAAATTAATAAATCCGGCAAGGGTAAAGGTAGAGAAGGACACAGCAAAGGCAAAGGAAAGAGAGGTAGAAAATGACCTTTAAACTTTAGTTGATAAGGACTGTATTTAAATAATAAAAATAAAAAAAATTATGAAAATCAGATGCTTTATTTTCCTGTCGATGATTTACCTTGATTTATGAGTTACATAATTATAAAGGCACATTCATATTGTAGGTACTTAAGACTATAACAATGTAACAGTAACAAAAGATGTGAAAATAATTGTCTTAATAATAGGCGGGAATTAAAGAAGTGATGATATTCGTACATTCAGCACGCTTCAGTCCTGAATTTCTCTTACGCTAAATCAGCTAACGTTAGCGGTGCGTAAGTAGAGTACGCGCCACGACTGAAATATTTTTGACCACGTCAAAAAGATTCTGCCGAGATGACGCCAGTGTCTATACCATTACATCAAAAAAATATGTAGTACCATGATTTCTGTAGGACTTCAGTCGTGGCGCTGACTATATTTTCTAGCTGACATCAATAATATATGAGGAATTCAAACCTTACTGACACTCATTTATCAACTAATGAATCACCTAGACCTGCAAGGCAATTGAGGATTTGCGAAGTAGTGATGTAATAATTATGGTCAGTATAAAAATTACACAAAATCTATGGTTTTATGGCATGCCAGAATATGTAGACAATTCCTTAATCCTAAAGGGTTTTCTTATCTTTACAATATTAGTAAGTCATAAACTTAAATCACAATCATCCATGCTTACCACACAATATCGTGTCAAATGCCGTGAATGGGGAAGGCAAGTCAAAGCTAATTGTAGATGGCGCCACCATAGCTTAGTCCTAATCCGACCAATGAGGTAGTACTATTTTGAAGTTGAACTGATTTGAACCAATGACGATGCTTGGAACAAGCTATACTAGCGCCATTAGTTCCCCAGTTGCCATCCCCATTGACAATGTACAAGTGACCATACGTGACGAGGAATCGGTTTGAGTCGGTTTGAAAGAGGCTATACAATAAAACAGAATAGCACGTCGGAGTTTCTCAACTCGTCTGAACAGTAATGAGTCGTATGACATCCTTTATTTTTTGTCTTTTTTTGACCGTTTCATCTCGATAAGACCGCTTTCCCACTGGCGTTTTACGAGGGTCGTCTCTCCGAAGTCTGCGCAGCGCCAACGTTGACCAGACGCGACGTTGACCTCGCGTGGCAAGCGTGGCCCGGTATCCACCAAAGCGGAGGAGAGGAGATGTGTTTGAATAAGCGGAGAGGAGTTGTGGACATCTGATTACCGATACCGATGATACTGGGCCCTAACTTCCGCTGAACGGGACGTTAACGTCACGCAAATAATACTACGGCCAAAAAATGCGACGTTAACTTTGCGAGGTTGCAAGGCGAACGCTTGCCGCTAGAGACTCGCGATGTCAACGTCACGTCTGCCTAGATGTTGGAGAGACGCCAACACTCGTAAAGGTGTGCGTCCACAGGTCGGCATCGCATGTATCGTACGTAACGGATTTTAGTTTGCCTTGTATGAAAACTCATACAACTGCGTCCACTGATCCGCATCGTACGGACGGCTCATCGGCAATGCCTTAATGCGATGCGTACCGATGACGTCATACGGAATGCCGATCAGTGGAAGCGATGAAAGTGGCATGGGCAATCCGATTGCTGATACTCGCGTCGGCAATCCGATCGCTGCTGACGCAGAAATCCATATATCCATATGGTAAGCGTCCACAAACGTCGGTGGGCCAGCGATTGTGGTCAACACATCTCACGGTAAGCTTACAGATCTACTAAAATTACTATTCTAAGGGTTTCTAAATCAAGAACACAATATCGTCCGCCATCATGACCTGGTTGTCTTGCGTCATCTTGTCCAGCGCCGCGTGTATCTCTCCGTCGTCGAAGATCTCGTGCGAATACTTGTTGTTGACGTATGACGTCACGCGGGACAGAGGCAGCGAGTTGGCGCGCTCTTCGCGGAACAGCTCGTGGAGCGCTGTCTTGAATTGAGTTAGTCTGAAATTTGAAAATATTATGGAGTTTTTTAAGACATCGTTTTTTTTTTTAAATACGTATCTACATTTAGAATAAAAAGATAATATCAATGCGGCAGGCCCAGAAGTAGATGGCGAGATGAGCTGGACTCATTTTTTTAACATCGCGAAGGACGGAAGGGAGGCTTTTGCCCTGCAGTGAGACAATGTAGGCTCATAATAATCTCTTCTCTACAATTAGAACTAGCCGACCAGTGCCCACTTTTTGGGCAGTAAACTATGCATGATATCTTTATAATTTATAGCACTCACGAATAATGTAGCTTTCAACCAGTGAAATAATATTTGAACCATGAATAAGACTTTACCCATGGCGCGACACGATTGCAATTCGACCGATTCCAACTACAAATAAAAATCAACCGTACCACTACGACATATGACATAAAACACGTTGTTATCTGCGGGTAAATGAAAAACAAAACACGATCGCCACGACGATGTCAAGTCAATTGAATTGCATCATTATATCGTAGTAGCAAGGATGATTTTTAATTAGTAGAAATTGCAAATCGCATGAATGGCGTCTTGCGAAGCTCCCTTACTGATGTTATACAAATAATAATATGTGTGGCGACTTAACGCCCCACATATGTCCCTACCAACAAATGTAGCAACGTATAATTAGATTGTAAATGTGTATTAGATCATAAGTTTAGTTTGTAAATATGTATACGTAAGTAGGTACCAATGTAAATAATTTTTGTATATAGCTTCAGTTTAATTGTTTAGTTTTAAGATGTACGTAGCTAATAAGTTCTCATGCTTTTGTTTCTTTTCTGAATTAATTCTTTTGTTTTTTTAGTGTATTACCCATCGGGTGAAAGCTCCGAAGTAATAGATCAGATAACAATAAACTATTCTTCGGTCCTTTCCGCCGATTCACACAGCTGAAATATTATGTTTTATTGTACGCAGCTGCAGTGTTAAATTGTATTGTACAGCGAATTGTTTTAAACTGCATTGTGAACTGGCAATTAGAAAGGGTATTTGTCTGTAACGTTTATGGCCTAGTGCCTTAACAAAATGCCAAATGTTATGTTTTATGTTTTTATACCGTTGGGCTTCCCAGAGAGCGTTTCTATTGTTTATTGGTAACAATGCTTACTATAGTTTTTAGTTGTAAGAAGTTTATCGCCAGCGACTGGGAAAGACGAATGTGTATTTTTGGTGGACAGTCCACGCGCAACCTTCACACGAGTCAGTTCACTCACTCTGTATTCCGTGATTATACATCTCTGCTGCAAGAAAGAACTTTTTCATTTCAACCTACCGGCCGACCCTTGCAACGCTTACATCCCGTGCTACACGTTTCTATGTAGCGTTGTAGTCGATTTGCAAAAAACCGACTAAACGCACCTCACTAGTAACGTTGCCCATCTCTAAATATTCCACATATGAACGCGTCATCGCTTGGCGGCGTTCGTGTGTGCTATATAAGGGCCCGCTTCGTTAGTTATTTCTTTTTCGAATCGGAAGCCGCTTTTACTCAAAAACCCCGAGCTAAACGGGTAAGTGCTCATGTGATTTCAATTGTTCGCTGTTCTGCCAGATCGCATTTCCTTGTATTTCTTTGTGTACGCGGTCTGGCAGCCATTTTATTGTATCAGCGTTATTTTAACCATTACTGTCGAAAAGCTATATGTACTCATCACCTTTTCTTCTTCATTGCACCTCACTGTGAATGCGCCCACATGCTTTTCGCACCCTACGCTATGCTTGCCTCGCCGCGCTGTGCCTAGCTGCTCGCTTAAATCGCCTGGCCACGCGGCGAGGAATCTTCGAGAGTGCCTGGAGCATGTGCGCGCATACCTACCTCTATTGTAAGCCACCGCGATGGGTGAGTCTTCCACCAATCCCCTTGCTTTGGGCTTGCGGCTGAAGGACCCACACATCGACGGAGGCTTGCGGAGCTACGGCACGACGCTTACGCACGCACCCTTCTCCGCACTCGTTCCAGGGTTCCTGGCTACGGCTAACAACCAAACCTACGGCTTCACCTCTGAACCGTCAGACGTCCCGCTGCCTCCCGGCCTACCCCGGGAGAGAGACGCCTGACGATACAACGCGGCCACCAACGCCGCTGGCACCCCGTGGGAGCTGAGGCCCACGCCGCCACCTGCCGGCTTTGCCTCGCTGGCACGTCGCCACGCGCACGGCCCTAACGGTCCGTGAGCCCGCCACCTGATCCGGCCACCCACGCGGCGCGTGAGTGCCGAGACCTCACGCCAGCCGCGTGTGGAGGTGCCTGCCTGAGCGGGCCACGTGCCTCGCTGTGCCCTGCCTGCGCGGGCCACGTGCCTAGCGGAGGGCACTCACAGCCTGCCTGCTGCCTGCCGATCTACGTGCCTGCTTCCTTGAAGGCGGACGCGTCTGCCACGCGCTCGCCTCCTGCCCTGCATCGTCGTCTTCGGCGTCCTAAAGCCCAGGGCAGTACCTCTCTTACCAAGTGACCAGTGACAAGTGCTTAGAGACCTTAGAACCTATTACCCTGAATCTATTCTGTGTGCTCATGCTCCCTTATTAAATGTTTTAAGTGACGTTTGGTTTCATTCTATCTACCCCCTAGAAACCCGCATGCCACATCTAAAACGTTTAAATTCGCGTAAGCAACGCGAAAGTGGTGACCCCGACGTGATCGAGTATTTAGTAAACGTGAGCTTTCGATTTATATAGGGTCGGGCCGCAGTGATTAATTAACGGCAACGCGGCGAGTTGACAATTGGTGATACTCCGTGACATTCAAGTGAGTGCAAGTGCAATAACGTCATCATGACGGGTGCGACTGCAACCCCCGGTGGCGACAGTGTCAACGGTCCAGCTAACAGCTCCAGGCAGGTGTCGTTGCCGCAGATGGCTCAGTTCAACACAGCTGACCCTGAAACCTGGATGAAATGCGCCGAGACCTTCCTGAGGTTGTCAAAAGTTACCGATCCGTCAGAAAAATGCATGTATATCTTAAGCAAAATGGACACCAACGCTCTGCGAGAATTAAGCGATTTAATAGCTGACCTCTCCGTGGTAACAACTGAGCAGTATGAGGCACTAAAAAATAATATAGTCAAGAGGTTCGGAGAAACGCAGACGATTAAAACCCAGCGGCTTTTAGAGGGAGAAGAAATTGGCGATCGTACGCCTTCACAGTTCCTACGTCATTTGAAATCCCTAGCTGGCACCGCAATGTCCGACGACGTCTTGCGAGTCATTTGGACTAAGGGCTTGCCTATCGATATGCAGACAGCCATTGTAGCAAAGAGGGAGACACCGCTCGACGCACTCGCTGACATCGCAGATCTTGTTGCGGAGAATATGAGGCTGCGATGCGCGAAAATATCGCCTTCAGTGTCAGCCGTCACAGCTGCGAGTCCCGCAGATGAAAGAGTACAAAGACTAGAGGCCGAATTTTTGTCAATGAAGGGGCTCCTAAAGGCCATACAAGAGTCCATATACAGAGGAGCGGAGCGCAGCGCGAGATCGCGATCGCGCGGTCCACCGCGCTCACGCTCGACATCAAGATCGCGACCCGAGGGCTGGCTTTGTTGGTACCACCTCAAACATGGACCTAAAGCCAACAAGTGTGTGCAACCATGTGCGTACGAATCGCAGCCGGGAAACGCCAGCGGCAGTCACTAGCGGCGAATGAGGTAAACTGCCATAATACATCACGCCGCATTTTCATCACGGACAAAAACAGTAAGGTGAGGTTCTTAATAGACACAGGTGCAGATTTGTGCGTCTATCCGAAATCACTGCTTCATACGGCTCGCAAAGTCGCCGCCTATGAACTGGTAGCCGCCAATGGAACGCCAATCGCGACCTATGGTACAGTAGCGTTGAACCTTAACCTTGGTCTGAGACGTGAATTTCCGTGGATCTTTGTGGTGGCGGATGTATCTACACCAATAATCGGGATGGATTTCTTAGCGCACTACAATTTAATGATAGATGCAAGAAACAAAGGGCTCGTAGACGCGATCACGCAGCTTATGGCAAAAGGTCGCGTATCCGTGTGTGAACAATCGACGGTCAAAACGGTCAACGGCACATCACCCTATCACGATCTCCTTATTAAATATGTGGATATCACGCGCCCAGACGGGATAGTTAAAGAGGTGAAACATAACACTAAGCACCATATATTAGTAACACCAGGCCCGCCGGTAGCACAGAAACCTAGACGCCTGGCGCCGGAACGTCTGATAGCAGCGAAGAAGGAGTTTGAGACAATGCTTAAACTTGGAATTGCGCAACCATCAAAGAGCCCCTGGGCAGCACCACTTGTCATGGTAGAAAAGCCAGCGTCACGTGAAAAGCCGGAGACATTTTCGTCGTTTGTCATGCCTGAAGCTGAGAAGGATACGACAGTGAAACACCGGCCTTGCGGTGATTACCGACAGCTTAACGATAGGACGATTCCCGATAAATACCCAGTGAGACATATACAGGACTTCGCACAGTGTTTGAGTGGAAAAACAGTGTTCACAAAGTTAGATTTAGTGCGTGCTTTTAACCAAATACCCATCGCAGAGGACGATATACCGAAAACCGCCATAACTACGCCGTTCGGTTTGTTTGAGTTTAAATTCATGACTTTTGGTTTGCGTAACGCGGCTCAAACGTTTCAACGGTTTATGGACGAAGTGTTATGTGAATTAGACTTTTGCTATTGTTATATTGACGATATTTTGATCGCATCAAGTGACGAAGCCGAACATTTAAAACACTTAGAGACAGTATTTAATAGGTTAAGACAATATGGTGTAGTGATTAATCCAGCAAAATGTGTATTCGGTCAAACTGAGATTGAATTTTTAGGTTACCTAGTTTCAGCCGACGGCACACGCCCGCTCCCCGATCGGGTTGAAGCGGTGCGTACTTATCCATTGCCAACGACCGCGAAGGAGTTAAGACGTTTTTTAGGTACGCTAAATTTTTATAGACGGTTTATACGTAACGCCGCATCCAGCCAAGCAAGCCTCAATGACCTTATTGCAGGTAAGAAAGGTAGAACCGCTATCGTGTGGACAGATGAAGCTAGGCGCGATTTTGATGTTTGTAAACAAAGTTTAGTCGAAGCAGCGCTATTAGCGCACCCCATAATTAATACCGAATTAGCTTTGTTCTGCGACGCGAGTCAGAAAACAATAGGCGCGACTTTACAGCAAAAAGTAGGTAACGATTGGCAGCCTATAGGATTTTTCTCCAAAAAGTTAACAGAAACTCAGCAAAGATATTCCGCGTATGACCGGGAACTTCTCGCTATTTATGCGTCTGTAAGGTACTTTAGACATTATTTAGAAGCGCGTCATTTTTGTATATTTACTGATCATAAACCGATTATGTACGCTTTTAAAAAGAAAGACCAACAATGCACGCCTCGCCAGTTCCGATATCTAGATTTAATTGGGCAATTTACGACAGATATACGTCACGTAAGTGGAGACGATAACATTCCCGCGGACGCGTTATCTCGCATCGAGACGATACAAAAGGCCATTGATTGGGAATCCCTCGCAGTTTCTCAAAGGAATGACCCGCAATTAAAGGCACTAATAGATAACAATAGCTCATCATTGCAACTAAAGCTTATGCAAATGCCAGACAGCGACCAGACAGTGTATTGTGATATCTCGACTCAGGTAGCAAGGCCTTATTTAACGGAACCATTTAGAAAAGCAGCTTTCCGTAAGTTGCATTCAAACTCACACCCTGGCAGTAGGGCTACCACAAAATTAGTTTCCAAACGCTTTGTTTGGCCCTCAATGAATGCCGATTGTAAGCAATGGACAAAAGCTTGTGTAGACTGTCAAAGATCTAAAGTTAACCGACACGTAATTACCGCCCCAGGAACATTTGCGCCTCCCTCGTCGCGCTTCGATCATGTGCACATTGATATTATCGTCATGCCATATTCTGAAGGATGTCGATATTGTTTAACATGCGTAGATAGGTTCTCGCGATGGCCCGAGGCCATACCTGTAGAAAATCAGGAGGCAGAAACAGTCGCTCGCGTGTTTTATTCCAACTGGATATCTCGCTATGGAATTCCATTGTTTATAACCTCAGACTTAGGTAGGAATTTCCTGTCGCACCTATTTAAGGAACTCAACCACTTAGTAGGTACGAAGCACTTCAAAACCACAGCTTATCACCCCGCAGCTAACGGGATGGTAGAGCGCTTTCATCGTCAACTTAAAGGTGCAATAAAATGTCACGGCTCTAGTAATACCGGCTGGACGCGTATTTTGCCAACAGTAATGTTAGGAATTCGAGCGTCATGGAAAGAAGATCTCCAAGCGACATCGGCAGAATTAGTTTTCGGACAAAGCGTACGACTCCCCGGAGAATTTTTAGGAACCGACGCGACATACAAATTACTACAAAGCGAGTTCGTCAAAGAGTTAAGAAATAATTTTAACCAACTAAGGCCAATTTCAGGCACGCGACACGGCCAGAAAAGCACTTTTATATTTCGGGACTTAGCAACTACCAGTCATGTGTTTGTTAGAAACGACACAGTTAAAGCACCGTTGCAATTGCCCTACGATGGACCTTATAGGGTAATTAGTAGGAAAGATAAAACTTTCGTGTTAGATATTCGCGGTCGCGAGGTCACGGTATCTATAGATAGGCTAAAGCCAGCATATTTGTTGAGAGAACCTGAACACTACCCGAACAGTATCGTAAATGACAACCCTGTCGAAGTATTCCGTAACAATCAGCAACCTCAGGACGACGTTAATATGAATCATGATTCGGGTTCACACACCGCAGCCGAGGAAAACCCACTAGAGGGAGCGCCAGATGCAAGTACTGCGACTGAAGCAACTGCCCACGACCGAACGGCAGACGAACCGGATAGGGACCAACGCACGGTTCCGCGCCGGTCTAATAGACGTGTTCGTTTCCCTGACTATTATCAGGCTGGTTTATCATGATTCAGATCACTGGCAGTTTATGTCCCAAATCACTTGTTTTGTTCCGTGATCTAAATCACTGGTAGGGGGGTACTTGTGGCGACTTAACGCCCCACATATGTCCCTACCAACAAATGTAGCAACGTATAATTAGATTGTAAATGTGTATTAGATCATAAGTTTAGTTTGTAAATATGTATACGTAAGTAGGTACCAATGTAAATAATTTTTGTATATAGCTTCAGTTTAATTGTTTAGTTTTAAGATGTACGTAGCTAATAAGTTCTCATGCTTTTGTTTCTTTTCTGAATTAATTCTTTTGTTTTTTTAGTGTATTACCCATCGGGTGAAAGCTCCGAAGTAATAGATCAGATAACAATAAACTATTCTTCGGTCCTTTCCGCCGATTCACACAGCTGAAATATTATGTTTTATTGTACGCAGCTGCAGTGTTAAATTGTATTGTACAGCGAATTGTTTTAAACTGCATTGTGAACTGGCAATTAGAAAGGGTATTTGTCTGTAACGTTTATGGCCTAGTGCCTTAACAAAATGCCAAATGTTATGTTTTATGTTTTTATACCGTTGGGCTTCCCAGAGAGCGTTTCTATTGTTTATTGGTAACAATGCTTACTATAGTTTTTAGTTGTAAGAAGTTTATCGCCAGCGACTGGGAAAGACGAATGTGTATTTTTGGTGGACAGTCCACGCGCAACCTTCACACGAGTCAGTTCACTCACTCTGTATTCCGTGATTATACATCTCTGCTGCAAGAAAGAACTTTTTCATTTCAACCTACCGGCCGACCCTTGCAACGCTTACATCCCGTGCTACACGTTTCTAAAACGTTTAAATTCGCGTAAGCAACGCGAAATATGTATAACATAATAATATAATATTTCACAACTATCACACAACGCCATCTAGTCCCAAGCTAAGCAGAGCTTGTGTTATGGGTACTAGACAACTGATAAACATACTTATATATTTCTAAATACATACATATTATAGATAAATTACGCCCAGACACAGAACAAATGATCGTGCTCATCACACAAACATTTATCCTGGATGGGAATCGAACCCACGACCTCCGCCATAGCAGTCAGGGTCACTAACCACTAGACCAACAGGCCACATGAAGCTAAGCATACCTGGCGGTATCGATGGTCTTCTGTGAGGAGCGTGTGGCTCGTTGTGTGGGCTCGGGCTGCGAGGCGCGCGCCGCTCGTAGGACCGGCTCGGCCTCCTCGTCTGATGAGAACGTGTACGGATCCTCGCCTGCAGCGCCCTCCTGTGGGATACAAGTGGTACTTTGAGATTTCTAGACTGTCAGATTGTGTAAATCACCAGACGTTTTTGTGCAGTTAGGTTATGAAGTACTTAAGGGATTCTTATTGCCTTGGGCATTGACGGATACTTGAACTTAATCGTAAAAATATCGTATTGGGCTCAGATCAAAGAAATAGGCAGATAGAGCGCTCAGAACACGCGAGTGGGTTCACCAAAGTTAATTCAAAATCAAATCGAATTACATTCCATAATGTTTTCTTTGTTTTTAACCGACTTCAAAAAAAGGAGGAGGTTCTCAATTCGGTCGGTATGTTTTTTTTTTTGAAAATAACATATACAATGGTTAAAAATACGTGACGGCATATTTTGGCAAACAACAACAACGACGCGCAGTTTGATACGACGCGTAGCTTGGTACAGTCGCGACTTTGTATTAGATTTTGATTTTGTATTACCTTGGTGGAACCACTCGCGTGTTTTAAGCGCTCTATCTGCCTATTTCTTTGATCTGAGGTAGTAGGTATCAAAATTTGGCATACAGATAAACCATTATCTGAGTTAGAAAATAGAATTTATCTCGATTTTTGACATGTAATCATTTTCTGCCTCTATGCTAAAGCTAGTCAGTCAATAGCGGTTGCAGGATTATTTCCTTACCTTGACCCCGGAAAATAATAGGCTACTGAAGGACACCGTGGATTTTAGTCAGTACAAGTCTAACAGTCCCTCCCGCCCTGCCCGGGGTGGGAAGACTCATGTGATGATTTTACCACGTTAAAAAAAAATCAATCAATAATCCAGTGCGGGTTGGTGGATGTCACATGTATTCGAGTTTTTGGTTCTAGGACAAGCCAGTTTCCTCTGGATGGATTAATTAAATCTGGATGAATTCGCAAAGTAATGGGCCTGGCTGGGTTCGAATCCTCGTAAGTCGGAGCCGATACCACTAGGCCATTACTGCTCTCTTGATGAAATGCCATAGATATTCTATATTTACCGTTCTCCTGGACTTCTTGGCACGCGGCGGGGCAGGTTGTTCTCCCTCATCAGCGGCCGCTTCTTCATCGGAGGATGCACGTCGCTTGCGACGCTTCTCTTTCGTTAACACCTGACAATATAAAATACTTATAAATATTTGTTTATGACATAAAAAAAAAACATTTTTTGGCATATTAGTACAGTAACTTTGCCGCCTGCATATACGGGCTAGTTTACGTTAAATCCAGTGGTTGAAAAAAGACCGAAATCGCAGTATTGTTTATTTTTTACTTTGTTTTCGGCGGCCGACGTCTCAAACTTGGATTATTTATTGGGCCAACATCACAAACAAGTCAGAACTTCCGATCTAACTAAAACAGTTTGCCATAAAAGATCACTTCCCAGAATTTGTTTCATAGCAACACTATCGAATGGTGTAATAATACAGGCTGTGATTTTTTTTCCAAAATCAGCGGGGTCGATTTCTGGCTAAGATTATAAATTTTTCTAAAATCTAATAACGCTGTTTTTGTTTTCGTCAAAATCGGCCTCGAGACTCCTTTCAACCTTTTTTGATATTCCTCATAGTTTCGGAGATAGCCATCCACGCCTAGTTGTAAAATTCACCCTGTATACCACGAATGTACACAATATTAACAAAGTTACAGTCAAAGAGGTAGGATATTTTACAATCAAAGAGGTAGGATATTGTAAGCAGTAAGAAACAGTTATTTCTTCAAGATGACAATTTCACTGACCAAAATCATCACTTGCCAGTTTACAGAATGTAAAAACTTTCTAATGTCTTTTTTTTTTTTTTAAAAGCACCTTCTGACTAGATGTGAATGGTATCTGAAGAGCTACGACTTTACAGTGTTGTTATTAGGTCACTTCGCCTTCTTTATTGTGAGATGGTTCGCCATAAATTAACATACAACCATACTAACGGTAACTTGCCTATTACAAAAAGAAGCTCTAATTTACATTACCTTCTTGAAGTATGCAAACTGCACGAGCTCGATGGCGGCGTGCGCGTCGTCCTGTGTGATCTTGAAGCTCAGACGACACTTGGCGTGCGCGGTCGACAGACGGATCAACGTCTCTAGCGTACGGGCCGTCACTGGTTGGGTCTGTGGAGGTAACAAAGGTTAGAACACAAGCATAAAAAAGGCTAGTGTGTTTTACATATAAATGTGAGCTGATTTTCGTCATCATCCTGAAGAATGATATGCCTAGACAGGATGACTGCTGAAATAACGAGTATTGTATAGTTTAACGGGCTGCCAAAATTACACGTCATATGCGCGTATTTTGCGTGCAGGTAGAACAGTCATTCGATCGAAATAAGAGTTTGTAATGATATGAAATGTCAAACCAGTACAGCAGGCCTTGTCGCGGGTCTTATTCCATCACCGTGACCCCGGATCATAAAGGGCTATTGAAAGACACCGTGGATTTTAGTCAGTACAAGTCTGACAGTCCCTCCCGCCCTGCCCGGGGTGGGAGCACTCATTTGATGATTTTACACGCTAAAAAATAACAAAGTACAGCAGGCCATATACAGCACGCAGAACTGATGGCCGTGGCCGATGGGGCCGTTAGGTTCTCGAATGGAGACGGTTAATAGGTTCTCGAGTGCGACACCCACAAAGTGCGCAGACGATCTTATGAAGGCCACAGGATCACGCTGGATGCAAGCTGCGACAACCGGTCCTATTGGAAGTCTATGGGAGAAACCTGTTCAGCAGTGCGTCCACTACTGATATGAAGATAATGATGAAGAGTAAGTAATAGATAATTATGAAAGAAGTCAGTTTGACGTCTTCTTTCACTGCTACTCACCCTAGCCACGTCGCTGTCCATCATATCCTGGTTCCTGAGCCGCGCGTACTCATCTGCGATGGCATCAGACGCCTCCTGCGTGAGCTTGGGCTTCATCAGTCGCGCGATGTGGATGAACTTGCGCATGAACTTAGTGTTGAGGTACTGCTCCTTCTTGCTGCGAGTGTTGCCGTGAAGGAGGGGGTCGTACTTCTCGTAGATTGAGGTGTTGGTTTCCTAAAAAAGAAAAACATAATTGAGATCCCTCCGGACTAGCAAGCGCAGCGTAGGACGTCCACGAGCAAGGTGGTCAGACGACCTTATAAAGGTCGCCGGAAGACGCTGGATGCAGGTCGCTTCCAACCGGTATATGTGGAGATCAAAAGGGGTGGATGTTCAGCTGTGGACGTCTTATGCCTGAGATGATGATGATGATGAGATCCTCCTCCTATTTTTGAAGTCTGTTAAAAAAGGAGGGCAGCATTTATAGGTTGAAAACTCAGACGGCACAGTGCCTGAGCGATTGGCTGCTGTGTTATGCCTCACAAGCTCGATTCCAGCATAGATTACATAATTTGGATGTCAGGTAGCTATTTGGCTTCTCACGGAGAGGAAGCCTGTGTCCCAGCAGTGGGAACAATATAGGCTGATGATGATGATGATGATTAGTTACCTCAGCTTCATCATTGTCTGGGTTCTCCGTTGACAGCATCTCCACTGTTGATCCCATCGGTAAGACCTCGCCGTCTTGTTCTTTGGGATTCCTAAAATTAATGCATAAAGTGAGTATTAAACGCACTAACACGACATAGATGCAAAGATGTTCTGATTTACTACAGATTTCTCACAGCCATTTGAATACTATGTCAATGAAGTAATGGTCATGTTACACTCGCAAGCAAAAGTATGGAAACACATACTCTGAATACTCTGATTTTGCGCGATCTTCAGTATTTACTTAATAACTAGGTAAGAATAATAAAAATGTTAACAATTTAGAAGTTTAACTGTTAACTTCTTAGCCCGTGACCTTTCTAACGAATGCCAAACCGTGGAAATCGGTTCGTGCGTTCTGGAGTTATAGCGTCAAGAAGGAAAACCCTACTTATTTTTATATAGTAGATTAATATTGAAACCATGCCATTATTTAATGAACTATCCATGGTCATAAGTGATTCCATACTTTTACTAGAGAGTGTAGATTAACAGAACATATTGACCTGTAGCGATGCATCCTGAGCACGTGTTCGGAGATCATGTTGTCATGGTCGGCGTCTGCGATGTCCAGCATCACGAACAGAAGGTCGAAACGTGACAGCAAGGAGTCTTGGAGCCCTATGTTCTCCATAGGTGTCTTGTATTGATCGTACTGTGGGAGAAAATACATTTCGTTGTTGTTATTACACTTCAAGTTGCAACAACTGTCAACACAATTATGACATAATCAAGTTCTAGAAAGAGTTAAAGGTTTTACGAATTGTTCATGTATCTTCCATATGTTTCTAGAGTCCTGTGTGGATTACATATGCCCGTAGTAAGTAAGCTTTGCTGGGATGACTTCCCTGCTCCATGACCTCGTGGATGTTGCACACAATGTACTGACCCGTCCATACACCGGGTTGGCAGCCGCCAGCACCGAGCAGCGCGCGTTGAGCGTGGCGTGCACGCCCGCCTTCGCGATGGTGACGCGGCCCTGCTCCATGACCTCGTGGATGTTGCACACAATGTACTGACCCGTCCATACACCGGGTTGGCAGCCGCCAGCACCGAGCAGCGCGCGTTGAGCGTGGCGTGCACGCCCGCCTTCGCGATGGTGACGCGGCCCTGCTCCATGACCTCGTGGATGTTGCACACAATGTACTGACCCGTCCATACACCGGGTTGGCAGCCGCCAGCACCGAGCAGCGCGCGTTGAGCGTGGCGTGCACGCCCGCCTTCGCGATGGTGACGCGGCCCTGCTCCATGACCTCGTGGATGTTGCACACAATGTACTGACCCGTCCATACACCGGGTTGGCAGCCGCCAGCACCGAGCAGCGCGCGTTGAGCGTGGCGTGCACGCCCGCCTTCGCGATGGTGACGCGGCCCTGCTCCATGACCTCGTGGATGTTGCACACAATGTACTGACCCGTCCATACACCGGGTTGGCAGCCGCCAGCACCGAGCAGCGCGCGTTGAGCGTGGCGTGCACGCCCGCCTTCGCGATGGTGACGCGGCCCTGCTCCATGACCTCGTGGATGTTGCACACAATGTACTGACCCGTCCATACACCGGGTTGGCAGCCGCCAGCACCGAGCAGCGCGCGTTGAGCGTGGCGTGCACGCCCGCCTTCGCGATGGTGACGCGGCCCTGCTCCATGACCTCGTGGATGTTGCACACAATGTACTGACCCGTCCATACACCGGGTTGGCAGCCGCCAGCACCGAGCAGCGCGCGTTGAGCGTGGCGTGCACGCCCGCCTTCGCGATGGTGACGCGGCCCTGCTCCATGACCTCGTGGATGTTGCACACAATGTACTGACCCGTCCATACACCGGGTTGGCAGCCGCCAGCACCGAGCAGCGCGCGTTGAGCGTGGCGTGCACGCCCGCCTTCGCGATGGTGACGCGGCCCTGCTCCATGACCTCGTGGATGTTGCACACAATGTACTGACCCGTCCATACACCGGGTTGGCAGCCGCCAGCACCGAGCAGCGCGCGTTGAGCGTGGCGTGCACGCCCGCCTTCGCGATGGTGACGCGGCCCTGCTCCATGACCTCGTGGATGTTGCACACAATGTACTGACCCGTCCATACACCGGGTTGGCAGCCGCCAGCACCGAGCAGCGCGCGTTGAGCGTGGCGTGCACGCCCGCCTTCGCGATGGTGACGCGGCCCTGCTCCATGACCTCGTGGATGTTGCACACAATGTACTGACCCGTCCATACACCGGGTTGGCAGCCGCCAGCACCGAGCAGCGCGCGTTGAGCGTGGCGTGCACGCCCGCCTTCGCGATGGTGACGCGGCCCTGCTCCATGACCTCGTGGATGTTGCACACAATGTACTGACCCGTCCATACACCGGGTTGGCAGCCGCCAGCACCGAGCAGCGCGCGTTGAGCGTGGCGTGCACGCCCGCCTTCGCGATGGTGACGCGGCCCTGCTCCATGACCTCGTGGATGTTGCACACAATGTACTGACCCGTCCATACACCGGGTTGGCAGCCGCCAGCACCGAGCAGCGCGCGTTGAGCGTGGCGTGCACGCCCGCCTTCGCGATGGTGACGCGGCCCTGCTCCATAACCTCGTGGATGTTGCACACAATGTACTGACCCGTCCATACACCGGGTTGGCAGCCGCCAGCACCGAGCAGCGCGCGTTGAGCGTGGCGTGCACGCCCGCCTTCGCGATGGTGACGCGGCCCTGCTCCATGACCTCGTGGATGTTGCACACAATGTACTGACCCGTCCATACACCGGGTTGGCAGCCGCCAGCACCGAGCAGCGCGCGTTGAGCGTGGCGTGCACGCCCGCCTTCGCGATGGTGACGCGGCCCTGCTCCATGACCTCGTGGATGTTGCACACAATGTACTGACCCGTCCATACACCGGGTTGGCAGCCGCCAGCACCGAGCAGCGCGCGTTGAGCGTGGCGTGCACGCCCGCCTTCGCGATGGTGACGCGGCCCTGCTCCATGACCTCGTGGATGTTGCACACAATGTACTGACCCGTCCATACACCGGGTTGGCAGCCGCCAGCACCGAGCAGCGCGCGTTGAGCGTGGCGTGCACGCCCGCCTTCGCGATGGTGACGCGGCCCTGCTCCATGACCTCGTGGATGTTGCACACAATGTACTGACCCGTCCATACACCGGGTTGGCAGCCGCCAGCACCGAGCAGCGCGCGTTGAGCGTGGCGTGCACGCCCGCCTTCGCGATGGTGACGCGGCCCTGCTCCATGACCTCGTGGATGTTGCACACAATGTACTGACCCGTCCATACACCGGGTTGGCAGCCGCCAGCACCGAGCAGCGCGCGTTGAGCGTGGCGTGCACGCCCGCCTTCGCGATGGTGACGCGGCCCTGCTCCATGACCTCGTGGATGTTGCACACAATGTACTGACCCGTCCATACACCGGGTTGGCAGCCGCCAGCACCGAGCAGCGCGCGTTGAGCGTGGCGTGCACGCCCGCTTTCGCGATGGTGACGCGGCCCTGCTCCATGACCTCGTGGATGTTGCACACAATGTACTGACCCGTCCATACACCGGGTTGGCAGCCGCCAGCACCGAGCAGCGCGCGTTGAGCGTGGCGTGCACGCCCGCCTTCGCGATGGTGACGCGGCCCTGCTTCATGACCTCGTGGATGTTGCACACAATGTACTGACCCGTCCATACACCGGGTTGGCAGCCGCCAGCACCGAGCAGCGCGCGTTGAGCGTGGCGTGCACGCCCGCCTTCGCGATGGTGACGCGGCCCTGCTTCATGACCTCGTGGATGTTGCACACAATGTACTGACCCGTCCATACACCGGGTTGGCAGCCGCCAGCACCGAGCAGCGCGCGTTGAGCGTGGCGTGCACGCCCGCCTTCGCGATGGTGACGCGGCCCTGCTCCATGACCTCGTGGATGTTGCACACAATGTACTGACCCGTCCATACACCGGGTTGGCAGCCGCCAGCACCGAGCAGCGCGCGTTGAGCGTGGCGTGCACGCCCGCCTTCGCGATGGTGACGCGGCCCTGCTCCATGACCTCGTGGATGTTGCACACAATGTACTGACCCGTCCATACACCGGGTTGGCAGCCGCCAGCACCGAGCAGCGCGCGTTGAGCGTGGCGTGCACGCCCGCCTTCGCGATGGTGACGCGGCCCTGCTCCATGACCTCGTGGATGTTGCACACAAATTACTGACCCGTCCATACACCGGGTTGGCAGCCGCCAGCACCGAGCAGCGCGCGTTGAGCGTGGCGTGCACGCCCGCCTTCGCGATGGTGACGCGGCCCTGCTCCATGACCTCGTGGATGTTGCACACAATGTACTGACCCGTCCATACACCGGGTTGGCAGCCGCCAGCACCGAGCAGCGCGCGTTGAGCGTGGCGTGCACGCCCGCCTTCGCGATGGTGACGCGGCCCTGCTCCATGACCTCGTGGATGTTGCACACAATGTACTGACCCGTCCATACACCGGGTTGGCAGCCGCCAGCACCGAGCAGCGCGCGTTGAGCGTGGCGTGCACGCCCGCCTTCGCGATGGTGACGCGGCCCTGCTCCATGACCTCGTGGATGTTGCACACAATGTACTGACCCGTCCATACACCGGGTTGGCAGCCGCCAGCACCGAGCAGCGCGCGTTGAGCGTGGCGTGCACGCCCGCCTTCGCGATGGTGACGCGGCCCTGCTCCATGACCTCGTGGATGTTGCACACAATGTACTGACCCGTCCATACACCGGGTTGGCAGCCGCCAGCACCGAGCAGCGCGCGTTGAGCGTGGCGTGCACGCCCGCCTTCGCGATGGTGACGCGGCCCTGCTCCATGACCTCGTGGATGTTGCACACAATGTACTGACCCGTCCATACACCGGGTTGGCAGCCGCCAGCACCGAGCAGCGCGCGTTGAGCGTGGCGTGCACGCCCGCCTTCGCGATGGTGACGCGGCCCTGCTCCATGACCTCGTAGATGTTGCACACAATGTACTGACCCGTCCATACACCGGGTTGGCAGCCGCCAGCACCGAGCAGCGCGCGTTGAGCGTGGCGTGCACGCCCGCCTTCGCGATGGTGACGCGGCCCTGCTCCATGACCTCGTGGATGTTGCACACAATGTACTGACCCGTCCATACACCGGGTTGGCAGCCGCCAGCACCGAGCAGCGCGCGTTGAGCGTGGCGTGCACGCCCGCCTTCGCGATGGTGACGCGGCCCTGCTCCATGACCTCGTGGATGTTGCACACAATGTACTGACCCGTCCATACACCGGGTTGGCAGCCGCCAGCACCGAGCAGCGCGCGTTGAGCGTGGCGTGCACGCCCGCCTTCGCGATGGTGACGCGGCCCTGCTCCATGACCTCGTGGATGTTGCACACAATGTACTGACCCGTCCATACACCGGGTTGGCAGCCGCCAGCACCGAGCAGCGCGCGTTGAGCGTGGCGTGCACGCCCGCCTTCGCGATGGTGACGCGGCCCTGCTCCATGACCTCGTGGATGTTGCACACAATGTACTGACCCGTCCATACACCGGGTTGGCAGCCGCCAGCACCGAGCAGCGCGCGTTGAGCGTGGCGTGCACGCCCGCCTTCGCGATGGTGACGCGGCCCTGCTCCATGACCTCGTGGATGTTGCACACAATGTACTGACCCGTCCATACACCGGGTTGGCAGCCGCCAGCACCGAGCAGCGCGCGTTGAGCGTGGCGTGCACGCCCGCCTTCGCGATGGTGACGCGGCCCTGCTCCATGACCTCGTGGATGTTGCACACAATGTACTGACCCGTCCATACACCGGGTTGGCAGCCGCCAGCACCGAGCAGCGCGCGTTGAGCGTGGCGTGCACGCCCGCCTTCGCGATGGTGACGCGGCCCTGCTCCATGACCTCGTGGATGTTGCACATGTACTGACCCGTCCATACACCGGGTTGGCAGCCGCCAGCACCGAGCAGCGCGCGTTGAGCGTGGCGTGCACGCCCGCCTTCGCGATGGTGACGCGGCCCTGCTCCATGACCTCGTGGATGGCCGTGCGGTCGATGTCCGACATCTTGTCGAACTCGTCGATGCACACCACGCCGCGGTCGGCCAACACCATAGCGCCTGCTTCCAGTCTGTCCAGGGAAGATAGTGGTTCAATTCACGACGGAACACAAAAAACAAAACTGATATTCAGTAGGCCGCAAAATGCAAACTGTACGCTTTTGGGCAAATTCTTAGGAATATTCCAGTTATAAAAACCTGCGGTCCCCAGTCTCTGGGTCAGTGGTGACGGCGGCCGTGAGACCGACGCCGGAGGATCCTCGTCCCGTCGTGGTGATCGCACGCGGCGCTGTCTGTAGCACGTAGCGGAGGAGCTGGGACTTCGCCACTGATGGGTCGCCGATTAGAAGGATGTTGATGTCACTGAGGAATAGAAGATGGTAATGTTAGAAGACTGGATTTTGGTTTCAAAGAAGGTAATTAAAAATCTGTTTCTTGATCAGTTTACTTTATTTTGGTTTGAATACATTCTCAGAAAGGATTATAGTAAGTTTGTCACAAAAATAATTATCCACAAATAAAAGTAAGTACATAATATGTATAAATTAGCCAAAGATTTTTGTTTTTAATTTTGATTATTGCACATTCAACCCATTTTTCTAAAAAATGGGTTGAATGTACAATGTAAATATAAATACACTTACACTTAAATAATAAAATCCAGCCCAAACTACCGAAAACGAGTACCTACACAATGAGGAATTTGAACAGAAAGAACAGGATCAAAACTTTTTTTCGAGGGGAATAATTTTTGGGCGAACTTACAACAACCCTTCAGAAACCAGAAGCTAAAGATTTTTCCTACAAAAACCAAAATTCCCAAGAAGTAATTTAGATTTATGATATAATGGGCTGGTATCTCATATCTGCGACTCCACGTCATTTGCGCAAAATTTCATGCGGAAAAGAGTACATTTAAACAACTATGAAGAAAAAACCTGTGAACATTTTTTAATTCTACAAACAGTAAGAAAAAGTTAAAACTCACCCTCTGAGTCTCGTGCCATTAGGCAAGACCTTCTCCATGCCGCCCAACAGTAAACAAAGTATAGCCTTCTTGATATAGTCATGTCCATGTATAGATGGAGCTAGGGACTTGCTGAGCAGCTCGAACATGTCTGTAGATCCTCGCTTGGCTAGCCTCTTGCACAGCTTCACGTCTTCGAGAGTTATGTTCATATTCATGTCTTTGTTGATTTGAGTTACATTGTTGGCTATTAGGATCGTTCTGGGGAGGTAAAGTCAAGTTTCATTTGTTGTGGGTCTAGAAAAATTTTGAGGAAATTATGAATATCTTTAGACCCATTGCATATTGCTTTTTGTGGAAACATCACCACCCTTAAGATGTTATAAAATGAATGAAAAGTTAGAATGACTGTGATGGCCTAGGCTAAGTGCGCGCTACGATAATCGTTGCGATTTTAATATTGCGAAAATAAATTGCTAACTAGTTCGTGAAATCGACGATTTATTTCCGTAATGCGCGAATTTTAGTGTATTTCTGTGATTCACAGACTCACAAGATATTTTTTCACCCAACGATTTTTTATTGTAGGGCGTGCTTAGCGTAGGCATCATATTATATGCTTTATCCAATATAACATTACAAGGTCTGGTTTTTGGTAAGCCACACTCTCATTCATACCCACAAATCAACAACAACATTTAATACAAAAATCTACTTACCTAAAAGTGCCAGCGGTGAAGCTGCCCTGTTTATTGGGCAGACACCTGTAGTTCCCCACAATCTGCACCCTGTCTCCAGGCTTGCACTTGTCCACCAGGTCATCATCACAGATGATGTCCACACTCCGTGGCAGCTGGCCAGCCGGGGCCCGCTCCGGCATCTCTTGCACTGTGAGGGTCTGATGGTCCTTGTAGCGGGAGAGACCGTATTCTGTCTCTAGGGGGTTTCCTTCATCATCCTAAAAAGGGAAAGGGTACAGAGAATGCTGGGAGTTTTTTTTAATACAAAATTGTTAATGTTGTAAGTACCTCATTAATTGGTAATGTTCTAGTTTCAATAGCTTATTTTAAATCCACTTAAACTCCAGAAACTGTTTTAATATTGCAAATTTAGATCTCAGAAAAAACTTAAAGTATTTAAAAAAGTATTGAAATTGTGATGCAAGCTACTTCAACTTATTTAAAACTACTGCACATATTTGGAATTTTTGATGAAATTTGGCACACAGATAGTTTATAATCTGGATACTGGAACACAGGATATTAATCCTGATTTTCCTGTGGGATAATTTGTGAGTTGAAGTGGGTGAAACTTCTACAATTTAAAAAAAGGATATGAAATCTCAACTGCATCATATTTGGGCAGTTACCTTAGTAGGATACACGGCAGAAGTAGGGAATGCCTCAAAAGATGTCAAGTCTGTGTACTTCCTCTCCATCACCTTCTTAGTGGCGGGGCAGTAGTGCACACTGCGGACTACCTTTGGCCGCACTAGGGAGACCCTTGTCACAATGCCTTCCACACATATTAGGTTGCCTAAATATCTGGAAGCAAGATGTTTGTAATTATCCTGTGCTGTATTTTGTGTGTACATAAATAGTTAAATAAATAATTATGATTCATCCATACAAATTATAAAGTTTTTATTTGAACAGCTAATCTTAGGAACTTCTGGTTTGAATTGAAAAATTATTAGTGTGTTGGATAGTTCATTTATCAAGGAAGGCTATAAATCTAGCTATGACCAACAGGTGCAGAGCATTGGAAGTGAAATCATGGAGAATAGCGAGTAAGACTATATTATAGCTGTTTGTGTGAGTATGGTTTCTTTTGACCAACCTCAAAAATATAAAGTAGTTTGTATATAAGTCTAAGCTACAACAATTCAGTCTAAAATTGTTTAAAAGTCATTTAAGTTTAATTGGAAGGATATGGGAGGCTTTGGTCAAACAGTGGGGCAGAATAGGTTTAAAATAAGTCAATGTATGAAAAAACATAAGCAAACATACCTCGACGTCAAACTTCTTGGCGTAACATGTTTATTTCCGAAACTACCATTAAATGCGACGAAGAACTCTTCCTGTACCTTCGCGTACGTAGGGTCGATGGACGAGACATACTCTTTTAACGCTTTTTGGAAGGCTATCTGTTCCTCGAAAGCGTTATCCAGCAGTGTACGTGCACGTTCAGGATTCTTACGCCTCAGATCATTTACACTCACAACTAATCGCTGTGATTTATCCGCTATCATCTGCTTTACTTTTTCCATATAAATTCCTTGATCTTCCTGAAAGTTTATCAATTATTGACCATTTATCAAAAGATAAACGGAAACCGGTAGAAAACATTAAGGTTAGTTCAAAAGTTACCTCATCATCCAGGAATTCTAAGTACTCTCTCTGTAAATCTCTTAAACGTTGATCAAAATCACCGTCTTCCATGTTATATTGATTATTATTTTCTACAAAATAACAATTTTAACAAACTAAACAATGCACTCAGTTCTTGGCTTCTGACAGTTTCTTGGCTTTTGGCGCCAAAACCACTAGAGTAGACACCATCAATCCAAATTAGTTTATTGTTTATTTAGTCGATTTATTTACTGAAGACTATTTTTAGGCTGGCAACATAACACACAAAATAGCGTTCCAGTAAGCATTTCAGAGATTTTGATATTGTTGAGCATAGTGTGTTTACTTGTGTTTCCTTTACACTAGTAGTTTTATCTCATTCTTTCATCCGAAAAAAACTAATAAGCGAAGGCGGGAGCGAATCTGTGGAACATGTGTATGGTGATTGGTAGATTGAAATTTCGAAACGCGACCGGTGAGTAGCGTTGCCAGACCGTACTAAAAAGTACGGTTTTCCGTACTATTCGTCATACAATCGTACCACACCCGTACCTTGGCTAGACCGTACCTTTTTCGTACCTTTTCTATACTTGTGATTTATTTTTCACCATGTCAAAGGTAAAAAACAAGTAACAAAACTAAAACTAATAGAAAATAATGAGACTCGTACTTTTTTCAACTTTCTGACATATTTGATACCAAAATATGGGCACAAATTACATACTTAAATGACATTTTCTTAGTTCCTAAAACATTATATTTCATTTTTTTTGACAAATACCTTGTTTTTTTTTGTAGAATATAACGTTTTTCAAAATTCTAGCGAAACCGAACGGGTCGGAATACTTCTGTAAGAACTAGATCAGTTTTTTTTATTCGAGTTCATTCTATAATTGATTTACAAATGAATTTGTTCTGTTGTACTTCACCATGTCCCTTTGAATATTCAATTCCATATCGCTTTTTTTCCAACCTATTATCACAGACAGCCAACTCGAAGAAGAAACAAAACTAATCTAGTTCTTGCAGATTGCAGTATCCTGACCCAACCGTACCTTGAAGTTAAAAACCGTACCTTTTCAGAAAGCCAATCGTACCTTTTTGGGAAATCATACTGGCAACGCTGCCGGTGACAGACGTCATACATCATTTTCTGAAGCGGAAAAAATAACCTCTCAAAATAAACAAACATTCCTACTTAATTACATTAGTGAATCGATTTCATGGGATAAATTATCATTTGCCGAGGAATTTTAGCAAGCGAGTAACTACTAGCAGTACTAGCATAATGTCCGAACCAAATTCCAGTTCTAACCACTCAACGTCGCCACCTCCACAAAACAACAAGGAGAAAGAGAAGGAAAAGGAGGCTGACCGGCCAAAACTGAAGATCCTGGCTTTACATGGCTACAGGCAGAATGGTGCAGTGTTCCGAGCCAAGATCGGCTCGTTCCGTAAAGCTGTTGCGAAGTACGCGCAGCTCGTGTTTGTGTCAGCCCCTCACAAAGTTGTGAATGAAGACGGTGGTGGCGACGAAGGTAACTTGTTCCCTCAGTACATATTGATTAACTTGCTAACTCACAAATGTGAAACCGGCATCCAAGTTCTGGGTAGACTCAATTTAAAGACATCAACATCAACAGTTTTAGCCAAGAACTTGTGAGTTGTGGCGTGATAGTCCTGCTTGGGTTGGCATTTAAATCATAATATTAGTACTTATTATTTGTACTTCTATTGCAACTCATGTTGCAATAAAAGTAATGTTAACAAAACAGAATTTACGGTTATTAGTGTAGTTATCTAATCCATTGCACCTCTTAAAGTTTTTTATTACATTTGTGCTTTTAATCCCAAAGTTACACTACTTTTAGTAAGAAAATATAATATATAATGCAAATAAGCTTAAAAAAGTAAGCAAATAAATGTATGAAAATGAAAAACAAAAATGGCAACTGTTTTCAAGGGGTTGGGTTCCAACCGCACTTGTAAAATAATTTAGTTGAGAAAATAGAACAAACCTACATGTTCGAGTTATTTTTAAATTTAAAAAAATTGCAGCATCTTTGGAGAAAAATGTTGATGTTCTTTCAAATTAAAACTAAATTTTCTTGATTCTTCTAGTCATTCCAGCCATCACCTCTAGTGTGAGTGCCCACAAGTATGAGTGCTACCCTATGAAAAAACATGTCCGCAATGTCCACAATAGAAAACCCTTCCCCCCATGGTGGGATGCAGAGTGCACTACTGCAGTCATAGAAAGGAAAGCGGCTGAGAAGCGCTACAATAAAGAAATGATCACCGAAAACCTTCTTGAATATTTGGAGATAAACACCAGAACAAAACGTCTCCTTCGTCAGAAGAAACACAATGGTTGGGTTAAATTCTGAACCTTTTTATCCCCTATTACTCCAGTCCCATAAATCTGGAAAAGCATCAATAGAAATTGTTTCTTCAATTTCTGTACAAACAAGGGTATTCCACATAATTATCAGTCTCTTGATCACTAGTGAAACAGATTTTTTTTTTTTTTTTCTGTTTTTCTAAATGTTTCAAATTAATGAAAGAAGAAAGAACTTCATTCCTTATCATTAAAAATTTCATTTAGAATGTTCCATAGCCCAGTATTTGAAATTACCCATCTTCAGCTTTCCCCATGTTGCACTAAGTCAATGATTAATATTATTACAATTTAAAATATCACTTACGGAGTTACGGGATATCTTCCGTGATTGTTTATTATTTTGAGTTCCCGATATTTCGACGCTGTTGCAAGCACCATGATCGCGGGACGACATCATCCCAAAAAAACCGTGATAGCCTAAAACATTGGATAATATTATTGTCTTTGAGATTATTTTGTCCCAAAAATCAGCAGATTTGGTTTTGTTGATTAATGGACTAGTGCTTAGCTGAAGAATGGAAGCCTACCTCATTATACATAGACTAACACCATGGGGGTTAAAATACGAGGAATAAAGCCCTTGCCCGGTCAATTTCCTTGGGGAGCGCGTGCCCTTAATCAGACGGCGAGCTATCCCATACAGTGGCCAGAATTTTACTCCGCGTGACTGGGGCATGAAGTAGAGGATGTCCTTTCCCGTACGCGTTCTGACTACTCCCTATTTTCATTCCCCTTATCTGCCGCTGAATCCCTGAGGTAGGTACAGACGCCAGCAGGTCAAGCTACCCGAATCTGTCAGATTTTACCAATCAAACATAAACCTTCTGCTCTATTGATAAGGTTGAAATTCTATTAAAGAAATCTGACAGATTGTGGTAGCTTGATGTGCTGGCGTCTGCACCTCCGATCCGACACAGACGGTCGGAAGACGCCACGCCCGCCGTGGCGCCTCGCCGACCTCTCCTCAAAGAGGGTATTACCTATTTGTTGCGGTGTTATTTGAAACTACGATATCTACGAAGATATTACTGAATAAATGTCATGTGTCAAAAACTCTCCCAAGTAATGAATTATTTTAAAACTTTGATTTCCATAAAAAGGTTATAGTGAGTAAAGTCTTTTTTTAGAATTTTTAATGAGGAACAATTCCGTAGTACATATTTTTACGCAGTGCATGCAGCGGAAGCCCTCCAAAAGAAATATTTTTGAAGTGAAAACTTCTTTAGCGGCGTTGTACACTTTTTCTGTAATGGGTAAAAAATTTAAAACTCGCGTCAGGGTCACGTGACCAAAACTCGCGTCAGGGTCACGTGACCCTGATCGAAAATGAGTAAGACGTCATTCAAATTAAAAATAAAACATAGTAACAAAAAAGTTTTCACTTCTACCCGTTGGTTTTATTATTTTAACATTATGACTAATCTTTCGTCACTATGGGAATCCTTCGTTGAATTAAACACTTCTTGATTATTATTTGTTATTCATATTTACTTTCACTGCGTATACATAATAGTTCTTTATAAAAATAAAGACACATTTATAAAAAACATAATAAAATATCACTCAACCATTTCGTACAATTTACTTCGATCACATCAAGAATATTTTTCTCACAGTAACAAAACACTTCTCTTTTTCAAATTCAAAATCAACGGAACACATCAAAATAAGAAACCATAGATTATGCTTGCCAGTAATAAACTTATAAAATTCCTTTCAAACCTAAACCTTCAACATCCCCTCTGAATTTTATATTTAAAACAATTAGGACAACATACAGAAAACAAACTTATAACTAACTCCCATCAACTCATTTAAAAACCCAACTTAATTAAACCCACCCAACTTAATTAAAAACTACAAACAAACTTTTGAATTAATTAATCTAAAAACCTTACATCACTAACTTACAACAAAATTTCAAATTAACTCCCAAACAACCTTATCTCCTAATAAATCTTCAAACACAACACATAACTCTTCACATTAAAGAATGTCCTTTACTTATCACTCACTAAGCATTGTCTTAATCTCAAGAACTTTGTTCTGTCCAGTGGTTTAGTTAAAATATCAGCCAAATTATTTTTAGTAGAACAGTATTTAATTTCTAACAAATTTTTATCTATCTTCTCCTTAATAAAATGATATTTAACATCAATATGTTTGCTCCTTCTATTTAAAATTCCATTCTTAATCAATACTATAGCAGATTGATTATCAACAAACAACTGTGTTTTCGGCAATTTATTCGTCAATTCGTAGATCAGAGTCTGAATGTACAGCAGGTCTTTTATACATTCGGCTGCAGAAATGTATTCAGCCTCAGTACTCGAAAGAGCAGTGACTGACTGCTTGCGTGAGCACCAATGTATAGGGCCACCACCATAAAATATTACAAAGCCAGTCGTACTTTTTCTAGTGTCTGGATCACCTGCGAAGTCTGCATCACAGTATGCTTTTAGACTCATATCGTTCCCACGAACATACTGTATACCACTACTAATTGAGTTTTTAATGTACCTAAAGATATTCTTAATATTTCCAAAATCATTCAAATTCGGATTTTCTTGATGTCTACTGCAATAACCTACATGAAACGATAAATCCAATCTTGTTTTATTAACTAAATATAATAAAGAACCAATTAACTGACGATATTTATGTACATCATCAACTCCACCTTTCCCCTCTTGATGTACATCGACTAAAATATCAGGATGACAACTGTCCTTTAAGTTTTCAAATTTAAACTTTTCTAAAATTTGTTTAATATAACTTTCTTGATAAATCTTAATATAGTTTTGCTCTACTTTAACATCAAACCCTATAAACTTTTCAGTTTTATCAAATTTACGCATGTCAAATTCAGTTTCTAATTTATTAATAATTTTATTTAATTCAATTTCGTTTTCACCAATTAAAATTCCATCATCAACATAAATAGCCAAATAAATTCCTTTATCTTTATTTACAAACACACATGGATCTGATTTCAATTGAAAGAAACCTAATTTCTTCAAAAACTCCGTCAATCTTTTATTCCACATAAGTGGTGCTTGTTTTAATCCATAAAGACTTTTCTTTAATCTACAAACTTTATTTTCTTTATCTTTAATATCATATCCTAAAGGTATTTCCATAAAAATTTCTTCATCTAACTCTCCATATAAAAATGCTGTCTTCACATCAAATTGTTTTATTTTCAAACCTTTTTGTGCTGCAATAGCCAACAACAATCTAACACTAGTAGTATTAACCACTGGACTATATGTCTCTTTATAATCAACATTATGCTTTTGAAGAAAACCTCTTGCCACTAATCTCGCCTTATATCTTCCACCAGGCTTTATTGTAAATATCCATTTATTTGAGATTATCTTTCTATTCTTTGCTTCACTCCTGTTTACAATTTCCCAGGTCTTGTTTTTCTCCAATGAATCTTTCTCCTCCTTCATTGCTTTACACCATAAATCTTTATCAAAACTATTAAAAACATCTGTATACGTTAAAAATGAAGTCTCTAAATCATAATCTTTCAGCCATGCTGGCAATCTTCTCTCTCGATTTGGTAAAATTCTCCGTTCCACATTAACTGCTTCAACTGCATCTTCAAACTCATCACTAGTCTCAACTCCTGTGTCATTTCTACCTTCCCCTCTCAAAATATTATTATCTTCAACATTAACTCCAACTCCAGTGTCTTCAACACTAACTCCAACATCTTCAACACTATCTTCAAAATTATCTCCAACATCTTCACCTCTAACTTCAACTTCAACATTATCAAAACTATCTTCAAACACCTCATTATCTTCAATATTTCCTTCATCACCAACAGCTCCATCACCACTTTCACTACGAAAGACATCACCACCAACTACGTCATCATTAACTTCATTATTAATATCACCACAAATATCACCATTACCTTCACTACTAAAACCATTATCACCAATATTAACACTCACCTCTTTAAATAAATTGTCTAACTCACACTGTTTCACTCTACGATTACAACATTTTAGATAATCCGCAACATCACTCTTATTATTGTTAAACACTACATCTCTCGAATAAACAATTCTAAAATCAGAAGGATCCCATATCTTATAACCATTATTTGTAAATCCTACTAAAAGTCCTTTGCTACTCCTGGAGTCAAGTTTCTTTAATTGATAATTATTTTTATAATATGTTAAAGATCCAAAAATATTTAAATGTTTTAAATTCGGTATTCTATTAAACCACATTTCAGCTGGTGTTTTATTATTTATTGTATTAGCACTTCTGTTAATTAAATAGGCAGAGGTTAAAACAGCTTCACCCCATAAAACACGTGGTAGCTGCATATCAAACAGTAACGCTCTAGTTCTTTCCATTAATGATCTATTTAATCGTTCAGCTTTACCATTTAACTGTGGAGTGTAAGGAATTGTATAGTCAATATTAATTCCTTTACTATTGCAATAAGTTTTAAATTGTTTACTATTGTATTCACCACCATTATCACATCTAAATGTCTTAACTTTTGTTTGAAAATGATTTTCTGCCAAATTAATATAATTTATTATTTTTGAGAAAGCTTCGCTCTTATTTTTAATTAAAAATACTTTAATAAAATGTGTATAGTCATCCAAAAAAGTTATAAAATATTTGTAACCATCCCATGTTTCAGTTTCAATAGGACCACAAATATCACTGTGAATTATTTCTAAAGGATTAAATGCTCTTTGTCGAATTGTTTTAAACGGTTTCCTACATAATTTTGCTTTTGTGCAGACTTCGCAGATGTCCGTTTCCTTCACTAGGCCTCCCTCTATTCCTCGAACAAGATCCTTGGTTTTGGTTATAGGTACATGACCTAATGCCCGGTGCCAAAAGTTCGAATCTAAGTAAAAGGATTTTACTGACCTTGAAAGCACGACTGGCCCTGGGTAAATATTGATATAATACAAGTTATCTTGTTTCAGCTCACCAATAACCGCACAGTCATCCTCCGATCTACGAATGTCGCATGTGTTTCTGAAAAATTTTAAGGAGTAATTATCATCTGTTAGTCTAGACACAGATATTAAGTTTTTCTTGAGTTCTGGAACAAAAAGAACATCTCTCAATATAATATTCTTGGTATAGATGTTGCCCATGGTGTTTACATGATGAATGTTGCCATCAGCTGTCATAATCTTATAGTTTATCTTCCTTTTATCCATAAGATAATCCTCAGAAGTAACAATGTGACTGCTGGTTCCGGAGTCAATGATAAATTCAATAGTTTCTATTTCTTTACTAGTAAAACAGTTACTTACGTGTTTATTTAGACAAAACTTTGTATAGTGAGTGTTAACACTACAGTTCTGGCAGTTAAACTTGGCATTACATACGGTATATCGGTGTCCATTTTTCATGCATTTGAAGCACTGTATATTATTTATGGTATTACCGTCACCACTCGATGTTAAAGTCCTGCAGAATCTAGCAATATGTCCTTTTTTCCCACAATTGTAACATGTCCTTACTAAGAAACTTGTTGTCGCTTCTTGGCTGTTTTTATCATTCTCATCCAATGTACTTGTTCTTGTTACAGGTTCCTCCACAAGATTGTTAGTCCTCATCCTTAGTTCAAGACTAATCCGTGATATTAAATTGGTTAATGTTTTATCACTTATTGATGTTGCCTCCCATGCTGTTCTAAAGTGATATAATTTCTCCGGCAGATTTGTTAATATTTTTGTTATTATTTGTTTGTCATCAATATTAAATCCTAAGCCTCTTAATTTGGTTGCTTTATTTTCAATCTCTGTAATGTCTAATAAAATGTCTTCGTTTTTGAATTTATAATTGTAAAAATCTTCTAAATGTTGTGTAATTTGGGTATCTTTATGTCCAAGGAAAATATTATCGAATTTGTCTAAAATTTCTTTTGTTGTTGCGCAGTTTATTGCGTAAACCATGTATTTTTCGCTGATCGAGCATAAAATCAGTAATTTTCCTTTTGCATCTTTCTTTTCAAAATCCTTTTTAAGGTTTTCACCTTCATCCAAAATAGAGTTAATTTCTTTTGCTTTAAATATGAGCATAAGTTTAATCTTCCAAACAAAATATTCAGACTCGTTGGTCAATTTTGATAATTTTACAAATTCTTCCGCCATTTTGAGATTCGGACTTTTAGTAATTTATTTTTCTACTCACTCATCATATCGTAGCGCGTTATCTAAGTAGCAACGTGAGGGCCCATGACCCGTTGGTTTTATTATTTTAACATTATGACTAATCTTTCGTCACTATGGGAATCCTTCGTTGAATTAAACACTTCTTGATTATTATTTGTTATTCATATTTACTTTCACTGCGTATACATAATAGTTCTTTATAAAAATAAAGACACATTTATAAAAAACATAATAAAATATCACTCAACCATTTCGTACAATTTACTTCGATCACATCAAGAATATTTTTCTCACAGTAACAAAACACTTCTCTTTTTCAAATTCAAAATCAACGGAACACATCAAAATAAGAAACCATAGATTATGCTTGCCAGTAATAAACTTATAAAATTCCTTTCAAACCTAAACCTTCAACACTACCGGCACTCCTGGAGTGCAACCTTTTTTTATTGCTGCTCCGCTCTGCGGTCGTAGTGTGATGTTATATCTATAGCCTTGGGTAGCCATTCATCGTGGAAGGCTATTCCTCGATAAATAGACTATCGGCGCGTTGTGTCCCACGCGCGCCTCAAAGAGCGTCAGCATAATGACGGGGCCCCCTCTCAGAGGGCCAAAGCCTGCCGGGGTTGCGGGATTATTCCCTTACCGTGACTCCGGAACATAACAGGCTATTGAAGGACACCGTGGATTTTAGTCAGTAGAAGTCTGACAGTCCCTCCCGCCCTGCCCGGGGTTTGAGGACTCATTTGATGATTTTACCACGCTAAAAAAAATCCAACACAAAAAGAATTTTAAAATTCATATTAGTCATCATCAGCCTTTAAATGTTCCCACTCCTGGGACACATGCCTCCTCTCAGTGAGAGAGAGGGATCAGTGGACCATAATCCACTGGGCCAAGCGGGCCCAGTGCGGGTTGGTGGATGTCAGTGTCACATGTCTTTGAACTTTTTTGTTCTAGGAGATGCCGCCGGTTTCCTCACGATGTTGATTTTCCTTCACCGTTTTGAGACCAGTGGTGATGAAATAAATTACACAAAAAATAATGCGCTTGGGTTCGAACCCACGACGGCCGATGATACAACTCGTAAGTCGGGGCCGATAGGTCCCACTATCAGACTTGTACTGACTAAAATCTACACTTCCACAGTCCTGTCCTTCAAAAGTCCCTAAAGTTCCGGGGTGACGATAGCTCGTTCGTTACACGACCATCATAGTTGCCCTAACATAATAACATACCAAATAACATCATGATCTTGTACTTCTGGTTTCCAGATTCTCGCTCATGGTGGTTCAATGCTGAAGACAACACATTCAGCGGCAAGTGTCTCGGAGGCCCGGCCCTCGGATTTGAAGCCACCCTGGAAGTGATAAAGAATGTAGTGGCGGAGCATGGCCCCTTTGATGGATTCATGGGATTCTCGCAGGGAGCCTGTCTTGTGGGACTCTTAGCAGCCATGCAACAGAAAGGATGTAAGTGATATATTCTTTAATTAAAAGGGTATAATGCTTGTTTAATTAAACAAACATTTGATTGGCACATTGATTATTATTAATTTTACATCACAAAAATATCCAAAGAAAAGACTATGGAATGATAATAAAAATTAGATTAGCCAAAATGGCCAATTTAATTTCATGACTTTTTTTAAGTTTAAGTATGTGTTTAAATCATCCAATGAGTCCTCCCTCCAGGGCAGGGCAGGAGGGACGTTCAGACTTGAACTGATTAAAATCCACGGTATTCAATAGCTTTTTACGTTCCGGGGTCACGGTAATTCGTTAGTCCCACGACCGATGTTCTTTTATGACTAATGACCTGCAACATGATCAAGCTATTATTAGAATAAAAACACACTTGCAATAAGTGCATACTTATTGTAAACACAGATAACTAAGTAACATGAAATACTATGTTTCAGATCTACCATATGAATTTAAGTTTGCAATATTCACATCAGGATTCAGATCAGGCAGCCTGGTCCACAAAGGTTTCTATGATGAGGAGATTACTCTACCCTCTCTACATGTCTATGGGGAGAGTGACTCCATTATACCCAAAGGTAATAACAAGCTTTTTTTTCTGGTCATTCTGTCAAAACATGTAAAGAAAAAGTCTGCTTTCATAATTACATTGTTAGATAGACATATTATTGTACACCTTCATGAGATATTGGTCCACAAAAGCCACAAACCATTTAAATGGAAAAAGTGAAGGGAGGGATTCGGCCAGCATAGCAGTGGAATATTTTCACCTGATTGTAGTTATGTTTTCAGGATATGTTTTAAAGAAAGAGTTTTGTTATGTATGAAACTATGGACAGGCCAAACTGGACCATATAAGCCATGAAATAAAATTCCTTAATAATATTTGAACTTCTTTCACTTATTTTCCAGAGATGAGTGAATCGCTGATCAACCTGTTTATAAAGCCAGTAGTGGCGGAACACTCCGGCGGCCACTACGTCGCGTGTTCAGGCGCCATCAAGGATGCTTACCAAGACTTCCTCAGTGATAGATACCAAGAGATGCTTGAGGCCAACCATGTAGAGGAGGAGAAAGACTCATAGCATAGGGCGTGGGGGCCCCGCCTACGGGTGACCAAGCGTCTGGCCAAACATAAACCATATTGGCGCATGGATACAATTTAAGGAGTGTTCAGCAAAACTAGCAAGTTTTATTTCCACTTGAGCTTGGCATATAAGGCCAGGACTATCACAAATAAAACTTAATTTATGATTGTTTGAAGTCTTTTTTAAGCATAGCTTAGATAATTATTTAAGTCCTGTGTGAATTGATATAATTTGTGTTAATAAAAATGAATGTTTGGAAAGTGGGTCTGTTGTAAATACATAGTTATGTATTTTAAAAATAAATATGGTAATTAAAATCATGCTTTCATTATCGTTACCTTCACTCTTATTTTTAGGCGATTACATAAGAAATTCGATAAAATTACAAATTTTGTTGAAATATATTGTGTTTGGCAACACTACTCTCTAAAATGTCATAATATACGTAGTATCTCTTAGTAGTCTGTGGTCATAATATTCACATACTGGAACGCCACCCAATTTGAGGTTATATTGTTGATAAAAGTAATGGAAGTAACTAAAAACTTTACCACATTGTCAAAATAGAACGCAATGCAAGACGAGCACAAAATGTGGCGAAGGTATTTAATGTGGTTTGCACATGAACACGTTGATTTCCGTCATGCAGTAAGTTTTGTAAACATGCCTTTGAGTAGATCATTTCTTAAAGTCTGTGTTTGATACTTTAGTTATTTTCCAGGAAATGTACAGTATTATATCTCTACTTAATATACCGGTGAAGTTTGTGGAACAACCATGCGTCCAGAAGCCGTATTGGATCCTTGAATTACCTTCGGAAGATTGTGTTAGGAAAATAGCTTCTAGGTCTGTTTTGGTCAAAAACTGTATAGAGCTCTGGTCCAGAGCTAGAACAGAGGCACAATTACATGAGAACTTGAAGAATTCACTGAAGAACTGCACAGGCAGTTGGATTTTAGGAGAAAAAAAGGATGGTATTAGTGATACCTGTTTATGTCCTAAGGAGTTGATAGAATCAAGTTTTTCCGCAACCAAGTCTTTTAAGGTAGATGTTGAGACGTTCTGTAAACATTTTACTATGAAGGAAAAGGTCCAGAAGATTGAGGTAAGAGATTTTTGTCTATAAAATAAAAAATAAAGTTTTTATTTTAGTAAATTGTTTGTAATCTTATCTGTTCATGAATGTAGTCTTAATAATAATTATCATATTTCAGAAATTTGCGTACTTACCAATGGGGGGTCCAGTGAAACTCAAGAACCCTGATGTGACCCTCGCTTACCTAGAGTTCTATGGTGTAGACCCCAATGATGTACCTGAGCAGCCACATGACGTCTTCTTTGGGAAATGGGTGAGAAAACCATTCATTTGTTACTGCATTCAAATTTTTATTCATTTACTGATGTTAATAGAGAGTTACATCCTCCTCCAGTTTTATAGTATTCTAGGCAGCAGATCTATTGCCTGTTTCTATGTCTTTATCACTCAATTAAATGTCTAAATATTATGTAGCATTATGGTACTATCAGGTGCATTAATATGAATGTTTTTGTTAGTGTGAATCAATGACAATAATACTAGAAAATAAGCCTTTTGTAATAGATAAATGTACTAACAAAATATGGTTCACTGTTCTGTTGTGTGAATTAACATTAATTAACCAATTCGTTGCGGATGGCATGTTTCAGTGCCATCACTTTCTCTTGCGTGTGGCGTTAGGCATGGATGTGTGTCATTTTAAAATCGATGTGTCACCTTATTTTTGTTCAACGTCACAGGTAAAAGTTAACGAAATTAGACATCGCAATGAATCGCTTGAAACAGCTTTACTTAAAGTAAATAAAAGACCAAAAATGGAAAAAAACACATAGAATTACAATTTTTTTTTAACTCTATGGCATGGTTAACACATAATATCAACAACACACACAGATAACTGACGGTCAACGGGACCTGATCCAAGTGCACTCACTGAAGAAGCGCCACTTCATCGGTAACACAAGCATGGACGCACAGCTGGCCATCATCATGGCTAACCAGGCGCAAGTCAAGCTCGGAGACATGGTGCTCGACCCTTTTGTCGGCTCGGGCTCTTTGCTTGTTGCTGCTGCACATTTTGGAGGTGAATATTTTCTTCTGTAAACGTTTTGGAGCTCCATAAGGTTGAGACTCCACCAAAGCTGTATCAAGCTGTGTGGGGTCGAGACGTGTTTTGAACAACCAATAGAATTGCGTTATTGACACAGCTCCACTGTTATTGCCGCAATTCATATTTTGATAAAGTTACAACGTCATGTCACTGGCCTGCAAATTGCAAAAAACGTAAGAAAATTTGAATTTCGCGGGCTGGTTGGAGCATTCACCTTATGTCAATGATATTATAAAGAAAGATACGCCATGTTCATACTAAATGGCGTTCGAATTTCGTTGCGTTGTTATTATAAGTACTAACTTAAATGTATACAGTAATTTAAAACTACGACAGCGATAGATAATACGGAACGTATAAGATAGAAAGAGATAGCTAGTTTTAGTGTGTTGCGCTTGAAGTACAGTCCACAGTTCCACACTACACTCGAGTATCATAGAGTTTGTCGATTCACCACAGAAGAGACATTGATAACAAATAGGCAAGCGCGTGGGGTGCGCGCTTGGTACAATTATTTATTATTTTTATGCCGATTACCAATGTACAGCTACTAAGTACTGCGAAGGAAAATTTTACTTTTTACAATATTAATGTATATATTATATTTTAAATACTGTCAAATATTTGTATCAAATTTCTGAAGGCAGTTTATTTATATTTATAGTTTAGTCGAATACGTAATAGCTGTTAGTTACATTGGCGACTTTCATAAAAATGAAATAAATGTGTAGGATTTTAATAATTATTATTATACTTCAACACAAGCGCCTGTGAGAATAAGTAGATTTCTTATAATTATTGGTACTGAGTTGGTAATGAATGATGTTTCATATAAAACAACAAGCAAACTTTATAACTATAAATTTGTAACTTTAACTAACCTCATTCTATATAACATTAATCATAAAAAATTTAAAGCGCAACGCTATAATTGTGCCTAACATTTCGCTTCTGTTTGAATAATCTGTGACCCGACTTATGACGGATGCTATTTGTCTCTGTCACGCAGCAGATTGCCATCTTATTATCTATCCTTTTCAAACCATTACCTCAATAATACGAAATTTATTTGAAAATGAGGAATAACTCGTAAAAAAATACAAAATTGTTATATTTTTAATAGACTTGCTTATGGTATGTCACTCCACAACTCTTATTTTTCTTGGCACCATAGTTTTTGCACTTTCTGAAGACACAACTTGGCGTTTTTGTTACGCCGCGCACTCACGCTACTTCGCTCGCTGTTATAATCCGACTAAATCAAGGGTGCAACAATTGTGTTACATTCTCCTCAACATTTTGTGCGTGCTAGTGCGATATCTACCTCTTTTTATTTATAATATCATTGCCTTATGTACTAATTTTGTGTTACAGCATACGTGTGGGGCTCCGACATAGACTACATGATGCTGCACGGGAGGACGCGGCCCACCCGCGTCGGTCAAAAGGTAACAAAGTATGTATTGCAATGGTTAAGGTGCTTATTCAATTAACTCATCGAATGTAGCTATTTTACAAATAATATGCGCACTATTGAATGGCAACTTTTGGCTCAACACTGAAAGTTGAAAATCTAACGGCAGTATAATATTCTCGAAAGTCCGGAAGTCATTATATACATTTTACATCCTCATTCAACTTCTTTTTCATTTGTTTATTCCAAATTGCGATTATAGGTTTTAAAATAAGATTCGTATGTACATTCTGTGGGTGATACTGCTTTCTGCAAATATTCATCATTGGTAACAAAACCCTATTATTTCAGATACGAACCAAAGACGAGAGCATACGCGGCAACATGAGGCAGTACGGCACAGAGTCGCGGTACCTGGACGTGGTCGTGAGCGACTTCTCGTTGCACAACTGGAAGACAGGCATGAAATTCGACGCTATTATTACTGATCGTAAGTTTAGTTTTCTTTGAATTAGGTGGTACTCGAGGATTCCGTCTTCTAGATATGACATAATAAATTAATGGGATACATACCGCAAGAAATTTTAATATGAATGAAACTAGCTGCTTCCCCATGTATTCACCCGCGCTACTCAGCTCTTATTGGTCATAGCGTGATTTTATTTATCTTTTAATAGCCTTCCTCAATAACTGGACTATCAAACTCAAAAATATTTTTTCAATTGATAGCCTTCCTCAATAACTGATGGACTATCAAACTCAAAAATATTTTTTCAATTCGGACCAGTAGCTACTGATATTAGCACCTTCAACAAAACAAACTACAGCATAAGGCTGCGGCGGAGCGGAGAGTGATTCACCAATCACATAGCTTGAAATCCACATCTCTTCTCCACTCAAGCTGTGTGATTAGTGAATCGCTCTCCGCTCCGTCTCAGTGGAAACGCAGCCTACAATATTAAGTATAGGATTGGCTTGCCATTTCCCAACAATTTTGGAGTTGGCTTCTATGGGGATGGCAACTGGGGAACTAATGGCGCTAGTATAGCTTGTTCCGAGCATCGTCATTGGTTCAAATCAGTTTAAATCTTAAAGGTACTTCAAAATAGTACTACGTCATTGGTCGGATTAGGTCTAAGCAGTGGTGGCGCCATCTACAATTAGCTTCGACTTGCCTTCCCCATTGTAGTTTATTTTTATGATGAAATACGTTCACTGTTCGCGGTTGACCACTATCTTCGTAAATGGTTAGTTGTTTACCCAGTTGTTAGTTTATCAATAAGTTTGCAATTTACATAGAATGTAAACATAACTGGGAAACAACTAATTTATCTAATTCTTATTTCCTCAGCACCCTACGGTGTTCGAGAGCCCACAGAAAAGATTGGCATAGAGAAAGAGAACTACACACTATCCGAACACCACCTCCCGAACCACGTGCCTTCTAAAGTGGAGTATGGACTGTCACATATCTACAGTGACCTGCTCAACTTCGCTGCCATGCACCTGGAGCTGGGCCGAAGACTGGTCTGCTGGTACCCGTTAGTGAGGTAGGAAGTTATTGCCAGTGTGCTTCTCCAGGATCAGAGTCAAATATAACATTCCGCATACAGTCACGAGCAATAACATGTAAACACTTAACAAAATGAAAACACAATTTACTCATGATATACTGGTTTCCACTTTGAAATAAGACCTATTTCGTAATAGTATGGCTTCCAAAATAAAGGTCTAATGAAAAGGCAAAAGTTTTATTAATATGGTAGCAGAAAATCGCTTTTGAATACTGCTTAGTGTATACATACTATTGCTCGTGACTGTACATTACATATCCTTAAAGTTTCGATGGCAATGTAACTGTCTTATAAATACCTAGTTCATATTTTGTCCTGCTTAGCTATGGAAAAGCGGGGCTCCACAAAACAAGCATCACTTGCTTACAGGGGAGCTCCGAACACAAAAATTATAAATGTAAAATTATTGAAGCAATAAACCATGTTTTTTTTGTATTTATAATCTCAATTGAACTGGTTCACAAGAACAACGGTTATCTAGTTGCTATTGTAACTTGAATTTGGAAAATCCTGTATATTTTCATTACGTATAGAAATCGGTACGCATTTCGTTCGCAAGTTTCGCTGTTGGCACCTTCCAAATGCAAGCGAACTCGCCACAAAGTTAAAAAAATATTTTTTATTACTTGAATATAAAGCTCTTTCTGACCAACACTAAAGAGTTAGGTCAAACTTTAAATTCTGTGTTCCAGAGAGGAATATCAAGAGGAGCAGTTACCGTCGCACCCGTGTCTGAAGCTGGTGGCCAACTCGGAGCAGGTGATCTCCAAGTTGGCGGCGCGGAGACTGCTCACGTACGAGAAGGTCACGGGTGAGGTGCCCAACATGCCGCTCGATCCTAACGCCGGGGTGCATAACTTTAGGTACGTACTTCTACAATTTAGGAAGGAAGACCTACACGGCTACACTGTTCTTATTGGTGAAGTCAACGACGATATGATACTAGACTCGTAATAACAGCGACCGATGTCTGTGAACACAGGCAAAAACGTCTTATATTCGTCTCATTTCGACCAATCCTGTGAGCCGTAAACATACGTTGAGACAGAACAGACAGAGTTAGCCAATCACAACGCAGTACCCCGTCCCCCTCGCTTACGTAGTACCTTAGCGAGTTGACAGAATAGTTTTTGTTCCTTAGATCGTGCATGCGGTGTCTAGTATTATATCGCCGTTGGGTGAAGTGCTTCAGATTGGCCGGTTGCGTTGCAGTCCCAATCGGCGTGCTTGTATGACCTGCAGGGGTATTACGTCTTAAAACAAGCTTTGTTCCAGTGAGTGAACGAGATAGCGCTAGACGACTTGAATAGCTCTGTCACTTTCACTCGCCGGAACAAGCCTGGTTTCAAGACGTTGTAATATATCCCCTGATGTATGAATGTGACACTCTATAGTTTTTGTCTACCCGCATGGGAAGAAAGGGTGAGTTTATGTATGTATGGAAATCTAGGATGTTAGCCGATTGGTCAATCTATGTCTCAAAAACTAAGTGGGTTTTGATGAAAGTCTTAGCAGACTGCAAAAAAAGATACCGTGTGCCTAACATTTACAACTATTGAAACTATAAATGGCTTTTGTTCTAAGACCGTGTTTAGATAGAGGTGGAGGACATCACCATCTCTTTTCGCATCAATGCAATTCTGGCGTAAACACAGCATAATAATTCTTAGAATGCCAGCGACTCATGACTGATTAAACGTCAGTGGAAAATCAAGTCAAACCAATTTAACATAGAGCTGAAATTGGCATCATAACCATAGTAACAGAACAGTAAAAATACTTGTTTTCAGGGAGAAGTACTTCACAATGGGTGAGATGACCAGGCGGGAGAGGAAAGAGAAGCGCGCCGGAGAAGTAGCCGCCTACCTCGCGAGCAAGATGGCGGCCATGAAGAATGACGTCACATGACACGCTCTTAAAATAATTATAAAAGAGAGATTTTAATAAATGTTAAGTTTTAATTGATACATCATGTTTTATTAAATCTTAATAAGGGTGGGTACCCTGGCGCAGCTGTGTAAGGGTCAATTTATACTAGCGCAGAGTCGAAGCGCATCGAAGCGTCTTTCTAAAACTGAACATAACAATAACGCACACATTACTTCTAAGATTTTAAAAAGTCGCGCGCATTCTTCAGAATTCGCGCGTCTGTGCGTGAACAACGCTGATCGTAAATCGTGCGGCTTCGCTTTAGTTGTAAAGAATTTGACGCTTCGACTCTGTGCTAGTATAAATTGACCCTTAGTACCAATATTTAGGGTATTTGAAGCGTTATTTTATGCCAAATGCAAACTGGCGCACTAATTTCATGATTTCATAGCTACAAGTTTCTATACATCCTACCTATTACTTTTTTTTATAGTTACATTTATAAAGTTTTTAAAACAAAGTGTTTGAAATTATTGATCAAATACCCAATTGCCCCTGCAATATGTTGCGTATCCGCGTCAGACTCATACCGTCACCAGATGCATTGCTCACCTGCGAAATCACACGCGTTAGCACCCTACATGTGCTACACGCTCATATTTTAGGCATAATGTTATTTTTCTGGGTTTAATCTTTACCTAACTTTTAAACTGACTAAAAAGGCGACTTTTTCGAGAACAACATGAAAACTAAAAGTTGGTGGTAACATAATAATATTTTAATCATTTAAAATAATTCATATCCACAGGAACATTCCAGTAAATAAAACTAACTTATAAGTTTACACACAACCAAAAACATACCATACACCATAAATGCATGCTCTTGATAAAATTAACATACAATATTTTTATATCCTAGTTAACATAATTATAATGATAAATAATTAAATATTTCGTTTAGTTTACCTGGTATATTTTGTATACATTTATTAGCCTACAATAATTGATTGATGGAAACAGACCTTTCTGTGTAGACTCATCCTACCTAAGTAAACGCTCGCTACACACGTTATATATATCAATCATATTTTGATCAATCGGCAACCGAATGGCCAAATGTGCCGGTCTGCTACATACATACATTATCTAGGAGCCTGTTTCATTTACTTAAATTATTTTCATGCACTTTCCATCAGAAACATTAAATTATTTTGATTAATGATGTGGTAGTCTACCATGAAGTCTTAAAGCGTGATTGGTTCCGTTCAGAGAACGAGATGGCGCTAGACGACTTGTATAGCTCTGTCACTTTCCCACAGCCTAACTACTCACGCTTTTAGGACGTCATGGTAGATATTGAAACAGAGGCCTTACCACGACTTCTAAACGCAATCCAGTTTAGGCTGTGGGAAAGAGACATCTATAATAATATGATATTCTACAACTATCACACAACGCCATCTAGTCCCAAGCTAAGCAGAGCTTGTGTTATGGGTACTAGACAACTGATAAACATACTTATATTTTTCTAAATACATACATATTATAGATACATTACACCCAGACACAGAACAAATGATCATGCTCATCACACAAACATTTGTCCTGGGTGGGAATCGAACCCACGACCTCCGGCATAGCAGTCAGGGTCACTAACCACTAGACCAACAGGCAAGTCGTCTAGCGCCATCTCTTTCCCACAGCCTAAACTGAAACGCGTTAAGCTTGCGGTAAAGGCTCAGGCTTATAAAGCTGATTGCACATTTGTCAGCACAGCACTCGACGCGCGCGTCGCATTTTGGAATTCTTTGTATGAAAACATAAATATGAAATTGGAAAATGCTGTCTGTATTGAAACAATACTGATGACGTCATGACTTCAATGCCATAAAACCTCGTGCGGCGCGAACGGTGCTGATAAATTATGTGCGACCACAAAGAGTTACGTTGTTTAAGGTGTTATTGGTTTATTACTCTACTCAACGACGATACAATACTAGACTCTGCATGCACGATCTAAAGAACACAAACTATTCTGCCAAGTTGCTGAGGTACTACGTAAGCGAGGGGTACGGGGTACTGCGTTGTGATTGGCTAACTCAAGGTCTGTGCTGTCTCAACGTATGTTTACGGCTCACAGGATTGGTCGAAATGAGACGAATATAAGACTTTTTTGCCTAATGTGTTGGCAGACATCGGTCGCCTGTTATTAGGAGTCTAGTATTATATCGTCGTTGACTCTACTCTATGGATGTTATTCCGTGATGGCCAGTGACAGCATCATGGTCGTGAGGTCCGGTGTGGGCGGCAGCGCCCGCGCGGCTCGCTGGCGACGCGCGGCCGACGACTGCGCCCACTGACACAGCTTCCACACCTCCGCGCGCTTCGAGCTGTTACCGGCCGACTTGTAGTGGTTCAGGAGGTTGTTTGTTACCTGTAGGAGGATAAATTAAGTATTTATTAGGTACCCCATGCAGGCGGCGAGTAATGGGCGACTCGCTGTCCGACCATGGACCATGACCGGTCCATGGTCGGACACGCTGACCGCCCGGTCGACGGCGCGTTGTGTTCCACGCGCGCCTCAAAGAGTGTCAGCACAATGACGGGGGCCAGGGTCGCAGGACTAACATATAACGTGACCCCAGAACGCAAAGGGTTATTGAAGAACACTGTGGATTTTAGTCAGTACAATTCTGACAGTCCCTCTTGCCCTGCCCTGGGAGGAATCATTTGAAGACTAACCACACTAAAAAAAATAGGTACCCCATGCTAAGCCAACTGACAGTCTTTTAGACAATAGATGGCCCAAACATAGTCTGGTTCATACTATCTTATGGTAAAATCTACTGTATGGTCAATATAATAATCTTGACTGTGACTTATCCAAACAGAAAATTAAGGGTACAATGAAATATCTGCAATATTCAATCAGTTCCATAATCATTAATGAGGGTCAGTAATATTCTAGAACTAATTGCAATAAAAAGAGTGAAATATCTTTACCAGTGGTCACTGACAAAGAAATATTGTTGCAAGAGGTTGCAATATCACATCATTTAACCACAGGTTTAACACTTTCACTGTCCGCGCAGCAGACACAATACCTAAACAATAGTCGTGAGTCACATGTGATTCATCGGACAGGGAAGTGGTTAACGCCGGATCCACACGTTGGCCGTGTTGGCCGAACAGAAAGAGACGGTGCTATACCAGAAAGCAAGACGCAAATAATTCTATCTCGTTTCTTAATATAGCGCCGTCTCTTTCTGTTCGGCCAACACGGCCAACGCGAACGTGTGGATCCGGCGTTAGAGTGACTCATGTTTAACTTACCAAGAACAGTCCAAGCATAGCCCTCATATTCTCTGGGTTCAGCTTCAATGCTTGGCAGTAGTAAGTTTTCGCTAGCTCCATGTTCTCAACACCACCCTGAAATAATAGTGGTTGACTTTATACATCACATAACCCTTTGCCTTATCAGCTCAGTAATGCATAGTCAGGGCATTTTCTAAATAAAAAAACTTGAGAGGTGTCAAGGGACACCCGGATGGAACGAAGTTAACAAAAATAATCGTCGCAACACCACACTGTTCAATGCGAAATAGAAAGACGAAACGAAAATATCTGGCTTGCTTTCTATTAGAGAGAGAGAGAGAGAGAGAGACAGAGAAACATGTGCACGCCGCAATACGACAAGTCACGAGGAACGGGGGTTGAGTGAGGGGTACGGGGCGCGGGGTGCAGGCGCGAGGTGCGGGGCGAGGCAAAAAAGTGTCGTGCCAACTTTTCGTAAGATTTATTTCCGTCTAGCCCCCTTTCACAACGCGCGATAAGGAACTTCGTTCCAAAAAAAGAAAGAGATTTGTTTTTTAATCAACTGTTAGACATTGGTCTAGTCACTAGGCCACAGCCACTAGGTCTAGTCACTAGGCCAATGTCTAACAGTGGAATGCAAAACAAAAAAAAAAGATTTGATTGGGTAGAATCCAAATCAAATCTTTTTTTTCCTTTTAACTCAAAAAAATTTTTGTAAAGTTTGTTAGTGTGAAAGTTGCAATCAAGCTGATTGATTGAAACTAGAGATCTACTGATTGCTGTTTTATGCATACCATGGTGTAGCGAATATCAGCCAGCCGCTGATGCATGAGGTGGTTGTGTGGCTGGTGCAGGATGAGCTCCTCGGCGCAGAAGGCGGCGCGCGCGTACTCCTGCACCTGCAGGTACAGTGAGCACAGCTCCTGCCATGCCTCTACGTCTGACATGAACCTGGTCAATACAGGTTAAGATCATTTTTAATTGTTAAAGAATTTTTAGGTATTTTTACTTTGTGTTGTACAGAAATTTACAGTTAATTATTCAAAATCAAACACACAGACATGTCTGTCCTCCTATGACAGACAATGATGCAATCATGTCATTGTGGACTCTGATTTTTTTCCTAATTCTATGGATACCATAGTATTAGTTGAGAATTTTAATGAAAGAAACTCAGATCTAAGAAATAGGCAGATAGAGCACTCAGAACACGCGAGTGGGTCCACCAAAGTTAATACAAAATCAAAATCGAATACAAAGTCGCGACAGTACCAAGCTACACGTCGTACCACGCTGCGCGTCGTTGTTCTTTTTTGCCGTCTCGTGTCTTTAACCATCGTAAAAGTTGTTCTCAAAAACAAAGAAAACATTACGGAATGTAATTCGATTTGATTTTGTATTAACTTTGGTGGAGACACTCGCATGTTCTGAGTGTTCTATCTGCCTATTTCTTTGATCTGAGGAAAGAAACAAGAACCACATGTGAAATCGGTAGTCATAGAAATGGAAATTATAAGAAGCCAGAAGGCAGTCAAGTCTCATGACAGAAGTTGAAAGTAACATAATCTTACTTCTTCAGATAGTCAACAAGTTCCTTGATGGCTTCTGTGATGAGTCCCTGCGCCTTCAATATGGCGACGCGTCGTTTCCTGGCCGCCGCGTTGGTTTCATCTGCCTTTATGATACTGTCCAATACTTCTAGAGCTTCATCGTATCTGAAACATTTGCAGATAATGTTACCCATACTTGAGCTGCTCTATGATAAGAGAAACTGACTGCCCAGAGGAAACGACGTTACATAATAACTAATTAGAGATCAAACCCATTATCATTGGAAGATGGTTTTTTTCCCACCAATTTCTCACGTAAATTACAAAAATAAAAGTCTAATTGAATGATTCTTATTAGAATGACAACTTGTATAACAGGCTGGTATCCGCAACTCCACATCATATGCACATATTTTGTGCGTATGTGAATGCAACTTACTTCTCCTCAGCTTCCAACAAAGCAGCCTTGTATCTCATAACTCTCATACTGCCGGGGAACTCACTGGACAGTAGGAAGATGCACATGGTGGCCACTCCATAAGCGTGGCAGTCCAGGGCTGCAAATATTACTTGCTCCAACACCAAGTGCTCTGAAACAGTACATCATTTGTGAAACACTTGCAAGTGCATGTGGCACTGTATATTCATGCATTATTACTTTTCAGTAGCAGTACATTTAAAGGTAAACACAGACTTAGCCGCACCGCAGTCTCCGCAGTCCCCCCAATACGAATTCTTTGTATGAAGTTCTATGAAACCTCAAACACTTACCCGCATCGCAGTAGCCGCAGAAGCGGTAAGAAAACGATGACTGCGGAGACTGCGGTGCGGCTAGGTCTGCGTTCACCTTTACTTAAAAAAAGGACTGGAGAAATCTGGCTGGACACCTCTGTTTGGCCAAGTATTTCTGTGATAAGAGCAAGGTGAATGAAAACTAGATTATTTAGCAGTTAGCTTCTCACAATAGTAAAATGACTAGTATACCTACTTTCATTGCCAAGTTTGGCCAAGTCTTCACTGAAGACTGTTGTCCACAACTCCATGACATCTTCACTCCTTCTCTCATTGTTCTCTCTCCACTGTCGGAGCAAGTCCTTGGCTTCTAAAATGTTTTAAGTATTTTGTTAGTAAAGGTTATCTCAGTTTCAAATATTTTCAGTGATTTAGTAAGTAATATGGGTAAATTAGTGTAGTCATATTTTCTAAACAAGTTATAGTAATTGGTCAAGGAACGTTTTCTTTGAAAACATTGGGCAAAACACGATTTCGATCTTTGATCTTTCAGATTAACATACCACTAGAACTCAGCTCTTCAAAGTTGTAAGACATGTTTGAAATAAAAATATATTTTCTATGAATTGCTACAACGAGCTTGGTAATTCCAAGTACTTTTACTATAAATAAAAGTTTTTTTCAGTCACACAGGATGTCGTTTCTTCTTATTGGTCACAATCACCAAATCACCATCATCATCACCAAAATCACCATAACTTTACTGATAAACAACGACAAAATGGCAATCAATGACAAGATGATGACAAGACACTAGACAGATGTCATCTTGTCAAGCATGACTTGACTGTCAAATAAGGCATACTAGAGGTGAGCCCTCCTCCTCCTCCTCCTACTCAGGGCGGAGGTTAATGTCCTAGACTATACTGACTAAACTTCACGGTGTCCTTCAATAGCTCTTTACGATCCGGGGTCATGATAGATCGATAGTCCTACTGACCCCGGCAGGCTTTGGCACTCTAAGGGCGCCCCCCTTAGAGGGCCAAAGCCTGCTGGGGACACGGCTTACGTCATAGCTCTAAATAAAGATTCCAATCTTTGGAATATACCATGGACTTATTCATCCAGTTTTTGAGGATGATGGATGTTGGTACCAGAGACTTAGAGGTAAACCACAAGGTAAACACACACAGAATCAGTTTAAAAGATTAAAAAAACAGCATTGAAGATACTTTTTATACCGATTTTATGTTCCCGTGGGATAATTATTTTCGAATTTCATGTGGTACAATGTATCTCGAACTACAAATTTCATTTTGTTCATCGAAACCAATCGAAACCATTTGGATCAGGATCTTCATAGTTTGTGATCAGGATCCAGTGGACTACTCTAGTGTCATTGACCTATTTGGAGCGTTCCAGGTTCCAGATCTCAACTTGAAAAATGTTGTATAAATATTTCTATTCCAAAGAAATATTAATCTTTTACTTTATTATTCACTGCGTAACATAGTTACATTTTACCTAATATTTATGCAAAAGCTTTGCAAAAGTAATAAAAGTACCATAGAGGGCCATAGTGACGAAATAAATTGTGTTCTCTATGGATTGCCATGGATCGATTCCGTTTCACGCATAAATGACTAGCTTTATTTCCTGAGTTTGCGAAAAACCTATAGAAATTCGATTATAGTACATCGCCACGAGCGCATATCGATGTTCGGGTTCGTGTATCGGAATATAAAAGTTTGTGTGTGAACGTGAACAAGACGTCTGCAACTCTGCAATATGTCTGACTATTTGGAAATATTTTTAGATTTAGCTTAGTCGTAAATAATTAACGGATCTATTTAGAGTAATAGATGTCATGGACTATACATGACAAAAATTATAATAGGTGAGTTCTGTTCGTGTGTTTCTGGTGTAAAATCGTTATCCAGCTCATTCTTCATTGTACATAATGCTCGACTTTTTTATGTCTCAATGGCCTTTATCTCGGGGTTTTGTTTTCTTTTGTCCTCTGTTTGCACGTTGAACAAGTTTGTAGAATGTGATGTTGTGGACTTAATGTCGTATATTTATACAGAGTATTTTGTCTGACAGATCGATAAGGAGACGACGTGCAACGAAGATATGTATTGTTGTGGGTCGAGCGAGAGCCTTACGTGTGAATAGTAGATATGCGCGTCACGGACATTGTGCGGCCTGCCTCTGCGGACTGAGTGCGCGTTCTGTGACGACATTATATTGATACGATCGACGTCGCGGTGCGGGGCTGCGCTGCTTTTGTCACCGAGTCAACACCCCGTGACGTCAACATGGACCAACTCGTGCAGTGCCCCGTGTGCACGCTGTACCTGCATAATGGGATGTCTCTGGAGTCCCACTTGGATACCCATCCCAAAGACCAGGTTATAAAAGCTTTGTGTAGTATAGCAAACAAGGGCTCGAATTATGCCAGCAGGACTTCCACGCCAGCGCATTCTGAGCGCTCATACAGAAGCAGGTCTCGAACACCTGCCACTGATGACAGTGCCAAGTGGACTGGCTCACGTAGTACTGATCATGAGCGCTACTGGCGCAGAACACCTAGTAGAGCCTCAAAGTCTACACCAGTTTCAAATACATCTAGAAATGGTACACCTGATATAAGAATTCTGGATGTCAACTTTGAGAACCATGGAATTGCTAGTAGTGGTGCAGGACCACATGTAAACAATCAATTTAGTTTAAAAGCTGATAAACATCAGCAGACCTTCCAGTGTCCTCCAGTCCCAGAGTTTGATGCACAGTTTGTTTATTATCCAGAGCAACAAGAGGACCGGGAGATCAAGTACTCCCGGAGTGCAGAGTACAATGCCCTGGACAACAGTAATAATATGTTCTCTTATAACGTGCCACCTATGGCTGGGCCAGGTGTGAAATTGTTACCAGCGGTGCCTAGGAAACCGAATGACCTTGTAAAAGTTCTGCCTAAACCAAATAACATACTCCTTAAGAGCAACATGGGTGGTGTGCAATACATAGGTTCAGGGATGAAACCCATGCATGTTGTGGTGCCATCAGCACCTACATTCATGCAGAAGAATGTGCAGAACAACATGATCATGACAGGCAGTGTACCCAACCAGCAGATGCATGTTGATACCAAAACAACTTCACCTCCTCTAGCTAGCAACCACATCAACCAAATGACTTCCAGTGCATTTACTCCAGGGACAACTGTTGTTACCCAAAACTCTCAAATTATTTACAGAGAAATGGTGCACAATATAGACGGTAAGAACTTTATAACCACCATGCCCACAGTTCTCGGTGCTCATGACAATGTCACTAATTTAGCTCAAGCTAGCTCCATGTATCAAAATGTTATGGTTGTTGATCAATTTGGAAATACGTCATGTATGTACACAACACCTCAACAACTAATTAATAAGGCATGTCCTACATCTATTTATAATGAGTCTAGTACTCTTATGCCTAGTGTGCACCTTGATAAATCTGGTCAAAGTCTGAATGATCCAAAAACACTTATTATTGAGGTTGGTCCAATCATAGCTCCTACACAACATGGTAGGACTTGTGAAGAAAATAGCCCCAGCATGCCTCAGCCAGCTGCTAGCACTGAAGTTGACAACACTGAGAGTTCCACTGAGACGGTGGATCCCAAATATGACATGCCTGGCAGTACCAAAGGTTTAAAAATTCTGAGTAATATTAAGGTTGAAGTTCCTGTGCAACATCACAAGAATATGGTCAATACTGTTATGGATCTAACTGGGCCTAATGAATCAGACTATCCTGTGGAACGAGTGCAATCCCCTGAAAAGATCCTGCCTGATCTAGAAGATAACAACCAGCTCTCATCTGATGACACTCAGCCATCAATGTCCAGTGGAGATAGCATGGTCTCCCATACATTTTCTGTGATAAAGAATGTTGGCAATCCAAGCAAAAGTTCTGACAATAAGTTAGACACAGACTTTTCTGATAGCTGTACTGTGCCAGATTTGATTTGTAATGAAAAACCTTCCATATCTCCTTGTAGTGAGTTGTCAGAAAATGGCGCCAATTCAACTGATCGTATCTCAATGTCTCCCAAACCTGAGAGTAATCCAGTTAGCCGTAGTAACATTGGACTTCCTGAGAAAAAAATTCAGCTTTCACAGAAGCCGTACAGGCACAACACACTAAGACTGAACAATATATTTGTGAAGAAGCACAAAAAAGTTTTGCAGATAAAGAATGCCAAGGCAATTCCTACAAGCTCTGCAAAAAAACCTGAACAAAGAGACACCATTCCGACGTCATCAACTTGTAGATCGCCAGAAAATTTTACCATGAACAAAATGCACCAAACAGATAAGACAGATTGTAAAGAAAAGTCTAATCTATTGCAAACCATATCTGTTGAGGAGATCAAGGAGAGTGATGAGAATAATGACTTTGATGCAGACACATCAGAACAATCTATGGACATTGAAGCACTAGCAACTAATGATTTGGATCAGCCCGAGTTTGCTGCGAATCTTGATATGATACAGGTGAAAGAGGAAATAAACTCAAGCAATGAAGGAGCGTTCAGTAATGAGCCAGTGACGACGCCGACGGACCGTATGCTAACTCCATTAGAAACATTGCGACCTATTAATGTTATTAATTATGGCAATCTGTCCAATGAGGATTTTAACGAGGAGTCCACCGACAGGGAGTTACTGGACCTTGAAGCGGCGTCTAAAAACAAACAGTTTGTTAGCATGATGAACGAGAATTATTTCGGCGACAATATTTACGCAGATTACTTTACTGCCGACCGCGTGGAGGCCTTCGACGCCGAGCGCGAGGCGGCGGGATTCAAGGAGGGCGCTAAAGATGGTATGTACCTCTGGGGCGAGTCTTCACAGAAGGAAAACGACTTTGTGCTGCCTAACTTTATACACGAGAGTTACAAAATAGCTGACAGTACTGGGATTGATTATTCTGAGTTAGGTGCTAGAGAAAGGCAAGGAGATGTGGAGGCGGACGGGTGCGAGCGAGACAGCAAGGCGGACGTGCTGAGCGAGGGCCGCAGCGAGGGCGACGCGCCCATGAACATCTGCGCCGACGAGCGCATGCCGCCGCGCGGAGAGCTCAGCGGCCAGGAGAGCAACGGAGACATGGAGTCGCCCTGGAGCGGGGTAAGACCAAGCACACCTCGCACCATGTATCGTTTTCCTAAAACATACATGATACATAGTGTGGTGCATCAAATTATTCAGTCGATTCCAAACCATTTTCTGCCTTGTACCTACTTATTGTTTACACTAGAAGCTCACAACTCAACAATTTTTTTTTGCATTTATTTCTTTAAATAATAATTATTTCGTTTTTTCAATTTGTTTTATAAAACAACCAACATGAATAATTGAAGCATTTGATTTCAAGCACATGTATGAATGAATAATTTCAGTAAGTTGATATTTAAATGACAAGTCTTTCTTAATATCCTAAAGCACACAGAATGAAGACAGAACAGTGTATACTGAAAGGAAAACACCGTCGTGTGCCGTCGTGGTACGACATAATTATTTATGACTCAATGAAGGACTAGATAATGTTAATTATATGTTACAAAAATCTTATTTCTGTACTATTTACCTATTTTATTTTTATTATATTTTATTCTTTTTTCAATTCTATAGTAAATGTTTTAGTTTTACAAATTTTATTATTTTTTATTTACGTGGTTTATTCTGCAGATGTACCCAGAGGTGACAGCCACGGAGCCCTACGATCTAATCGCCCGCGAGAGCTGGGTGTCGGATGGTTCAGATGTGGACGCGAACGAGAAGCGGGAGCCCATGTTAGTAATGTAACCCGTTTTACTTTACCTGCCCTTAGCATATTGACTTTAACACTGTTTGAAGGAAATGCTCCACAATGATATCAATCGACGCACTGAATATGGATAGCTTCAAAAGACGTCTTATGGCGCTCCCGCACCGCGAGCATTCACCTGTAATGTAATGTTACAGATTCATAGGCGATGGAGAACAATTTATACTAAATGTATGCGAATACTCGTCAGTCAGGGAGGTAGTACTGTAATGTAATGCTCAAAGTCGAATCTATATCTACTGTTACATATTACACGCGAATACTCGTGGCAAATAAGCGTGAGCATTTAGGCTGTGAGAAAGAGACAGAGCTATACAAGTCGTCTAGCGCCATCTCTTTCACTGAGCGGAACCACACACGCTTTAATACTTTATGATAGGCCACCAGAATAGGTTGATTTTTTAAAGCGGTCTTCATAACACTTCTGTGGTGTCGTGAAACCTTTAAGCAGACCAATGAAAGAAATAAAGCATTATAATGATGGGTACTATTATCCCATTTATGTCTCCAAAATGCCTTCAGTCAACTCTTATGTCCAACGAATAAATCAACTCAATTCAAAACAGCCCACTGCTGGACGTAGGCCACTCCTTTTGCGCCACAACAACCTTTCGTATGCAGTGAGTTCCCGCCACGATTCGAGCGTCCTACTAAACGGTCTTCGCCTTAGGATTAGTTTGTCTACGATACATCATCGATGCCCAAAACATTATTAACATGTAGATCTTACTCTTCCAGCGAAGAAGAGCTGCAGCTCCCGCTCCCGCCCCCGCTGCCGCCTGTGTTCACCCGCTCGCGCGTGCACACGTGCGCCACGTGCGGCGCCACGTGCACGTCGCTGAAGGAGCTGCGCGCGCACAAGGCGCTCGTGCACGCGCTGCCCACGTGCTCGGCCAGCAAGACGTCCTACAGCCGCCTGGTCACGCAGCGCGCCATCAAGAAAGAGGAGAAACCTGATACAAGTAGGTCTCATTTGATTTGTGTCTGGTTGTATGATGAGAAAAGCTGAAAACTATCACCTAGTCCCTATATTCCTGCGTCTTAGTGTCTAAACACACTATGCCGAACGTACGCGACCGCTGTTCCGCGGCTGATTTTACGTTCCAACGTATTCGGCTGATATGACACACCATAAGTGCCGAACTTACGCGGCAGAAATTCAGTTGCGCAATTTTGTGTGTATATTCAGTGTTTCGAGCGCTGTCGTGGCGTCGTGTCGTGTTATCTAAACAGCCGGACAGAACTTCGGTCGCGTATAATGTGTATTCTACAGAATACGTTGCCGCCGAATTTCGGCTGAACTTACTCCCGACTAAAGTTCGGCTGTACGCTATAACGCAACGTAATTTCGGCATAATGTGTCGCCAGTAATTCAAATAGCATTGCAGGCGTAATCATGCCGAATTTCCGTCGCGTATCCTCGGCATAGTGTGTTTAGACACTTACATGTCAACGAATTCTATAACCTAGGACATGTTGGTAACCTCGCGATCTTTTCCTTCACTGCCAGAGCAGATGGTATTATGCTTGCTTCCAGAATAGAACTTATGTACTCGTAAAACTGGTATAATGATTTGTGTTGATCAAACAAAGATTCTGACATTGTCTTCATCTTTTAACAGACCTTGTCACCTGTTACTTGAAGTCGACTTGAAATATTATATCTGCCAGACATTGTCAGATTTTATCAGCTTAGTTAACAGTTGCAGAAATGATACTTACAAGATCCTTAACGAAACTGTTCTAATCCTTGTGTTAATTTTGATCCTTTTGTCTTATTCCACTGTCTCCCATTTCAGCCAACCTAATACCACCAATTGACTCTAAAGACACGATATCGTCGACGATCCTCGAAGTTTACGAGAGTATCCAAGTCGAGGAGGCCAAGCCAAAGATCGAGGTAGACCGGCTGATCAAGCAGGAGGTGAAGCGAAGACGGAAGGACTACGTGTGTCCGACGTGCAAGGTGGACCAGGGCAGCGACGCGCAGTTCCACGCTCACCTCAAGATACACCCGCTCGAGTGCCTCACGTGTGGGAAGTGCTTCTTCAGAAGAGCCAACCTGTCCCTACATATAAAGACACATTTAGGAATAAAGAATTATAAGTAAGTGTGGTTGGTGCTCTTTTGTGTTATATATATTGATGATTAAATATGGGTGAAAAGTAAAGGTATGGGAAGAAAAGTTCTCGAGTGGCGACCACGGACCGGAAGACGCAGCGTAGGCAGGCCTCCCACTATCGCGGTCGCGGGCAACCGTGTGATGCAAGTAGCGAATTGTCGTTCGCCGCGGTCTAAGGGGGAGGCCTATGTTCAGCAGTGGACGTCTTCCGGCTGATGATGAAATATGGGTAATGAATGGCAAGCGTCACATAATCGAGAACAGGTTTGATCAAAATCGATGTTGGACAGATTACAGACATGCACCTGGCTTTATCGATTTTCCCCTCATTTTCCGCGACTGCAATTTCTCCGTACGGATTTGACTACATATTTAGAAAATCCATTAATACTACTATAGGAAATCCTTTTTGAAATCTGCAACGAAAATCCATAAATGAACCTATGTTATTAATGAAATGGGGTCATTGACACCATGACATTGTCCGTAGTAGCTGAGATGTCGGTGACAACTCGCATGACCTTACATTATTATTTTAAACAGCAAGGTCTCTGCATTGGTGTGCATAAGAATTAAAAGGGAACATTAATAAAATTGACATTTTATGTATTCTGTGGCGCCATCTATATCATCATATCTATACTAATATGATAAAGCTGAAGAGTGTTTCCTTGTTTGGTTGACCTCGCTCAACTCAGGAACTGGTTCAGATTCAGAAATTATTTTTATGTTGGATTGTCCATTATCGAGGAAGGCTATAGGTTATTTTACATCACGTTACGACCAATAGGAACCGAGCAGCGAGGGTCCAATTGCGGGGAACAGCTTAAGGACTAAATTACAATACTTTAAAGTAGTACTGCTTGCGTGTTCCAGATGTGAGGTGTGTGAGAAGCGCTTCGTGACGCGCCAGAAGCTGTCGGAGCACCACAACGTGCACACCGGGCGCGCGCCCATCAAGTGCACCGTGTGCGACGACACCTTCCGCCGGTACTCCAACATGGTGCAGCACAGGTATGGACTGTCTGAACCTCTGCAGCGCCACCTAGCGTGTCAAAGTCAAAGTCAAATCATTTATTCCAATTAGGCCATCAAGGAGGCACTTTTGAACGTCGATTATTAAATTTAAAGGAAATAGGAAGGGATGGGATTGATTCTACACCCATTCGCTAAGGTAGGTTGTATGGAGAAGAATGGGCAAGAAACTCCATACTTACTCTTTTTCAAAAATGTTTCACAATGTTTTGAAATTACATTTTTTTTTAAATAAATAAAATGTGAAAGCAGTGTACTCAAGTTATGACCATTTAAATAATAAATAAAAAAGAAACAATAATAATTACAGCTAAAAGATGTTCACACTTTCACAAAATAATGTAACTATAACTTTATACAAATACAATATAGGCAGTGTGTGAGCATTAAAATTTCAACCCAGTTTGATTCTGCTCAAGCCCTACATTGTACTATGGAGCAGGACCAGCATGTTTCCAAGCATTTTTATCTTGAATATAATCTTCTAATTTATAATAAGCTTGTTTACTTAGAGATTTTTTTATATAAGTTTTAAATTTTCTTTCATTTAGTTTTAAGACCTCACTAGGTATTTTGTTGTAACATTTAACACAGTACCCCATAAAAGACTTTTGTTCTTTTGACAATCTGAAATAAGATTGATCAATTTTATCTTTATTTCTAGTATTAAAATTATACCTATCACTTATTTTTTTGAAGAGATGAAGATTTTTCCTAACATACATTATATTTTCATAAATAAAGTGACAGGGCACTGTCATTATATTAATCTTTTTAAATAGTTCCCTGAGAGATTCGCGACGATTTAAATTGTAAATTGCTCTGATGGCTCTCTTTTGCAAAATAAAAATAGATTCAATGTCAGCCGCCCGGCCCCACAGTAGAATGCCGTAAGACATTATGCTATGAAAGTAGCTGAAGTAAACTAAGCGTGCTATTACAACATCTGTTAACTATCTTATCTTTCTAACAGCATAAGCGGCTGAGCTTAGACGCCCCGCCAAAGATGCAATATGGGGGCCCCATTGTAATTTATCGTCTAAAGTGATTCCCAGGAAAACTGTTTGATCAATAAATTCGAGTTTTTTCCCGTTGAGTATAATGTCACATTTGTTACTTTTAACATTTGGTAAAGTAAATCTAATACATTTTGTTTTTTTTTTCATTAAGAGCTTTATTTAAAGTAAACCAATTTTGTACCTGAAGAATACAATCATTAACAGTATCTAGGTTTTGCGAACGTCTGTCTATTTTAAAGATTAACGACGTATCATCCGCGAATAACACCATATTCAGTTGATTTTTTAGTAAATGGGGTAGATCATTTATATAAACTAAAAAGAGGAACGGACCTAAAATAGAACCCTGAGGAACGCCCATTGTCATTTCAGACCCTAATGAGTTTACGCCGTTAACTTGAACTTTTACCTGTCTATCTCTTAGGTATGAATTAAGTAAATCCAGGGTTTTATTTTTAATTCCATAATGCTTTAGTTTCAGCAAAAGTGTTTCATGGTTTACGCAATCGAATGCCTTTGAGAGGTCGCAAAAAATTCCTATGGCATCTTGTGCTTCCTCCCAGGAGTTAAAAATGTTCTTTAACAAGGTAACACCCGCGTCAGTTGTACAACTCCCTTTTGTAAAACCATATTGTTGATCATGGAAGAGAGTGTTTGTTAAAGTGGCATAGCATTTGTTCTAGCATTAACTTTTCAAACACCTTGCTAAAAACCGGCAAAATGGACACAGGCCTATAATTGTTAGGTTCTTTAGAATCCCTCGATTTGATAAAAATTAAATAAAAAATTTAAAAAACCCCCGACACAAAAACCAAGATCCCTTTAAAAAGTACTAAATAATAAAAAAAACACAATCCTAACTATGTATTAAAAAAAATACGTCACGGGGTTGGGGGACCGAAAAAAAACCTAGATAATAAATAATTTGGACCGGTCCCCCAACGTGACGTATTTTTTTTAATAATTATTAATACATAGTTAGGATTGAATTTTTTTATTATTTAGTACTTTTTAAAGGGATCTTGGTTTTTGTGTCGGGGGTTTTTTAAATTTTTAATTTAATTTTTATTTGAAACTTTTTATAGGTACACACTTAATTAAGTGATCAATATTTCCTTTCAGTTTGCTTTGATTTAAGACCCCACTCGAGTATATTTGCAAACCCTCGGCTACCCTTTCTCACTTTTACCCCCACAACTTTTAAACGGCTCAACCGATTTTTATCAAACATGTCTAAGAACACTCGCACGTAAATCACCTTTAATACAAAAAAAAGTAAATTGAAATCGCTTCATCCGTTCGGGCTCTACGGTGCCACAGACAGACAGACAGACAGACAGACACGTCAAACTTATAACACCCCTCTTTTTCCGTCGGGGGTTAAAAAGTGGAGCTACCTTACTATGTTTCATGAGGTCTGGAAACACTCCTTGGTCTACACTAGTGTTAAATATAAAAGCTAAGTAAGGTGCAACGGTTTCAATAAAAGATTTGCAGACTTTCACGGACATTCCCCAAAGATCTTCTGTTGACTTAATTTTTAGATCTTTAAAAGCTTTAATGACGGCTTGGGGGTTTGTGTGCTGAAATCTAAACTCCGTTGGGCACTTCTTTACATTCTTCCTAAGTAAGGCAGCAGAGAGTGCGGGTGACGAATTTAAAGATTCAGTCGTTTTAAGAGGGACATTTGAAAAGAACCGTTCAAACTCCTGAGCAATTTCCACATCTGAGTTTATAGGGCCATGTGCAGTTTCTAAGTTCATTTCAATATTGCACCTCTTATTCCTACCTGTTTCATTATTTATTATTTTCCAACAACATTTTGACTTTGATAAGGCAGATTTACATTGAGTCAGTAACTGACGTCAGTGCTGGCGCTAAAATAAATTATAAAATTCTTTTTTTTTTTTTTTTTTTTTTTTTTTTTTCTCCTCTTTGGCCCGCACGGTTTGTGCATTGAACCAATGTCATGTTTTATTTTTATTTATTTTTTTATTCATTAAAGGTAGGGAAACGGGATTATATTATATTAAAATTGTTAAAAACGGAATATACGGAATTTAGGATATAGGATCAGTATACAATAAAAAATGACAGTAATGAGTGATGAAAGACAAAAACATATTTACAATACAACTAAAATTACAATTTAATGTTATTGACGATAATGAATGATACTATACATTTATATACAGGAAAACTATTTGTACACAGCAGGGAAAATATTGAAGTAGGAAAAGGAATATGGAGAGATACAAGGTCACTAAGAAAGGAAGATCGGTTATAAAGAGGACAGGAGAAAAAAATGTGGTTCAAATCACCCACATCCAGACCACAAGAACAGCTGGGATCGTCTTTAATTTTAAGTCTGGCAAGATGTGCTGGAGAACAAACATGACCCAGCCTCATACGTATGAGGGTGGAAGTCTCCATCTTGCCAAACTTAGCCTTGGCAAACCACGGTTTATCAGAAACTTCGGGTTGAATCGTGTGAAAATATTGCCCCTTCAATGCACTGCTCGTTTCCCAGGCCACCTTCCAGGTGTCCCGAAGAAAAGTTTTGGGTAGTTCTAAAATATCTTCACAAAAAATTTTATTTGGTACTATGTCCCCACACTGCACCGCATCACCTGCGAGAACGTTCGCCACTTCGTTACCTTCAATGCCAGTGTGGGCTGGAACCCACACAAAAAGTAAGTCATTTCCCTTGGAAAAGATTCTGTACGCAAATTCCTTTATCGAAAAAATTATAGGAAAACGGGACTTATCTCCCAACAGGCATTTATCAATGGCTTGAAGAGCACTTTTGGAGTCTGTAAAAATGATAGCCTTTTTAAGTTGAAGAACTTGAATGTATTCCAAAGCCTTTAAAATACCAAAACATTCTCCCGTAAAAACGGATGTCTCCGGAGGGAGTTTTACTTTTTGCACGATGTTGAATTGGGGATGGAAAGTACTTACCCCAACACAACTCGTTGGAGAAAGCTTTGAAGCATCGGTAAAAATATGATGGAAGTCCGAATATTCAGTGACAAAATTATTGAAGTTTATACAAACATTGGGGTCGGATTTACTAAAGCTGTTGAATTTAATTTTGGGCCTAAATAGTAAACTATCGTAACTACAGCTGAATATGGGGAGTTTATTAGAGCGATGAAGTGGAGAAGATAGGGAAAGGTACTTTTTGTAACTTACAACTAAACAAGGAGCACGTTTATGAGACCAGTAATTTGAAGAATCTATCAGTGTAACTAAAAGCTGTAGTTTAGGAAGTAGAGGGTGATTAGAGAACTGTACAATCCGGAATAAATACTTATCAGAGAGATACTGTCTTCTAATATATAAAGGAGCTTCTCCACATTCAACTTGCAATGCATTAGTAGGACTGGATTTCATGGCACCAGAAATAACTCTTAATGCTTTATATTGGATGCGATCCCATTTCTTAAAAGCCATAACGCTACCTGGTTCAAGAGCAAATGACGCATAATCCAATGAACTTCTAATTATTGCATTGTAAATTAATTTGAGAGAAAAGGGATGTGCGCCCCACCACACTCCAGATAGGCATCTCAGCATGTTTAGGTGCTTTTCGCATTTATTATTAATAAACTCACAATGGGGAACACTACTTAATTTTGAATCTAAAATGACACCCAAATATCTGAAATTGTCTGTGAATGGAATGGGAGTATTGTTAAAGTGGATATTAATATGAGGAGTGTTACGTTTTCGGGTGAATAACACAGCTGCGCTTTTAGATGTTGATATCTCCAAACCATTTAGATGCAACCAAGAACCCAATTCGGATAGTGCGGAATTCATATCAAAACTAGCTTGTTCAATAGAATAGTTTGTAGTATATAACAACAAATCATCGGCATATTGAAGTACTCTAACATAATTAGATAATGCTGAATCTAAATCAAAAGTGTAAATGTTATATAAAGGCGGACTGAGTACAGAACCCTGTGGGAGACCTCTCCATACAATTTGAGATATCTCGCGGTTCCCTACTGACATGTTGACCGACCGTTCGGCCAGAATATTCATGATAAAATTCACCAAGTTTACTGGAACCTGCAAGGCCTTTAATTTATGTTGTAAGACTGATAAAATAACATTATCGTATGCTGCATTTATGTCGAGAAAAACCGCAACGGTATCTTGATTATTAGAAAATGATATTCTAATATCAGATGTGAATATACTTATACAGTCAGTGGTACTTTTTCCTTTCCTAAAGCCATACTGTGATTCTGCCAGAAGGCCCTTACTTTCCACAAACCATTCCAGGCGATTTTTAATTAAATGTTCAGCTAATTTTATAAGAATTGAAGACAAAACTATGGGACGATATGATGAAACATCAGAAGGCATTTTATTTGGTTTAAGGAATGGCAACACTATTTGACGTTTCCATTCAACAGGGACATTTCCTGTTTCCATCACAGAATTAATGAGTTGTAAATAATAACTAAGAACGTTATCATTTAAATGGGAAAAAAAGGAATATGGTATGCCATCAATACCTGGGGCTGAATCCTTAGTTTTGTTGATAACAGCTTTTAATTCAGTCAGTGTAAATGGAGAATCTAGCGTTGAATTAATATTTTGGTTATTGGTTAAGAGAGGTAGGTTATTCTCAGGAACCCAAGGAGGAGCTAACTTATCTAAAAAGTTGCTTGCTAAAGAATCAGGGATAGGAGAATAGTTGTTGTAAATGGATCTAAATCTACGAATATATTGCCAGACTATTGTGGGGTGAGTATTCGGTGAGATAGTTAAACAAAAGTTACGCCAAGATTCAAATTTTTTCTTTTTAATTAGTTTGCGGGTTTCTGATATTATGTTCGTGAGAATTTCAAAGTTAATGTCCGACATATTATGGTTATAATTATATTCAGCCCTTTTACGTTTTTTAATTGCTTCGCTGCATTCTGAGTCCCACCAAGGAGGTGATGGAATTAATTTATCATTGTTATTTTTTACAGGAAATAGTTCATTCGCCGCTTCGATCAATATGCATGCTAAGGCTTCAGCACAACTATTTTGGTTGTCATTAGAAATAACAGGCAATGAAGCAGCCTTTCTGTCAACAATATCCCTATATTTCTCCCAGTCATTACTATTACTATTGGGTACTTTATGTTTGAGACTTGATTTCCGTTTTGATGTATTTGATTTAGAAAGAGGATAAGAAATTACTATTGGGAAATGGTCACTACCAAAAGTAGAGGCCAGGGTATGCCAAGTTAACGAAGAAGCCAGGTTTGGAGAACAGATAGAAAGATCAATCGCGCTTTGGTTCTGGTTAGGATCTGATCGACGAGTGGGTGCTCCTGAATTCAAGATACATAAGTTATGATTGTCTATAATATCTAGTAATTCATCCCCATAAGAATTAGATATTGAACAACCCCATGATTGGTGATGACAATTAAAATCACCCAGTATTAAGAATGGCTTTGGAAGAAAAGAAAAGAGATTGTTCATCTCTTGTAATACAGAAGAAGAGGGGTGAGGAATGTATATAGATACAAGGCAAGTATTATATACTTGTATAGCTACAATAGATATTTCCTCACTATGAGGAGGTAGTGTGACTAATGAAAAAGGGATAGAATTCTTGATAAGTATGGCTACACCGCCATACCCATCAGCTCTATCTTCTCTAATGGTTAAATAACCATTAATTTTAAAAATGTGATAGGATTTGAGCCATGTCTCTGCTAGAGCAAAGACAAAAGGTTCATATTTGTTTAATAAATATATGACATCACTTTTTTTGTTTATTAGACTGCGACAGTTCCACTGGATTATTTTGGATGTGTTGTCCATTATAAATAAACTGGGGTATGTTAATAGAAGAAGCAGCGTTGGACGGTGAAATGTTGAACTGAGAAAGGAGACTGTTTAATGCTGAAAGAAAATCATTAAGAGAAAAATTTGAATTTTTTTCAATATTTTGATTACAACCATTTGAAGTTTGGTGAGAATTAAAATCCTGAATTATGGAATTGTGTGCTTGTTTATTGTATCCTTGTTCGAATTTGGGAGGGGAACGTGGTTTAAGAAATACAGTTTTTTTGTAGCTTGTAGTAGTAGGTATTTTGTTGTTAGATGAAGAAGTGGTAGGAATGTTTTTCACAGGAGAGGATAAAAGAGTGTCAGCATAAGATTTAGTAACAGCAGGATGAAGTTTTGCTGCTTCAGCATATGAAACTGAATTATGAGCCATATATGTTTTAATCAATTTTTGCCTTGAAAATTCAGGGCAAGACTTATTGGTGGCAAAATGATAACCATCACAAAGGCAACATGAAGCATTCCTTTCATCTGTATCACAACTATCCCCAGTGTGTGCCTGGCCACATCTGAAACATCTGGGTTTGGACCTACATTGCAGTTTTGTATGACCAAAGCGGCAGCAACTAAAACATTGTACTGTAGGAAAGATATATAATTCAACAGGCAAAGCATTATAACAAATAAAAATTCTCTTTGGTAAGATCTGTCCGTCAAAAGTTACCACGATGGACTGTGATGGTTTCCAAGTTGTGGCGCCATCTACAATTGATTTAAAATTTAATCGCCTTATTTTTAAAATAGGACCACATCCAATTGGTACCGATATATTGTCAATGACTTCCTCCAGAGACCATTCCGCAGGAACCCCACGCACTAAGCCCATCCTAGTTACGTTAAACGTGGGAATAAATGCTTTAAAATCATGTTTTTCTAGGCTATCATGATTAATAAAAGAATTTGCATTCACAAAATCAGAAAAGGAAATGCTTATTTTATTTCTACCAATTTTCTTGACACTGCCATTAATTACGTTTTGAAAATTATTCTGTTTTAAAAACCTTCCAAATGTGATGGGATGCAGTATAGAACCATCATTAGAATTTGTTACTTTTCTTTGTACATGCACAACAAAAGGCGCAACGTCCGTTTTGCTGTACAAGTTTCGACCGATTTGTGCGGGAACCGGAGTCTGAGATGGGGGGGTCTGAGAAACTGGCAATGAGATAGTAGGGGGGGCATTCCGGGTATTTAATTCGTTTTCAAGAGTGACACTCGTGTCCACCGTGTCCGTACAACCACAACCCGAAGCTTCGGATCCGTGGCCTTTCCGGGTTCTTCGACGTTTATTGCAGTGTTTGCACACATGCACACGACTCCGTTTCAGAGCTTTGGATACTGATGACCGTGACCCATCAGTTTCCATTCCTGATTCGTTAGATTGAATTGTAACATAACTGCCTGCCGGGGGAACTAGGTCCCCCGGATCAGGCGGATCATTCATCTTACACTAGAAATACAATAAAAAACACTTACCACTACAGAAGAAAGATAGAAAACACTAAAACTAAATTAAAAGAGGTAAACTACAACACTAAAACTACGAATACTGATACTATATATAATTAATTTCAAGTTTAAAAATGAGAAGCAAAAAGAACGCGTCCACCGAGTACGAGTTTCCCGCGCTTTTTTTCTAAAATTCTTTTGTTGTGACATCATGTACTCTATGGTTGTGACATTTCTTTTGGGACAATCTAGGCAGCGTCACTTTGACAGTTGCGTTCCCCATTCTATATAGGATGTTTCTTTTAAATTATCCAAAAGGGAGAAATCCATATGAGATACGGGAAAACTTTCCTAAGAACCTTTAGCTATATTTTGATGTTGACAATTTTGGCGTTTTTATTTTTTTCGTCAAGTGTTTCCAACTTTCCACAGAAATGAGTGAAATTGGCCATTATTTTTTTAGTGCCATTTGACTCGTGTTTCATGTAAGGATCATTTCATTGTATCACAAGAAAAAAATCGGGACGGCGAAAGTTGGTCTTTTGCAAAAATTACTACAAATTATTTCTTATTATCTTTAAATTTTAATATTTTCAATATTTATTAATACAAATCCTTTGAACGAAAAAATTATCACTTTTGATTCATATTTCACTCCCTTTTGGCCAATTTAAAAGAAACATCCCGTATAATAAAAACATAAGAATATGACATCTGTCGTCACAAAGACAGCTTAGCTTATTGTTTATAATTTAATATACATAAATATTGTTATAATTGTTTCATATTTTGTTTAATATTTTTTTAAGAACTCGGCATAGTAGGTCGATTACACAATTATTAATCATGTTGGGATGCACCTACGAAGATATGCCGGTCGGCTGTCTCATGTTGGATACTAACGACAAAAGGTCACAAACATACCCACGCGGCACGCGGTAAAGCGTACTGATTGAACCGCCGGCATAAGGCAGTGGTCCGATCGTCGCCGCGGCGGCGAGAAAACGAGTAACTATCAGCGATTTTCTCTCTCAAACAATAAATGTACATTCCGTGTAAACGAAAGAGATGCATATATATTTGCTCTATTACTGTTCACACTGCCGGCGACCACTCGCGTTACTAGTTTTGTTGCTGAGCGTCGATCTTTCAAAAATAAACTCGCTCAGCGTTACTCGTTCAGCGATGCTCGCTCGGCTCACTTGATCAGGTTTGCACAGGACTGAGCGACCGCGGGCAAGTGGCGCGAGTAATCGCTCGTCGCACTTTCATACTCGCTTATAGCTCGGCGACAAAACTATCGAAACTACGCTCGCTTCCCGCTGATCGCCAACTCTTTCATAGTTTCTAGTTTTACTCGTTACTCGTTCATCGTCGGCGGTCGGACCACTGCCTAATATGTAGTAGCTTGTATGATACCTGAGCCAGTACGTCTGTATTGTTCCAGGGACCGCCACCACCTGTCCAAGCGCGCCAAGGTGCGCGACTTCGTGTGCGGCTGCGGCCTGGTGCTGCACTCGCGCGCCAAGCTGCGCTGGCACCAGGAGACGCACGCCGAGCGGCCGCGCGCCTGCCTCTACTGCAGCGACAAGTTCGTGCACGCCGCCTCGCTCACGCGCCACGTGCGCCGCTCGCACAACCAGTACTTCCTGGCCGAGCAGCCCGGCAAGCAGGAGAACGTGCAGTGTCCCGTCTGCAAGCAGGTCGCTACCCAAAGAACATGCCATGTCGTTACTTTGTCAAGTGATTCTTGAAATAATTGTACATACGCCAGTTTTATTCAAATTCACCCCTTTTTTAAATGCCTTTTAAGACAATGAGCATGTTCAGTAATAGTCACCCATTACGTTGCAGGTGTATCTACGCTCGAACCTGCGCACTCACCTGCAGACGCACAGCGGCCAGCGGCCCTACATGTGCATCATCTGCAACAAGTCGTTCACCACCAAGTGGAACCTCAAGCTGCACCGCTGGACGCACGCGTCCCGCTCGGCCAAGCCCTACAAGTGCGCGCTGTGCAAGGGCGCCTTCATCCGGCACTCGGAGTACGTGTCGCACATGAACGCGCACAAGTCGGTGCGGCCCTACACCTGCAACTACTGCGGCTGCCAGTTCATCCGCAAGTACAACTGTCAGCGCCACGTGCGCGAGCACGAGATGGCCAAGAAGTACGTGTGCAAGGTGGCCGAGTGCGGCAAGTCCTTCCACCGCAGCTACTACCTGTCCGAGCACATGAAGGTGCACTCGGGCGCGCGGCCCTTCGCCTGCAACATCTGCGGCAAGACGTCCAGCAACAAGTCCAACCACAACAAGCACGTGAAGATCCACCACGCGCGCGAGCCGGTCGCCACCGAGGCGTAAGTGTTGCCTAACGTTGCTGGCGAGCCTGCAGCACTCAGACTCCTCGCTCTGGCGGTTGTCAACTCACGGCTACATCAGAACTGAGTTTACACCGGAACCATTTATTGATAGTAGAACTTTGTTGTAAGAGTTCGCAGCAACGTTGCCCTATGGGCGCTTTGTAAATATCTAGTTAAATTTGAATTTATTATAATTGTTGTAAATACAGGACCAAGCGTGTACATTTTGGGGTGGAGTTGTGTGGTGAAGAGCATTTCGAGGTCGACCGTATGGCGCACCACATGTTACGTACGACACATTCATTCGTGTGTTATACTATTTTTGTTCGTAGATTTGTTGATGTCGAAACAAGCTTTAATTGCAGAACACTACGAGATGATATAAGTGCGTGAACATGCGACGAGTTTGTTTTTGTGCCTTATAGATTGAACAGAGGGAATGATCCTGGGGTTCCCACTAGTTGAGAAGATAATAAACTATCATGGACACTATGTATGAGATGTATCATTTAACTTGTATGTGTTAATGTCGTAGCTTTCTCCCTGCGCCGCAGGGCTCTGGTTGTGAAATACATTTAGTGTGCTGTGTGTAATCTGTGGTGCGTCATAACTAATTATAAAATAGTCAAATTAATAAAGGGCATTTCGGTATAGGTACCCCGCTACACTATAATTATTTTCTACTTATATTATAATAATTTCATAATGCTTCCATTTTATAAGCTCGGCCTGGGGATGTGGCTCGCTGCATTATATCAAGACAACATAAATCATTTTTGTAAAGATTTATTATTGTCTCAATACATTGTTTGCGATATATCATTGGATGTTAATCTAACATTAAATAGCACTGAATAGATTCCTTTTATATTTTTTACTAAGCAAGTTATAATATAGTGAAATGAGTACTTGAGGATGCCACGTCCGCCAGCCGCGAGCTGTAACGTGTAACTTTAAAGTTTAGTCAAATTGACATCCCCCAGGGACTTACTAATAACTCATTATAAAAGTATTTTAAAACTTACGTTATTTAGATTATTTTATGTAAATATCACTTTAATTACATTTAATTTATTTTTATTACATTTTTGTATTGTTACTACGTATTATTCCGTTTTTTACGTAAAGAGTGAGGTGATACAATGTGTGCTCTAAGCACTGGTGGCTGATCACATCTAACTTCGGGGAGCCAAAGAGATGCAACTAATAATGGAAGAGTGTTAACTCTTTAATCTCACTCGAACCGCTGTTGCTATATACATCATGGACTGATTTCATTTGGCAGGTGTTTAAGATCACAAAATTGTTGTAAACGAATTCTCTCATGATACACTGTGTAACAGCTTCCAACTGAGACCAGTTTGTGTTTATAAAGCACATGTTACCAAAATGTATCGCGTCCTCACGCGTTTGTATCATTTTATTGATGAACTTTATTCTAATCGTCTTTTCGTTTCACAAATATTATTTCTATATTATTGTTTGTTTGTTTGGTATTTGCCTTAAATAGTTAGACGAGTAGTGCAATCGCATTTGTTGTAACTTATTGTTATTTATCATTTGATTAAGAATATATCTGAAAGTCACCTCCTGATTGTGTGTAAACATTGTTTCCAAAGATATAAAGCAATAATGTGATTAATATCAATTATAATTATTTATTTTTATCAGGAGAGTCTCTTGGACGATAATGATTACACATGGTCAGTGCGCATTACGTTGGAAAAGTTGAAATTAATGAGGTCATCACCTCAGATAGCGGAGTCTTTTCGTAATGTTATATAACAATTGGTTAACAAATGTACTGTAGGTATATTTTTCTATTGTGTTGATATAAATTCTGTCATGAATCACACCATCTGTGTTCATAAAGGCTCTAAGCAATGTTGAGGGATGAGGCTCGGCGACTTACCTACGAAACACTTTATTGAAGTATTTATTGACTTGTTTATCATACTACATTTTATATAAAATGACTTGAAATATAACTCGCATATTTTTCGGGGATCTCCCAAATAGTTTCTGTTTTTAAAAAAGGTTGACGAGTCGGTTAAGTCATAAGAAATTCTGACGCACGCGCTACAAATTTTTTGTGGGGTCATCGTGCATGAGTGAGTGCTTGGGTACTCAATAATGTTTCACGCATTTTCTATTTTTGTCATTCTATGTTCAACGAATTGAGACAGCGACATCTGTCATGGTAATATTAAATGGGCGCGTCGTACCTAAGTTGTCGAGTCTAATAGAGTTCTGAGTAAAAATATGTATGGTATATATTTTACACATAAAACAATGATCTCGTATTTTATAAACACAATGTAAAACAAATTGATGTTTTTTTTTGTTTATGTTGTTTTAAAATCGTTTATGGAGCGCAAGTTGGTTCGCATTATCACTCGGTTTCATTTGATGGTGATAGAAAACAATATTCATAGCTTTAATTTATTACAATTTAATTGACTTCTCAGGTTCACTACAGACGAAAAAACTGCCATAAGATATATACTAATATAGTGAAATTAACCTAGTTTTTTTGTTTTCCAGCCCTCTGACTTGCGCTCACCCCATTTGCACGGTATACGACTTTCTTGCACTTTGAAAACAGTCTACAGTTCAATTTTTCTAGTACCATTAAAACAAATGTCAATTTGGTAAACAGTTTGTAAGCTCTGCTCTGGTAGAAAGATTATGAATCAACATTTTACGAATTACAGAAAAAATAAAATTAAACCTTATTTAAGAGACATTCAGTATAAAATGGGAGTGTCTCAAAAGAGTGCAAAAGAGTCGTATACTTAGTAGTCTGCAAAAACGACGTAAATAGCTGTAATCTTGCTCGTAACTCAGTTATTAGAAGAAATTGGTTATTTATTTTATTTGGATAAGTTCTTAGTTTACTTGTACATAATGTTAGGTAATTTTGTAATGGATCGTAATGTGGGTGGTACACCAAATTCAGTTCGGCGGGGTCACTGGACTGAAACTTTGTGTCTGCAATAAATTATATTAAGAACTTATATATTTAGTTGTTTTATTTTAAAACTGAAATATAATACGTATAAAATGTAATGCTGGAACGCAGGTTTGGTATGCACGGGTCAGTACTGCTTGGTCATCACATAATGGCTATGGTCTTATTTTTTTCTAGAACTATTTTTGGTTAGGTTTCTTCACGATGTTTCAAGACTTTGTTTAAGAAATAATTGTATTCATTACTTACTATTTCATAGATCAAACCATAGTTCTCTAGTTACTACTGGAAGAATCGATCGCGAACAAAATATTATTGTTGTAAAACTATTTGTTTGACAAGAGCGCGATAAGTCGTCGGTTTATTGACATAACGTGTGATTTATTGTCTCATAACCAGTAATAAATAATCAATGGCCTGCTGTTTCCCTTTTCCTAATGCGTGTTATGAAGACGTAAGCGATATCGGATTCTAAACAATGGTTCGCGCACGTTCGTTCGCATGCCACCACATACAATTATGCTGACGGTACCTACTGTAGCTGGTCGTCATCAGTGCCGTACAATTACGTAGATACTTTAATTAAATGCCTAGGGTTGATTCGATAAAATCAGCTGTTACTGTGAACTTAACTTCATCAATGGAGACGTTATTCCACCCCTTTCCAATTGAAAACCACCTGCGTGTTTTGACTTTAACAACATCGATAGTGTGCCCGCTGTGTGCGAGGATTTTCACAAAGAAGCTAGGTTACAAATGACAACCAGAGCGCATGAATGAGAACTTCGACTGAGCTGAAGCAATCGCCTTGGCCGAAATTAGTCATTATCATCATCACCATTCTACCCATTGCGGAAAACAGGCCTGCTTTTATGCCTTTCTTGGTCTGCTCAAATTTCATATAGGTCATGTTTATCAGTGGCCGTAACTAAAGGTACCTTATGGGGCTTAATTGGGATCTGAAAGAGCCAAAAGGGGCCTCGCTGATAAGTCTTCCCGCCTTCTAGATAAGGTCGGCTACTCCAAGGCACCCATGATCATCTGAATGAATTATTGTACCTGGGTGTTGATCTGCCAGAATTTTCATCTGTCGTTACGTACCTTGCAATTATGTACCGATTTATTACAAATGATGAATTGATTTATTTCTATGCTAGAACCCCAAATGCTCAATTCGCGGTAAAGGTTTGCACTTCGATGCCCCCCTTATAGCCTTGTGTTAATACCGGCTACCGGCTTTTCTAATGGAAATATCTACAGGTTATTTTTCAGTATTTAAATTGCCTGCTGGTATTCTCGCTCCACGATCGCCGGTAGTTAAAGAAAAACATTAATGGCCGCTATCATTATTTTCTTTCATAGAAAATCTTCCACGCTGTGTGCTAGTGTGCGCTGGCCCTAACTCGTACTTGTTTCATCTTCTGGTACCACATTCATGGATTTCCACAACGTTATCAATGTTTCTGCAGAGGTCGTCTCTGATATTAAATCGGATCATTGCTGCCGATATATAAACATAAATATTACATATAGTTATTTTCCATTGAGTTTTATTTTTAGCTTGTCATGCAACAATAGTGGAGGTTTGCGTCAATGAGCTTTACGTGATGCGGTGCGACTGTGAGCGGGAAGCGGGGAGCGGTAGCCTGTAAATGTACCCATACTTTTACCTACAGATAAAAGCATTAATTATATTGAAAGGAACTTACTATCTCATTGTAGTATCGGTAGGTATAATAATCTAATAGGTACCTACGTACATCATAAAAGGGCCGACCCACTGCCGGCATGGCATAGCGCGGCGGGCATGGCAAAGAATTATTTTCATGTACGAATCTATTATCTCGAATTTATTTCAAAGAAATTATGTTATAAACACGAAAGGGTACTTTTTGCAACAAGTGAGAAGCATAGATTACCTATACTTATCCTAATCCGTTGTTAAAAAAGTTTTAGCTGGTCGGCAATCTCAAATCTAGGGTCAGGTGGCCTACCAAGAACTCTTATAGCGTGAGTCATTAGGTTGTGGGAAAGAGATGGCGCTAGACGACTTGTATAGCTCTGTCTCTTTCCCACAGCCAAAACTGGATTGGAGCTCGTGGTAAGGCCTCAGAGCTTGCTTTTGTCTCGATGACATGCCACAGCTAGCTAGAGATGGGTTTATGCTCCGGAAATATTGGATCACGAAGGATCCAGCCCTCAAAAAAGGTTGTGGGCACAGCCAACGGGAAATCGGCTAAATGTGAATAAAGCCTCATTTAGACGATGCAAGAACTCGCACGCGAGTTGCGTTACATTGCGGGCTTTAAAGGTACAACGAATTCGGTTGATGAAATAAAAACCGGAATGTAGTGAAACTCGCATTCGTGTTCTTGCTCCGTCTAAATAAGGCTTAAGAGTATGAACATGTTGCTGAATGGTATGGTGCATTCCCAAAAGGACAGTCGACATCTGCATAGAAGGCGCGAGCGGAGCAAGCTCTTTTTTTTGTTTTCTATTCTGCAACAAGTCTTGTATTCATTAGAGGCGAATGAATATACACCGTGACTTTTTAGTCGTCTTACAAAAGCAGCCCAGTTCATGTACCCAATGACTAGAACACGTTTATAATAAAAAAATAGGTATTTAAGAGATTTGAAAATTTTTAAAATAAAGTTTTAATTCGTTATTATGACGCAAGGTGTAGTTAGAAACACCCTTGTCTCATAGAAAATGGAGATAGAATGATCTGCCCGACTATTGCGCTGGGTAGGTATACTTTACAGCTAGATACGTAAACATTTAACAGGGTGTTTCATATTTATAATGCACCTATTTATTAAAAATAAAAATTATTATTAACGATTAAAAAAAAAAATAACTTGCCTAGAGGTATTTTAGGTCGGATACATTAAGTGGACCCTTTTTGTAAGACGACTAAAAAGTCACGGTGTATACCTAGATCATGAAATTGTCAAGACTTTTAAAGTCTTGTCAAGTAAGTTTGTGGGCATGCCCATAATTATATAAATAAAGGTGGTTGCGCGCTTGTATTGGGCACATTGGTTCGCCAATAAACTGCTTATTTTTTTATTAAACATAGTAATTCGTTTTTATCCCCAATGACCGGGCATTTATTTGGGCGTAAACTCATTTATGACCCATATGCCAAGTTTATGCTCATTTTGTTCATAAAAGCCTTTTGCCCTTGACCGATTATCTACAAACTTACACATCACCTTTTCATTATACCGCAGGATGCCACAGCATGCCGTATCTAACTAAAGTTTAGCAGTCAAAGCAGAGTACGTCAGAATATAGTCAATAAATAAATAGATAGGCAACTCCAGAAACTATAACAACTCAGTCGAAGTAATTATGAATATCCTGCAACACTGTCGCGCTTAATTATTCACACATATTGATATGATGACATGTAGGTAGGCAGTCCGCCCCGCGCACAGTCGGGCCACGACCCGACTAACGTAATTAAAACGATCGAATATTATAAAAAAGGCAATAAAATAAAATAAATCATATCTCCTATCGGGTAACTGACCTCTGAATAAGAACAAACGATTTCAAAGTAACGTCAATATTGAGAGATAACCTCTGAAGCTGAGTTTTGCGTTTCAATTATCTTAATTTAGCCATCTTTTTTTTTTTAATTATCTCTTCGTAGTGAGTAAGCGATGCTAATTCATTACTTTGATATCAATGAGCACGAGGTTGGGTTTTTAACATTTTATTACGCTTTATTTTAATGTTGTAGGCAACAATTATAATTATCAGCGAGATACCATTCAGTAATTCATGACTAGGTATGTAGGTACCTACTGTTGTATTTATTATCTCCTCGTTTTTTGCAACCATCAGTATCTAAATATGTTCGTTTTTGATCATAACATAGGTTTTCAGCATTGATGTTAACAGCTTTTCTTGCTAATAACAAAATATGTATGTTTTTATAACTAACGCAATTATGTCAGGCTACAAAAGTAGATTGCAATTTACAAGTCTGGCGATTGATGAGTAACTGAACACACTTGGGGGAAGCGAAACGTTCATGTCTGACGACTTCGTTTTCGTTACTACATTACATAAATGCAAAGATGAAAGAAAGAACTGCATTTTGCTACGCGGCGTAGGCATATGAACCCTACGGGCTACGCCTACTGCTACGGCGTAGCAGTCTCTACGAAATTTTTTCATAGCGTTTATTTTCCTTTATGGCCGGGTAGCAGTTGTAAATGTGTTAATGTAAACTGAAAAATTGTATCTTTGGATAAGTTCAGCATTTAGCAATACAAGTCGCTGTTCACTTCTTCATGTTAATAACTTTAAGGTCATCTATGATTTTAGTCAAAACGAATTTATAATAATAATAATATTCCACAACTATCACACAACGCCATCTAGTCCCAAGCTAAGCAGAGCTGGTACTAGACAACTGATAAACATACATATATATTTCTAAATACATACTTATTATCGATAAATTACACCCAGACACAGAACAAATGAACGTGCTCATCACACAAACATTTGTCCTGGGTGGGAATCGAACCCACGACCTCCGGCATAGCAGTCAGGGCCACTAACCACTAGACCAACAGGCCAGTCAAATATAAGTGCACAACTTTACAGATTCAAGTAGGTTACCAAAGCTTTGTATGTGAATTTCATAATATGATCATTTAAATTGTTCTCTAATCTGAACATTAAAAACACCAGAAACAAAATGACGACTTTTAATACAAATTTCTTTTTCTTTGAAAAGTTTTCACCATGAGTTGTATTTTTTATATCGTACATTTGTACTTTAATTTGCACCTAGTGTCACTAGTATGAATTAAGTACGTAGGTAGATAACTATATACGTAACTACATGTAAGCAAAAACAGAGACGCGATAATAATATAACAACATCATTATGTGAACGTAAACGCACATTGTTTTACGAGAAAGTTCCCGAACGCATTCCCTACGTGCTGCACTATCTACTACGTTATGAAGAAATAAAGTACGTATAGGTTTATACGTAGAACCACTGAGTTGTTTTTTCTAGAACTCTGGCAACTTCATTGATATTCTACTATTTAAAAATAAATCGGGTTTTCCTTCCTGACGCTGAAACCGTGGAAAGGTCTCGGGTTCCGTGAGGTTTATAGCAAAGAAAACGTATCCATCTGGTGGCGAAACGGAGTTCGCCGGGTTTGCTAGTCTACTATATAAAAATAAGTCGGGTTTTCCTTCCTGACGCTATAACTCCAGAACGCACGAACCGATTTCCACGGTTTTGCATTCGTTGGAAAGGTCTCGGGCTCCGTGAGGTTTATAGCAAAGAAAACGAAGCCATCTGGTGGTGAAACGGAGTTCGCCGGGTTTGCTAGTTTCTATTAGTTTTACCTGACAGTGGCAAACCCCTTTCCAGCCTTTCAAATTAATTGTTAAAAGTTATAAAAAAATTACAGCCACGCAGGCAGATCTTCCGGGTTAAGCCGCTTTGCCGAGGTCGGTCTGAGGATAGGTCTGTCATAGCGAGTCCGAGTTTCCTCCGTTTCTCGGCAAGCACGTAAAGTCGTTGGTCATGGCTGTCATTTGTAGATCTTTGACAGTCGTTACTATCAGTCAGAAGCTCTTAAAGTCTGACAACCAGTCTTGCCATGGGGTATCGTGTTACCCACAGTCACTGGGTTGTGGAGGTCCGATAGGCAGTCGCTCCATGTGAAAAACTGATATTGAGCTGCATCATAGTTCAACTGGAAGCCGATCGCAATATAATATAAATTTAGGACCCTTATTATTTATTATTACGGTAAATGACTTACCAGAGGTAGTCAGGTCTACATGCATGCTATATGCTGACGACCTTAAGTTGTCCGCAGTCATAAAAGACACTGCGGATCATGACATGCTGCAGCGCGACTTGGATAGGGTCAGTGAATGGAGTCACTGTAATAAATTATACTTTAATGTATCAAAGTGCTCGGTACTCTCATTCACAAGCACACGAACCCCACAACACCACCAGTACAGCATGGATGGGAAGCCGCTGCAGCGTGTCATGGAGGTTCAGGATTTGGGCATAAATTTTACCAGTGATCTGCAGTTCCGCAAACACGTGGTTCACGTCTGTAAAAAGGCGTATAGGAATCTGGGATTTATGCTGCGTCAGGCAAATGACTTTACTAACATCAGAGCATTAAAGGATTTGTATGAGGCTCTTGTGAGGAGTCATCTCGAGTACAATGCGTCCGTCTGGAGTCCGAGTGAAGCCAAATACAAAATCATGCTCGAACGGATACAAAATAATTTTATCAGATTTATTTATTTAAAGCTGTATGGGAGATATCCGGGATACCCGTATATCCTACCCTATTCTGTCTCGGTATGGTAGGCTATTACAAATTGGAAATTAGGAGAGAAGTGGCACTGGCAACGTACATTTTCAAAGTTTTAAGACATATTATACAAAACTCAGGAATACTATCCGAAATAGGCTTTAATCTACCGGATGGGTACGTGGCGCGGCGGCGCAAGCCGCAGCTGCTGGTGGTTCCGAGGGCGCGCACTAACCTGCTGGGGCGCGCTCCGCTGACTCGTGCGCTGCGCACTCTCAACATGGTGGCGGATGTCATAGACATATTCAATTGTACACTGAGTGAGTTCACGAGGACCACATACTGTGTAGCATGTAAGGTTTAGATAATAATATGTTTTTTTTTAAGTTACTTTGTCGCATTAGTTTTAAACTGTAATGGCAAACGTGACAGTGATAAATAAATAAATAAATAATTTATACACACAAATTCAGAATTATTTTTTAAACCACCAGCATCAAGGAGCCCCGTCAAGGGCTCTATCGATAGCCCTATTTATTTCGTACCACTGGATACAATAGGAATATTGCTTAAAGTGGCCGTTTCTGATTTACTAACTTTTTACTGTGCCCATTTTATTAATATGATAAATATCACAATGTGACTAAATCAAAAATAGAGCGTCGATATTTATTAACTTAATTGAGGTTGACAGGCTTAGCTACAATATCTTTTAATAGCACTGTTTTTCATTTACAATCAGCAGGTCGAAACCAGATTCATGCGAACAGATATCCTATAAATCCTATAATCTCTTGATATTTGCGTGTGTCAGCTAGATATCACGCATAAGTCGATCTACTGGAACTAAGTTGTGCTATCATGCGCTGACGTCAAGCAATTGTGATCGCTGTAGTGTTTATAAAAGTGCTGCATGGGTCAGTAGACACACCCTAACGCGTGGAGAATGTTTACATGACGGTGTTATTGCTGATACGACTGATAGTGCCATTGATAAAGTGATTGGGGACTAGAAACATCGGATAGTTACATAATGTCATGTTTTTAGGAGTCACTAAGCCTGTACAAAAAGCGCGTGTATTTCCACGTGAACAGCGTGAAATGATTCTTGTCAGAGATATCCTATTGTATCTACCTTATTAAAGACTTAAAAAATATATCGATCTTTGAACATTATTGATCTGTGAAAATGTGATTATAAGAAAGATAGCACAGTTCATAATTTTCTTTTTTTTTATTTATTCGTCAATAGGGTAGTTAACTGCATAAATCAATTGAAAATCTGTATTTGTCAGATAGAGAATTGAAAAAGAAGACATTACAGGACTTTTTGATAAAGATAAAATCTTGCTTCGCAGATCAAGCTTCGGAATTCGGGAGTAATGATTGTGACCTCATAACGCCTATAAAGATATACCGACCGAGTGACGTTTAGAGATTTTGAGAAGCAAAAACGTAGATGCATGAACGTGGTCGAAGTCAAATCAATGAGGTACTTTATTTTAAATGTTGAAAATTAACGAGGCAAAAGGAGTAAGTTTCTGCCTACCTTCTTGATGGAGGAGGCGTGAGTTTATGTATATTTGTGTGTATGTGCTGATAATAGGTGTGTATACGTATATAAACATAATTACAACAGGAATAAAAATAATTAAATTAATTCGTAAAAACGCAAAGGAGGACACTTAGAAGTCCTGTTGCAGTCATCATATTTACCGCCTCAAAATGTTTTAAACAATTTCAAAAAAGGATGTTCTCAGCAGTTCTACCTGTGTGTTAGTACGTATTCTTGTTCGCGATTTCGATGCGGTTTAAACAGAAAAGTGTTCGTTACATTCTGGAAAAGGTTTTGGTTATTTATCCGTTATTGATAACTTGGATGGCGCAATTTTGAAGACTGATTGATGATTATACAAAGACGTTGAATACTTAAAATAAAGGAGGAATTTCTGTTGGAAAAACCAAATAACACTGCCCCCTCTGGAATCAAACTTTGCGTTTACATGCAGTATTAAGTGGCTTAGAATATATTCATCTCGTATTATACCGTTCGTACTTTCTTTCAAGAACAAACAACTACGGAAAATGCCTCACAATAGCTACACGAGGCGATCTGCATCAGTAACCGAAGGGTCGACTGTCATTGTCTTGTTATAACAACAATCGAACGATCATCCGATAACCTATCTACTCGTAATTACTTAATAAATCATTACTTTCAGCTCCCTAAGCTGATAAAACAGCCTTTCGACCAACGATTATTGCACTGTATCAAAAGGTTCTAGAATGTTAATAGGTTGTTGAAACAAAGTATGAAAAAAGTCAGATAAATAATTGCTGAATGTTGCTATGGGCTGCTCGTATATAGTTTAATGTCTTTGGCTATGGGCAAGCTATGTTGATAAACTGAAAAGTTACATACCTAGTAACATCTACAAGCACATTGTGGTAAGGTTTTCAACTTGCAGGGTTATAGGCTTATGTGAATCAGAGGAGAACTGCATTCGTTGCAGTATTAGTAGTACCTAGTAAGTTTGCACAATGCAATGCTGGAATTGCACAATGGCTATAACATGTAGATTTGTAATGGACACTTACGCCTTCTTTAGTGTGATTTATTTCGACGGCTCGGTTGGCGCAGTGGCTGAGTTGAAACAGCTGTGCACTGTGTCGCGGGTTCGATTGGAACAAATATTTGGATATGCAAGTATGTTGTTCCAGGTCTGGGTGTTTGTGTATGTGTGTTTCTATGTTTGTAAAGGCACTCACGGTACAGGATAAATTCCTAGTATGGGGCGATGCGCGATGTAAACAAAATAAGTACCATATATTTACGAAGACAGTTAATGCTGTTCACGTCTCCACTTGCCTCCAATGAGCGCTGTTGCCAGCTCAGCCGTTGAGTGAAATCGAAATTCCATTGATGTTTTCTTCTCTTCTCTCCACATTGGTGAAGTAAAAACTATGAGTACTTTACTACATAATATGTAGAGTCAAACCCGACGAAAATGTTCACATAGCAAAGGAACAATTTGTTTAGGTTACTACTAAGGTCAAACGCGAACCTATCTATAATAAAAAATGCATTTGGCCGAAACAGTGTTTTTATTTTGTGTCCATTTTAGTTGTAAAGAAGTAGGCATGACTTTGCGTGGTAAAATCATCACCACATCACATCCACGGTGTCCTTCAATAGCCCTTTCTGTTCCGGGGTCATGGTAAGGAAATAATCCCGCGACCCCGGCAGGCTTTGGCCCTCTGAGAGGGGGGCCCCGTCATTATGCTGACGCTCTTTGAGGCGCGCGTGGGACACACCGCGCCGTCGACCCCGGCATGATCCATGGTCGGGCATGTGGGCAGCGAGTAAAGGGCAACTCGCTGCGAGTTGCCCTTTACTCGCTGCCCGCATGCCCGCGCCTACGGTGGCCGGAGATCGTCTAGCGACATCCGTCGCCGTGGGCGTCCACCGCCGAAGTAGGCATGACTTGGGAAAGTATAAATGGAATAATTCTAATTTACTTTTCTTTTTACAAACAGTTTTCTTTAACACCGTCTACAAATAAAGCAAACGAAATAATTATTTAATTATTACAAACATTTTAACTGATACTGAACATATGAACTGAAACTGCGTAAGTTATCGTAGGTATGTACTGAAAAAAATCGGATGTTTTCATAATATTATAATCTGTTATATCTAATAAATGATGCTGTAGGTAGGTACTTGTATCGTGTGCCCATTTGAGGTCATTGGCATTGTGTAACAAAGACGTCATCTTATAGGGAAAAATCGGTAATAATATTATAATTTAATTATTGAACCGGTTCCAACCAGATGTTACGCACATCGAAGAAAAATTAACTTAATTGACGCAAAAAAAACCCAATGGGAATTATTCGTTGCGCGGAAATGTTTAAACACAAAAAAAACTATAGGTAACATAATACCAGCACAAATATTTTTTTCCCTGTTAGAAAATATTTAGATGTTCTTAGAGACGGAATATTTCTGAATTTGAATATTATTTTCGTGGGGATTTTTTACGTTTTCCTAGTTTATGGAACGTTATTTGGTACTTATTTTACATCAGGCGAATGAATAGTGCCGTTACTAACCTTTGATGCGCTCCGTGCGAGCTTCTTCGCGGTCGGGTCTTTTCTGCGCCCTGTGCCTTTGCACCGTTGGCAACCCACCAGGGTGTCGAGTTTGCTAATTATTAGTCAGAATGGCGCCACAATGGCGTTTCAATTGTAGTGCTTATTCGAACCATTTTTTACTGCTGAGTAAAAAATAGTTCTAAAATTGAAACGCCATTGTGGCGCCATTCTGACTAATAATAGCAGACTCGACACCCAGTTCACTGATAGACGTGAACACTGCGTTGTATTGAGCTGACAATTGGGTTGTCAATCACACGGGCCTGTGCTTCGTGCATTCCAAATAAGCTTCAATATTATAAAATGTATATTATTAAACTCAGATCAAAGAAATAGGCAGATAGAGCGCTCAGAACACGCGAGTGGGTCCACCAAAGTTAATGCAATATAATAATGTCGGTGGCTTTGTTTTTTATTTCATTGACTGTGGCCACCGACTTCCGAAAGAAAAGTTATTTTACAATTTTTGTGTTTGATTTTGAAGTCGCTTCTCTTTTTTTAAAAAAGTTTTTTATTTTACCCTTTTTAGTTCAGATATTCATAAAAGAAAAACATTTAATCGGCGTCTTTGAAAATCTACAACCCTTGTAAGCAACAAAAACGGATCTATGCGGGCAACTTCACGAGGTATCCATTATTGTTATATATTAAAACCTTCTCCAGAATCTAACAAACAGTTTTCTGAAAACCGCAACAAAATCGGTTCAGCCAAACGCGAGATAATCGCGGTCAAACATGCAATCGTCTCTGAAAATCTACAAACCAAGTAAGCAAAAACGGGTCCACGCGGGCAACGTCACGGGATATCTATTAGTGCTATATACTAAAACCTTCTCCAGAATGTAATGAACACTTTCCTGAAAACCGCATCAAAATCCGTTCAGCCAAACGCGAGATAATCACGGACAAACATACATACATACATACAGGTCGAACTGAGAACCTACTTTTTTTTTGAAGTCGGTTAAAAATCAAGAGTATTGACTGAAATACTCAAGCATATCCAAGGCTCTTACCGTTACGTCTTGCTGCTATGCACGCAGAGCAAGCAAGATATTATGAGCACGAGGATTCAGCCAGTCTGATCACAAATAAGAAATTTTGCTATTTATTTTAGAGTTTTTAACGTGTTCGAATCATCAATGAGTCCTACCGTCTTCATCATAATATGACTGTCTAACGAGCAGTGACAAATATCCTTCAATAGCCCTTTACGTTCCATAGTCACGGATACTTGTTAAGAAATTCCGCGACTTCAAATTTTTGAGATTTGAAAGAAAGAACAAGAAATGTAGAAAATGCTTAATATTACTTAATATACAATGTTACTAACTTATAAAGAATTTGAATTTGAATATTTAAAGATTACAACAACTTAATTTCTTTTCCAACTGCTACCTATACAGGGTGATTTTTTAGTCACCATCCAAATTTTAATATATAAATCTTTGGCGAAAATCATTGAATACGTGTTTTTTCTTTTTGTATCAATCAATACAAAAATATCGAGATATCACGTCTCAATGTTATCTATAAAAGTTGATGAATCTGGACATCGCGCTGTGATGTGTCGCTCAGGTGTAGCGGGGCGGGGCGGGGGGTGAGCGGGGTGCGCTCTGCCCGTTTTATGCGCCGGCAAGTGTATATTATTAACGTTTAGCTTAGTGACCACACAGAGTGGATGAGAAAAAGATTTAATATGACAATTTGAAGTATCGTTTTTTTTTTCAAAAACCGGCCAAGTGCGTGTCGGGCCACGCACAGTGTAGGGTTCCGTAGTTGCCCATCAAAATACTTTTGCAAACTAACTAAACTGATTCGCTGAATTTAATTTTAAAAAGAAGAGTTTTTAAAATCGGTCCAGGAGTCTTTGAGAAATCGGGGAAAATACATAAGAAAAAAGATTACAACGAATTTAGAACCTCCTCCTTTTTTTGAATTTAGTTAAAAATAGTTGACGATAAAAACCTACCTATCCCCAAAAAACATACCGATAAAAGCTGTAAAAATAAAGTTGACAAACTTACATTTGCAGTTGTCTCCGATACATTTTGTTTAAGAAAATATGATATCAAGTACATTTTATAAGTTGGTCGACTATTACTCGTAAAGTTGTAAAGCCTACTTAGTCATGATAATTTTCTTTTAAACTTCGTTATATGTACTACTATTGTGAATTTTTTCACACCCCCAAACATAACCGTTTAGCTGGTAGAGGGGGGGGACACTCGAATCGAGCAAAATTTAGCACTTTAAAGCTTAATATTTCACAAACGATTTTTTTTATCAAAAAACTGTTAATGGAAACTATAATTATTTTTTAAAGGCCTATTTAATGATACCCCACACTAAGGGGTACGCGAGAAAAAAAAATCCTCACTTTACGTGTAAGTACTGGAGGTACCCTAAAAAAAAATATTTTACAAGATTTTATTTTACCACTTTTTCGGCACAACAAATCCGTAAATTTACACCAAATTACAGCTCTCTAGTACTGTGCATCTCTGAGCTAAACTGCGGACAGACGGACGGACGGACGGACGGACGGACGGACGGACGGACATGGCGAAACTATAAGGGTTCCTTGTTGACTACGGAACCCTAAAAATGGGTTTAGTGATTGATACCTAATGCATAGAAAAATTTTGGACGGTGATAAAAAAGTCACCCTGTAGAGACAAACAAAGTAAGTAGTTCAAGTGTATATAATTATGTTTACTTAATTTTTATTATTTACGTTTTTGAAGTTACCTACTAAAATAATATCCCATCCCATTTCCTATAGTAATCGACATTCAAAAGTGCGTCTTTGATAGCCTAATTGAAATAAATGATTTGACTTTGAATATCCGTAACGTTAATCAATAGAGGTCCCCACAGGTCGAGGTGTGTGAAATTCGGTCACCTCGTTACGTAGTGTCTAGACACATTATTGTTAAACTATATGTGTATCTAGACACGTATACCCCTTATCGACTGCAATTGAGATATTTTTAGTTGCATTTGAGGATCTGACATTGCATAAGACACATAAAAAAAATTTATGAGTGTTTATCCACTCTCACAGTTTTTCGTTCTTTTGGTTTTCAAATACTTACGTTAAAAAATATTGTAAAACATTTTTTTTTTTAAAGAGTAAGTATGGAGTTTCCTGCCCATTCTTCTCCATACAACCTACCTTAGCGAAAGGGTGTAGAATCAATCCCTTCCCTTCCTATTCCCTTTAAATTTAAATATCGACGTTCTAAAGTGCCTCTTTGATGGCCTAATTGGAATAAATGATTTGACTTTGACTCATATCTTTTTCTGGTACCTACTTATATAGACGTTAAACGCATTAAGCCATTCTCCAATTTTGAAATACCATTTTTCCGAGCGTATCGAAACTAAAAGCAACATAATTATCGTTTCGATCACATTAGTGTCATCAAATGTAGGTAACCCATAACATCATTCAATAAATCATTTTTATAGTACATAGTTCTGACCCTTAGAGGCCCATAACATGGTAGTTTTACTGATAACTACTGATACCGTTGATCACGACACCACCATCTTTAGACCAGCAGGCTTGGTGATCGATCATGAAGAGTTATTGTAATATAATGAATGTGAGATGTGCTCCACTGATACTGAGCTACGTATTCTGTTACGTCAATGCGCAAATCTACCATCTGTCATGCTTAGGCCTACTTAGTCGACAACGGACTAAGGAAAGATGGGAAAAAATTGTATCAACGAGCCAGCTAGTGTTTGCATCGGGCGGATGCGACCAAGTCCAAATCAATTTTCACCTCACACGCTCGGAAAGATTCTATTTCTCATTCAAAATCTGAGCGAAACTCCATTTTGTGCTCTAGAGCACAAAGCGATTTGGCGACCTTTCTCAAGGAAGAGTTTTGGCCGAAAGGTGTGCTGTATCGGCGATTCCGAGGCCGGCTACGCGACACCTCGCAGCGAAACACGACGCCGCCGTGACTTCGTGTAGGTACAGTAGTTTTTTTAATATTATATGTATTAGTTTATAGTTATTGTTTTATATCTATGTGTATTGTATTTTATGGGCCTTTAGATGTCTGAAATAAATGATAAAATAAATAAATAAAATTCGAACACGTCTTGTATTCAATATTTCCGACATCGAAGACGAGCCGCCCCCACTGCATTTCCTCGCTGTGTGAGGTGAAAAGTTGTGTGTTGCACTCGGCAGCAAAGTTTTTCTACGTCTCGTACCTTTGAAAACTTCGCATCACTCAGGATTCTATATTTGAACCGCTCGTTTCTCTCCCGGTTCAATCTTAGAATCCTTCGCTCACTCAGTTTTCAATTCAAGTACTCGCGCCAAAAATCAACTTTGCAGTCTTGCATAACAAATCTATTTTCCATCTACCCTTTGACGGGGCAGGATCAGCAGCGGGCCGGATGAATCCAATCCTGGTTTTTGTTCTCTCGACGCTGTGTGCACAATAACGCTTTCCAGTGTATAACATAAGGATGAATCGTAATTGTCAATTTTTGAAGTGAAAACTTCTTTAGCGGCGTTGTACACTTTTTCTGTAATGGGTAAAAAATTTAAAACTCGCGTCAGGGTCACGTGACCCTGATCGAAAATGAGTAAGACGTCATTCAAATTAAAAATAAAACATAGTAACAAAAAAGTTTTCACTTCTACCGGCACTCCTGGAGTGCAACCTTTTTTCTTATAAATATTCGGCTTGCATTTGGCTGTGACTTGCCTGATGTGGCATGGCATGAGCATCATGGAGGTTTTCAAAAAGTACTAACCGCCTTCAAAAACCATCACAATAAAGTGTAAAATAACTTTCGGAGGTCGATTACGGCCTTGTTTTTTTAACTCATTTTTAAAACCGATTTCCAAAAGAAAGTTATTTTACTTTTATACCTCCTCTCTCTCTTCTTTTGAGAACCTCCTTTTTTAAGTCGGTTTAAATGTAAACTATCATGTTTTCATTTTAAATATCTAATAATGTGTACAAACCCTAATCCTATGATCGTCTCATTAATCATACGATGTTTTGTAAAATATACATTGTCTGACGAAAGAAGATGACTTTTTATAACAATATTTTATAATCGGTGCAGGCAGCAATGCCGTGTTATTTTTCCAGTAATTAAAGAATTCATGATAAAGTGACTTATTGACATCACGTAAGGTTCAGTATCAAGCGGATGGGTATCACGAGGAGGAGCAGTGGAGGCTCTACGACAATGTTATCTATCTTATTGCGTAACGACGGCGAGCTAACGACTCTAACGACGCATTTATCACAAAAAATATATGATAAACGAATTTTTTTAACGATTTTCAACTTTCAGCTTGTCGTTACTTTGATATAAAGGTTGTTGTTGTACCTATGATTAAGTATGGCGCAATAACCTCCACTTTGTCGTTCACACGAATTCGAATTTCTTTGGCAAAGCATTAGGGAAAACGAACCATTACTGCGAATTTAATGGAGTCTAGTAAAATCTTCGGCAGATCCAGTCAATGTTTACATTTTCTTTTTTTATTGATCTTTAGACAAGTTGACAGAGGGGCCACTCAAAACGTGGGAGCGTATCTTTGCAAGTTACACCCACGATCTATAGGTACATTTCAAGTAAATATATCCTATAGATAACCCCTTAAATGATATACACCCCCCACGTTATGAGTGGCCCGTCTCTCAGTCCCGTAGGGTTATTTTCTTAGTTTTAGGAAATTAAAAACGTGGGTTTTTAGATTTTTTTAAATCTGTTAATTTTAATTTCTTGTGGTTTTCTATCCATATTATCTAGTATAGATTCTTCCAGCCACTTTAGCAAGATCGTCTGACCATGCTTGTCGCAGTTAGTTCTAGTTTTTTTTTTTAAATCCGTGTGCTACGGAAACTTTAATAACGAAGTGGATAATAACGTTTTCTTTCTTACTGGGACCGCACATGATCTCGCACTGCCACTGGTGATGGGTTGACCCTATCTATAGCATCATCATCACCGTTATCATTATAAATGTAAGCTTTAGTAGGTCTTTAGCAAAAGATGATACATCGAGAGATATTCTTAAAATCCGCCGCAGATTAGTCGATCATAGTCCATCTCATCGGCTTAATTATGAAGTAATCATAGTTATCATTCTGCAGGTGGCCTGTCTTAAATACAGGTGTACACTTATTCACAACACCCACCTGGTTTTAATTCTAATTATGACAGGAGAAATGAAAGTCAATGATAAGGAGCTATCAAGAAATAGGTTGTTTTATCTAGTTACTACACAAAGTAGACACCATAAGGAGCTGCATAATGACCTATGGCATGTTGCCTGTGCAGACTTTAGTTAAGAATTAAGAAGAGATTCAGTAACTCTGTTGTGGATGATATTCGCTGTTGTCTAAATTCTGGTATTCAGTCGCACCCATTTATACTGGAAGCTGATACTAAGATCGACGAGAGAAGGTAAAGCGAATGATGAGCATTAAAGTTAAAGTTTAAAACTAAAAAAATGTACATTAATAAATAGTAAAACAGTAAACAACTCATCAGAAGCGCCTACACTTATGGCACGCGTTGACCTCGGTCTCAGACTTGATCCGGAGTCCGGATCATTATTTATTTATTTATACATTACATCAGAACACGCCCCCGGCGGCGATATACGTCGTGCGATGTTCTGATAACAAACAGATAAAAAAAACCCACAGATCACGTGTTAATTTGGGTGCGTCTGTGACCCACGCCTCCGCAGCAGGCGCTGATGAAACTGTACCAAAATAGAACCTGCTTAGGTAACTTGGCGCGACGTGTCGTCAGCTTATCTTAAATTAGTTTGTGTATATATTTTTGGCACATCTAATGATAATTAACTTGATAGACTAGCGTGAGCGGTGTTCGTGGGGGACCGCGTGGCCGTCGCGCGATGTTTCAAAATCAAAATCAAAAGTCATTTATTCAAATTAGGCTGATTTATCAGCACTTTTTGAAGGTCAAATTTTACATAAGACAGTCCCCCAAAGCGCCCCCCCTTCGACACTTCCTAGTGTTTTGGCTGGGAAGAAGAAGTGGCGGAACAAACTCCCCAGCAACACATCTGTCTGTAGGTACGGTTAGAAGAACCAAGATTTATACAATTTAATTTAATAGAACAATGAATACGAATGATAGAGAAATGTGCGAATGTAGTCCATGTTTATGTTAAAGATATATAAGTTTTAAAGCCACAAAATAACAAAGATAGTTAGGACTAAAAGCCAGATATTAGACAATAAAAACAGACGTCAGCTCATAGTGGAACACTAGGTAGAATATCTAATAGAGAAAATGAAAAACCTACTCAGTAATAATTGCATGCCAGCAACATTAAGCTCAATCTCTTTAAATAGCCACCCTCGGTGAGCTGCTATCTTCCACCCATAGAATTTCTTGGCTTCAGTGTTGTTAGGTTTCTGTGCGAATGTATCCTTTGGGTGTTTGAAAAACCAATTGGATTTCCACATCTCCTCTTCGCTTATATCATCATCATCATCATCCCAGCCATAGGACGTCCACTGCTGAACATAGGCCTCCCCTTTTGATCTCCACATATACCGGTTGGAAGCGACCTGCATCCAGCGTCTTCCGGCGACCTTTATAAGGTCGTCTGTCCACCTTACTGGTGGACGTCCTACGCTGCGCTTGCTAGTCCGTGGTCTCCACTCTAATACTTTTCGACCCGCTTCGGTGGAACTCGGACTTCGCTTATAGCTTCGGTGGAAATCTGATTGGTAATGCAAATTACGTATCCTCTCTTCTCCGCTGCACTCCGCTTTGCTGGAAATCGGACCTAACCTTCTTCGTAAGCCGCAGCTTAACATTGACAGTGAAAAATAATGTTTTATCAATGCGAATAATAAAAAAAAGACTTTATTGACATAATTTAAGTACCTACATCATATTATTTGTGTAACCTGACTTCCATGTGCTAGTATGAACTGTATTATAGGAGCCTTGCAGACTTAAATTGTGGCAGAATAGCTTTAAGCAAAAATTTTATTCATAAGATCTCGTGCAATCAATAAGCAACTCTATGGCTTCTTTAGTAATTTAGCAAACTTATTTTCTTAGTCGTAATAAGACAAATACTTAAGGCTCATTGAGTTAATGTGTAATTAACTTAATGAGCCTTCACATAAATCCAACTTTATCAGCCGAATATAAGTAAAAGTCATTTACACAAATAACAATGTTTTGTGTTCCAAATAATGATGTTACGTAACTTGAGCCGGACATAAATAAGTGAATCATTTAATATTATTTTTATGAATAAGATCTTTGGAAATACCACAAGTGGATTGGAACCTTGAATAAGTAAAAAATAAGCCGTATTCTACTCGCTAAGGCTGATTGAATTGAAGTTATATGCTCGGTGACGTCACTGTCAGTTTAGGGGGTCTAAGACGGCCGCTTAGCAATATCCCAAGTAAATCACCTTCGTGAATGAATACCCAATGGCATTGAGGTTTCTGGGTTCCTGCATTCACCGCACTCTGGACTGTTGGCAGGATTGATGAAAAACGCATGTGTGAAGGTTTTTTACGTAATTATACGTTTGATGAACCAAAATATTTCTACTTTTGTGTACTTACTACTGTTTTAGATGTAGTCCAAAAAAGTACATGAAAGACAAGAAAAAAAATTGTCATCCCATTTTTTTAACTTTGCATAAAAATGCTTGTTTACTAAAACTTTGATGCACAAAGTTTCAACTTTTCCTTGCTTCAAGTAAGCCATAACAGGCACTTTTGAATTGCCAATAGACTAAAATTAAAACTATGTATAATTAAAATCATTATGGTGCTAATGTCCCAGTCACAAGACATAATACCAGTGAAAGTACTGTAGATTACTGTGTAAAGATACTTGTAGATCCATTCCAAGGAGTAGATCTCTATGGAGAAAAACGGGCAAGAAACTCCATGGACACTCTTTTTATTACAGAACCTTTGTTACATCATTCATCTTGAGATGGTACAGCCTACGGTATGGTACTTTCATTTCACTGTTTATGTAACAAAGTTCTGGTAACAATTGTAGTTAATAGGTACTTGAAATTTTTAAACATTGTTACAATGTCAAGCACCTACCTCATTTGCAAACCAATAGTTGATAACCTTTAGGTATAAAAGTCTATCATCAGGCCACCACGCTGCCGGGTCTCACAATTATTATAATTGTAAGCACGTGCCCCCGAGTGAACCACGTCAACGGACATTTTTCAGTCACACTCAATAAAGCTCAACATTGCATCACCCAAGTTGAAAACCTTTATCGTATTTCGTCATGAACACCGGTTTTTTTAAACCCATTTTAACTGCGCAGTAAAAAATGTGCGAATTATTAACATTTTACAATATTATTTCCTAACGGCTAGTTTCTGAATCACCGGCGTTATTAAATAAATCCTTTGATAAAAGTAGTGATACGATCATAATTTGGGGATAATTGTTGTTTATAAATAGACTGATAATAATTTGATTCAAATACAGTCATTCAAAATATTGATTGGTTGGATAAGAAGTTCGTTAGTCCAGTTTTGAAAGGGTTAGGGTCTTTTTGCTTTAATCCAATATCTTTTGGTGTCGGGGACAAGAAGTAGACAGTAAGATTGCTATCGTCAACGTCGTTTTACTCATGTCTTTGTGCCATTTTTAGGTGGCGGCGTTGTAATAAAAGCATTCAAATTAAAGTAATAATTTGAGGAGCATAAAAGTGGTGGCCAATGTACCTATATTTAAAGAACAGGAGTCAGCTGCCGCTTCTTTATGTTTTTAAAAGAAAAGAGAAGATGTTTCGAAGATGTGCAGAATTTTTAAGGCATCTTCGTCATACCGATGTTTTTTAGAGATACTTTATTACAAGCATTATTTTAGTTTTTCAACTTTCCACAAACAATAAAAAACGTTTTTATTGCTGATTAATACCAAAAAGGGAACATGAGAAACACTCTAAACTTTCACACAACTATGGCGCATTAGCGAGCTAATTCAGCTAGAAATCTCGTGGTTAGAACCTCAAAACCTACAGCCGTTAGCAATTAGTACTCACATTGTTATCCAAGGGGTGAAAGTTAGTTATTTAGTTCCGGGATGGGGTTTGGCGCTCGTAAAGTATCGAGGGCGGTAATAGTTTGAGGGAGTAAATAAGTAATTTACTCGAGGTAAGCACCGGCTTTTCATTTCGAATACGAGGAAACTATAAGCAATTGCTTTATTTTGTTCAGGAGTTAATCCGGAACTGACTGACACTAAAGCTGCTCGAGTTGGTCGAGCATTTGGTCAGTGATCATCAAACGGGGATTTCTCGAGGCGTTCAGTGTGTTTGCATAGCGAGTAGCGACTCCGACAAAAGCAGTTCATGTGTAATGTTAAGCTTATATGAGTAGTTTGTTATGCAGTCGCAGCTTGAATCTGTACCCTTAGCACGAGTTTTCAGTATTTGAGACGTAAAGTAAACTGAAACCTTGACAATTTCAAGGAAAAAAACAGTACCTTCTTCGCACACCAGAGGTGCTGTTCCATTTTTTCATACAAGAAACGCTGTAAATACTGAAAAGACGCTGTAAAGTAACAGAGTGAAAACTTGTGCTAAGTGTACAGTAGGTAATCATATATGGTTGGCCTAATTAAGGGACAGCCAATTTGCTATTTACCTACACATTGTTGGTCACATAGAGAAAGTTGGTTTGATTGTTATCACGTTTTCCTGATACACGTTATAATACCTATTTCAATAATAATGTAAAACGAAATTCTAACTTATCTTCTGATTTATAGTCGGAATTTCCAACTTACTCACAAAAATTACTTAATATCTAAATATCTAAATAATGTATGGATTAAATCATATCTGTACCAAGTCATGTATGTTTTATCACAATATCAAAGTGAGAGTACAATGTAATTAGAAGCTTAAAAAAACGATAAAATTTTATTATGTACACATACTTAATCATCACATAATCCTCTTTATGCCGCAGTATAAACTATGTGTCATGTATTTAGCCCTTAACCCCAGCCAACCCTAGCTAACCCTTCAGGCAGTGGCGGCCTTAGGGGGGGGCGAAGCGGGCAACCGCCCGGGGCCTCGCGCTTGCAGGGGGCCTCGCGCAACAAACCAAGCAAAAGAAAAACAGGCCAAGTGCGTGTCGGGCCACGCACAGTGTAGGGTTCCGTAGTTGCCCATCAAAATACTTATGCGAACTAACTAAACTGATTCGCTGAATTTAATTTTAAAAAGAAGAATTTTCAAAATCGGTCCAGGAGTCTTTGAGAAATTGGGGAAAATACATAAGAAAAAAGATTACAACGAATTTAGAACCTCCTCCTTTTTTGAATTTAGTTAAAAATAGTTGACGATAAAAACCTACCTATCCCCAAAAAACATACCTTTAAAAGCTGTAAAAATAAAGTTGACAAACTTATATTTGCAGTTGTCTCCGATACATTTTGTTTAAGAAAATATGATATCAAGTACATTTTATAAGTTGGTCGACTATTACTCGTAAAGTTGTAAAGCCTACTTAGTCATGACAATTTTCTTTTAAACTTCGTTATATGTACTACTATTGTGAATTTTTTCACACCCCCAAACATAACCGTTTAGCTGGTAGAGGGGGGGGACACTCGAATCGAGCAAAATTTAGCACTTTAAAGCTTAATATTTCACAAACGAATTTTTTTATCAATAAATTGTTAATGGAAACTATCATTATTTTTTAAAGGCCTATTTAATGATACCCCACACTAAGGGGTACGCGAGAAAAAAAAAATCCTCACTTTACGTGTAAGTACTGGAGGTACCCTAAAAAAAAATTTTTTTCGAGATTTTATTTTACCACTTTTTTGGCACAACAAATCCGTATATATACACCAAATTACAGCTCTCTAGTACTGTGCGTCTCTGAGCTAAACTGCGGACAGACGGACGGACGGACGGACGGACGGACGGACATGGCGAAACTATAAGGGTTCCTTGTTGACTACGGAACCCTAAAAAGTTATAAAGTTGGGAAACATTCCATGATATCAGATGCCTCTTCCACATTTGTTGTAAAACAACGTTGATTTGAAATACTTCTAAAAAGAGCTAACTCGGAAGCTTTTTGGGTCTACAGAAACCATTTTAGTCTCATTATTGTAGTTTTATTCTACTTTCAAAACGTTGTAGTTAAGTTTCATCAAAGTAGTAAACTAGTTCTTTATGGTAATAATCGCCAGAAAAGGCAAACAAAGTCTGCTTGTAAACTTGTTGTATAACTTTAACATTTGTCCTCAAACATGAAAACCAAACCTACTTTTGCATCACATACTTTTAATAAAGGGCAAGGGGCCTCGCAATCGGGCAAGGGGCCTCGCAATCGGATGGGCCCGAACCTGTCGGAGAGCCAGTTTGGCTTCCGCATGGGCGCTCGACGGTGGACGCCATCATGCGCGTGAGAGCCCTCACGACGGGGGATGCAGTGGCCCGGGGCAGGGTCGTCTTGGCGGTGTCTTTGGACATCACCAATGCCTTCAACACCCTGCCCTGGAGTTGCATCAAGGAGGCACTCCGGTATCACCGGGTGCCGACCTACCTCCGTCGCATAGTCGAGGACTACCTGACGGACAGAGCCGTCATCTACCCTGGTCACCGGGGAGAGTGGAACCGGCGAGAGATGTCGTGCGGTGTTCCACAGGGTTCAGTCCTGGGACCGCCCCTATGGAACATCAGATACGACTGGGTGCTGCGCAGCGACTTCCCTGACGGCGTCAGCGTAATATGTTACGCTGACGACATGCTTGTCCTGGCACAGGGAGAGTCGCACCAAGCGGCGGCCGACTTGGTGACGGAAGCGGTCGCGACAGTCGTCGACAGGATCCGGCGGTTGGGACTCGACGTGGCGCTGCACAAGACGGAGGCCATGTGTTTTTATGGCTGCGTCAACGCGCCACAGTCGAGTTACAGCATTGCGGTGGAAGGAGTTCGCATCGGCGTCAAGGGGACGATGAAGTACCTGGGACTCGTCCTTGACAGCCGGTGGAACTTCAGGGAGCATTTCCTGAGTTTGGCCCCAAAGCTGAACCGTGCAGCAGGCGCCCTCAGGCGACTCCTGCCCAATCTCAGCGGGCCAAACGCTTCCTGCCGTAGGCTGTACGCCGGCGTCGTGCGGTCCATGGCCCTCTACGGGGCCCCTGTGTGGGCCCTGAGCATCCGGACGCGACCACAGAAGTTGGTCGCATGCCAAAGGGTCATGGCTATCCGGATGATCCGGGGATACCGCACGATTGCCGGCGAATCGACCAACCTCCTTGCCGGATTGCTGCCCTGGGATCTGGAGGCGACTGCCCTCCAGCGCGTCTATGAGTGGCGCGTGGAGGCGCAGCGCCGGGGCGTGACCCAGCTGCCTCGAGAAGTCCAGGCGCGGCGGGAAGAGCTCCGGCGCGATCTCAGTGCGGTACCGGGCACGCCGCAATTGCGGCGGTAAGAAGCCCCTCTTTGAGGAGTGGCTGGAGAGAAGTCATGGCGTCCTGACCTACCGCTTGACGCAGGTCCTCACCGGACACGGAAGTTTCGGGAGGTACCTGTGTCTGATGCGAAAGGAGGAAACGCCTGGGTGTCACCACTGCGAAGATCGCCCGGAGGACACGGTGGAGCATACGGTGCAAGACTGCCCAGCTTGGGCAGAGCACCGGCGTGTCCTCACGGCTGCGATAGGAGGAGACCTCTCGCGCCCAGCATTGGTCGCGGCCATGCTGCGGGGCGAGACGGAGTGGGAAGCGGTCGCCTCCTTCTGCGAAGCAGTAATGCTCGCGAAGGAGGAGACGGGCCGCGAGCGAGAGAGGACAGTGTCCTCCCTCCGCCCCACCTGCGGTGGTGGACGCCCACGGCGACGGACGTCGATAGACGATCTCCGGCCACCGTAGGCGCGGGCATGCGGGCAGCGAGTAAAGGGCAACTCGCTGCCCGACCATGGATCATGCCCGGGTCGACGGCGCGTTAGTCGTAGCATAATGACTGGGACCTGACTGGGACTGCACCCCCCTCTCAGAGGGCCAAAGCCTGCCGGGGTCGCGGGATTATTTCCTTATCGTGACCCCGGAACAGAAAGGGCTATTGAAGGACACCGTGGATTTTAGTCAGTAGAAGTCTGACAGTCCCTCCCGCCCTGCCCGGGGTGGGAGGACTCATTTGATGATTTTACCTCGCTAAAAAAAAAAAAAAGGGGCCTCGCAAACACTTGCCGCCCGGGGCCTCGCAATGGGTAAGGCCGCCTCTGCCTTCAGGGATTACAAGCGTAATGTTATGTTATCAAAGTTAATTATAACAACAGAAACCGGCCTTTGCCGGGGTCGCAAGACTTATCCCTGGAACGTAAAGGGTTATTGAAGGACACCGTGGATTTTAGTCAGTACAAGTCTGACAGTCCCTGCGGCTCTGCCCTGGGTGGGAGGACTCATTTGATGATTTTACCGATAAAAAAAAGTGAGTGTGAGTCGCGCACGCAGGTTTCCGCACCATTATCTACAATAAAAACTGACTTCAAAACCAAACACAAAAAAAAAAACTATAAAATAACTTTTCTTTCGGAAGTCGGTGGCCATTATGTCAATGAAATAAAAAAACAAAGCCACCGACTTCCGAAAGAAAAGTTATTTTATAGTTTTTTTGTGTTTGGTTTTGAAGTCGGTTCCCTTTTTTTCAAAAAGTTTTTATTTTTCCCTTTTTAGTTAAGATAATCAAAAAAAATCTTAATAAAATTGGCGTCTTTGTTAAAATCTACAATCCTATTAAGCAAAGCGGATCTATGTGAGCAACTTCACGAGACCTCCATTATTGTTATATACTAAAACCTTCCCCAGAATGTAACAAACACTTTTCTGAAAACTGCATCAAAATCGGTTCAACCAAACGCGAAATAATTGCGGACAAACATGCAATCGTCCCTGAAAATTTACAATCCAAGTAAGCAAAACGGATCCACGCGGGCAACTTCACGGGACATCTATTAGTGTTATATACTAAAACCTTCTCCAGAATGTGATGAACACTTTCCTGAAAACCGCATCAAAATCCGTTCAGCCAAACGCGAGGTAATTGCGGACAAACATGCAATCGTCTCTGAAAATCTACAACCTAAGTAAACAAAAACGGGTCCACGCGGGCAACGACACGGGACATCTATTAGTGTTATGTACTAAAACCTTCTCCAGAATGTAATGAACACTTGTCTGAAAACCGCATCAAAATCCGTTCAGCCAAACGCGAGATAATCGCGGACAAACATACATACATACATACAGGTCGAACTGAGAACCTACTTTTTTTTTGAAGTCGGTTAAAAACGACAAAAATATGGGATTTTCCGAGTGGTCAGATTGATGGTCAGACTAGTCTATCCAAAAAGATTTTCCGTTAAAAATATCATGTCTCTCGAATGGAATCCCCTAAATAATACTTAAACCAACTCTATGAGGGTTCAAAAAAACGACGAAACACTTCGAGAAAAGGTAGGTAGTGCCCTTGCGCTTCGCTTGGCTCGTCTACCGTGCCCCCAGATTTTGTTTTTTGTACGTTTTTTTTAGTATTTCTTGTTAAAACGGTAACAGAAATATATCATCTGTGAAAATTTCTAACTATCACGGGTTCATGAGATAAGACCTGGTGTCAGACGGACGGACATTAGTAGTCCAGTTTCACCCTTTGGGTATGAAACCCTAAAAGACTTGATCATTTAAAAATAACCTGTTATATCTATTCTTGTGTCTCTTTTTAAACTTTATCACTCTACAAACCGTTTATCGGTCTGGAAATTGCCCAATTACATTCCATTATAACAGATACGCAATCCGGTCATCGTGAGTTAACGGATAACGCTAGTTAGTTTAGTAGGTCCAGATCAAATGTGAGGGAAAATTATGTAAAGGAAGTGGCCGGCATTCTGGCCCGGATTCCACCAAAGCGGAGAGGAGAGGAGATGTGTTTGAATAACCAATCAGATGTCCACATCTCCTCTCCGCTTAGCTTCAGTGGACATCTGATTGGTTATTCAAACATCTCTCGTGTCCTCTTTGGAGGGTCCGGGCCCCTCTATTTAGGTGAGTTATACTACATAAGCTTTCTTAAAATCGCGGTTACTAACAAGAGATTTGGGTCACAGGCCCCAGAATTGGGGATAAATAGAAAATGTTGGTACTATTGCTTCGAATCTCGTTGGCTTAGTGGTCGGAGGGTCTATTCATGAGCACCAGGCGGGTATAGAGTATAATTATCAAGACAGGCAGTGTTAGCTTTTTTGGGAAACCGGAATTTGTTTTTGTGGCCGTTTGTTAACAATAAAAAGACTCTGCCGTATTAGGTATTAGGTGATAAAACATAACTGGCAAAAAGAGAGTGTACTAATGTACAATCGATAAAATTGGATTATGACCCCACAATAAGCTTATTTTCTTACAGATGTTTAAAAACAATTGTATTGGGTTGGGTCTACATTCGCGTAAACATACTTATCCATAGTAAGATCATCTCGTTGGCTTAAGTGGTCGTAAGCTCTATTCCTGGCCTCAGTGGCTGGAGTGGTGTTATTTTGACAGATTCAAACGATTTCTTGTCAATATGGTCATGATTCAACTTTGTCGATTGTACTAGAGAAGCAGTTCTGTCTAACTCTTCCTTCAGGGATTTCTAGACGTGATGAAATTATACAACGTTTCCGTTCAAAACCCATCCTGAATCATCTGTTACCATCCGGAAAACGTCTCGTAATCCGAGGCCCTGATAGTCTTAGTTTATTTTGATCGGCCGCACCGTTGTTAACCTAGATAGATAAACAGATACAGGGGTCTAAATGTTCACGTTATTTACTGTTAAATGAACCAAGGTTTTTAAATCTCATTGACCTAATTAGCCCGACGAGGTAGGTACAATAGTCAGACACACGGAGCGCCGACGGTCTCGAGATGCCTCCATGAACTTTCCTTGTTTACATGTTGTTCTATTAATAATAATTAGTTAATTGTGTCTCATTATGATTATCTTGTATGATAGGTACAGATGTACTAATTGTCCCTGTGTCGTTAAGCACGTGCTTGACTGGTGCATTCAGAGTGCGCTGAGAGCTGTATCTAACTCGCAGATTTAGACGGGCATGACTTAGTATTCTGTAGTTAATATTAGAACTAATGTCTTGTATAAAAACATAAAATCAATTCCTAAAACTGATATCGCAAACTGACACCACTGCTCTCAAAACGGTGAAGGAAAACATCGTGAGGAAACCGGCATGTCCTAGAACCAAAAATTCGAAGACATATGACATCTACCAACCCGCACTGGGACCGCTTTGTGGATGGCGCACTACTTCTCACAGTGAGGAGGCCCGTGTCCCAGCAGTGCAGTGGGAACATTATAGGCTGATGATGATGATGACGTATTATTTGTGCTTTAAACTTTTTCATGTTTCAAATACTCATATTCGGTGTTGGTGCCATTTTTCAGCTGAATCTGCCTCAATCTTTTCTGTCACGCGATGGAGACGTGTGCCTTAATCAGGAACAGAAATATGCGAACTTATCATTTGAAGGGTAATCTATTCTTGTACTTAGCTACAGAATTCTGAACTTCCGACCTCATTATATTTTAGTCCATATCTGCCTAAAACTGCTTTATTAACGTTACCTAATTATTTTGTCTGGTTACAACTGGATTATTTCACGTGATTATCATTTACTTCGCTGATTTTATTTGAACTGTTTTTTACTCACTTTAATGTTCTTAACTTACCTATTTTTTTTCACTGTTACGTGTCAAAGATAAACCGTAGCTTGTGCCACCGTATCTTGTATACTTTATTGACTTACTCAATTTAATGTATATGTTGCAATTTGTTATGCTATAACAAGATATATTAAAACCTGTGTGTTTAAATATATCTACGAAAACCAACGGAAAATTTCGTGTATTTTTTTTTTAATGTTTATAAAAATACGGCACGGGTCAAGCATGACGCGAGCCTGTCGAAAAATATTTGGTTTTAAATCGGATGTATACACAGATAACATTTATTATCATGGAGCAATAAGAAAATGGCGACGCCCTACTTTTTTTTTTTTTTTTTTTTTTTTTTAGCGTGGTAAAATCATCAAATGAGTCCTCCAACCCCGGGCAGGGCGGGAGGGACTGTCAGACTTCTACTGACTAAAATCCACGGTGTCCTTCATAGCCTGTTACGTTCCGGGGTTACGGTTAGGGAATAATCCCGCGACCCCGGCAGGCTTTGGCCCTCTGAGAGGGGGGCCCCGTCATTATGCTGACGCTCTTTGAGGCGCGCGTGGGACACAACGCGCCGTCGACCCGGGCATGGTCCTTGGTCGGGCAGCGAGTTGCCCTTTACTCGCTGCCCGCATGCCCGCGCCTACGGTGGCCGGAGATCATCTTGCGACGTCCGTCGCCGTGGGCGCCTACCACTGCGGCTGGGGCGGAGGGAGGACGCTGTCCTCTCTCGCTCGCGGCCTGCCTCTTCCTTGACGAGCATTACTGCCTCGCAGAAGGAGCTGACCGCTTCCCACTCCGTCTCGCCCCGCAGCATGGCCGCAACCAATGCCGGGCGCGAGAGGTCTCCGCCTATCGCAGCCGTGAGGACACGTCGGTGCTCCGCCCAAGCTGGGCAGTCTTGCACCGTATGCTCCACCGTGTCCTCCGGGCGATCTTCGCAGTGGTGGCACCCAGGCGTCTCCTCCTTTCGCATCAGACACAGGTACCTCCCGAAACTTCCGTGTCCGGTGAGGACCTGCGTCAAGCGGTAGGTCAGGACGCCATGACTTCTCTCCAGCCACTCCTCAAAGAGGGGTCTTACCGCCGCAATTGCGGCGTGCCCGGACGCCCTACTTTTGGCGGGAAGAAGAGTGATCAATCTCGTGTTTGCTTTGTTTCTTTTAACATCAGCTGATTAAACTGTACAGCAGGATTTTGTTGTTGATATTGTACTTACTTACTAGATATACTATTTAATACTACTTCCTACTACTATTATCCTACTTATATTATAAAAGTAAGTTTGTTTCGATGTTAAAATTTTCGCCCAAAAACCATTTACTTAACGGATTTGGATGAAATTTGTAGGTACACAGATAGTTTATAACCTGGATTAACAAATAGAATATTTTTTATTCCGTTATTATGAGCTTACGGGATCACTTTCGAGATTTATATCAGGCGATGCAGCTGGCACTGCAACGTAAGCGTATGGCAATAGACGAGCATGAGCTTCTGCCCGCGACTTCGTTCAAGTCAAAGATCTATTATCTTATTCGCTTATAGTGCAATTTACTATTTAACAGGAAAGTTTGAAAATTGAAATTGTAATTTTTGAGACTCTCCCTCTATTTAAGACTATCTCTTTGGCGTAGTAAATCGTAACATGCGGCCTTCTCCGTTCTTTGGTCCTGGCTGTCATTTACTTGTAGATCTTTGACAGTCCTTACTGTTAGTCAAAAGCTCTACACCCTCTGAGCGCTGAGCTTTTAAAGTCTGTCAACCAGTTTTACCATGCGGTATCGTATTACCCAGTTACTGGGTTGTGGAGGTCCATTTGTTCCATGTAAAATACTGATATCCAGCTGCATTTTGTTCGACTGGAAGCCGACCCCCATATAGTTGGGAAAAGGCTAGGCAGATGATGATGTATCTACCATGGAGGTACCTACAAAAATCTTAAAAGACACTGTTTGTTCAGCTAATCTAATGCAAAGTAGATGATGCAATCTCAATATGATGTTGAAAATGAACACAACCTGGTTGATATTTATAGATTTAGGATATAAAAAATGAGCATGTTAACTTCTCTTCCTGTTTCATCATCAACGGATAATGTGGTAGAGCAATCTTGGGGTAATACGTAAAACTTTTTTCCTTAAGGTAAAATCAATTTGGTCGCGGGATTATTTCCTTACCGTGACCCCGGAACATAACAGGCTACTGAAGGACACCGTGGATTTTAGTCAGTACAAGTCTGACAGTCCCTCCGCCTGCCCGGGGTGGGAGGACTCATTTGATGATTTTACCACGATAAAAAAAAGGTAAAATCAATTTGCCTAGTATTTTAAATCATACTATTATAATTAGCCTACCATACGTGTTGCAGGACTTTGTACAGACGCCAGCAAATCAACCTTTACCAATCTGTCAAAATTTCCCAATCGACAATTTTAAACAATAGATGTCTATTTAAAAAAAATTGACTAAAAAATAAAATATCTTAAAATAATTGATAAGGTTAGCTAAAGGAAAGATGTTGTGTAAATAACATAACATTTATCAATCTTATGATTACGTAATGATAGGTTACTGAGATAAGTTCCTGAAATAATGGGAGATTGAGGTAGGTCGTAGTCTGTACCTGAACTTACAATCCGAGTATCGCGAATTTTCAAATTTTTGTGACGTAAAGTCCCCGTTCAAGAATGACGTTAATTTGATTTAAAAAAAAATCCTCCTCCGTAAAATAAAACTGCTTTATAAAAAAAATTGAAACGTGTCCTTTTTAATTTTCCAATATTTTCCATCTAAATAACGTCATAATACCTCAGGCATGGTAAAATAGGAAAATCATGCGATAAGGCATCTGACCAGTACCTTAGTTGTTTGTTTATATAATTATTGTATGTCTTTGTAATGTAATATGTAATGACGCTTTTTAATGACAGCTATGAAGAAAGGGGCCTGTAAACAAGACGTAGGCAATAATCGAGAAGTATACTAGGTGCCTACGCAAGGAGCTTGCTATTGATTCTCAAATATTTCTGTAGGTATTTATATATGACAAAGATTAATATCATCGAATCATTAAAAGGTGCATTGCTTGTTTATAGGTACCTACTTCATTAAATACATTGTTGTATTGTACAACTATATTGTGGATCAAACAAGATCAAGATCAAAGGGGTCAAGATGTGACGAACTGCCAGTAGTCCGGGCGAAAAAATGACACGTCAGCTGCTCTTGGAAGTTTTTATAGTATTGAGGTCTAGGGAAGTACTGGCACGTGGCTCTTTACCTAGTTATGATAATTTTACTACGAAGCCTATCTGACGAGTGACATTGAGGCGCAGTCATCGAACCTCGCCGCTATCGGCTACTTCATTTCGGCGGGTTATCAGCCACGCGCGAGATAACCCGCGCCTCACGCCGCCTATATAACCCGCGCGTCTCCACACTATCATCAGTACACAACCAAGCGTCCCAAGATAAACACCAAACAGCTACATCTAGTGCTTTTGGAAATTATATACAAGCTTTTACGAGTACATTTTTGAGTGAAAATCAAATAATCAAAACAAATCAAGATGCGTTTCCTGCACTTCATTGTTGTGATCCTGAGCGTGCTGCTCCTGGCATCCGTTGGAGACGCTCGTCCCCACCGAAACCACAAACAGAAGAGGGCGTCGTTCTGCATGCTGAAACTGTGCAGCTACATGCCGATGGCGCACAAAGTGCAGCGACTGCGCTAGTGGCCGCCCGCCCCGGCCGCCCTGCAGCCGCGCGCCACTCGCCGAGCACAGGCTGATCACTCAGCCGTCAGCGAACAAGCACCATGGACAAGCAACTCGACTGGAACCGTCCATATCGTAGAATGATCTACGAAGAAAGTGTGAAGAGTGAATAAGAGATAGGCTTCCATCCAAGTGAAGAGAAGAAGCTCTGCGTCAAATCTGGACGCAACCCGAGTATTCTATTAATTTACAAGAAAATTAATGGTTTATTATTTTTATTATTGGAGGCGATACGCCTCGGTTTATTTGGCCTATATTAGGCTACCGCCTAACAGAAGTATTCTGTATTTAATAATGGAAACGTAGTATTTTTCAAATTAAGCTTACGGCTAAAAGCCAAATTAGTGTTAGTAAACAATCAGTACTTTGTAGAATGTTCCTGATATCGTAGACTTATGTAACCTAGTATTGTTTCGGTTATTCTTCAGCAAATTAAATATTTATTGTTTAGTTTAAGATAATGATTTCGTAGGAGATAAAAAATAAATTGGATTCTTATTAAATATGTGTCGTTATTGTATCATGCCCGTACCCTCATTAAAAGAATCACAAAGTTTAAAAGTGATAAACTTTATACAAAGTAATTCTGCTGAAACAAAAAATTGTGACCGTAATTGATGCGTAATTTGTCAGATGAACACACGTCATTGACTTACATATTACATCACACACTAATCTGATAAAGTCTTTGGCCCCATGAATACCTACCAGAATATCTAAATATAGAACATACCTACTGCTCAGATATACACAATATAAACATAACACCTAAGTATAACTAATCAGGTGAGACATGTTAAAAGTCAAAAGTTGTAGACATACATGAATTAATTAATAACTGGTGGTGTCTGATAATATTATGCTTCAACAAGTAGGCACGGCCGATGGGCAATGATGTTCACGTTATCACGTCTAAAGCGTGCCAATTTTAATTAATTTTTATTAAGTCATTGACACTTTTATTGAACATAGAGTATGGAATTCCTAAAGAGTCTTAGGCCCGTATTACAGAACGAAACTCAAGCACTGATCTCTATTTAAATCTAGATTTCAACCAATCAAATGCTTGAATCTAGTTTTAAGTAATACTTGAGTATTGAGTGTCGTTCTGTAATACGGGCCTTAGGGTGCTTTCATAAAGAAGCAGGTTTTTTCTACAGACTGGTCGAAAAAGGTGGGTACTGATCCATGCAGGTAAAATTGTGTAAAGAAACCAACAGAACCACCATTTCAGTCTCTACCTAGAATGGACAAAGTTATTTATACGTAAAGAATTCAATGTTTTTTGCCCGAATATGGCACTGTCCGTAAGCGATTGAAGAAAAATAATTTTGAAGATAGCCATGCTTAAGATGACAGAAATCTATTTAGTTTCTGTATTTTAGCTATCCTTCTTTCGGTTCTACGGTGTCGTAATACCTACACGTACATTGTCGACCGGTAGCGAACTATCTGCACCGACAACCTGCTACTTTATAAACGCATCCTTATGTTAGCGCACCATTGTGAATACATTTAGTGTAAAATGGTTTCAAAGACTTTTAGAGAAATAAGCATAAAGAGAAGTGGAAAGATTTTGAAGAGACCTACACTCAGCATTGTTTAGCTAAATAAAAGAGAAAAAGAGGAGCAGAAAAAGATAAAGATATACAGCCTTATACAAAAACTTAAACACCTGTTGAACACTTGTCTAAAAAAAGTGTGACTGCAAAACAGACCTTATTTCAACGACATAATCTGACAATTTTTTTAGACAAGTGTTCAACAGACGTTTAATAGTTTTTGTGGTATCACGGAAATTAGTTAACTTAATTTTAAGTGACGCTGCTGGAATTAATAACAATCTCTGTTGGATCTTTGTCTGCAACCAATCAACGCCCGAATTTGCCTATCCAAGTTTTTAAGGTGTCCAATCAGAAGCAGACGTCAAAAACGACTTTTGAATTAGAATTAATAACAAGGCCGCTTATTCTGAAAGTTGGCAACGTCGCAAAAAGCTGTCAAATATTAACAAGTTTTAATTCATTTAGCAAATTTTCTGTATGAAAACAATAAATATTGCTCTGTAGTGCACTAAAAACATGATATAGGAATGCAATTAAAACACTGAATCTGATGTTGTAACCGTTTCAGGTGTGTAAAAGGCATTTGGAAAGCTTCCTAATGCTTGTTTTACATCTATAACTATATATTCGGTGTTATTATATTAATGATTGCATTCCCTTGTCCATTTTTTTAGTGCACTACAGGGCCATATTTCTTATTTTCATACAGTAACAATGCTAAATTAATTAAAACTTGTTATTATTTGACAGCTTTTTGCGACGTTGCCAAGTTTCGGAATATACGCTCTTAAATCGTTAACATTCGATAAACGTTTATTTGCAACGCGTAGAACAACATTGATCATGCATTTCTTCATAACGGTGCGTACGTGGTCACCGGCCAGTCAGAGTAAACCAATAATCCATTAACTCGCACATGATCTATATACGTAAATGTGACGTTAAACCGCAGTTATCTCTGAGAATAACTGCTATTTGTGAAACAAGATTACAATATTATATTAAACGTGTGCGTTGCTTTATGCTGGGAAAGCGTCAGCAATGATTTATGTTATGTTTAATGTATGTAACTCAAAATATTATGTTTATTACATCTTAGATTGTTTTTTTTTTTATTGAAAGTCAGTTAGGACAACGGTTTTGTAACAGTTGTTTAAACTTTGAACTGATGATGAGAGATTATCGATGATTTTGGATGAATTCTAGTAAAATAGAATTATTTATTTATCTTTTTTTAAATGTATATTTCTAAATCAAAGTTTGTCGTAGTAGAATGATTCAATGAGTCCTCAAGGATAGAACTGTCAGATATATTCGGACTGACTAAAATCCACGGTGTTCGTTTAATTGCCATTTACGTTCAAGGTACACGGTTCCCTGATAAGACAATCCCGCGACCCTAAATTAAAGTTTTAGGTGTTTTAGTTTGTAAGTTGTTTTGTTTTAGTTTTTAGTATTTATAGATCTGTGCTCTGAAAATAAATAATCATTATTATTATTTACTTTGCTCAGTTAAACCAAAGTGAAATAACTCCGTGGAAAGGTTTTTTTTTATAAAAAAGTCTAAATCCCGATTTATTATAACAGGCATCATTTACAAATGAACTAGAAGCTAACATATCTCTTGCTCACTTGCGAGAAACAGAATGGTGCGATATCACGAGAACTTACAGCTGCTCCTGATACCACGCAATAATGCACTCTATCCCCTTGTCATTAAGGTCAAGAGAAGTATCAATTTACAAAAATTGTATTGGTTTTCATAACGCGACCCTGCTGACCTGCGGTTCTTTTCATAGTCGTTAAGATAGGCGACGTGGGTGGGACACTAGATAAAAGAGATAGTGGAAATGTGTTATTATAAAAAAATGCTTTGTTTTTTTTATTGTTAAAGAGAGAAAAGAGTTTATCGGAAACCTTTTAACTAGAGTAAGGTGTATGAGTCAGTTGTAATAGATGAATGGGAACAAGTTCGTGGAAGTATTTATTATCAAAAGTAGTCAGTATCCCCCTTAAACAGGGTGTTTTAGAAATCGTGGGCAATACTTTAGGGGCTTGTAGTACACGTGAAAATTAACAATTTTTACTGTGGGACCAACCATGAAATTTCGAAACTAAAATCAGCTCCTCCATACATTTATGGTGTCATAACTCGAAAAGATATAATTATGGAACAGATGATTTTAGCTTCGAAATTTCATGGTTGGTCCCATAGTAAAAATTGATCATTTTCTTGTGAAAATGAATGAATCGTGGGCAATACTTTAGCGACTTGTAGTGCTTGTGTAATTTAATTTGATTTCAAAAACACCCTGTAAATAAACGTGGACTAAAGTTACAACCAGGATAATCTTCGGACTAACCATACCTTTTTAGGATTAACATCGGAGTAAAGCCTGCTCTACACTACTCGCGAAGTTGGTCGAAGTTGACTGAATACGATAGTGTAGAAGGGCACTTCGCTTCGCTTCGATAAAATGCTTGATGAAAAACTATTCCACTAAGGGCACCTTTTTTTTTAGCGTGGTTATATCATCAAATGAGTCCTCCCACCCCGGGCAGGGCGGGAGGGACTGTTAGACTTTGGTGTCCTTCAATAGCCCTTTCTGTTCCGGGGTCACGGTAAGGAAATAATCCCGCGACCCTGGCAAATCACGCGACCCCGGCAACTAAGGGCACCTGCAAAAAAATATGATAGGTGCCATTCGAGAAATAGCTTAGGAGCCATTCGCTTCCTGGAATACCTCATGTTTGTAGCCTGAAACAATCGGTGACTGAACTTTTAATTTTCCATACAATAAACGCCGTAAATACTTCCAAGTAGGTACGCTGTTAGTACATACAATACGTGTTAAAACCTCTGGTGTGATGAATTTGTCTTGAGAACCTACGTAAGTATCATGTTGAACTGCTAAATGCACACAATATGTTACATAAGTATTATTACAACGATAGTCACTATTTATCTCATAAAGTTTAGACTTTACATTCAACTCTAACTCTCGTGGGGTAACTCAGCCCATGTTACTGAACAATTTTTGTTCTAATGGTACTTACAAATTTGCAAAAAAAAAAATTGGTTTTTCATGCAAAATGGATGGATGTCGCTTCCAACCGGTGTATGTGGAGGTCTAAAGGGGAGGCCTATGTTCAGCAGTGGACGTCCTATTGCTGAGATGATGATGATGATGGTGGTGCAAAATGAGACATTGGTCGGGCACATCTGTATGAATAACCATTTTTTTTTGCGAATTTCCAAAAGTCTTAGAACAAAAATTGTCCAGTAACATGGGCTGAGTTACCCCACGAGAGGTTCTGCTCTATTGGCGTTACACGTTGTATAATACAGACACAAGTCTTAAGGGATCGTAATTAAAGGAAGCTGTAGTAATTGAACAGTAAATTAATTAGTCACACACTCTGCAAATGACCTCCTAGCGAGTGGCATGTTCTTCAGTAATCTAACAGATGTTATTCGCGTATCTCTCTAGGCGCACTCACTTACGTCAAGTGCATAGGGTCAGATCACGTTATTAGATAAGCAGCTTTGTTTAATTTTAATTCTACAATCGTATCAGAAAACACGTAGAAAGTTATCAATAGAACGTAATGTTTTGTGTTACTAAGTTAGCCTTGATTACGGTGCGGGTGTACTTAGTTAAGTGCGCGAGCACTCGCGGGGCCTATGCGCGTATTATTGTGTCCAGGGCTGGCCAAAAATACATTTTTTAAAGATATTGATAATAGTTTTTCTTTTTGTGGTGTTTGAGAATAATTCGCAGCGTACATAAATACATTTTTGGCAACCCACCCGGTATTTTTACTGCTTAAAAATATAGGCTCAAAGAGTGGTTAGTTATGGTCCGCTAAACTTTGTAGAACAAATGGAATAACAAACACATTTGTTGACAAAGACTTAAGGACTTCACACATATCAGCTATAATGTAAAGATGTACATTATAGCGCGATACATCTCATTACATCTTTCCATAGAAATCGGCAGGAGACCACACACGAATGTAATGTATATTTTTACATCTGCGAATCTATGGAAAAATGCAATGAGATGTATCGTGCTATAATGTACATCTTTACATTATAGCTTAGCTGCTGTGTGTGAAGCCCTTTAATCCTGCGACATATGATCCAAAGTCACGTTTTAATTATAATTAACAGTTTCAAATACTTTGAAACCATGAAGTTGAATGCTTGTTTATGAATTATTAATTTCTACGTGTATGCAGGTACCAGGCGGTTACACCCACTGCTCGGTACCGGCGGTTACACCCACTGCTCGGTTCCTATTGGTCGCACTGAGATGTTAAAAAATCCTCAATCTCCTCAATAAATAGACTATAATAATTAACCAAACACAAAAATAAACGTTCAATTTAAAACAGTATTTCCTGAGATTGGCGTATTCAACGAACAATATCCTACAATAAAAGAATTGTGACTTTTTGGAAGTACTCGTATGTCTGAAAATTATTGATGTTATTCTTGTTGAAGGTATTTATATTACCTAATATCTTTAAACGAGCAATTATTGTATATTTATACATAATCAGGATCTCGAAAACGGCTCCTAGGATTTTCATGAAAGTTACAGATTAGGGGATTTTCGGCTCAAGGAATCGATCCCAGGTTCGAGAAAAGCTCGGTTCCCAAGACATAGAAATTTTAAAAACCGAGCGAAATTCGGTCAACCAGATATTTATTTTATTGAAATGTGATTTAAATATGTTTGTATTGTATCAAGCCACCCCTGATCGTACGAGCGGGTTCACAGCACGCACCGAAAGGTCGTGGTCGTCCGCGCCGTGTGTCATATTATGTTCTAGCTAGCGTAGGTACTTGCGGTACATACGCGGCACATACGCGGGGCGTACGAGTGTGTAGCTAGGGATCTACGAGTACCTACCTACGCGGGGACCTTACACGTGCACACGGGTATGTTGTACTTACATAGTCGTGAAACTCGTGAACGCACGACATTTTCTGGGAAATATTGATGTGTTAATTGGAAAATTTTGCGTCAGTTATCATTATTTTCCAGTGGTTTTATCCAAGTAATCTTGATTGATAATATTTCTTAAAATCCTTGGCTACACAGGAAACGCCGTTAACTATCCCATTAATTATAACATTTTAAGATTATTATAATGAAAATTATCCTATATCTGTTCTATGCTATTTCCGGTCAATAACGTTGTATTCTTTAAAAAAAGCAAAAGGGTAATAAAACTCCAAATATATCTACAGGCTTTACTATAAATCCGAATGTCAAACTTACTTTACGATCACAGTACAAAATCACAATGAAAAAACTACTCAACAGCCGACACAGATTAAAATGTTTACAAAAACAGGCACCGACATAATGTAAATACAATATAATATTTACAAAACTATCTGTAGGAACATCGACTTTCATGACGAAAACAAATTTTGTTTAAGTTTATATAATTATATGGAGCTTATCAATTGAAGTTATCAGGCTACATAGGGGGGCTAGTTGGTACTTAGTTAAGTTAATCTGTTATTTTTTATGGTTAAACAATATAACAGAAAACCGCTATTTTATGGAGTATAAACTTTTTCTAAATACCAGTCAAAAAACATCAGTTTTGTATAAACATTTACATTTATGTGCATTTTTTACAACTATTTTTCTGTTATGTTTTTATTAAGTAACAAACTACGTATTTTAAAATCAGAAGAGCACTAAAAGATTCGGAATACGTTTGTCCTCGTTTCATAAATTAAAAACTATTCTTTTCTTGATCAAATTACTTGAAAATGAATTTAGTGTTAATAAAAACAAATCAATCTTTTAAAGAAAGCATGCATGTTAGTTTATACAAAGTAGAAAGAATGTTGGTTGAATCCGCCTCTAAAAGGCGGTAATTCGTCTCAGGGGTGCACCTTTCACCACCTTCATACTCCACGACACATTGATAAGTCACCGTCGTATGACGTCACCTTGTCTCCGGAGGGCCACACAGCAGCAAGTGGTCGTACTTCTTCATCTGACGCGACGCTGTCTCCACGTCGACGTCCGTCAGGTAATACGCCTCGAAGTTTGACAGCGGTCGCAGCATTGAATACAGACGTTCGGCGTACTTTCTAAATAGGAAAAGAGTGGTGTGGATGTTTTTATTATCCTGGTAAGGGAACATATTTTTATGCGGACGAAAAAGCCGTTGTCGGCCACTGGTAGAACCTTAACACTTTTTATTACCCCTCTGAGGCATATAGGCACGATTTATGTAAAACACTTATGTAAACTCAATGGCAAACCAGCGCTGAGCTTTGCAGTGCCCTGACAGGGTTCATGTACTGGAATCGACAGCAATGTCAAGTGTATGATGTGCATGAGAGCAAATAAATAAATTTTAGATTTATCTAAAGTCTAGTAATTAATCTACGGCTATAACCTTGTGGTCTTCAAGTCAAGAGTGAACAGGTTACTTCTAGAAAGCGTGCTTCATCGTCGACCACATCTTCTCTTACCATCAGGCGAGCTAGTAATCAAACCCAACCTTACCACCTGCACCTACCCTACGATTAAATAAAAAAATATCTACAGGAAACGGCGATAAATACTGCACAGTGGTTAGTTTCAGTCCAGACCGTTATGTGCCGTTATTTCTGTTGTACGAAGCACTAATAAACCACAAATAAGCACAAACCTGGGACAAGTGTCACATAGGCAGTGTGTGACGGGTCAAAGGTCTACGAAGACATGAATCTCTTTCTAAAGACCGATGTGCAATATTTAGTGGTGGTATCTGTAGTATGTGGTAGTATGTGAACGTCCTTACCTGGTGTCCGTGCTCTTGTCGTCGAGCAGCGCGGCGAGCGAGCGCAAGGCGTGTTTACGTGCGCACGCGGCTGAGGGTGGGCGTGCACGCAGCAAGTCCCGCCCCCCGCCCCCGAGCGCGCAGCACACCACCAGTAGACGGGCTGCGGCGCAACGTACTAGTGGGCTCTTGTGACTGGCGAATTGGCGATACGAACAAATAAAAAATGTTATGACATGCGTTACAAATTACATTATGGACGCAAAGGTTACCAAAAATATTAATTATTTCTGTACACTAAACCGATATCGCGTTTACATAGTTCTTTCACAGTATATTACCTCTTTAACGGACTTTTCAGACAGTAACCTTATAGCATAGAAAGTAAAGATTATTGCGATATTGAATTTAAGCTAATGCCATCGGTAAAATATCTTCGAAAGGAGGGTAAAGATCGGTTCGGCTGATTAAGTAACAAAATAACGAATCCGCGCTACGTGCTACGGGTTACAACCTACGCGATCCATGCTGCGGGCTACGGGTTACGGCCTACGCGCTACACGCTTCGTGCTACGACTACGATTTTCAAGCTTATCGTTACGAGATCTGGCCTACGCGCTACACACTGTGTGCTACGAGCTTTGGCCTACGCGCTACACACTATGTGCTACGAGCTCTGGCCTACGCGCTACACACTATGTGCTACGAGCTCTGGCCTACGCGCTACACGCTGCGTGCTACGAGATCTGGCCTACGCGCTACACGCTGCGTGCTACGAGCTACAAGGTTCTCGCTACAAGCTACGGCCTACGCGCTACTAACTGTGGGCTGCGTGTCACAAGGTACTCGCTATGTGCTACGGGTTACGAACTACGCAAGTTTATTTACTTATTTTTTATAAAACTGAAACTTTTTCGCATGATTGTTCAGGTGACCTTTCTTTGGAAAATAATGCATGCTTTTAGAACCAGTTTAAGCGAAGTTGCATTACTTATTTACTCTTTCACGCTTGTCTGCAGTGCCGATTTAAGGTAAGTGTCCACAGGTCGGCATCGTACGTATCGGACGCATTGCATCAAATGGATTTCTGTATCGGCTGCTATTGGATTGCCGACGCGAGTATCAGCAATCGGATTGCCGATGCCACCTTCATCGCGTCCACTGATCGGCATTCTGTATGACGTCATTGGTACGCATCGCATGTAGGCGTTGCCAAAGAGTCGTCCGTACGATGCCGATCAGTGGACACAGTTGTATGACTTTTAATACAAGGCAAACTAAAATCCGTTACGTACGATACGTCCGATACGTGCGATGCGGACCTTTGGACGCTTACCATTAAATGAACTTTGTTGCAGATATCGAAAGGGATTGGAACGTGAAGTCGCAGGCAAAACCTCGCGTTTGTTATAAAGATGTGGACTCACTTAGAGCCGTGGATACACAAGGCGGTGACTGAATGGCTCAGGTCCACACTGCAGACGATATCGTCGAGCGCCACGTTGGCGGCGCGCCTCACCGGCCGGCTAAAGCTACCCGTCTTGATCAGGAGGATTGTCATGGCTTCGTAGAAGTCCTAGAAAACAAAGAACGGTTCGAAGATATTTTAAAATTTCTTCATTATAGTTCGCACGCGTAGCATGCGCTGAAGTCCGTAGATATAGGGTTTTTCGAAGTAGAAAATAGAAAAGAAATCAGGATATAATAATAATATTCCACAACTATCACACAACGCCATCTAGTCCCAAGCTAAGCAGAGCTTGTGTTATGGGTACTAGACAACCGATAAACATACTTATATATTTCTAAATACACACATATTATGGATGAATTACACCCAGACACAGAGCAAATTTAATGATCGTGCTCATCACACAAACATTTATCCTGGGTGGGAATCGAACCCACGACCTCCGGCATAGCAGTCAGGGTCACTAACCACTAGACCAACAGGCCAGTCAGAATGTAGAAAGATTTATATTAGGGCAATCAATAAAATGTAGTAAAAAACATTATATTCCTCAGTCGTGTGTTCAAAAAAAGGATTGTAACTAAAACGACGAACGTCAGAATAGAGATAAAATTCGGTCGCGTGTTCGATTCCCGCAACGGAATAAATATTTGTTTGATCTACAAGTAGTTGTTCCGGGTCTGGGTATGTGCGTATATATAAGTTTCTATTTATGTTTGTAAACGAACCCACGACACAGGAGAAATTTAAAGTATGGGGGAAAACGTTATTTAAAAAAAAAAAAAATATGCCAGGCGTTTAGCAAATGGTGAAGTTTAGACATTGATGATGAATTAAAAGAATAAATAATGATGGCGTGATGTTGTTTGTTTGAGGTAAGCTCTTACCGGTTTCTTAGTATAGTTGGTATTCTTGAGTATCATAGCGATAGTGTTGCACGCGGCGCGCGCCACTTGCGTTCTCGGAGACTCTATGTGTGCGGTCACCTTTATAGCAAAACAAACTATTTAGGTTTTGTAAGAAGAGTGAACATAAAAAGAAAATTACTAAGATAATTATGGGGTCGCTAAATGGTATCATTTGAAATTGATATTGTCACACCAGTACGACATATTTTATACACAAGTACTTCAAATCCTACTAACGGCACGCCTGGCGCACTCCGCGGTGTAGCCACGTCAACGGGGCCCCCGCGTGTGCTTGTAGCACTTGTAGTATGAAACCGCATAACACACGGGCGCACCGTGGACTTTTTTCACAGTCGGTTGCCGTCCGTCGCCCGTTTCTCACGCTTTCCGTATATTTTTACTTTATTCTCACGAGCAAAGATTTTACATTTGCTTGTTTTAGGGAAGACCGTTCTCCTACTTAAAATAACTCTATTAATAATTCAAGAAATATTTTTTTACTTGTCTAATTAGGTCTGCAATTCTTTGTTCTGCCATGACGCCCCAAAACTTGTCCAGGGATCGAGGAAGGTCGTCTAACACCTCTGCTATTTCAAACCTGTGCAAAAATGACAATTCACGGACAGATCTATTTATAACTAGTTGTTGCCAGCGGCTTCACCCGTTACAACTCGAAAATTATCCCACAGGGTTGCCCCCTCTCAGAGGGCCAAAGCCTGCCGGGGACGCGGGATTATTTCCTTACCGTGACCCCGGAACATGAAGGGCTACTGAAATACACCGTGGATTTTAGTCAGTAGAAGTCTGACAGTCCCTCCCGCCATGCCGGGGGCCTCATTTGATGATTTTACCACGCTAAAAAAAAGGGTAAATACAAGTTATATAAACTATCTGTTTACCTAATTCTATTCAAATCCGTTCAGTAGTTTTAGCGTGAAAAGTAACATACATTCATCCTCATAAACTTTCCCGTATATAATATTAATAGGAATTTAGGATTCGTAGGAATAAAGGATTGAGGAGGTAGGGAGTAACAGTAGGACCAAGACTGGACGATAACAGTGAATTGTAATGAATAAACGTTTCCTTTCTTTCACTAACCAAGAATGCGAGCGCAGTTTCTTGATCAACTCGACGCAGAGCAGCTCACAGCCTCGCTCTGTGGCGTCCGTCAGTCTATCCGGCGACTGCACCGAGCTTGGTGAGCAACTTCTGCTCTCTGATGCCCTGGAGGGGTAAAAAAGCCTTGTTCCAGTGAGTGAACGAGATGGCGCTAGACGACTTGTATAGCTCTGTCACTTTCACTCGCCGGAATAAGTCTGGAGCAAGTTAAACAAGACCATTTTTTAGGCGCCAGCTGCCTCGCTGATGATTAGAGAAGTTATTGATGGTAGTAAAAGTGAATTGTCACAGGCGCAGCGTTGTAAACTGTCACCGAACACGTATTGTGTTATCTATTTTTTGTTGTGTGCCTCTCAACTGCTGATTCATCGCTCGTTGTCAATGATAGCTCTATAACAACCGATTATCTCTTTCTATTGGTCGATGTGCATAATGACGGAGCCCCCCATAGAGGGCCACAGTCCTGCCGGGGTTGCGGGACATACGTATACCGCGACTCCGGCACACAAACAGGGCTACCGAAGGACACCGTGGATTTTAGTCAGTACAAGTCTAACAGTCCCTCCCGCCCTGCCCGGGGTGGGAGGACTTATTTGATGATTATGCCACGTAAAAAAAAAAAACAACCGGTTATCTCTTTCTACCGGTCAATGTGCAATGTTTAACTCCGGTGCTTGTATCTTTTAAACGTATTTGAGTGAGAACAGATGGCTTACCATGAACTCTTAATGCAATCCAGTTTAGGCTGTCGGGAAGAGATGGCGCTAGACGACTTGTATAGCTCTGTCTCTTTCCCACAGCCTAAACTGGGTCGCGTTAAGAGCTCGTGGTAATGGTAAGGCCTCTGATAGCTTATCATGACGTCTTAAAGCGATAGTAATTCCAGTGTGGGAAAGAGAGAGAGCTATACGAATCGTCTAGCGCCTTCTCGTTCCCACAGTGAAATTAATCTCGTTCATTATTAGTCTCTTCGTCGTCGGCGATGTCTACCACCCTGCCCACTTTCCACGTATCATTCTATTTAAAATTTTGTTTTCTTCTTTTTATAAGGTTTTTTTTTTGCTTGAGAATCGTAGCCACCGTTATGTATAGGAAATGTTAGAAACACGTGTGTTTTGCTAAGTTCTACACTTACTTCAAGTACCTAGATTGGGTCCAAGACTTCCTCGGCTTGTGGCTCTGCTTTAATTCCTTGATTTTGTCCTTAATGCTGATGGGGCACGGTGTGTCCGACGGGTTTTCTGACTTGTTCAGGTAGTCGGTCCTGCTGGAGTTGCTGGTGACGCAGCCCTCCGCGTGAATGGGAGGCAGCAGCATGCTCGAGTGTGCTCTCCCAGGATCTGGGTCGTAGGTTATGAGATCTTGTTATTGCTTTAGTTGTGGAATAGAGTGGGTCCTTCTCTGTTGGAACATTGACCTAAGTTTCTTTGCTTTGGGAAACATATTGTTTTTAGAAATTGTAAATATTCTTATTTCGAATTTCATTGTCATTGCATCATCTTCAGCTCTTTTTTAAGGTGTGCGTCCACAGGTCGGCATTGCACGTATCGGACGTATCGTACGTAACGGATTTTAGTTTGCCTTGTATGAAAACTCATACAACTGCGTCCATTGATCCGCATCGTACGGACGGCTCATCGGCAATGCCTTAATGCGATGCGTACCGCCGATGACGTCATACGGAATACCGATCAGTGGAAGCGATGAAGGTGGCATCGGCAATCCGATTGCTGATACTCGCGTCGGCAATCCGATCGCTGCCGACACAGAAATCCGTTTGATGCGATGCCATTCTTGCGAATATATTTTTGCGGCGTCGTTCGTGATGAAACATGTGTGTTCTACGCTTTAATTATCTGTAAGCATAGAGCATACTCCCTCTATATACATAGACAACACTTTTGAAACTTCCTCTTGTCAAAAATGTCATCTTGGTGAGAACACGTTTATTTTCTGCTCCTTTTAAATTAATCCCATTTTGTACGTGCCTATTTAGTTTCATGACCAAATATGTTAATAATGACTCGCTATTCGTGAACTGCTTGATTATCAAGAAATACAGGAATAGTTACCAGAACATTTGTTTTAATCACACCGCATGCCACCTTGCCTGCCAGTAGATTGCACTGCCTCATCTCTTCAAACTAATAATTAAACTAACTCCACTGTGCAGTACGGACAACAACTATAATCAGATAGTCCGTACTAACAGGTTATGCGCTCAGGACATAGAAGTGATTACGAGGTGAGTGCACGCGGACAAAACATAACCTCTCTTAAAAGTACTTGGCTGTGGCGCGGTGGTGATTTTGCATAAGTGCTAAGTGGTGAGCTTTAAAATGGCTTCGCCTAGTAATCAAGAAGCGAGCAATGGAAGTGCTGCTTTGCAAGGTAACTATAGCTTGTCATCGTCTATAGAAAAATTAGACGGCGTGTCTAACTATTTGAATTGGAAATTTGCTATCAGAATGCTGCTTACCATGGATGGCTTGTGGAATGCAATCGAAGGTACTGAGACTGATCTGATGAAGGATCAGCGTGCTTTGGCGCGTATAGCTTTGAGCATCAAGCCGTCACTTTATCAATATATCAGGAATGCTACTACAGCAAAAATTGCATGGAAAAATTTAGCTGATATATTTGAAAATAAGGGCTTGTTACGGCGTGTGCTGCTTTTGAGACAGCTGCATAGAATTGAATATACTCAGTATGCAAATATGTCTGAATACATACAGGGTGTCATGACCCTTGTGCAGCAACTCTCGGATATTGGCCGTAAGACTGATGATGCTGAAGTCGCAGAGATTTTATTGAGTGGTCTTCCTCAGGAATTTGAATACTTGGTTTCTAATCTTGAAACAGTATGTTTAACCAATAATCTCACCAGCGAGATTGTACGAACTCGACTTTTACAAGAAGAGCTGCGGAGAAGTGATGGTGCATCGAACAATAACAACAAAGCTTTAATCTCGAAGAACTCTTCCAAGAAGAAGACTATAGTCTGTCATTACTGCAATAAGCCTGGACATATTAAGGCCAAATGCTACAAGATGAAGAATGACAAGAAGAATGAGTCTACTAGCTTCGCTTCAGCTTTGTTTGTTCATCAAAGTAGTGCATGGTTCATCGACTCCGGTTGTACATCTCATATGACAAACTGTAAAGACAATATGGTGAATTATAAAGACTTTAATTGTAATCAAAAGCACACTACAGTTGCTGTAGCAAATAATGAACAATTAAGATGTAGTGGTGTAGGAGATTTAATGGTTAACTTTGGAAATGAGGTAAGACAACTTAAAAATGTTTTGTATGTGCCACAAATAGCCACTAATTTAATGTCAGTAAGTAAATTCATAGAAAGTGGGCTTACTGTTGTATTTGATGGTAGTGGGTGCAGCATTTATGATGGTAAAGTCTCTGGCAACCGTATAGCTCTTGTGGGATGTGAGAATGGAATTTATAGACTAAATTGTAACATTGTAAAGCCTTTGCACAATAAGGTGTATTCTTCCAAACTTTTGTGTAGTGTGCAAAAGACAGAGAGTACCGCAGTAGCTGTGTCAACTGAGCTATGGCATCGCAGGTTAGGACATTTAGGTCTGAGAAGTATGAATACTCTGAAAGGTCATGTGTCTGGAGTAATGTTTCAGGATAATTCCCAGGACAGTCTAAAGGAATGCATACCCTGCCTTGAAGGGAAGCTGTCAACACAGCCGTTTCCCAAAGGAGAGGGCAAGCGTGCCGAGCGACCATTGGAGTTGGTACATTCGGATGTCTGCGGACCAATGCGTGACTACAGCTGGGGGGGTGCAAAGTATTTGGTTACATTTACAGATGATCACACAAGAAAAACGTTTGGATACCTAATGAAGTATAAATCCGAGGTAATGTCCAAGTTTATTATTTTTAAGGCTATGGTTGAGAGGCAAACTGGATTGAAGATTAAATGTTTACGTTCTGACAATGGTGGCGAGTATGTCAATCATAGGTTTTCTGGATTCTTATGTAAAGAAGGTATTGTACATCAGACTACAGTTCCTTACTCGGCCCAACAGAATGGTGTTTCAGAGCGTCTTAACCGGACACTCATTGAAAAAGCGCGTTGCATGCTGCAGGAATCGGGTCTTAGTAAGCCTTATTGGGGAGAGGCGGTAAATACTGCCATTTATTTGAAAAATCGGTCCCCTACAACGGCTTTGTCTGGACAGATTCCTGAGCACCTGTGGTCGGGATCTAGGGTTGATCTGAGCCACTTGAGGGTTTTTGGTTGCATCGCTTATTCTTTGGAGCCTAAGCATAAGCATGGTAAGCTTGATGCTAAGAGTAAAAAGTATATATTTGTGGGGTATAGTGAGACCTGTAAAGGGTATAGACTATCAGATCCAATGAATCCTAGAAAAATTGTGTTGTCAAGGAATGTAGTATTTTTGGAAAATAGGTTTTATAATGGGAATGTAAATGAAAAGGATAATGATGACATTAAATATAATGAAATTATTTTACAGAATAATTGTTTTGACAAGAGCAATGAATTGGTTATGAATAATGATAATTTAAATAATTCAATTGAAATAAATTCTAGTCAAATTTTAAATGAATGTAGCAATGAGGATAAGACTAGTGACAGAACCAATTCATTGGAATTAAATGATGGTTCTCAAATTTCAGATGCCACAGACGAGGAGCATTACTGCACAGGCAGTGAGGATGAGTCCCGCTGTGCAGACTCATCGTCGGCGAGCCACGAGTCTGTGACTTCGTCATCGCCGGACGCGTCTGTTCGAGGGGAAGGAGAGACAAGTACAGAGGTACCCCGGGCTGAGGCTAATACCCGCCCTGTACGAAGTACTCGTTCAATTCCGCCATTGAGGTATCGTGATTATGACATTTCCATGTATGTCGGTAATATTGAGGAACCATCTAGTTATGAAGAGGCTATCTCTTGTTCAGAAGCCACTGAGTGGCGTGCAGCAATGCAGAGTGAGTATGACTCGTTAATTGCGAATGAAGTATGGAAGATCGTGAGTCGCCCTGTAGGGAAAAATGTTATTAAGTCCAAATGGGTATTTAAGCGTAAACACGATGCTTCTGGAAACTTCACAAAGTATAAAGCGCGATTGGTTGCCAGGGGGTTTACTCAGAAACATGGGGTTGATTATAACGAGACTTTTTCCCCAGTGGTCAGGCACTCTACTATGCGAATTTTGTTTTCATTGGCAAATGATTTAAATCTCAGTATAGATCACATTGATGTAGCTTGTGCTTTCTTAAATGGTAACCTAAACGAAACAATATTTATGGAACAACCCGTTGGTTTTGATAATGGAGATAACTCCAAGGTTTGTTTATTAAATAAGAGTATCTATGGTTTAAAACAAGCTAGTAAAATGTGGAACAGTAAAGTTCATGATTTGTTAAATAGTAATGGTTATGTACAAAGCCAATGTGAACCATGTGTTTATGTAAAGAGAGAGAAGAATGATTTAACCATAATTGCTCTCTATGTTGATGATTTCTACATATTTTATACTGAGAAGAGTGTTATTCAAAAAGACTTAGTAAATCTATTAGAAAAGGAATTTAATGTAAAGAACCTTGGCCCATTAAAAAGCTGCCTTGGTATTAATGTAACAAGAGATAGGACAAAAGGTATTTTAAAGCTGGACCAGACAGATTATATTAAGAAGTTGTTATTGCGGTTTGGCGGGGACAATTGATTATAGCTTACTATTTGTAAGAAGTAATAAATTGAGTTTAGCTGCTTATACTGATGCAGACTGGGCTAATGATATAACGGATCGTAAGTCTTATACTGGGTATGTAGTCAAGCTAGGTAATAATACAATAAATTGGGAGTCACGAAAGCAACGCTGTGTTGCTTTATCTACTACGGAGGCTGAATATATTTCAATTTCTGATGTTTGTAAAGATATATGTTTTATTAAGAGTCTGTTGTCAGAGATATTCTGTTTAAATGTAGAGTCAATTGTTTATAATGACAGTCAAAGTGCAATTAAGTTGTTGGAATGTAAAGAGTACTGTCATAAACGAACAAAGCACATAGATCTCAGATATCATTATGTAAAAGACCTAATAAATAACAATATTGTAAATGTAAGTTATTTACAGACTGAAAAGATGATAGCAGATGTGCTTACCAAACCGCTTAGCTCTAAGAAACATTTAGATTTTATTAAGGACATGAATTTATGTGTTGTGTAGCATGTCTGTGTGTTTGTTTTTAATTGGGCATGTAATTATTGACTCAATATAAATAATAATGTAAAGCGTAAGGGGAAGTGATGAAACATGTGTGTTCTACGCTTTAATTATCTGTAAGCATAGAGCATACTCCCTCTATATACATAGACAACACTTTTGAAACTTCCTCTTGTCAAAAATGTCATCTTGGTGAGAACACGTTTATTTTCTGCTCCTTTTAAATTAATCCCATTTTGTACGTGCCTATTTAGTTTCATGACCAAATATGTTAATAATGACTCGCTATTCGTGAACTGCTTGATTATCAAGAAATACAGGAATAGTTACCAGAACATTTGTTTTAATCACACCGCATGCCACCTTGCCTGCCAGTAGATTGCACTGCCTCATCTCTTCAAACTAATAATTAAACTAACTCCACTGTGCAGTACGGACAACAACTATAATCAGATAGTCCGTACTAACAGTTCGAGAGGGACACGAACGAACTCACTTGTAATTGGTTTATTGTGTAATTCATCACAGTGGACCATTATTTTCTAAATACTAAGTTATAGGCAACTTTAGACTTACCATTTCTTCCACTAATGAGTGTACCCTCCCCCGCTGCTAGATTTTTCCCTCTCAACTCCCATCTATCTAAATTCCGTTCTTTTCGTTCTTCATGAACACACGGCAGGTTGCCACTCTTGCTAATTTTATTGTGACTAAACAAAAAATTCAAGTTTTCCGGACAATTAGTGTTACTCTGAATTGGAGGCAGTTTAAAGACATCAGGTTCATTATTATTATCTGGTCTTGGAAACAACTTGATTTTTATTCCAGCATTATTCGTAAACAACACATCCTTATCAGCCTCTCCGTTGTGTGTTGTAACGTTAGCAGGCGCACCAGCTGTGACGTCACCTGTACTGTCCTTTCTTGCTATTGACTCTTCTGTCAAAGGAGTTAAGTATCCAAAACGTCTTTTTTCTTGATCAGAAGGTGAGTGCATGCGGATCTCTATAGTTTCAGATAATTTGGCGTACAGTTCCGCTACGTCATCATCAACAGACGCGGGCGTTCGGCTGCCATTACTGCGGATTTCACCTTTGTGATTGACTTTACGCTTAGGTTCCATGAGTGAATCTTCTTCAATATCGGTAGCGTCACCTGAATGATCGAAATCGCTAGTGTTTTCGTATTCGTTTTGATTTTCACCCAATAATATTATATTGTCCTTAGAATCTGTAGTTTCTGGGTTTGGTGAGTATACTTTAAAGTTAGTTGTAGAACTGTTGTCACTGGTGCAATCATTGTCTGTGTCTGATACCACAAATTTAGAAGAACCGTCATCAATAGAATTTGGAAATATTTGATGACAAGACATTTCATGGGAGTTTTCACCAGAATCACTGATTATTTCATTTTGAGCTAAGTTTGGAGCGGGTCCTGATTGTTCTATTCTATACTCTACAGTTTTCTTTTCTGTTATTGATATGAAGGAGGTCTGAGTCTCTAAAGTATTACTGTCTACAGGTATCTTGACTGCTCCATCCATTTCAGCTAGCTCTATGATAGTTTTGCTGGTCTGGGTGAATATTTCTTGCGCAAATATGGAACATTTGCTGATTGCGGTGGAGGAAGATCTGTTGATTTTTTTCGTAACTTCACATTGTGCGTCTTTGTTGATGAGAACAGGTTTGACCGGCCTGTCCTTCATGCTGACGATGCTGACGCTGGCGCGCAGAGCCGACGCCTCACTCTCGTCGCTGTCCCACTCTAACACGTAAGTATCCATGCCTGATGAGTTGTGTCTCTCAGAGCTACTGTCCGTGAAGTCCACTGAGTAAATATTCGATACGGTTACACTTTTCTGTGATTCTGTGAGCTTTACTTCGCCTACAACGTCTTCTACTTCATCCTCCTGAAACTTATCTAATAGTTAGATAAAGATAGGGGCAGAATCGCAAAATTGTTTATCATTTTAGACTTCATTGCGTAGGTACAATCTAATTGAACTCCGTAGGATGTATGTTTACTTAAGAGTTTAGCATAGGTATTGAGCACTGTAGGGTGCTGGTACCCCAATATATCTAGCCTCGTTAAACTAGACGTGTTTCAGGTGGCATTCCGTACTCATGATTCTAGTATGTATTACTACAATCGCAGCAACAGTGCAAGCTTTTACAAATTAGAACTCTGACCATCACAGGTCAGCTTCGGAATCCAAAGACATTGCTACTCAAATCCTAACTGCTTACTAAGTAAACTCAAATCTTAGTGTACAAATAATACATGACTGACTTACCATATTTGATAAATTTAGAACAAAAATAATACAAACTTTAACATCAGCCACTAAATTAACACCTAAACGAGTACTCTTATGTATTTACAAATATTTCAGTGCAATTCTGACAGGCCATGACAACTTTGAACTGAGAAACTGTCACTTTATGTTTTTGTTTTATTTGTGGTTTTCAAGTTTTCAATAGTTTGATAACTTCTGGATATTTATGACGGTGACAATACTGTCGAGCACTGGCGCGGTGTGGGGTGAGCAATTTCCCAGTGGCAGCAGATAGCGTTTCTTGCGCGGCAGTTTAGTTTCTTCATTATAATTTTCTTCTATGTTGTATTGTTGTGGGTGCGGTTACAAACATAGAAACTCGCAAAAACAAATATCTACTGGTAGGTATTTGTTTACCTAAATAACTATGTACTGGCCCTGCAGTCTCGACATTAGACAGCGACAAAAATCGGTCGCTATTTCGTATCGTTGTCAAATTCCTTTATGACTTCCAACTTTATTTCGAAACCATATGGTTGAAATCTATTAAAGAAATTTGACATCGATTAGACTTAACCAGCGATTTTTGTCGTTATATTTTGTCGAGACTGCAGGGCCTTGGTAGGTCATACAAGTTTTGTTCCGTGCGGGGAACGACACTGCGTTGCAGTCGATCACTCAACCACTTGCGCCAACCGTGCTGTAGAATGAAGAAGACAAAGAATAATAAAGAAACAAACGGATGGATTATAATAATTAAAGAAGAAGACACTTTCACACAAGCAATGGCGTCAGTTTGGTGTGTACCTTACCTACGATACATCAGACTTGACCAAGACGGCCTGTCAGGTCTATTTGCCAGGAATTATGCTTAATTTCTGCACCACGAAAACTTTTTTGAAAGCGGAATTTGTCCAGAGTACAAAACAGTGTCAGAGTTGAGAGTCAAATCGACCCCAAGCTCAACAGTAGTGTAAACGACCACTACATCAAAGAGGAGGGAGAGATGAGATTGAATAACCAATCAGATGTCCACTGAAGATAAGCGGAGAGGAGATGTGGACATCTGATTGGTTATTCAAACACATCTCTCGTCTCTGCTTTGGTGGAATCCGGGCCTAAGGCCTTGTTTAAGGACAACCGGCGCTTCGGGCGTTGTACAATTGCTGGTCAATTGATGCCGCTTCTCCATAAAAGCTCTGATACATTGCCAAATGTTCGTTTTTACGTTGGCTCGTCCCCAAAACGCGCCGTCAGATATGCCGTGTGTACTTGAACGAGGCCTAAGGGGCTGCCTCCACGAGCGAGAGAATCGCGACGAGTCCGCCCTTATATCGTCGGATAATCTCCACGAACGAGCGACAATTCCGCCGCGTATCGTCGCGAGTCGTTACGGTATCGCGGCCATTCCGCGGCGACTCGTAACGGTATCGCCGCGTTTTGCGTTAGGCAATGCTGAAATGACGCTGCGTTTGACAGCGCGCCCGCCGCGCGCTCGTCGCGAGAGCGCCGCGAGCGCGCGGCGGTCGCGTTGCTAGTCGCGGCCTCTTTGGTCGCGGCGGGCTAGCGACGATGTAATGACGTTTTGCGCGCTCGTTGCCACTCGTCGCATCGCGGCGATAATATCGCCGTGTGGAGACGGTTCCATAGAGAGTGTATAGAAAAACGTGGCACGGCGATAATATCGCCGCGATTCTCTCGCTCGTGGAGACACCCCCTATGAAAGATAAAGTGAAAATAAAACAAGTTTTACATTAAAATATGCCAAAGTATTTAATCCACGTGTAGTAAGTCTCCATGAGTAGCATAGACAGTACAATATCACAACGACAGATACCCATGTTACATAAACTAGCAGTTTACAGGAAAATCGGAACTGTAAGGTGCGTACAGACCATGTAATATGTTATATAACCTGTTTTATAACACGTCCACAATTTTGTTATTCAACATACTGTACATTAGAATAACAATGCTTTATAACCATTTTCGGTCTTCAGTGCTATAAGTTATATAACATTGTCCTACATATCGATAACATCTTAAATAACATTCAGCGTCCACATTATATGAAACATGTTATATGGCAATGTTGTATAACATGTTATGTTATAGTCTGTACGCGCCGGTAGGCACAATACATTAGTTAGTTATAGTACTATGGGGAAATGCTGCTTTCGTCCGGATCGAATTGATTGCATAGAAGTTCTGTATGAGGTCGAAATCTTACCTCAAACTTATCTTCATTCGAAAATAGCTTATTCACATATCCTTAATGCTCATATTTAGTATGCTACTCTTGATTGCAATTGTTAGTAGGAATATGCACATTATCTGTATATGAATAAGTTTTACTTTAGAATGTAGCTCGCTTTATAAAGTTCGCTCCCCAAAATGGCAATAAATAAATAATATCGTATCAATGGTATCAATCCAGACTTTCCGAATTTTTATTTTTGTTGAATGGAAAATGTCTTATAGTCTGGTCACACTAACAGCATTTCAGTTGTGTTTCGCGACAAGTTTTTTAATGTTCGTATGATGATGCGATCCGACCGATTTCGGGCAAGGCGATCGGTTCAGCTCCGTTGCAGTTGCCGTGTGCTTGTGACTGTGACTTTTGTATCTAATCTTATTTGCAAAAATTCTCGCACGATGCGGGCATTTCAGCACACCATTGATATAATTATAACCGATCGCCGCAGGTTGTCGGGCTTTCAGTTGGTCACGCTATGCATCAAGCTCAACGTGCCGCTGTAATTCGACAATTCGGACTATGTCTTCAACCAAGGACCTCCACACCATCCTTTGGGCAGCTTGCTGCTACCACCGAGGTCTAAGTGACATTTACTGAAGTGACGTTTAAGTACATCTTTATATCTGAGGAGTTGTCCGCCATGCTTGCGCTTGCCCTCCTCAAGTTCGCTTTATAAGATGCGCTTCCTCACTCGCTGCCCCGCCATCCGTGACACATGTCCGTATAAACGTGAATGTTCGTGTAAACGTTCATTAACGCGATTATTAACGGCATATCCCGTTAGCGTGGCCCTAGAAACATTTGTAGTCATGTGACATCCGCGAATGGATCGTTCTTGTTTGTGCATGAACGAACGAAAGCAACATTACTCTTACAACTGTTTTTGTAGCGTGAGAACACTAGGTATATAATTCTATACGACTTTTTGGGTTACCATTTTGCAGGTTGTCAAAAACATCAAAAGCAAATAATGTCTTTAGTTGAACAAGAATCTTTTACCCAAAATTACTTCTACCACCGCGATTTTATTTCCAATACATTTCACATTCTTTATAATAATAGTTTATTTCTCTTCCACAAATAAAAACAATTGGTACAGCTTAGTTTGTTGACAAACGCATATACAGAAAAAAATATTTTATTTGTGGGAGACTGGTGTCTAAACTAAGCCGAGGCCTGTATTTCAGGACACCAGAAATCATTTAATTATATTATCATCATCTCTTGTCTCTCTACATCTCTTATCCACGACATTCGAGGGCTAAAAGATCCTTGTCTGTACTGTATTTTCAGACCAAGTCATTAGTTAATTGTGACCCCACGCTACAGATCCCTGCCTGGAAGCCTTGCTTTCCTGTATTGTGCTGATAAAATACTGCCATCGTGAATAAGTTCGCAACTGCATAGTCAGAGTAGACAAGAATTTTTCGAACACTACATACAGCATTTAAGTTCAAAAAGATAGAATTTTTCTCTTTAATATAATAAAAATTAACCGGTTTTAACCAAATTAAACTGAAATACAATATTATAAGAATTTATCATCAAGTGCGTACGAGAATGACTGTCAAAATCAATTGACCACATTGAAATAAGCAGATACGGACTTTTTCACGACAGCGAAGTAGTTGACAAGTTAAAATTGTACCTTATTGTCGAGTACATAAGGATGATATTAGAACATACAGATAGTACAACTAGATTCTTAGAGTATATGGATTTAATACTTGAAGAACACGGGAACCACTTGCTCCCCATCAACGTTCCATAAAATATGATAATATAATAGTTATAAAACATGATATAGTACACTTACACAATCAATGTTTGCATGTGTGCGCGTAGTTTATATTATTTTTAAAATGTCACAACATACCTACTAGGTATATTACTTCAGTTGTATGAATTAGTAATCCTATCGGAAACGAATCGAGGCGCTCTGGGCTAAAAACATATTACAGCCTCATGCATTATAATATGTACAGGAATAGTCTAGGAAGCCGAAACTAGCCGACTTTCTCTTTCGAAGGATATGTACTTTTTTTGTATCGCCAGTATCTGTAATTATTTGTGACCAAAGTCACTATACAATATCGCAAAATAAAACATCTTTGAAAATGTAAGGTAATAATTAGTAAAACCCGAATTTCCTCCCGAGGTCGATAGCAAAATTTCTAAGGCCCTTCAACCCTTCATACACAACGCAACGCAAGTTTCCGATACTTTACGACTTTGGTATCCATTGACGCATGCCTGCGTACGAACCTCTATGGTTTGTATTGTGGTAGACACCTGGATACGAAAGTTGTGAGGTACCGGAGTTTTCCTCCGCGTTGTGAAACTTCACCCACACATGCAAACTCACAAACAGGTATAATATAATGTATCTACATAGAACATTCTATAAGTCTGATTCAACAGCATTCCGGAGCCCGGCACAACACCTATACAATAAATACCCTTTATATCCAATACACCACATTTACTTATACTTAAACACAGCACTTAATACATTTTCCAAATGATTTGCTTTTAAAATTTTCAAAATAATTAAAAAATAAATAACTAAAATTATTTTTAATATCATTAAAAGTTGATTTGTTTCAAAAGTGAATATCGGTAAAACATGTCTTCTAAAAACATAATATTCCTTTTTAAAATATTTAGGCTCATAAATAATCGAACAATATACTTTTTTTACGTCCGTAAAAAATCTAAGTAATGATTTTAATTAAAAAGTAATGTTATAAATATCCAGCACTTTGATGTTTCCCTGCTTACCTTGTTTTGGAGTGTGAAATTATGGTATAACTTCTATAACAATGGATCAGTAAGTTATAGAAAGATTTCGAAACTTTCAGATCACATTACCTTAGTGTAGGTACTATTCGACCACGGTAAGGTTGACTCTTTCCTATAAAACGCTTTTAAATGAACTACAATGTTACGAAAATAACATTAATCAGGTTACTAACGATGATAAAAATTTAAAAAAATATATATTTTTCAACTAGCGGCTTGTCCCAGCTTCGCACGAGTGGACATGTAGCCTATAATGTTACTGATGGTGCATGTAGGTGTCCAGTAGTTTTTGAGTTTATTACAAACATACAAACACAAATCTTTCCTCTTCATAATATTAGTGTAGAATTATCTACAAAATAGTTAATTTTGATACAAGTGGGGAAAGTTTATTATTTTCCTCGAGAAAATATCACCCGAGCCGTAGGCGAGGCGTGTTGATAGATGGCGTCATTGAAGTGTTCATCCTTATCGTGGTCGTATAGGATTCCATTTTGCACAGAAGTCATTATATCTAGACTTTATTTATATTGAACTTGATACACTAAATTGATTAAAAACTTTTCAATAATCAACTATGATTTTATAAAAGACTATTAACCAATTTTATGTAAATTTCGAACAAATACAGATGTACAATGGAGCACCTAATGCGATAGAAGTTGGTTAAAATATGAACATTCTACAAATAATTTTAGCAAGATATTACTTTTAGTTGGTTTACTTTTAAGGTCAAGAGGCAGAAACTAGGCATGAAACGGTTTAGACGGATACCGGATATTAGGCAAATGGATAGTTATTGGATATTTTTTCTATTATAAACGGATAGCAGTTTATTCGGATACTGGATAACGGATAGTTAATATTCTATAAGGTTTGGCTTGAAAATCTGTTATTCTGTTGGGTCCATAGTATCAAGGAATTCTAATAAGAAAGAAAGAGATGGCACATAAGTATAGCACCTTCTCTATCTACTATACATAGGTCCCCGACAGAGAGCCATTCAGATAACAAATGAAATAAGAACAATAAGAGATCACTGCCACAACTTGACCAAACCAGTATCTTTTAGTTTATCAGCAAAATTAATTGTGTTAAAATTATCAGTAGAATGACTAACGCATGTAGTAATGACTTGACGCTTAAACAATAAGGCTGACCGCAGACTTGAGCCAAAACAGTTTTAAGACAGACGATTGCTTTACGAAAACCATGACGATGCGCACACTTAAAACAAAACGTCTCATAGACAATATTGTCTAATAGACACAAGAACTGCACAGCGACAAGTCTGACACTGAACAGTTTTGTTTCAGGTGAGCGGCGTGTCGTAGACCAAACAGTTTTGTTTATGTTTTAAGACAGACTTGTCTATGTGAGACAAGACTCGCGGGCATGCGGGCAGCGAGTAAAGGGCAACTCGCTGCCCGACCAAGGACCATGCCCGGGTCGACGGCGCGTTGTGTCCCACGCGCGCCTCAAAGAGTGTCAGCATAATGACGGGGCCCCCCTCTCAGAGGGCCAAAGCCTGCCGGGGTCGCGGGATTATTCCCTTACCGTGACCCCGGAACGTAACAGGCTATGAAGGACACCGTGGATTTTAGTCAGTAGAAGTCTGACAGTCCCTCCCGCCCTGCCCGGGGTTGGAGGACTCATTTGATGATTTTACCACGCTAAAAAAAAAAAAAAAAATGTGAGACAAGACTGTCTTAAAACAGTTGTGACTCAAGTCTGCGCTCAGCCTTAAGGAAACATTTTTAACGGTACGCAAATCTGTGCTCCTGATATGTAAAACTCTTTGATATATAACCATTTTTTTTTAAATATTATACGCATTAACAAATGCGTCGGTAATTTTAGAGGTTTTCTGTGGAAAAAAATCCTAACCACGATCAGGTTTTGAAACTGCTACCCCCGGATTAAGTACAATGGACAAAGTTGAATCATGACCCATAAGCTTATATTCTCACAGACATTCAAATACAGTTAGGTTCACATTCGCGTAAATATACATATCCATGGTAACGGCTTTAAACTTTGTCAATTTGACAGATTCAAATAATTTGTTGTCAAAATGGGTCATTATTCCACTTTGTCGATTGTACATCCCACGCTATTACGACACGAGCCACCGAGGTCCTTTGTACAAGCGTCGAATTCTACAAACCCTGCTCGCGGTTTGAATTTTTCTTTCCACATATGATTTTCCAAATAAACATCAATTACCATAAAATATCCAATTTCAGTAACAGAACGATAAAAAAAAACCATTATTTTTAATAACTAACAATTTATAAGAAATGCTTTTTTAAACTATACACTAGTGAGTTTCGAAATAAGGCATTTGAAAATAAGGCTTTAATTCACGATCATCGATAATTCGATGGAACGTGAAATTGAGTCTGTTGAAATTTGAATGCTATCTTACATTTTGCATCTTCCTGGTCCTGAAGAATTTATCTACGTTAGAAATAGAAACGTAAGCCCTAAAACTATGTACACATTACAACATTTATTAACTAAGTCTTATTTCATAAATAAAAACGATTTGATTTAATATCCTTGTATAAACAAAAAATCTTGAAAGTTTTAGTAACTAATGCCCATGATTTGGCGTATAAAATTTCGAGATAAATAGAAATAAATTACTTAAAATATGACCGCAAATATAATGCGAAAGAATTACGAGTCCGTTGTTCAGTTTTTATATCTTTAATACCAAACGTTGGTAACACAAAGCTGCAGGTGATATTAAGGTGCTCCCTCACCGGGAGCATTCGCGTGTAATGTAACATTATAGATTCGATTTTGAGAATTACATTACAGTACTACCTCCCTGAAGGTGCGCATTGTGATGCTCGATTGTCTTCACTCACTGATGAAAATGTTCGAATCTCTAACGTTCAACGACGATATAATACTAGACTCCTAATAACAGGCGACCGATGTCTGCCAACACATTAGGCAAAAAAGTCTTTTATTCGTCTCATTTCGACCAATCCTGTGAGCCGTAAACATACGTTGAGACAGCACAGACCTTCAGTTAGCCAATCACAACGCAGTACCCCGTCCCCCTCGCTTACGTAGTACCTCAGCAACTTGGCAGAATAGTTTGTGTTCTTTAGATCGTGCATGCGGAGTCTAGTATTGTATCGTCGTTGGTAACGTTACATTACACGTGAATGCTCATGGTGAGGGAGCGTCTTTAGGTCAACACTATCTGTGTTACCCCAAAAAGTTAAATACTGTTGAACACTTGTCTGAATAAAGTTTTGGTCATTTTTTTGGGCACATCTGTGCCCGTGACGTTCATTCACCGTCAAAAAGATCTTGGGCTCAGTTGTAACCAAAAACGTTGAAGTGGGTATATCAACGTCAAATTGCGTTTTGCAGTTTACGGTTTTATTTAAGACAAGTGTTTAACAGAAATGTTTGTCTTGGTAAGAATGAGTTGAAAATCTACATTCTACTAAAATAATGTAAAGTCTCTTTCACATTTTCTCTGCTTGGGGCAATAATGTTCACAATTAGTGCCCCGTCTGTCCCCAAGGCCCTAGCAAACTTAGCTTATATTTAATAACCTGTATTACACTAATATCTGAGATAAGTCTACACATCAAACCATTTACTAACAACTAAAACATATCTGTTAACAGCCAAAATTGATTTATTCTATTTACAGATTTTATTATTTTATAATTTTAACGACATCTAGTGGAATTTTATTGAACTACGTTCTCGTGTTCCATTTTATGATGCCGAAAATTTGTTTTATGTATTTTAATTAAATAATTTATTTTGATTACACATTTTTGCTGTTAACAGAGTTGGCTGTGACAAAAATACATGAATAAATATTAAATTTATGATATAATTTTATAATTTATTTATTATAGAGTAAACATTTAAAATCCTATTGGAAGTTCTTGATAGATATATTTTGAATATTATTCATATGTACATCTACGCTATGTTACACTTAGATTTAAGTTCATAGTTACACGTATTTAGTACTCAATGTTATAGACATATAAAATCTAGTCGTAGAAGATACTGGGGCACGTCGAGAGGTAAATCTTAAATTTTTCTTAATTCTCGAAAAAACATGTGATTTACAAACAAACAATAAGTTGTCATAAATATGTGAACCGTTGAACAACTTTTTGACGAGAATTTTTATTCTGGCAATACTGTCACATAAATTTTCTGCTCTGGTAACATTTTCTAATGTCAACCATTTTCATCGGTTTCATAAAGTTTCATCAGCTTAAAGTCTTTAATGTACCGACGTAGGGGTATCATAACGTATACAAACGCTGATGACCCTCTGTTGATCAAGGGCTATCGTATCGTAAGATTTGACCCAGAACCAATATATTATTGTTAGCGGTCAATGAACCACGGCTTTGATTTGATATTTTTGACATTCGTAAATGATTTTATTATCATATGCCTAAGTCAATTCAATACTTTTAAATAACCGTAAGTAACCAAAATTAGCGTGCAAGATTAATATCGATATTCGTCTAAAATCAGACGTATTCATTGAATCCGTGACATTCATCATTCATTCAATTTGTATCAGTTCAACATACCCCAGGCACTAGCTGTTCGAAATAGTTTGAACACGAATGCATCGTACTTAAAAAGTCGATATCGATAAATATTATATCGATAAAGATACCTCTATACAGTTTAGTACAACACTAGTAAATGATAATAATATCATCGATATACACATAGCTGCATACCTGATATTTATCAACCTATATGGTTAAAAAGATTTTTTTACAGATTCATATAAAATTACATTACATGATTTCGCAGTTGATTTAAAATTCAGTTAAAAGTGTATATTTATGTACATGATTAAGACATTGATAGAAAAAGTATCCTCACTTTTAAGGTGATAAACGTGCGACAAATCACACTTTGGTGTCGTTACACGCGCGTTTGTTCGCGAGCATCATAAGATATACATTCCCCATGAATATTTCGTCACATAACACATTTGAAACACATACAGTAGATAATTCATTAAATACAAACACATATACAAAGAGTTAGTAGCCTTTTACGCAGCGACACCATCTTCACGCGACTAAAAACCGCGCGAATGCTCGCTCACCCACCTCACATTTGAAAAAGGATTTTACACTTTTTTGCTTACTGTAGAAAGATTAACACATTTAGTCACAGTTTTGCCACAGTTTTTAAAGACAAAATACTAGTGGAGGTTTCACAAAAACACAGTTTAAAGTGTGAATAGTTATTAGCACAGTGTGTTGTGTTGCGGCGGCGCTATTCGTTGGTGAGGTACAGTCGGCGCCGCGCGCGCGCACATCAGCGGGGGGAGCGCGGGGGGGACACGGGCTCGCCCGCCAGCCGCATGTGCAGCGCGTGCACGCGGACTATCTCACACACTATCGACGACTCGATGTCCACGCCTGCCCGGGATAATGAACTTTAAAATTTGGACTAAAGAGTCGTTAGTTCTGGTGGCCTACGCTGGAGTGGCAAGTGAAGATTACATAACGTTTTCGTTCGTTCCGATCGCTAACATTCATTAGTCTTTACTAGATTTTCAACCTTATGCTCAACAATTAAAAGTGTGCATCTTTTCGTGTAGGTCATAAAGGTTGAAAAAAAATTTTGAATAGCTATTGAAATGCAGCGCAGCGCCGCGCTGCGTCACGTGTCGGCCTGAGCTGACCCTAACGGACAACCGATGGATAAAAGGGGAGGGTTGTCATTGGGAAAGGTTGATCTAAGAGGGGCCTCCCTCTTAGGGTGCTCCCACAATACGATAGCACGGGGCCGCCTCGAGGATTCCGCCGCGTGCTATCGCATTATGCTTTCTGTCTCGATCTAGCAAATGGCAGTTCTAAGCGACAGAAAGAGAAAGGGCGACGGAAAAAGCCGATTCCGCGTCGATAGATGTGGGAGCACCCCTAGACCACCATACCCAACGAAAAAAAAAGAAACTTTGTTCAGCAAAAGTATGTCTTCTGGCTGATGATGAAGATGGACTTAAGAGCTGGTCTAGACTATGGTTCGATGACTTTTTAGCTCAAGAAGTCAAGCTAAAGAATTGTTCAAAATGAGTTTGAAAATAGTAGTTCAATCGCAAAAAAATACAGTTCAATTGAGAATCTCCGCCTTTCTTGAAGTCGGATGAAAAATCATGTTTAGAGTGATCTGTTTTATCAACAAAAACACACCAGACTACCAGACAAAATGATGAAAATATTAAAATTAGTATTATTTACCCGCATGCACCTCCTCCCTGGTGAGCACGATCTCCTGCGAGATGTCGGGCGACACCAGGATCACGCGGTGGTGCCGCGTCTGCAGCAGGTTCGCTACCACCATCTGACGACATTACAAAATTAACGTGTAATTTTATAAATACTACGACTTGAAAATAGATAAAGTTTTTGACAAGTTATTTTACTGGAGTTATAAATCGATTAATCAATAAAACAGCTTCCAACTAATTTAGTTCCATCGCGTCCAATGGGGATGGCAACTGGGGAACAAATGGCTCTAGCTTGTTCCAAGCATCGTCATTGGTTCAAATCCTATAGGTATATACTTCAAAATAGTACTACATCATTGGTGGGATTAGGACTTAGCTATGGTGGCGCCATCTACAATTAGCTTTGACCGACCTTCCCTCTTATTCGTCGTATCTCAAATCTCAATTTCTACGGATGTTGATGGGATTTTTTACAAATGCGGCGCGTAAGACGCGAGCGGTGTGTACGCACGTATGGTGCAGAAAATGTGATTTCATTTATCGATTTCTAGAATGCGGTGCGTGCGGTGCTGATAAATGTACAAACCACCTTAAAACTAGTTGAGATCATAACTGAACTATATTGAAAACACTTGAGAGAGAAAACTGAGACAATGTGGGCCCAGTTGCCTATTAAGAGCCCATACTACTTCAAATGCCTTAGCAGAATCCTGTGATATGTCGAAAATACTGCAGCATTAATCTTTACATATAATAAAATCGTAGAGATGTCATTCCTGTACATTGAATATTTTTTTCTTTTTGTATTTTTTTCGAGATAAGGAATCGATTCTGATGCCAGATCAAGTTTTATTTTTTTTCGATTTTTTTTATGTTTTTTTGATTTAATCTATCTCCGAAACTCCTGTAAAGTTGTCGATCAAATTTTCCTCAAATATTCCTAATAATATGCTTCTGTTAATATGCTATGTATTATTACGCTATTTTTCCTGGGAGATAAGCAATTACGAATTTTGTTGTTTTTAACTGTTTGTTGATAGTTGGAAGCTAAACCACTGGATATTATTTAGTCAATTTTTCCTCAAATATTCCTTAAACTGCTCTTCTATTAATAGGATATGTATAATTACGCTATTCCCCTTGGGGGATTAGCAATTTTATAATATGTTGATTTTCAGTCATTATTGACATTTGTACAAGAACCGCTATTTGAAAGTCACTGTCAGCGTACTAGCCAGTCCGATCGGTAACCTGCTTGACTTTCGTGTAAGGGGTCTCTGGATCAAATCTCGCAGTTTTTTTTTCCCTTTTTGAGTTTTTTTTTTATTTGTCCTGAGAGTTTAAAATAATTAAAAAAAAATGTGCATACTGTTGTTTCAATATTATTCGCGATTTTAAATATTAACTATTCTTTTTCAATACTTCTCTGGGATATAAATCTACACCGATTTAAATTGTAGGTAGTAAGTTGCATATTTTTTTTAATTGTATTTGTTTCGAGGTGTGGAATTTTAAAGATTAGAAAAAAATCAGGGTTTCTATAATTTGTGTTTATTTATGTTTTGAATTGGTGCTCAAACCAGTGCATAGATTCTGTTTTAAACGACGATAATTTGTACTCATCGAGTCAGATAATTAGTTATTTTTTAGGTATCACGCGGTATGCTAAAGGGAGAAGAGCAATGCTATCGTACGTTCAATTTGCAGCGATACTGTAAATTGACTCAAAAATGATAGTCTAATGTTTAAAATAAACACGTTTCTTTGAAATTAATGTCGCTCAAATATGGACGTTTCCTATGCAAACTATGTACCTATAGATATAACATTATTGATCTAAACTAATAATAAAAATGCAAGTATGTTTGTTTTTTACCTTTTCACGCATTACTACCTACTGAATCGATCGTCCCAAAATTTTGCATATACGTTGTCAGGAGTATAGACACGGATATATAACGTATCTTTCATCCCGAATAACAGAAGAGAGCTGTTTCCCAGAAAACAATTACGTTCATATTCCAGATGGCGCCACACGATCCGTATTGTTTCTCAAATTCTAAAATAACGCAAGCGAAGCCGCGGGCAAACACTAGTTTTGAAATAAATATATGGTAAAGTTGAGGATTAATGCTAGGTCTTATGTTTGGCAAAAACATGATTCCATAAAACTTTCTCTTCTTTGCGTGTAGACAGCTAAAAGAAAGAGCAAGCAATAGTGCGTGGTACGTGCAAGTGCGAGCGAGTAAGATTATATTGAAGTACTATGGAGCCTTAACTAATTCAGAAAGGGTGAAATTGGTCCCTGGCATCAGTTTCGAAGTGGGACGAGATTTGTCCTCTTATCCCACTGACAAAAAATCGGAACATGCTCATTTAGTGTCTGAAGTGTTCTTTCAAACAATTTGCTCTTTATATTACCTTATGCTTATACTTCTCAAGCGCGGCCCTCGCTTTAGGAATGAGTAGGTTCTCGTCCGTCTCCAGCTTGAAGGACACGACGTAGGCCTCCGGCACCCACAGGCTCACGAGCGGCGCCAACATCTTGGGCACCAGGTGCAGCTGGATGATGGGCGCGCCGCAGTTCGACTGCAGCTTGTGGGTAGGCTAAGGGGACGGAAGACAAAGAAAATGGTGAATGGAAAGGCGCAAAAGGCTCAATTCGCAAAAGGACAAGTCCTCAAAATGGCAAATTCTCTAAAAGCTTAATTAAAAAAAATTGCCGATTCTCAAAATGGCAGTTTCTTTAGAAGCCTAATTCTCAAAAAGCCTGATTCTCAAAATAGTAAATTCTCAAAAAGCCTGATTCTCAAAATGGCAAATTCTCATAAAGCCTGATTCTCAAAATGGAAAATTCTCTAAAAGCCTAATTCTCAAAAAGCCAGATTCTAAAATAGCAAATTCTCATAAAGCCTGATTCTCAAAATGGCAAATTCTCTAAAAGCCTAATTCTAAAATAGCAAATTCTCATAAAGCCTGATTCTTAAAATGGCAAATTCTCATAAAGCCTGATTCTCAAAATGGCAAATTCTCATAAAGCATGACTCTCAAAATGGCAAACTCTCTAAAAGCCTAATTCTCACAATGCCCTTTTTTCAAAAACTCTAACTCTGTTAAGTGTTTGTTTTTAGTTTTTAGGGTACAGCACTTCAAAAAAAAAAAAAAAAACGAAACATTTATAGAATATTTTGATGCAAACGATCGAACAGAGGGACAATCCTCTGTTCGAGGGTCATAATTCAGGAAGTGAAGACTTACAACACGATCCTTAGGTATATAGAAGTCTGAGACAGCAGCGGCGAGGTACAGCATGGCCCTCGCTCCCAGGTTGGCGAGGCACTCACACGCAGCCCGCAGCAACCAGAAATACTCCGACACCGTGGTGAAGGACACGTGCAAGATGGCGCCCGCCGCGTGCGCAGCTTTGTATCGCAGGAGGACTGGCGCTAGCACATCTACGCTGTCGGGTTTTACTGTGAAAATGAAAAGGTAAAGTTTTATTCGTTTATTTTTTTGGGAAGTATAGAGGTCAGCACATAAATTTTCAAGGAGTCGGTTAGGTTGACCAGCTGGCGTCTGTAGCTGATTAAATTATATCACCTAAAGGTGGGCACAGGTTTGTAGAAAAAGCATTATGTTGTACCTATGTATGTACAGGCTGAAAAATTATAACTAACAAAAAACTTATTGGGGGTTCACAGCTCAGACCTCAAGTACGTTTGTGGAATGAATGTCCATATACACTTTGGCTTACTATGATGAACCATTTTTCATGTGTCATGTGCCCACACACCTATGCAACTGATTATATTATAAATGTATGAAATTATTATTGTTTTTTTGTATCGTAGCTGTTTCGGTCGATAAATAAGAAAATATGATGATATTACAATTGCATTTCGATACTTAAAAAGTAACTACTTTCTAGCAAAAGAACTCACCAGAAATCGTAGTATTAGGTCCCCGATCCTGGATCTCAAGCATGTCCAAGAGCTTCTGTCCAGTGAAGTGCCTGGTGAAGGGCTCCAGTGACTTCTGGCGGTGCATGAAGATGACGGCATAGCCCTGCTCCAGGAAATACTCCGCCGAGGAGGCGCCGCGTGTGCCCGCGCTGAAGTTGTCCACGAAACGGACTGTATTGTGCTCTAGAGGGACTGTCGTACCGCCCGACTGGAAGAGAACAGTTCTTTCTAAGTCTCTTTCTAAGCTTGTTTTACTTGGAATTACTCCCTAAAAAGCGGAACAGTTTTTCTAGCTGGATATTTTGCTTTGCAATGGTCTCCACGTAGCTTATTAGCTTAAAACACCATTAGTTGACTTCAGCACAATTATGTCCAATAGTACAAAATAATTATTTTAGATACGATACAACTAGAAAAATATAAACTCACGCCTTTTTTCCACAGGGGTAGGAAGAAACAACAGAGCGCCACGTGCTACTTCTTTGCTTAATCTTTTCGCCTCATCCACATTCATACACAGTAAGTAAGTGAGTTAAAGAGTTTAAAAATAAAAAGATTTGATCAAAAATGTATGCAATTATAGAAGCTACTTTTAGAAAGTCGTTTATAGAAAATGGAAGTTCTATCAGCCATCTTTAACTTTCATTTTTATACGGAGATGACAAACGATAGTTAGTCCTCTATGTAAACCTTCGCCACTGATACAAACTACTGCAGAAATAATTTATGAATGAATCCATGCGCGAAGGTATTAATAGCCGACAGCGAAGCGCCACTTGTTATATCGCTTCAGCCTCCAGGGACACTTACTCATTGTAGCTAAACACGCAACTCACTTCACAACCACCTGAATGGCAAATAAGATGTCCTATGGGAGTCTCGGCTTGAACGCTAACGTTCTGATAGCTGTATTATTTATTGGTTAGTTTACCGGCTTGTTGCGTTGGAAATGTTCTGGATAGTCGAAAAGAAAAACCTTAAATAATCAATAATAATATTACACAACTATCACACAACGCCATCTAGTCCCAAGCTTTAGACTCGTGAAGGAGGAGGCGGGCCGCGAGCGAGAGAGGACAGCGTCCTCCCTCCGCCCCAACCGCAGTGGTAGGCGCCCGCGGCGTCGGACGTCAGCAGATGATCTCTGGCCACCGTAGGCGCGGGCATGCGGGCAGCGAGCAAAGGGCAACTCGCTGCCCGACCATGGACCGACATGGACCGACATGGTCGACGGCGCGTTGTGTCCCACGCGCGCCTCAAAGAGTGTCAGCATAATGACGGGGACCCGGACGGGACCCCCTCTCAGAGGGCCAAAGCCTGCCGGGGTCGCGGGATTATTTCCTTACTGAACCCACGACCTCCGGCATAGCAGTCAGGGTCACTAACCACTAGACCAACAGGCCAGTCAAATCTATCTTCTATTGTTACTAACTGTAAGGTAACGAACACAGATCATCCGTATTTTCAGGACCGTTTTGAACGGATCCGTCGCTACTGAAGGTGATGTTTACACTGAAGTTACAGTACCAGTTTTAACAGATCTATGTTGTGTGTGAACTCGTTCATTCAACACCATACTTCATCGCCCAATAAAGACGTACACGATAAAGCGAACCTGTGTCAGTTCAGCATGAAATGAAGCCTAGACCGTCCGGCTTTCCGGGTACCTATTAGTCAAATAGACAACATTTTTAATCTTCTTCCCTAGTACCGTCCAACGTCATTAAAGGAACTAGCGTCAAAAACTTTATGTCACTAGGCCCAGTTTGGGAAAAATCATAACTTATTGTGTCATGAAACGGATGAATGAATTTAAGATTTTATCAAGTAGGTTAGAGCAGTATTGGCCCAGAGGCAACGGCTTCAACTTACGAGAAGCGGCGTAATTTGTGTTATTTATTTCAACACTACTGCTCTCAAAACGGTGAAGGAAAACAACCCGAAAACGGCTTGTGCCAGAACCAAAAGTTCGAAGAGACATGTGCCATCTACCAACTCGCTTAAAGGATTACAGCTTTTTCACAGGAAGGACGCCTACGTCCTAGAAGTGGGGAAACTACGAGTATAGGCTGAGGCTAGGTTTTGCTTTCCGTTTTTATAGGACATTATTCAAGCCGAATTCCAGTCAGACTACTAAATGCTAGCTCATTAACTTCGTACCTAGTGTAGCGCAGCCGTGACATACTTCCAACATTTGGCGAGCAATTCCCGGCTGTTTATCGGTGGAATCTCGCGCTAACGTCGTTAAAGAATAGGTCAAGGCTGATATTCAACCACCTCACCTTACGTAATTACTTAATAACCTGTGCCTCGAGGCTCTGCCATGCTTCACGGCCGGAACGGAAGGTATTTAGAAAGAAAATTACCATCCGATATGCAAAATTTTGTACAGCTTGGCCAGAAGGGATTGAAACGGAACTAACCTTTTTTTTCTGACAACGTTTAAAAATCTTTGATATTTGATGTAAACAAAGACCGCAGGTTTGTTAGATTTATTATTGTGCCATAAAACTAACGTAATAAGTGAAAAAAAAAATCATTCAAAGTGCTGGTAGCGCGAAGACAGTGGCGACGTCCGGTTTTCTACAGTTTTATGTCAAGCTGTAGGTTGTGTGATAGAATACCTTATAGTACTACGTACGTTGTGTCGCGAAACATAGCATACAAAATGTATTATAGAAATCATGTATAGGTTGCAGGAGTTTGAGGAAGAGGAGGGGATATTGAGACGCGTAGATTGGGTCGTAGATGGTTTCATTCCGAGTTTTCTCTGAAACTCGGATAGCACGGCTGTTAATCTTGCCCGTCATTTAAAGGTCTTTGACAGTAAGAAGCCCAAGTATATAATTTCTAATGGCATTGTATGTGTATTACCCGGTTTTGACTAACTTGTGAAGGTCATTTAGGCAGTCGCTCCACCTAAACTACTGGTATTCAACTGCATACTGGACTGGACTCCACATTGTAAGGAATAAATAAATAAATATAAGACATTAAAAAAAAATAGAACCTATCTTCTGTTTTCAAAATATTTTGCTGGATCATAACAAGAACTTGTTTAACCTTTTGAACGCCAGAGCGTAAACACATCGGCGCCCCTTCTACGCCAAGCCACAAATTCAGTACAAAAACCTACAAAAAAAATAGTGATTCCAACATCTTAACGAAAAGTTATCGATAAACAATGAATCCGTGCTTTTCGTTCTATATTTTTTAAATAAATATTATTCGTTGCATTGGTCTTTTATTTAACTTGACCCTATTTGGTATCATACTATCATTAAACAGCAGTTACTAAGTTCTAAGCAACCTAAAAGCAAACATTAGAACTACAAACGAATAAATCAATAATAAGGTACATCACTAATCTGGTTCGTGACGTCATCCGCCGACGTGAAGACACGTCTCTGGCGTGGCTGGCACGACTTTTGACAACTTTCTCGCATGCGAGTAGTCACCGCTTGACGTCCATTCCCGTCTGTGGCGTACAGGTAACTGTCTATGAGCTCTTACATAGGGATGCGCGAGAGTGGACAGTAAACTATCGATTTAAGGATATCAATTATAAGTTCTTTTCCACATTTTTTTAAATATTATACATTAGGAATATTCAGATACGAATATTTGTCAGTAAAAAGTAATTGTCAAAGTAATAGTAAGCTACTTTCAATAAAATATTTCATAAATTTGGAATATAAGTTACCTTACCTACCCATCACTAGCTGACGTGTCTTGACGTCTGTGGCGTGGGGAAATACACAATTTTACGGATTTCGATTAGCAATATTTGACGATTGTTTTTTCTTGTGAATTCAAATAATGAATATATCTTTGTGTCAATTTACAATATTTCACTAAAGTAGTTTGAAATAATAGGAAAAAGAAACACAGAAAACTTAATTTAGTATATTTATTTTGTATTTAAAAAATGTCGTTTTCTTGACGTCTATAGACGTCGGTGGCGTGTTTGGCACGATTTCGTTAGACGTCTATAAACGTCCGTGGCGTTCAAAAGGCTAAACTGCTCTAACACATTTAATATGATTAACCTACTTTTGTGAACCGAGATCACATAATCATGATAGTGCAAAACTATTGCATAATTGTATAGTATGAGTAGTAGGTTTAAATTAAGGAGACAATCTACATACCTACAAACATTAGTTTTCTTAATTCTGTATATCTGTCACAAAGTAAAAACGTGAAAAGACAAATCTTTGCTTATTGCACATGACTATCATCTAAATTTTAAATAGGTAATGGTTTGTTAAAATTACTTGTTTTTTTTAGTTCATTAACAAACTCCAAATGGATGTAAATTAATATTAGAATTATTTCTTCATCATATTATTAAAGATGATGATGAAGATGTCCTTATCCTTTAATATTTTGAATGTGAAAGTATTTGTCTTTGACTATCTTTTGCCTTGTTTGGGTGAAAATTTGCTTAAGGATAGATCAAGACATTGCAAACTTTCATTCCAGTAACATGTTTCCCTATCAGATATTCTCAAATGAAGCTCAAGGTAAATATGTAGGTACAAGAGTTAAATGCTTACCGTAACAAGCACAATTTTGTTGCCGTACTGGTCATGCCGCTCACAGAACTCCTTCAACAATGATCGGTTGTCTTCAAAGTCTGGAGGTGGAAGGTGGACTGCAAAGAACTCCTCCCATGTACTACTCGCCATGTTGATGCGTTAACCGTTTTGACGTTATGTGAAACTGTGGGAAAATTACTTTATATTATTAAAATCTCAGATAAATCTGAGATTAAAATATTGTTGATTTTTCAAACGGAGGCATTTCTGTTTTTACTTGTTGAAACTTTGCAGTTACAATTTAAAATTTTTCTCTTCTAAGATAATGTTTCCACGTGAAATTAAATTTTAGTTTTATTATGTTCAATAAGTATTAAAACACACGAATTTAAGTGAGAATGTATTTAGCTAGGTAGCTGTCAAGACAAAAGTAATCTACCTACATTAATCTAAATTATCATAAATATAATAAAGACATGTACCCACAACTTTTAACACAATAACTTAGCTTCATGACATGACAAGTTTTAATAATTATTTTAGATAATTATTACTATTTTCTTTGTTTTGTAACCATTTAATACAAATAAATATAACACAACTTTTGTCAAAAGAAATAATTTTGTCGTAAAAGTTTTGATTTTGGTAAAATAAAAATCTGCTGAATTTACCAAATAGGTGTCCTCCCCTACAAGTCAATAGTTTAAAACTAAAAGAAGTTGTAAACACTTTTAACTAAAAGAAGTTGGTTAAAAAACAAGACCTTGATAACAACAGACCAAAGTACACTACACAATTCACATCCTCTTATTTACTGTCTATAAAATTTTACAACCGTCAAAGTTATTATGATGTATTTTATTACTACGTTTCACGCACACTGATAGCATAAATGCATCTGAGCTCCGTAACAGCCCCTCCGGTGAGCTACTGCATGAATACGTAAAGTATTATGATAACAGGATTACCTAAATTTAAACTGGATCAACAGTCACTTGATATTCGCTGATTAAGCTTAGCTCTTGTAGGATTTCATGTTAGACAAGCAATTGATTTTATATTACAATGTTTATTTAGTTTGGTATGTAAATGTCAGACTAATTTACATAATATTTTAAGTTATGTAGTAATGTTTTTATATATTTTTATACTTACATATTATTTTGAGCAATGTGAATACTTATTGCATTTAAGTAGTAAATGTATGCTTTTTTTTTAATTGTGTGGGAATAAATTTTATTTGAAGCTTTTATTACAATAAAACTCTCACAATGAAATGTAAGCCATATGACGTTATACTAATTAGTTTTGATGTCTTGCAATTTCATACAAGACATGCACAACGATTGCACAGATACATAAAAAAGAAAAAAAGAATATGAACTAGAAAATTGAAACTTATGACTAGGCTATTAAGCCTTCTATAAATAAACAAATATGTACAGAAAAAACTTATGAACAGGCTGCATGGGCTAGTTCCCTTCGCCTACCCCGAAAGGGAAAATGGAAAAAAATGGTTATTGTAAATTTATACTTATTTACTGGAACAAGTGAAGTCAATTTTTATCAGTTACTGCTGGATAACTAAAAAACGAAGCATGTCATACTAACCTACTTGCAAATACTGATTCACATAGCATGATCTTATCATTTATCTAAATCAAAACAATCAGAAATCAGACCACCTTGTGCAAATCCATTAAATCTGATTAGATCTTTTATGTAGCATTAAAGAGATATATTTAAATTACTGTGTTTTATCATTTTAAATTTATTTAATGCTTATTCCCTGACCAATAACAAAATAATCTGTAGTTAGTTTGATTCACTGCTTACCTCTAATTGACAAGATTTATTCCTTGATATTCTTACTGTGTAGTGTTTCCTATTACTTTCAATCACACATACTGTGAGGGAGATTAACTGAACGCTAATGTACCACCGCCGCACAGTACCGAATGTTTATACGGCCGACACCGTTAACCTCTAAGACATCTTATACTGATTAACGAGCGTTAACCAATATTTACTAGCTCGGTTTAAAGAAAAATCAATGCGATAGCCCACCTTGTAGCCTCGACGTTACAAGGACGAGCCTGTATTATCAAGTTATTGTCACCTTTATAAACAGCTGAGTGTCCTTGGACGTTGCTCTGTTGGGTACAGGCGCCGCCCGCGATCGATGTTTTTAATTTAGAGTATAATTCACTTTCAACTGATAGAAATCTTTATCACGACGACTTTTTGATAACCGTGTGACAAGCACTGTGAGTGCGTTTACGAAGACCGCTGTTAACATGTCAGAAATGTCTTGTCATTTGGAGCATTTAGCTATCTTTGTAAACTATTTTTTTTTTAAGAATAAACGGCTGAGGCTGAGTTAGTAATAAAATCAGTCTAAGTATTAACAAGGAGGTTTTTAATTATACTATATTATTATCTTATAAATGTGTGTGTGAACTGAGGGACCAAACTGGAACGCGCAAAATAAGAATCGTAGGATTTAGTAGTACACTTAAAACAATTGTAGAACAAATCTGGGAATTTGTAAAAAAATATATTAAAAACTACAGCCCTTAAAGTGTGGTCCCTCAGTCCTCACAGACCATCAGCCAGATCTCGGAAAGTATTTGATAAATTAAGGTTTTGTGACTACAGACTTTCAGTAAAGAATTTGTAAAGATGTTTACTGAATTGCTGACCAGAAAGCATGAAAGGTTAAAAAATTATAACGACTAAACTGTGGTCCCTCAATCCACACAGTCAAAATAATTATTTTAGTGAATATTATTTAGTAAATCTTTCTTTTTCATAAAGTTACCACATAAAGTTTTAGTAAAAGTCTTAATGCATCTTGTAAAAAAGAAATAGAAAAAATATCGACGCAATACGAAGATAGCGATTATTAAAACTGGTCCCTCAATCCTCACCTCTACTAACATAAGTGCATGTATTAGCTGCTAGACGAGAGGATTATCAGAAAGTCTAGAGTACTTAACTTTTAGTAAAAAGTTACTACTAAAACATAGGTATCTAAAATTGTGTATTTCTCACGTCTTAGCTGAGATAATATATTTTTATTAATCCTATGACAATAGATAGAGTAGTGTGACCACACAATGAAATAAAATGTAGACAATACTAATGGACTTTATTTAATGTAGTATTAAACGAAACGAAAACAAGGTGGTATGGTTATTTTAATGGTAGATTATACACCGTAACTTTTTGTACCCCACTTAATGTATCCGACCTAAAATACCTCTAGGCGTGTTTGTTTTTAATCGTCAATAATAAAAAATATTAGTAAATAGGTACAATCGACAAAGTTGAATCATGACCCATTTTGACAATAAATCGTTTGAATCCGTCAAAATTGACAAAGATCAAAGTCATTACCATGGATATGTATGTTTACGCGAATGTGGACCTAATTGTATTTCAAAGTCTGTAGGAAAATAAGCTTAAGGTGGGTCATGATTCAACTTTTTCGATTGTACATTGGAAATAATATGAAACACACTGATAAAATGTTCAAGTATCAAGCTGTAGAGTATACCTACCCAACGCAATAGTTGGGCAGATCATCCCATTTCCATTTTCTATGAAACAGGGGTGTTTCTAACTACGCCTTGCGTCATAATAACGAATTGGTCGGCGAGGTGCGGCGACAACCAGGGGTCGGCGAGCCGTAAGCGGCGGAGCTTCTGATCCGCTTACGCGACTGTTTGACGCCGAGGAGAAAGGCGAGGCGGTTACGATCCCTTTCCGTTTTGGTAAGTGTGCTACGTACTACCCTTACGAGAGAGGCGACAGTGAAGTTAGCCTTTGCGAACGTACGCACATGTACACTCGTAAAAAAAGTGTTATTCATTTTATTTTAAGCCAAAATACGAATAAAAACTTGAGAGGTGTCAAGGGACAACAATAGCAAGTTAAAAAAAAAGGTTCAAGTTATTTTCGACCTTATTGACATTTATGCAAACACCTGATTTTAATAAAGGAGCAATGTTAGCGAACGAGAATGTGTGAAAAACAAACTAAATTTTAAATGTCGATAAGGTCGAAAATCGCTTGCACCTGTTTTTTTAAACTTGCTATCGTTAGCGAATATTTTCCAACCTTCATGCGATTTTCGACCTTATTGACATTTATGGAAACACCGGATTTTAATGAAGGAGCAATGTTAGCTAACGAGAATATGAGAAAAAACAAACAATGTTAAATGTCAATAAGGTCGAAAATCGCTTGAACCTGTTTTTTTAACTTGCTTGACGACAGCAGCTAGTTAAAAAAAATTGCACACGCCGCAATACGACAAGAGTCACGTGGAACGGGGGTTGGGTGAGGGGTACGGCTTGCGGGGGGGGAGGAGTGTCGTGACACTTTTCGTCTTAATTTTTTCCGTCTAGCCCCCTTTCACAATGCGCGTAAATCTTTCCGTCTAACCGTCAACCAGCGGTCGGCGAGCCGTGAGCGCGGCGTCGTCGCCTATCTGTAGCCGAGTCGAGGAGCTTCCGATCCGCTCACGTTAGGGTGCGTCCACATCTGGCGAATGCGCAGCTCGCGCGCCGTTTGCAAGCTGCACGCGTGCAGATCGCGTGCCGCGCGCGCGCTTCTCGCCCGCCTTTTGGCATACTAAATCATTGCTGAGAATGCGGAGCAGCTCGGAAACGGCGTGCGAGCTGCGCGTTTGCGGCGCATTCGCCAGATGTGGACGCACCCTTACGTGGTTACGTAAAGTGGACGACTATTTGACGCCGAGGCGGTTACGATCCCTTTCCGTTTTGATAAGTGTGCTACGACCTTAATACTACATTAAATAAAATCTATTACAGTCTAATACTGTCTACATTTTATTTCATTGTGTGGTCACACTACTCTATCTATTGTCATAGGATTAATAAAAATATATTATCTCAGCTAAGACGTGAGAAATACACAATTTTAGATACCTATGTTTTAGTAGTAACTTTTTACTAAAAGTTAAGTACTCTAGACTTTCTGATAATCCTCTCGTCTAGCAGCTAATACATGCACTTATGTTAGTAGAGGTGAGGATTGAGGGACCAGTTTTAATAATCGCTATCTTCGTATTGCGTCGATATTTTTTTCTATTTCTTTTTTACAAGATGCATTAAGACTTTTACTAAAACTTTATGTGGTAACTTTATGAAAAAGAAAGATTTACTAAATAATATTCACTAAAATAATTATTTTGACTGTGTGGATTGAGGGACCACAGTTTAGTCGTTATAATTTTTTAACCTTTCATGCTTTCTGGTCAGCAATTCAGTAAACATCTTTACAAATTCTTTACTGAAAGTCTGTAGTCACAAAACCTTAATTTATCAAATACTTTCCGAGATCTGGCTGATGGTCTGTGAGGACTGAGGGACCACACTTTAAGGGCTGTAGTTTTTAATATATTTTTTTACAAATTCCCAGATTTGTTCTACAATTGTTTTAAGTGTACTACTAAATCCTACGATTCTTATTTTGCGCGTTCCAGTTTGGTCCCTCAGTTCACACACACATTCTTATAATAATAAAATTATGGAAGTAAATCTAAGTGACTATTTATAATATTTACAACTTAGTTTAGGCACTTTACAAACAATTTGCGTGTATAATTTTTCAAAGTTTTTCCTGAGCGTCTTCTTCTTCGACTCTAGCAGGTGGTGCAGCAGCTTTTTGTAGGCGACGGTCATCGGGCAGGAGCGATGCAACAATGGCCGACGCTGAAATATGTGAAAAAGTTGTACATTATTATGTATTGTATTATTGTTAGTTTAAGTCTACAGCTTGGCCAGAACGGGTTGAAACGGAACTAAAATTTTTATTTCTGACAGCGTTTTAAAATCTTTGATATTTGATGTAAACAAAGACCGCAGGTTTGTTAGATTTATTATTGTACCATAAAAATAACGTAATAAGTGAAAAAAAAAAAATTATAGTGCTGGTAGCGCGAAGACAGTGGCGACTTCCAGTTTTCTACATTTTTATGTCAAGCTGTACTTCCTCTTACAAACATGAAACCATGAAAAAGTTGACATCTTTTATTACCTGCAAAGAGAGACGAAAAGAGGTAGAATCCAGCCTCGCAGCTGCTCGACAACATCAGGTTGAGGATTTGAATGGAAGCAAATGTTCCGATACGTCCAAAAGTCATAGGTAGTGCGATAGCCAAGGCCCTGAAAAATAAGTGAAATAAAATAAATAAAAACAAATAAAAGAAGTACCTATAGCCCTCCGAAACGAACGTCTCTATAAGAAGCCACAGTACTTTCCCCTATATCTAAAAACCTCGGGGTCGCGGGATTATTCCCTTACCGTAACCCCGGAACTTAACAGGCTATGAAGGACACCGTGGATTTTAGTCAGTAGAAGTCTGACAGTCCCTCCCGCCCTGCCCGGGGTTGGAGGACTCATTTGATGATTTTACCACGCTAAAAAAAAAAAAAAAATATCTAAAAACCTGCGTGCCTTTTTCCTCTTACCTCAAATGTGTAGGGAACAACGCCACGACAATGGCGGTGTACAAGCCGATGACGACGACTCCCATGGTCAGCACCACGAAGAAAACTGCGCTGCCGATGGCATTGGGCACCAAGTTCACGAGGATACCGCTCACGCCGCAAAGAGCGGTTACCACCAGCACCATGTTACGACGACCGGTTACGCCTATTAGCTGGAATTGTAACGTGTTTATTTTGTAGAATAATGTTTACATAGTAGTTTTTGTATGTTCGTATATCACTTTAGCTTTTTTCTGGTTGTATAAACAGGTACCAGTAGGTATATGTTTTTTCTGCATAAAATATTGGATACATAAGCCATAATTTTGTGAGTACGTGAACGACAACTACAGCGGAGCTTAAGCTCCGAAGTGAGGTGAAGATGGTGAAGAAGTCCTCCCTGTCCGAAATCGATGATTTCCATACGCAAGTACTTGAATTACATCATAAGATTTGCGAAAAACTATATGTGTCAGCCAATAAAATTTGAGGGTTGCCCTCGATTTCTCCAAGTTCCAATCATCAGATCCTGAAACGGTGACAATGGGACCACACGGGAAGCACCAGCTTTCGAATAAAAAAAGAATCATGAAAATCCACCCAGTCGCAAGTTATGAGGTAACAAACATAAAAAAAAAATACAGTCGAATTGATAACCTCCTCCTTTTTTTGAAGTCGGTTAAAAATCTGAAATCAGGTTACAACCATAATAATGTTGCACATCTTACAAAGTAACAATGGTCAGTGCCTATTCGTTAAGAACTTACAATACTCATGATGAAGTTGAAAATAGACTGCATGGCCGCCACACCCAGCACAATTAGCAGAGACGTCTCGTTGAGGGCACACGGCACCGCATCATTCTGAAATAGTTCAATAAGAAAATTATACAGGGTGAATTTTTCAATTGGGCGTGGATGGGTACATCCGAAACTATGAGGAATATCAAAAAACTTTGAAAGACACATGCATGCAAAAGCAAGCCAAGTGTCATAAGCAGGGGTGCTATGACAGGAAACCTCCACGTGCGCCCGTGGACTGGAGTTCCCTCTTGGATACGTCCAGGGGGAAGACCAGTTTTCCGGGCCGGTGCACCCTGGGATGCGGGCAAAAACTCTTCCTTAGGCACTGTGTGCCTAAGTGGTCTCTTTGCCCGTATGCGAATAGCCTGTCGTGTGGATGCTCCAACGCGTGTCCCTCTGATCAGCAGAGGGCACAGCGGCGGAGCGGGCTTGCGGACGGTGAGTGATGGGTAGCTCGCCGTCCGACCAAGGACCAAGCCCGGGTCGGTGGCGCGTGGTGTTTCGCGCCAAATGCCTGCTGGGGTCGCGGGTTTTTTCTTAACCCAGGTTACCGTGGCCCCGGAACGTAAAGGGCATAGGAAGGAACACGGGTGGATTTTAGTCAGTAAGAGTCTGACAGTCCCTTCCGCCCCACCCAGGGCGAGAGGACTCATTTGATGATTTTACCACCTAAAAAAAAAAAGTGTCATAAGCAGGTACCTAAAATTAAAAAAAATATTTTCGAAGAGCACCCTACTTAGTGGCCTGGGTAACATCGGGATCCCAATACACTAACGGCTAACAAACAAAAGTATAGGCTGCATTGGAATCGCTTACTTCGAATTGGTCCGGGATAATAGCTCCTTATAATAGGTAATGGCGTGATTTGAATGAATTTGGTATTCTCATACTTTTGCTCGCGATAGAAAAGAAGGTACTAACATTAGGTGGTGTCTCCATGGTTATAATACCGCACATGGTGAGGTCTGAGTTCTCACCGGTCTGAAGGATGCGCACGAACTGGTCTGCGATGGTTGGCAGCCACACTAGGAAAGCTCCAACCCTGGTAAAGAAGAACGACGATTTAGCCAGTTGGATCCCGGATGATAAATATAATAATTGGTTAAATAAGAACAGAATAGTTTGGCAGATAAGTCACTTTACATCATCATCATCATAACCCGGAAGACGTCCACTGCTGAACATAGGCCTCCCCCTTAGACCGCCTCGCTGAACGACAATTCGCCACTTGCATCCATCGGCTGCCCGCAACCCTCACGATGTCGTCGGTCCACCTAGTGGAAGGCCTGCCTACGCTGCGTCTTCCGGTCCGTGGTCACCACTCCAGAACCTTTCTTCCCCATCGGTTGTCAGTTCTACAAGCGATGTGGCATGCCCATTAATTGCCACTTCAACTTGCAAATTTTAGGTAAGAGCTATGTCGGTGAATCTGGTTCTTCACCGAATAGTAATATCCATGTTCCCGAAGTTTACATGATACGGAAGAATTTGGGAGTTCTATATTTTTTTGGAACGATTGAAAATCTTAATTGAGTAGGTATATTTGTTCTTAACACGCTGCAAGAGACGGAATAATACTAGGGTGATAAGAATATTATAGAAATATACTGACTGTTGTAACACGAAGAGTGTGATGATGATGATGGTGAACTTCAGGAGTGGCTGCTTGAACAGCGGCACTATCTGATCTTTGGCCGAACCTGCCGAAGTACCTTGTGCGTTTTCCTCCAGTAAAAGTCCTTTCACCTGAAAATTGTAACACACGATATTGTAATCAGTTGCTCTATTTTCTTTGCTGCCATTTGTAGGGAAAATTAAATAAACGAGCACAACTCTGCAGATGTGATGAGCATGTAAAAATGATAAAACAGAATCAAGTAACTAAAGTTTTGTGGATATGGACCACCTACTCATAATACCTACTTTGTTGACACATGGACCCCACAATAACATCATATTTTTCATTTATCGTGGTGTGGACATCGCTATTGAAAGTCTATCTAGACAAAACATGCATGAAATCTCCAAAGATTTTCTGCCTATTGAATTGCAGATTTTTTTAAGAAGACCCCTTATCTGACTAGTTACCCTTTGCTCAAATGTTTTTGTGTATTCCGTCTACTTATTTAACAATCAGAATAACAATAAGAAAGCAATTAATAAACTAACATAAGTAGGTCTTTACCTGCAGTTCCTCTTTAGATCTATGATTAATCCTATGAATAGTCCTCAATATATCCATGGCCCTATCCTCATCTCCCTTGACGAAGACGAATTTGGGGCTCTCCTTCATGAAGAACAGCCAGATGGTGGTGACGATGCTGGGGGAGGAGTAGACCACCAGCAGCGTGCGCCAGGAGTTCCACTTGATGCCCAGGGCCGGGAGATCGTAGGAGAAGCTGAGAGGAATGATTGGAATCGCCAGGACTGGAATGAAGAAAATAAAGTTACTGTAAAGTCTCTATCAACCTGCGGTCACATACAGCGACTTATAATATAATCGCTGTGAGTAAAATTCTTCAGTCTGCCTTCCCGGCTTCGCACTGTATAACCAATTTTCGTCCACTGCTGGACGTAAGCCAAAGAGCCCTTCCAGACGTGGGCAATCCACCGCATCCATCCGCTGCCAGCCACACTCCTCAAATCGTGTATCCATCTTGCCGAACTTCGCACTGTGTCAATAAAATGAAATAGCCTATTGACACAAAAGTATAATGCAGCTTTCTATAGGCAAAAGAATTTGCAAAATCGGTTCAGTAGTTCTAGAAACTACTTCCTACAGACAAACTTATATTTACCTCTGTAATAACATTAGATTAGGTAGTAAATACAAATTTTTGGAGGAAAGAAAAATTCAATTGCGAGCTGGGCTCAAACCTACGTCTTATAGCGGGATACTTTAAAAAAAAACAGCATTCCCCTATTTAAATACGTATAATTTTTAAATATTTTCAAAATGTAAAAAAAAACATAAAAAAATCAGTTGGGTTGCGATTGTGCCAGGTTATCGATAGTATCTAATATTGAATTATAAAACAAATTGGTTGCACACAATTAAAACTGAATTATTATATTATTATGTCAGATTAACCAACGAAAGTATGAATTAATTGTTACTTAATTTATTAAGGGAAAACCAAAATCTTGAAATTTAGAGGTAAAATAATAAAGCGAACCTTGCGGTAATCAACTAATTGGCCAATGCTAATTAACACGCCTCGGTAAGAATAGAAAGATTGTGTAAGATAGTGGTTTTAAATGCCTAAATCCTCACACATACCCTGAGTAGGGGTTGTAATTGCTAAGCCTTACATAAAAATATCAATTTTAACATTAAAAGAAATAAATAAAACTGCTCAGCTGGATCCTGTCAGGATGACGAGACGCGCTGCGCTGACTTCCGCCTGCTGCGGAGCACCGTGCTGATAACCTCGGTCAACACAGAAACAGGTCTTCAAAAAAATCTGGCTCTGGATCACATTTGCCGGCTTAAGAGCCTGGCAAATTCAGGAACCGGAAAAGGCTGTACGCGACCACACCGGGTCGCGGCGGTGCGTTGCTCCAGACTGCTATCTTATAAACTTGTGGGTGATGCCGTACTCAGCGTTTCCGAATCATAAGAAAATTTTCAGATTACGCCATTCCGGCGAATAAAACAGCAATATACTTATTTTGCAGCACTGATACTATACACTCTTCACTGATTTAAAGCCCAGATTTACCACGAAAATAAAGAATACAGCGATTAAACGTATCGGGCAACAATCCACATCCAACTCACAAAGAAAAAAATCTTCACTTTTTTTCGAGTACAGAAACAAATTCAAATTTAAAAAGATTCAAAACTTAAAAAAAAAATTGAGTCAAGGCTTCCAAAAACAGGTTGCATAACAATTTCTATTAAAAAAGGTGCTACTCCAAAAATGTAGCGTTTTTTTATAAACGCTGCAGTACCCCCTTTCCAAGAAAAAAAAAGTCCGGCAATAAGCAATACAAGAAAAAATAACAACTAGCCCAGGAGGATAAAAGGGAAAAAACCAGAGGAAATTAACCTAGACTAGCCTAAAACACTATCCCTAATAGTTGACCTAAACTAAACCTAAGATTGTCCGGTCAAGAAGATAACAAGGAAAAATTAAGTCTAAGTAAAACTAAGCTAACTTAACAGTAGTGCAAGTAGCAGCTACCTAATTATACAACTAACTTCATACTAGAACGACAAAGTCAACAAAGTGACCTGAAAGAGCCAAAAGAATAAAGATAAAACCTAATAGTGCAAGTAGCAGCTACCTAATTATACAACTAACTTCAAACTAGAACGACAAAGTCAACAAAGTGACCTGAAAGAGCCAAAAGAATAAAGATAAAACCTAAGGTAAAAATAACACCTAGTTGACAAACGCGATCGATTGAAAATAATCTAACAGCTTCGGACAAAGAACACCATGGCCTAAAAATCGACACCAGACAAATCCACAATGAGTCTATAAAGGAGACTTCAGAAAAGAAAAGACAAAAAAACAAAAATATCTCAAGTCAAAAATAAGGCTTGGACATAAGACAAATGAACTTCAGTTCGAACAAAGGAACGTGAGTCTTAGAGAATACCAAAAATCAGCGTTCAAGTTCAAAGATACAACTTGAACGACCAAGTAGTACTCCGGTTCAAACCAGGAACGGGAGACAAAGGGAGGTTTTGGAAAAAACCGGACTCAAGATATAACTTGAGCCAAAGTCAAATCAAGTAACATTCGAACTTAAGAAAAAGTTTCAAAACGAAGATAAAAAATTCGATAATAGATTTTATCGACACCTGCACATCACTAAAGAATGCACCAGTATGGCTGAGTTCAAAGAATAAGAAAGTGACAAGTCTACCATTTCGGATAGGTTAAGCACAGTAATTAATTAACACAACGCCCTACCAAGTTGTGAAACACGCCATCTATAAATCAATTGTTGAACTAGATGCAACGAAACAACCAAAGAAGTTTTAATACAAAATTTAGAATAACGCCATCTATGATAGAACTAGCTATGACGCGACTTGACGAAGTACTGGCATAAAGTTTAGAAAAACGCCATCTATGTACGTTTATGTTTATCTATGAATATTTTTAAAACCCATATTATTAATCATAAACTTCCAAAGGATTAATTATTATTGAATAAGTGTGTTTATGCCTTGTTACTCATATGTATAATATCTTGCAACCCCTTCTTAATTATGTTATAAACGTTAACTTTCGTTAACTTAATCTTGATCCCATGTTTATTTTACTCTATATTTTAAATGTATAGTTTATTTTCGTTTATTTTCACTTATTGTTTAGTAATTAAATTTAGATTTTAGCTTAAGTTACCACCTATACATATAACTATGTGAATGTTGGTTCACCTATTATTGGCAACTGTATAAGCCTTGTAGTCATAAACGTTTACACTATTTATAAATTTATATACAGAAGCTGTTGGTGTACCTTTGTTAATAAATAAATAAATAAATTGGAACTTAATGCTAGCAAAAACTCGACTAAAAAAGTTCCAACACAAAAGTTAGACCACTGCCATCTGTAATTATTTGTTGTTACTAAACCAATAGACAATTTCTAAGGGTCAAACTGAGCGCGATAGAATCGCTTGAGTCCCGTACAAAATATTTGAATAAAAAGATAGAGAAAAAAAGTTACTTTAGGATATCTTTAATATGATATCTACCAGAATGTACGGAATCACAGTCCTGTAGCAAATAAGTAGTCCTAGAAATAACTTGCAAAACACGACACTTAACAAAACGTGGAGCTAGCTTTCCAGAGAAAAAGTCTTCTCCAGATGACCTGGAGAAATTACGTCTCCATACAGTGTCACCAACATTTAGAGTAATAGCCGACCGATTGGAATTATAAGCTTGGGAGTTACGGAGGAAAGCCATAGAAAGATTATCAGCCACCTTCGCATATACCTCACGAAGAGAAGACAAATTCGAAGCGTGACGAGTCCGACTGTCCGCTAAATTAGAGCTTTGAGTCTGACTATTAGCAGGGCTAGAATCCATAAGTACTTCCCTACCAAACATGAGAAAGTTAGGCGTGAAGCCAGTGGCTAGATTGACATATGAGTTAAGATAGAGCTTTACTTTAGGCAACATCTTAGCCCAACATCTTTGGTTTTCACCAACTAAAATCCCTAAGCAAGTTACTACACTTTGGTTATAGCGCTCAACAGTATTCGCTTGGGGTGTATAATAAGGTGTAAATGTGGGAGATTCAATATGGAAAGATCTGAGGAAATTTAGAAACTGACTACTGCGAAAAACAGTGGCGTTATCGCATAAAATAGAACGAGGTACACCGAAGTTAAAGAAAATTTCGGACTCTAAAGCTTTTATAACAGCAAAAGCGTCTACTCTCTTAAGAGGAACAAGCCACACGTATTTTGAAAAAACATCGACCATAGAGATAATGTACTTATATCCGTAATAAGCGAGGGGCAACGGTCCAATCACATCAATCGAAATCATCTGCATGGGCATGGTCACTTGCTTAGGGTAGCAAATCAGTCCGCGAGGTTGTGTGTTCGCGATCTTATACGCTTTACAAACCTCACATTGTCTTAAAGTGCTAACGACGTCACGGTACATGTTAGGCCAATAAAAGGTTTCCTTAAGTTTTAGGTACGACTTGGATACACCTGGATGTATTGAAGGAAAACTATTATGTACTTCCCAAATCGCAGAAGTAACCTTTTCAGCTGGCAAAACAACACGCCATGGGTCGGAAGACAAGGGACTGGTGACAGGCATACGTCTTAGTAAGACACCGTTATGTATCGCGTAAGCTGGAAACATTTGTGGTGTATCACGGGCACCTAAAAATACCTTTTTGTACCAACGGTCGTTAGTATGTTCTGGACCCTGATCAAACGTCACAGGACTAGCATATAATCTGGAAAGAGCATCTGGTACTATATGTTGTGTACCCTTGCGGTGTATGATATCGAACGTATATTGGGAGATCATAGTAGCCCAACGAGCTAAACGACCTGAGGGGTTGTTCAAAGTGAGAAGCCATTTAAGAGCCATATGGTCAGTTATGACAGAGAACTTGAACCCATCCAAATAGCACCGAAAATGTTTAATAGAATCTAAAACTGACAAAAGTTCGCGCTCTGTAGTGCTATAATTACGTTCAGCTTTGGAAAATAGGCGCGAATAATAAGCGATTGGATGCTCTACATCATCAATCTTTTGTGTTAAAACTGAACCAAGACCAACAGCAGACGCATCACACTGCAAGATGAACGGTTTCGAGAAATCTGGACATGCCATAACAGGGGTATCGATCAGAGCTTCTTTTAATTTTACAAAAGCCCGTTGAGCCGCGACGTCCCAACTTATTGGATCACGACCTTTTCTCTTACCAATTAACGCAGTGAGCGGAGCTATTATGGTAGAAAAACCATTCACAAAACGCCTGTAATAGGAACACATACCAATGAAACCACGTAAAGACTTAGCAGTAGTAGGAGTGGGATAATCCCTAATAGCTTCGAGTTTACTGGGATCAGTTTGAAGACCCTTCTCATTTACAATATACCCTAAGTATTTTAATTCGCTCTTACAGAACACGCACTTTTTTAGATTAATGGATAAACCAGCCTTCTTAAGACGAGCTAGAACTTTCCTGAGAAGCGCCAGGTGACTATTAAAGTCCTTGGAAACTAAAATTAAATCGTCGACGTACCCGAAAACGCAGTCGTCGCTGGTAGAAGTAAATTCATAATTAACAATCATGTCAGTAAGACGTTGCATCTCAGAAGCGGCATTAGTAAGGCCAAATGGCATTCTAACAAATTCGAAAAGACCTCGTTGTGGAACAATAAAAGCGGTTTTCTCACAACTCTCTTTATCTGCGAGCGGAATCTGCCAAAAAGCACTCCTAAAATCAAGAGAGCTTATGTATCTAGCGCCTCGAAGGTTATCAAGAATATCATGAATGCGCGGGAGTGGGTACGAATCTCTAATGGTCACACTATTAAGCTTCCTACTGTCAACACAAAAACGCACCGAACCATCACTTTTTGTAACCATAACCACTGGACTAGCCCATGGGGAACGAGAGGGACGAATAACACCCAAGTCTAGCATTTTATCGATCTCCTCGTTGAGAATTTTTAATTTAACTGGAGATAAAGGATAATAACTTTGGCGGATAGGAGGTCCCGTTGTATTGATTTTATGGGACAGCCAAGATGTTTTTCCCAGGCCTATTTTTTCAGAAGAGATGTCTTCAAACTCATTAATGACTTGCTGAAGGTTCATCTCTTGTTCCAGTGATAAAACGTTGCGTGGATGAACGTATCGAACCTCGCTAACAGAGGAAATTTGTGGAGGTGAGTGCTGAACAGACGGGAGGTACATATTACCTCTAATATTTTTATCAAAAGCTTGACTAAAGACAGACGTTAAACCAAACTTATTCCAAAATTCGATACCTAATATCACGGAAGACGACATAGAACTTGCCACTAAAAACTCATGCGTAAAAGTTGTACCGTTAAACTGAACTGGGAGATAAACAGTACCCAGAATATCGATAAGCGAATTATTAGCAGAGATTGCACGAGGACAAGCATCACTCGCGTTCAAAGAAAGACCAAATTTCTGTATTAAACTATGACTAATAAGCGACATCTGAGCTCCAGAGTCAAGTAAAGCCTTAACAACCTGGTTACACAATAAAATTTCAATAAAAGGTCGATTATCAGTCGAATCAGTAGATATAACCGGCGACACTGTACGGTAAAAAGCGTGCCGTCGGTGGCTTAAGGATTTTTTTGGATTGCACTTAGGACAATGACGTGTTATAAAACCTGGAGTGCGACACTTAAAACATAACATGCCGGTGACCTCCGGGCAAGTACGGTAAAAGTGTCCGCGTTTGTTGCACTTAAGACAGTGTGGTTGAGACAGACTGCAGGTTGGACAACTCTGAACCTTACTTTCACTTTGGTGGGGTTTTGGAAACTGGGAAGCGTGTCCAGAAATAGGTGTCGGGTAAACGGTACTATCCAGACTAGCGACTGCTTTTGGTGTTTCAATAAAAGATTCAAAATGGGAAGCGGCCTCAATCAGACTATTTAAATCTGGAAACTTCTGTATAGACAAAAGGGGGGTGTATTTAGGTAACATATTGTGTGTAATAATATAAACTAACTCTGGTTCCTCAATGGGTTTGACGAGTTTGGCATTAAGGTACGTCACACGGATAACAAACTCCCTCACAGACTGCTCAGGTCTCTGCTTAAGATTACGGACCTCTTGTCCAGTCCTGAATTCAAAATCAGCTGACCCGAATGTTCTAAGGAAAGCCTGTCTGATCTCCACAAACGTCAGACCGGGTCGACGAATGGACCTATAGTATTGTAAAGCGATACCAGACAAAACCTCGTGGAAACGCCTAACGAGATAACTATCCGTTAGATTGTCAGCCTCCCTGCATTCTTCTAAACTAGAAAAAAAATCGCGAACACATGTCTTGCCATCAAAAGAAATTTTCCATTTTGACAGAGAGAACTGCTTGACGTACGGTGGACCATCATCGGATTTGATTGGTGAAGGCAGCATAGACTGGTTGGAACTACGAGAGACTCTAGGTGGAATAGGAGGTGGCGGTCGAGAGATGATAGGACTATCACGATGCGGAGTCTCGCCAATGGAATTTCCTTCTTCTGACATGATGTAAATAAACTAAAACAACCCTAGGCAAACACGGGCATAAAACTAGAATAAGTACGACGGCTGTGAATTAAAAGTCGATTTGATCCTAAGCAAAAAATAGGCACCCCAAGTACAGCTGGACCTAAACACAAAAAAACTAGACACACAGCGACCAGCCGTGACCGGAATTGCCAAGCTAGGAAACAAAAGACACAACTAAGAACAGACAACAACCGTGCATACAGAGCTTACCTTTGCAACACGACGCCTATAAGTTCATACAACACACTCATACACTACGGGTTCTAACAACCGCTAGCTAAAGGAAAACAAATTAAACACAGGGGATAATAATTAGGTCAAATTATGTATTTGATGGGTGAGAAATAAAAGAGGGTTGTGTGTTTTATAGTTCACAAAACTATTTTTTATAAATGATGAATAATTACAACACACACAAGCAAACAAAGAACAATACCCCGCCAGTTCTTCGTGATCGTATCTGTAGTTCAGGGCTCGTGATGTATCACCATGGGAACAGTCCAGGCTCTAGGAATCTCTTAAACTGGACACTTGGGTAATCACGTTAAAGTCCTGAAACAAACAATAGGAATAAACAGAGAACGAATTAGCTCACACAGTGGAAGAAATTATTAGCTCACTTGGAGTGAGCTACCACCCTCGAAATTGCAAAAAAAAAAAATTATTTATTTATTTATTTATTTGTGATGTAGAGTTAAATAACAAGTAGTATGGACAAGAAAAATACTTACTTTATTAGTTCGGGCGCCATATATAGCGGGATACTTTAAAAAAAAACAGCATTCCCCTATTTAAATACGTATAATTTTTAAATATTTTCAAAATGTAAAAAAAACATAAAAAAATCAGTTGGGTTGCGATTGTGCCAGGTTATCGATAGTATCTAATATTGAATTATAAAACAAATTGGTTGCACACAATTAAAACTGAATTATTATATTATTATGTCAGATTAACCAACGAAAGTATGAATTAATTGTTACTTAATTTATTAAGGGAAAACCAAAATCTTGAAATTTAGAGGTAAAATAATAAAGCGAACCTTGCGGTAATCAACTAATTGGCCAATGCTAATTAACACGCCTCGGTAAGAATAGAAAGATTGTGTAAGATAGTGGTTTTAAATGCCTAAATCCTCACACATACCCTGAGTAGGGGTTGTAATTGCTAAGCCTTACATAAAAATATCAATTTTAACATTAAAAGAAATAAATAAAACTGCTCAGCTGGATCCTGTCAGGATGACGAGACGCGCTGCGCTGACTTCCGCCTGCTGCGGAGCACCGTGCTGATAACCTCGGTCAACACAGAAACAGGTCTTCAAAAAAATCTGGCTCTGGATCACATTTGCCGGCTTAAGAGCCTGGCAAATTCAGGAACCGGAAAAGGCTGTACGCGACCACACCGGGTCGCGGCGGTGCGTTGCTCCAGACTGCTATCTTATAAACTTGTGGGTGATGCCGTACTCAGCGTTTCCGAATCATAAGAAAATTTTCAGATTACGCCATTCCGGCGAATAAAACAGCAATATACTTATTTTGCAGCACTGATACTATACACTCTTCACTGATTTAAAGCCCAGATTTACCACGAAAATAAAGAATACAGCGATTAAACGTATCGGGCAACAATCCACATCCAACTCACAAAGAAAAAAATCTTCACTTTTTTTCGAGTACAGAAACAAATTCAAATTTAAAAAGATTCAAAACTTAAAAAAAAAATTGAGTCAAGGCTTCCAAAAACAGGTTGCATAACAATTTCTATTAAAAAAGGTGCTACTCCAAAAATGTAGCGTTTTTTTATAAACGCTGCAGTCTTCTAAACGCGACGCGAGCGCTAATGTTCTTATAACTTTAGTATTAGTATCTTTAGATATAGACCTGCCATGATTCCCTGTGAGAGCAGGAAGATGCTGGAGACCAGCAGCACCACGATGTTCCTCTTCGCCATGGGGACGCTCTCACTCAGCAGAGACATTGACATGGAGTACAGTCCTGATGCGCTGAAATAAACAAAAACACCCACATCAGTCACATCAGAAAAACCGGACGAGAAAAAAAAATTGTTTGGGAACCCCAAACAAATTTTTTTCTCGTCCGGTTTTTCTTTACTTTAAGGTGATTGCTTCGATGTAGCCCGCGAAATTCAATTTTTTTTACGTTTTTTGCAATTTGCAGGCTAGTGACATGTTGTAACTTTATAAATATTTGTATTGCGCAAATAACAAGTATAATTTTAAATATAAAAATTGTCAAAAAATTCGCTCCATCAGCTCTCACATAGAAAAGGTGCATCGTAGTTAGATTTCGGAGATTTTAACATGATGCACCTTTTCTATGTGAGAGCTGATGGAGCGAGTTTTTTGATATTTTTTATATTTAAAATTATACTTGTTATTTGCGCAACACAAATATTTATAAAGTTACAACATGTCACTGGCCTGCAAATTGCAAAAAACGTAAAAAAATTTGAATTTCGCGGGCTGGTTGGAGCATCCCCCTTAAGCGCCATTTAGACGGTGCAAGAACTCGTATGCGAGTTTCACTACATTGCGGCATTTGTTTCATTAACTGAATTTGTTTTACCTATAAATTCCGCAATGTAACACAAATCGCGTTCGAGTTCTTGCATCGTCTAAATGAGGCTTAAAGCCTCATTTAGACGATGCAAGAACTCGAACTTTATTCATAGAGGATCGTAGAAAAATACGCATCGCCCGCGCCGTCGACATTGTATTCGTATTGCGGTGGCTTGTCGGTCTATTATTTGACTGAAAATTACTCATCCAAAGGCTGATATTTAACCGACTTCAAAAAAAGGAGGATGTTTTTTAATGTATGTACATCGAATACTCCGAGGTTTTTAGTCCGATTAGTGTGATTCTTTTTTGTTCTATGCAGTATAACTTCAGTGCGGTCTCATACAAATTTCATCCAATTTGGTTCTGTACTTTTTATTTTGTGAGCATTTTTATTGATTTCGGCTACTTGGATGACATTACTTTTTGCGTGTTTGTTACGCGATTACTCCGCCAATTATGGACCGATTTTCAAAATTCTTTTTTTGTTGTACTGGGGATTGTTCACCTTAGGAAATACTGTAAGTTTCATCAAAAGTTCAGCAGTTTTTGAGATACGGAATTTTATTACCATGTGTACATGAGCGATCTTAATACCGGTGCCACGGATAGGTTACGTTCAGGTGTGTCATGATTAAATCATTCATTGTAACGATTAATAATGCCCAATTTCCTCTTTTAATTGCTTATCGTGTGTTTACTTATTACTCATTATTCGAAGGTATGTTTACTTTAAGGAAAAAATAAATCTTTAAACTGGTGTTAGATTATAATCGCTCACACTGATACGAATGGAAATCAATGGAGGACTGGATATTAGGATAATATTTAGGATATGAGTTTTGAGGTATATACCTAAAACGCGGTTTTTTACTCACATAATATTATGAAGTCGGTTTAAAAGTAAATAGTAACAAATTGACAAATTAGTAGTTAATTGAGTGTATCAAAAGGCTTTTTGGTATCCCATCTCTTCTTCTTCTCTTCTTTCTTCTTAACCGTGGTAAAATCATCAACGAGAGTTGACTTAAAATCCACGGTGATCCTTCAATAGCCTTTTACGTTCCAGGGTCTCGGTTATCTGATGAGACAGATCCGCGACCCCGGCAGGCTTTGGCCCTCTAATTTCTGACTGCTCTTTGAAGCGCGCGTGGAACACCGAGCATGGTGCATCATAGGATGGCCCATGGCCGCGCTTACGGTGGCCGGAAATCGCTACGCAATGTCCGTCTCCCGCGGCGTCTGGGTGTTGAGGTGGAGACTGTCCTCTCCCTCCCGCGTTTCACCTCCTCCATCGCTAGCATGTTTGCTTCGCAGAAGGAGGTTGGTATCTCATCTAGTATAAGTTCAGGTGTGTCATGATAAAATCATTCATGCTTATTAAGATAACAAATTACTAATTTCCTATTTTAATTCCTTATCGTGTGTTTACATACTCATTGTTCGAAGGTAAGTTTACTTAAATATTAATATTTTAACTTGTGTTATAGATTAGCGCTGTGTTAAACACTAAGGGCGACTTTCACCAACGGTTAAACATGTTTAATATTTCATTTAAGCACAAAATTCAATAGAATTTTGACATTAAATAAAATTTTAAACATGTTTATCTTTTGGTGGAAGTTGCCCTAAGACATGAATGAAAATCAATGACGGATTGTGATATGAAGCCTAACTTATAGTTTTTGTGTGTCTTCGTACTTCAGGACCAATTTAATATTGAATCTACTAAAATTCTAACTTTAATAAATTATTAATGTTATAATGCTAAATAAAAAATGCAAAAGTATGTTTCTTTTTTAGACTTTGTCGCCTAAATTGCTTTACAAATAACGCTTTGGTGCCTAAATTGCTGAAGCGATTTAATTGAATTTTGGTACAGGGATAGATAGAACCTTGATTTTGTTTTGCACAAAACTTTTGATTCAATATTATTGAATTTATTCGCATTTTTTCTTTTCATATTTTTTTTTCAGTTGATTATTGACCAATCAAATATTGATGAATATAAAAACAAAAGTAGGTAACTTACAAACAAGAAGCGAAAAACTGGAAGATCATGAGCATGATCCAGTTGACGGAGATGCTGGCCACGAGGTTGAAGACGATGCCGCCCATGAGGGAGACCAGCAGCATCTTGCGTCTGCCGCGCGTGTCTGCCAGGTAGCCCCACATGATACCGCCCAGCATTGATCCTGGGGAAGAAAGATTTTGGTATACATAGGTAGAGTTATTTTTGTATGCCTTAAAAGCCGAACATGATGGAACTATTTTATATGTGAACACCTTGCATGCCTTGTACGAGTATGTATACTCATGCTTCTACAAATAAATGTCTTGTCTTGTCTTGTCTTGTCTTCAGTCGTCCTCCACCACGCGTCGTATTCCTCATTACTGAGGGTTGTGATTCCCAGACCTGAAGTCACTTTCAGCTTGACGCTTCGAAATCTGTTTCAGTTTTAGTACCCAGTAAGACGCACCAAAATTAAATGAAATCGAAAGTGAAAATTAGGAGGTAACTTTGTGATCGATTTCTATCAGATTATTTTTTGTTTTTTTTTTTAATGCTTTTCCCTTGACACCTTCGATTAATAGAGCTATACATCTGGCATTAATCAGAAAATAAATGGTAATATCCATAATCCTTCGTCGCTAATCATCAAATTGCTATTGATATTAAAACTAGCTGTTGCCAGAGATTTCACCCACTATATCTCGGACGATAGCCCACGAGAAAATCGGTATAAAACTATCCTATGTGTTAATCCAGGTTATAAACTATCTGTGTACCGAATTTCATCCAAATCCGTTCATTCGTTTTTGTGTGAAAGAGTAACAAACAAACTTTCACGTTTATAATGTAGGATTATCGCCTATCGGACGTAGCCACGTGCTCAAATAAGTATTTAATTTACTTATAATTATGCAATATATTTTCGCAAATATCACGATGATGGGGCACGTATATAAAAAAACTAAGCGTTGATTAAGACGAGGATAAACATTTGCTATCGTAGATATTTTTAATCGTTACTTAACTCAAACAAAGATTACCTAAATAATAAGAATTTATGTTAAGTTTTTCTTACATTACCATTTAATATACACATATATAAAAAAGTTAGAATTGCTAGTTTAAGAATGCTAAACAGATATGATTCAGAGCAGCAGATATCTCTAGATAAATTATTAAGTACAAGAGAAAATAGTTCTATTTTACATCAAAATAATTCCAAAAGACTATTTTGCACAAAACATAATTACGAGTTCTAAGGCCCTTCGTCCATTAGGAAACTCCGGTATCCGATACTCCAGTCGCATACCTAAGTCGCGCGACTCCAGTCGCGCACGGTCCGTACACAGCGGCGACTCGAATCGTAAGACTCAAATCGTCTATTCGGCCACCATTCTATATTCAACCTTAATAATACATTGTACAAAACACAAAATGTTCATCTTATAACATAAATTAAAATGCTACTATTTTAAAAATGACGAGCGCATTCCTTTTTCAAATTTTTGGAATTAAAAATTGGCGCGTATAGAGGAAAAAATCAATCTAGAAAGAATATGGTTCATAATTTCGCCGCGCCAACCGGCTACAAGGTAGCTCGATTTGTTCAAGCTTTGACTTCCAAGGTGGTGACCATGGGTTCAATCCCCAGGTAAACATAGAATTTTTCTTTTTTCGTGTTTCAGTTGTTTTTTAGAGGTTTATTCAATTTTTTTCTAGGTTTGTTTTTTATAGTTTTCTTTTATTTGCACTGGAACGCTAACGCTTACTGCTATGATGATGACCGTGGTTTCAATTTTCAGATTTGAATAGGTTTTTTTAATGTTTTCGTTTTCTTAATTACTTTATTTTTGTCGTATGTGCAAGTACATGACGAAGCTGGGTTAAAGTAGTAATGTTTGTAACGAAACCATAATAATTTATAAAAGTGCAAAAAGTTTGACACAATGCTCGATAGATGGTCGAGTTAGATCGCGCTATCGTTTTGTGAGGTTCTATTGAAGGACACCGTGGTTTTTAGTTACGAGTCTGACAGTCCCTCCCGCCCTGCCCGGGGTGGAAGGACTCATTTAATATGATTATTGTACCACTTAAAAAAAAAGCTTATTCCATGCTAATTATCTATTAGAATATTCTTTTGAATTTGACAAGCCTGTTGGTCTAGTCGTTAGTGACCCTGACTGCTATGCCGGCGGACGTGGGTTCGATTCCCACCCAGGACAAATTAATGTTTGTTTGATGAGCACGATCATTTGTTCTGTGTCTGGGTGTAATTTATCTATTCATCATCATCATCATCATCAACAGCCGGAGGACGTCCACTGCTGAACATAGGCCTCCCCTAATTTATGTATTATATTTTCGTATTATGTATTTAGAAATATATAAGTATGTTTATCAGTTGTTTAGTACCCATACCACAAGCTTTGCTTAGCTTGGGACGAGATGGCGTTGTGTGATAGTCGTGGACCAGCGTTTACTTGTTTGAACGAAGACAATTTTAATCAATGAATTTTAGGTCCTTATATACTTTTGGTGGTAACGAAACCATATCGCGATTCAGAAAAACTAACAACGCCATCTAGTTACACATATGGAACTAAAATAAGTAAATATTATCGAAATACATAAACGTAAGATTGTACAATTATTATTATTAATTGTAATGATACAAACAAGGATATTTTTCTACCTCAGATACTTTAATAATACATTTTAAAATAATAGATACAAATTTTTCGTCGGTTAAAAATCGCGAAGACTTGGGTATCGGCGATCTTGATAGATGAGTAGCGAGCGACTAGAGTCGGCGACGCATGTCGGCGACGCGACCTGTGTACGAGCCTCTATGGATTTGTATTGCGATAGTCGCCTGGAAACCCAAATCGTAAGGTATCGGAAACTTGCGTCGCCTCGTGTACGAGCCTTCGTACACGAGGCGACGCAAGTTTCCGATACTAGAGTTTCGCCACTACTCATGACCCGCGGAAAATTCGAGGTACTAAATTTTTACAATGCAATTTGATGTAACGACATAGACACTAGCGCCGCGTCAAAAGGTCATGATGGGTGGTCAAGAATATGAATTTATAAAATGGCTGACACATGACTGTGACGATCAAAGTATATATTTTAGGGTTCCGAAGGTTAAAAAAAAAAAGGAATCTTTATAAGATCAAACGTGTTACAGTCCGTCCTTCACAGTTAATTTCCTGGGAACCTAACATTAATCCAAATCCAAATACTATAACATAATTTAAAAAAATATTCAATAAAATAGAAAAAAAAACCATCTCTCCCAACTTTTTAATAAAACTGCATACAAAATTATGATTTGATAGAGGATTGTAAATATTTTTCTATCGTTTTAAAATAATGACTTTCCAAAAATGATTCAAGAATATGCTACGGAACCCTTTATTCTGTGAATAAAATTAAAAATCGTAAATAAATTGTTCCGCCATCTTGAAAATCGCGGAAACTCAAGTCGCCGCGATGTCAGCAGATGGGTAGCGCGCGATTGGCGTCGCGCGTCGCGTGCCTGTGTACGAACGTATTTGCATTTCTATTGTGAGAGTCGCCTGGATACTGAAGTCGTAAGGTATCGGAAACTTGAGTCTTATAATGGACGAAGGGCCTTAGTTTTAGATTACAAAAAAAATAAACCCATTTTTTTTTTTGCGTGGTAAAATCATCAAATGAGTGACCGTGGAACGAAAAGAGCTCTATTGCAGCTCAGCACAGTGGATTTTAGTCAGTACGAGTCTGACAGTCCCTCCGGCTCTGCCCTAGGCAAGATAACTCATTGGATGTTTTTTTTTTTTAATACTGTCTGCGCCCCATTTTCCAAGATGGCGATGCTAGATGCTATGGCTACAACCCCACAAACTTTGATTTAACTACTACGGAAAAAAATAGTAAGGGAACAGTGTTTAAGACTGCGACGCGGGTAGGGTTGCCAACTATACTGTTTTAAACAGTATTCTACTGTTTTTCACTAAATTATACTTTTTACTGTTCAACAAAAAAAAAGTATACAAAATACTGTTTTCAGCATAGACGCTCACAATAAATGAAATAAATACTGTTTGTTTTGCTAAAATACTGTTTAATAATCTTCATAGACCTGAATATACTTTATTTCTTGTAAAAAAAGTTGGCAACCCTAGACGCGGGGTATGATGGGAAATCACACACTTAAAACTTATTAACGCAATACTAACGTAGCGCAAGCGCCAACAGGACGCCATTTGATAATGGCCGCTACCGCTAGCAAATTACGTCCTGATGGCGCTTGCGCTACGTTAGTGTTTAGTATGCCTAAAGATTGTATGTCCCCATTATCCCTCTCGTCCCAGTCTTATACACTGTTCCAACTTTGAACCAACTTACCCACGACAGGTCCAGCAGCTAGTAATCCCTGTTGGCTTCCCGTGGTCCCCAGTTCACAGGCGCTGGTGGGCACGATGATGGTGCTGGCATACACGATGCAGACGAAGGATATGATCGCTACACCCGCTAAGCTGGTCATAATGTAGCTGTACAGTCCGAAACCTGGAAACAGGAGAATATGTGATTATTTTTAGTCAAGTAACAGGCAGATGGTGGAAGTTGGTGGAAATCGCGGTCCGCCACATTTGTTTTAGCTAACATAATTATTAGGTACGCGTGTTTAAAAGTAAATAGCAGTCATTGGTCATTGATAGAAGAAATAATTGGGATGTGTATCTACAAATATTGTAACAATATTATTTTTTGTTATATGCCTAAAACTATAGGAATAGGTACCTACATGGTTATGGTCTGGTTTATTTCTAGTTCAATTACAACCCACTTAGGGTTGTACTTGAACTAGAAATAAACCAGAATTTTGAAGCAAAATAAATTAGGGCCGGTCTGTACTCACGGCGTGGCAAAGGATTTTTTGTCAGGGATACATTATTTTCGCCCTTATTTTTTAAATTTAACTCAAATAGATTGTAGCGGCATTCCTCTGAATGCTTCGGCACGCTTCGCCGAAGCGTAGGTCACTTCAGAAATTAAAGTATGAAGTAATTAAAATAAGATCGCATCCGGAAAATGTCCCGCTTATCTAGGTACATTCTGATTGAGATTTTTATATTATCACTTCACGATGCCATATGCAGGGTAATTCAACATGCCTTAAGTAGCCACAGAATGATTCGGTATGTCGAACCGTGCTGTGCCATGCCATGCCGAAGCGTGTTGCGCCATGCAATGCTGTCATATGACCGCTTACGCTTACAGTTTTTTGACATGAAATAATGTAACACCACATTTTTTTATCCCCTGCGCATTGTGTAAAAAACAGAGGCTTGATAGCCGAATGCTGATATTGGCGATTATGCAATAGACCGGTTATTTCAAGGCTATTGCCTGAAAACGTTTGAACCTTGTAAATAGTTTATATTTGAAAAGATAACAAACATACCTGCTTTGTCAATAGCCGCTTCGAAGTGCAACTTTTCTGAAGTCTCATCACTTTTAACCGCCATTTTAAATTTCCACTTTCTAATAATGATTTAAAAAATAAAAAATAATATTCGATTCACTTAGTCAAACATAAATAATATATCTGTCTATTTAACTTATATAATTAAAAAAAGAAAATATATAGAATTATATTTTTAGACACCCTCACGTGTGGACGCAAGGCGAGTCCTATTAAGATTAAAAATACGTAGGTGGTGTTGATAGTACGAATTATGAAGATATAATCGCAATGTTCCGATACTATGTACTGCTAATTTGCAAAATTATCTTCAAAGATACTTAAATTTTAATTAATTGTTTCAGAGATTCATTAACGTTTGTTATCTATTCCATCTTTAAGTTACAATCTTAATAAAAAACTATTATGAAGTGATAATAATGAGGGCTATTTATAGTTTTGGTACATCAAAAAAAAACATCAATTTTAGTTTTAATGTTTTCTGTTTTGGCTCTACTTATGAACAACATAGCAGGACTAATGCTGTAGATAAATAATTTGATTTGCAACAAAAAAACATAAAAAAATATTCTTTGCAACCAATACTCTGCAAGATGAAAACTTAGCGCCCCATTTTCCAAGATGGTGGAACAATGGTTGCAACCCTTGATTTCTGGAAAATCATACTGCGTCCACATGAAAATGCATCCACGTTCAGTTTCAACACACAGTCACATTTGAAGTGACAATTATACCTATACAACATGTAACGTTAATAGCGCAAAACCTCTCGTGGGGTAACTCAGCCCATGTTACTGAACAATGTTTGTTCTAAGCTTTGGGAAATTCACAAAATTGAAAAATTGATTTTTCATACTGATGGGCCCGATCAATTTCTCATTTTGTGTGAAAAAAGCAAAAATATTTTTTTTTACGATGTTCCAAAAGTCTTGTAACAAACATTGTTCAGTAACATGGGCTGAGTTACCACACGAGAGGTTTTGCGCTCTTAACGTTACACGTTGTATTAGGGCAGCCCCCTATGTTCAATGTACCTACCTACCCTATTGAAAAAAGGGGAATGTTCAATAGAACTGGTGTATTGACTTTTAATTACGTGTGTAATACCTATTAAGAAACACTCTGTTTTTCTTCACACGCCTCTTGCGCACCAGGGCCGATAGGCCCTTGTAAGACAGTCCCGCGACTCCCGCGAGTCAATATTTCGCTGTCAGGAGGATATTCGCCACCTATCGACTTCTATTTGAAGACCTCGCATAGAAAGCCTGCATTAAATCCAAGGCCTTTCGCTGGCACGCACGCCGGCTATTCGATTGAACATCGATTTCTTCTTCAATTATTGATTTTGCGTAATTCATTGTAGGAAAACAGCTATGTACTATGTATATTAAATAAACATACCTAAGCTGTAAAATTCAAACGTGTTAAGTAAACAAAAATCAGTCACAAATCGACGGAAAAATTCAAGTATATAGGTACTCCAGACCACCATTTTTATTGGATTTTCCCAAAGCCTCATCTGGAACAAAGGTCCTGATTTCTAAAGCCTTTTATTGAGTACCGAGGCGTCACTCGAACTTTCAGTATAGTATAATGTACTCTGTGACTCGAACGGAGTGAACGTGTTTGCGTTAGAGATGCGCAAAATGTGTCAGTAAAAAGAAAATGAATGAAGTATATCTTTTCACTTGATGAAGTAGTTCATTCATTTAGTTCAGTACTTCACTTAGTCCAACAAATCAGAACGAGATGATTCACGGAACTAGTTCATTGGACTAGTTCACTGGACTAGTTCATTGGACTAGTTCACTGCACTAATTCATTGGGCTAGTTCACTGAACTAGTGATTTAGAAAAATGATGCATTTCACTAAATCACTTGTTCAGTTTTATACGAATATCGATATTCCTTCATACTATGGCCAGTGAATGAATGAAAAGTTCATTTTGGGAAATGAACTAGTTCATTTACTTCAATCGTTTGCGAACTACCCATGTCTAGTTTGCGTCGTGTTGTCGACGAGCCATCTATCCGTGCTATAGTTTGAATAGTCTTACCAACTTAGCTTCCAGAATACAGATGGGCCACTACACTATATGTTGCTTCATTGACATACAAAATGCGTATAATAATATCAACATTGTTCTCCTATTGCAGTACATAAATAATACATTACTAATTGGATCGAAAATATGCCTATTTTTGTGAAACTTTCTTCAAGACAGGAAAGATTGAGTATTTGTTTTGATGATAAGGTCTCAGTAAGTAGGAATACAGGAGGTGGCTTCGTGGAAAGTTCTGTTTGAAAGATATTTACAATTAAACTATACCGAACTATATACTATCTATACTGATGCGTCACTTGCCAATAATGAAATCGGGTTGGCCTTCTTTGACTCAGTAACAAACGCTTCGATGAAACTCAAAGTCGATTTAGTTATTTCAATAATGCATGCGGTACTAATAGCCATTTTAGAGGCTTTGTCATATCTATCAACTCAATTGCTTAATTATAACTGTTTGCCGTAGTGCTTTACAGCTGCTAAGAAAATGTACCACACACAAACGTGGGATATCCATTGCATATGATATATTAGATTTAATCTGTAAAATGATATTAATCTGTAATTTTATGATACAGTGGGTGCCCTCCCATATTGGTATTGTTGGCAATGAGACGGTTGAACAGCTTGCCAAAGGGGCATTATCCGACGGAGAAAAATCAAAATCAAAGCATTTATTTCAAGTAGGCCAGTTACAGGCACTTTTGAATAGTCATAGACAATCAAAAGAATGTTACACTACAAGTTATGCTGCTACAGTCTCAGTCACAAGACATAAAAACTGTGAAAGTACCGTAGATGCCCGTTCCAAGAAGTAGATCTCTATGGAGAAGAACGTGCAAGAAACTCCATGGACACTCTTTCCTCTTTCCTTTTTACTCGTTGTGAGAGGTATTCGTGTGTGCCTTATTATACATTTGAAATTAAATCGCTATGAATAATAAATTAATACGAAAGTGAGTTTGTTTGTTACGTTTTGACGGTTAAATCACTGAAGTGATTTAGATGAATTATAGTACAACTTTGCCACAATGTAGGGAGGTTTTAAGTTTTTTAATAAAAGCACCAAAACAAGTTTTTTCACGTTTTTTGTGACATTGTCATATCTATCGATAAAATTTTGCTATCAGTACAACAATTATCTGCTATTAAATAATAATTTAATCTTATCCATTAAAAGCCAATGTTCATTTTGAGAAAAATAAAAGTTTTTTTTTTCACAGAAAATGCGCTTAAATGCAGGTCGGTACCCCATCAGCTAAGTAGCGTCCTCTAAGTAATATGTGGTGTGGTTGTGGTATGATTGTGTGAAAACAAAGCCATAATTGCCGATTTTTCGTTCACAAGAGGCAAGTACGTACGTGAACAAAATATAACAGATATCGTAGATTAAAACTATGTAATCAATTTAGATATAAATCAGTGCCGTGATTTAAATATTACTATTATAAGCTCACTTTGGAATTTATGAATGATTATACTGATACTTAAAATATTCCAAATGACGTTGGTCAATTTATCTTCAACAAATCTTTTTCAGTAGGTAGTCATAGCAGGAGAAAATAAAACGATTTTATAATTTTATTTATTTATTACGTTTATCTTAAAGAATCTAATTAAACTCAAATTTTCTAACTAATTCTTAACATTGTTTGTACACTAGAATACATAACGCGTCTTTCAGCATAATTTTGATTTATAAATTAAATTATTTACATAATGATTTATTTGGAAAATAAAATAGTTGAGACAATGATAAATATACAGGCTGTTTTTTAATTGTATTTAAAAAAAACACCTTGTATAAACGTTTTAAAAAAACGAGTGAATAACTGGTTATAGATAACTTAAAAAATAACGAAGATAATATTAATTCCTTGATATATTTTCTTTCACTATATCGTGCGATATAGTTTATGGCACTTAGATTACTATAACATTTTTATTATGCAAGAAAAACAAATTCATACAATAAAATTATCAGTCAGTCAGTAGCATATAACGCTCAGACTCATTCATACGCATATTAGGGTAAATTTTGGAACCCTGCAGATTGAAAAAGGAGCCCCGCGCATCTACACACATTTCAACAGTTCTATTTTAAAGAGGGCGAGGCTTTTGCCATCAACTATGCACACATTAAGACACAGGGCTGTTATTGAGCAATTCCTGATGAAAAAACTCAATTTACACTTTTCCCGACCTTGGAATCAAATCCCAGACCTCATGCTGTCCATGCAGACCACAGGCAGTCTCTCATGCATACATTATGTACAATTAAGAGTAAATATGTTCAGTCTTCTGAAGATCCAGTCTTGTTGGTGAATCTTTACTTCTTGGGAGCTTTGTCTTTTGGCAGGAACCAAGCTACTGCTATCGCGCCTGGAAAAGACCAAAAAAAAAAATGTTAATAAAAACTTAAAAAAAAAAACAATAATTAAATGATATTATGGCACTCCCTCACCGCGAGTATTAGTTAGTTACCTGTAATGTAACACTAAAGGGCTTCACACACAGCAGCTATAATGTAAAGATGTACATTATAGCACGATACATCTCATTACATCTTTCCATAGAAATCGTCAGGAGACCACACACTGCAGCTATAATGTATATTTTTACATCTTCGAATTTCTATGGAAAGATGTAATGAGATGTATCGTGCTATAATGTACATCTTTACATTATAGCTGCTCTGTGTGAAGCCCTTGAAGTGCGCAATTTGATGCTCTACTGTCTTCGAATGTTCGATTTTGTAACGTTACATTACAGGTGAATGCTCGCGGCGAGGGAGCGCCCTTATCTTCAAAGATAGTAGAAATGGTGCCTACTAATATTTAACTTCTTTATCGCTAACAAAACAATCTTTATGATATTGATTTGAAATATAATCATTCTTTGGCTGGTTGCAAGCCGCTTCCAACTGGTCTTATTAGAAAACTTTAGGGGAGGCCTTTTTAGCGTATATCTACTAAAATAAAATCAAATGAGTCCGGGTCCATCGGGGACTGGAGGTCTACGTTCAGTAGTCATCTTACGGCTAATATGACAATGATAACATAAATAATGGAGATGTTTTTTTTTTCCCTACAAGAATGGCCAAAACGTGTACCTCAAGGAAAAAAGTACGAAATGATAGGAAAAAATTCGTAGATTTTGAATAAAAATATGTTAAAAAAAACTGCCTAGTGTACTACTACTTTTTGAATAAAATAGCCTACCTTAGAATTAAGATAAAGACATATATTATTACAGGCGTGCACGTAATGCGTTGTTTTCATTTCAGGCCTTGAGTTTGGACAATCATTCAAATACGGAAGTTGTAATTACCTATCGGATATACATTTAATCACTGGTTAACCATGTTTTACTTATACATGGTTAACCAGTGATTAAATGTTATGCATAAGGTGGCAGACACTTCTTTTTCATATCCTTGAGTATTAACAAAATGTAATAACAATTACAAGGTTTACTAAATGTGTGTATTTTTGACATTCTTTAGGGATTTTATCACTTTACCCATTGGCGCGACGCGATGCAATTCGAGCGATTCCAACTACAAGTGAAAATCAATCTTACTTCTACGACATATATGACATAAGACACGTTGTTACTACGGGTAAAGGTCTTCGCACATTATAACAACTCCACGCCAACGCGGCAGCAACTCTACTCACACTCTCGATGAGTAGTCAACTAGTTGATCCACCCAATGGTCACTAGTGGACAACGCGGTGTCAAAGAGTGGCCAACGCGGTGCCAACGAGTGGGTTATTCAACAGACAACTCGTCTAACCTCAGTTTTCGGTTAAATTTTGTTTATTTTGCCCGTCACGCGTCAGTCGCAAACGCATAGTCGTTACGTGGACAACGTGTGGTCGTTGCGTGGACGACGTATGGTCATTGCGTGACAAACGTGTCGGGGTTGACCTCTAGTGTACGATGCGTAGGCCACTCGTTGTACACTACTTTATAATCATTTTTTGAAATTGAACCTTGAACATATGATACAGGGCTTAAATTTCAATGTCTAGCATAGAGTCGAGTCGCCGGTGAGTTGTTATAATGTGCGAAGACCTTAAATGAAAAACAAAACACGATCGCCACGACGACGTAAAAGAAACCAAAACTATGGTTCTAAGACTCGGATTTATAATTGACCATTTCATTTGGTCCTTTTAAACTACGTATTAAATTAGACTAAACTGATATATGGATAAACATGGGGGGTTTATAGCACGCGCTGTTATTTTTTATCAGCGATAAACATAAAGAAAATAAATTATTATGTAACATTTATATTTTTATTGCTTTCTAATCAGACGTAGAATAAAAACGTTGTTACAATTTATGATTATTGCCACCTTGTCGATTTGAAGGTTACTAAGAAATTACATAAAAAAAATGTCAGAGCAATTTTTCACTAGAATTTAAACAAACCCGATATGTGTAAAGTTAATTTGAAGTTACACTGAAATCGAAAAATTTGTTGGATTTTTATACTTCTCTATTGTAACTAATACATTAAAACATTATATACAAAAAGAATTTGAGGCTGAGGAATTTTTCGCACCGAATTATAAGCACTTTCATGATAATATTTCATGATTTACTTGAAACCCCTTCTACACGGTCAGACCTGACCGCTGACAGAGGTGACTTTGGTCGTGTCAACAGTACCCCACCGTCTGGAACGCTGTCGACTGACGGTCGGGTCCCACCGCGGACGGAGCCTGTCGGGACGGATGCGCTCCCGACCGAGGTTCGATTGACTCCGCCCAAATTTGGTCGCACGACCAACGTCTACACGGTCGATTTTCATTCCCACCGGACCAAGATCACCTCTGTCAGGCGGTGGGGTCTGACCGTGTAGAAGGGGTTTAAAAAACCAAACTTCTTAAAAATAAAATTTAAAAACCGGCCAAGTGCGTGTCGGGCCACGCACAGTGTAGGGTTCCGTAGTTGCCCATCAAAATACTTATGCGAACTAACTAAACTGATTCGCTGAATTTAATTTTAAAAAGAAGAATTCTCAAAATCGGTCCAGGAGTCTTTGAGAAATCGGGGAAATACATAAGAAAAAAGATTACAAAGAATTTAGAACCTCCTCCTTTTTTTGAATTTAGTTAAAAATAGTTGACGATAAAAACTTACCTATCCCCAAAAAACATACCTATAAAAGCTGTAAAAATAAAGTTGACAAACTTACATTTGCAGTTGTCTCCGATACATTTTGTTTAAGAACAATTACATTTTATAAGTTGGTCGACTATTACTCGTAAAGTTGTAAAGCCTACTTAGTCATGATAATTTTCTTTTGAACTTCGTTATATTATATACTACTATTGTGAATTTTTTCACACCCCCAAACATAACCGTTTAGCTGGTAGAGGGGGGGGGGGACACTCGAATCGAGCAAAATTTAGCACTTTACAGCTTAATATTTCACAAACCAATTTTTTTATCAAAAAATTGTTAATGGAAACTATCATTATTTTTTAAAGGCCTATTTAATGATACCCCACACTAAGGGGTACGCGAGAAAAAAAAATCCTCACTTTACATGTAAGTACTGGAGGTACCCTAAAAAAAAATATTTTACGAGATTTTATTTTACCACTTTTTTGGCACAACAAATCCGTATATTTACACCAAATTTGGTTTACAAAGCGTCTTTGAGCTAAACTGCGGACAGACGGACGGACGGACGGACGGACGGACATGGCGAAACTATAAGGGTTCCTTGTTGACTACGGAACCCTAAAAATGAGATTAGTCGAAAGTCTCTAATTAAAAGAATCCGAAGTTTATTATTATACCATGAAAGAATCCTCGTTAATCGAACTACATGTTTTATAGCTTTCCTCAATATATCCAGAATAAAAATTATTCGAATTTTACAATTCCAAGCAGCAGTTCCTGGATTAGCGCGTTGAAGTCCTACACCTAAATCTGGGTTAGATTAGAAGCTGACCCCAAAAGAAATAGGGAGAAAACGGGGCAGATAACTGAAAATTAGATATCACGACTGTTGACTGAAAATTAGACAGACACTGAATTGATTTAAAATCTACTTACTTAGTAACAACAAGGACCAGCCATAGAAGGTGGCTTCACAGCTGGATGATATCAGAGCACCGATCAAATTCACCCCCATGAAAGCGCTCATCCTTCCCAGCATCACAGACAGGCAGGAGACCATCCCTCTGTAACAAAAAAATATGTTGTACTGCTTGCCATTAAAGGAGAGATTCGAAGCAAAGGTTTCAGGCTTTTTTTGCGTGGCGTAATCATCAAAAGAGTCCTCCTTTCTAGCGTGGAGCAGATGGGACTGTTTTACTCGTATGAACTGACTTAAATAAATGGTGTTCCTTCAATAGCTCTTTATGTTTCAGGATTACGGAAATGTGTATTTTTCGTAAAAAAAAAGTAAAAAATACGACGCTTTTAAAGTTTACAATACGTCACGATTTGCAATTTTTTTCACATTTCTAACCTCACGAGCCTCCACTGCTTGCTGGGATCTACCTTAACTATTATAAGAGCTAAATAGATTTTTGTACCTAATTTAGCCATCATTATCCTTTGTATGACATGTGAATCACAATGGTATCGCCATACTTTATCAATTCATTTCCCGAGTGTATCACTCTCAGTAATTAATTAGTTTATTCACAAGAAGCGTAGACGTACACATTTTAAGTGCCTGCCGAGATTCGATAGCAGCAATATTTTAGTAAAAAAATTGCTCACTTATCTACTCAATTTATAGTGAGTTATGAATATGATATAACTATTAAGTTTAACATAAATATGTTGTAATTTGGTCATGAAATTAAATCAATGCGGAGAATTTCACGTTAGCTGCAGACTTCTGCGTATTGGTAAGCAATAGCAAGGCCTTTTCAGAGATATTGTAAAATAACTGTGTAATTTAGGTGTACCTACAATCATCTATCTATTATCTATGTAACAATATATTTACAAACCTTAAAGAGGTAGGATATAGCTCCACGAAATACACGCTCAGAATCCCCATAGAGAGCGCGCACATGAGGAAGAAGAAGAAGAATATTCCTCCGGCCAGGGGCACGGCCACGACGTTTAACAAGATGGCGGCTATGGCCGACATGGCCAAGATGCCGATCATCGCCATGCGCTTGCGACTGCCGCACGTGAGGGAGAGCACCACGTTGGAACAGCTGGCCATGGCGCCGTATGTCATCGCGGAGAACAAAGTCGTGTCTTGAATTGTGTCGTCACAGATTTCTATGTCCTGGTAAATGACAAATAATCTTTATTCAGTAAATTGGTTTTGGCAAACTCTATTACACGTCAAAAGACACTATTTTACACTAGATGAGGCCGGTGTTTCGTACCTGACTACTCTGAGAAGAAACATCCGAAACAAACTCAGAGGTCATAGTCTCTTTTAAAGTCCAGACAATTTTTATTGATCAAATGTATGAGAATCATGTAGGTATCTGAGGTGGTCTTTTGAAGAAAGAACCACACAGATTTGAGTGGACCTGTCCAGTCAGTGCAAGCATGTGTCAGTTACCGTGTAACTCAACTCAAAACACAAGGAGCTCAACGAAACGACGAACAATACCAAAGAAAGGGCATTTGGGTAGGCCGCATAAATAGCACAAACTGGTAAGAAAGAAGATAGTATCGGTATTTATTAACTGAAAAGTTATCGGCAACCAGAAAGACTGATAACCAGGAGGATCCTATAAGTCAGTTACTGAGTTAACAGAAGTTAGATAAAGAAAGAAAGGAAAAACATTTATTTGGCACAAAAACCACGACAAACACACAACAAAATAAAAAAAAAGAAACAGAAAAATGGAAACTTAAACTAAAGACAATAAAAATAAAAGGGAGTTCAATTGAAAAACCGTAGCACCATAACTAATTATTTTTATACTTGTTTTATTTTATGTCTTTTTTTTTAAAATAAACGATAATAGATATGTTTTTGATTTTGATTTTTGAAACAAATACTTGATTTGTGTCCCATGGCTGCGCCAAATAGGCCCAATAGGATAAGGAACTGTTGCACGTATATTACTGGTTTCGTCAATCTGAAGAGGCCTTTGATTTCTGTATTTTATCTAAAGCGTACTTCAAGTAAGTACTGCTTGTATTGTATTTAAAATTGAAAAAAAAAAAACGTCAAAGTTCCAGTTTTTGTCGCAAAAACGTGAAAAGTTATGTTAAAGCTTCTGGAAAATGACACTAAGCTATATAAAAGCTGGTAAAAAGCAATGGCAATTAAGCTTACGGTAATGATAACTTGGCAACAATACTACTATCATAACATTGAAACCTGTATTAATCTACTTTAAAAAATATGTCAGGTTTTCCTTCCTGACGCTATAACTCCAGAACGCACGAACCGATTTTCGCGGTTTTGCATTCGTTGGAAAGGTCTCGGGCTCCGTGGAGTTTATAGCAAAGACTGGTGGCGAAACGGAGTTCGCCGGGTTTGTTAGTCAGGTATAATCATTAATTTAATTTCTAGTTTTCTAGTCTACGTAAGAGCACGAAACACTTACAGTAATATTTCCGGTAGCGAAGCTGGCGTCAGATTGGTACTTAATGACAGCACAGAGGTTCATGCCCTCACCGCCTCCGACCTCCAGCACGGCGAACAGGTTGTTCATGATGTACGGTAACCAGAGGATGAAGCCACTGCCACTAGAACAGGAGAAGGAGATTTTAAAACGACTTGTGGAAAGAAAAACATCAAAACAGAAGCACTAGGTGACTTTAATCTGCTAATTTCTTGTACAAATGGCATCATTTATTCGTGCTAAGTTTTGCGGTTCTGCACAGTACATTCAACAAAAGAGTTAGGTACGCAGACAGGCTGTTTTAAACGGTTTTACAGTATTGTATTATTATATAAGTTGCAATGGGTCTACATACCAAACTTTTTCTCTGCATGTAGCTTAAAGTAAATTGTTTAAAAATTGCTATCTTCATATCCAACTTTTTTGCTGAATGTAACTTGTCTCATTGTGTGACTGCAAATAATTTGACAAAATTTGAAGATCAGGTCCTAAGTAAACTCACGTCATGTAAATAACAGCAACCAGATAGAACAGCCTTAGAGTTTCCTTCAACAACGGTGCTTTGAAGAGAGGCACTGTCTGCTGCCAAACTGATTTCAAGAAAGACACCTTAGCTTCAGTGGACTGGTTCTCATTGTCTTCCAGGAGTTTGTGCACCTAGAAAAAGATTGATACAGTGTTATTGAATTCAAAAACAGTACAGAAAAAAATATCAACCATTTTCTTTCAACCACTGATAAATAACATCAACTAAAAGGGGCTTATTTTCTTCTATGGGACTATCCCACCGCACTATTCCCAAATCTAAATCACTGCAACTCCTGAAAGCTAGAATCAACAGCGGATATCACCAGAAAAGCTCGACGTGTACCGAAAATAATATTTTAAGAAAATCTTTGCATTTTAATTAATTGCGTTTGTTTGTTATCAGATGTTCTTGTCCTAGACACCCTTGAGTTACAGTTCATTGTTTCGCTTTTCAGTTTTATAACGCAAACATTTTAGCTGCATAAATACTCAAAGCTTAAGAATTTAGACATCGCATTCAAAATGTATGATCTATACTTACAGGGAAACTATCAGCCTCATTGCCAGTATTAACAGCGTAGATGTTCTTCAAGACTTGGAGAGCTTCCTCCATCCTTCCATGGCTGACGAGGAATTTAGGGCTCTCGTGGAACAGTTGCAGCAGGCAGGCAGTGATGGCGCATGGCAAGGACATGACGAGGGCCAGGAGTCTCCAGGGTCTGTACGTGATGCCCAGGAAGTCGATGTGATAGGCAAACTCCATGGGAAGGATGGGGTAGGCGAATACTAGAAGTTAATAAATTTTTGTTAGTTATTGAACAGTTGGTAACTGCTAACGATGCGTGTGGTTCGATCCTCGCATGGAACAAATTTTTTTGTGACCTTCAAATAGTTGTTACGGGTCTGGGTTCTTTAGTAGATGAGTCTATCTTTTCAACGGAAGAAAGATATTGTGAAACAGCTTGGCGAGCAGTGGCCTTTGTCTGGCAGTGGATAGTCATAGATAGAGACGATTAATTGACATAATGATCGACTCTGATTATCACAGATCTATGTGTACTGTTTTTAACGAAAGGCGGAATTTACATAAATAGTTATTTGGAGGTCGTTACACAGTGGGTGCCGGACGGGCTTCGTTGCCGAGGAAGGCCTAGGAAACGCTGGCGTGACGACCTAGACACCTTCATGACGGATTGGCCGGAGAAAGCCTCTCACAGAACAGATTGGAAGGTTATGGGGGAGACCTTTGCCCAGCAGTGGGACAACATAGGTTAAAAAAAAAAAGTTATTTGGAGACACAAAAAGACATAATGCAGTTATCAGACTTTTGACAGACAGTTGACTGTCAATCAGACGAGCTACAACAAAAATAACGTCATACGAGAGACAGAACACAACCGATAAAGCCACTGCATACACCCAAATAAGAATTTAGGTGTATGCAGTGATAAGTCTAGTGTAAATTATCTACATACCTGCAACAGTAGCTTGTGAGCACATGAGAGCGCACGAGCACAGTAACATAGCGCGGCCACGGGAGCGTTCCGAACAGCTTTCTCCTAGCAACGTGTACGCGCCCGAGTTGCTCGCTGAAGTGCTGAGGACAATAGAACCAATATTATAATTCGTTCAGTTGATGTTATCGGGATAGTAAGGGAACAGTGTATAAGACCCCGGACGCGGATGATGGGAAAACGCGTACTTAAACAATACTAAAGTAGCGCAAGCGCCAAACAGGATGACATTTGTAAATGGCCGCTCGCAAATGAAGTCCGTTTGGCGCTCGCGCTACTTTAGTGTTGTGTTAAGTTTGCCTTAAGTGTGTATGTCCCCATTATACCTCGCGTACCCGTCTTATACACTGTTCCCCCTATGGCAAGGGACTGTAACTTTTTTGTAGCCGTTTTAGTTCGTTTATTTGAAGCAAAGCTTTGAATATATGGTTTTTCTAACGGCGATAAAAATGACCTAAAAATATTTTGACTACAATTTATAGTTCCTGCAATTATTTGCTCCAATCAATCAAATCGTTTATTTCAACTAGGCCAATTACAGGCACTTATGAATTGTCAAAAGACATAAAATAAAACAAGTATAAAAATAGTTATGGTGCTACGGTTCCATTGCCTCGAACTCTTTTTAGTATTGAAAATAAGGAAAGAATTGCCAAAACAAACTTTCCAGCAACACATCTGTCATTAAACTTCCTAATAATCCTTAATTCTACACTATAAAATATCTATAGCATTGTACATGAATAAAAGCAAAAAAGAATTCATTTAGCACGATGCACGTCATGCCAAATTCTTAACACATGCACCAACACGTTAATCATTCACCTCTGTAGGTCAGTTTTTCTTTATTTGCACGATTCGAAAAGCAAATACCATATCGCACAACCTATTTACACGTTACTTTCAGAGCATTACTGAAGTTATAATTATAGAAACGTGTGTGTTTAATGATTATCTTGTCTTTGTCTAGCCGGGGGGTTGTTATCTATTGAGATAAATACTCGGAAAAGTTTGCATAATATGTGAGATAGTGTTATCACCGTTATCACTACTTCCATGACGTAGATCTTCATTACCGTGAGACGTGTGACGTCACTGGTGTTTGCTTAATTTTGGCTCTACATAGTAGTTCTATTTTTGTAAGAGCTGTCTGCGAATTTTATCTTGACGTAAGATCACATGGAAAGGATTTTACTTGGACGTCAAATTAGAGATCCTAATTTAGTAATTATAGTTTCGTCATTGGAATAATCTGCTTTAGGGCTGATTTTGCAATAGCTAAACTGAGGAATAAAAATGGCGGTTTGACAGCTTATCTATAGAAAATATGTCAAACCGTTATTCAGTTAGAGGTTATCTGGCTATTGAAAAATCAGCCCTTAGTATTAGTAACATAGTTACTAAAACGTTTTATTTCTATCCAAAATTTCACTGAGTATCTCTCTACTAGCTCTTTTCATGATTACAAGTAATGATTCGGTTAAACAGTATTTAATAATCAGTAAAAGTAGTTAAACATTCAGATACTATAACCAATTATTCGCTCCTCAGATTAGTAAACATGACTGGCAGTCACCACCATGCGGTGATTCGAATAGTCATTCCCAAACATTAAGGTATGAAAGAAAATTATGAAAATATAATAATGGAAACGTACCATAATCATTTTTTTGTACATTTCCATCTCCGCCAGAAAAGTTTACCGTCGGTAATGGAATTATACTATTTTTAGATGAGATGATATGGCGCTATTTCTTTATATTGTTATCTTGTAGACTATGTTGACCTATTAATATCCCGCGACGGTGGTTTTAAATCACATGATCTGAGACATGACATAAGATAACGTGGGAAAAAACGTGGAGCATTGCGAAAAATATTTGTGTAGAACAATGGCGTTTCAGGTTCTATTTACATTTTAAAAATGTGGTGTCATCTCCCAGTCCGTTTCTAATATTAATTAATCTTAATTTCTTAAATGTTTGTAGCAAATGGTATTAAATTGTATATGGTTAAGGCAAAAAAGTGGTTTTGATTTTTAGTTAATTCGCTATTAGCGATAAGACTGCTCATTGTGTCGTTACAAGTTCTATCTTGCGATGTCTGTAATTTATATGGTGTGCATATTAAAGAGTATTATATCTATCCGATCTATTAGTGAATCTACTCCCGAAAACTATAAAAACATTAGGAAAATTGCTCTTCTCAATCTATTCCTACTAATTATAAGGGTGAAACTGCGTTAAGCGCAGTTCCATAAAAAAACGCTCCGTCAGTCGTCGCGCGTATCGAACCGCGCGGACAGCAGTTTTGGCCCTAACTATAAATCTGAAAAGTTTGTTTGTTTGTCTCAACGCGTTACTCTTGGGAGGATTGCATTGAAGAATTATTTTTGTGTTGGATAGTCTATTTATCGAGAAAGGTTCTATATTATTTAACATCACGCTGCGACCACGAGAACAGCGGGGGTAAGATCACAGGGAACAGCTAGAACGTCAAAATTTTTCATGAAGCAACTTACAAAGTAGAAGAGATCAACTTGAGGATAGCCATGGTCTGCCAGTTAGGAGACAGGCTGCTGAGAGCTGCAAACACGAATCCTATCGACATGGAGAGCACCAGGGTCAACCGTCTTCCCTTCGTGTCTGAGACGTAGCCCCATAGCTGAGCCCCTGCCACCACACCTGCAAATAAGAGGCAATTGGTAAGAGTGGGTGAAAGGATAAAAAGCGATACATTGACTTTCAGAATCGAAAACTGACCAAAAAGCATTAGGTATTATCAGGTTTGGGAACAAGATGGCGGTAGACGACTTGTAATAGCTCTGTCTCTTTCCCACAGCCTAAAGACGACGTCATGGTAGGTCAACTGAACGTTAAAGAACCATTCGTGGGCTAGCTATCAACAGTCTACTTGAGAGATGCCGATCATACCTATATAGAGTTGGCAGATGATTGAAGAGGCTTATATCCAGCAATTGACTGCTGCACGCGTATGATTACGTCCAGCAGTGGACGGACAGTACGCTAATAGTGATGATAAAAACACAGTAAAGTCTTTAGTACAGAACGAGGTGAACCTTAAACTTACCTAATTCAAAATTCTAAGGCGCGGGCTACATAAAAAAGATGTAAGACGCAGATGGGGCAGACACAAATGTCTCTTCGGCCTCTCTTACATACAAAATGTATAGAAGCGTCGCGACGTAAAACATACAGAAGAGACGGGATGCGGGCGCGACTATCATTTCGCACGTCAGTGATTCGTCCTCGTCTTACGTCTTTTCTATGTGGCCCGCGCCGAAGACCATCGCAAGTCGCGAAACGTCATATCAGATTATCTATGAATATCGTTCCAAATCTTACCTAGAAGAGGCATAGCAGTAAGCAACGCTCTTTGCTGCATCGTCAGTTCCAGGTCACAAACTGCTGCAGCCACCACGAAACTGGTGCCGAACATGTCCATGCCCATCGCTTGTAGGGTCCAGCTGCATACTACTAGTAGACCGAAGTTGTACTTGCCGAAACCTGGAAAGTAAATTGATGGGTTGTAAAGATCAGCAGTAGAAAATGAAGTTGGAGCTGGATAAGTATACTGTTCTCTTCTGAAGTATCACAATAAAGGTGACTAAGGTGCAACTGGTGCGAGGGGCGAGTAAAGGGCAACTCGCTGCCCGACCATGGACCATGCCCGGGTCGACGACACGTTGTGTCCCACGCGCGCCTCAAGGAGCGTCAGCATAATGACGGGGCCCGCCCTGCCCGGGGTTGGAGGACACATTTGATGATTTTGCCACGTAAAAAAAAAAAGGTTCAACTGGTCCCCATGCAAAGTTTGAAGTGGAAGATTTGATCCCTCATAAAAACGATAGGGTGCATCTGGTCCCTGGGGCCAGTTTCAAAGAGGAGGAGTTGCTAATATACATATCTAGAAAATTTAACTTCAGATATCTATCCAGTACCATCATTGTGAACTCTCATTTGTATATGGCCCTTCATTATGCTTTTAATTTTATCATGGTGCTAAAGCCCTAAGATTTCTTAGTCTAAAGTTGCCAGTACTCACCAGTCATAGACAACGCCTCGTCTACAGTAGCTGAGTACAGCTTCTTCTTTCCAGTCTCCACTACAGCGACCTCTTTAGTTGTAGTCTTACACATTGTGACGCCTGAAAACAAAAACGTAGTGTTACGGGTGTTACTACTTATAGCTCCAGACATTTTTGCTGTCACCTGCATCATGCAGTTTAATGCAACGGCTTACAGTGTCCGCGTCATTTGATAAGGAGCAAACAGTAGCTATTACTACCTTGATATTAATTATAAATTATTATCTTTGTTTGAACTTAATCAGGGAAGTGAGAGATGGGAAAGACCAAATAAATGATGTATGCAAATCACTGCAAGTCCTGAAAGAATCAGAAAAGAACGAAAAAAATCAGAAAAGAAAGAAAAGTCGTGGAGTGAGAAAACTATTATTTCTAAAAGCCTGACCGTGTATAATGATGATGAGACAGATTATAACCATTAAAAGAGAAATATGGAAGAAAATAATTATGTTACACTAACCCTAAGTTAATTTGGGATTTAGGCAGGAATTAGAAACAAGCCACAATAGGCAAATTGATAAGTCGACGTCAGTATTGTGAGATAGTTATTATTTATAGTTGATGGAATTTCTCATTACTTTAAAATAAAGTTAAATATTACTTAAATTTTAATTTAAAGTGGTAGGGGAAGTGTCTAAGAAGCGAGGTATAATGGGGACACATTTAAGGCATACAAACACAACACTAACGTAGCGCAAGCGCCATCAGGTCGTCATTTTGCAAGCGGCCATTAACAATTGGCGTCCTTTGGCGCTTGCGCTACGTTATATATTGTGTTAAGTTTGCCATAAGAGTGTGATTTCCCATGATAACCCGCATCCCCGTCTTATACACTGTTCCCCTATTCTCTATAACATACTAAACACGATGCTACGAAATAAAGGCAAGAAAAATTAAAGGGAGATAAATATTTGCATACGGATTATCTATTTTTAGTTTAAACTAATTTATGATACGAGTACCTATCTCTCTTGCTAGACATTTTTTATATTATTCGAGATATTTCGACTGTCTACTATCAGACGGAGCGCGGGGGTTTGATAGTATTTTCTCGATAAGCACAGTGGCTGAATGTTACCATGTACTAGATATGTTGCGCGCGGGTTCGAATCCGCGAAGATTTTTTTTTTTACGAATAATAATAATTTAGTTTCTTTTCTAAAGAACTGTAGAGTACTTATGTAAAATTATGTTCTGTGAATGAGGCAGAAGGAACCCTATTTCGGATATTATTGAGGCCAAAGGTTTTGAAAGCATATGGTGAAAAATTCATTTGCACATAAATACTTCAGAAGGTTTTTGTTATAAAGTTGGGGCCAGCAATTAAATCAATCAAACTTTGAACTTATTGGCTATGCATTTAGTAGTGAAAATAGAAGGAGATAAAACAGACATAGGCCGTATGTGCAGCTCAAAGGGTCTAAGATCAATATGACTATGTGTAATTTTTTACATGATCTGGGAATCAAACCTTTGGTAAGTGCTGCTTGTGACAAACTCTCACTGTTACTATTCCTCTTGAATTATTAATTTATCTAGCCTGTACTGTCCAACGGTTGGACAAACGCTTCCTTCCAACATAAATAAAACGGCGTTTTTTAATGATTGTTTACCAAATTAAAAACAGTTTTCTCCACAGATCAACTTATCATATTTTTTTTTATTTTGGTAATTAACAATTTTCTGAATATTATTTTTGCTCCAAATGTTGGTTCAGTTATTTCATTTAACATGTGCATCCTTACCAAATTAAATCCAATATAATTGTTATTTATTAAAATGTTGATCAGGTAGCGCACTGAGGTAGTCCGATGTAGGTATCACGATATCTCCTAATAACCGCTGTGTTCCATCTCCCGTCCTTATATATCTTGTGTTATGTACGTCACAGTTTATCTCATTTCTTATTTAATATCACTTATATTATACGTTACTGATTGTAGGGGATGTTTACCTATATGTTTAGTTTGTTCTAGGCTGTTTGCGGAAAAGCTACGTGGAGGCGACGGTAAATAGCATGTGAATGTCTGTTTGGCCTTTTGATCTCTAGTGTCTATTTGGTCTTTTGATCCCTAGTGTCTATTTGGTCTTTTGATCCCCGGCTACTACTGACAGTTTTCTATGATTTTGTTTATTTTCTTTTTTGTGAATGGAAAAATTTGGCTTTGGGGAACATAGTACATTCTTAAACCCACGTCATTTTCTGGCTAACGACTGAAACTGTTGCCGGGGTCGTAGGACTGTCTCATCAGGAAACCGCGATCCTGGAACGTACCTAAAGGTTTTAGTCAGTACAAGTTTGACCGTGACGAGTGGGAGGACGCATTTGATGATGGTACAACGCTAAATAATAAGCCGTACGAAGTACGCGACGCAAGTTTCCAATACCTGACAACTTTTATATCCAAGAAGACTTTATTATATATTCTGTGGTCGCGATGTGTCCGCAGGGGCTTATTAACATCTTTGCCAGACTCTTCCGGGATTGTAGACGTGGCTGGTTTTTATGTAGATGGTCCTGTAACCTCTGTTACATAAACAACTTTCCATTAAGTGGGCATCGAACTATTTTTTACGTGCTAAAACATCAAATCACGTGTTAAAAACCACCACCGAGCAGGACAGGAAGGACTCTTCATCATTATCAGCATAACAGCCGTGTAAAACGTCCACTGCTGAACATAGGCCTCCCCTATAGACTTCCAATAGGATCGGTTGTAATCGGCCTGCAGCCTGCGTGCTCCTGTGGTCTTCATAAGATCGTCTGTCCACCTTGTGGGTGGACGTCCTACGCTGTGCTTGCCGGTGCGCAGTCTCGAGAACTTTACGGCCCCATCGGCCATCGTTCTGCGAGCTGTAAATGGTCTGCCCGCTGCCAGTTCACTCTTAACCCAGCTAAAGTGCAATGTCTGTAGCCATCAGTCGAGCACAAGTCCACACGACATGGCTGCTACCTACTTCATTACTAGAGGACGTTATTCATAATTATTACTTATACTAATTTCATAGAGTGAAAGAAAGAATCGGATATCGTCGGCTAAGAGTGTAAACCTGCTAACTCACTTTTACCCAATTTTACAGGAGACAGATAAAACTTAATAAATTTGAATTTTACAATTTTAGGTTAAAACCAGAAATACAGTTGGTGTATTTTTGGATATTCTACATTACTAGAAATTAATAAAATAGTAAAATTTGGTTTTTAATAAGTTATTAGTGTTTTTGTGACTTAGCTGGATTTTTTTTGGTAGCAAATGTTTAATTTTGGGGACATAGCAGGTTTTTCGAAAAATATCCAGAGTAAAATTAATTTAATTGTTAAGTTAATTTTACTTTATTTACAAAACATAACTATATTATAATTTACTATATTAATAATATTATGTATAAACTATAAATAAAAACTGATTGTTAATATGTAGGTAAAAAAAAAAGTTTTTCTTTTTATGTAAATTCAAAGGGCGTCAAAGAATACGTCCACATCGCTGCAATGGGAACAGTGCCGAGAACGCTGGCCACATTGCCACGTTGTATGGCAATGCCGACTCGTTGGCATAGGAATAGGCCAGCCCTCTGATCACCTGAAGAGTCGACTAATAGCCTGGCGATGTCCTTAAAAACGTGAGCACTCGGACCCAATGGCTCTAGAATTTCAACCCTTAATGGCTCAACAAATAGCTACTAGCTAAACCAATCTATTTGCGCTGCTTGGAGTTTTCAGCACCTGCATCAGCAGTGCCAGCACTACACGCTGTACTAGAAAGATGGGATGACGCAAGGGTGTCGACACATGTTGCATCGCACACCACACCACACCTACTTAGTTTCCATGGCATTATGGTCATACCATTTGGTCTGTTCCCATCGTCGCGTGCCAAGCCTCTGGGTTTTAAGACGGCTGGCACCCCGGCGGTGCCAAGAGCACGACAGATTATGTCGTTTAAGCTTGAATGTCGTGCTAGCCGACCTGCACTCCTGCTACAAAAATAGCCACGGTGTCCGAGGCAGTCAACTATTTCACCACATTGACAGCGGTGTGTCCCCACAAGGAGCGCTCAAACACAAGTAGCGACCCGGATGGTTGTGTCACCCAGCATAGTACCTGTGTTGGGCGACGGTACACAGTTTACAGCACTGCAGTGTAGTGGTGGTCCAGTGGTATCGGTCCCGACTTACGAGTTGTAAGTCGTGGGTTTGAACCACGCCAGGTGCATTACTTTGTGTAATTTATTTCATTATCACTGCTCTCAAAATGAAGGAAAACATCGTGAGGAAACCGGCTGGCATGTCCCAGAACTAAAAATTCGAAGACATGTGACATCTGCCAACCCGCGCTGGGCCCGCGTGGTGGATTACGGCCAACTTTTTTAGAGGATAACAAGTGGATAATCCAAAAAAAAACTTATTTATTGCATACTAGACGTAAAACGAAAAATGAATAGTAATAATAAAGGCTTGCCTCTACTATATTCCAACCAAGAAACCTTGAAAAAATCGAGTTAATTGACCGAAAACTAAATTTTAATTGCACGGAACGTTGTCACGCCGAAAACTCAATACAAAATGGCGTCAGTCATGGAGTTAGCAGCGCAATTTGACTTAAATTTATTTGGCTGTTTTACGCATCACACTTTTTTGCCGATTTTACGTTGAGAATGTGGGTAGCTGCTTTTACAGACTGTGCGGCTTAACTTTCTCTTACAGACTGCATCAAAATGTCATTTTTGGTCAAAAGTGGAGTTAGCAGGTTTACACTCTTAGCCGACGATATGCCCCAAATCCCGGGACTTTTAAAGATCCGAAAAAGTTATTTACTTTTACATAATTTATGCGTAAAAGTAAATAGTTTAATAAGTCACGGGATTTGGGGCCACTGCAAAAAGGCGAAGTATAGGTTTTTTTTTTTTTTTTAGCGTGGTAAAATCATCAAATGAGTTCTCCAACCCCGGGCAGGGCGGGAGGGACTGTCAGACTTCTACTGACTAAAATCAACGGTGTCCTTCATAGCCTGTTATGTTCCGGGGTTACGGTAAGGGAATAATCCCGCGACCCCGGCAGGCTTTGGCCCTCTGAGAGGGGGGCCCCGTCATTATGCTGACGCTCTTTGAGGTGCGCGTGGGACACAACGCGCCGTCGCGTCGACCCGGGCATGGTCCTTGGTCGGGCAGCGAGTTGCCCTTTACTCGCTGCCCGCATGCCCGGCGAAGTATGGGTATGAGAATGGTTGATTAAGGGCGACTTTTACCAAAGGTTAAACATGTTTAAAATTTTATTTTAGCACAAAAAGTCGCCCTTAGGGCGACTTTCACCAAAAGTTAAACATGTTTAAAATTTTATTTAATGACAAAATTCAATACAATTTTATGCTTAAATAAAATTTTAAACATGTTTAACTTTTGGTGAAAGCCGCCCTTAGACTATTATGTATTGTAAATTAAATACTAATAAATATTGCATTTCAATTATTCTGTTTTATTTTCCTATCTAACTCCGAAGATTTTATTTGTAATACTGTTGGCCACACGGGATTGTCTAGAAATGCCGGGAAGATCCAATATTTATTACTAACTTCAATAACTCTACCTAATGCCGACTTCTGCTAATTACCGAACTATAGTCGTCTGGATCTATCTAGAAATCAAAGCTGAAATCTAAATTCATTAACAAATATTACATCGTACGACCTCAACGGAAAATTCTGTAAACGAAAAATTCGCTCCACATTTTCTTTGAGCCCACCTGTCTTGGTAACACAAAGATAGTAGATACTGTCAAATATGTCCATTTAAATAATACTGCAGTAATATTTACGAGGTTGATAACGTGGGTAAGTGGCTCCCATTGTTTGGTGCGCAAATTTGCTTAGGTATTACGACCGGGGGGTCTGATGGAAATCTGTGAGCACACAGTAGATTCTAGTTACTATTGTTGTGCGTAAGTAGGGCGTTAGTCCTGTGTGAGCGATAGAAGCGATGCGAGAAAATGATTTCCCAGCGAGACATTGTAGCAATTCATAGCCTAGGTACCTTTCTTCGCTGGTATCAGTTTTCATGTTCCTGGGTCTTTTTTAATCCGTGATTATTTTATTGTCCATCATAGTTGGAAACTTCGTATTTCTCTTCTCTCTCTACACACAACTTTTGTGTGAGTAATTCAATACCTACCAAACATTCAATTGTTCATTAATTCATCATCTGCCTAGCCTTTTCCCTACTACATGGGGGTCGGCTTCCAGTCGAACCAGATGCAGCTGAATATCAGTATTTTACGTGGAGCGACTGCCTATCGGACCTCCACAACCCATAGTAACTGGGTCATACGATACTCCATGGTAAGATTGGTTGTCAGACTTTAGAACTTCTGACTAACAGTAACGACTGTCAAAGATCTACAAATGACAGCCGGGACCAACGGCTTTACAGGAAACATGCTATGACAGATGGTCACCCATCCACAGACCAACCTTGACAAGCGCGGCTTAACCCAGAAGATCGGCCTATGCGGCTGTAATTATTTAGCCACGAGCTCCTCTTTGTTAATTAATTAATGTTTAAAAAAATATAGAACAGATTACCTTAATTATTTATCATCAGCAATAAACAATTTTTTTAATGGAATGAGTGGTTCCCAAGTGCGTTGATACAAGTCTCATGTATGTTAGCTTGCAAATTCTTTGGGATGAACTGGTAGGGAACTGTAGGACTAAAAACCACCGTGTCTTTTCTAACGCCGTGGTGGGTTTCTTTCTACATTTACTATAACTGTGAGGGCACAGGAAACGGAAATAAGATAAGCCCCCCCAGCTTATCTTATTCACGATTCCCTTTCCCTGGGCACATGACCAGAGGACTGCCAATTGAAAAAGACGACGCCTTAAAACCAGGCTTATTCCGGCGAGTGAAAGTTAGTTATACAAGTAGTTAAGCTATACAACTCTTCTAGCGCCATCACGTTCACTCACTGGAAAAGGCCTGGTTTTAAGACGTCGTAATACCACCCCTGAAATGCATCGAGTTCTTTCTGAATCTTACGACAATCAAGCGCCTATTTTACTTGGTATAGCAAGACATATCTTCGCATCGCATCGCTCTACGACATCTCTCGTAGGACATAATAGACAAAACTGTTGTTTGTGTCACTGAACTTAGGAAGGACGGGAAAATGGTGCGCAGTACATAAATTGTAGTACTATGAGTACTTATTATAGTTATGTAGTTTTGTTTTTAGTTTTAGATCTATTTGCTTCACTTGTTTTGATGAAAACGTTGAACTTGTTGTTGTTGATAAGTTTCTCTGTTGTTTCTGTGTAAACCTGACCAGACCTTCTACTTTGGAAGATCTGCTCAACTTTTTTAAATGTTAGGAACTCGTAAACTCCTAGCAGCTGAGCTGAAAATGCATGGGTGGAGTGTCAGTGGAGTCTCTCATGTAAGAGAGTGGTTTCTGAATGTCAAAGACAAGCCCCATCAAAGAGCCCATCGTCATCTGCCTAACCTTTTTCCAAATTTATTGGGCTCGGCTTCCAGTCGAACCAGATGTACCTAGCTGGATATCAGTACTTTACATGGTGCGACTACCTGTCGGACCTCCACAACCCAGTTAGGTACTGGGTAATACGATACTCCGTGGTAAGACTGGTTGACAGACTTTTTAGAGCTTCTTAACGGCTCTCAACGGCTTTACGTGCTTTCCGAGGCACGGAGCAAAATCGCTATGACAGATGGTCACCCATCTACAGACCAATCTCGACAAACGCGGCATAACTCGAAGATCGACCTGTGCGGCTGTAATTATTTAGCCAAGAGCTAGTCCGAGCTACCACCAGCGAGCCCAGACGTTATAAAAGTGCTGAATATCAGCGAAATTTGATTATCTGACTTTATTTTTACAGAGCATTGGTGGTCTTGTGGTATCGGCTCCAACATACTACACTAGCGAGTAAAAGTATGAAATCAGTTAAGACGATCGTCTACCGAGCGCTCGTCCATACAAAAAGAGAAAACGTTTTTCTCCCCCTAGATGTTATCCTATCTCAATGATTTTTTAGAATGCATCCGTCACAGTAAAAAACTAGGTTTATAGGTTTTCTTTTTTTCAAAATTTATAATAGTTTGAAAGTTACAGGCGTCTAAAAGTTACTTTACGTTTTTTTTTTATGACAAAATCTTCATTGAAGTAAAACCTTTGTATTTAAAAAACAAAGAAGTTAAAGAAAAAAAGCAAAACCTACAAACCTAATATAATATGCTGAAACGATTGACACCAGAATCTAAGAGATTGGTCGTGATTTAGTATGTGAAAAACGTTTTCTCCCGAGAGACAAATTTCATATAAAAAATACTTACTCGTACATTCAGTCGCGAGCTGCAACGCTCTCTATCGCACGATCGGGGTTTTTTCAAAGCGTGAGAGAGACAGTAGGAGTTTTTCAAAATACCTATTTTTTGAAATGGCTGCAGCTATTCTATCGTCTTAATTACTTGGAATTCATCCGACATAGCTCCTTGTAATATAATGGCGTGACTTAAATGAATTCTATCAGTTTAAAGAATGGTTTAAAGTGAACCGTTAAAACTTTAAAATGCCAATCGGAGTAAGTGATTCCATACTGTTGCTCGCGAGTGTAATGAATGTCGTGGGTTTGAACCCAGCCAGGTGCATTTTTTATAGCCTAGTCTGCTCTTTTCCACTCCTGGGCAGAGGTTTCCCTCCAGCCCTTTCACCTTCAGTACTGAGCAGCATCCTTCCACTTCCAGCAATTACTTTGTGTAACTCGTTTCATCCCCACTGCTTTCAAAACGGAGAAGGAAAACATCGTTAGGCATGTACTAGAACCAAGAATTCGAAAACGTGACATCTCCCAACCCGAACTGGATGGATTATTGCCCACTTCCTCTAACAGAGAGCAGGCTGATGCATTGATGATGACGAATACCAACTTGACCAGATAAGCAATAGGCATTTGATTTCTTAGTACTTTATGCTATTAATATGACGGGGTTTTAGAGGGCCAAAACCGGTCGAAGTCGCGACTATCGAGTAATTATGGCCCCGGAGCGTAAAGGGCTATTGAAGGACACCGTGAATTTCGTTTAGGCGCGATTGGTCCAATGTTCAAAAAAGGTCCAATTCGTAGTTGGTCCAATTTGCGGTTGGTCCAATTCGCGATTGATTTTAGTCAGTACAAGTCTGACAGTCACCCCCATCCTGCCACAGGTTGGAGGACTTTTTGATGGTAAAATCATCATAATCAAACGTAAAAAGCTAATGTTTACTAGCTCGTACAAACGGAAGACAAATAGCAGCGGTGATGATCAACAATATGCGTCATTATACGCGTGACCGACGACGTTAGGATTACTTCTATTTTTAGTACATAACTAGCTGTTGCCAGCGGCTTCACCCGCTACTACTCGAAAGTTATACATAAAATCGGGATAAAAACTATCCTATGTGTTAATCCAGATTATAAACTATGTGTGTACCAAATTTTAGCCAAATCCGTTCAGTGGTTTTTGCGTGAAAGAGTAACAAACATCCATACATCCATACATCCATACTTACAAACTTTCGCCTTTATACTCGTAATAGTAGTAGGATTGAAGATAAAGAATGCAATTATTTACTTTTTTTTGAAGTCGTTTTCTAGGAATTTCTCATGTAGCGTCAAACAGCCAGACCAGGAACAACTTCCTGTAATGCCTAGTGGCTATATGTACATTCAGTTCTATTTAGGAATCGAATCTGAGACACACAGCCCAGCATCTAATCCCTCAGCCCTGGAAGGACTCATTTGATGATTGATTTTACGGACGTAAAAAAGAAGATATTTACGTAAATATGGGTATTATAGGTATATATGGGACATTGCTGAAGATGAAATATAATTTATGGAAGTCACAGTGTCATACCGGATCATCATCATCATCATCATCAGACGTCCACTGGTGAACATAGGCCTCCCCCTTAGACCGCCACGCCGAACGACAATTCGCCACTTGCATCCATCGGTTGCCCGCGACCCTCACGATGTCATCAGTCCACCTAGTGTGAGGTCTGCCTACGCTGCGTCTTCCGGTTCGTGGTCGCTACTCGAGAGCTTTTCTTCCCCATCGGTTGTCAGTTATATGAGCGATGTGCATACCGGACAGAAATAAGCAAAAATAAATTTTATTTCCATCATTTTAAAAAGGATTAGCCAAACATCCTGTTGGTTCAAGTATATTGAGAGTAGAGTGTAGAGGTGTAAATGTGTGGCCTGATCTCGTGCAAACACACTGTTTACAAACTACGTTTGTGCCATTGACTGCCTGCGACAACTTAGGTTGAGGTCTTTGTTACTAAGCGGAGCGAGTGAGGTCGTTTTTTTTTTCATTATTTATTTATTTATAGTTTATACATTTAACAATAATGTAGAAAATATAAACATTTAAAAATACTTATAATATATCGTACATTCCTTACACTACTAACACGAAAAACCAAACACAAAAGATCACGAGAAACATATAACATGTAGGTAATGTTATTCTTACAAACTCGCTCAGTGAACAGAAGAACAAATCTACTCTGCCAGCAACTAAGCTCGCGTGAAGATGTGTTCGACACCCTGCGCGGGACTGCAAACAAATTGGGCCGGCATTATGTGCTGTTTTCAAGTATTTTCCAAGTAAAATACTAGGTATCCTCATTTTGGACATAGTACCTATACTCATTTATGTATTACCAGACTCAAAATTTGATAAAAAGGTAGGATTTTGGTTGACATCTCACGCTGCGCTTGCCGGTGCGTATGGTCTCCATGAATCTCCAACCTTACCGCCCCATCGGGTATCAGTTGTGCGTGCTATTGGCCTGACCACTGCCACTTCAACTTGCTAATTCGCGTTTACGTTAAACAACTTTACGACCGTCTACGAATCTCCTCATTACTGATTCGATTGTTTTGTCCAAAATAAAATTATTATTGTTCAATGATTTTTGTGTTATTATTTCTAGCTGTTAAAACATTTTAAACCATCTCCCAGTTCATAATAATATTTTATTGCCAAAGACATTAAACTATATACAAGCAATAGACGGGACATCACGAACAAAGTTGTGATTCAAAACTTTTTACCAATAGGTAAAAAGTCGCTCAGACTACTGACGCACGACATTAATAATTTTGTATGACAATTTTCCCAATGCCCGCAGCTCTATAGGTTTTTTTAATTCTCTTTGCTTATTGCCAAGTTACCTACTAGTTCTATAATATCCTGTTAGAACTAGTCCGGATGTGTTTTCTCGACACCTGCATCAAACGCATTGTCCTATTTCCAAACACAGACGAAACGTAAATTAAATGGGGAAACCCGTACTTCCATACATAAGTAAATAAGGTGACATACCTACGTCACAATCCCGTGTGTATGTATCTCACAATGTACATAATATAAGATAAAATGTACGTATTTATGTTCGTATCACGTTGTATTGTTTAAGTCCCTTTCGTTATGTTTATTGAAGACGTGTTTGTTCTATAATTAGACGTGAGAGTATCAAAATTAGACATGTTTTTAAATTATAAATATAAGTATCATGTATAGCGACACACCTTTATTTGGTTAAGAATTACGGAGACTGGGTTTTTGGTTCAAAGTGGAAAATTTATTTCAAGTGATTTGAGTGAGTTTTCTGTGTAAAGAAAAAGAGTTTCATCTTTTTGTTTACACCGAAAACTATCTCAAATCAAGAAAAAACAAAACAAGTGTTTGTTTGTTTTTGAAGTCGGTTATTTTTTGGTGACTGCACCCTTTTTAGCTCAAATTTTCAAAAAATATAAAACAAATGGCTTGGGAGTCTTTGAATAATCAGCGTTTTTGTTAATGTGTTTACCAAGTTAGTAATTTAATAAGAAAGTATAACGGATCCATTATTGTTGTTCACCAAACGCTTTTCTAGAATGTAACGAACACTTTTCTGAAAGACAAACGAAATAATCGCGAACTGAAACATCCTTTTTTTGAAGTCGGTTAATTTGTATGCTCTTGCGAACCGAGCTATCGCAGTCATGCTCACATCACAAGCGTCGAATTCTACATTCTATTCCCAAGGGTCAGCTCACATTTCAATAGAGCTATTCAAAATCTAACTCTATTTCCAAATGCCGCGCCACATGATGTCTGCATCGCGCCACATGTCTGTACTGACCCTTACGTTTAACGGTGATTTCACGCCATCTATGGCCGAGTTATAAAATTAATTCACCAACACATTGACACAATCAATGCTGTAACAGATGACGTCTGCCATAGGGTCAGTTCACACCGAGACGCGACGCGGCGCGATCGCGATAAGAAGCATCGTTACTTCAAAATCTGTATTTTATCGGTTAGTAAATAAAGTTATATTTTGAGTCGCTATTAAAATATGTACAACGCAGCGCACACACAAAATCTAACTCTATTTCCTACACGAAAATGTTTTCGTGTAGGAAATAGAGTTAGATTTTGTGTAGCTCTATTGAAATGTGCGCACAGCGAAGCGTCTCGGTGTGACTTGACCCTAATAAAGTTTTTCGTTGTGTTCGTGTAGTAGTTTGACAACTCTGCGATAGATGGCGCAACGTCACTGTGAGACAGGCCTGCGATAGCTCGGTTGGCAAGATCCTTCAAGGTGTACTGAATTGGCAAAAAGTCTATGAAATAAAAAACAAAGCCACAGATTTAGTTCATATATTAAACCCAAATTCTTGTCAATATAACTTTTAAGAAAGTTATATTGACAAGAATTTGGGTTTAATATATGAACTAAATTTGTGGCTTTGTTTCGAAACGCATCGAAAAAAAAAACAAATAAATCGACTTGAATTGAGAACCTCCTCCTTTTTGAAGTCATATAATTTTTTTCCAAAAGTTTTAGAACAAACATTGTTCAGTAACATGGGCTGAGTTACCCCACGAGAGGTTTTGCGCTATTAACGTTACACGTCACACGTTGTATAAAAATCAATGCCAAGTTTTGTTGTAATTTTTATCACCGGGCTCACCTATCCAAACGAAATGCCTTTGTTCTTTATTTAGTAGATGGTTTATGTGAAGTTTGCACAAAATCGGTAGAGCGGTTCTTCATTTATCACATTTTTTTGTAACAAATGAATTCAATAAATGGCGGATCATTTTGATACTGGGGATTTTGCTGCCAAAGCAGCGTATCACGTACAGGAGGCTTACCACGAGCTCTTAACGCGATCCAGTTTAAGCTGTAGCTGCTAGCTGTGTAGGAAAGACATGGCACTAGATCACTAGACGACTCGTGTAGCTCTGTCTCTTTCCCACAGTCCAAACTGAGCTCGTGGTAAGGCCTCAGGGTTGCTAGTGTAATTGTAGATTCGTGACAGATACATGCGCATTACGAAACAAAAAGAATCCTCACCATATTTATTTTACGTCACCAGACTTTACTAAATCATACTAACCCAAACATTTGTATGTCATCCCTAGTGTATCATGACCGTGTGTACTGTGAACTCTATTATCTCATGATTCGCTTCCACATTCTGCGGAGCCTACCGTAGTCTACAACTGGACATACAGATCCTCAGTATTGTATTGGCACGTCAGAACACGCCATCATCATTTTGTTCGCATCGTCATCATCATGAACAGCCTGCCTTCACCGCCACGTACACCTTTTAACACGATTTTCATCAAGTCTCATCTATCACCATCATCATCAGCCGGAAGACGTCCACTGCTGAACATAGGCCTCTCCCTTAGACCACCACGCCGAATGACAATTCGCCACTTGTATCCATCGGTTGCCCACGACCCTCACAATGTCGTCGGTCCACCTAGTGGAAGGCCTGCCTGCGTTGCGTCTTCTCGTCCGTGGTCAGCACTCGAAAACTTTGTTCCCGGTTATCAGTTCTGTTCTCCGAGCGATCCAGCTAATCTAATCCTTCAAAAATTGCCATTCCAAGCCTGATGCCTCCTACCTTACTTATCTCCTGTACACTTACGTTATCCTAATTAGCACCATATACAACTGGTTTGGGGACAGCCCAAATATCGTCTTCCGATTTACTTGAAACTCTCACCTCTGTGCTACAACCGCAGTCTAACAATTAGCACCTTCCAATGTGTCATTGACAGAAAATCCCCTGCCAACTTTACTATTTGTCGAGATCGAGCCAAATAGAGTAAATCTTGGAAGTGTTTTGCAGTTAGTAGTTGTACTAGGATCTCATATAACAGACGGTAATATCGAATATTTAGTCATTGAAGTGACAGACATTGATTGAACTAATAAACAAACATCTATTTAGATTGTTATTGTAGAAAATGATGTGTAAATCGTTACTCCTGAAAAGGAATTTCTAAAGATTGAATGGTTGTTCATTACTGCAGTGTGTACAGCTTCATTGATAAAAATAATAAGTGGATTGAAAAGTGAATAATTTCAGTTTAAGAAAGTGGAATCGATGATGGTGATGAATTTTTGATTTTACATTCATTGTGTTAACGATAAGAAGTGAAAGTGAAAGTAATTTAATAGATAAGAAGTGAAAGTGGGCTTTAAAAGGTCCGAACAGTTTTAGCAAAACATTCAAGGACATTAATTTACTGAAAGCAATGATATTGCCAAACTGTTCTCAACTAAATTCGTTCTATAACCAAGTCTCGAATGAAAGCGAGACATATTTGTTCCTAGCCTTTTTGCCTCCGAGAGTGATCTTTGTGTGCAACGGACAGGATACAAGCAGTCCTAACGTTGGACCTCTGGTCTGAACCGCCTTGGCATTTTGATCATCATTAGGCTCTAGCCTATTGGACATTAGGCTTCTCAACTTGCACGTTACTCAGGGCCAGTCTTGGTAAGTCTCATTCAACTACTGGTTCATCATCATAATTATGAGCCTTATGACGTCAACTGCGGAACATAGGCCTCCTTTATAGGCTTCCAATATTCCAATAGGACTAGTTGGAAGCGGCTTGCATTCAGTGTGATCCTGTGGTGTTCGTAAGACCGTCTGCCCACCTTATGGATGGACGTCCTACTCTGCGTTTGGCGGTGCGTGGTCTCCATTTAAGATCCTTACGGCCCCATCAGCCATCAGTTCTGTGTACTATGGCCTGCCCACTGCCATTTCAACTACCTACTGGTTGCCACTTCACCTAACGCATACTACTGTGGTGCTACGATTGCCGTATGGTTTTTATGGGATAAGCAATGATCTACGTGTCTGACTTTGAACGTGGGTATCTCCTTAGCGTCACAATTATCGCATAAGGTGACAATTGGTGGTATTTGCGGTCATAACATTATTGTGAGTATTTGTTTGTATTGACACTATTTGTCATTGTAATGTCGCACCTCATTCAGGCTTTGTGTTTCGGTAAATAGGTGCTGGAAATACCGAGTGGAACATTCTTGAACAGTATTTATGAGGAAAGAATGTGATACCTCAAGGCAAACATTATTCAAACTGAACGCGATCAGCCCTGGAACCGCGTTCAAGAGCTGATCGCGTAACTATTTGATATGACAATTGAGTCGAGTTTCATGGAACGGCGATTGTGCGAACATACCACGCCCTCGGTGTTTAGTCAGTCGAGTCTGACATGCGCCTCCGACATTCCCTGGCGGAAGAAGTCAGTGACCACTTTCCAACGTTAGTAAAATTGGGAATCTTCGGCAAGTGATTATGAAAATATGAATACAGTAGAGCGTCGATTATCCGAACTAATAAGGGGACATAAAACCGGTTTTTTCGGATAATCGAACTACCTATATGTTTTTTCTTTGAGATGGGTTTGCTCTTGATTCAAGTCTCTGATGGTAGAAGGGAGCCGAAGTAAAGTCTTTATAATACCGACAATCATGCAACCTTGCGGCAATGATTCAGGCAGGGATGCTTAGCATCCACCAGTTTTACATAAACTTTTATATAAAGGAAAATAGTGTAACGGTTAGCGGGTGAGTTTAAATAAAATAACTCACCAACGTTTACAATAAATTTATTATAGGTCGTGGTTCACAGCCGTCACTAGGTATTTAATCGTTCCGTGGAAGTAGGCGCACTAAGTACTGTCCTGGCTTATCGCGTAGTGCAGAGACGCGATGGGCGAGGAGTTGTCCCGAGGTGAGAGAGACCCCAGGGACAGGATGGTGGATGCGCCGGCTGGTCAGCTGTGTGCGGCTAGGTGCTGTGTGTGCGCAGGCCTCGAACGTTCGGTAGCGTGAGTCACTGTCGAACTCAACGAACGTTGAGGATGGGTATTTTAAACCCCAATCTTGTTCCCTGGAATCAACGTCCAGCGGTAAATAAAGGTCCACTGCAAATCCTCTCTGATGATGACCTCGCAGCGTAAGCGAAAGCCTAGGACGTAAAGCGCTTGAGGCGTTTGTGAGTTTGGTCAACATCAGAACGGAGTTTACATGGCAGGTACACAATATTAAATTAGCGTGAAGCATTAACACAATATTATTTATAGGCCTACGAGCGTATGGAACATTCGAGGCTTAACGGAATAAAAAACCTAACAAAGAAAAATTAGAACACAAAATAATAAGTCTGTAGGTAACTGCTCAATACAAAAAAATAGAAACACAATAGCTAGCAGTTATAAAGGTTTGGTTTGGCAAGCTTACCCTTCACGGGGTTATTACACTTCACAGAATTTAGCAGTAGGTATATTGAATTTAAATATTTATTATTTGACTAAAAGAACTGTCTAAGTCTGGGACGAGTAAAATTAGATAGTCCTAATATAGTGAGGAGCTACGTCTGCTACTACGTCCAGCGTTCGCGGTAATGTTTTCTGTCCCAGCTGATTGCTACAAAATGCCTCGCTCAAGGAGAAGGGGAATTGGACTTTGCACGCGTGAGAGTGAGACAGCATAAGCATTGCCACTCACTTATCCGCAGCTAGAACATTCCACAGTTCTGTCACTACAGAACTGTCAAATCAGTTTAGAACTACCCACTCATAAATTACTTTTTATCTCGACGTAATTCAAGAATATTTTACTGGATACCTACAAATTTATAATAATGAACTATTTATTGTTTTGAAATGCAACGTTGGTAATCCACAACGTTACAATAGTAATTAATAATAATAATATTACACTACTATCACACAACGCCATCTAGTCCCAAGCTAAGCAGTGCTTGTGTTATGGGTACTAGACAACTGATAAACCTACTTATATATTTCTAAATACCTACACACATTATGATAAATAAATTACACCCAGACACAGAACAAATGATCGTGCTCATCACACAAACATTTGTCCTGAGTGGGAATCGAACCCACGACCCCCCCCGGCATAGCAGTCAGGGTCACTAACCACTAGACCAACAGGCAAAAAGAGTGCAGACAGCCTATAATACAGAACGCACGTATTACTCAAAACTAGTTTCAAACAATCAAATAAATGCCTTGAATCGAGTTTTAAGTAACGCTTGAGTATTGAGTGACGTTCTGTAATACTCGTCGGTCATAGTATCGGGCGTCGGGCGGGCCTAGCAGTTCGAATAAGCGGTCGTTCGGTTAACCGACGTTCGGATAATCGACGCTCCACTGTATATGTAATGCAAAATTTCCGACAGCTACTGAAAAAATCCCGCCAATACTCAGTTACACGATCGAGCGATAACGCGGCAATCACCAAATCTAAAGATATTCGTGTTATGAAAAACGCAAAAGATGTCCCTGAAATCGATTTGTGTGGCAGATAAGACCGCGATTCGGCGGGAATATGCCTGTAATCCACTTCAATCACACATTGCTACTACCAGACTACTATTGTAATTAAGATAACTTGCAGGCGCTCTGATAGTGATTATTGTGCTAACAAATTGATAAAGTGAGAATTGTCTGTCTGTATGTTTGCAATAAACAGCACTTTTTGGATTACGTGGTAATTAAAATCATCAAATGAGTCCTCCTACCCAGGGCAGGACGGGAGGGACTGTTAGACCTGTACTGACTAAAATCCGCGTCCTTGCCTTCCAAAGGCCCTTTACGCCCCCTGATGCGTCAGTAGTAGACTCTTACGACTACGAAATTCCGTGTTGCACGCTCGTATTAGTGCTCGGTTATGAATATCACGGGACAACAAAAACCTTAAAATAAATAATCTCTTAGCTAAATTTAAAGACATCACATCACATTACTTATACATCCTATTGGGGCATGATACAATTATCATGTTCTGAACTCATGGTACTTACTAGCTTGTCCGTCGAAGTAGTTAACCCCATCATCACCTAATAGCCTTTTCCCGATTATTTTGGGGTCAACTTCCAGCGACAGCCTATCTGACCTCTACAAACACGGTAACCTCGGTAAGACTGATCTGGAGACTATCGATCGAGCTTCTGACTAACAGTAACCAATGTCAAAGATCTATCAATGACAGCTGGAACCAACAGCTTTATGAGCTTCCCGAAACTTGGAGAAAACTCATTATGATAAATGGACAACCATCCTCAGTCCCCATTGGCAAGCGCGGCTTAGTCTTGACGATCAACCTGTACATCATCAGCCTATAATATTCCCACTGCTGGGACACAGGCCTCCTCTCTGTGAGAGGAAGTGGCCCTTAATCCACCACCTTTGTCCACCACACGGGCCCAGTGCGGGTTTGTGGATGTCACATGTCTTTGAAGTTTTGGTTCTAGGACATGCCGGTTTCCTCACGATGTTTTCCTTCGCCGTTTTGAGAGCAGTGGTGATGAAATAAATTACACAAAGTAATGTGCCTGGCGGAGTTCGAACTCACGACCTACAACTCTAAGTCGGGACCGATACCACTATGCCACCACTACTCAACCAACCTGTTGTTGTCAATATTTAGCCACGAGATCTTCTGTACATACCTAACACCGGGTATAAATGTATAAGGGCGAAGTCAGACGTTCTAACTATCACATAATTATAATACTACGTACTGGACAAGACGGACAGTAGACTGAGTGCAGTGCAAGGAACAGATAAATTAGTTATTCGCTACGTTTAGCGATAAATAAGTGTAAACAGTTGTAGGAAACAGCTATCGTAATCATTTATTAAAAAAACAAAGTGTGTTCAAGTACCGGGTTCGGTTATCAACCTGCAAATAAATTAAGAACATCAGGTATGGTTTTATAAATATTAATTAAACAAGTTCTAAAAGTTTATTCAAATTGACGTCTTTTGGATGTACTTTGCCGTTTCCTAGTGTTTAAGCTAAAGGGCTAAAGAGATAAAACAAATTCACTAGTAAGATTCTTTTGGGACTTTACTATCAGCCTATGTTGTCTCACTGAAGGGCATAGACCTCCCTTCCCTCCTACCTGTTGCGATCTTGTACTATTGTAGGCCATTTCTTCAAAATTGAGCACATCTGATTTAGCATATCTTAGGGTTCATGCTTGTTCCTCTATTTATTTTTGTGTAGTATGGTATTTCCCATTATAGGTGTTTCTGTTTTACTGCATTTGTAACCAACATTGAAGCACGTTCGCGGCGCGACGCCAAATTGTAAACATACGAGTGGACAACTGCTTGCTTAGCAATATATTAATCTTTGCAAAGTTAACAGAAACATGCGGTTTAAAATAAAAATGTATAGCAAATCAGTTTTAACACATTTTATTATAATCGTTCGAATGTCGTCACTGAAAGTATAAGCGGAGGTGCACCTAATACAGAAGACCCAAAATTTTACTGAAAATGGATGGGTATGACAGAATCAACTGATAATTGCCCTGCATTATGTTGTTTGAATTATTCTTGAAATTTTGTTTTAGAATGTACTCGTATAGCACACGCACCTACATTGATCGAAGTAATTGAACTAATGGTTGATACGGAAAACAAAACAGCCTTCAGAATCAGAATCATTTATTTGCCTGAAATATGGTATTTTACAGATTTTATAAAAACATAGATAGCTCTTCATATTTCGCCAACTCCATTCGGCATGCAAATTTTGTAACAATTAAAAATTATTTATTCTAATTATCCAATTTACACACAATAAATTCAATTTCTTTTCACAAAATTATGAATTTACTTAAGTCCATTTCCCAAATGATAGATATAAATACGATAATAATAGTACATATAATAGAGTTTAAACAATAGTACATTTAATAGAGTTTAAACAGTGTGCGTATTACGTATATTTTAACTTAATACAAATTTCCTATTTATCTTAAAACCCACAAATTCCTTAACAGTATAAAAACAGTTTTCTATAAGCCAAGACTATCCCTTGTAGCCTTTGCCTACAAGGGATAGTCTTATCGATCAAGGCTATTTTTGCCAGACAACTTTTGGATGCTTATAAATTGCTGTCGTTAGGATATAGTGCGCAGCCACTATTTGTGTTCAAATATCTCTTTTGCTGCTCACTAGCATATGCCCTCGGCTTCGCCCGATTGCCCAAGGTATCAAACTTTTAAGTACTCCGTACAATCTGACAGTCCTTCCTGCCCTGGCCTGGGTGGGAGAACCCATTTGATGAAATGAACATGAGAAAAAAAATCTGTTCACCCATTATGTATTTGTTAAACATAACACCAATCCTGTAAATTTCAAAGGGTTTAGACAAAGGGTGTACCTGGGCTGGCCACGTTCGCTCGTTGTTGCTCCACTGGCGATCAGCCCTTCGACAACGAAGGACCGATCGCCAGTGGAGCAGACGATTCCTGGAGTGGAGATCGCGTACCGGCAAACTTAGGTAAGGACGCCTCCCCAGATAGATGAATCGACGACCTTCAAAAGGTGGTTGGGTTAGACTGGCAGCCTGGGAGAGGCCTATGTCCAGCAGTAGACTGCGATACACTGAGTTGATTGTTCCTAGTAGTGGGTACCCATGTTTCCAGTTTTGTATAAGTTTCATGGGGCAAGCTATATCTAAACTCCATGAGTGTATGGAGTTTCTTTGTTCTTTCTCTAAATGCCCGTAAACCTAATGCCAGCTGTTTAGATATTCTTATATTTTGACATTTTTATCATTCATAGTTTTAACATAACACCCAGGAAATATCATGTAATTAAAAAGCACAGTATGATAGGTGAAAGGGGACGTGCCGGCAGTAATCTGAATCATGACCTTGGCCCAACAGTACTCAGTTAACTAACGTTAGATTACAGTAGCAGATTGGTGCAACAATGTATTAACATCTCCTCGGCTTCAAGTGCTGCTATCATGTATAATTTTGTTGCTAAGATACTCTGGATCAATATTATTTCATTGACAATCTATGGTGTCAGTCATTTAATCCTTCATGTTTAAACATCTATAAAGAACTGAACACTGTGATCCATGCAACAGACCACAAAATATCAACTTTTTATTAATAAAAATCATTCTAATATAGCATCTAATTTTATTGTATAATCATGTAAAAAAAATATATAACAATACCGGCCCCAGATGGAATCCCTGTGTTAATCCACAGTGGATTATGTTACTGAAAATACTTTATTTATTCAACAAAACAGACTTCTGAGACGTTTCTATTGAATAGAACCGTTTCCTAAATCACTAAATTGAGGTGAGCCAACACGCTTAAGAAGTATTTCAATCGTAAAAGAAAGTGAATGTGATTGAACTAGTCGAAAGCCTTCTCAAAGTCTACAGCGAAGTAAATCCCCTATTACTACGATGTTTGTTATGCACTCTCATCACTGAGATTAGTTAATCCAAGTGGAATATTGACACCTACATTATGCCCTTTACCCACAAAAAGTAGGTAGTATGAGTATTAAATAGTTGAAGAAAACTTCAACTTTTTTTAAAATTATTTAAAATACTTAGAGAAACCTTCGAGTTTAAGGTTAGCTTGCCCATCTCCTTCCGACTGCTGGGTAAAGGTTGGCCATGATTTTCATATTCTTCAATCCAGAGCTGTATTGGTTTTGCCCGTATAATAAAATTAGCAGTTAGAGGCATGAGCGTTTGTAGTCTCTACGATTTGTGCGAATCACTTTTTTTTTTAAATCAAGTACATAAATTAAAGAGGATTATAATAATTTAAAACCAGCATTAACTGGTGTATCTAATAACATCCTTAGGATCCCAACATGTACCTCTGATAAGATGGCTACGACTGCGGGAATTTTCCCTTCAACAATCACACTGTGGGAATATAACAAATTATAATAATTATTACTATCTCTTGTAAATGTAATTACAACTGTTGTTGTCAATTTATAAGAATAATGTCACAAACAGATAGATCAGTCATTTGAGAGAAGGTACCGCAGTCTATTGTCTCACAAGATTTATTTATTTGTTGTGCCGGGAAATGTAATAAAGTAAAGTGCATTATAGAGTCACCGTGCATACGAGTAATAAAAAGTGAATAATATGTATTACGGGCGGAAGCGTATTAGTTTTCTACACGCAAATATGACAAAAAGGTTTGTGTATTAGATAAGGAATTAACTACACGTAACTGATAGAAGTCCTATAAAAACACAGGTATAACCATTACTCATCTGCGTTTGCTTAGCCTGGAGGCCGTCCTCAACGGTGTTTGGCTAAAAGCTACTTAGTCCTCGAGTGGGAAGAAAATGTAGTGAAATTCATTCCCATTTTGCCAGACTACAATCTATTTTAAAAGTTTATTATGTTGTTACCAATGATCAGGTACATATAGTTTTCTAAAAGAATAGCGTAACTTCTAGGAACTTCATTACCTCTTTCTTCTGTGGCAGAACAGAGGTGACTGTGACTGTTTGATTAGAAAGAGAGTATTTAAACTCTGCATGACAATAAGATGAATAACAAGCCTTATTTATCTCAAATCGTATAAATTTGACTCATTTCCGGACATACGCTACATTAAGGGCTCTCGCACACGGGCCACAAACCACCGCCACTCGTCATCACTCGCGCGATTCCGCACCCCTCTCTCTCACTTATACTCAGTAATGAATTGCTTAAAAGAAGTAGCAGCCAACGGCAGCGAGTGTTGACCACCAGCCACAAATGGCTGTCGCGCGCTTCAGCTACCTCTGTAGCCACTTCTAGCTTCTCGTAGCTGCGTTTGTGGCTGTCGGGAGTGGCTCGTGTGCGGCGACACTAACAGTTAACATCAATCAAACGGAATGCGTACAGTAAACAAGATTAGTCACTGACTAGACTGTAGTTTTCCGAGATGAAGAAGATACAATATATGTATAAAGATAAGAGTTTTCCACGAATTAGGTCATTTTACGCTTTGTTCAGTACTGGAGGCATTAAACCTAGTTTTTATTGTTTATTTTATGAGTACTTTCAAATACCTTTGAAAATATGGTCGTGGTGAGACTTTCATCTGATACATATAAGTAAGTACTGGAAATTATAGTCTTATTAATCAAGAAAGTGCTGACTGTGATGTGTTGTGTTCCGTTTCGTTCCTTGTATTTCTTCTTTTTTTGTCAATCTTTCTTAAACTCATATATTATAATTCTTGCTGATGTATAGGTACGTTTATATGGTATTCATAATTTGTTCTTTGGGTACAAAAATTGTGGAACTTAGCATAATTAGCCTATATTGTTCTCATTGCTAGAACACAGGTCTCCTCACTGCGAGAGGAAGTAGGCTATAACCCACCACGCAGACCCATTGTGAGTTTGCAGATGTCACATGTCTTCCATTTGTGGTTTTAGGATAGGTTCGAACAAACGATCTCTCGACTCATACACCAACAAAAAAGTTTCGAAATAGCAATTTTAGTATTTTTTAAGTTCTGTATAATAAACCTGGAATTTTGAATACTAGCACTGCATCACAAATGGTCATAACTGGTGGCGCGTACTCTACCTTCACAATTTATAATCTATTTGAGTTCCCAAGAATCATTAGGGGTAAAGGAATACTAATTGAAAGGAATACTCTTATCTAAGTTGTTAGTTTATTTATTTACACAGTTCGATGTCCTTTCTCCGGTGGTACTGTGGGATTTTTTGATAAGAATAGGTAGATATACGTATTTGGAATTAAAACGTTTAGTACGATGAACTCCTTAATTGTGTCTGTTCCTAACCAATTGGAACTTTGTTATGAACAGCAATAGAATATTTTTAAATGGACGAAACACCTTTTTCATTTACACATACTTTTTTTGGTGGTTTTGACCACATTGGCCCCGTTAATATTGTTAACAGTTCTAAGAGGCAAGCGTGGTACACGACACGCCGTCGACCCGAGCATGATAGTCTATGACAGAAGGCGAGTCACTCAATAATACCCGTCGTCCTCGCATGCCTGCGCCTACGGTGGTCGTAAATGCATAATGACGGGGCCCCCCTATAGAGGGCCACAGTCCTGCCGGGGTTGCGGGACATACGTATAGGTACCGGCTACCGCGACTCCGGCACACAAAGGGCTACCGAAGGACACCGTGGATTTTTGGTCATAAATCACTTCGCGACTTTCGATGCTATGGGAGTCACGAAACCATGTTGCCCTCTTATGGATTGTTTTTTACCGTGGGTGTGTTTAGAAACATTAGTCGTATAACTGAAACAACTAGACCCCGAACAAGAACTTGTTGGGAATTAGCATTCACGTAGTACTTAATTAGGGCATCCAAACTGTGCACCCACTTGTGCAATGTTTACCTGAATGACCTTACAACGTGCTTGATTACAAATTAATCAATTAAAACCTCGACTGGTACTTTACGGACTGAAGAACCGGTTTTATCTACCTAATACTAAGTTAACCGGAAAACTTCTAGTGGACAGTGACCATCACTAAATTGATACGGTAAAATAAATACTAAACAATAGTACCAAGATATCTTCGGTTGTGCAACATTGCCCTAGTTTACTATAGATAATTTTTGTCTATGATTTGTTGAACACCTATCTTCATGGTCATTGTAGGCAGTACATTGGACTTAATCAATTGTTATAGAATATTACTATAGTTTTTCAGTCGTGTTCAGGCGACAGACGCATCTTCGCCTGCACCGACTGAAAAATATTTCAGTCACAATGGGAGGGTACCAGAAGACATTTGGGAAGAGGCAAGGCTTTTATACATAGTATATTTATAATTTAACAAACAATTTATATCCTATATTTATCATCATCGATATTATCATTCTTCATGTCTCCTTTTTCTATACTTCTTTATTGTTCATCTGTTGGAATCCACCGCCAATTAGTTTTTACTGTGTTCCATCAGTGCTTAAGGAGTTCAAGTTTGTTATGGTTGAGCTCGATCCATCTTAGATCCATCTTTGCTTCTGAGCTGGATTGCCAAGAGCCACATTTCACACCATATCTCCTTTTACATTGCCCATCCATGATTTTTAGTCTCCTGTTTGATTCGGAGTGAAGTGGATATTTGGTTTTTCCTTTATTCCTCTACTGTTTTCTTCTGATTCCTTCATCTTTGTCAGTGGGTTCTCTTTTATTCTTTGATCAGTGCCAAAACTAGAAGTCTGCTATTTGAGGCGCGCGTGGAACACAACGCGCAGTCGATCCAGTCACGGTACATGATGGGGACAGCGAGTCGCCCATTACTCCGCCCGCATTACCGCGCCGACGTTGGCCGGAGATCGTTTGACTGGGTCGTGACTGTCCGTGTACGCTGTCCTCTCCCTCACGCATCCCACCTCTGATCTCTGGCATGACTACTTCACAGAAGGAGGCGACCGCTTCCCATTCCACCTCGCCCCGCACCATGGCCTCGACCAATGTCAATGGTGATGTGTGCTACTTTGACCTAAATGCAGTTTTTCTTGATAAGCTTGATCGGCTCTTAAACAATTGCATCCGGTTCATATTTAACCTCAAAAAATATGATCATGTGTCGTGCTATAGATCGGAGCTTAATTGGATGCCCATCAGACAACGACGTAATTTGCGTGCCTTGACCACTCTTTTCTCCCTACTCAACTCTCCGACCCCTCCTTCTTATCTTATCCCTCACTTTCAATATCTATGTACCTCACATACTAAGAATCTGCGTTCGTCTAACAATCTTCTCTTACTTTGTCCTTCCCACAGTTCTGATTTTCTTCATTCTTCTTTTCACATTCAATCCATTCTTCTTTGGAATGCGCTTCCTCTCGCTATCAGGACGGCCACCAGTCAATTTGCTTTTAAGCGGAAGTTACGTCATCATTTCCTTCACCAATAGCAGAGTCGTCTCGATCTTCTTTCTTTTATTTGTATATATATATTTATATATATATAGTATATTTAAGTATTTGTCATAGTAAATATATATGTATGTTTATTTAAACTATATTTATCCTTAAATTTATCTCATTCTTTTTATGCACCTGCCATGTTATTTCTCTACTGCCCTTGGTTTACTGGTAGAGAATGCCTCAGGCATTAAGTCCGCCAATGGAACTCTGTGTTGCATAAAGTTTAAATAAATAAATAAATAAATAAATGCCAGGCGCGAGAGGCCGTCGCCTGCCCAAGCGGGGCAGTCCAGCACCGTAAATGCTCCACCGTGTCCTCCGGGCATAAAAGGCTACTTACGGCACTGTTTCATTTATAAATTGTTACTATCGAAAGTAATGTATGTAATGCTGGTCTTGTGTTGTTACAGGGACTTGAATATGCGCCATGTGGTGATGGCAAGCATGACTAACCACATCGACTCCCCCGCCATAGAGGTAGAGCTTGAAGAAGCATTGGAGTATGCTGGTAAGTGTTAAATTAAAATGCGACTGGTGATTTGATTCAATAATGTTTTTAAAGAGGTTAGGACAGTTAAAAAAACAGTTGGAAAAAGAGTAACAAAACAGTTTTATGTTAAAAAGCGAAATAAAGCACTTGTTGTCTTATTCGCTTTAGGATAGATTCGCTTTGCCAGACAGTTTTGCCGTATGGCATAAATACAGTGTAGTCCATAATATGGACTTGCTATCCCTTCACGAGTTCACTCAAATTAAAGAAATAGTGATCCAAATGATATTTATTTTTTATTTTTCTATTCGAATACTATGATTTACATAGGTACCTTTATTAAATGTCGTTCTGTAGTTTCTAATTTCATGAATTTTGTGTGTATTATGAAAATAAGAATATTCAGGCCGTGTTTATGTTTACGAACGCATACAACCCTTATTTCTTCAAAGTTCAAGTGAACAGGCTTCTTCTGGGAAGGTCGCTCCATCGTTGACTCTGAGCTAGAGTCAAGCAAGAGCATACTTAGCTCAAATATAAAAGGTCCTTGACCTAATTATATCACCATAATTATGCAATATATCCTTACAGGTACAATCGTTGTCAAACTCAGTGTTTTAAGTACGGCTCTTACGAATCCACTTTGCTTCTCTATCAGATATATTCCACTTCACGGTACAGTCGCTCGCATAAGAGCGCCTTTTTTATCGTGATAAAATCATCATGAGGAGGACTCATACCTCGCCTCCCACCCAAGATAGAGTGGAAGGGACTGTCAGACTCGTACTCATACTGATTTTAAGCTGGAATTTTAAAGTGGTCGTGCTGGGAAGCAATCTCCCTAGCACGACCTGCTTATCTACGGTAATTGAGGGGTACAAAATTACTAATCTATATATATAAAAGAACAGGGGTTTTTCTTTTGACACGACTACAGCCGAAACCGCTAAACGCAGAAACTTGAATTTTGGACAGCATTTGCAGTCTACCATGTAGATTGGCAATAAGACGGGATTTTGCGAAAATCCTCCTCTAAGGGGGTGAAAAGGGGTGAAAACGTTTGTATGAAAAATCTTATTCCTTGGGTTCATAAACTTGAAACTTACCACGAATGAGAACACAAGTAAATAAGTAAGATTAGCACCATTATTTTTTTAAAACTACCCTCCATTGGTAATGTAGGGGTTGTTAAAATTTGTATGGAAAAATCATAACGCGTGAACTGATGAATTTGAAAATCAGTATTTATATACTAGATAAGAATTAATCAAACACGTGTTTTTGGATTTTTCGAAAATCACCCCCCAAGTTGGTGAAAAGGGGTATTCAAGTTTTAAGGGGAGTATATTAAACCACTAAACGTAGGAACCTGAATTTTGGATGATACTTGCAGTTTATAATGTAAGTAAGCATTAAGAAAGGATTTTGCGAAAATCTACCTCTAAGGTGGTGAAAAGGGGTGAAAACCTATGAATGTAAAATTTTATTCCTTGAGTTTATAAACTTGAAACTCGGTACGAATATGAGTTTAAGTAAATAAAAAAGATATTCATTATTCGTTTTTTATAACTACCCTCCAGTTTTGGGTTTTTCGAAAATCACCCCCTAAATTTTGAAAAGGGTTGATTAAGTTTTAAGGGAAGGATTTACTGCTTGCTTTGATAAATTCTAAACTGGGCATAAATTATCTCAAAATCGAATAAAGGATACGTATTTGTTATATTTAAAAATCAACCCCTAGCGTTTTTGTTTGTTTGTATTGAATAGGCCCTAAAACTGCTAGAGATTTTCCAAAAGTATCCTATAAGGAGGGTGAGCTGGAATTAAATTTACGGAGTTTGAAGTTAGAAACACGCGCAGACAAAGTCGCGGGCAAAGTGCTAGTTAGTGGTATATGTATGTGTATAATAGTACAAAGAGGAATTTATTACCATCAAAAGTTATAATGAATATGTTCACGGTCGTGCTAGGAAGTACAACACCATTAAATGAGTCCTCACAGTGGACTCTGGAGGTCTGTCAGACTTGTACTGACTAAAAGCTACGGTGATCCATCAAAAGCCCTTTATGTTCCAGGGTCATGGTTATCTGATAAGACAGTCCCGCGGCCACCTTTGACCCTTATTCTCAAATGAATTTAACTTGACTCTGTATTAAAAATAAAAAGGTGAGACACCAAGAAGCAGCATCAGTCACTAAATATTTGTTTATTGTGACTGAAAACCCAACTGTCAGACTTATTTACTTAATTAAAAACATACTTGGGAAATTACAACTACCTACTATCTATGCAGGTATTAATGTGACTAAAACTGGATTTTTATCATTTAATCTGGATTGTCTATGATGATAGTGCATACACGCATTGATAAAATAATTTGAGTGATAGATAGGCAAGTGTCCTTGAGTGAATCGTCTACATTTAAGGTGTGCGTCCACAGGTTCGCATCGCACGTATCGGACATATCGTACGTAACGGATTTTAGTTTGCCTTGTATGAAAACTCATATATCTGCGTCCACTGATCCGCATCGTACGGACGGCTCATCGGCAATGCCTTAATGCGATGCGTACCGATGACGTCATACGGAATGCCGATCAGTGGAAGCGATGAAGGTGGCATCGGCAATCCGATTGCTGCCGACACAGAAATCCGTTTGATGCGATGCGTCCGATTAGTACGATGCGGACCTGTGGACGCTTACCATAACAATGCGTGGGTCAATTTCCAAAAGTCCGAAAGGAGAAAGGAGTAGATAGAAACTTAGCTCTAGTTTTGATTATTACGAGTACATTATGAACTTTCGAGCAAGTTCATATTAAGCGTGTATTCACACTTACCACAACCACAGCGACAAAATCTGGTCAAGCTGTGGTTACCTACGTGTGAATAGTGTCTTGCTGATGCGTTGTGGTACCGAAAAAATGTTGATGTGGTTGCGTTGTCGCTCTCGTTGCGATGTGGTAACCACGTGGTCATGTGTTATTATATTACGGGTTTCGTAGAGGAAACTCGGCTTGAACGTAGTCATGGAGGATAGATTGGGGTTGCATTTGTGGCCGCGGTGCCGCCGCCGGTGGTCGCGTTGCCGTCGCGATGTGGTTGCGATGTGGTCGTATTACACAGGTGGTCGATAAAAACGGCAAAATATGGTACGTGTAAATTGTAATAAGTATTCATTTTTAATACAAAATATACGCCCGACCACACATGGCGTCGTTGCGGTGTGGTTGTGGTGCGTGTTTATTGACCCTTAATGATATCTATATCTATATATATATATACATATAATAAAACTGTAGAAAAGTAATTTTTGTACATTAAAAAAAAACTCAAAAAATATAGCCAGGTTTATAAAGGACAACCAATAGAACCCATTTCTAGCATTTTTAGAATTTTTGTCTGTTTGTCTGTATTTCTGTTTGTATGTTTATTTGTTCGGGCATCACGTAAAATGTACGAAAGTTATGTAGATAACTTTAATACACAACGACTGACCGTAACTTGAAGTAGCATTTAGTTTTTGTTTCATTGAAATCGGTTTAGTCTATCAAAAGATATTTGAATTTAAAGTGTTCGAGTTGTTGAGAAGTAAAATTACGGTCAGTTCACACCGAGACGCGCAGTTCAGTAGCGCGATCTAGCTTCGAATAGCAAAACTACATACTTATTCAAATAAGGTGCGGACTGGAGTGAAGTGGAGTAGAGTAGAGTAGAGTAGAGTGGAATGGAATAGAATGATGGAATGGAAAGAAAGAAAAGATTTTTATTAGACTCACACTAGAGTGGGATGGAATGGGAAGGAAGGGGATGGGGTGGGATGGAGTGGGACAGAGTGGGATGGAGTAGGATGGAATGGGGTGGAATGGGATGGAGTGGGAAAGTGTGGGAAGGAGTGGAATGGAGTGGGATGGACTGCGATGGAGTGCGATTGAGTGGACTGGAGTGGGATGGAGTCGGATGGAGTGGGATGGAGTGGGGTGGAGTGGGATGGAATGGGATGGAATGAGATGGAATGGGTGCTCTAATCCAGTAGCAATTGAATAGTACTGCCTTTGAACGACAGAGGGCGTTTATTACAACCCCATCAAATATTCTTAAAAATCTAAATAAATTCTTAATAGGGATTATATAAAAATTTTAGATTTATAAAAAACGTGGCGAGAATTTAGCGCTTCACAGTAAAAAATACATTGTTAAATTCCGACATCCACGCGAACGAAGTCGCGGGCACAGCTAGTAACTAATATAAAACACTAAAATATAAACAATAGTGGCCCACCGGTATCGGGAACAGGGTCCAAGCTACCGGCGGTGGCGGTCGGGGCTCCAGAGAGAGGAATCTCCTAACAATGCGCACCGGCCCTATAGCCAAATGGTAATGTATTAGCGACTCCTGAACGTTAACGATTGTCGCTTGCCATTTGGCTACAGACTCAGGCGTTTGATCCAGCTGCCTAACGAGAGTCTCCTTAGATGTTGGTTCAGGCTCTTGACAATTAAGCCATAAGCAGACACTACTATAATCAGCACAATGATCATAATTTTATTATTATGTCATTTCAAATCAGAAGTTCATGGCAATAGTTTTTATTTTAAGTTTAAATGAGACATAGCTACATTTAGAACGGAAGGCGCAACTTCGGTAACAAATATTTGTAAATAGTGTTCAGTCTCTAGCATTATTTACCAACCTTTTACATAGTCCAAGAGAAAGCGATACCGTACTATAAATAGTCAAGATCAGTCACCTTTCACTATACAAATAATAATTGTGTATAATTAAACATGCAAATAATAAAATAATAATTGTCGTAATAAACATTAGTTTAATGTATATTGCCCTGAGTACAGCGATAGGCGCTATCATGTCGCATACATTATATAAAGTACGATACAATACATTTACATAAATTACATACAGGGAGCAGTGGTGGCTCAGCGGTATCGGTCCCGACTTACGAGTTGTAGGTCGTGGGTTCGAACCTCGCCGGGCGCATTACTTTGTGTAATTTATTTCATCACCACCTGCTCTCAATACGGTGAAGGAAAACATCGTGAGGAAACGGGCATGTCCTAGAACCAAAAATTTGAAGACATCTGACATCCACCAATCCGCACTGGGTCCGCGTGGTGGATTATGACCCACTCCCTCTCACAGAGAGGAGGCCTGTGTCCCAGCAGTGGGAAACAATATAGGCGGATGATGATGATCACGATACATTTAGTAAACCGAAATGGTTGGTGCAGCCAGTGCTGTGGCTGAGTGAAGGCCGTTGTTTTGGGTGTCAAAGGGTTCAATCCCCGAACGAAACAATATTCTGAGCTAGTACTGCTGTAGTTTTATTAGCTGAAGAGTGGTTTATTTTCTGTTAAACTGAAATCTTCACATAGCCTAAGGAAAAACAGAAGAGAACCAATTATTTTGAATCGCAATCAGTATCCTTAGCACGAATTTTCGGTATTTGAGACGTAAAGTAAACTGGAACTTTGACAATTTAAATTGACAACTTTCAAGAAAAAATTAGATCTTTCTTCGCACACCAGATGCGCTGTTCAATTTTTTTTCATACAAAAATACTGGAAAGACGCTGTAAAGTAAAAGGGTGAAAATTCGTGCTAAGGGTGTACTGTGCAGTATGTCCAAGTGATGCAACGTTGCGATGCGCCTAGTGTGCGTTTCTTTAATTGTGCCCTAGTCTGGAAAATTGTCTGGCCGTTTCTGCGCCCCTCCAGGGTATGCGCCCCTAGTGCCTGGGTCTCGTGGGCATATACCTATTTTCGGCTTTGATTCCACACAAACACACTTGCTCATCTAGCTGCACTTGTTGCTCGCGGGACTATCGATATAGCGTGCACCCTGACTAACGACCTACCCCGGAACATAAAGGGCTATTGAAAGACACCGTCGATTTTAGTCAGTACAAGTCTGACAGTCCCTCCTGCCCTGACCTGGGCGGGAGGACTCATTTGAGGATTGTAAAAATAAAAAGTTACACTTGCTTTTCTTACTCTCGCAGGTTCTGGCATGTACCAAGTCGTGCACAACCTCCTGATGCTGGCGAGCCTGCTGGCAGCCATCCTCGAGATGATCGGCATCGCCTTCGTGCTGCCTGCCGCCGCCTGCGACCTCGACATACCTGATAACTTGAAGGGGATTATCACTTCTTTGCCTAATATTGGTAAGTGATTTAACTTCGTCTGTAACCTCGGAAGGGTTTGATTTTTTCACGCCCACATTTTTTTTTACCATAGCAAAGTCCCCGTATCACGAGTTTTCACTATTTTACTTTACAGCGTCTTTCCAGTTTTTACAGCGTTTCTTGTATGGAAAAAAATGGAAAAGCGCCTCTGGTGTGCGAAGAAGGGACTGAACTTGGTCAATTTCAATATACTAGAGTTCCAGTTTACTTTTACATCAGAATAAAACTCATGATAAGGCCTGTGTAGTTTGCCATACATGGGTAGTTCTTCAGAGACAAAATTTTCGATGTCTGTGGGTATATTTCTGTAACCAACTAACAAAACGGCATGTAATATTTTTTTCTGTACAGTTTAGCTTTAGCTCTACCTGGGACCAATTCTATTTTTTTAATAGTAGCTATCTAGATACAAAATAAAAAATTTTGAAGTCTGTTCTCCTGATTCATATAGGGCGTCCGTTTTCCATTTTCCGGAACAAAATGGTCGATGTCGCATTTTCCTTTTGATTCATCAATATAAATTATAGTTATATCGAAAGGTAATTAATTGACCTCTTACAAAAAAAATACATATTAGATATAACTACGTTAGTGTAATTTTAATTAAGTAAATAAGAAGTGTCCGGCGTATAATACTGATTCATGTGGAGTAAGCTTTGCTTGACTGTACTTGGTCGAGGAATAATGATGAGAGTCTGGGATCCCACGTGGGGGGAAACCTGTCGTACAACGGACGTGCTAGAAGGCGGACATGAGGCTGGTTGGCTTAGAACCTGGTGAAACACAGGTGAATGTCTGATGCATCTGTGTTTGGTTTAGGTACATTGCTGATTACAATGCCTAATTTATTAATTTTATTTTGCTGTTTTAAGACTTTAATCTGAGTTTCGTGTGATGCTTTTGGGTTACAGATTCGTGTAGAAAAATGATAATACTGAAGTCTGTATGAATGATGAGTTAAGCATGATTTTAGGCAAAATCATGATTCATCTGTGCCTGATTTATATGTTCAAAAAACCATATGAATCTGAAAACAAATTAGTTTTTCTCTTTTCCAGCCAGAAAGGAGCACTTTTGTTACGTTATTTTACTTTTTCATGTCAGTAGAGTGTGTGTGACATAATTTTGGCATCATTCTTCGATTTTTATTCATTAATAAGTCAAACTCTATCTATTTTATTTTATATTGCTGTTTACAACAATGCCACTATCAATAGTAGAAAAGATGGAACAAAATATATCTATGAGAAAAAGAGACTCACAGAACGTACGAATTTTTCATCATTCTAAGATGGAAAATAAGAAAAGTTCCAGGCAAGTATGCTGCGTGGAAATTAGGAATGAAAGAATTATATTTGAAAAAATAGAGAGAAAAACAAAAGTAAACAGAGAAAATATTATAACGTATCATTAAAATAACTATCTAGTACCTATTTAGAACAAAATTCTCGCTTTTCTGTAAGTATTTATTTCTGTAATTGTTAGTTTAAAAACAAGAATTTTATTGTTGAATTGACCAGATTTTTTCCTTGATAATGTGATCACTGTTAATAAATTAATTGATTTATAAAAAAATAATATTGTTGTTATAATATTATGATTATTTTCTTATTACAAAGCCCATTTTTATTTACATCTGTTAAAAATTCTGATTCATCTGGGCAGAAAATTTTTAAACGTCGATATCTTAAAAACTACTTTGTAAAAAGAAGTCCCTCAAACAAATAAATGTTATTTGGTATATCTATTTTCATATGAACATGTGTTACTGAGCTGAAAGTGAAATTAAAATTTGACCATATGAATTAGTCAAAGAATAAAATTTCGAAGAACTACCCACATCAATATCTTACTAAAGAATTGATTCCTTGTTAGCGACACCATCAAATGCCGTAATAATTTATGTGCAACGACTCGTCGTTGTTTATGTGTGTGTTTCAAATTCAGCGGCTTTGATTTAAGGCCATGATTATTATTGTTTTTTCTAAAATCCAATGATGCATATCGTCAAAATTGGCTTCAAGACTCCTTTCAACATTTTTCGATGTTCTTATAGTTTCGGATATAGCCATCCACGGCCAGTTGGAAAATTCCGGGAAAATAATCAAAATTTTGTTAACAATTCCAGGTATAATCCTCACAGCACCATTCTGGGGTCGTGCATCAGACTCTCTGGGCAGGAAGCCAGTGCTGCTCGGCTCCCTAACAGTATCAGGCGTGATGGCGCTCACAGCTGCCTTCATGCCTTCGCTGGTCACCTTCGCCATTCTCAAGTTCGCTTGCTCATTGTTGTAAGTAGCTTTTTATTTTGAGGACACGGTGGAGCATACGATGCAGGACTGCCCGTGGCTCCACATCATCTCAGCCGTAGGACGTCCACTGCTGAACATAGGCCTCCCCTTTTGATTTCCACATATATACCGGTTGGAAGCGACCTGCATCCAGCGTCTTCCGGCGACCTTTATAAGGTCGTCTGTCCACCTTGCTGGTGGACGTCCTACGCTGGGCTTGCTAGTCCGTGGTCTCCATTCTAGTACTTTTCGACCCGAATATGGCCTGCCCATTGCCACTTCAGCTTACTAATCCAGTGGGCTATATCGGTGACTTTAGTTCGTCTACGGATCTCCTAATTTCGGATTCAATCACGTAGAGAAACACCTAGCATAGCCCTCTCCATAGCTCCGCCAGCTCGCTCCGCATCAATGGGCAGGCAGCCTAATGCCTTTTTTCGTGATCACGTAGCAATTTGTATTGCATGCGTAAGTGTGTAGTTGCTCTGTTTTTACGCTAGGTGCTGATAATAGAGCTGATGTGTTCAAATTAAAACTATCATTGCCATTTATTCCACCCAGGCGTTAATTCAATTTGCCTACTTAACAAAAGTAGGCAAATTGAATTATGATATGATATTAATTGAATGTGCATTATATTAAAACTCGGGCATGCGGGCGGCGAGTAAAGGGCAACTCGCTATCCGACCATGGACCATGCCCGGGTCGACGGCGCGTTGTGTCCCACGCGCGCCTCAAAGAGCGTTAGCATGATGACGGGGCTTTAGATGGCCAAAGCCTGACGGGGTCGCAGGACTTATCTCATTACCGTGACCCCGGAACATAAAGGGCTATTGAAGGACACCGTGGATTTTAGTCAGTACAAGTCTGACAGTCCTTAGCCTTAGCCTCCCTGCCCTTTTGCCACGTTAAAAAAAAATGTATTAAAGCTCCAATTCCTCTAATTCCAGTCTATCGAGTCCATCTTCTCTAGGGTACGCGTACGTGTCCGAGATGCTCCCGCGCAAGCGCCGCGACTTCGCTGTGCTCGTCACCAACGGACTCATCAATCTACTTACCTTCCTTAGTCCTGGTAAGTTGGGAAATAATCTCACATCTAGATGTGAGCACACCTAGGTGTGTTCTTGAATTTCTTTAGTATCTCTCTCATTGCCGGGGTCACGGGACTAACGAATATCATGCACGGTATTTGTCCCCGTTTTAAAGTCTTACCGGAACATAAAGGGCTATTGAAGGATACCGTAGATTTTAATCAGTGCAAATCTGAAAGTCCGTCTTGCCCTGGTGGCCTACCACGAGCTCTTAACGCGATCCAGTTTACGCTCCGTGAACGAGATGCCGCTAGACGACTTGTATAGCTCTGTCTCTTTCCCACAACCTAAACTCTGTCCTGGACGGGTGGACTCATTTGATGATTTTACCACGATAAAAAAAGTAATTCTCTCCTTTTATTTTTGTCGGACAGTTCTCTCTATCACCGACAGTTTAGTTATTTGTAAGAGCAACGAATATCTTAACAGTACTTTGTAACCAATCCAAAAATATTTTTTCCTTCATTTACATCATCATATCAGCCGTTGGATACAAGACAAAATCAAGTTACCTTTTAATAAAAACAAATAGTATGTAGCTTAGGTGATCATCCGTTAGAAAAATTGAGTAAAAGCCTTTTTTATATTTAAGAAATACGATTAATTAACGGCACCCGAGGATTAATACTTTCTGGAAATCCTGAATTTATTGATAGTAACCCCCACTAGTGAGGATTAGTCCGTGGTGATTTCGGGAATAAACTATAATGAAAGTGTATGTAAATGCAGATTCATACTGGGTCCATCATAACAATTCGTGATTTTTGATTGTGCAAACGTCAGCCGTCATTTTTCCCGATTCCATAATAGTGTGAACAGGGGCAATTAAATGTATAGCCGCCCATACAAATCAAAATAACGATTCGTGAAAAAAAACGATTCGTCAAAAAACACGAATTGTCTTTGACGGATTAGTGTGAATGAGCACTTAAGCGACCAATACGACCCCAGTCAGTTTTTTTTTTTGTTTAGCCTAAACCCACACAACAGAAATTTCTCCTTAGAACTTATTTATATTTACCACGATAACCGCTACAACCTACTTCCTCCTCGATTCCCAGGTCTAGCCTGGCTCATCCTCTCATACGACTGGCGGTGCCAGTTCGGAGCCATCGAACTGCGACCCTGGAGGCTGCTGACAGCTGCGTATGCCCTGCCTCTGCTCTTGGCTGCCTTGTGCATGCTCTGCGCAGATGAGAGCCCTAAGTTCCTGATGACTAGGGGCAAAGATAAGGAGGCCCTGGCTGTTATCAGGAAGATTTATGCTCGCAATACTGGGATGCATGAAGATAGTTTTTGTGTAAGTTAATAAATAATAATAATATTCCACAACTATCACACAACGCTATCTAGTCCCAAGCTAAGCAGAGCTTGTGTTATGGGTACTAGACAACTGATAAACATACATAAATATTTCTAAATACATACATATTATAGAAAAATTACATCCAGACACAGAACAAATGATCGTGCTCATCACACAAATATTTGTCCTGGGTGGGAATCGAACCCACGACCTTCGGCATAGCAGTCAGGGTCACTAACCACTAGACCAACAGGCCAGTCAAGTCAAGTCAAGTATGCTCTGTAATGTTGTTGTGGTTTTGCTAGTGAACCCAGTTATTTTTATTGGTACAAACCCACCACACTATTCCCAAACCACTGCAACTCCTGAAAGCCAGAATCAACAGTGGCAACCACCAGAAAAGCACCGAGACAATGAAGCTCGACGTGTCCCGGAGAATGAATTTACCTGTCTTGGATCCGTAACGAAATAGTAAGAACAGTAATAGAAGTGAATCTAGCTGATATCGAGGCCCAAATGCAAAGGACAACCGAAGAAACAGCGTAGTTTATAGTCAGCTTGACAGTCCTTTCCGCTCCACCCAAGGTGAGGGGACTCATGTAGTTGATTTTATACCTCAGAAAAAAAAGTAGCTGTCGGCTATTCTACGAGCTACTGTGAGATGCCTGGTTTATTCCGCGTTCGACCCCTAAACGTTTCCACATTCAACCCTCAGGGGTTCTCGGGGGGGGGGACTCAGTACATTGGTAATCTTTTCTTTGTACAGATTTAACCCCTGTTTTTATTCACGTATAAGGTCAAATATGACGTTGATTTAGCAAGCTTACGCTGGCTTTCGTGTCATTTACATGCATTTGCATTCCGCTAAACATTTTCTGGTTATGTTCCCATAGAAAGAAGCAATTAGTAATTTGGTTAAAACGTACGGGGTTCTGAAATAATCGTTTTTAAGTTCACTATCATATAGCAAATAATAAGTTTTAATATTCTTTCATTACTCCAGGTAAAATCTCTAAAGACACCATGTGACATGACGGACTCTGAACAGCGTGGCTCAGGAGTTGCACTGGCGCCGAAGGCTCAGTCGGAGTCGGCGCTCGCGCTGCTGCGTCCTCCGCACCTCAAGTGGTTCGTGCTCACCAGCTTCCTCATGTTTGGACTGTTTTCTTTGTAAGTATACCTACATTCTACATTTACTTGTATTAAACGTGTTTTGTCTTAGGTCGACATATTCTAGGGCCGAATTTAACTAGCTGAATAATATTCGATTAGACTTGATGCGGACCCCAACGTAGTTGGGAAAAGATACAGCACAAATAGGAAAGCATTCGCCTGTTTTCAATTTTGCCGAACTGAACAACGAACAGAGCCAAGCAGAGTCAAAGATCCCTAAGAACATTTTAACGATCTTTCTAGGGAATAGCGAACGCTCTAGCTATAGTCGTCAAAAAATTGCACTTTCATGAAGACTTCACAGTCGGCTTGGCAAAAAACTCGCCAGAACGCTCGTTGCAATTCTCACTAAAGGTGTGCGTCAACATGTCCGAATCGCACGTATCGGACGTACCTATCGTACGTAACGGATTTTAGTTTGCCTTGTATGAAAACTCATACAACTGTTACTATCCACTGATCCGCATCGTACGGACGGCTCATCGGCAATGCCCTAATGCGATGCGTACCGATGACGTCATACGGAATGCCGATCAGTGGAAGAAATAAAGGTGGCATCGGCAATCCGATTGCTGATTCTCGCGTCGGCAATCCGATCGCTGCCGATACAGAAATCCGTTTGATGCGATGCGTCCGATACGTACGATGCGGACCTGTGGACGCTTACCATAAAACGCTCTCGTTTTTTTGTGTTATGTAACACTTGAAGGTTGAAGTATATCAACACCTTTTTGTAATCATAGTCCATTAGTACGTAATATAAAAATAAATTATAATATTTGTCTCTCAGCTTGAACGGACTGTTCCTGTTCGCTCCGGACACGATCAACAAGGTGATGAGCAGTGAGGAGTCCAGCGGCACTGTCTGCGAACTAATGGGACAAACAGACAACTCTGTAAGTTGAAGTAGCACATACTATACAAAAACGGCAATATTTCATTTCTGCTATAGCCCGTATCTACAAGGATGATGTGGCGTTTGGCCAAAATCGGAACAAACCTTGCCATCTTCATTTTAAAATGTAATATAATCACTGAAACGGGGAGGAGCTAGCTCCATAATTACAGCTGCAGAGCATAGGCCGATCTTCCGTGTTAAGCTGCGTTTGTTGAGGTTGGTCAGTGGATGGGTGACCATCTGTCGTAGCGAGCTTTTTCCGTGCCACGGGAAGCATGTAAAGCCGTTGGTCACGGCTGTCATTTGTAGACCTTATAAAGTCGTTAATATAGTCAGAAGCTCTAAAGTCTGACAACCAGTCCTACTATGGGTACCGTATTACTCAGCTACTGGGTTGTGGAGGTCCGAAAATTGTTCCAAGTCTCGCAGTTTGTGTATTTGAGGTAAACGTCTTGATTCACAATACAAACAAGCAACAACAATGGAGCAGTGGTGGCTCACTGGTATCGGTCCCGACTTACGAGATGTAGGTCGTGGGTTCGAACCCCGCCATAGGCGCATTACTTTGTGTAATTTATTTCATGACCACTGCTCTCAAAACGGTGAAGGAAAACATCGTGAGGAAACCGGCATGTCCTAGAATCAAAAATTCGAAGACATGTGACATCCAGCAATCCGCATTGGGTCCGCGTGGTGGATTATGGCCCACTCCCTCTCACAGAGAGGAGGCCTGTGTCCCAGCAGTGCGTGGGAACAATATAGGCTGATGATGATGATGATAGTGTTTGTGCAACAAAATTCAGCCTCTGATGAGGTCATTGACGCTAAAAAAACGTTTCCAATGTAGCAGGACGGATTCCCACATTTAACAATCGAACCCGAAGCTCTGTGCTTGACAGTCGCATTTACAACCATTACCACAACGAGATAGTCGTAATTTTCATTTTATGACTATTTGCTATCTCCGACAGTTTAAAAGACGCGATAGTAATATCACGCGACATTTTAAACGCGCATTATCTAAAGATACGTTTTATTTCTAAGATCTAACAATAGATTCAACGTGAGGGGTAGACATTTTATTGTCAAGTAACGTGAAGGCGAAATGAATCGACGAAATCATTGTCTTAGGACTCGCGTTCACACTAACCTTCAGCCAGTCTTGTATTTTGTTTACTTAAAGTAAGAGTAAGGTCGGTCACACAGTGACTGCTTAAGTAGTCACTATCATCGACTTCGTTTCTGCCTACATGAGAATACGACGTCAGTTTATTTATGTTGGTCCTCATATTATGCCTTTTCCCAACTACGAGTATATTGGGGAAGACAGATGATATTATTCTCCACGATCATGAAGCTGACTCCACAGCCACAACAAACTAAAATATATTTTACAAGGGGCAACTCTCTAGTGTGAGCAGTGGTGGCCCAGTGGTATCGGTCGCGCCAGGTGCATTACTTTGTGTAATTTATTTCATCACCACTGCTCTCAAAACGGTGAAGGAAAACATCGTGAGGAAACCGGCATGTCTTAGAACCAAATATTCGAAGACATGTGACATCCACCAATGACGAACTGACGAACAGAAACGATTGTTAAAAATTCTAAATGACTGCTGGAACAACTGCTTAAAGAGCTTCCGAAGTTTATGTTTGTTGAAAAGACCTAAAAACAGTACCAATAGTATTGACCATCAATCTCCTGCTTTCCAGACGTCAACAGGCGAATGCCTAGACGCGATCTCCCACCAGACGTTTTACATAATGGTGGTGACGACCATCGTGTACGGCACCCTGGTGACCGCCGGCAGCATGAGCCCGCTCTCCAAGAAGACGCTACTCGTCGCCATGTTCATCGTGGTTGGCGTCGGGTGTCTCATTGCTGGACTGTCGACTAACAGGTACGTTCGTTTGAAAGTTGTCTTTACAAAGTTCACCTAGGATTCTTTATAAAATTATAACCTACTGTGTCTTGATTTGAAAAGGTAATGATTAACTTTGAATTCGAAGGAAATTAGGCTAAGTTATGTTAGAGGGAGGAACATAAAACATTAGATTTTTGTTACTTTAAGGTTTTGTATTGTTGGTGTTTAACTTTTGAACAAGTACAGTCATGAGCAATAATATGTATACACTAAGCAGTATTCAAAAGCGATGTTCTGCAACCATAATTATTAATTAAACTTTTGCCTTTTCATTAGACTTCTATTTTGGAAGCCAAACTATTACTACAAATCCAAAATCAAGAGTTTGTGTAGATTAGAGCTATAAATAATTTCCACACTTATAAGTGCTACGCTTGAAGCATAACATGATGATCGTTTATTTTCGACAATAACATTTTTGCGTGCTTAGCATTATGACGTCACTGCTACATGATAGGCATTTTGCAAACGTCACACATATCGTGTGTTGCGATGCAATTAAATAATCAGTTAGTAGTCGCTGAAATTACTACAATAAAATGTAATAATAGGTTCTTTAGTGACAAGACAAAAATAGATTTCAAATAAATACGCTATCACTATGATATCGTACCTTTTTGTTTACCACTCTATTGCCGTCACTTTTGGGCAGAATTCATTTCTAAGTCGTTTATATAATAGATCCAAAGGTTCTTTTTCTCTGAACTCCCAGTTTGAGTATGAGCAGTGTAGAGACAATTAGCAAATATGGACCCGTAAACTCGTACAACGCAAAAGTAACTGCACTCATTGTTACCTTTTGAACAGAGGGTGATTTTTGGTCATGAATTCATCAGAACCTAAGTAAGAACATAAAATTCCCATGCCCGGGTCGACGGTAGGTATGTCGTGAAGCAGGGGCTCCTGAAAGAACTGAAGGGGTCGCAAAATTGTCTAACAGGTAACCGTGAAAAATTCAATCCGCGGGCAGGATTCGAACCTGCGGCCTTCGGATTCAGTTCATGCGACGCTCATTTCCAACCGAGCCAACCTGCCGCGGTGAATTCTTCCTTCCTCGGTGGTGGCTCGGTTGGAAATGAGCATCGGATGTACTGAATCCGAAGGCCGCAGGTTCGAATCCTGCCCGCGGATTGAATTTTTCTTTCCTAAAAAAATCTTTGAAATTCGCTACGCATGCGTTAATGCGTTACCTAATATTTAAAAAAATATTAGGTAACCGTGACCCATAAAGGGCGATAGGGATTTTAGCCGGTACAAGTCTGACAGTCCTCTTAACCAGGGTACATGGGTAAGAGGACTGTCATGTACCGGAGTCATTTTATTGATGATTTTACCTCGGTAAAAAAAGCGACATAAGATTCCTACCTATTGTAAAGGTGGTATGTTTCTGTGGGATAGTTTCCACTCTCCACGCGATCAAAGCCGCGGGTAACAGCTATAGATCACCTCATGGTACAAATTTACCTTTGTCCACAGGATCTTAGCTGGAGTAGCGATGTCGTCTCTTCAACTGACAGCGCTGGGCATCGGCCCACTCACTGCGTACGTAGTGCAACTATTCCCCACATCTTTGAGGTAAATATTCTACATTTATCTAACTAATTCATTGCAGTATAATGGCAGACTTAGGTAAGAATATGAAAGAAAGGAACGAATTGTTTTTAAACGTATGAGACGTGCATCGCAAAGATGAATTTTGAAGAAATAAAATATAGCGGCGATTGGGAATTGAACTCACGTCTTCTGGGCAAGTACTCCAGACGCCATACCAATAAGGCTACCGCAACTGAAGCTGAATCTTCATAAGACGCGAATTCAAATCCCACTCATCATCAGCCTATTAATGTTCCCACTGCTGGGACACAGGCCTCCTCTCTGTGAGAGGGGGTTGGCCATAATCCACCACGCGAGCCCAGTGCGGATTTGTGAATTTCACATGTCTTCGAATTTTTGGTTCTATGGACATAGTTTCCTCATGATGTTTTCCTTCACCGTTTTGAGAGCAGTCGCGATGAAATAAATTACACAAAGTAATGCGCCTGCCTGGATTGGAACCCACGACCTACAACTCGTAAGTCGGGGCCGATACCACTGGGCCACCACTGCTCGCAATCCCACTCGCAGTTGAATTTTTGTTTCCTCATAAAATATCATCTTTACGAAAGGAAATGTTGATTAAACATTCTATATGGAAACAAAAATTCCAACCGCGAGCTGGATTTGATTCTGTGATCTCCGGATTCAGTACATGTATCCAACGCTCTTTTCAACCGAGCCACCGTGGTCCCACGGGTTGATGTAAATTCGCCACAAAATTTTATCACCACGAAAAAAGTATTATTCTGTACTTTCTCCTAGTAGGTACTTTTTGGGTGATGGGTCAATAAAAATACGCTTTTTCTTTTTTACTTTTCTTCGTACGTATATGGACTACAGATCTTAAAACTTGGAATATAGTAATTGACTATATGATATAAATTCTCACAAAGTTGAAAACAGATTCATTGAAACTCGATACAAAAAAAATGCAAAGTTAGGTCTATATTTTTTCTTTTTTGGACTTTATGGCATAACTACTATGAGTTATGGAAAAGATGTTACTTTAAATTGTAGAGAATACCACTATCTAAATTCTGTAAAGACAGTTTTTCAATTAATAACAATTTTAATTCATAAAAAGACGTCAATATGTTTGGGCACATACGCCGTTTTTTTCTGAGCACACATTCACTATCGTCCTCTCATCTTTTGCCTTTTACAAGTAGTGTCATCACTTTCGTTCCTTGACGAATCAGTCAGCCAGCGTGGCTCTTACAGGCTAGACCTGTGACACTTTTTTTCAGATCGCGGCTGTCAGATTTTCGTAATAATAAAATTGGTAATGGATAAAAAGATCGAGAAAATACAAACGAATGATACGTAGGCTTATAGATTATTCAAAACTATGTTTCGATGTGTTCAATGGGACGTGATTGTAAACGGACATGACTGTAAATAAGTCACGTAAACTTTCTTTTTTCAATAACAAATTATTTTCATTAATAAATCAAGAATAAAACCAAACTTACTGAAAATCATAGCAGGAAATTCCTGACGACCCTTACAGAGCAAACAAGGGAAATGTTAGAATACGTATGATTCTATACATTACGAATTGTTCCTATCAATTTAATAAATTACTCACAGTGATATTATATCAATGCTATCGTGATATCGTACTATTGTTGTCGGATGGTTCCTCTGTGTCCATCCCCCTCCCATCTAATATTTATGCATCTAAATACAATTTCACATGAACTAATGATAAATGGACTGATTTGCAGTCAACAATTTGAGATAGTATGTAACTGAAAACAACTTCTAATCGTATCAAACTGCGATATAGGATAAGAAGCACTTCACTTTTATCATTATTTATTTAGTTTCGTCACAGATTTTAACAATTTCGAAGAAACAGGAATAAAATAAATTAAATGAAAACTGCTGTTGTCATTTTGAATACTTCAAAATTACTTGTCAACTACAAATAAGGCATAGCACCCACCACCCTGAGGCGCAATGTTGAACCGACCATTTGGGCGTTTAAAACCGGTTTTTTGAACCAATTCCAAATGGTCCACATTGCCGCCTATAGTATAATGCTGCGACTATGATGAAAAATCGGTGGTCATTGCTGTCTCACCGCGTGTTCGGTACAAGTTGCTTCTCGCTCTATTGATTGCTTTGGAGTATAAAAGATCAGTACTGGGCTCATGCTTTTGGAGTCGATAGATAATATCTCTAAAGGTTTCATTTATCAGAAAAGTGATATTAAAACCTTGTCCCAAAAAAATACTGTGGATAAGATATTATAGAATGAAGATTTATTTATAAAGAGGTTCTGACATTAAACTGTTCTACTATACCTGTACCTCATATGAGTAAAAAACTACTAAATCCACGCCGCTGCTCGACTAATGTCCATTTTACGCGGCGCTTGTGTCTGTCATTACATCGAAATGCATCAAAAATTAATACAAACACCAGATGGTGGAGGACAGGGCGTCAAGCATCCTTAGCTTTCCACTCTCGAACATATAAAGATATCACGCAACCAGCTTTGTGAACGCACGATAGTAAAAGGAGCGTGTGTTTGGGGCTTTATTTAGCGTGTTAAAATAATCTAATGAGTCCTCCTACCCCTAGCAGGGCGGGAGGGACTGTCAGACTCGGAATACTTACTAAAATCTACGATTTATTTCAATAGCCTTTTACGTTCTGGGGTCACGGTATTGTATTCGTTTGTCCGCGACCCAGGTAGACCCTCTAAGGGGGAGCCCCGTTATTGTGCTGTCACATTTTCCGGCGCGCGTGGAACACAACGCACACGCCCATACCCGTGCGCGCGTGTGTTTGGGGCTTAACGATAATTGGGTATTGTCACTTTCGTAAGGTATGCCAATTATCATTAATTTTCTACCAAAATAGTAGTTTTGTTCGTAATCTCGGGACATCAAAATGTTATAAAATAAATTTAAGACTGTGAATGATAAAAATATTCACAAAATATTAATCCACATCAATAAAGATTTCTATCATTTTGTTTTGGTAAATGTTTCGACATCCTTATATTAAAATATTTCTACTAGAGTAATACATGTATTTTGCGTAAAGGGAACACTTTATGAAATGTCGAAGTTGACGAAATGAAATACATAAAACTTTGGATTGCGTTAATTTTGCGATAATGGCGCCTGCTGGTGGCGGTGCGTGGCAACTTTTCCGACTCATCAAACGATGCTTTCGCTTTGCCGTACGCCCTTATCGGTAGTTTTGTGCTGGATTTTATTATTGTTTCTGCTATCCGTGCGGAAAAACTGCGGAATTTTACAATAATTAAAATAAAAAATAAAACATTTGGCTAATTTAACATACTTTTTTCGTGGGAATATGATTTTGTGGCGAATTTATAACAACCCGGTCCCGCTTACAGGCGTCGAATTCTTTTTTAATTCTCAATATATTTCTATTTACCTTGAAATTTCGTGCTATTTGTTAGAGTAAACAAAACCTACTACACCAACACGTAGATGATTAACATATGGCACTAAATTCTCTTTAACTTTTGTTTTCTCAGCATCATGCGACATGCCTTGGGGTTTTCCACATCTCTCGATTCTAAAACATTTTACGACATAAAGCTACTGCTATATACCAAAGTAAATATTTTGCTCTAGTCAACCGTTTCATAGATATACGAGGGTTTTTAACACAACATATTTTATAATTTAATCCGAAATAATATAGCCATAAAGATAATGTGACAGAATAACAAGTATGCGACGAGATTACGATTATTTTTGTCATAGGCAAGTAAATCTATCGGTAATCTTTATTTGTGATCGTGACTTTCCAACTAGCCTCTAAAGAAGATTAAACCTTTTTATTGCGAAATTAAAGTCTACCTGTAAAAAAACTATTGCTAATCATTACGCAATAATTGAATAATTGTTATGGCGGCTCCACTTAAGTGCCGTGAATTCTCAGCACAATACCGACATTGTTAAGGGAACAGGCGCGAACGCGCGTGAACTCTGCGAAAACCATACACATTCTCGTTCGCGCCTGTCCAAGGGGGTTCACGTCACTAATGTGGAGCCATAATTAAAGGTTTCTTTGCCATGTTTTATTTCGCTTTGTTACACATGGTGTGTGATTATAATGGTAATTTATTCACTAAAATCTTTCCCGATAAAAAACTTGCCAGCTAGGGAGGGGCAGTTTTTTCAGCTATCAAACGAAAGGGCTTTTATGAAGCACTTTTCAAAAATGAATATTTTGCTAATCGGTATCGGAGACTTGAATAATTAAATTTAAAAAAAGTCTAAAACTAAAAGCCGACTAATGAAAGATCTGGGACCGTCAACTACATAACAATTTCAGACGAGAATATGAGTTTCTTGTTTAGTAGGTACTTTTTAGAGCATACTTTTTCAATAGTCAAATTTCAGTTTGTTTTACCAACAATTCTGTTGGTTAATCTCCTCTAGCTACATTTTTCAACCCTCATTCACCTCCCCAGGGGTACGGCAGTGGGTGCAGTGCTGATGTTCGGCAGGGTGGGCTCCGTGGCCGGCGCCAACGCAGCCGGTGTCTCACTCAGTGCCGCCTGCATGGTCACCTTCTACGCCTTCGCTTTTCTAGTCTTTTGTAAGTACTCCATGAATATTTTGAACATGATCATTGGACATTCTTGACATCGTACGGACATTTTTGAAGGTTTAGGGTTAATATTTCAGGAAATGTTGTTTATTTTGGTAGAAATGCATGAGGGAACAAAATATGTGGTAATTAACCACTGTTTTCGTTAGATCCATGCTAGATTTTCTTAAAAATATTGTTTTTATAGATACTTTTGAGAAATCGATTCATCTTACTGGTAGTATAATTTATATTAATGGTTTTTGACATACTTGGACTAGTTTCGTTAATGGTCATGCTGTTGGTCACAGCTCCAAACAAACTGCTCATTTACCTTTTTTTTATTTTAGGTATTATACAACGTGTAACGTTAATAGCGCAAAACCTCTCGTGGGGTTACTTAGCCCATGTTACTGAACAAAGTTTGATCAAAATATTTTGGAAAAAAAAAAAGATTTTTCATACTGATGGGCTCGATCAATTTCTCCTTTTGTATGAAATTTTTATTTGTATTCCATAAATTTTTGATCAAACATTGTTCAGTAACATGGGCTGAGTTACCCCACTAGAGGTTTTGCGCTATTAACGTTACACGTTGTATAAGGCACACAGTGGAGAAAACTTGTGAATTTTTGAACAATGGTATACGTGGACTAGGTGAAAGGGTAGATTATTTCGAGGGTGAAATCCATCTCTTGACATTCTATTTATTTACAAGCTACCTTAGGGCCGAAACTGCGTTATGCGGATGCCCGCGCAGTTCTATACAAAAGTAGGACACGCGCGTGGTCACGCGATGGTTGCCCGTCGCGGTCGCCCGCTTATCGCAGTTTCAGGCCTAAAACCTGTATTGACGGCTGATGGCGTTAATAGGCTGGCTCACCATCATCCTATATCGGAGTCCGGAACCCTATTATCGACATCCTGCTTTACGAAATACCTTTAGAAGATTAGCTATGTCCGTGGCCCTGAAGATCAAGGTACCCTGTTGATAACCTTCTGACCAGTGATATCTACCGTTGATGGAGCACAGACCTTACACACGGATTACGATATTTTTGATAATAACTGACTTCAAACAGGGTCTCCCCAATACCGAGTAATACTGACCTTCAAAAGATAATTAATCTATTGATAGAAATAAATAATGTTGATTTTCGTGTGTAGATTGTATGTACAACAACGTTTTTTAACAAAATTATGATATGAATTATTAAAGAAAAGATTAATTAGAAATTATCGAGTATAGTTTTCTACAATGTTTGGGTCTAACTTGAAACTAGTAGATCTATACTAGCTAATAAGTATTATGAAGGGGTAAACTTTATGGATTTGTTTGTACGAAGTAATCTCGAAAATTACATCCCTGATTTTCCAGCCGGAACATAAAGGGCTAAGCCTTCAATAAGGACACCGTGGATTTTAGTCAGTACAAGTCTGAGCCTCTCAGTCCCTCCTGCCCTGACCTGGTTGGGAGGACTCATTTGATGATTTTACCACCCAAAGCCCTGATTTTAAACATCCTTTTTTTTTAATGGCAGTACTCTTCAGTAGCGTAATTTTGTCGAAATTACCATTAGCGAATTCGCGGGCGGAGTGCTAGTACCTATGATATTTAAAAAATATATATAAAAAGCGGCATAATAGTAACTCTACATAATCTACATGGCTATTTGCCCTCCATAACTATACAATTACTTGGTTATAAAACCTCTTGATTGTCTTTTGGGCCCTTGGATTGACTTTAGGGCCACTGAAAAAATTGATATAAAGCAAGGGCAGGTCACAATATTAGTGAGTTTATAAACACATAAATACCTAGTAATTTATCAACGTAAATAATAAATACGCAACATACTACATTGATAGATTTTATCGAGTAATTTCTATCGTAATATAGTACTTTTGTTCTATCGTAAGCCGTATAATCCGTACTTTTACTATTTTCGTGAATTGTTTACTGAATAAATAAGACGGACATTCAACTTCATCGATATTACGCACATTTTCTAATCCGCATGATTCCGCGAAATTATAATAATTATGTAAGTAGATTTATAAAAGCCGCTCGGCTAAGCTCATTCAGGCCGGCCCGATTGTGATGCAGCAACGATGGTAGATGCCGAACGGAATTTGCCGATCGGTGAGAGATGAGAGCACCTATAGTCAATTCATCTTTGTTGTTAAAAATTTAATATCGCCGAGTCGAATGTGCAAACCCAATAAATGAAGGGCTAGGTAATCGTATTTACCGTTTCATTGTTTCAACAGCTAACTGAAGAATGCTTTTTCGCCAATATTTTATAATCAGTAATCCCGTTGCGACATCTATTCATCCCTCAGGTGGAGCGAAATGGGCCTTCAGTTTGGGTAGTTAGTTGTGGCTTTCACAAGATATTATGTCTTGTGACTGGGACTGTAGCCTCATAACTATATATATTTTTTTAAGTTGTTAAAATCTTCAAATGAGTCCTCCCACCCCTGACCCCTACTGTCAGACTCGTACTGACAAAAATCCACGATGTCCTTCAATAGCCCTTTATGTTCCGAGGTCATGGTAATGAGGTAAGACCCGCGACCCTGGCAGGCTTTGGCCCTCTAGAGGCCGCCATCATGCATGACACTCTTTGAGGCGCGCGTGGAACACAACGCGCCGTCGACCCGGGCATGGTTCATGGTCGGACAGCGAGTTGCCCTTTACGAACCGCCCGCTTGCCAGCGCCTACGGTGGCTGGAGATCGTCTTGCGACGTCCGTCGCTGTGGGCATCCACCATTGCGACTGGGGCGGAGGGAGGACGCTGTCTTCTCCCTCACGTGGCCTGCCTCCTCCTTCGCGAGCAATATTGCTACGTGGCGGGCGTGGTCCCTGATATGACTGCGAAATTCGCCGTCCTCATGACGCCCATAAATTATGACCTAAACTAGCAAATAACTGTTCTAGCGCAATGCAGGTTTTTGCTCGACAACGTCACTTATGTTATGATACTTATTGCGTAGTTCGTATGTGATAGTGTCTCCGTGTCGTAAATATGAGATATTTACACTATTTGTACATAAAACCTATGCTCTGGTTTTTTACTTGCGACCAGGCCAGACCTGCACGCTTAACATGGCGCCGTAGAAACGGGTTTTGTCGACGCAAGAATAGACAAAATGACAGAACATCAAAGATTTTTATCGATTTAAGCATAGCAATGTTTAAAATGTAGAAGAGATATGTTTCTATTCTTTAACGGTGTACGAATCGTGTCATACTTGTGCAAAAAAACAATCGATTTTTATAGGAATAACGATGAAATCATTTTGTCTTTTCTTGATAGAATAGAGATAGAATCGCCATGCTACGCGTGCTGACTTCTCGCAGATACAATTTGAAAATAAAATATAGCCTGTGTCACTCAAGAACTATGTAGTTTTTTACTGGTGAAATAAGTTTTAAGATTGATTGAGTACCTGGTTCTACTAATTAGATTCCTAACTAAAACAAAGTAACAACCTCTTAAAATCAGTGCGGAAAATAAGGCTTTGCTAAAGGTGTTCTGGAAGGACGCAAAAATGGCCAGACCTTGCACTAGGCCCATAAAAGGGTAGATACGGCACTGTTATATAAATGAATAAGTGAAGTCTCAAAAATAGCCCTTATCTAATACCTACATATAATATCTTGGGCTATTTTTATTAGGAGAAAATATCGTGATGACCTATCGAGTGTTATCTGTAATTGACACTCTTATCAATAATCGAGATGTTGACGTGATTTCGTGCTGTTATTTGCATCTTATCAGTGATAAAAATACACGTTTAAATTAAGACTTGGATACTAAAAAAAGTAATTAGTGCCTCACATAAATTAACAAAACAAATTTGACCCGTATTTTTTCTTTCTACGTTAATCAAAATTGAACAACACTAAGACACTTAAACGACACTTTTAAAATTCACAATACCTCATACCATTGTGTCATTTTTAGTGCGTCCTGACGTCACACCCCACTTTCAAGTTAACTAAAAAAAAACTACGTGTCCATTATTTTTCGAAACTCTAAGGTGCAGGCCACTAGAAAAGACGTAAGACAAGGACGCGTCGTCGCAACGTCAAACACAGAAGACACGGGGCGCGGACGCGACTCTCATACATTTTCGCACGTCCACGACACCTCCTCGTCTTACGTCTTTTCTATGTGTCCCGCGCCTAACTGACAGACTTATTAGATTTGTTTTTTATACTGATTCTAGTAACTAGCATATTTCAGTGTCTAATTGTATTCAGGAGTTATACGTATATGTATTAGAATGTTATCTAAAGCTAGATGTCAGATAATGGACTCCTGCGGTTTTCAAACTTATCACTATATTTATATGATAGTGTTACCAAGCTCATGAGGCTTATTATAAAACTTATCAAACATTATTTTAAGACACATAGTAAATTTTAGTGTGTGTTAAGTATAATTTTACACTGATTAGGAAGACAGAGGAAAATTTTAGGAAAATGGAGATTCATGCTACTTGTATCCTTATTATTAAGATTTTAAATGTGCAATTGAGTTTATTTGTTTCTCTTGTTTTTGTAATATATCGGTACAAAGCCATAGTGACTGACTGACTTTACTGATTTGTGCAGCAGTTTGTAGAAGGTTTAGATGTGCAAGAGAAAACATTCCAAACCATATATGAACTGCCGCACAAAGCAAAAGCGTCGAAGTCGCCATGGTATTGTAGCGATGTATTACACAAACGGAAAAACAAAAAAAAAAATCGACTTCGATTTTTATCGACTGTTAACTCACATGTTTCTTGTAGAAACAATACATAAGATAATAATGTACATTATAGATTAATAACACGTATACTAATCTTAACGAGATGAAAGATAAATCACATCTTATTGGGAGGTAGAAAAATTCAGGTTAATAACACGTTCCATGTAATATAAAAGACACCGTTTCATTCATTATAGTTTCATAAACACGCAAACTTATAAGTGTGTACTAGCACTAGTTTAACAGCATGTAACACTAAGTTAATTAAAGTGACATAGTTGAACTTCAAACACCACATGGTAACCTTACCATTGGACTGGATAATAATTACTAAATACAATCTACAAATAATTCATAAACCATGGAGATCACATCCAATGAGGAACGAGCCATTCCTCAATCGATTGCAGATGGACACACGAACATAACGGACACACAGCAACAGTTACTGACGATGTATTCAGCATTATTTATTTTCATGGCTTCATGCTTCGCTGTCATACTCGTAGTACTAGCAGTTTACTTATACAGACAGTGCTATTTCAACTGGATCCAGCAGGAGTTAGACAGGAGGGAGAAGCAGCGTGTGTCGTCGGACATCTTTGAGAAGAGAGCGGAGTTCTTCCCCCCATCTCTTCCTAGAACTGCTGTGCCGCCGTTTGAAGCAGCTAGTGGTGGGAGTCAATCTATAGTCTTTTCGATTCCCGTGAAAAGTAGAGTCTAGAATAGACTCGTGTGGAATAGTGACTGTCTTCTTTTGGTGCCTCTCAAATTACATGGGAAGTGAAGTTGGCAAGCAGCGATAATTCCTACCCAAAGACTTCGGCAGCCCTTATCACTGCAGTTCTGCTTGCTTGCCTTCTCGTGTCGTGGTCTTCTACAAAAGGTGTCCACACTCTTCGTTTCGAGATAGTTCTTCAGTACCTATAAGAAACAATATCTAAAGCAACGCATCGTATTCCAATTTGAGCACCGATGAATGGTTTGGCGTGTTTTACGTGTTACTCAATCGGGAATGAAATTATAATTCCAATCTATTACCATAAGAACACCTACCTCAAAGCGCTTTCTCAATATTCACAGAAATTGCAGATACAACGTATTTTGTTAGAACATCGATCGAGTAATATTTTTATGATTTTTTAACTGATGATGGATCATTGCCACTAGGGGTTGCAGAACCGGTACTTTTTAAAGCCCGGTACCGAAATTTCGGTAGGTACTGGGACATGGAACCGGGATTTCCCGGGAAATTCGGTACTTTCGGTACTCACGTCGTACGTGTAAATGTCGCTTTTAACTAATGGTATGAAAGGCACGAGTGCGTGCACACTACATAAAATTGTCTAATTCAGTTGAAAAATTAACTCAATACAAATGTGGGTGGGATGGAGTAGTTCATAAAACTTTGTTTTATTCGTAAAACTATAATTGACAATAAGTATCAGAATATAATCTCAAGGAACCGAATTTAAATGTTTTTTTAAACTATTGCATAGCTTTTATTGCGGGCTCTGATCGCGGCGCGGCGTGGCGCGGCGACCAAATCAAGTCAACAGTCAACAGTCCCAATAAAAACCTAACGAAAATACCCGACACCACGCATCGTCTAACGTCGTTTCAGCTCGGGAGACTTCAGTTATCCTAAAAATATCCGTCATAAAAACAATTACCTTAATCTTACTAATTTTAAACGGCTAACTACAAAAGGAGTTTTCACAATGAACCTACTTATAAAATTCTCATGCAACAAAGAAGTTATATATTACAGTCGTGCATCACAAACATATTAATTTTCTTTTAAAATAAAATAGTTATGTGTTAAAATAGTTAAAATTTCGCGCCAAATACCTACTTTGCAGCCTTTATACAAGGCTACGCTCAGTTTTCGGTAGGTACAAAGTACGAGATGCAGAAAAACATTGCTTCCGAATGCAACACACAACTTTTCACCTCACTACAAGGTATTTTGTCCGAATTTTGAACAAATCCTTGCGCTCTAGCGCAGAAAATGGAGTTCTGCGTGTTTTGCGTGCACATACTTGGTCACTTTTTTCCTTCTACTATAAATATCATTAAACAAACTGTAGCAAAACAAAACTAGTATTATGCTTTTTGAGATGAAAAGAATGTAACAAACGCTATTTAAATATAAAATACACAAAATCTGAGCATGATTAAAGTTAGTCTCTTCAAGATGAAAGTGATGCAATAAATGAATCATAATCATCATCATAACTGACCCCTTACTTACATTGCTGATTAGTTTTTGTTTGTGAAATTCTCAATATTTTCAAATAAAATGTTTTATAAAAAACAACATTGTAAAATAATAGTTTATTGGATATGATTTGTAACATTATATTGAAAAAAAAGGAAAATAATAAAGTACCGAAAGTATCGAAAGTACCGGGACTACGGGACGAAGAACCGGTACAGGATTGCTTTAAAAATTCCCGGGATTTCCCGGTATTTTCGGTACCGGGATTTCCCGGTTGCATGCCCTAATTGCCACCTTCATTTTTGTTTAATTAAAATCTTAGATTTCTACTTGTTATTTTTGTATCCTACCTCCAACCCTAATTACGTATTAGTTAGCCCTATTGTTCACCCAGTTGTCTAAATTCGACCTTGCTTAATTTCACTATTGAAGTATACACAAACAAATGCCGTGTATACTTCAATAGCACCTTTTGGTTCTCAAAATATACGTTAAAAAGTGACCAATGTGTTCACGCTGTTAAACTAACTGTTTTTTATTCAGACAATGGTTTTCATTGATACCAGAACATGATTTCGCAACAAAGTGCAAGAAATTGTTTAATCACCCTTTCTCCACTATAAAGTTTTATAATTACCGTTATAAACTGACTATAATTTTATTTGCAAAGAAGTAATAAATGGCATTTTTGTGCAGTTTGTTTTTTTTTTTAAATAGCGTTTACTTGGTTATTGTCTAAATATAACGAACATGAATTAAAATATGGGTCTTCTAGTTTTAGATATTGGATGCTTGTCTTGCAATATTTTTTAACTGATTATGGTAGGGGTTATGATTCATTTTGACTTCAATTCACTAACTTTTTATCGATTTTTAGACAAGTTCCGACCAACATGGCAAAGCTATATGCTTTAAGATATTAAACACTAAAGCCTTTGTCAAACAGACAGTCGAAGCGAATGCGATCCAACGCGTTTTTATTTTTAATGTATGGAATTGTTTGAATCCAGTCACATAGAAAAATGAAAGCGATCCGATAGCCTATGTGACTGGCTTCAAACAATTCTATACATTAAAAAAAAAACGCTTTGGCATGCATTCGTTTCGCCTGTCATGTTGACAAAGGCGTAAACTCTCCGAAATGAACTCCCAAAATTAAGGTAATGAGGCCACCTACTCGTAGTTTATTATTTAACACTTTTTTATCAATACAACTTTGCCCCACACTTTATTTATATGTATAAAACATTTTTTTCAATACAACTTCCTCACACTAGGTATTTCCTTTGTGCCGTAGGTGCGTTTACAAACATAAAAACTCACATACACTGTAAACACCTACGCCCCGAACAATTGTAGGTCAAGAAACATTTGTTCCGTGCAGGAATAAAACCCGCGACACGCGCAAAGCAGTCCCATCCCTCAGCCACTGCGACAACAACTCTGTAACTCTATTATTTCTTTGTCCACAGTATGCGCCGGCCTCAGTTTCCTCCTACCAGCCGCAGAACCCGAGAAGAAGTCGCCTGTAACAGATGGCAACAGCTGATAATTATAATAAGTTATTTATTGAAAACACGTGTAAGATTTTATACTTTTATATTTGATTTTGTTCATAGAAGACTTTCTCCTCAAATTGTTTAATTTTGTAGCTCTCTCATTCCATTGAGAAGGAAATGACAAGGACAGGTACCTAGAGCTGCAAGCTGTGTTGCTCTAAATCGCTCGTCGGCTGGTTTAAGTTATGGCTTTCTATAACCTTTGTACAATCCTTCCCCAAATGAATTTATTGTTTTTATCGGGTTCGAGGGGCTGTCTAACTAAACAGACATTGTGGTCTTCGAACACAATGGACAACTGAAGGACCAGGGTAGTTTTTAGCCTGTAAGGAGCATTCCCTTCCGCCTTGCTCAGGGCGAGAGGACTCATTTGATTATACCTAAATTTACATCCCGAAAAAGGGTAGATTTTTGTAAATTCATCATTATTTATCTTTTTTTTTATTAAAAGAATACTGAATATACATGTTTCCAGACACAGCAGTTTGAGTGGTAAGTATCTGTGGCCAGTTCGAATCCGATGTATTTACTATAAGATATATCTCTGCCTAACTTTTGGATTTAAAGCGTAATGTTATGTTAATAAATGAACGAATTTATTTTTATATAAACAAGTCTATTTCAAGTAGAATTAAGATTTTTTATATAAGAAACAAAAAAGTGCTTCAATAGTTACTAAGTTTTAAATAGTTCAGAAAATATAAATGTGATGATGTGAATTTTAATGACACAAAATGGACTGAACACGAACGTCGTCACAGACAAAATACATTCTAAAGCATACTTACTTGTTTTATTTTTGAAGCTTCCCATTCCTATATTGAAAGCGGGTCCAAAGGACCAATTCAAAAAAACGCATTCGGTCGTTTGGACCCGCGAGCCCCATCAGAGCGGGGTCAAACGACCAAAGAACCATTCAATCAATCAACTCCTGGACATAGGCCTCTCCTCTGCCTTTAATCTGCCACGTAACCCTGGCCGCTACCTTCCACATCCAGTCTTTCCCAACATCTTTCTTAAGGTCGTCGGTCCCATCTACCTGGCAGGCGTCCCACACTATACTTCCCGGTACGCAGTCTCCACTCCAGGAGTCGTCTGTACTCTTGTGTTCCTGTACTTCTTCGACAAACATGGTCAGCTCACTGCGTCTCCAGTTTGCTTACTCCGATTCTTTTCCTGATAACTTCATTCTCAATCTACCTCCAAAGAAACTCAAAGCATAGCCCGCTTCGTAGCGCTTCCTAAATTGCTATTCCGTAATATTTAATGTTAGGTACTCGTTTTGACTATTTTTACTCCTCAAAAGATAAATATTCGTTTGGCCTACAAAAGGGTATTTACTATTGTATGAAATATGATTACAATCTAATGAGAATGTACGCAAAACTTTAGTACGAGATAAAAACTCGTCCCGAATTGAAACGAGCGTATTAACTCACTTGGAAAAGGGATCCCAACACATTTAATAACTGTCATATACGCCCTTCTATACGCCTTTCTCCTGTCTTTTTTATTAGTGCAGTGGCAGAGCTTTCGCGCACAACTTTGGACAATTTTACAAATTGCCTAGATACAGATGGTGAGTGGTCTTTCTCTGATAAAAAAATTGTAAACGCAACCACGCTATGGGCGAAATTCTATATACCTAGTTTGAATCAAATTCTATGCCGTTGAAGAAGCTCGTGCTGGGCGCATAAGGGTTGAACCATATCTGGCAGCACGGAATCGCCTTTTTCCGTCACCCTTTCTCTTTCTGTCGCTTAGAATTGCCATTTGCTAGACCGAGACAGAAAGCATAATGCCAACCTTTGATCATCAATGAACTATCGCTGCGATCAGTTCCTTTCGCTTGCTATAATGTAATCATTTAATTGATAGAACATTCACGGCGATAACTGATAAGATATAGGAGATACAGATATCTGTGCTGACGATGCTAACTTAACATAGTAACTTTGGCGTGATTACGTTTACTTTCTTAGTGATAAGAAATCTTTCGATACTCATCGTTAAGCAACTGTATAGCGATTAGGTATTCTATGCTTTATCATCATAGTCATAAACAATTTATACATAATAAGTATAATATCTTTACATAGTATAAAACAAAGTCATTTCCCACCTCTCTCTAAAGCTATTGTCAAACAGACAGGCGAAGCGAATGCGATCCCAAGCGTATGTATGGAATTGTTTGAATCCAGTTACATAGAAAACCGAAAGCGATACGACATTCTACGTGACTGGCTTAATACAATTCCATACATTACAAACAAAAACGCCTCGCTTCGCGTTCGCCACGCCTGTCTGTTTGACAATAGCTTTAGTCCGTCAACGAATATACGTGCCTGTACAATTTATAGATACTCGAATCTTTTAAGTGAATTCTTCTTTGTGTTTTGAATTCATAAGTTTTAAAGACATATTGGGAGTCAGGATTACTGCTGAAACACTTTGTCACAATTTTTTATCGCTAGTAAGAAAGAGTAGGAAATGGCCAGAACTTATGTCGAAGCTACGAATATCGTGCTTAGATAATACGCATAGATTTTAGAGAATTTGAATACGATTTTCATCAATAGATAGCAAGTATAATGCAAAAGAAAAAGGAAAGAGCGCTTGGAAGGATATGGAGTATATTGTTTTCGATGGGATTAAGTTAAGATTACTTCAGTTAAGTTTTGGTAAACCAACGGCGAGTGGATGATATTTAGGAAATAGCGGATCAAATCTGGTCGAGACTCATGCTGGTCCGTGAAATTATGACACAGGAGTTAGGATACTCAGCTGTTGGTGGAGAAAACTGTAACAGTGAAAAACTTTGTAAACAACAGACACGTGCATTCATCAACATAGACAAAAAAAATACCTGCTTCTTAATGCAATAGGAAACATAAATAAATCAGTGTACCTACAGAGATTGCAGGTTACTCCTATAGAGGATTATATTTTCGGAAATTCCATTTTGTTATCGTTACCTATATTTACAAACTTCCTATAAGCAACAGTTTGATATCAGTTAATTACACACTAATTACTGTGCCATAGACGATGCAATCGTGAGATAAAGAGATACACACTTTGTCATTCAATTTTCGTAAACAACGTGTTTGTCATAATGTGAGCCAACCTTTGCAATAACTCGTCCCTATCAAGGCATTTGATAAAAAACTATTTTCAGCTATCACGTTTCTTATATTATCACTTACGGGATATCTTCTTATATTGGGTTTCGGGATATTTCGTCAAAATATCGGAAACTCAAAGAAATATTTATATATTTCATTAAGGAAAATATCCCGTAAATGACATTTAAAACATTTGATAAACTGATGTGGATAGGTTACAGGATATTTGCCATGTTAGTGTCATGATCTGTGGCTCATCTCATCTATGATTTGTCTCAAAACTAAATGGTTAATATCCTAAACTGGAACAAACCCAGCACACTATTTCTAAACCACTGCAACTCCTATATATGAAAAAATCAACAGTGGCAACCACCAGAAATGCGCCGAGACAATGAAGCTCGACGTGTCCTCGAGGATTACTTCCCAACATAGGAAGACAATCCTCAATATCTTGAGAAGCTCTGAAAACCAGAGATACCAATTATTGTCTAGTTCGTTATTCTGTTTTCTTGCATTTTACCACCTAACCAGTTTTACGGATTAGTCAATTGCCGTCCTAATCTAACGAGAGACTTCAGATTTAGCGGTTTTATCAAAATCAAATATTTTTATTTCGCATTTAGCTGCTGCTTTAAATACGAATCTGTTGATGCTTTCCAAACATCCATCAGTCCAATGTTAAGTTAGGTAATAATTATGTGCAAAAACATGTGACAGTCATGGAAATATAAATACCCGTTTAATTGAATTAAATGAATTATCAGCAAAAACGTGCATTCATTGACAACAAACGTGGAAGAGGTCACACTTGGTTTGTTTATCGGGTGTCATAAATTATCTGTCACTTTATGCGAACTTGACTAGCTGATCCGTGCCGAAATCAATTAAAAAAAAAATCTTTTGTAGGCATCCGGTTGAAAAACTCTTAACGACACGTTCAGACGTCCTCCCTCCACCCGAACCGCAGTGGTAGCCACCCACGGCGTCGGACGTCGGCAGACGATCTCACGCGCGTCTCGAAGATTGTCAGCATGAAGACGGGGCGGGCCCCATAGGCGCGGGCATGCGTGCAGCGTGTAAAGGGCAACTCGCTGCCCGACCATGGACCATGCCCGGGTCGACGACGCGACGTGTTCCGATGTTCCACGCGCGCCTCAAGGAGAGTCAGCATCATGACGGGGGCCAAAGCCTGCCGGGGTCACGGGACTTATCTCATTACCGTGACCCCGGAACATAAAAGGCTATTGAAGGACATCGTGGATTTGAGTCAGTACGAGTCTTACAGTCCGTCCCGCCCTATCCTACGTGGGAGGACTCATTTGATGATTTTACCAAGTAAAAAAAGCAGTTTCGTAGCAACCGCAAGCACTGTTATACGAGGCTTATATTCAATTAGATGTGTGAAGTTTCTTTAACTTTTTATCGACCTTGTGTAATTTGGTTTTGGTGGCTCCTAAATTACTGTACCATATAAAAAAATCATCACGTTTTATAAACAAGTATTTTCATATAAGCGTGACTTAATACCAGTAAGAGTGACTACACCGTTTTTATAATGTTGTTTAATAAAGAAGATAAGGTGAAAATATTATAGGACAGATAAGAATTATGCCATCACACCGTAAGAGATTATGTCACGACAATGTATTATAAGACGTTCTAGCAACATTTTTTTAAGAGCCTACTCTGTGTCCCACTTCTGGGCAAAGGCCTCCCTACACTCCTTCCACCTTTCACGATACTAGGCGTCCTCCTTCCAGTTCGGACTGAACCTGTCCAGTTCGTCCCGCCATCTCTTGCGTGGCCTGCCACATCCAAAGCACGCATCCATCATCAAACGCATCCGCAGCAACGAAGCATAGCACATCTCTGGTGGAAAAGCAGCCTAAAGCTTTTCTCCTATGTTAGTTATCAATGTTATCATTATATCCTACCAAAATTCATCAAAAAATTTCGCATTTACAATAGACATTTAGTTAGAATTTCCTACATCTCCCTTATTTCTTAAACATCAAAGATGAAAATTATGATCTTTAATAAGTTTGTAGGTACACTTTGATATTACGCTCGTCATAGTCAGTTGTAAATCACCAAACTACTTATATGACATCATGTCTGCCCAAAGTGTGAGGTAGCTAATATTATCTGGCTATCTACAAAATCATTAGACAATGATTTTGTAGATTTTGCAGATTCGTTAACAGCCAGACGGCTGATAACGAAGATTGATTCACGATTATGAAGGCGGAAGAACATTATAGGATATGTAAACATTAGTGAAAAGTTAAAACAACTGAGAAATAGCAAAATATAATGTAAGAAAGAGAAATAACTTACGACCGGTCTTTCTGGAAGTCTAAAGAGGAGGCCTATGTTCAGCAGAGGACGTCTTACGGCTGATATGATGATGATGAAGAAAGAGAAATCTAGACTAAAAATCGCTGCGTAGACGCAGCTGCTACGCCGCACTTGCTACGCCGTAGCTGCTACGCCACAGGTGCTACGCGACGTAGCGTAGACGAATTTCACATTACGTTTATTTTTATGTTAAACGTTGTCCCACACTAGGAATTTCTCCTGTGCCGTGGGTGCGTTTACAAACATAGAAATTCACATACACAAACACTGAGACCGGGAACAACTACTAGTAGATCATACAAATATTTGTTGCGTGCGGGAATCGAACCCGCGACACGCTGCGCTGCAGTCCTATTGCTTAGCCACTGCACTAACCGTGTTTTATTAACTTGTCCATGAGCTTAAGACGTGATTCATGCAATCATTATAGAATCTAAGACATAATATAAAGATTGTAATATAAAACTAACCTACCACATTTATCTAATACCCTGAACCCGACCTAATGAGATCATTATCATAATTACATCATGTAAGTATTAATCTACAGGGTGTATGTGTTTATGGACCAAAGGCACAGTTAGCGCAGTGGGCGAGCGATTAACTCCTGCGCAGCGAGTCACGGGATCGATTCTCGAATGGAACAAATATTTAAGGGACCAGTGTATAAGATGGGGACGCAGGCTATGATGGGAAATCACACACTTAAGGCAAAAGTACCAAAATACTAACGTAGCGCAAGCGCCAACAGGACACCAATTGTTAATGGCCGCTTGCAAATGACGTCCTGATGGCGCTTGCGCCACGTTAGTGTTGTGCTAAGTATGCCTAAGGAGTGTGTGACCCCATTATACCTAGCGTTGTGTTTGTGATTTGCTATGTTTGTAAATCGACGACCCCACGATATAGTTGAAACTCCTACCCCCTTACTCGTATTAATAAACGTGGACTAAAGTTACGCCAAGGTTAAACCTTAAAAAATGTACGGTTGATCCGAGAATTATCCTGGTTGTAACTTTAGTCCACGTTTATTAATAAGGGGCAAGTGTAGGTCAAATAAAAAAAGGAGTTTTAAAGACGTGGATTTCTTATCACTCCCTTTTCACCTTTTCTTACCCATTAAAGGGCATATAAAACTTACGTGGACACGTCCCAAACGCTGTTTTAATTTTGTATGTTTATGACCATACAAAGATTAAAAAAAAACACATTGTCACGCAGTGTCTGCAGTGTCTGTACGTCCGTCAGATATTCATTCATAGATTTTAAATAGTCATTGTTTCTGCTGCATATGTAATTAGTATTAACCATAATTGTAACAGTTTACACACGCCCTTGGATTCAATGTGACAATTCTTAGCACTCATAGACATGAGGGTACAATGGCATACATAAAGCATTTTTTAATCAAAAATGCATACAGATCAGTATTTGTCACTCTATGATAGATAATAATGGTTCGCTGGTTATGGGTATTACCCTTTTTTGGCTAATAACTTATTTGCTACATTTTTACCTCGTATTCTAGTAACTTTTGTCTGCGAGTTCACTCGTGCTAATTTCGAATTTGGTGATCAATTCGGATTGTACTTGCGGATTGTATACAATTTTGTTTTTTTTCCTTAAATTATAAACTTACTTTCGCATTTATAATATTAGTTTAGATTTGTATGATTTATTCATATTTTCACTTATGTATTCGTTAGCTTGTTACCATATCTATGAAGTACGACCCTCAAACAAAAGAATGGTCCAAATCGGAACATACATAAAAAGATACCTACGAATTGACAATTTCCCGTTTTGTCGAAGTTGCTTCAAAACTGTTTCATCATCGGAATTGGATAAAGCAGGAGATATTATTTACCTGTACAAGCTCCATTGTGTTTGACATTGCGCGTAGAATCAGCATGCTGAAGTCGAAGTGGGCTGGCCACGTCTGCAGAAGAACCGACAAACAATGGGTACGGTTAGCCGATACAATATCTGAGCAGCACTAAAAGAAAAATGGCGAATGCTGAGTAGCATATGCTGAGACAACTGTCAAAATGCTTCACTCTCGTCTGAACTTGCATGGTTTCAGCCGATAATTTAGTCAGCATAGGCTGAATGCTGTTCAGCATTGTCGATTTCTGCCCAGATTTTGTATCGGCTAACCGTACCATGAGATGAGATAGAGAAGACAATTGTGTTAGAGTGGAGGCCGCGTATGGGCAATCGTAGCGTAGAACGCTCTGCGGCAAGATAGATCCATGATTTGAAAAATGTGGCTGGCAGCGGATGGATGCGGACTGCCCAGTACCGGGAAGGTTGGCGCTCTTTGGGGGAGGCTTACGTTCAGCTGTGGACGGCAAAAGGCTGATAATATTATAATATACTTAGCTTCAGAGTTACGTAAGCTCCGCAGCCGGCCATTAGAGCCGACCTCAAGTTCAAGTGGACTGATACAGCCCTCCCGCGGTTCCTTATCTGCTCTCAGATGTTCAGTCGTTAAATATCAGCCGGTCTCTCGAAATTAATCAGTTTGTGACATGAGTAAGAGGCGTAAACATTTTATTGTCAGTTCTGCGGTTTTAAAAGTGAGTGTGAGAATTAAGTCTAAACTAATAATAATCTAATATTGTAAAGAGGAAAAAATTGTACGTTTGTGTGTTTGAAATGAATAAACTCAAAAAACTAATGTGTGTAAAAGAAAAAAATCTCCTTTAGAAAGACATACATTCACCCTAAAAACCATTTTTTTGCGTCGTCTTTACGACGGACTCATTTGATGGCTTTCCATCGAATGAGTCCTAACCCAGGGCAGAGCGGGAGAGACTGTCAAACTCGTACTGACTAAAATCCACGGTGTCCTTCAATAGCCCTTACGTTCCGGGGTCAGGTAATTCGTTAGCCCCGCGACTCCAGACCCTGAGCAACATAGGCTATAAATCATATCCACTCGTGAGAAGCCTAGACGGGCCACTAGAATATTATAAATTAGTTGTATAAAAATGGTTTGCCTAATCTACAGGTCGATCTTCGAATATTGGTCTATAGAAGGGTGATCAAGTGACAATGATTTTATAGTGAATCAAATCAACTCAAATCATTTATTTCAACTAGGCCAATTACAGGCACTTTAGAATCGTCAAACGACATAAAACAAAACTAGTAGGTATAGGAATAGTGATGGTGCTACAGTCCCAGTAACAAGACATAATAAATAATAAATAAATAATACCGTATAGGCCAAGGTGGAGTTTCTTTCGCACCAAACCAGTGTTACCAAGGGGTATCATTTTATCAGTAAGTTTTCAGTGTAATGGAAGTTTTTTTATTGTCATACTAGTTGTTCCAATTAATTTTAGAAATTGGGTTATAAACAGCGGAACTTTTCCCTAAAAATTAAGTTTTCAGTACAATGGAAGTTTTTAACTTGACATGGTAGTTAAACAGAACGACCAACCTGAATTGTCGACGTTTTATAAGTGCCCTTAGGGGCCTATGTGAAATATAGATTTTGATTAGATTTAGATTTTGATTTAGAATAAAAACTTTAAAAAAAAAAATTACCGACTTCAAAAACAAATACAAAAAAGTTTAAAATAACCTTTCTTACGGAAGTCGGTGGCTTTGATTTTTACTATTTCATTGACGATTGCCACCGACTTCCGAAAGAAAGGTTATTTTAAACTTTTTTGTATTTGTTTTTGAAGTCGGTACTTTTTTTTTTAAAGTTTTTATTTTACCCTTTTTAGTTTATTTATTAAATATTCAACCCAAATTCTTGTAAAATACAAAGTTTTCTTACATGATGTGCACTAATCTTGTAATCCGTCCTGCCGGGGTTGCGGGACATACGTATACCGCGACCCCGGCACACAAAGGGCTACCGAAGGACACCATGGGTCAGTACAAGTCTGACAGTCCCTCCCGCCCTGCCCGGGGTTGGAGGACTCATTTGATGATTTTGCCACGTAAAAAAAAAAAAAAAATCTTGTAATCCGTCACAACGAAAAAATCCATATCTCTAAAACTACTGAACCGATTTTGATGAAACTTGCAATGTACCCTAAGTTGAACAATACCTAGTACAACAAAAAAAGGATTACTTAAATCAGACTTGTAGTTCCGGAGATATGCGTGCACAAACATAAAAACATACATACATACACTGATGAAATTTGGTACATTTGTTCAGACGCTGATATAGACCAACATATAAAAAAACTGGGCAGTTCTGATAATATTACATACATACGGGTCGAATTGATAACCTCCTTTTTTTTGAAGTCGGTAAAAAAATACATTTGGCCCTACGACAACTTTATCTATTAAACACACTTCTTTGTGAAATAAGTCAGATTTAATTCCTAGGGCATTGTAAAGAAAAAATAGTCATGCTGACGTCATATCAATTATAAAATTATCAAGAGTGATGATAATTTCTACCTATAAATAAATTGGTTTATCAGTATTGTAGGTCAAAAGAAATACCAGCTGTGAAATAAAATTACTGTTATATTCAGGTGCACATTATTTGCAGAACAGTTACGTTGTTAGGTTGTCTTATTTTTTTGCAGAACAGTCAACCTTACTAAAGTCGACATAAAGGTTATAGTCCAAAGAAAACACCTTTTAAAAAAATGTTGGCCCACACAAGGAACTTACAATCATTCAAACTAACGTCAAATAGTCAGTACGGCTGCCCCATTTCAAAACCTAGTAAGGGACACTTTTTACAAAAATCGTTTTATTGCATATTCTTCCTAATCTAGTAAGTCTCTACCGAATAAAAAAACACCAGCGTTAAAAACTCACTTAAAAGCAGATATATTTAAGCATCGATACCTAGTAAGTGCACTATCTACTCCCTCGTGACCAAATTAAAACCTAGTAAGTCACTTCAACCAATTCAAAACCTAGTAAGTCTCTGGAGTTACTAGGTTATTAAATGGTCGTTGCACCTTACTAGGTTTTGAAAACAAGAATCCAATATAAAAGAAAGGCGGGGTTGGGCGGGGAGATCCGCAGCAAGTCACACACGTCAAGTCAAGTCAAGTCACAAACTCAAACAGAGTTAAATATATTTCAATGGATTTGCAGAAAGTGATCATGAAAAATGCATTTTAAATGTCAGGCATTTCTGGTAAAAAATGCCTGACATTTAAAATGCATTTTTCATGAGTCGTTTGGTTACTTTTAAAGATTTTGCTTTAAACACTGTATTGTATAAGTGGAGTTTATAGCTGGATTAAGAAATCTTTTTTATAAAACAAGGTACATAATTATATTAGTCAATTTGTTGTCCCTATTTTACTTTAATTTAATTTTTTTTTTCAGATTTGATGAGGGCTCCCGGGAAGTAGACTTTTTGATTAAAAAGTTTGATTGCACTGTTCTACCCAAAACTATTGTCACTCCAAGGGGCATTAAACAAATTAAAAAAGGAGAACCGTCTTCAAAACCAAACACAAAAAAACTGTAAAATAACTTTTCTTTCGGAAGTCGGTGGCTTTGTCTTTTATTTCATTGACTATGGCCACCGACTTCCGAAAGAAAAGTTATTTTACAGTATTTTTGTTTAGTTATGAAGTCGGTTCCCTTTTTTTAAGTTTTTTATTTTTCCCTTTTCAGTTTAGTTATTCAACAAAAATCTTCATATAATTATTAGGCGTCTTTGAAAATCTACAATCCTAGTAAGCAATAAAAACGGATCTATGTGGTGTCAACGTGTCTGTGTGTAATGTGTGTGTCAACTTTACGAGGTTTCCATTATTGTTATATGTATACTAAAACATTCTCCAGAATGTAACGCACACTTTTCTAAAACGGCATCAAAATCGGTTCAGCTAAACGCGATATAATCGCTGACAAACATACATACATATAAACATACATACAGGTCGAACTGGAACCTACTTTTTTTTAAGTCTGTTGAAAAGAAGAAATTTTCAGTGAATTGGTATGTTTGATGCCTGAAACATGAAAGTCATTTTGGTATAATCTACCTATGAATGACGCGTCTGTGGATTTGACAAATGATGGGCAAATGTCTGTAATTGAATAGAGCTTGGCTGCTGCAAACATACCCAAACATTTGTTTTGTGTTTTCTTTTAATTAATAAGCTTTTGTATTCAATAAATCATTATTTTATTTAAATACGCTATACCGTTACTAGTATTTACTCAATGACTTATGCTTATTTTCATATTCAATAAACCAGAACAAAACCTAGCAAGTGCTCTTACTATGTTATGAAACCAATTTCTAGATGAACGTAACTATCTCGTGTCAATTTTCAAAGTTAGTAAGGGGTATAAAATATGCAATATACATATAAATCAAAAAAATGTTAGTACTATGTGTTCATTATTTAGTATTTTTTACACCCAATAGTATTTTATTTACTTAACATGAATAATTTTTAAAGGCTGACCTATATTACGTTTATGCGCTCTCCTGTAAAATTTCGTTTTAAGCCCTTACTAGGTTTTGAAATGGGGCAGCCGAGTAGTACTACTTGTAGATCATAAAAATATTTATTCCATGCGGGAGCATACGGTCTAAAACCCGCAACAGACAGCGCAGCAGTCGATCGCTAGGTCACTGCACCAACCTTGCCGTTAAAACTGTTAAAGAATTTAACTGAAAACAATTTAGACTCTTTCTTCACATGATAAGCTGGGCCAATATTGATCATGCCAATTTCTAAAATAAATTGGAACAACAAGTAGGTACCAATGTCAAGTTAAAAACTTCCATTGTACTGAAACCTTAATTTTTAGGGAAAAGTTCCGCTGTTTATAACCCAATTTTTAGGGTTCCGTAGTCAACAAGGAACCCTTATAGTTTCGCTATGTCCGTCCGTCCGTCCGTCCGTCCGTCCGTCCGTCCGCAGTTTAGCTCAGAGACGCACAGTACTAGAGAGCTGTAATTTGGTGTAAATATACGGATTTGTTGTGCCGAAAAAGTGGTAAAATAAAATCTCGTAAAATATTTTTTTTTAGGGTACCTCCAGTACTTACACGTAAAGTGAGGATTTTTTTTTTTCTCGCGTACCCCTTAGTGTGGGGTATCATTAAATAGGCCTTTAAAAAATAATGTGAGTTTCCATTAACAATTTTTTGATAAAAAAATTCGTTTGTGAACTATTAAGCTTTAAAGTGCTAAATTTTGCTCGACTCGAGTGTCCCCCCCCTCTACCAGCTAAACGGTTATGTTTGGGGGTGTGAAAAAATTCACAATAGTAGTATATATAACGAAGTTCAAAAGAAAATTATCATGACTAAGTAGGCTTTACAACTTTACGAGTAATAGTCGACCAACTTATAAAATGTACTTGGTTATCATATTTTCTTTAACAAAATGTATCGGAGACAACTGCAAATGTAAGTTTGTCAACTTTATTTTAACAGCTTTTATAGGTGTGTTTTTTGGGGATAGGTAGGTTTTTATCGTCAACAATTTTTAACTAAATTCAAAAAAAGGAGGAGGTTCTAAATTCGTCGTAATCTTTTTTCTTATGTATTTTCCCCGATTTTTCAGACACCTGGATCGATTTTGAAAATTCTTGTTTTTAAAATTAAATTCAGCGAATCAGTTTAGTTAGTTCGCATAAGTATTTTGATGGGCAACTACGGAACCCTACACTGTGCGTGGCCCGACATTCACTTGGCCGGTTTTTTAAAATTAATTGGAACAACTAGTATGACAATAAAAAAACTTCCATTATACTGAAAACTTAATTTTTAGGGAAAATATTCCATTCTTGATAACCCCATATTGTTTTAAGCGCCCAAAGTTCAAACGAAGCAGTTCGCGAACTCTTATCTATCTGTAGGCCCGATGTTGACGATATTCTGCCAAATAAAACAGACGCGGGCCTGACAAAAGTAATCAGTGTTATGTTTAGTGGCATAGCATGCACCGCATCGCGCGCGCTACCACCTAATACTTGTCGATAAGTGAGTACACGTACGTGATTTTTTTTTTTAATAAACTTTAAAATACTCACCAAAGAGTATGAAACCAAAGTTGAGAATTAAAAAGAAAACAAGTTTACGCGCGAAAACTCTGTGTCAAAGTGACAGTTAATTTTGAAAATAGAATTTGAAAAACTCTTTTTTTTTAATAAATCCTTTTTTGTGCCAGACTTTTTAAATAAAGTTCTTTTTTTGTGGATTGTGCTGTGAATCGAGTTGTTTATGGACTAAATGATCAAATTCAATCAACAAAATGTCCTTTGACTTCATTAATAAATTATATGTAATTAATTAATTATCTTAATCAACAACATGAAGATAATTTATAGATCTGGGACAGTAGGTCTAATAAATAGATTATGTGAAACTGATTCAATAGTTTAAAGATCTGTTGCAAGCAAGTGGCATACGGTAACCTTCGCGCAATGTGTGATTATGATTAGCTCATTCAAGATTTTAATAAACAATAATAAGCTAGGATAAGAATAATAATATATGATTATGATATATAAGTAGACAAGCGAAGTGAAGATAAAATCTAAGGTTTGTGTTAGTGCACATTTTTAAGGCGAGTTTACAAATAAAAACAACCACAAAAAAGAGTAAAATAACCTACAAAACTTTTCTTTCGGAAGTCGGTGACTTTTTTATTAATTCATTGTCTCTTTTGCCACCGACTTCCGAAAGAAAAGTTTTGTAGGTTATTTTACTCTTTTTTGTGGTTGTTTTTGAAGGCGGTCACATTTTTTTGAAAAAGTTTTTTTTTTACTCTTTTTAGTTTAAATATTCAACCAAAATTCTTGTCAAATACATCATTTTCTTACATGTGCACTAGAATTTTGTAATCCGTAGCACCGGTAATAACATCGTTAAATCTCTTTCATTTATTCCCTATCTCAAAAACTGCTGAACCGATTTTGATGAAATTTGCAGTATTCCCTAAATTTAACGATACCTAGTACAACAAAAAAAGAATTACTTAAATCGGACTTGTACTTAAGGAGATATGCGAACACGAATATAATTTTCTTACTTGAGGAGTTGTACCTTCCATCATCAGCTCAGCTTCATGAGATGATGATTTCTATACGCAAGTACTTGAATTACTTCATAAGATTTGGGAAAAACTATTTGTCAGCTAATAAAATTTGAGGGTTGCCCTCGATTTCTCCAAGATCCAATCATCAGATCCTAAAATGGTGACAATGGGACCACACGGGATGCACTAGCTTTCGATTGAAAAAAGAATCATGAAAATCGGTTCACCCAGTCGCAAGATATGAGGTAACAAACATAAAAAAAAAAAAAAAAAGGTTGCACTCCAGGAGTGCCGGTAGAAGTGAAAACTTTTTTGTTACTATGTTTTATTTTTAATTTGAATGACGTCTTACTCATTTTCGATCAGGGTCACGTGACCCTGACGCGAGTTTTGGTCACGTGACCCTGACGCGAGTTTTAAATTTTTTACCCATTACAGAAAAAGTGTACAACGCCGCTAAAGAAGTTTTCACTTCAAAAAAAATACAGTTGAATTGACAACCTCCTCCTTTTTTTGAAGTCGGTTAAAAACTAGTGGACATTTTCTCAGTGGGTCGTCTTTGGTAGAGCCATTCAAAAACCAGCAATGTTTAGTTAATCCATGAGTTCATATTATATAAAAAAGTCACATAAAAGTCGTGAAATATTATTTTTAAAAGGTAAAAAATGTCAAACATTTTAGTCCTTCGAGTCATATTCGTCAAAATTCATTCATCGGCATACAGTAGGATTTTTTTTTAATGGCGAAATATACCTAAATTCGTATCAAAAGTGCATTACCCGTTAGGTGAACTTGACAAACCGTTAACCTTTCACGTCCGAACTGACGGACTGTCAACGATAACGCTCTGTTTACCTGCCCCGACCCTTCTGTCAGCAGTGACGCAATTTAAAAAGCATTGCTATCATAACACGAATCTCAGATCAAAGAAATAGGCAGATAGAGCGCTCAGAACAAGCGAGTGCGTCCACCAAAGTTAATACAAAATCAAAATCGAATACAAAGTCGAGACAGTACCAAGCTACGCGTCGTGCCAAGCTGTGCGTCGTTGTTGTTTTTTGCCAAAATATGCCGTCTCGTGTCTTTAACCATCGTAAAAGTTGTTCTCAAAAACAAAGAAAACATTCTGGAATGTAATTCTATTTGATTTTGTATTAACTTTGGTGGAGACACTCGCGTGTTCTGAGCGTTCTATCTGCCTATTTCTTTAATCTGAGCCACGAATAATAAAAGTCCTATTCTATTTTTTTGAAGGTGCTGATAGACTTCAGCATTCACTTGTTACAGAACGTCCAGCACTCGCCGTTTTTAACTTTATCAAACTCTACAAAGAACAGAGTCAAGCCTAGCATAACATTAATAACATTAATTTCAAGATCTTTATAGAGAATGCTCTAGGCAACTGAAAATTTTTCTTCCTAAATATGAAGTTATCAGACGACTTGTCAAAAAGCTCGCCGGAATTCTCGTTATAAAGCTCACAAAAACTGTATCTTTTTTTTTTTGTAATGTAACATTCGAAAGTGAATGCTCAAGTGTAAATCGAAAATTGACACAGAAGAGTAAAATCTAACAAATATATGGTTAAATGGTAATTTATTCATATTGTTGCTCATCGTCATTTTCCTACCCTTATCCAATTCCACTTGTGCTAACCCGCACAACACATTTTCCTCGTCGATTCTCCTTTGTAAGACGACACAGGATCATTTAATTCCTTTTTACGACCATAATTAATAAATTACATAAAAAGTACCATGAGTTCTAGGTTTTAAATTATCTGTGTCCCAATTTGCAAATCCGTTCAGTAGGTTTTCTGTGTAAGAGTAGGAACAAACATTCATCCATCCTCACAAACTTACGCATTCATCAGTAAGATCGTGACCAGTAAAGTGTTATCCCTCTTCCAAAATACCAGTCTGCCCCAATAATGCCATTAAGACCGCATATTACGTCTTACCAAAGTACTATGATAATACTAAAGCTGACGGCGGCACCAGTATGACGTCCATCGCTCCATGAATATTGAATATACAAGCGGCCTCTAAATTTATGTAATGGCGCAACCGGTCGGACTTTGACGACATTACCGCTCGGCACGTGGACCCTAAAAACTTTTATGAACCACGTAAACTTAAGCCATCACGATCGTTTAGAGGGTTAATAAATAAAGGGGCATCTTAAATTATTGGAGTTACTTAGTCTATTTCACTTTTACTGCTACGGTCCTTACATACTTCATAGTTTCGCCATGTCCACGCTCATACTTCTGATCATACAGCATGCTCGTTACTACGTACGCAGCTGGTCTTTCTGAAGAACCTCGGCAATAAAGTTAGTGTACATCCTTCTGTAGTGAAGCCGCGGTTTTGTCAATATTAGTCCCTGACTAGAGGCCTTACATTTAAGACACATCACAGAATTGTCCAGTTAGAGGAGCTCGTGGCTTAACTATTACAGCCGCACAGGCCAATCTTCAAGGTTAAGCCGCGCTTGCCGATGTTGGTCTGTGGATGGGTGACCATCTGTCATAGCGAGTTTCCTCCGTGCTTCGGAAAGCACGTAAAGCCGTTGGTCTCGGCTGTCACTTGTAGATCTTTGACAGTCGTTAATCACAGTCAGAAGCTCGAAAGTCTAACAACCAGTCTTACCATGGGGTATCGTATTACCTAGTTACTGGGTTGTGGAGATCCGATAGGCCGTCGCTCCATGTAAAATACTGCTATTCAGCTGCATCTGGTTCGACTGGAAGCCGACCCCAATACAGTTGGGAAAAGGCTAGGGAGATGATGATAGGATTGTCCAGTTAAGCTCACATAACCTCCTCTAGGTTGTCCTGCGAGATAACAAAGAAAATGTTTCTATAATTTAAGAGTAGTTTTTGTCAGCGGCTTCGCCCGCTCACCTTGCGCGCTTGAAATTGTCATCCGTTATGCCCGGTCAAAGGGTTATTTTTATTTACCTACATTTACTAAAAACAATTATTAAATTCATTGTTATCTGTATTCAATTCCAGTTCTTTAATAACAGTGAGTTCATTGACTATTACGAATTATAAATCATTTTTCCCCCAGTAACCGTAGTATACTTTGAATCCCTTTCTAAGCCATATAATCCGTTTGTGTGGCCTGTATAAATAATACGTATTATAGATAATTAGATATAAACAGATACTGTATCGCGAACAATTCGTTGTGATAATAAATTCTTTTATTGCTAATTTGGCTTTTGATTTTAACTAACCGTGTCAATATTTTACGCTGTTGCACAGTGAAAAGTCTTTGCATTTTCTTATCCGTTATGCAATTGCTTTGAGTTCTTATAATGAGTGTTACGTCATTATCCTACCAAGCTATTATCATCATACATGAAGAGGATAATGCTCCATATCCTGCATAACCAACTTTTCAATGTATAATTTGGCGACCGTGAGTCAGGGACCGAAACCGGTATGATCAATACGGGTATTTTTTCGGTAACAACCTTTTTTTCTTTTACAGGTAATTTTAAAGATTACCTTTATTATTAAAAGTGAATACATAACCAGTATTAATACCGGTTACCGAAATAAAAATTACCCCTATCTTGCACACTTCACACGTGCCGTCGGCACTGTGAAGTGTGCAAGATAGATCTGAATAGAGGTTACATTTTTCTTCGGTCTGGTTACCCAGATAGCGGTTACCTAAATCTGAAAAATAACCAAAATTCTTCAATACCGGTACCGTAATTTATAAAGGTTTTCGGTCCCTGCCGTGAGTCATCCACACAATACAATATCGCCATTTTTCATTTTCTTTTTTTTTTCGTGTTTGTAATGAGAATGTTGACACCATCTGAGGCACTAGCATAACTTACGTTTTGGTGACGTAAACTTAAGCGTTAATTTAAAAACCCTTTTTCAATTTTCCATACGATTGTAGACGCAGTAAATACTTCATCATTGGCATAGTTTCGTACAATTTCAAAAATGTCAACATCGAAATCGTTCACTGGTAGGATAGGAGCATAACGGTCAGTTCACACCGAGACGCGACGCGAAGCGACTGACGTGACGCAACGATACTTCAAATTTGTATCTTTTCTTGTAGTAAACAAATAAAGATTTTGAATCGTTGCCCTGCGTTGGGAAAGGTGTATCTTTTGTTTTTTTAAATAGAGTTACATTTTGAATAACTCTATTGAAATGTGCGCGCAGCGTCACGTCTCGGTCTGAGCTGAACCTTACGTAGGAGTTTATCATATCGTTTAGAAGGTAGCATCACTCAACAAAAATCTCTAAGATTTTTTAACACCTTTAATATTATCAGTTTATAAAAATACTGTATTATAAAACTTATTGTGCAGTAGTTAAAAGACAAACATAAACATTAAAGATAAGATTCTTTAATCACTGAAGTCAATGGAATATTTTTCGCAAAACAATTATCGAGAACGCAAATCATGGAACTAAGAGTTTCATGAAAACGATAACGGAAAACAAGGACTTATAATTGTTTATACGAGTACTAATAATATTTGGGGCTTTCCAGCGAGAATTTCTATGATTCGGCTTATAAAAATTCATAAAAGAAAACGCATGAAAATATTCAAATTCATTCAGATAAAGATAAACTCAAGCATAGGTACTTTCATAGGTACCCTTTATATTCACGATAATAAAATAGCCCTTTTGGATTAGGCGAAATTCTTTTAATCATAATCCATTTAAAATAAAAATAAATTCATGAATATTATAACCATATTTACCATTGAAAGAACAATGCGCGATACTGTGTCTTCACACACCCTTTTTTTCTCAATACTAACAAATGAAAGGACAATGGGCATTACTACATCTCTAAATCACCCCTTTTTCCCCTTACTTACCATTACTACCACTGAAAGGAAAATTGGGCGTTACCCTTTTGAATACAGCACCAGTTTATCGTACCCAAAAAAAAACATTATCACCTTAACATTTCTAGGTCTCGACTAGACTGGAGACTGTTTACCATGGCAGAGGAAAGAAAATATGACTATGACATAGTACCCGACCTGGAGGTAATTCTGATGCCTGGAAACGACTGCATTCTGTGGAAAAAACAGCTTTGAATACACAAAACACGCTTTAGCTATAGATTCTTGTATCACCGCTTTGAGTTTGCGTCAAAACCACTATAGTACTGTGTCCTGCGTGAGTGACAAATACGACACGACGCGACGCAACACGAAGTACTTAGTAAGTGAAATAGCTCGATATGCGTCGTGTCGCCTCGTATTCGTCGCTCATGCAGGACCCGGGTATGTTTTTATTTTTGTGATTGTCGAGTTTTTAAGGTATCTAAGGGCAAAAAATATAAACCATTTCAGAACGGACTATATAAATTTTGTCCTAAGCTCCCAAAGGTAGGAAGGACCATGTTGAATTTCAATTGTGTTTTTTCAGTAGGTGATGGTAATTATAGTGATGTTGATTAGTTTGATCAGCCTGAATACTCCCACTGCTGGGACACAAGCATCATCTCTGCGAGAGTTTGTGGGCGGTGAGATACGTAGGTGTTGGTTGTGCAAAATGGTCCATACGGGTTTAGATCCATGATACTTACTAGGGTATTTTCTTGATATTTCATAAATGTGTTCTTTGTGGATTTTTTAAAAACTATATTACACGCACGATATTAATTGATCAATTATTTCAGGTTTTAGAAGCAGAGATGGCGATGAACGGCTCCGTGGACAAGAGCGGGAAAATGGACAAAACAGCTGCGTCTCTCGATGACGCCATGTTGTTATCGGGTAAGTGACGTCTAAACAACTGTTGTTATTAGTTCCATTGGTTTGCATAATACATATTATTGTTTTAACTAGAGTGAGATACGATGATAGTTCGTGTTTTCTGATGGCTAAAACCTGACTCAAACTCGGGGTCTTTAAGTCAAGAATGAATAGATAACTTCTAGGCAAGTGTGCCTCACCATCGATCCCCTATTAGCTAGTCATTGACAATGTTAACTAAACTCTTTGTTATGTGTGAAAGACATCAAAACGAAACTGAAGTGACATTTAGGGTGCTTGTACACGGCGCATGTAACCCGCGCAAGTGCCTCAACATGCTCAAGCTACACGCGCCGTGTACACGCACCCCGCGGGTAACTTCATCAAGTAGCTTGCGCATGTTACTCGTGCGGGTATCCCGCACGTTTACTGGCGCGGGTTACATGCGCCGTGTACAAGCACCCTTCAAGTCTAAAGGACTAAAGAGACCAAATTCAGCTCTCTTAACACAAACTTTAAACAGTTTTTATTCCGTATCCTTTTAAAACCCATAGTCGCGTGACTGACAAGTAACCGTGGCCCCGTAACGCAAAGGGCTATTGAAGAGCACCGTGAATTTTAGTGAGTTCAAGTCTGACAGTCCCTCCTTGCCTGCCCTGGGTAGGAGGACTCCGAAGATTTAACAACGTAAAAAAAATGCTGATCTTATGACAAGTGTTATTTAATTATTCATTGAGATAAATAACAATTATTGAGTAAAAGCATGTTTTTAACGAGATAAAGCCAAAAGTCAACAAACATCAAATACCTACTTGTTGCAACTACATCATGATCTGTAAAACATTAGTACCGTTATCTAAACGACTCCCAATCATTTCAGTTAGCACAAAGACCAGTCAGATGATGTCTAAAGTTCGTTCATTAACAGAGGTTTATTAATCTGAGTATATTACGACAAGCTTCTTTAATAGATGGTTGACTAACCCGTTGACTTTTGGCTCCGAACATTCAATTGAAAAGCATCATTTTTGGTCTCGTATTGGGTGCTAAGCGTTTCCAAACTCGTACGATAAAAGGGTGGAAATCTCTGGCTTTTTTCGTTACTTTGTTAAATCATCGAATGAGTCCTCCAATCCACGGTGCTCTTCAATAGCCCTTTTACGTTCCGAGGCCACGGTTGCTCTTCAGTCCCGCGACCCTAGCAAGCTTTGGCCCTCTAAGGGGGCTCCGCCATTTTGCTGACAGCTCTTTGAGGCTCGCGTGGAGAACTCTCTGCCTACGCCTGTGTATCCGAACACATACAATCCTAATCTCTTCAAAATTAGAGTGAAATTTCTTCTGGGTAGGCTAGTTGCACTGTCGGCTTTGTTTCTGTCACCTGTAACCTAGACTAGACTTGAGTCAAGGACAAAATCATCTCAAAAAAAATTGCTGAAATAAATAATTAAATTAAATAAAATGTAAGGCTGCTACTTCGTATCTGACGCGATGAGTTATGGGTTGGGCAAACTAGGTATCAGTACTCATTTGTTGACCTTACCAAGAAAAACAAAATAAAAAAAAAGGCTGCGACTTCGCATCTGACGGCCCCCCATAGAGGGCCAAATGCCTGCCGGGGTCGCGGGATTGTCTTAACAGATAGCCGTGACCCTGAAACGAAAAGATTATTAGTCAGTATGAGTCTGGCAGTCCCATCCGCGCTACCAAGGGTGGGAGAGGACTCATTTAATGATTTTACCGCGATAAAAAAAAATATTGGAGTTTTGATTAATAACTATTTAAAGTGCACACATAGGTCAATTCAAATCCTGAATGTTTGCAAATTACTACGAAGTATAGATAATAGATAAACACTTGCGACCCACTAACATAATAAAGACAAAGCATTTATTAATATAAATTACATGTTAGTTTATCTATAATACTAATTTATTGTTACATATTAATAGTACTAACTATAGTACTATATCTATGTAGTTAGATCGATATGTAAGGATAACTGAAAGTTGTGATAAGTATCCAGCTCGAGGGACCGAAAAGAAGACCGAAAAGAAATCTACGCTTACTGAAAAAACTTTCAGAGTCTTGTAAAACAACCCTATAAGATAAAAAACATGTGTTTCATACATTGTCAACGGAAAATATTCCATTTTGAAAGTTACTCCTGTTTTTTTATTTCTTTTTCAGGGTTGATTTCATAGTCATAATTGTTTATAACCATAATTACTTTCACCCCATGAATTGTTGTTAGTGTTTTATCTAAATATAACCCTATATAAATTAGGTACTTCTATCTTAAGTAGTTTCAAAATAAACGAATTTAATAAAACCAAAACAAAATCTGAAGCTCATATCGTAACCTTTCTTCGTTAACTTATTTTTTATGTTTTCGCAAATAATAGTTGCATCTCAAAACAAACATAGGTAATTGAACTGTTATCAAATCATTGAGTGCAATGTCAATTTATTTATCCTGCGCATTTGTGTGCTGTTGGATGAAGAAATATTGGGTGCGGTAAGCCGTTACAAAATCTGGACAGTAATCGAAAATGCTGGACAGCATTCAGCTATGCTGACTAAATTATCGGCTGAAACCATGCTGAGTTCAGACGAGAGTGAAGCATTTTGACAGCTGTCTCAGCCTATGCTACTCAGCAATCGCCATTTTTATTTGAGTGCTGTCAAGATTTTGTATCGGCTAAACGCACGCATCTCTGAAGAATTTGTTGGCTTGACCGTACTTATCTCAGCAACTCCTGGTTCGAATTGAAAAAATGTCTTTATTTCGGGTAGTCTATACATCGAGGAAGGCTATAACATCACGCTACGACCAGTAGGAGCCGAGCAGGGCTATACTAATGTAGAGACTAGCTAAACCTCTTTATAATATTAATAAGGAATAGGTTTTTTATTTATGTATGTGGTAATCCGCGGAATGAAGCATCCGATTTCAAAATATTATGTTTGTTGGTAGAAAGCTACATTATTCCTGAGTGAAATTTTATAGTTTTGCATATTAGCCACAATTCAAGAAAGAGTAAAAGCGCGGGTGGTATAATAGGATGCGACGCGGTGAGTTCACTCGAACGAAGTCGCGGAGAGAAGAGCTATTGCTATTGAACACTAAAATAATATTAACTATTTACTTTGCTATACTTTAGTAGGGACACAACACAACTATAGGGAGAGATCAGGGTGTGTACTTTCTAAGTCCGTCAATGAAAACACGAAAACGGGTAGAGGCGTGGACAGTAAGGGACCTTTTCCATGGCACAATGCGACGCGATTCAACCGATTACAACTACAAGTGAAAATTAACCTTACCACTACGACATTATGACATAAAACTCGTTGAAATATCTACGGATAGATGAAAAACAAAACACGATCGCCACGACGACGTCAAGTCAATCGAATGTTATCATGATTTCGTCATTCTAAGTTCGGACTGGTTGTCAAAACGTCTGTCACTAAGGCCGATACCACGGGTTTCATGCTTAGATACTTATTAGACCCCCTGAAGATCATCTATCGGATTAAAGATAAAAATATCGCAAGCGAAGAGATAGCTTCTAAATATACAAACCAATAAAGTAATAAAATCGAAATGTATTATTATTTATATAAGTAGTCATATATTTTTATCGTGTCACGTTCAGTCCCACACTTAATTTATCTTTTAATTGTTATTAAAACAAAGATTATTTTGGACTTTCCAGTACCACATGTAGTCGTCAAAAATACGTAGTAGAAATATTATATTATCTTAATAGTTTTATTCAGCAAATATTTGTGATAGACGGCGGTGTAATAATAAACTAGGAGTTTGATATTAACGTAAGGGGAAGCGCACACAATGCTACTTGTACATGGCTTCACACCTCGCCCTCGCTCGAGGAGATTTTAAATATCCCACGGGAGGTTCTGTGAATTCTGTGATATCCAACCCTTACATTTATCGAAATTATATAGCATAGAAAGTGTATGTACAGACAATTAGTTTTGCTTCTATCATTAGGTATAATTTTCTTGAATCTTGCCTAATTTGGGGTCGATATGTCTTCTTCTACAACGTGTAACGTTAATAGCGCAAAACCACTCGTGGGGTAACTCGGCCCATGTTACTGAACAATGTTTGTTCTAAGACTTTTCAAAGATTTTCGAAAATTCTCTTCTCCCACACCCGGGAATTGAACAGAAAAAAAATATAATTAAATTAATTTAAGATTTCCTGGTTTTCCTTTCATTTAATTTATCATGTTTGTTAGAGAGATTTCATCCTTATAATTGACCCTAAATATCGATGCAATAAAAGTACAGGGTATAATTTTTTCAGATTTTAGCTGGTTCGATTCCCGGGTGTGGGAGAAGAGAATTTTCGAAAATCTTTGAATGCAGTTTGCTTTCTATTCAAAAATAAAGGAATGTTTCTTTTGAGTAAAATTTTCTATCTGCAGTATTAAGAGTACTTTCCCTCCAGGTGGCATTACAAAATTCCACCCTGTATATTGTAATGACCGACTTTCAGAGTAGGTATGAGTGATGAAAATGTTATTTTTTGTAGCCAGTCATGTACGATAACCTTTATATGTTGTGTTATGTGCTCAATTAATTAGACAAACATAATTAGGGAAACCCCACCGGTGATGATATCTTGAGATGAGAGATAACAGGTTGTTTGCACTCTACTTACATCATTACTGTTTGTTGCTTTCATTAGATAACGATGCTGTATATCTTCACATTTTTCTAGAATAAAACAAATAATTTAATCTTTTCGCTACAGTTTGTAAAACAGCTAAAAGTTTTCCATGAGATATCAGTAAACAGGTGTTAAAGTTAGGCGCTATTGCCGAAGATGAAGTTTTGGGTTTGATTTCCAATTTAGGTCAAATTAATCTGAAAGTAGGGGAAGGGGGGGCATGACGGGGACGCGAGGTAAGATGGGGTCACGTACACATACAAGAAACTAGACTCTTGCGAACAGAAAGCAATAAGCCAGTATGAAGCCATACTCGATCAACCGTCAGCGCGACAGAAACAGTGATGGGAGTGCACGCGTTTATTATTTACAGACGAAAATCACTTTGAGTGTCTCGTCGATCTAATTTTATGCAGTTAAAAACGTCTTTACTGTAAGGTAAATATGACTACCCAATTTATGTGTTTTCCCGTAACGGTTGTCAGTGTTGTTTACTTTGTTGTGGTATAGTTGGACAAAAGTTCAGATAATACAATTTTTTTGAGAAATTATTTTTCTCTAAATCAGTCTTTGGGGCAAGACGGGGTATTGGGTATGGGGTAAGATGGGGTATAGGGGATCCTCGATCCTCGGCTCAAAAAAAAATGCTACGAAGAAACAAAAGACCAGTTGTAGCCAAAACGAAAAATGATGATGATGAAGATACAATTTTGTCTCTGTTGTAATGATGAAATCATAGTTTTCTGAAATAATCCGAAGGTTGGGTAGGCTGCCAGCTTTGTGGACGTTGTGCTCACAATTAATGGTTATGCTGGTGTGGATGATGACAATACCCAAGAAATTCATATTTGTATTTATTGTGATAATAATTAGCTTACCCTATCTCTCCCAATTTTCATTACCCCATCTTACCCCATGGTAAGGGGCAAGACGGTTTTCCGAAAGTTCCCATTATTTAATTTATTTAAAAAAATTGCTATAAGTTGATCTCCCAAAGACTATGCCAAATTGTAGTTAGGTTAATAAGACATTGTGCCATAAATAAATAAGCATAATAAACGTAATAATTATACTGTATTTTTTGTATTTTCCTTAGATACCCCATCATGCCCCCCCTTCCCCTAACTCGGTACGGTTAAAGCGCAGAGGCTGAGAGATTGAACTATTGCGCTTGCGTGTTACGGCTTTGATCGGCACACCGAAAATATTTGTATTATTTACAAGTAGTTGTTTCGGTGTCTGAACGTTTGCGTATGTAGGTTTAAATTCGCGCATGGGGAACTGTATAAATTGTACGCACTGCGTATAAAAAAACACGCCTATTTGTTGATGTTCTTCGATTTAAAACCCGCGCGTGTTGTCAGCGTAAGAAGACGATGCAACCCCGGCCTTGTCTATAAAGCTTCGCTTACACACACCGACTAAGGGTGCTCACACATCTATCGACGCGGAATCGGATTTTTCCGTCGCCCTTTCTCTTTCTGTCGCTTAGAACTGCCATTTGCTAGACCGAGACAATGCGATAGCACGCGGCCGCGTCGAGGATTCCGCCGCGTGCGATCTCGGTCTAGCAAATGGCAGTTCTAAGCGACAGAAAGAAAAAGGGCGACGCAAAAAGCCGATTCCACATCGATAGATGTGGAAGCACCCTAATTGCTGCAAATACCTAATTCCTGCAAATATTCGCTAAGACGGGGTGCTATGACAGGAAACCTCCACGTGCGCCCGTGGACTGGAGTTCCCTCTCGGATACGTCCAGGGGGAAGACCAGTTTTTCGGGCCGGTGCACCCTGGGATGCTGGCAAAAACTCTTCCTTAGGCACTGTGTGCCCAAGTGGTCTCTTTGCCCGTATGCAAATAGCCTGTCGTGTGGATGCTCCAACGCGTGTCCCTCTGATCAGCAGAGGGCACAGCGGCGGAGCGGGCTTGCGGACGGTGAGTGATGGGTAGCTCGCCGTCCGACCAAGGACCAAGCCCGGGTCGGTGGCGCGTCGTGTTTCGCGCCAAATGCCTGCTGGGGTCGCGGGTTTTTTCTTAACCCAGGTTACCGTGGCCCCGGAACATAAAGGGCATAGGAAGGAACACGGGTGGATTTTAGTCAGTAAGAGTCTGACAGTCCCTTATTCCGCCCCACCCAGGGCGGGAGGACTCATTTGATGATTTTACCACCTAAAAAAAAAAAAAAAAAGTATTCGCTAAGACAGGCTTTCAACAGCAAATAGTCGCTGCGATTTGTATTGAGCATGTTAAGGGTCCTTGTACACTGCGCATGTAACCCGCGCAAGTAATGATGCGGGTTACCTGCGCGAATAACATGCGCAAGCTACTTGGTCAAGCTACCCGCGGGGTGCTTGTACACGGCGCATGTAGCTTGAGCATGTTGAGGCACTTGCGCGGGTTACATGCGCTGTGTACAAGCACCCTAAATTTTACTCGCAGCGAATGCAGCTGCCGTTTTAAATACCGTCTTATTAGCTTACAATAGACTCCAATAATAATTAAATTGAGTCTGTTTGGTTACGAAATAAACAATTTTTACTCTAAGTTGATTACTACTCCATTGTTCCAGGTTTTGGCATGTACAACATCTGCCACATGCTGATGTCGGGCGTCATCCTGCTGGGCATGATCATGCAGAGCTTGGCGCTGGGCTACATCCTCCCGGCAGCTCAGTGCGACCTGGAGCTCACACTCCAGCAACGAGGGTGGCTGTCTGCTATACCATTCTTAGGTGAGAAGAAGAAGAATGTATTTGGAGAAACTAGGATACATTTGTGAAAGAAAGCTATGATGATTTATTACTTTTCTTATTTGGTATTGCTTCGCAAATGATGTTGCACTTAATATCGTGTGCTACGTCTCTGGTCGATTTTTAATTACAAGAACTGAGCCTGTAGCCAAACGGCAGTCGTTATTACATTTTCAACTTTCTACCCCATTGCACAAAGTTGAAAATCTATCAAAGATCTACAGGCTCAGAGTTGCACTTCTGAACGCATCGAATTCGTAGCCCAGTTCAGGGCCGCCTAAAAGATTTACATCGATAAATCTGCTAAAAAAGCTTTATTTTCTGTAAGTATAATCTTACAGATTATTATGTAAAGAGAACTGTGTTACGCAATTGTATTACTACTAAGTTATACACGACATCACATCAAACTGATCCAAACTGCCTTTTTTTAATAGATATTTATCTTTATTACAAAACAAGAAGGTATATTTTTAGAAAGGGAATTTCGTGGAAGTGAATTTGAAGGGAAACTGTTGGTACAATCCTTCTATACAAATACTAGCAAACCGTTTCGCCACCAGATGACTTCGTTTTTTTATTTACTATAAACCTCACGGAGCCCGAGACCTTTCCAACGAATGCAAAACCGAGGAAATCGGTTCGTGCGTTCTGGAGTTATAGCGTCAAGAAGGAAAACCCGACTTATTTGTATATAGTAGACTAATCGCCTGTTAAATGACTGTAACTTACTGTTCTGTACTTCCAGCTATAATCCTGACGTCGTACTTCTGGGGCTGGCTGGCGGACACGCAGGGCAGGCGCCCGGTGATGCTGTTCTCCATGCTCATCTCCGCAGTCTTCTCCGCATTCGCCAGCTTCGCGCCTGATGTCATCTCCTTTGGCGTATTGGTCTTTCTCTCCGCTATATTGTAAGTTTTAATTTTGTTTTTATTTTTTTTTTCTTTTTATATTATGGTTCACATGCTTATTGGAAAAACACCGAAAACTCAGTAGTCAACATTATGAAAAACTTTCATAATGGGACCACACCTTTAATCGCGAAAAAAACAGTTGTTTCAAAAATTTTAACTGCCCGGAACTGTAAGGCCTATTGAAGGATACCGTGGATTTTAATCAGTACAAATCTGACAGTCCCTTCCGTCCTGCCTTGGTCGGGAGGACTCATTAGATTCTACCACTTAAAAAATACGGCATTGTGGGGAAACTTACATTTATTATAGTAACAGATAGTAAAACCAAGGCACATAATGTAGGCCAAGATTGGGCGTTTTTCCATTAGACGCCGGTAAGTGCAAAAGCGAGCCATACGTCTTCATACATTTTTACTTCCCCGGCACCGGCACGGCGTCGTCGCCTTCGCCGTTTCCGTGCCGTGTAATGGAAAAACGCCCATTCCGTGCACAATAAATATAATGTGTCATCATCATATCAGCCGTAAGACGTCCACTGCTGAACATAGGCCTCCCCTTTAGACTTCCAGTAAGACCAGTTGTAAGCGGCTTGCCCCAGCGTGATCCTGTGGTCTTCATAAGATGGTCTGCCCACCTAGTGGGTGGACGTCCTAAACTGCGCTTTCGAGAACCTTGGATAATCTGTGATCTATTATAATTTCCAGTATGTCGGGCTCATCAGCTGTGGTATACACTTACCTGGGCGAGTTCAACAACCTGAGACATCGAGACAAGATGGTTGCTTTCGGATCTTCCTTCGTCGGAATCGGCACCGTCATCCTACCATGTAAGTACAAGTTTATCTACTTGACGGCATGATTGGTGCAGTTACTGAGCGATCGACTGCTGTGTAGCGTGTCGTGGGTTGGATCCATGCATTGATTGACTGTTTGTTTGTAAGATTTGCAAGTGTGTGTGTTGTTCCGGGTCTGGGTGATTGTGTATGTGAGTTTCTATTTTATTAGACGCAGTCATGATTCGGGAGTTTTTGATAAAATTTGACTTCGATATAGAGATTTGGCCTATATTCTTTTTAAAAAAGTTTAGAAGTTGTCTTATACAGCACGCATGTAATGCGAAGCGCCTGTGGCCGGTAAAACAACTGTAACGATTGTGGCACTATTGGATATAGCACTGTTATCTGAGTTTTTTTTATAGGCGTCCTCGTAATCATATAATTTACCTGTTAATTTGACAGCGATTTGGATGAATTCTTTTACACCCTCTGACTTCTTTATTTTCCTATTAAATTATAAATATTTTAAGCTACTTTAATTGTAGTCCTTTTTAGTTGCATAATAATTATTTTGTTTGTAATCTAGAACATAACCAGTTAAAGAGACTAGGATCCATACGAGATAATATTAAAAAAAACACAACTATGGTCCAACCCTCTACGATTACGCAACATCGTGAAAGTGACGCTGAATTTCAGATTATTTATACTTATGCTCTTCCCCCCTTATTGATAAACGTGGACTAAAGTTACGCCAAGGTAATCCTTAAAAAATGTATGGTTAATCCGTAGATTATCCTGGTAGTAACTTTAGTCCACGTTTATTTTTAAGGGGGGTAATGTGTCATCTGCCAAAATCTCACACAATTCTCCATTCAATTGCAGGTGTATCCTGGCTTATTCTCCCCCTCGAATTCGCATACCCGATCCCATTCCTGGGTATCGAATACCGTCCGTGGCGTCTGCTGGTGGTAGCCTGCGCGATCCCCTTCGCCCTGGGCACCGTACTGCTGATGTTCGCACCAGAAAGCCCCAAGTTCCTGTTCGCTACTGGACAGTATGACACTGCTCTGGCTGTCGTCAAAAGAATCTACTTTAGAAATACTAAAAAAGCTGAAGATACTTTTCCTGTAAGTATTCATGCTTTTTAAAGCTTTAAAACTTTATATCCCATCAAAAACATTTCTTGTAAAATGTTGCCAAGATGACCACATAATGTTTGCCCTGTGAAAAAGATATCAGGTCTCATGTAAAGCCAAACTTCTGAATCTACACGGCCTAAGTCTACCGGGCTCTAACTTCACAAATTCTACACATCAGTAAAAATTACGGTTTCGTCGTTTCACTACCGTCATGAAGGTGATGCGAATATTTAGTTTCTGAAACAACGAAACAGTCAAGATATACATGGCGCTTCGCTTGCCTCGTCTTGGCGATACTAATTTATTAAGCTAAAGAGTTTGTTTGTTTGGTTGAAAGCGGTAATCTCCAACCAACATTTTTTAACCAAATGTTCCTTGCTTTTTCCAAGGTGAAGTCTCTAATAGTGGAAAACCAGATGACGAAGGACACCACCGTGAGGGGAGCTGCTGCGATCTGGGTGTCCATGAAGGAGCAGACAGTTCCTCTGTTCCAGAGACCGCTGCTGCCCTGGACTGCTCTCACCTGCTTTGTGCAGTTCGGGATCTTTGCCACGTAAGTTTCATTGCTCTATATAGTCCAAAGGTTTTTGGTACTGGCGGGACCGTCTGTAAAGGTTACCGTTACCCTGTACGAAAAAACTGAGGCCCTATCACATGTCTTTGCCCTATCATGATAGGGTAAAGAGATTTTAACTCGTTGAAAAATGAAAGTTGGAAACGAAAAAAAGAAAGTGGGCAAACCCTTTTTTGTGATGTAAACTGGAAGTTTGACATACATTTGGACAAAAAAAAAATAATTCGTCGTCCGTAATCCATAAGCACTTTTTCGTGTTTCCATGTTTGAATTTCTCATCATAAATTTTCGGTCATTAATTTAAGCGTTTGACAGACTCTTCCGCGCCACCCAAAGCTCCAGGAGGACTCGTTGATTTTACCACCCAGAACAAATAAGGAGGTTCTAGAGTAACTCTCAAAGTACGTCTTATAAAGACCTATTAGTTCTGTGTGAGCATTGAACGCGGAACGCAGTGCCAATTGCTCAGTCACCTCTTTTCCACCTCATTTAGACATGGTCTTTCACGGTATTTTTTTAAGTTAGTTCCTAATTTCCATCTGCAATAGTTACTTAGTATGTGTGGTATAATATTTCCAGAACCAATGGCTTCTACGTATGGTTCCCGTCCATCCTGAATTCGCTGGCTAACCACGAGGGTGGTGAGACCAAGATCTGTGATGTACTCGACGCGGGCAGAGATGCTGTGCATAATGGCACTATGGTAAGTTATAAAATACTCCAACTCTAGGATCCTTCATTGTGTATGTACGGGACGCAATGTCTCTGATATTTTACGATTTTGACATCCAGAGCCTCTACGAGTACCATGAGTTGTCATTACGATACTCGATCATACGCATCGATCGTTTAGCACTCTCATTGGTTGAGAGTTCATACAACCTTGGAGCGGGCCAATGAGAGCGCCAAACGCGGGCGATATCGATGATCGACTGTCGTAATGACAACTCATGGTATGGGTACAAGTAGCTATCGTAAAACAAATCCATAGAGGTTCGTACAAGCACGCGTCAATTGATACCAAAGTCGTGAAGTATCAGAGACTTGCGTCGCCTTATGCACGAAGGGCCTAAGGGTTCCGTTTTTCTTTTGACGTACGGAACCCTAAAAAGGCCTTAAGTAGCAACCCACCCCTGCTTCGGACGAGTAGCAGAGCTTATTTTTTTCAACTCATCTGTCTAGCCTTTTCCCAACTATATTGGGGTCGGCTTCCAGTCGAACCAGATGGAGCTGAATATCAGTATTTTACATAGAGCTGACTGAGACTGCCTGTCGGACCTCCACAACCCAGTAAGTGGGTAATACTTACGATACCCCGTGATAAGATTGCTGTGCGGACTTTAGAGCTTCTGAAAAACTGTAAAGACCGTCATAGATCTACAAATGACAGTCGACACCAACGGCTTTTTGTGCTTTCCGAAGTACGGAGGAAACTCGCTATGACAGATGGTCACCCATCCACAGACCAACCTCGGCAAGCGCGGCTTAACCCGAAAGATCAGCCTGTTTGGCTGTAATTATTTAGCCACGAGCTCTTCTGAATTTCAATACACAATAATGCTGCCAAGCTGAAATGGGACTGGACTGGCCACGTATGTCGAATGCCAAACAATCGCTGGCCAAAACATACATCCGATTGGTGCCAGAAGGGAGAACTCGACCTCGTGGCAGGCCCAAGAGAAGATGGCGAGATGACTTGGACCGCTTCAGGAAGGACTGGACCACGGTTGCAGAAAGCCGTGAGAAGTGGAAGTGGGAGGGAGGCCTTTGCCCAGCAGTGGGACACTATAGGCTGATTGTATTGTATTGTATATGTATACAATAATAATTCCTACTCAACAGATTTGCGACGACACAATCCACACATCGACCTTCGAGCGCTCCATCTACATTGGCCTGGTGTTCTCCTCCATGTACATCATCGTGGGCTTCCTAGTGGACTACGTGGGGAAGAAGCCCATCCTCGTGGTGATCCTGGGCTTCACCGGTATCAGCGGGATCTGCGCCCACCTGGCTTACAACCAGCAGTTGGCTGTGGTGCTGTTCGCGATCTTCCAGATGTCTGGAGCTTGTATTGGGTTGATGAATGCGGTTGCTGTTGAGTTGTTCCCTACTAAGTATAGGTAAGTTACAAGTTTAGTTGGTATATTGGGCAATATCTATTTGGAAATGTGTGATTTTTTTCGTATCACTTACAGCAATTAAAAAGAATATACTTCCAATTGCATCGTTTGGATCATTTGTCACTTTGCGAAGTAGGTTTTCACGAGAATATTCCATTTTGAAATTAGTATTAATTTGAGAATTAGGTTTTTTGAGAATTTGCCATTTCGAGAACTTGTCGTTTGCGACTCGGTTGCTATTTTGAGAATTAGCGCTTAAACCGTTAAAAAACCCTAACAATGTGCTCTATCAAAAAAAGAGGTATCTACCTACCTATCCCTCCACGACACGTGATAAGTCTGGTATACTTCTTACAACAATCGGGTTTTTCTGGTTTAATATCGCGTGGCAAAATTTTACCATTAGTTACTTAGTTCTTTTATACTTCATAGATGTTATTTTTATGATCTAACAATTACTTTTTCGTTTTTTCAGGGCTATGGCGATCTGCCTGTCCATGATGATGGGTCGAGTGGGCTCCATGGTGGGGTCCAACCTCATCGGTCTGTTCCTGGAGGTGAACTGCGGCGCCGGCTTCTACTTATTCGGATCTATTATTATAAGTAAGCAAAACATTATTTATTTTAATGATTTTATATTTACTGTAACAGTTCTTGTAATACTCGTAGCTAATCGATTGACTGCTGTGCTTCGTGTTGCTGGTTCGATTCGCGCTTTGCTATTTTGACAGCAAAATCTCCAATTACAAAATGATCCGCTACCTATTTATTGAATTCTTTGTTACCTACAAAAAATGAGATAAATGAAAAACTGCTCAACCGATTAATTTCACATTTAAAACCATCTACTAAATAGTCCAAACAATGCCTAACACTATTTGGTTTGGATAGTGTGAGTGAGCCTGAGTTCTTGAGTTATAAAATTACAACGAAAAGTGGCATTGATTTAGTGGTTGTTATTTAATGATAGTTCACTCACGACACAGGACAACTTCTTAGAGAGGGGCAAAGGACCCCCTAATTTTACACATACTTACCTATTTATAAAAAAAAGAAGTTTTTGTAGTCGTGAGATGACGATATAACGGCTATTTTCAAGGCCGGGACGACTTTTTTGCGTTTTTTTATGATAGTTCTTTTGACTGGAGAGCTGTGGAATGATTTATAGATACAGCAGTCATTGCGTTCTCACAAAATTAAAAAAAAAGCTAATCTTCTTTTTTCTCCTTCTAGTCAACTCGCTGTTCTGCCTAACACTACCCAACAAGAAGAGGATCCCGCACAAGAAGATCGTAGTGGAATCCACTCAAAACGAGACCCACGAACCAGTATGAACCGGTTCGAACCAGACACAAGGAACTGGACCAAGGGCGGATCCAGCTTTCATATCAGGGGGGGGTCACCATGTCGCAGACAGCTTATCTCCGTAGTTTAGTTCAGATAGATTTGAAAGAAAGACATCCCGAATACCGTGACCCTGCAACGTAAAGGGCTATTGAAGGACACCGTGGATTTTAGTCAGTACAAGTCTGACAGTCCCTTCTGCCCTGCCCTGGGAGACTGGGAGACTCATTTGAAGATTTGACCACACTAAAAAAGAAAATAAAGGGGTGGCTAACGGGTCGATCACGAGTTCACGACTTAGTCCAGTCGTCGTGGCAAGGCAAAACATATAAAAAAAACTTTTTCAAAAAAAATGTAACCGCCTTCAAAAACAACCACAAAAAAGTGTAAAATAATCTACAAAATAACTTTTTTTTCGGAAGTCGGTGCCTTTGTTTTTTTTCTTTTCATTGTCTTTTTAGCCACCGACTTCCGAAAAAAAAGTTATTTTGTAGATTATTTTACACTTTTTTGTGGTTGTTTTTGAAGGCGGTTACATTTTTTTTGAAAAAGTTTTTATTTTACTCTTTTTAGTTTAAATATTCAACCCGAATTCTTGTCAAGAACATTATTCTCTTACATGTGCACTATAATTTTGTAATCCTTCGCACCAGTACTTACATCACTCATGTACACATTAAGCTAATAAAATTCCATATCTCAAAAATTACTAAACCGATTTTGATGAAACTTGCAGTATTCTCTAAGTTAAATGATACCTAGTACAACAAAAAAAGAATTACTTAAATCGGACTTGTAGTTCCGGAGATATGCGAACACAAAGTAAATCAATCGATGCCTACTCCTTACTGTTAAGGAGTTGTACCTTCCATCATCAGGTCATCCACCTGAGATGATGATTATCAGATGCAAATACTTGAACAGCTTTAGAAAATATATGAAAATGGTACTATGTGCCTATAAAATTTGAAGGTTGCCCTCGATTTCCCTAGGATCCCATCATCAGATCCTGACCTGGTGATCATGGGACCAATTGGAAAGTATACCCTTTCAAACAAAAGAAAAAAATTCCAAATCGGTCCAGGCGTCTTCGAGAAATCGGGGAACATACATAAAAAAAAAAAAAAAAAAAAAAAAAAGTTTCCGACGAATTGAGAACCTCCTCCTTTTTTTGAAGTCGGTTAATAAAAGTATAGGACCTATACAGGATTTTTCTTTGAAATTGGTCAAAAGGGAGAAATCTGCTTCCATAAGAGATACGGAAAAACTTTCTTAGGAAGCTTATGCTATTTTTTGATGTTGATAATTTTGGCGTTTTTGTTTTTTTGTTCAAGTGTGAGTGCTCCACAAAAATGAGTGACGTTGGGCAATTTTTTTTTAGTGCCATTCGACTTTGTTTCATGGAAAAAATCGGGACGACAGAAGGTGGTCTAATAGAAAATATTGGTTCACATAAATTGTATGAACGATAAAAACTTAAAAAAAAAAAATGAAACCGCCTTCAAAAACAACCACAAAAAAGGGTAAAATAACCTACAAAACTTTTCTTTCGGAAGTCGGTGGTTATTTTTATTAATTTCATTGTTTTTTTGCCACCGACTTCCGAAAGAAAAGTAAGTAGAAAAGTCGAATGGTACAAAAAAAAAATGCCCAAATGACTCATTTTTGTATGAAACTCACACTTGACTGAAAAAATAAAAACGCGTAAATTGTGAACACCAAAAAAGAGCAAATGTTCCTATGAAGTTTTTCCGTATCTCTTATGGATTCAGATTTCTCCCTTTTGGCCAATCCCTGTACCTATACGAGTATGTTGATTAAACATCACCAACTCAGATTTCCAATCCAAAGTACTTATGTAAATTTAAGGAAACAATCTCACATGTGATATGAAAAGAAACTCAAAGGGTGCGTCCACATCTGGCGAATATGCCGCGAATGTGCAACTCGCGAGCCGTTTGCGACCTGCCCGCGAGCCGCGCGCGCGCATTCTCGGCAATGAGAATGAGAATTTAGTATGCCAAAAGTCGGGCGCGCGGCACGCGATCTGCACGCGTGCAGCTTGCAAACGGCGCGCGAGCTGCGCATTTGCGGCGCATTCGCCAGATGTGGACGCACCCTTAGACTGGTCAATAAAAAATACTACATGATTGTGTACTGAACTATGCTGTTTCATGTTTTTAAGACTTCAAGAAGTAAGTATGTAATTGGTAGATCGCACAGGGTTTCGTTAATAAACAGTAGATCTTATGTCTAATCAAGTTGGCCACCCCTGCTATAATAGGTATAACCAATAACAGCACAGAATTGCATTATTCTGATTATGTGCCCCTTTCGTTTATAATTTGTTTAAGTTTATAATAAACTTAGATAAAATTGCAGTGGCCACCTATGACCCAGCCTGTCGCCCAGGGGGGGGTCATGACCCCCATGACCCCCCCCTTGTATCCGCCGTTGAACTGGACAGAACTAGTCAATTCTGTTTACGAACAAAACCCAAAGAATGTTTGAAAAAAATACTCTGACAAGTCTTAGGACTTATTTATTGGCACTGAGTTATATTATTTAGCCGATCGAAATATCTATACTAAGTATAAAACTGAAATGACTGACTGATTTTTGGCTGAACACGCTAATCTCAGGAACTGAAAAAAACCTTTTGTAAAGTTCCGAAATCGGTACCTAAGGCGCATACCTAATCGCGTTATAGCGTGGCTCTGCAACTCTAATGTGGGCAATGGGGCCGGCAAGTCAAAGCTAATTGTAGATGGCACCACCACTGCTCAGACCTAATCCGACCAATGACGTAGTACTATTTTGAAGTACCTTTAAGATTTGAACTGATTTGAACCAATGACGATGCTTGGTGCAAGCAGTACTAGCGCCATTAGTTCCCCAGTTGCCAGCCCCATTGAAGGTACAGTCACGAGCGATAACATGTATACAGTTAACAAAATTCAAACGCAAATTATTACTCGTGAAATACCGGTTTCCACTTTGAAGTAAGACCTATTTCGTAACAGTATGGCTTCCAAAATAAATAATAATTTTATGAAGGATGCGAATGGAACTCACGCTTAATCCAGCGCCAATAAAAAAGCCTAATACGCTTATATTGCTCTGGCAATATAATTGAGATTTGAATGAAGTTTATAACTGTATTAGTCAAATTAAGTGTTGATGAATGAAAGATTATTTTGTTGATGTATTATGTACAATCAACAAAATTCAAGAGTTTAATAGCCAGGCGTCCTAGCAGAAAATAGTGATAAACATTTACCAAACTATTTTGTTGATTGTACATTTTACGAAGTGGACCAAATATTTTTAGATAGTATTATTTTAAGCTTAGATAGTAAAAAAATAAAACGTATACGAATATTTAAAAGAGTGGGAATGTTTTAATTCTCATTAACAATGAAACGATTCATTGATTTTTTTAAACCTAAAGACCAGTCATTTAAAAATGTCTAAAATAATATGATGACGGAAAAACTGAACTCTGTTTAATACATTGAAATTGTGATTAAATCAAAATCGAACGATTTATTATTTGAGTCGATCGAACAGCGAATACTGTTATCGAACAAATAATAAACAATTTGTTAAATATGAATAAAATAAGCTAACCTAAAAAAAAAATATACAAGTAACTGAGAGAAACGCGCCCTTTATTTAAAATAAAGCTTGTAAAAAGCAAAGCAAAGCAAGTATGATGAACGTCAACAATCAACTATATTTTGGAAAAAACGAAAATTCATGTTTTCATGAATTTTCGCGATGGGCGAATGAAAACAACTTTTAAAACTCTGTGATATGTTTTTGTTGCAGACCCACTGCCATAATGTTTCTGTTAATTATTTATAAGATAATTAATAATTTAATAAATATTTGTTCAAATAATATTTGTGTTATTATTAAAGTAGTGTCACAGGTACAGCTTGGCAAAAAACTTAAGAAAGCCGGAAGTTGCCACTGTCTTCTCGCTACCAGCGCTTTGAATGATTTTTTTTTCACTTATTACGTTAGTTTTATGGCACAATAATAAATCTAACAAACCTGCGGTCTTTGTTTACATCAAATATCAAAGATTTTAAAACGTTGTCAGAAACAAAAAGATTAGTTCCGTTTCAATCCGTTCTGGCCAAGCTGTATATCTAATACGGCTAATACCCGAAGTGCGGTTGGACCTAGTTTTAGTCTACTAAAACTCCTCTTCTAACCCTAATTGTCCGAGTCGGGGTGCCAGGAAGTCCCCAGGCTGCAACTAGTTCTAGCCGGCTAAACCTATTTCTAAACGAAGATAAGTAGGATATATCTAAGTGGCCGCATGTGGTGGGTAACCGATCTTCTGGTATTAGCCGTAACATATCTACCAAATTGAAATTATCTACCAAGTACCAAAGTCCTGCTTGCATGGAGGGAAGTGGGAACATATATTTTTTCCAACTCCTCCACTATTCTTTTCTGATTAATTTCGTTGCAGGATCCAAGACAGGTAAATTCATTCTCCGGGACACGTCGAGCTTCATTGTGTCGGCGCTTTTTCTGGTGGTTGCCGCTGTTGTTTCTGGCTTTCAGAAGTTGCAGTGGTTGGGAATAGTGTGGTGGGTGTGTCCCAAAAAAAATTACAAAAGTCGCAAGGTATCGTAGTCTTGTGCTGCGTTGTGAGGCGACTAAAACTAAAGACACACTAAGTTATTGCGTTGATAAATGTTTAAATTAAAAAAAAAAAAACAAAAAAAAACATTTAAAGATTATTATCGCGAAAATCGACGGGAAATGCCATCTGTGTGGCCCAGCTATAAGAAGAAAGGCGGACATTTAAGGCCTATTCAGACCTAAGCGGTATTCGCTACCGTCTGCGGCAGAGAAAACCCAGTGGGTATGCGGTAATATTACTGTTCACACCAAAACGGATTTCGCTATCCTTGTGGGTAGAATAACACGCGGTAGTCGCTAGGTCGATAGCCGCGGTACTTGATACTAAATACCTGAGCGAATCCCGCGCGGTATGTTTTACCTCTACCCACAGCGGCAGCGAATATCGCTCAGGTCGCTCTAGCCGCGGTTTTGATACTAAATATCTGAGCGAATCCCGCGCGGTATGTACCTCTACCCACAGCGGCAGCGAATATCGCTTAGGTCTGAATAGGCCTTATGCACTTTTTTAAATCATATTTTACACGATTCGACAAAACACTGCTTTATGAACTACTTTATTCATCAGAAACAAATGAATGAAAGCCCCATTCATAAAACAAGTTCCATTCACCATGAACCCTACTTGTTGAGCTGCGCAGAACAGATGCGCGCTAGCATAACCTCAAATGGCCCCCACCGACCGAAAACACTTCAGGAAAACCATCGCCGTAGCTTTCAGAGAGCTTTCACAACTGAAAAGGCTCTGCCGCCCTACACAGCGGAAGTCGAAGGTTTCCACTTCCGGGAAACCTGGCGACGAGGGCAGGGAAATTTCAGTTTTGTGGGCGGCGGTACTAGGCTAGCAGAAACGTTAGGAGGTGGGGTTGCAACGGGATCGCGCGGCGCGAAGGCGAATAGTACGCATGCGTGTCTAGTATTGATTTTCTTCAACCCCTCGCCATCGTCACCTCGAATACTCCGATAAACAACGAGTTACGAAATAAACACTAGTTGCATCGTTTAATCACATGACCAAAAATTCACAAAACACATATTTTTAGTTAATTTAATTACTTTCCAAAGAACTCAATCTTAATACAAAAGCAAAGAGATGTTGTTGTCTGTTCTATTTATCAGATGCTTGTAGAAGCTTATGGTTTATTTACTGTCGAAATCTTTATTTGATGCCGTCGACTTCATAAATAAACATTATTTAGGCCTGTGCAATCAGTACGGGTGTCTACAAAATAGTAGATTTTTACGCATCTAGTCATATTGGATTCTACAGGTGGTTTTCGTAGCTCACTACTACTACCAAATGTATGTGGCCGAGTGTAGCCTCAACAGCTGAGAAAGGAATGTCTCTAACTCCTCGCTCCCCTGTGCGCCTAGTACCTCAGATGTCGTGGAAAGTTCGTTGAAAAGATATCACAAGGTTTTCCAAGCGGAAAGACCAATTACTTTTCCATGAAAATATTAAAAAAGAATTTAAGAATATCTTAACATTTTCTTCACTGACTTTGTGGTGTCTTTCCAGTTTTGAGTATCCGCCTTTACGAAAGTGGTCTTTCAAAAATTACGAACGTTCTCAGTGAAAACCGCGTTCCGTTTCAAGAAAACTCTATCAATTCTTGAGGCCTCGCGTGAGGCCTTGGTTCTCGTAGACAACGCTACGGCCAAGGCCCGCTACGAGTCCAAAGTCGTAGAGGGATCCGCCATTTTCGTCATATTTACCAGGAGCCCAGATACTATGAGGAGGTTATTGATTTTCCACGGCGTGTGGGAAAGGGACCACCCCCATAGTACTTTTTCCCAGCGTTAGAAAGGGATAGAATGAATATTGTCATTGTCAACCCTCTCTTGAAGAATCTCAGCTGATTTCATTGAGGGCAGTGTAGAGTTGTTACAAAGAATATAAACATAACTAACAGCTGATTTTATGGACTTTTTTGTTTCTTGTCGCAATGTGTGGGCTTATCAAGTATAAAGTTTTGCCATTTTACTTTATAAATATAAAGAGATTAGTTATTTATCTGTTATCTTGCCCTCGATCACTACAGTATTATTTTGTATCTGTACTTCAGTAGGTCATTTTGATTAGAATTTTATATGTACTGAGCAATATTTCTCTGTTTTTATTTCTATTAATTCGATAGAATGGTTGTGAATTCGTTTATAAGGTTAATTTTACAACAAGAATTTAGCAAAGTGGCATTCATCTTTATTATTCGCAAAAAAAAAAACGGAATGAAGTTTTACGAATTCACGATTGTATCGGAACCTTGTAGGTATTATTTATGATAGACGCCTACGCGCCTTCTACGACGCTACGCGAACGTCTACGGATTGCTACGCACGCACGCCACGTCTTGGCTACGTTTTAGTGACGCTACGCCAGAAAACCGCCGCACTGGCCATCCTTATACCATTTATTGGGTTAAAATTTTTTTCATCAAATATTTTCTAGTTTTTTTTAATAGAACACATGTTGTTGTGAACACGAGTTTTAAATATATAACATCAGATTTTATTTTTGTTATGAAAAAATCATCAAATTAGTCCTCACATAGGGCAGGATTGGTGGAGCTGTCAGACTTATACAGACTAGAATTCACTGTGATTCTTCAATATCCCTTTACGTTTCAGGTTCCTGATCAGACAGTCCCTAAACTCCGGCAGGTTTAGCGCTTAGGCCCTCTAAGGAGGCCTAGAATATGTTAATAAAACTTGATTTTAAATAAAGTTTTTTTAACATTTTATGAAATCAGTACCCTAAGCACGAATTTTCAATTTTTTACTTTACAGCGTCTTTCCAGTATTTACAACGTTTGTTTTATAATGAAAAAACCGGCCAAGTGCGTGTCGGGCCACGCACAGCAGCAGCGAAGCTACCGAACATGCCGATTCCTATCGGCTTTACTTTCGAAATATAGCAATATAAATATCAATGATTTTCATTTATCATAAAAAAAAAAAAATTACGAAGCTACATTACTTGTAAAAATAACAATCAAAGAAAAACATTCTAAAACTAAAACTAACAATCAAAGAAATAATAAACAATTTCAACTCCCGCAAAACAGAAAGGTTTGTAAGCCGCACGGCAAATCAGGAATCCCGATCGTAGTTCCTCTAGTAGCGATCGTGAGCTTGGCGCTACATAACACCGCTGAATTAAGGACGCTGGTAAGCCGAATGTCTCCGGCTTATGATAAGGACAGAGATATGAAATGCTTACGCCAGAACGAGATGGAATGATACTGGACTTCGTAATTTGTTTAGATAGTTTTATTTGGATTCACATTAGTTTTGGCCCGCTTATATTTTTATAGTTTTGAATACCATTGTTTTCAACTGTCCATTTGTTTTTGATTTTGTATTATTTTTTAAATTGATAAGTTTTGCGTAGTTAGCGCAGTAAAAACATGGTTCGTTCAGTTCAATGATAATGTTTGGTAATGTTCACTGCAAAACAGTGTACGTTAGTTACAAGTTTTCAACTAGATGGCGTTGTGCAATTTCGTCACATTTTTGAATCGCGGTGTTAAGATCTGTAGGCGATTAGTATAAGGTTTTGTGATCATAGAATTTTTTAGAGTTAGGAATACCAATGATGTTCAATGTTCAATATTTATGATTGTAATTGTAATAATTGGATAACCGACTACTGAAAAGGTGGACAAGGAGGTTAAGTTACTCAAATACTCAATTCGTCCGTACCGTATCCATTGGATACGGATTACGGACGAAGTATCCAGAAAATTAAATATTACAATGTTTTTGTTTTTTGTTCGCGGGATAACTTTGTCGTTTAAGAACCGATTTTGATCATTCTTTTTTTGTTGGAAATTAGATATTTTAAAGGTGGTCCCATGTTAAGAAAATCAGGGTTTGATGATAGAAGACTAGAGAAGTCGAGTGGAACTTTCAAAAATCTTACGGGCGACTAGTGTGTTTGTAAGTTTTTTTCATTAAGTATTTCAAATAAAGGTCTGGAGTATAATATCTTGATGATGGAGCCGAGAGACATTGAGAGAACTCCTCAACGATTCACAGCAGCTACCTTGTGTTTAAGCTTCATTAATTTGTATTGATGAGAACTTTTCACCTAGACGGGTTGCAATTGTCATTAGGGGTCTGATGACGAAAACGAAGATAGTTCAGAGAACTCCTGAACGGTTTATAGCAGCTATCTTGTATTTGGACTTAATTCATTTATGGTGATGGGAACTTTGCACCTATATGGGTTATATTATTCGATGCCTCGATACCTGCCATTTGTTCCTATAAAAAATAATTTGGTTTGTTACAGTAGTTTTTATTTTATGAACATTTTTAGCTTATTATGTAAGTACGTGGGCGATGTTATAACCGGTGCTACGGATATTACAATTCTAGTGCCCCAAATTGTTGTTGAATGTTTAAACTAAAAATGCTAAAATTAGCCCAAAGCTATAGTTACTAGAATTCAAGTTTTGGTCCGGGTTCCCCTTCAAAATTTTCTGCCCTACGCCACTGCTCTCTAGTACTGTGCGTCTCTGAGCTAAACTGCGGACAGACGGACGGACGGACGGACGGACGGACGGACGGACATGGCGAAACTATAAGGGTTCCTTGTTGACTACGGAACCCTAAAAATGGAACAGCGCCTCTGGTGTGCGAAGAAGGAACTAATTTTTTCATAGAAAATTGTCAATTTGAAATTGTCAAAGTTCCAGTTTACTTAACGTCTCAATTACTGAAAATTCGTGCTAAGAGTACTGTTTCCCTCTTTCGATATGAAGTATGGAGGGAAGTTTTAGTCCATCAGTGACTATTATAAGCTGGCCATTGACGATCAGTCCAAACATAAAACTGCGGCATAAAACTAGGGCGTCACTCCAAAATTTGACCGTCAATGGCGAATCGTCACTCCAGAGTTTTAACTGACGACTCGCCACGGAAATTTTCCGTGACTACCATAAATCCAAGCGGCGCGTCGCGCCAAACTGACCGTCAATGCGCGATCGTCATTCCAAGGCTTCAGTTCGCTCGAATCGCTCGCTGCGATCGTGGTAACTGAGCGTTGCATCTTTAATATGCAGGTATGTGTGTATTAGGCTAAAATATTATTAATTATAAATTCAAATTAACAGTTATTGGAAATTTTATTTTTGACACCCACCCTGTGTCATCCATGCTCGATTGATCATAATATTTTATTAAAATATTACAGATGAAATACAACTAATCAATCGTTCATGCACAGTGCACACCATTGATTTTATGATGTGCACTAAGACTATAATATGTATAACTAATAATTATATTTAATAGCATATTTTGTACCTTCATGTAATCCTTTAATACAGTGAGTATTGCTTTACATGTCTCTGGAATGATAACTCCCAGACGCTGTGGAGATATTGCAGTTGGAAATTTTAATTCTTCATAACTCATTCCCGAAGCTAAAAAACGAAGAGTGGCAGTCAATCTCTCATGAGGGCTAATAGCTTCTCTCATATTAGTCTCCTGTTTAGCAATATATGGAGTTACAAGTTTCATAAGCTTGAAATATGTAGTTTCGTCCATCCTTAAGTAGTTTCTCCAGTCACTTGGTTCTAATGATAACTCATTCAACAAATTAATTGACGTGAGTGAATTGATTCCTTTTTCTAAGCCATTCCTTCATCCATTGCTTTCTTACACGTTTCTCGGTTATTATATGGCAACAAATAGTAGCCACAGTTAAAATTAATGTTTCTTCTTCAGAACCAGAATTCATTTTCTACACAAATATAAGTACCTAGTTCACTTTTCGTCAGCTTTGCCCCGCGGCCGATCGAAAAATGAAGAGCCGGAGTGACGCCAGTGAATGGGCAAATCTAAATGGAGTAAAACCATTTGGAGTGACGCCCTAGTTTTATGCCGCAGTTTTATGTTTGGACTGATCGTCAATGGCGGGCTTTATAAATTGAAAGGTCGGTGACATACAATGAGGACTAATCTGAGCAGTTCCAAAAATGTCCGCTTGGGCAGCGCCAGTGCTTCTGGAGACCTGTCAAACCATCAAACTCATTGCAATGTTTTGATGCGTGTTTTCAAGCTTCATGTGTTTTTTTTTTTAATCTTTCACAACTATCACACTACACCATCTAATCCCAAGCTAAGCTGAGCTTGTGTTATGGATACTAGACAACTGATAAACTTACTTTTATATATTTCTAAATATGTACATACATAATATTATAAATAAATTACACCCAGACACAGAACAAATGATCATGCTCATCACACAAACATTTGTCCTGGGTGGGAATCGAACCCACGACCTCCGGCATAGCAGTCAGGGTCACTAACCACTAGACCAACAGGCCAGTCAATTTACTATAGTTACACGATACTTTTGACTCTCGAGTGGTGTTATCTGTCACGTAACCCATTAATTCAGACTTTTAGAGTCGATTAACTCCCGAACAGTATTCACCACTTCCTTTATCATGAAATCCTCCTCAAACAAATGCATAAAGTACTAATAAATTAGAACAGTTGGCGCAGGGTTTGAGAGCTCGATCGCTGCGCTGTGTGTCGAGGGTTCAATCCCTACATGGAACAAATATTTGTATGATCTATGTGTACAAGTACTTCGATCTACTAGTTTATTTAAAGTAATCTGTGGAAAACGTAGTGGTTAGCATATTTATCCTAGTTTATTTGTAAGCCTTATATTGTATCTCTGTAATAAATGTTACTGTTTGTTTTTCCATAATAAATAAATACTTATACCGGGTGTGGGTTTTGTGCATGCGAATTTCAATGTTTGTTAGCTCACCCACGATACAGGAGATGTCTAGTGTGTGGCGACGTTTTAATTTTTAGACTCGCTGTTCTTCATACTCCTAAACATAATAACTAAACAGACTACAATGACAATAAGCACAAAAGTCCATTGTCTTGGTAAGTGGAACGTGAAATAATTTCTTATATAGGTACGTTCGTCGTTCAGCCGTTAGATGTTTTCTAAAAGGGGGCGAAGCCGCCGGAGCCTACTTTGATTTCCAGGTGACTATCGCAATACAAATCCATAGAGGTCGTACACAGGCACGCGTCAATGTGGTAAGAGATCGGAGAATTTTTTTCTTTTTTTATCGTGGTAAAATCATCAAATGAGTCCTCCCACGGTCGCGGGATTATTTCCTTACCGTGACCCCGGAACGTAACAGGCTATTGAAGGACACCGTGGATTTTTGAGTGTGGTGTGTGTGTGGTTGTTATGTGTGAGTGGTTTCCGAGTTGCCCTTTACTCGCTGTCCGCATGCCCGCGCCTACGGTGGCCGGAGATCGTCTGCTGACGTCCGACGCCGTGGGTGTCTACCCGGAAACTTGCGTTGGGTTGTGCAAGAAGGGGTTAAAAGCTACAGTACATTCTTACGTCATTTTTTACTAGCTCCCGTTTGTAGTATTTTATCCTAAAACCAAATATTTGTTCAGTAATAATTACATACTTTGATAAGTCAACATATTCTTTGTATTCGTTTAATCAGACAGTTGAATGTTATCATTACATTACAGAAGCAGATGTTTTTATGTTTACAGTGTGTCGTAAGCAACTGAAGGTATTACGTTTACACGGTGATTACACTAAGGTGCGAGTAGGATAGTAGAGGTGCCGAGTGCAAAAAAGCACAGTCATGTTTATAAGCAGTCTCCGCCGAGCAATAGTGAACAAAATGAATTTTTATCACTGATAGAACTTACTACAATCACGTTAAAGTAAACTTTAAGTTCTTTTTCTCTAGTTATAGCATACTACAGCTACGATCTTCTTTTTTTTATATTAATGTTTTATTTAATATCTTCAAATATAGAAAGAAATATACTTAGAAGAATTCGCACGAATTGTATCATAACTGGGCGCTAAATTTTAGCGAGTCTCGTGATCAGAATCTTTTATTTTTTTTGGATGGCAAAATCATCAAATGAGTCCTCCCGCCCTGGGCGGGGCGGAAGGGACTGTCAGACTCTTACTGACTTAAATCCACTCGTATTCTTTCGGATGCCCTTTCCATTCCGGGGCCACGGTGTTCTGGATGAAGAAAATTCCGCAACCCCAGCAGGCATTCGACCCCAGGCCCATAAGGGTCCCGTCGGTGACGCGTGAAACACGACGCGCCACCAACCCGGGCTTGATCCTTGGTCGGACGGCGAGCTTACCCATTACTCACCGAGTCACCGTCCGCAAGCCCGCTCCGCCGCTGTGCACGCGTTGGAGCGTCCACCCGACAGGCTATTCGCATACGGGCAAAGAGACCCCTTAAGCCTCATTTAGATGATGCAAGAACTCGAACGCGAGTTGCGTTACATTGCGGAATTTATAGGTGGAACAAATTCGGTTAATGAAACAAATGCCGCAATGTAGTGAAACTCGCATACGATTTCTTGCTCCGTCTAAATGGCGCTTTAGGCACACAGTGCCTATAAGGAAGAGTTTTTTCCCGCATCTCAGGCTGCACCGGCCCGAGAAACTGGTCTTCCCCCGGACGTATCCGAGAGGGAACTCCAGTCCACGGGCGCACGTGGACGTTTCCTATCTTAACACCCCGTGATCACAAGCTAGGCTTTGAGCGAGTGTTCGATCGAATACTGTATCATGGATAAGTTTGTGTGTTTTTCCAATAGGAATTTCCCTTAGGTATCGCTCTCAACATATTATCTCAATGTGATTCATGTAAATCACAATGTTAAGCAATCAATAATAATCTAGCATACTGACTTCTTCTGACCTCTTCGATCATTGATTGGGTGGTTCATTAATAAAAAGTAATCGAAAAATTAATTGCGAAACGTAAAAATATTAATTCTTAAATAGGGATTTGCATAGCCACATCGTGAGGGTCGCGGGCAGCCGATGGATGCAAGTGGCGAATTGTCGTTCGGCGTGGCGGTCTAAGGGGGAGATCCTATGCAATTACTATGAGTCTTTCCCGCCCAAGGGATGGAAGCATCGTTTTCGACCCGCTGCTCTGATCAAACAAACACTACTTTCCGAGTATGAGAAATGAAAAAGAATGTCCATGGAGTTTCTTGCTCATTCTTCTCCGTAGAGATCTACGCTTTGGAATGAGCACCTACGGTACTTTCACAGTTTTTATGTCTTGTGACTGGGACTGTAGCACCATAACTATTTTTGTAGTTGTTTTATTTTATGTCTTTTGACCATTCATAAGTGCCTGTAATTGGCCTAGGTAAAATTTATAAACGATTTGATTTGATGAAATTGTATTACGTTTATTCTCAAATAATTTTCAGTCAACAATGTTTATGACAGAATTATTATTTAATCGCTTCGCTCACCCAATTTTAATAGGTTTCAATAAAAAACAGACGGGTCTCAGGTAAAATGGTTCTTCTTAAAAATATAATACTGGAAGGGTGAGAAATAGGGAGGCGATACCACGGGAGATTTAATACTCTTTTATACATACTTACATCTTTGTTAGCTAACTACAATGTCGTTGACTTTGACGTCGGCGACCGGTGCAACAAAAGGCAAATACATTCGCTACGGATATCCTACGCACGACTGATTTAGTTATTCATTAGTGCATCACATTATGTTGGTACACTTATCACAATGAACATGAGAACTCGGTTAGCCACGTGCTCTCATCACACGTGCACCGGCTGTTCGTGTGACCGTTGTTGCGCATAAATTTACCAAAAACATAACCTAACATAAAAATAAGTTTTTTTTTTTATCATGGTAAAGTCATCAAATGAGTCATAATTTTTTTTATCATGGTAAAATCTTTAAATGAGTCATGTCCCCCGCCCCGTGTGGGACGCAGGGCGTGTCTGACATGGGCGGCTTCTTCTTTCAAAACTGCTTTGCCCTTTCGGATAAGTGCCGCCTTACGAAAAGCGCTTCGACTTTGCTTTACCTATTTCCATAAAATATTATTTTGTATGAGTTACAGAATCTTGAATTTTAGTACGTAGGTACATTGTTTTTTTTTTAAGAATACTTGGGGTGTAATCTACAATTTATATCGAAGCCAAAAATATAGTTGTTAGATTTTTTATCTGTTTGTCTGTATGTATGTCCGGGATAAACCCAAAACATACTTCATGGATTTCCTTCAAATTTGGCACGAATATTATTAAGTCGGATCAACATAATAGGCTACATATTATCACGCTATCACCTACGGGGAACGAGCAGTACGTGAGCCTTTATTTTATTCAACGCAATCACGCAGGCGATGTCGCGGACAGAGCTAGTTAAAACTTAATAATTACATTTATCCATAAACTAATAAAGACCACGGACTTACTAGACAATTTACTAGACCACGGACTAGCAAGCGCAGCGTAGGACGTCCACCCGCAAGGTGGACAGACGACCTTATAAAGGTCGCCGGAAGACGCTGGATGCAGGTCGCTTCCAACCGGTATATGTGGAGATCGAAAGGGGAGGCCTATGTTCAGCAGTGGACGTCCTACGGCTGAGATGATGATGATGATGATGATAATCTACTTCTTTTAAACAAGAGCTCTCTGACAATTTTCCGCAAGTCAATGAGATCATTGTTTTGATTACGATTCTTGCTTTTTTAAAGTGTAATTAATATTTACAAAAAGAGTAATATGTAAACATTGTGAGTGCAAGTCACAGTTATCTCAAAAACTTATCATGAACTCGGGACACCATGCTAAACAATCTCGGCGTGGTTTCCTATCAGTATTTGTATGATTAACATCAAACTATATTTAAGCGCGAACCGTTCCGAATGTTCACTATGCTCGCATCAGTCCATCAACGACATATGGCCGACGTAGCCTCATCAACTATTGGTAATTCTTTACTCAAAAACAGTAAAAAAATAAAAATCTACAAAGAAAAAAAAGGACCAGAAAAAAGTCCTGGCTGAAAATAAAAGTCAAACATTGCGCATTCTAATGCAAGTCTAAAAAAAGTTGGTGTACCTATAGAAAATAAATTTTGGGAAAATGGCGTTCGCAATAGCAGATAATGTTTCAAAGAAAAGCAGCTTTGAAGAAGCTTTGGACCTTACTGGTGAGTAAGTTTTATACTTTACTTTAAAATAATAAGTATGATTTGACTTTGACAAAAGCCCAATTACCTACCCAATAAGGTAAGATTTTTACTAATTTTGTTATTCGAAAGCCGAATGATGTTTCCCATTGGATTTAGAAGAGAATTAACTGTGCGACATGAATTTTAGTTCATACAATTTGTATGATAAAATATTTTCTTTTACAAACTTCCGCCATCTCGATTTTTTTCTTCCGATTTATTGAAATGAAATTACGTGAAACAGAGTCGAACAGCATTAAAAAATATTTGGTTAGTTTCACTCATTTTTGTGGACAACTCACACGACCAAAAAAATAAAAATGCCAAAATTGCCAACATTAAAAAAGAGATAAGGTTCCTAAGAAAGTTTTTCCGTATCTCATATGGATGCGGATTTCTCCCTTTTGGCCAATTTAATAGAAACACCCTTTTTTGTCTACTAATTTATCTTACAGCTACCAAAAAATATTGAAAAGAAGATTGTGTCAAAAGGTTACTGAAATAAGACTTCTAAATCGGCCTCTCAATGTTATTTTTTCGTTTTTAGTGTACGGCAATTCGATCCTTACCCAGTGTATAGTCACAAAGTAATAAGCCTTTACGGGAGTTTATTTTAATCTAATTAAAAATTAGCCTTTGTTAGCTTTTGAGTTCGGAAATTATCTGAGCCTACTTGTGTTTCCGGCAAAAAAATTTAACCTGAGCCATACTGCATAATATCCGTTCAGCCATTAAAACTTATATACAAATTATTATAAACAGACAAATCATAAACTTTTAATAAAAAATGGATGACACAAAACCCACGGGACTAAAAACAAACTACATTGTCCAAATCAATCTCGCAAGTCACGCTATTAAATATTATCACAATCAAGGACAATTCAATTTAAAAAAAAATAGTATCAACAGCTAAATACACAATCTACTTAAGGGCGCTATGACATACTGAAAGAACACAATTCCTGTCAATTTGACATCGTGATGCCCCCTGCATAAAAACAAAACACTAACGAAACAGCTATGCCTCGTATACCAGAAAGCAAACAATAATGAGCTTTTGCCACTTTTGTTTCGAATAAACAAAGTAAGATCCCGGTCTTCTAGACACTACTTATTGAAGTGAAAACTTCTTTAGCGGCGTTGTACACTTTTTCTGTAATGGGTAAAAAATTTAAAACTCGCGTCAGGGTCACGTGACCAAAACTCGCGTCAGGGTCACGTGACCCTGATCGAAAATGAGTAAGACGTCATTCAAATTAAAAATAAAACATAGTAACAAAAAAGTTTTCACTTCTACCGGCACTCCTGGAGTGCAACCTTTTTTTTTCATAAACGAATGGATAATATGATAAATATATACCTATCAAAATAAAATAAGTGCCACTCAATAAATAACACTTGAAACCGCACATTGTGTCACGAATTGGATATGTTTGTAATTTACAAAGTGTGCATTATAGAGATTATTCAATTTCATTCTTAACAAGATAATTTACTCGTATTATACGAGTAAATTATCTTGTTATGACATCTTTCAGGTGTTGATTTTGTTTCTAGTGACTAATTGGAATTCATAACTTTTTAATTAGATTTTTGAAATTATTTAGAATTTACGATTTGGTGTTTAAAATTTTTCAAACTTTTTCTTTGACTTTTACATCAAACAGTCATTTATGCCATCTAGAGACATAATTATGGACGCAAAACCAGCCATTGGGGTGATTAAGGTGACATAGATAAGGAGATATAACCAGAAATGGTCGGTTTAATGCTCGAATATTTCCAACCAGTGGTTCAAAATATTTGAAACTAGTGTCAATTAAGAGACGGGTAATATCACCAAACGCCGTGATCCAGGAAGAAAGTGAGCAAGGCCAGAGAAGACGTTAAACCGCGCAAAGAGAACGATAATCTACTACGCAGATCATACAAAGTCCATTGCGACCAGCAACAAGCTCCCATAGAATTGACAAGACAATTTCGAATCGACACTATGAAGATTAAAAATATTCGAGAAGATTCTTGGTTCCCCTGCAGTTAACTGTGAGCGGACGGTGCAACTCGTTAAACATTTACAAAGGAGAATATTTATTGAACTGTTTTGACTGGGCTTCAGTGCTTCTTATACTGGGTTACAGCTGGGTTATTTTTTTAATAAGGACACATCTATTAGAGTGTAGAGAAGATCTAAACAACAGGGTTTCAGATCATTTAACTCTTGAAACAGAATGTTTCGGTGAGCTCTAAATTATAATCTCTATCTCGCAAAACTGAGCTTTTACTTCCTAACGAAGTTACGTAACTGCTCAAAATTGCGTAGAAAAGGTGGTTCAACTCCACATTATTCCATTCGCACAGCAAGTAGTACCTGAGTTCATCTTCGATCAATCGCGACTACCAGTGCATAGATTCGTTTATGCTCGAATTACGATGCTACAATTGGTCACTCAGGCTTTTTACCTAATTTCTATTGAAACGGTATAGAACATGTTCGTTATTTAATAGATAACATTTCACCTTTAGTAAAATAACACAGGGTTTAAGAGAAAAAAGAACATTATTTTTTCGATTTCATTATTTTATATGAAACTTGACACATTCCTGTAATTTCTCACTTTTCATTCAATTTCGCTTATTTTTACGATTTATTGGAATGCTAACTTATTTTTTTGTATGTTCTATTCTGAGTAGTATCTCATCATCATCATCATCATTAGCCGGAGGACGTCCACTGCTGAACATAGGCCTCCCCCGTATACCGCCACGCCGAACGACAATTCGCCACTTGCATCCATCGGCTGCCCTCGACCCTCAATATGTCGTCGGTCCACCTGGTGGGAGGCCTGCCTACGCTGCGTTTTCCGGTCCGTGGTCGCCACTCGAGAACTTTTCTTCCCCATCGGTTGTCAGTTCTACGAGCGCTGTGGCCTGCCCATTACCAGTTCAACTTGCAAATTTTATGAGCTATGTCGGTGACTCTGGTTCTTTGCCGAATATCCATGTTCCGGATTTTATCCCGCAAAGATACTCCGAGCATAGCTCTTTCCATTGCTCGTTGAGTGACTCTTAGTCTCTCTAAAAGGCCAGCAGTCAATGACCACGTTTCGGAGCCATATATCATCACTGGCAACATACACTGGTCAAACACCCTTGTCTTGAGACACTGTGGGATTCTCGATGAGAAAATATCACGTAGCTTCCCAAACGCTGCCCATCCGAGTTGGATTCTTCGGGCGACCTCTTTCTCGAAGTTGGACCTACCTAACTGAACAATCTGTCCAAGGTAAGTATAATGGTCTACAACTTCGAGAGTATCGCTCCCAACAACAACCGGTAAGGGTGCCACATGGACATTCGACATGACTTTCGTCCTGTCCATGTTCATTTTAAGGCCATCCCGTTGGGAAACGATACTGAGGTCGCTGAGCATAGCATTGAGGTGCTCCAACGATTCTGCCATGATGACTATATCATCGGCAAAATGAAGGTGAGTGATGTATTCACCATTGATGTTGATGCCGAATCCGTTCCATTCCAAGAGCTTGAAAATGTCCTCCAACGCGTTCGTGAACAGTTTCGGAGAAATAACGTCTCCCTGTCTCACGCCTTTTATTGGATTGGTTTCGTGCTCTCTTCCTGCACGCGTAGCATGGCGTTATTTCATCGTTATTTCTACACAAATCGACTGTTCTTTTTGCACAAATGTGACACCATTTGAACACTATTGAAGAAAAGGACGTTTATTTTCTATATTTTTCACATTACCATGCTTAAAACGATAAAAATATTTCTACGTTCTGTTATTTTGTCTATTCTTCCGTCGACAAAACCCCTTTCTACGGCGCCATGCTACGCCTGCTGAAATCGGATGGACATGGTGGCGTTTCTATACAAACACTTCGACACTTCGATATACCTATAGTCGTGACATCGTTGGAGGGACTGCAATACTGCCCAGGTTTCGATTGAATCGAAGGATTTTTCATAGTCCACAAACGCTAAACACAATGGCCGATTATAGTCCTCTGTCTTCTGTATAATCTGGCAGAGCGTGTGTATGTGGTTTATAGTACTAAAACCTTTTCGGAAACCGGCTTGTTCGGGAGGCTGGAAGTCATCAAACCTGCGTTCGAGACGGTTCGTAATGACTCTTCAGAACAGCTTGTATACATGGCTCAGAAGTGAGATTGGCCTGTAGTTCTTCAACAAGGTGTTGTCACCTTTTTTGAAGAAAAGAACAACCACACTCCTGTGCCATGCTTCTGGCGTAGAACCTTTGAGTATGACGGAATTAAATAACTTCTGGAGGACTAGAGTAGTACCGGTTTTCCACCCGCTCTCAGAAGTTCTGTTGAGATTCCGTCCTCACCCGGCGACTTGTTATTCTTGAGCTGTTGAGCCATTCTAATCTCGTACAGGCTGGTGTCTGGGATATCCTCAGTGTAGTGTCAAGTCAGTTTAGCTCTTGCGTCTCAAGATGTACCGACACTGGGTTGTCGTATTGATGTATATAACTGTCCGTAAAACCTCTCAAGCTCCCTTAGGTTCTCTGGTTTAGTCGAAATGATGCTGCCGTCGTTAATCTTCAGCTTTGTCATTTGGCTCTGCCCAATAGACGAATTCTTTGCGAACACTTTTGAGCCCCGGTTCCGCTCGATTGCCTCTTTGATCCATGCCGCACTAAAGGAGCGCAGGTCACGTTGCATTCATTTATAGATTCGTCTATTGAGTTTGCCATATTCCGACATATCAGCTGAAGATTGCAGCCTCATCTCGGTCCGGTCCTGCATCAACCGGACTTTCCGTTCAAGAGCTTTTGAGGCTTATTGCGGCGCGGGGTCTTAAAAAACTTGGACCCCACAGCTTGGACAGTTTCCACCAACCCATTATTAATCTCGTCCACAGTTTCGCATTCGGTTAGGCACTGGAAGCGATTGTGCAGTTCAAGTTGAAAGTCTTCGGGGTTTCTGAGTAGTATCTGTTTTTTGTGAATTTTATTCATGAATAAAATTCACAAAATAATATCAGGCAAAAGAGCCATGGCCGGTTGAGTGCTTGAGCTTCAATGCTGCTAAGACGTGAATTTTTCCGCAAAAAGGAGCCAATCCGACTCGGTTCTATCTTTCTGAGACAAAATGACAGGCTATCTTGACCTTTTTGGGGTGCCGTTGACATCGACCCACAATATTAGTCCTCTTATTGAGTTGGCTGCAAAAAAGTTAGGTACATGAAGTGGTACAGGTTTGCCAAATCCCAACTCGATGCACTTGAGTCAATTTAATAGCACCCGGCATTGATCGAGGCCACGATCTGCGGGGCAAGACGAAATAGGAAGTAGTCACCTCGAATCCTTATGCAAAGCAGTCATGCTAGCAAAGTAGGAGGTGGAACACGTGAGGGAGAACAGCCGCGTGACGTACGACGCCGAGAAGCGATTTCTATTTGAGAGTAGGAGCATGCCTTGGTCACTGGACTGTCTTATCAGGTAACGGTGGCCCTGGAACGTAAAGGGCTATTTAAGGATCACCATGGATATTAGTCAGTACTAGAGTCTGGTAATAAATCCCGTCCCGCTCGGGAGGACACATTTGATGATTTTACCAAAAAAAAAAAAAATACAATGCAGCTGCCAAAACGGAATACCGCAATTGACTGGATGCCGAACCTGATACAAGACTTCAACTCTCTTCGATCAAACCTAATAAAAATACATTGATGAAAAAAAAAACTTTTTGAAAAAAGTACCGACATCAAAAACGAATACAAAAAGTTTAAAACAAAACTTTTCTCTGGTAAACCGCTACCTCAAAACGATCAGATCAATTTTTCACGGATTTTCGGGGCGCACGTTAGAGAGCCAAATCCTGCCGGGCGTCGCGGAATTGTCTTATCGGGTATCCATAGCCTCGGATCGCAATGGGTTATTGAAGGACACCGTAGATTTTAGTCATTACAAGTTTGTATGTCCCTCCTGTCCTTCCCTGGGTGGAAGGGCTGATCTGATGATTTTACCACGTAATAAAAAGCCATACCACCAGGGGCATGACCGGTGGTATGGTGGGTCCCGCAGCGAGCTATATTATCCAAACGAACTGGAATGTTTGGGAAGTTAGCAAGTCTGAAATTACATATAATTACCAATTCAGAAAAAAAGGTATCAGAATTTTTTTTGTATTATTTACATTATTTTTTTTTTACAATTATATCCACATTCGAATATAGTCGGAAAATTCAATCAAATTAATTCAAAATATTAGCTTGTATCAAGAAAGGTAGGTTAAACTGTATTCTTGGCGACTGGGAAAATTACTGGCCACCACTCATGACCTGCGGAAAATTCGAGGTACTACATTTTTCACATGGAATTTGATGTCATGACAAAGACACTGGCGCCGCGTGTAAAGGTCATGAATGGTGGCGTGTATTTTAAATTTTAATAATTACGCAACTAATGTCAAAATGGTTGCGAGCGATACGTCCTCCCTCAGAAGGCGCCCCGCGCCGTCTAAATCAAAGAAGAAACCGTTCTTGGTTTTATATTGAATTTTGTCATTGCATATTATAATTGTTTAATACTATTATTTTACTTTTAAATGAGCTAATTATTTTTTTAATGCAAGCTAACATAGTAACCTTAGTTATTCAATACTTTTTGATTGAATATTCAGTAAATCTTGATAGATAAAAAATATAATTTCGGACGAAAAAATGTCAAATTCTTCCTGTTTTGAAAAATTATTTTTGGTTTATTTCTGAATGAAAAATAAAAAAGTGATTAATGCAGTCCAATTATAATCTTTCAGATGTACCAAGGACATTTTCAATTATTATTTTACTACTATACCTTCTATGTAATTCGGTACGAAAGTATGACAAAAAGTAGAATTTTATGAAACATCCTTTACAGAGACAAGGTTTTTACATATGTATGTAAACAAATCTAAAAATGTGTTTAAAGCACTCCACGCAGAAAGAATCAAACTTTCTCGAGTATATGTACTTTTTTTATTTGTGGCAATGTCATACCCAGAATCAGGTTCCAAAAGTCGCACAAAATCAACGAACCGTGTGAAAGCCCTCTTAATCACCGTGAGAAGAAAGCAGACTAATAAAATGATAAAAAGATTAGTGTCATATCTCGCAAAGATAAACGAAAGTTAAGACTACTTTCCAAACTTTAGATACTTCTGGCTATCTTTTACTGAGATTAGGTTAGAGTTTCTCGTATTAGGGCCCTAAGTAGGGGTGTGTTTGTAATTCCCCGTCCTGCAGTGAAGAGTCTCCTCAGAGCAGTGGTAGCCCAGAGCTTACAGCCTCGATTTACTAGTTGAAGGTCGAGGGTTCGAAACCTTCGCATTATTTTGTGCCATTTATTTCTTAGTTTTTGCTTTCAAACGGACCAGGAAAACATCAAAGGAAACCGGCATGTCCTTCCTAGTATCAAGATTTCAAAAAGACGTGACGTCTCTCAAACCACACTGGGTTCACGTAATGTATTTTTGCGAACCCAGTGTGGAACCCTTATTCTCTCAGAAAGGAGACATGTTATAGACTGATTTATTCTACAATATTCTCGTCTGACCTGTACGTCCATGGTTTAGCACTATCTTGCAACTTCTAAACTTCTCTCTAATTCACTGTCATCTCGATCTCGACCTTCAATAACTAAAATATCTATATTTGTAGTAACCAATTGACTCAGTCCACCACAGTCCATCTACTGGACATTAAGTTTTATCAGCATCCAACCCGCTCCTGCCACCACACATTTTGGTTTTGACTCTTGAAATATATTATACCTCCCAGTGCGCCGCATACATTTTTAATATTTGTAGTACTTGTCTTGTTGTATACTCCTGTTTACTTTTTCTTCTATTTTAATGTCTGTTATTGACTTTCCCTGATCTTCCATAGCATCGTTTACGTCTCGATCACATACGTACTTGACATTCACGTTAGTCACGTACATATCTACCAATAAAAGCCAATCATGAACAGTTAAGTCGTCTCGACTTAGCCGGGTGTCAACAACACTTCAATACGATAATCGTGATCTATTCTCCTATAGAGCATTTTCCAAAGAAATTAGCATACAATGTAAATGCAAGTGTTACGTCCCGGTCACTGTCATCACGACAAACAGGCAGAGACAGTCGTGATACGACCCACGTGGTATTCTATCACGACTGTCAGGAAGTATAGTGAGGTGAGAGTACTCATTGAATATACTACACCGACCTTGTACGAATGGATAAGATTATTTTGATGAATCGGCACTTTGAAAAAGAATTTCCCAAATGGAATTGTCTGGTGGAAAATGAGTCATAAATACAGCTCATTTTATTTCATAAGTGTGATGCAATTTCATTTGTATCGTTTCCCAGATAATGGAGGCATTGACATTGTGATTCTATGGAGTTTCTTGCCCATTCTTCTCCATAGAGATCTATGCCTTGGAATGGGCACCTACAGTACTTCCAATTATTATATCTTTTTTTTTTTTTTTTAGGTGGTAAAATCATCAAATGAGTCCACCCGCCCTGGGTGTGGCGGAAGGGACTGTCAGACTCTTACTGACTAAAATCCACCCGTGTTCCTTCCTATGCCCTTTACGTTCCGGGGCCACGGTAACCTGGGTTAAGAAAAAACCCGCGACCCCAGCAGGCATTTGGCGCGAAACACGACGCGCCACCGACCCGGGCTTGGTCTTTGGTCGGACGGCGAGCTACCCATCACTCACCGTCCGCAAGCCCGCTCCGCCGCTGTGCCCTCTGCTGATCAGAGGGACACGCGTTGGAGCATCCACTCGACAGGCTATTCGCATACGGGCAAAGAGACCACTTAGGCACACAGTGCCTAAGGATGAGTTTTTGCCCGCATCCCAGGGTGCACCGGCCCGAAAAACTGGTCTTCCCCCCGGACGTATCCGAGAGGGAACTCCAGTCCACGGGCGCACGTGCTTGAGACTGTTTTTATTTTTTTGTCTTTTCACAATTCGGAAATGACTATTAATAGTCATTTCCGAAAGTTTAGATGCTCCCTTGACAACACTTTGGGTCCAAAGTTGCAAAATCCATCAAATAATTTTATCAAATAGGCTAATAATTATTAGCTTATTTACTGTTAAAGTACACTCTTTCATTATGTTTCGCATCAGTTTGTTTTATATTGTACACGACTCTACTTTCATATTAAATATAATAGACACATTATTATATTGGAAAATCACTATGCGATTGAAGAATCTACAGCTCTCTTTTAATTATTTTGTTTGATAGTGAGCAGAAGTGAATTGTCACCAATTGTTGCCAACAATGAATGTCAATTAAGTTTTATCAAATGGTCATGATGGGAACAATTTCAGCTGTGTCTACTACAGATTAATCATTATGGAAAGCTACAAGCTATTGAATTCATACTCGATACGTAATGATACTTATTGTTTAAAAACCCTTATATAATATAGCTTTTGCACTGCAGAATCACAGGTTTCATCTGTTTAAAGGAGAAACAGATGTCATGCGCTATGTGTTCAATGCGAGTTAAATTATTCATTAAAGGTCTAAACCTTTTTTTTACCAAAACGCTTTCTTTCGATATTTCCTGCACCGCTCTAAAAACAAATTTACAAAGCTTTAGGTACTAAACTTGGGTAAGAAACACAATTTCGATGACGATTTTTGGGCAACGTAAACAGTACGATAAACTAAATTACATACTTACGCAATTGTAACCCTCTGTTGAAATCATAAAACTCCCTTTCATCACCATCATCATCATCATCAGCCGGAGGACGTCCACTGCTAAACATAGGTCTCCCCCTTAGACCGCCACGCCGAACGACAATTCACCACTTGCATCCATCGGCTGCCCGCGACCCTCACGATGTCGTCGGTCCACCTAGAGGGAGGTCTGCCTACGCTACGTTTTCCGGTCCGTGGTCGCCACTCGAGAACTTTTCTTCCCCATCGGTTGTCAGTTCTACGAGCGATGTGGCCTGCCCATTGCCACTTCAACTTGCAAATTTTATGAGTTATGTCGGTGACTCAGATCTTCGCCGAATATCCATGTTCCGGATTTTATCCCGCAAAGAAACTCCGAGCATAGCTCTTTCCCTCTAGCGATATGAAAGCCAGTTCCTTCATTAACCTTATGCATGTATGATTAAACGCTCATTACATCTAGATCCTTCTGCTTTCAGGTTTCGGCAAATACAATGTGGGTATGCTGATAACCTGCTGCCTCCTGATCCTGGCGATGTACATGGACATCTTCGGCTTCTCCGTGGTCCTACCAGCGATGGCGTGTGATATGTCGTTGAATACTTCACAGCAAGGATTGCTTTCTGCTATTCCACTCATAGGTAAGTTGTTGAAAGTTTATTGACACTTGCAGTACCGTAAAATGAATGAATAGGATGTATGAGTGAGACAAACAACAACTTTCGAAGTGATTTTAACGTTGAATTGTAATGGCATGTTTACACTATAGACCTTGCCACAATGATGTGGCGCGCAGAAGATACAAATCGTATTTCTTTTCAACACAATCCCACAGTTAAGTATGATAAAAGCCTTCAGGGGCCGTATTACATCGTCTTAAAACCAGGCCTGTTCCAGTGACTGAACGAGATGGCGCTAGACGACTTGTATAGCTCTGTCACTTTCACTAGCCGGAACAAGCCTGATTTGATAATGATATCCAAAGCAAGCTTCAACACAACACTTTACTGTACTGTAGAGGTTTTACTGTGAGGACTAACCTCAAACAGTTTTGTAAGCGCTGGCAGGATCAAGCCGCTCAATGATTTCAAATATTAAAATTATTAAGGTATAGAATTGTCTAGTACGTTCTAGAGAAGAGAAACAAGTTGTTATGTGCGCATGTCAATGAATACAATTTTAATTCGCAAATATTTCCTTTTATTTAATAAATCACACGCCGATCCCTACAGTACACATCCCGCTAATTTATAAACAAGTCAGAGTCATTTATGAACACTCCTTTTATTAAACTTACTCGGAAACACGCTACATGCACGCAATTTCGAATGGTTACATGCACGCAATTTCGAATGGTTATAAACTTCTTGCATTCGGATTTTGAAACACTATTGTTAGGAATTGATAAATATTTCTTATTCTCAGGTGTAATTATTTCATCCTATGGTTGGGGCTTATGCGCCGATACGACGGGTCGTCGGAAAACCCTGCTGATGGCCATGCCAGTTGGTTTCATCTTCAGTCTAGCATCAACCCTGGCACCCAACTTCGTGTCACTGGCCATTCTAAAGTTTCTTTCCGTTTCTTTGTAAGTATGTTTAAAAAACAATTCTTTCAGAGAAAATAATTTCACGTCACTATTAGTCACGGCCAACGACGATATAATACTAGACTCCGCATGCACGATCTAACTGTAACTGTAACAACAACTATTCTGTCAACTCGCTGAGGTACTACGTAAGCGAGGGGGACGGGGTACTGCGTTGTGATTGGCTAACTCAAGGTTTGTTCTGTCTCAACGTATGTTTTCGGCTCACAGGATTGGTTGAAATGAGACGGATATAAGACTTTTTTGCCTAATGTGTCGCCCTTTATTAGGAGTCTAGTATTATATCGTCGTTGGTCACGGCACTGATATAGTTCGCAACGCCGCTAATAATATATCTGTCAAATATTTACAAGTTTTGATTAATTTGGCAATGGTACTGTACGGAAATTAGATATATGGCTCTGTAGCGCACTAGAAAAATGATATAGGAAATAATAGGAATGCAATAACACTGAATTTGATGTTGTTACAACATCAAATCATCAATCAAAAGGCATTTGGAATGTTTCCAAATGATTTATTTACGTCTAAAACTAAATACTCGGTGTTACGATATTAAGTAATTATTGCAACCAATTGCAACAATAAAAAGAGACATGTCAAGGTCATGCAAGTCCGAGCCACTTGCCTCCGAAAATAACCAAAAACCCATGATTCATGTTAGACCAATCGTCTCCTGTCAAATTGATCTGAAACAAATCAATCAGTAATTACATGAAGAGATAGAAATGAAATTGAAGTATTGCACAATAAAGTATTACACAATGTTATTTAAAAGTCCTCATGACCGATTTTGGACAATCTTAGCAAAGATAAGCCAATACAAGAAGATATTTAATGCGCGTAGGTGCATTATCTGGGTGTCGAGTCTGCTAATTATTATTAGTCAGAATGGCGCCACAATGGCGTTTCAATTTTCGAAACATTTTTAACTCAGCAGTAAAACATGGTTCGAATAAGCTCTACAATTGAAACGCCATTCTGACTAATAATTAGCAGACTCGACACCCTGGTCCTTTACTCTCGTCCTATGGATGGCATGGCATTCTAACCGAAAACAGAAGAGGCGATTTCGAACCAGGGATGTCATAAACCATTTTCCAAACTGCTGGGTTGGACTTTTTAAATTGAATACACACTTACCTATAGAGTTATTTCCCGATAAGGGAATCGAAATAAGAACCTCCCGGTCAGCCGTTGCACTTGCAAGACCAAAGGGACAGTTTCAATATTGTATTTAGGTATAAACTAAGAACCATTAAAGGTTGAGCTAACAAAACAGGTGTCATTTTGTATTTTATGGGTAAATGTGTGGGTTTCGTGATTATCTTAATTTCACTGAATACAGATAGCCTTTAGAGTAAATATCATCGCAAGGTTAGGAGATTTAACCTTGCGATGATATTTACTCAAAAGGCAATTGAAAAAACAAGGTAAGTTCTAGTCAGTACGAGTCTGACACTTCCTTTAGAATTACATTACTTTTCACATGTGATTCATTTGATGATACATCACATCCACAGAAAAATAATAAAAAAAAAAAAGGTTGCACTCCAGGAGTGCCGGTAGAAGTGAAAACTTTTTTGTTACTATGTTTTATTTTTAATTTGAATGACGTCTTACTCATTTTCGATCAGGGTCACGTGACCCTGACGCGAGTTTTAAATTTTTTACCCATTACAGAAAAAGTGTACAACGCCGCTAAAGAAGTTTTCACTTCAAAAACCTTTCGAAAAGTCTATTAAAACTGCTTTATTTATATTATACGAAATGGAGTCAAAAGTATTCTAGTTTATTCACCTCAAAAACAATATATTTTAGTTTGTATTTACTAAAAGCTTAACTTCTTATCTTCTAAAATAATTTAATAACGAAGTAAAGATGTTTGTTTGTCTGTATGTAGAGAGAAATCTCTGGCAATAATGGGGTAGCCAATATAATTGGGGTAGCCACAATAACTACAGGAGTTGGATAAATATTAAAACAGAAACAAATTATTTATGTAAAAAAAAACTATATGGATAAATACTTATGTAAAATACTCATAAAAGTAGGAGAAAAACTTGTGGTTGCCGTTGTCAAGAATATTTTATTATCCTTGGGTTCGAGGCCCGTTGAGTGCCAGGCCGGGAGCTAGGTTCCGCATTGCCTCGCCTACGTCACTGGGCTGGTATTCATGTTTTAATGTTTTCCAGCTCATCAGCAGCGAATGCAGCAGCCTTCGTCCTGCTAGCAGAAAGTGTGCCCAGCAGACATCGCAGCAGACTCATGTTTCTGATGGCCAGCGCCACTATGGTTGTGCAGCTCATCATTTGCTGTAAGTATATATCTAAATTCTACTTTCTTACGACCTATGCAGGCTGGTGAAATGTATCCCTCAATCCTTCCAGGAATTCTACTATCTGATTTAAGTATTGGTACAGCCAATCATCTCCTATAAGCCCAGTACCCTTAGCACGAATTTTCACACTTTTACTTTACAGCGTCTTTCCAGTATTTACAGCGTTTTTGTATGAAAAAATGGAACAGCGCCTCTGGTGTGCGAAGAAAGAACTATTTTTTTTCCTTGAAAATTGACAATTTGAAATGGTCAAAGTTCCAGTTTACTTTACGTCCCATAATAATATATTGAAAATTCGTGCTGAGGGTACTGAATGCTTTTTTCTTTATATTCTATACGAAAGTGTTTATGTTTGTTATGGGCCTACCACACGCACAAGCTTCGTCACAGTCTTGCCTGCGCAAGCCCAGTCTGCGGGTGTGTGTTACCCGTGTGTGTGGTTGGGCGTTCAGTGTTGCCGTCCGTGTACAGTTTTTTATGCGAGAAGCTTGCGCAGGCAAACCTGTGGTGAAACTTGTCAGAATACGTTGTTAGGTCCAAAGGTCACTGTTACCTGTTTAGACAGTCTCGTGACCCCGGCACGTCCTGTGACCCTGGCAGTTGCGTGAACTTTTCTGGTTGAGTTTAGGCTCACCCATACCCCAGGACATTTAAGCACCAGAGCAAGAGATAGACCACTTCTTTTCTCTCCTATAATTACTGATACTGATACTGCTAGCCTACATCATCCATCCCACTGCTGGACAAAGGCCCCTCCCCATGACTTCCAATTTTCACGATCCAGAGCCAAAGTGGACCACCGGTCATCGGTTTTGTCAAGTTTCTGCCGCCATCTTATATGAGTTCTGCCGCGGCGCCTTCTGGATGTGTCAGCGCTCCACAAAGAGGTTATTTTGGCCCACAGCTCACTGGGCATGCGGCAGACGTGGCCGGGTTTGACCAACGTCAGCAATTTGTGTTTTGGAGCGTAGTGTAATTTTCCCTTTATTTTTTTCGCAGCATTCGCTTTACCAATATTCACATTGACCTTCGGTTACGAGATATCCTGGCTTGGAGTAGTCTACAGACCGTGGAGGCTGCTGATGCAGGTCATTACCTTGCCTGGTGCGCTCGGGATCTTGTTCACGATATTCCTGCAGGAAAGTCCTAAGTTCCTGCTCAGTAAGGGACAGAATGAGGACGCAATGGAAGTTTTTAAGGCGATATTCAAATGCAACACTGGTTTTTCCAAGGATAGTTATTCTGTGAGTACCTTTTTGTAAATCATTAAGTGACTGTGACTTCCAACTCTAGGGGTGATGGAAAGAACTGTCAGAATCGTACTAACTACAACCTAATTAACAGTAAATATGGGAACAGTGTATATTATATGTCGGGGACTGCGAGGTATAATGGGGACATACACTCTTTAGGCATATTTAACACGTTCCCTGCGCCATCACTTTCAAAGAACTTTCAGCTGGTGCGTTGGAGACCTAAAAGATCTCGAAACTAATCTACCTTTTGGTGCGTTTGAGACCTAATCAGTCTCCTAAAGATACAGTTTTGAAAATAATTTATATCTTCCAAAAAAACAATCAAATATATTTTGAAGTTTTTGTGGGTGAAAGATAGCCTATTGCTTTATATTTTGCTAGGTTCGCACGCAGTTATGACATTAGAATAAACTACAAATACCAAAAAAAAATATGATATCGATTGTATCTCGTACCGCAACCGAACATAGTTCAATATGTGTAGTAAGTAGTGATGGGAATAAAATAATATCTCACTTGTCGATTGAAAAAGTTTCATTTTCTTTTTAAGTGCGTCAAATATTTTCATAATCAGTATTACTGTCATTATTTATTAGCCAATGGGGGGCAAATTTGAACATTTTCCAAAAAAAATATTTCACTGGACGATGCAGCAGTATAATCCGGCGTTGATTTTTTGTTAGAAATCTCACCAAAATAGATTTTTTACACTTTTTTCTTTTAAAAGCACTCATTGTATAACAAAAATGATAATCAACACGTAGGTTTATACGCGAATGTTATTTCGCAAACGTGCGCGCGACATCCCACGTCAATGCTAGGACAACACTAAAACGAGTCACCTTCCGTCTCTTGCGTCTACGAGGCGTACGATTCCACGAGTAGCGACATATCTCCTAACGCAAGGAATGAAAATAATTATAGTACTGTGCGTTAGGGACCTAATCCATCTCTAATTTCTTTTTTAATGTCCTTGAATTCAGCTTTAAGTAGGAAGCAAATATGTATATTTGTCCTACACATACCTAAAGAACTTTACACGTTAGATCCTCCCGCAAGGAGTGAAACAACACGATTATGTCCAACGCACAATACAAAAGTCCTGCAAGAGATCTGATAGATCTCGTAATGCAACGAACGTGTTAACACAGCATTAACGCAGCGGAAGCGTCAAGGACGTGATTTGCCAGCGGCGTCCTATTGGCGCTTGCGCTACGTTAGTATTGTGTTAAGTTTCCCTTAAGTGTGTGATTTCCCATCAAACCTCGCGTCCCCGTCTTATACACTGTTCCCCAATAGTAATAGTATTTTTTTTTCTGGGAAATCATCATATGAATGCTCCCACTATACGAGAGCGGGAGGGAGTGTCGTGTCATACTGTTACTGACTATTAATTATTAATTGGCCTGTTGGTCTAGTGGTTAGTGACCCTGACTGCTAAGCCAGAGGTCGTGGGTTCGATTCCCACCCAGGACAAATGTTTGTGTGATGAGCACGATCATTTGTTCTGTGTCTGGGTGTAATTTATCTATAATATGTATGTATTTAGAAATATATAAGTATGTTTATCAGTTGCCTAGTACCCATAACACAAGCTCTGCTTAGCTTGGGACTAGATGGCGTTGTGTGATAGTTGTGAAATATTGTTATTATTATTATTTTTATACGTTTTTAAACATCTCGGGATCATGGGATCCCGGACTTTTGAAGGGCGTGCCAGGAGCCGAAGCCATCTTGCAGAGGCCCATTACGCATTTTTAAATGAAATGGGGCTCTAACCGGCGGTTATACCTGTATGCACTATGCCAGTATACCCAAGGACAACCCCCGGTTGGAGTTGGACTATTGTGGAATATGGAAACAAAAGACAGGGTTATGGCGTTTGGTGGGTTTGGTGGACTGGTTATATAATATCTATGGAAAAACTATGGCCCCTGCCTAATCAATGTTTTATATACATAGATACGTTGGCAGGGGGTGACTTGCACACTCAACAAATGGGCCCCCAGACATATCGCTAGCACTAGGTGACGTAGCGACAAGGGAGTAACATATCCTGAGGTGCTTGAGGAGTGGAGAGGTATTCCACGGTTCTCAGAATCGACCAGGAACCCGGAAGTATGGTCGATCCCTACAAACACTTACTGAAATACTTCCTTCCTCCGAGCACGTTTGCTCTTGCGAATCTCCACTCTAGCCAGCCGATTAAGGCAAGAAAGAGGTGGGAGGTCTGTTCCTCGTCAGCGTTCACTCTGACCGGCCAATAAAGGCAAGCCAGAGATGAGGAACAAGATATCTCCCGGGAGATCAGGTCCGTGGGGTCGCAACTGCCCAACAGCTCGCCACAAGCTGCCCTGCGGGCTTATTATTATTATTCCCCTCTAATGATAATTGATCCACAATAATTAATAACGATTAGTTATTAGCAAAGCTATTCGAATGATCTCGAAACTCGCTTGGGTGTATGCAATTTCTTGCGTGGGGGATAAAGTGGTCTTTGTATTGAAAAGTAATTTTTATATTTTTATTGCTAATAAAATGTGAATGGATTCTTACAATATGGACGGCTTTTATAGTGATTATTTACTTTGAGATAAATTATGTCGTGCCTGCATGGCATCAAGGTTGTAATCAAAATTGAGAACTAAATATTTACTTTCTTCATGCCTAAATTAAACAGATGCTGAATAATTCTTACGTTATAGGAAACGGTGATAAAACATAATAAAAAACTTTTTAAAAAAAAGTACCGACTTCAAAAACAAATACAAAAAAGTTTAAAATAACCTTTTTTTCGGAAGTCGGTGGCTTTGATTTTTATTATTTCATTGACTATTGCCACCGACTTCCGAAAGAAAGGTTATTTTAAACTTTTTTGTATTTGTTTTTTAGTTTATTTATTATATTCAACCCAAATTCTTCTAAAATACAAAGTTTTCTTACATGATGTGCACTAATCTTGTAATCCGTCACAACGAAAAAAATCCATATCTCTAAAACTACTAAACCGATTTTGATGAAACTTGCAGTGTACCCTAAGTTGAACAATACCTAGTACAACAAAAAAAGAATTACTTAAATCGGACTTGTAGTTCCGGAGATATGCGTGCACAAACATAAAAACATACATACATACATACACTTATGTGGTACATTTGTTCAGACACTGATATAGACTAACATATGCGAAAACTGGGCAGTTCTGATAATATTACATACATACGGGTCGAATTGATAACCTCCTTTTTTTTTGAAGTCGGTAAAAAGGTAGTTCGCGCACAAAGGGTTCCGTACAAAAAAAAACACGTTTCTCTGATGGATGCCCAAATAACTAAATAAAAAGCTCTAGATAAGTAGATAGACATTGTAAATAGAAGATGTTAATGTAGTTGGGACAGCTTTAGTGTCTGTTTAAAAACTGTTAAAGGCGAAACTGTTAAACCTACACTTACGACTTGTAGGTCGTGAGTTCGCCCAGCCAGGTGCATTACTTGTTATTTATTTTATCACCACTGTTCTCAAAACGATGAAAAAAAAAAACATCGTGAGGAAACCGGCATAACCTAGAACTAAAAATTCGAAGACACGCGACCCTTAACTACCCGAATTGGGCACGCGCGATGGATTATGGACCACTCCCTCTCACAGAGAGCCTGTGTCCCAACAGTGGGAAAATTTATAGGCTGATGATGATGATATTTTTCAGGTGATGCAAGTGTACCTCGAAGAACCACCACAGGACAACTCCCAGATCTCAGTGATGAGGAAGATCTTCAACCAGACTGTTCCTCTATTCAAGCCTCCCCTACTGAAGAATTCCTTCATACTTTACTACCTACTGCTCTGCGCATACATGACGTAAGTTTTATTGCGTTTCTAATTATTATCTTATCTTTTATTCGTGATAATGAACGCTTGTAAGATGCCATTTAAATAGTCTGTAGTAAATATTTAATAAGGTTTTAAATGTTACTGTTTTTTTTTTGTGTGTTCCTGTTACTATTTGGTATTCAACTATGTATTTGTTTGGCGGGAATAACGGACTCAAATTCGTGAAATTCAATGAACTACCGCATAATATTTTATAGATAAACAATGATATTCTGTCGAACATACTGTTTAGAGCATTACTTTTATTGTCTGTCCTAGGATGAGGCATTGTGTGCAGCCTGTCTTTAGTAGATTTTCAACTTTATGTTCCAAATATAAAAATATAAAGGAGAAAATCTATTGGGCATTGGGCTGAGTCCTTAGAAAATAGCATTGCCAAGACTTTTTAACCGACTTTAAAAAAAAAGTTCTTCTCAGTCGACCTGAATGTATGTTTGTCCACGATTATCTCGCGTTTGGCTGAACGGATTTTCATGCAGTTTTCAGGAAACTGTTCATTACATTCTGGAGAAGGTGTTAGTATATAACACTAATAGATATCTCGTGACGTTGCGCGCGTGTATACGTTTTTTTGAACATTGGACCAAGCGCGCCTAAACAGTCATAAACGCATTCGCAGATTTTAAGAGATATTAATTAAATTCCAGATCAACGGGGTTCACAATGTGGGTGCCAACTTTAACAAACGCATACTTTACTGGCTCCGAGAGCCACCATGGTCGCACCTTCTGTGAAGTAGCGAGTCGGAGTGCAAGCACCGGAAATGGCACTGTAAGTTACAAAATTCAATAAAGATTTGTACCTATAACTGTGACTGTAGACCAGTGATGGCCCAGTGGTATCGGCCTCGCCTTACGAGTTTTAGGTCGTGGGATCGAAACTTCGAACACCGCCTGGCGCATTATTTTGTGTAATGGGGATGACAACTGGGGAACTAATGGCGCTAGTATAGCTTGTTCCAAGCATCGTCATTTGTTCAAATCAGTTCAAATATTAAAGGTTCAAAATAGTACCACGTCATTAGTCGGATTAGAACAAGCTATGGTGGCGCCATCTACAATTAGCTTTGACTTGCCTTACCCATTGAGTTCATCAACACTGCTCTCAAAACAGTGAAGTAAAACATCGTAAGGAAACCGGCATGTCCTAGGACTATCAAATTCGAAGACATGTGACATCTACCACCAACCCGCACTGGGCCCGCGTGGTAGATTATGGCCCACTCCCTCTCACAGAGAGGCCTGCTCTCTGTGTCCCAGATGTGGGAACATTATTGACTGTTGATGACCTATATCTAACTAATGAAAATAAGAGTATGCTGTCCCATTCTCATCCCTGTATCAAATAGCCATGGATGTATATTTGTGTAGGAGCCAGAAGTCTTAAAAACAAAGAAGCTGGCGTTAATACTGATTTCGGCCACGGTTAAAAATCTATGACGAACACATAAAATCGAGTGTTGCCAAAGTTTTGAACTAAAAAACTACCATTTTTTATTTATTATTATTTTAAAACATACATTATTAATCTTTTTTTTACAGGAAACATTAAATTGCACAGGCAGTATTGAGCCGAGAGCATTGTACGCTACCATGGTATACTCAGCAGCATCAACAGTCCTAATGATTTCTCTGTCGTTCATCGTGGGGATTCTTGGCAAGAAGACATTAACGCTGATGGTGTTCATTATGTCCTCATGCTGCGGTGTGATGCTCCTGTTCATCAGGATTCCAATGCTGAGCATAGCACTATTCTTCATGTTCCTCTACGTTGCACAGATTTTGGGCAACGTCAACACTTATTTAGTCGAACTGAATCCTACGCATTTAAGGTTTGTAATTTCTTAGCTACATATTTCATTTGACTCTTTTTTTTCTTCAAAGGCTACCGGTATTTGAGGAAAAGGCCAGGAAGTATAGGATTTTTACCTCACTAAAACCAACTCGGTTGTCAACATAAACATACATACATAATTATTTGTAAACATGGGAGAAGGCCTCTCTGTGCAACGCCTGCTAGGGCACATCCCCAGGGAGACCGTATAATAGTCAGACCGTACAATTGTTGCGTCGTCTATGAGGTCACACAGAGTCCCCACTCTTTACACTCGTGACCCCAAACTGCCACCTGCTCTAAGATAACTTAGCGCAGGCGTTGCATGGAATATTCGATTCTGTAAGAGTACTTGGGCAGTAAACAACGCTTTTGCTGGATATCATGTCTTCCTTATTTTAGATTCCAGGTCATAAGTATGTCCTGGAATCTGAAACACTGACGAGGTCGTCAGTGTCGAAACTAGTTTATATGCCACTTGTGAACTTCTATTAATTGCTTCCAGGTGACCAAAACGGCTTTACCAAGACGTCTTTAAAGCGAGAGTGTCCTGTGGCAAAGAGACAAAGCTATTCAATACGTCTAGGGCCATCTCGTTCCCACACTGGATTACCCTCACGCTTTAAGACGTCATGTTAGTCCTCCTGGGGGGGTATTACAAAGTCTTAAAACCAGGCTTGTTCCAGTGAGTGAACGAGATGGCGCTAGAGGACTTGTATAGCTCTGTCACTTTCACTCGCCGGAATAAGCCTGGTTTTAAGACGTTGTAATAATCCCCTAGTCTGTCCAATTCTGGTCCCTTTCTGGTAATTTCTGGCCCCTGCAAGGCCTGTGCCTGGACACCTTTGGTAAATCCCTGATTACCTGCTCTGTAACTGCTACACACGAGATGTTTTGCTTTGTCATTTTCTAAAAGCCATAGTAACATTGATTCTTCTTTATTGCAGAGGTATGGCGACATGCTTGTCAGTGGTGGTAGCCCGAGGATTTGGCTTCTTCAGTGTTCAGATCATCGCCAGCTTGCTCGGAGACTACTGCAAGCCTATGTTGGGTGGATACGTCGCCTTAGTTATGAGTAAGTATATCATATATTATTTACATATAAAACGTTATAATGTAATGCCCTACAAAAGTTATACCATTATGAGACTTAAAAGAGCGTTGATGGCCCAGTGGTATCGGCCCCGAATTACGAGTTGTAGGTCGTGGGTTCGAACTCAGTCAGGAGCATTACTTTGTGTAATTCATTTCATCACCACTGCTCTTAAAACGGTGAAGGAAAACATCGCGAGGAAACCGGCAAGTCCTAAAAAAATAATCGAATTTCGTGGACTATGGCCCACTCCCTCTCTAAGAGATGAGGCCTATGTCACAGCTGTGGGAAGATTTATAGGCTGATGATGATACCTATGTATAGTTCTGGGTAGAAGTGGGGACTTTGTTCAGCCACTTCACGCTTATGGTGAACGCACATTTAGCCGCACCGCAGTCTCCGCAGTCTGTTCTCTTACCGAATTCTTTGAATTTGCGATGCGGTGTGCGAGGGATCATAGAACTTCATACCAGGGACTGAAAGCGGTTACGGTTAAAGGTTAAGATACCTCAAAAATATAACGGTACCGATTCAAAATAGAGGTTGAGCTATACCGGTACCCATATAAATATAGGTTAGGAAAAATTGTTATTTAACCTTTATACGATTTCGGTACCGAAATACATGCGAGGCGGCACGGGCGCGGGTACAAGGGCGGGGGTATCTACGCGTTGCAACTTGACCTTGTGTTTGCTTGCTGTGCAATTCTTATTTTAATACATGCGTGCGAGCGAGATAGCGCGGGGCAGGACTTCGCGCGACGGTGGTCTGTGTGTACATGTGTTTGAACACTGTATGCAAATTATTTTTTCTCTTTCCCTGTATTTGTTTTGCTACCGACTGTGTGCCGGGTAAGTGTTGATAGTTCGTCAACGTAATAAGTAATTATTATAAATAAACAAAATGGGAAGAAAGCGTAGAAACGCAGTTTACGCATTTTGTTCATTTTCGAAGGAAAATAATGCCTCTACTTGCCTAGTGGTTGGATGTTCAGCTGTTATAAAAGTAAGTACTTACCTAGGTACATACCGGCTTTCTTGATTTACCTACCTATTGTCAAATTATTATGGACTATGGTTTAACATTTATGTAGGCTGTGTAGAAAATGGAGCATGTACTACAGGCAACTGCACATCAATGGTACGAGTATATTGATATTATGATAATACTTGTGACTAAGTAAGTAACTACCTAACGTTGTGCGGTTGAACGTGGGTACCTGCAGGTACCTATTACCTTCTTAGTAACACATTTACTGTGCATTACCTATATTATATTTTGTTAAATTATCAGGTAGGTACCTACACAAAGCTCAGAAATTGTTTGGTGTTCGTTTTATGTATAGGCACAGAATATATAATAGTACCTAAAGGTACAGAAGCTTTACTCCCAAAAAAAAAAAAACAAACAAATGTAAAATGTATACACGAGAGAATAGAGTCCATTTTTACTTGCACCCGCATCGCCCACCTACTTTTATAGTAGCCTAAACTTGCATCGCCCACCTACTTTTATAGTAGCCTAAATTTTGCTTGCGCACGGCGCAAGCAAAATTGTACTTAATGGTTACTATGCGCGAGATTTTATTTTAATTTATCTGACGCTGACGTCACATCAAGGTCAACGCATGTTAAATTACATTATTAATATAAAATGTTCCTAAAGGAATTTTGTTTTTATCATCAGCCTATATCGTTTTGTTTTCGTCATCGATTACTACATACTATATTATCGATAGGTAGCACAAAATGTTAATAGTACTTACGGCACCTTACGTTAGAAATGATATATACCAATATTATCTTTTCTACTTATTATTGTTCTATTTTAAACATTTCATCTTAGAAAAACAAAAAAGAATAATGTTTAAAAATGTAGGATGTAGGTAAAGTTTTATAATAATTGTCAATTCTATTGTAATGTTCAGTTAATTTGTCAACTCAACCCTTCCAAACTGAACAGCTTTTGCTTTACAATTTCCAAAAAATCATCGAGTTTGACCGATTATTTTAGAAACACTGTTTTGATATTCTGATAGTCTCAGAACAAAGGTTATTTTTTTCAAATTCATGTACTGTGTAAACAGACAATCTTACTTTTTTATAGTTAATTATTTAATACATTATTGCTTCTTTCATGCATATTTCAGCGGGCTGATTGGCGTAAAAAATATGAAATAAAAGCATACATAATACTGAATTTCGAGATGGCGGATGTATTTTTATTTTAATTTACCAAGTACGGGTATCAATTTTGAGTTTATTCGGGGTCTTTGTTACAAAAAAGCCATCCTTTTTGAAATCCAAGTAGCGGACGTCGCTTTTTTCTTAGAATTTGATATGGGTGTCAATTTCGAGGTTAATTGGGGTGCTTGTTACGAAAAAGCTATTCTTTTTGAAATCCAAGATGGCGGACGTCATTTTTTTCTCAGAATTTGATATGGGTGTCAATTTCGAGTTAAATTGGGGTGCTTGTTATGAAAGAGCCATTCTTTTTTAAATCCAAGATGGCGGGCGTCAATTTAAATGTATTACGCCAATTCCGTGATAAATTGGGGTGCTGGTTACAAAATGCCATCCAAATAACTTAAATCTGTCTCGAGTTGTTCCTATAGTAAAAGTTGTTCATTTTGGTAGTCTGTAGCAATTTTTTTTCACATGTATGTGAGTACCCTTTCGGTTAGAATATACTTATTATTTATTAATTTGTATTGTATTTATGTTATTTATTTATTTGGAAGTTAAAATTAAAAAAAATCACAGTCCACGTCGTAAGTGTCACAGTAACTAGTTATCAAATGCATCAGTTCAATTTTTAAATCTCTTAGTATACGTCTTATCTGCATTTTTTATTTTCATTCAACTTCTTAATAATACATGCAGTAAAGAGGGGGTTAAAACTTGTTTTCATTATTATATAAGTGTTTAATATTGTTTTCTTTATAATTCTGCCATCCATGTTGATCTGCAATAAATAAATAATTTCATAAATATTCTTTACTTGTGACAACCCTGGCCGATGCATAACTGTCTAGACGATGTCGGCATTTTACCCGAGATCAAAGGCGTTGTCCTACTGTATGATTTCTATACTGTGGTATTGTTTTGTTGCAATGTGTAACAATGTTATATAACAATTGTCGTTTGTCGTTCTTCAGTGCTATCCACATTGTTATATAACATTCTGTGTCCACATCATCTGAAACATGTTATATAACATTGTTATATAACATGTTATGTTATATAGTCTGTACGCACCTTTAGTGGTCACTTGCAAAACGCACGTGCGGTCTAAGCAGCGGGCAAGCTACTTTGACCCCGCTGACGCGCGCGACAATATCAAACACGTGAGATATCTGTGTGTGTTCAAGTCAAACAAGCGGGAAGTGCACGATTTACTCTCGACTCGACGTCAGGTACAGCTTGACATAAAAATGTAGAAAACCGGAAGTCGCCACTGTCTTCGCGCTACCAGCACTTTGAATGATTTTTTTTTCACTTATTACGTTAGTTTTATGGCACAATAATAAATCTAATAAACCTGCGGTCTTTGTTTACATCAAATATCAAAGATTTTAAAACGCTGTCAGAAATAAAAAAATTAGTTCCGTTTCAATCCGGTCTGGCCAAGCAGTAGGAAAGTTTAATCTGTATGAACTTGTCGCTCGCACAAACGCCTGGCGGCTAAAGAGACACACACAAACACCTCACGCCTTTGATACTGCCGCTAGCGCGCCGCGCACGTCAGACGTTAGCTTGCCCGTTACCGTGCGTTTCGAATACTTGGATATTACGCCATAATTATGTTTGATAATTCGTGACCGCGCCCATCATTGCGCTCGCGAGTCCGCGAGTCAACGTGTTTGAGCACTTGGAAAGATAGACGATAAAAATATTACTCAACTGGGAGTTCATTTGTACAAAGCAGAACAAAAAATAGGCAGCTCATTGACTTTTCCATTCTTATTTCAGACGCATAGAAGTAATCACGTACCTACCAATAAATACAAAACACGAAACGAGCAAGTTTAAACAATTTTCGAATTAAGAAATGATAGTAGACGGTAACCGTAAAACAATATTATAAAAAACTATAGCAAAGGACATACGTTAGATCGATCCTAAGTAAATGCGTATTTATGTACCTACAAAGTACGCGCCTGCCGCCGCCGCTGCCGCGCCGCCCGCGCCCCGTGCCCAAGGCAGATAGCCCGCGTAAGTACATTGAGTGATTCAACAATCGCGGACGACAGAGACAGATAGAGTGGTGAGGCGGTATATCAAAGAAAACCCTTATTTATAAAGGTTAAGGTAACGGTACCGATATTATTATAAAGGTTATGGTACTGCTACCGAAATATACCGGTATAAATATTGTACCTTAAAATTCGGCTACTTTAAAAAATAACGATACCGTTATATATCGGTTATCTTTATTTAACGGTATGACGTCATACCGAAATTTTAAGGTACCTTTATTTTTGGGTAATTCAGTCCCTGCTTCATACAAAGAATTGGGTAAGAGAACAGACTGCGGAGACTGCGGTGCGGCTAAATGTGCGTTCACCATTAAACTGCACAAAAAATGGCGAAAGGCGGCGCTTTGGGGAACTGTCCTATACCATACAATTTACCTTTTTTTAAATTAATTTTATCAGCTTCTCTCTACCTAAAATGGGGCATCGTTTAATCAAAGAAACTGAAAATATTAATATAATGGCAATCTTATTGTTACAGCTGGATTCATAGTGGCAACATTCCTACCAGCTGATCCAAAATCGAAAGGAAGCAAGAATGAAATTCAAAAAAATTATGAAGAAGATTCAGATCATCCTAAAGTTTAGATTGAATAGTTTCCATTGTTACAATTATTGTTAGTTTAGTTGAAATTGTCAAAAGACTGTTGTTTTGTAGGTACTAAGTACTTCCTCATTGTATTTCTAAATATACTTATTTACCTAAGATAAAATATTCAAAAAAAAACTAAAACATCTTTTATTTTCTGTTATAATACCTACATTACAGCTTATTGGAATATACACTATACAGGGTGGAATTTTGTAATACCACCTGGAGGGAAAGTAGGTACCTACTCTTAATACTGCAGATAGAAAATTTTACTCAAAGGAAACATTCCTTTATTTTTGAATAGAAAGCAAACTGCATTCAAAGATTTTCGAAAATTCTTTTCTCCCACACAAATCTGAAAAAATCACACCCTGTACTTTTATTGCATCGATCGTTAGGGTCAATTATAAGGATGTCAATAATTAGGAAGATTTTAGCCGGTTCGATTCCCGGGTGTGCGAGAAAACAATTTTCGAAAATCTTTGAATGCAGTTTGCTTTCTATTCAAAAATAAAGGAATGTTTCCTTTGAGTTAAATTTTCTATCTGCAGTATTAAGAGTACACATACTTTTCCTCCAGGTGGCATTACAAAATTCCACCCATAAAACGCAGCGCGCAGTGTGGCAGAATAATAGTATAGAGGAGGATACGTGTACTATTTCGAAAGTGCTTCAGGCACTGAAAACACAGAAATATGCTGACCTGGTTGAGCAAAAGTGTTTTTGAACAAAGCTAGACGTATAATAAAGATGCGATTATTTTGGTCCAATAAATGTTTGAGACATTTCGAAACCTTTATGCCCTCTGCTGATCAGAGGGACAGGCATTGGAGCGTCCACACGACAGGCTATTCGAATATTGGCAAAGAGACCCCTTAAGCACACAGTGCCTAAGGAAGAGTTTTTGCCCGCATCCCAGGGTGCACCGGCCCGCAAAACTGGTCTTCCCCCCGGACGTATCCGAGAGGGAACTCCAGTCCACGGGCGCACGTGGAGGTTTCCTGTCATAGCACCCCAACCCACATAAAATACTACTATTACTAAAAACCATGTATTTCCCACAGGCGATACAAATTGATACAAGTTGCTTATAGTCAAAAATCTATTCAAAATATTTACTAGGACAACATTTTACATCGTAAATTAATAAAAATAAAACAGTGAGTTTAGATTTTTATATGACGCTTTCGCCGTCACGCCTGGCTATATCCCAACAGATTTTGATGAATTTTGGCAAGAGATGAATGGGCAGTTATAGGCTTTAGATATATGCGAGCGAAGCTTCGAGTAAAAGTTATTGACCGCCTTTACACGAAAAAGTGTTACTCGCTAATTTTGCAAAAACAATCAGTAAAGTACCTACAATTCTTTTGGTGTTATCAATTACAATATTTAAAAATCTATTTGTATTTAAAAATAAATAAGAATATTAAGCACTATAAATTACGGACACTGACTAAAACACACATAAGTACTTATTTAAATAGAGAAAGGGGTCATACAATACATTATGAATACGTACAATAGGTATAGTTACTTAGATAATTTTGATAAATTAAATAACAAAAGATTACACTCAATGACTCGAGTCAATACCGAAATGTACTAAATTAAAAGTAAACAAAATACTTATAAATAGGCTGAGGCCTAAACACAAGTTTTCCGTGTATTTTATTGTACAGCAGCGTACCTCCCCCTCTTAGAGGGCCAAAGCCTGCCGGGGTCGCGGGATTATTTCCTTACCGTGACCCCGGAACATAACAGGCTACTGCAGGACACCGTGGATTTTAGTCAGTACAAGTCTGACAGTCCCTCCCGCCCTGCCCGGGGTGGGAGGACCCATTTGATGATTTTACCACGCTAAAAAAAAAAAACAGCAGCGTACCTACTTGAAGTATTATTACTACTAGGATCCCGCCCAAGCTCCGCGCGAGTGCAATCTCTACTATGCTATGCATGTTATATACTAGGCTGTGAGAAAGAGACAGAGCTATACAAGTCGTCTAGCGCCATCTCTTTTCCACAGCCTAAAGACTCACACTATGGTATAGGAACAGACAGACACAACGGCATGACGTAAAGACAAAGTGAAATTTAAAAGCGTCGTCAGTTTTGGTTTACGTAACAAAAGAAAAAATACGGGTCACATAAATGTATTTTGATAATTAATGTAACAGGCGGACTAATTCGAGTTTTTAGTAGTTACACCAGAATATTGTGGAAAAAGGAAAATGCGCCTCTAGTGTACGAACTAAGAACTAAATTTTTCCGTTTAAGTTCATTATGTCACAACGTGAAAACTCCCGATAAGGCTTCAGATATAATTATGTAGATAGAAACTATTAATATATTACTTATCTCTTACAACATATAGTTCTTTCTCCTCAGAAACATCATTCATCCAAATAAAATCTTCGCGTGGTTTTACTATCAGTATTTGTATGATTTATCAACTTACTATATTTAGGCGCACGCGACGCCAACTGTTACTGTATTCGCATCAGTCTATTATGATACATGGTCTTAATTAATAGTGCGGCCATAAATAACAAACAGCAGTACTAGTAATATAACATTAAAAAAAAAATAAAAAAAAAAACAAAAAAAAAATAGTACCTATTCAATATTTTACTTTTAATAAAAATTTGTGGAAACACGAGGCATCCAGTGACCAATGCAACAAAAATAAATTAAGTACTTAATAGAAGTGAAATAAAAAAAAATAAAAATGGGGTTGGCTAAGACTGAAGATGATTCAAAGGGAACCAGCTTCGAAGAAGCTTTGGATCTTACTGGTAAGTGTTATTCTTAGTAGTTTTTCTATATTTTATTGACAGTCATTTAGTTCCATTTTCAATGAAGGCATGAATTATTGTGTTATTATTAGTTATCAATCTATGACTGCTTTTGTTAGTTTGTAAAGGTTCTATTGGGTAGCTTAAACAAGTGTTTCTAAGAATAAATAAATAATTTTGAAATAATCAATAGGTATAACTATAAGAGCAGGTTACATAATCTTCGTACAAATAATTAGAGTTTCTAAATAAGTGTTCAAATTTTCTTCATGTGTTTTATTTTTTAAGGTTAGGTACTGATATTTTTATTGTTCAACTGGGTAAATCTCCTGGAACGGATTATTTTTGTTTGAATTTTGTGGATTCTTGAAAACCTGCGTGCATCGCTCATCTTTTTTAGCGGTAATAACGGGCATGTTCAGTTAACAAGTTTCATATTAGTGTCACAGCAGATAAACAAGAATTTAAAGAGATAATCAATTTTTGAAGTGAAAACTTCTTTAGCGGCGTTGTACACTTTTTCTGTAATGGGTAAAAAATTTAAAACTCGCGTCAGGGTCACGTGACCAAAACTCGCGTCAGGGTCACGTGACCCTGATCGAAAATGAGTAAGACGTCATTCAAATTAAAAATAAAACATAGTAACAAAAAAGTTTTCACTTCTACCGGCACTCCTGGAGTGCAACCTTTTTTTTTTTAAACTGTTGTTGAGGATAATGATGTCATGTGAGAAAAATGATTTTCAAGCCTAGGAAAATTACGATATGTTGAGAACAATGACAATGCTTATGAATTTAGTTTTGTACTTATAAACAATGAAGATAATTAAGTATCTAAATTATATTTTTATTTGGTTAAAAGTATCAGGTTAGATAGATTATGTAAATTATAAGTGTCTATCAAAATTTTAATTTCAAAATATTATCCGCCGTATGATCTTAAAACTATTGGTAAACTAACGGTTTTTAAGATCATGCGGCAATTATAACAACTACGACTATAACAAAACTATAATCTCACGGTTTTCAAAATCTAACAAAGTCTAACAAGCAAAAAACAGTCCCAGTAGAAAATTGGCTTCTTCAGGTGTTGAGATTATACAAGTGCCCGGGTGCTATCATGGGCTTTCTAGAGATGGTCCTGTCATGCCTACATGGAATGTTATCATGAAGGCTCGTAGACGCTAGTGTAACCACTGATCCCATAGTTATACACGGAGGAATATTCCAAGGAGATTCATTATCACCACTTCTGTTTTGTTTAGAAATAAACAAAATTTCAACCGTAACCGTAACAGTGAACCACTTCCTATATAAGGTCGATTTAAAGTTTATGCAAATTATAAAAGTCGTTTAAAGATTTAACTCGATAGAAAAGAAATATTTACTAGAGACAGGAATGCAGTTTGGATTAAGAAAGTGCAATGTTCTACAGTTATGTGACAACCGGTAGAGTTGGCGAAGAGCAAAAATTTAAAAATTGAAATTTGAACATTAGAAAAAAGACGAGACGTACAAATATTTACATAGATATAAATGAGGCGGGCAAAATAGGTCATAACAGAATAAGAGACCAACTAAAGAAAGAATACTTTGGCAGGATAAAATCAATAGCGAACACACAATTAAATGCTAGGAATCAGGTAAAAGCTATCAATCCTTACGCGGTACCGGTTCTACTCTACTCGTTTGTAATATGGGCAGTATTATAAAGCAGTACTAGAAAAAGTAAACATAGATAATTATATAATATCTTTTTAATTGGCTAAAAAAGCAACCAGTATCATTTTTGTTAGTTTTCAATATTTGCCACTATAAGCAGTTCGAGAGAGCAGGTTATGTCTAACGAAAGATGAGACCACACAACACATCATCTCTGGGTGTGAAAAACTAGCAGGCATTTAAGAAACATTAACCACAAATAAATAAAAAATGAGTCTGCAGAATTAATATGAGACATTTCAGTCTAGACAGACATCACAGTAGCACAAAATAGTCCTGATATAATTTATGTATCCGAATTATTTAATAGACATTTCCGCAAAATTTTTAGTGTGAGTTTAGTTCCTGTCCCCCGTCCACAGCACTGAAACATTAATTAGAAAGATTTTAAATCTTTCTCTGGCTGATTTTAAGTGTCTTGCTTGAACGCCTGGAAAATTATTTGCCCGGATTCAGATGGGCCCGTGAACCCGTCTTTCCAGAGGCAGTGGAATGAGCCGCTCTCTAGGTTGGTACGGTACAATCTTGTTAATACGTCAGCCAATTCTGTAGAGCGTGCCCGCCTGCTGGCTGTGGGCGAATGGGAATCGGGTCAATGGCTTCAGGCACTATCGTCATTCAACATAGGTACCATGCTGAGTGGCACTACTCCGTATCGCTACATGCCTGCGTTTGGGCGCTGCTTACGGGGCTCCACATCGCTGTCAATGTGGCGAAGCAGTCGACTGTATCGGGCAGCAAGAGTGCGGGTCGGTAAGCACGGCACGCCAGCTTAAATGACATTATACGTCGTGCTCTTGTCATCGCCAAGATGCCAGCCGTTTTAAATCCCACTGGCTTGGCACGCGACCATAGGAAGAGACTAAATGGTATGACTATAATGCTATGGAAGCTGGGCAACATGTGTCGAAACCCTTGCGCCATCCCTTCGTTTTGGTACGGCGTGCTATGCTGGTGCGGCTGCTGCAAGTGCTGAAAACCTCAAACAGCATAAATACAATGGCTTGACTGGCAGCTATGTATTTGAGCCGTTTGGAGTTTTTAAAGAACTTGCAAAACGTATAGTCGATTCTTCGCGTGTGACCAGAGGGCTGGCCTATTTCCTGGTCAAAGAATTAGCATTGCCATCCAACGTCGCAATGAAGGCAATGCTGCTAGCGTTCTGGGCACTTATCCCGTTGACAGTGATGTAGATAAATTTTTTGATGCTCTTTGTTAGTTTATTTTAAAATGTCACTTACGATAATATATATCTTCCGTGATTATAATATAATATGTTTGTTTGAGTTCCCGATATTTCGACGCTGTTGCAAGCGCCATGATCGCGGGTTAACTGGAGATTGCGAGTGGATGAAAATAAATTGTTAGGAGCAGACAAATCTTGATCAGATTTTGATTTAAACCCGCAATCATGGCGCTTGGAACAGTGTCTAAATATCGTGAACTAAAACAAACATATAATCACGGAAGATATCCCTTGTGTGACATTTTAAATTTAGAGACAAACCGTGAAAGCTTAAAACAGGTTATTTTAATTCTTATTAGTTTAGTTAATACAGTATTTAGATAAATACACCTAACATTACCATCAGATTATCACATAGTTCCTAAAGAGTTAGACAAATTGAGTAAATACCACTTACTAAAAACAAAAATAACACGATTATGGAAAACACCTACAGAAGTCATACCGGTAGTAATAGGAGCAACAGGAATACTTAGTAGCCAAAAGCATACATAGATATTGTGATAAATTAGATGCAGACATACACATACGTATATATAATACAGAAACAAGCAGCTATTCATAAAGTTATCATCTTAGCAAAGTACTAAAGGATACATAATTTGTGACCTCTTGTAACCTCTTTTTCTCTGAGGGTCTCATTGCGGGAGCAAAGAAAAACCACCAAAATAATTAAATTATAATTTAAAGGTAATATTAATGTCCAAAATAAGTGTTAAAATTAATAAAGAAAATAAAAACGTCATTCTTCTCAACGTGAGTCATTAGCTTATGTCCATAATGTCATTCTTCTCAATGTGCGTCATTATCCTGGCAGTACAAATCCAGGACAATGATGTTGAGAAAAATGATAAATCGGAAAAAAACTTGGTTAACCCTGTTTTGCGCAAATGCTATTTAAAAATCGTTTCATAATTGTGTAAGTACACAAAACCTTCATACTTTTTTGCTAAATGAATATATTAAAAAAAATATTTGACGGATTAATAAATGAAAATGTAAATGACGTTTGAAGTGAACATTTTGAGGAGAACGAATTTCAAAGTCATATCTGCTAAAAACGAGCGCCTGTATCTTCAGCAAAGCTTGTCGCCCGGCTGTGGTGCGGGGAGGTCTGTTCGCACAGCCACCAGTTTCCCTCCCTCCTGTCTCTTAATCTACTTAATATTGAAAACAAACATAGCGCAGGACAATGACGCACATTTTTTGACCCTGAGTTTTCTCTTTATTTACTTAGCGAGTATTGCCCATGTTTTCAAGAATATGTAGATTGATTATGTATAATTACGGCCATCAACATAAAATAGCTAAATAAAGTCAACATTTTTTTTTATCATCAAAATATAGCCCGCGTGTGCCGTGGCGACACATGAAAAAATGGCAATTTTGTGTGGTTTTTTTTTAATATCTTTTTTTTTATTGACTTTTTACGATGATGATTTAAAGTGCCATTTTTGTTGATTATTTAGCTTTTAAGACTAGCACTTAAAAAATATATATATACACACGTTCTCGAGAAATTGCCGAGGACATTAATTTTGAGCCTCTCGGAGATTGACCCAACTACGTCAGAAAGAATGTTATTTATTTCGAGTGTGTTTATTTTGCCTCGCTCTGCAGCCCAAACAGCTTGATTAATTTTAACTCGAAAGGTGTCGTTATATTCTCGTCTCATCATCATCAGCCTATTAATGTTCCCACTGCTGGGACACAGGCCTCCTCTCTGTGAGAGGGGGTGCCATAATCCACCACGCGGGCCCAGTGCGGATTGGACATATCGGATTGGTTATATTCGTCTATAATGTGAGATTTTTTTTTAAATCAAATATGATCGTTTTAGTAACAGAAACATATCCTTTAAATCTTTTCCCTCAAAACCTAGTGAGAAGGGTATCAAATACTTAACTCCTACGCACGTTATAAAATCATTTTAAAGAAATGAAGAAAACATTCATGAATCGAATAACATAATTTCAAATATCAAAAACCTGACTGCTTAAAAAGTGAACTGTACCCTTAGCACGAGTTTTCAGTAGGATTTGAGACGAAAAGTAAACTGGAACTTTGACAATTTTCAAGGAAACAAGTTGTTCCTTCTTCGCACACCAGAGGCGCTGTTCCATTTTGTCATACAAGAAACGCTGTAAATACTGAAAAGACGCTGTTAATTAAGTAAAAGAGTGTAAACTCGTGCTAAGGGTACTATACAGTCGGACATTGCGTTTAGTTTTGGTTAGGCAACTAGAGCAATGTATTCCGATTGCACAGTACCTATAATATTCTGAAAGTGCTTTTTTCCATCGTTTTAGTTCGCTTTTCATGCAGTCGGGTTTTTAACCCCTTGTTAATATATGCTATCAACCATACTCAATAATGCGTTATTTTGACCAAAACACGGTAAACTTTGTTTGAGGGTCAAACAAAGTTTACCGTTCTACCGGGGTCACGGGACTGCAAAGTACGGGCATAACCATGACCCTGAAAGAATACCTTGCGTTTTAGTCAGTACGAGTCTGGCAGTACCTTCCGGTCCACCCAGGGCGGGAGGACACATCCAATGATCTATCAAGCTAATCTTCACTTGTCGCCGCGACTCCGCTCGTGCTCAGAGTATAGAAGCTACTTAAGATGAACATAAAATATGCCTAAACATATTTAATCACCATGACTGGGTATAATATTATCAAAGACATGTTTACCATTGTATGTGGTACGCTGATAAGAGTATAAATACATAAGCTACTTATCTATGTATCTGTGTTAAATAACCTCATTCAACTCCATGCCATTTTTTTTTTGTAAAATATTGTATTTTACTGCAAAATAAATAAACTTAAATCGGCTTAGAATGTCAGGTAGAATTTTTAAAAACAACGGACATATTTTGTTACTTTAGGGGCTGATTTTTCATAGACAGCCATCTTTTATCTGAGGAATGAAAATGTCGGCTTGACAGCTTATCTATTGGAAAATGTGTCAAATCGTTAATTTTATTCCTCAGATAAAGGTTATCTGACTATTGAAAAATCAGCCCTAAATCAATGAATATTAACAAAGATAAAAGCACACGCTCCTAAATTCTGGACTGTGCCTTGTGACGTCATAACGCCTGTAAAATTATACCGACCGAGTAAACGTTTTGTAATAATTATTATAGGAAGCGTTGTATTTTCAAAAAAACATAAGTTAAAATACGGGTCTGCCTTTTTTATAGGTACCTAGGTAATCTATATTTCGGACTAATACCTATTTTTAGGGTTCCGTAGTCAACAAGGAACCCTTATAGTTTCGCCATGTCCGTCCGTCCGTCCGTCCGTCCGTCCGTCTGTCCGCAGTTTAGCTCAGAGACGCACAGTGCTAGAGAGCTGTAATTTGGTGTAAATGTGCGGATTTGTTGTGCCAAAAAAGTGGTAAAATAAAATCTCGTAAAATATTTTTTTTTAGGGTACCTCCTGTACTTACACGTAAAGTGAGGATTTTTTTTTTCTCGCGTACCCCTTGGTGTGGGGTATCATTAAATAGGCCTTTAAAAAATAATGATAGTTTCCATTTACAGTTTTTTGATAAAAAAATTCGTTTGTGAAATATTAAGCTTTAAAGTGCTAAATTTTGCTCGATTCGAGTGTCCCCCCCCTCTATCAGCTAAACGGTTATGTTTGGGGGTGTGAAAAAATTCACAATAGTAGTATATATAACGAAGTTTAAAAGAAAATTGTCATGACTAAGTAGGCTTTACAACTTTACGAGTAATAGTCGACCAACTTATAAAATGTACTTGGAAAATAGGTTTTCTTAAACAAAATGTATCGGAGAATATGTACTTCAACTGCAAATGTAAGTTTGTCAACTTTATTTTTACAGCTTTAATATGTATGTTTTTACGGTATGTTTTTTGGGGATAGGTAGGTTTTTATCTTCAACTATTTTTAACTAACTTCTTTCTAAATTCGTCGTAATCTTTTTTTCTTATGTATTTTCCCTGATTTCTCAAAGACTCCTGGACCGATTGTGAAAATTTTTCTTTTTAAAATTAAATTCAGCGAATCAGTTTAGTTAGTTCGCATATTTTGATGGGCAACTACGGAACCCTACACTGTGCGTGGCCCGACACGCACTTGGCCGGTTTTTGTTTGAGTAATATTGCCTATAATGGCGTCTTACAGGTCAATCAAGGAAGTTATCGTCCCCATAACATTGTCACTGACGCAATATTCACATAGAAACATGTTTTTAAAAGTGATAGAAATATCAAACAATGGCAGTTATAATAATATAATAATATTCCACAACTATCACACAACGCCAATCTAGTCCCAAGCTAAGCAGAGCTTGTGTTATGGGTACAAGACAACTGATAAACATACTTATATATTTCTAAATACATACATATTATAGATAAATTACACCCAGACACAGAACAAATGATCGTGCTCATCACACAATCATTTGTCCTGGGTGGGAATCGAAGCCACGACCTCCGGCATAGCAGTCAGGGTCACTAACCACTAGACCAACAGGCCAGTCTCAGTTATGGAAAATGGGAATGAGATTTCATCATGTTTCAAGAGAATATCATAGCTAGTAGGAGTGGGTGACGATAGGGCACAGGCCTTGGGCCGTATCTGGACAGAATCTTTATCTTTGGGTCCTGTAGCCTGTAGGTGAGAAAATATCTATGTAAAAAAGATTCAATTGAATCTTGGAGGCGTTCATGCGAGTCGGCTAAATTATTTTATTTATACTTAGAAACACTTCGCCATTCAAAACATTTAATATAGCATCGTTAATAACTGAAGGAAAACAATGCATTTTTGGTACGTCAGTCACAACTTTTCTTTCACACTTATACCTCTTACGATACGTATAATAAGTACGATACGGATAAGTAAAATATACGGATACGTTTTCAAAATGGAAAATTACCCAACGTTAAAGAAACTAAAGGCGCGTTTCCATTACGCAAGTTACCTACCTATCTACTTGTATACAATATGCAACTTGAACAAATCTGTTTATAAGTTACAAGTCGCAAATAGGTAGTTTGAACTTGTACATATTTTTATTTCAAGTATTCATCAACTTGAACAATGCAAGTAAGTTTACTGCATGAAAGCACTCTCTCGAAAACCAATAATTCTAGCTATTTGTACACAGTTCTGTCGTCACACCTACTTGTATGCAAGACTTGCGTAATCGAAACGCGCCTTCAAATCATTTTTTACTCTGTTGCTTGGTTGATATAGTCAGCAAGACGGTACCGAAATTGTCGCCAATTATTGTCTTCAATGAAAGTCAATTAAATCTTATCAAATGGCTATGTTGGGAAGCAATTTCAGCTGTCTACAGTTTAATGGGAAGGTATACCTACAACGTGTAACGTTAATAGCGCAAAACCTCTCGTGGGGTAACTCAGCCCATGTTACTGAACAATGTTTGTTCCAAGACTTTTGCAAATTCGCAAAAAAAAAAACAGATTTTTCACACTGTTGGGCCCGATCAATTTCTGATTTTGTATGAAAAAGCAAAATTTTTCTTTGCGAATATCTCAAAAGTCTTGAAACAAACATTGTTCAGTAACATGGGCTGCGAGTTACCCCACGAGACGTTTTGCGCTATTAGGCATCGTTCACACCAAACGTATTGTCCGCCGCTGATTGTGAGCACGTGTTACGCAGTTTATTGTTTTTCAATATACAGTGTGTCCGGGCACGAGTTAGCGATATTTGAAGGGGATATTCTAGGCTCATTTTCATCGACAAAAATGCTTTAAAAAAAATTCTTACTCCAAAACTTCGCGAATGGCAGCCATTTCAATTTTTTGATCTGTGTGTACAATAAAATGCAAATATCTTGGAATCCAAGAGACCGACATTCATGCAAATGACTTTATTGCAAAGTTAAACGTTGAGGCTTATCAAAAACTTACGAAAGTTTTTTAAATAATATGTAAAATAACCAAAAAACATGGGCAAACACGAAATTGTACACAAAAATTACTGAATAATTTCACATTTTTAACTCTAGCTCGATAAGTACCCCTAAATTTTGCTAGGGTTTTTGCATTAAATTAAAAGTATTTGAGTCAGGCTATAAAATGATGTCAAAATTATCACTCTACATTAAGTATCTTAGGAGTTATTCTCACTTGAACATCACCCTTCCTTAGCGCATGTACCCCAATATTACAGGTGTCGCATTCTTTGGGTGAGCTAAATCGTTCCAACGAATATTTATGTGCTGGCATTATTGACCACTACGTAAATGATCCCCAAGTAACCATCCTTAAACTGAAATAGTACAGTTTCTTGGATTTATTGCTGCGGGGCGAGACGGAAGGGTGGTGTTCAATTGAGAATAACTCCTAAGATACTTAACGTAGAGTGATAATTTTGATATCATTTTATAGCCTGACTCAAACACTTTTAAATTAATGCAAAAACCTTCGCAAAATTCAGAGGTACTCATCGAGCTAGAGTTAAAAATGTGAAATAATTCAGTAATTTTTGTGTACAATTTCATGTTTGCCCATGTTTTTTGGCTAGTTTTACATATTATTTAGAAAACTTTCGTAAGTTTTTGATAAGCCTCAACATTTAACTTTACAGTAAAGTCATTTGCATGAATCTAGGTCTCTTGGATTCAAAGATATTTGCATTTTAATGTACACACCCCAGTTCGACAGATCAAAACTTTGAAATGGCTGCCATTCGCGAAGTTTTGGAGTAAGAATTTTTTTTAAAGCATTTTTGTCGATGAAAATGAGCCTAGAATATCCTCTTCAAATATCGCTAACTCGTGCCCGGACACACTGTATATTTAACTTCTTGTTCACACCGAGCCGACTATACGCAATCCGACCGACTATACAAACAGTGAGTATATTCACAGTCGGCGGCGGACAATACGTTTGGTGTGAACTTTGCCTTAACGTTACACGTTGTATACTCTGGTCACTCTGGAACAGCCGATTACCAAAAAAATTAAGCTACAAAGCTATTAAAGGTACACTAGCGAACAAAAGATGAAATCACTCACTTGGAATTTATTTGGGATCGGGATAGCTCCTTCCATATTTATTGACGTGTTTTGAATGAACTTGATATCAATTTAAAGTTAACAGCTTTAAAAATTTAAATGGTACCTACTATTTTTATTATTCTTAACTCAGATCGCGCGGAATCGGAATAAGTGATTCCATACTTTAGCTCGCGAGTGTACTTATCATAATTATCAAATTCAATTTGAAACCGAAAATGATTGTCTCATTATCTGCCTACATAATAAACAAGTGAGGCTCTTATTATGTTTATTTTACATAACAACATTAATACATTATGTAAGTAATAGGTAAGCAAGTAATACCTACTAGGTATTACATTTCCACATACACGTAATATTTTTAATGTAGGTATTATTATTTAATTATTGCAATGCAATGTTTGACATTTGATCAGTTTCTGATTTAAAAGTAACCGTGAGTTAAACAAAAAAAAAAGGTTGCACTCCAGGAGTGCCGGTAGAAGTGAAAACTTTTTTGTTACTATGTTTTATTTTTAATTTGAATGACGTCTTACTCATTTTCGATCAGGGTCACGTGACCCTGACGCGAGTTTTGGTCACGTGACCCTGACGCGAGTTTTAAATTTTTTACCCATTACAGAAAAAGTGTACAACGCCGCTAAAGAAGTTTTCACTTCAAAAAAAAGGTTGCACTCCAGGAGTGCCGGTAGAAGTGAAAACTTTTTTGTTACTATGTTTTATTTTTAATTTGAATGACGTCTTACTCATTTTCGATCAGGGTCACGTGACCCTGACGCGAGTTTTGGTCACGTGACCCTGACGCGAGTTTTAAATTTTTTACCCATTACAGAAAAAGTGTACAACGCCGCTAAAGAAGTTTTCACTTCAAAAATTATATATTATTTAGTTTCACTATGTAGTTAAGTACACAACCATCTAAACTGCATATAGCAAATTTTTTTCCAGACCAATTATAATTATGTATTACATAAATCATAGGTTTTTTTAAAGTGAGCGCTAAGTACCTACTGAAAAGCTCTTAAGGGGGATGCTCCAACCAGCCCGCGAAATTCAAATTTTTTTACGTTTTTTGCAATTTGCAGGCCAGTGACATGTTGTAACTTTATAAATATTTGTGTTGCGCAAATAACAAGTATAATTTTAAATATAAAAATTGTCAAAAAATTCGCTCCATCAGCTCTCACATAGAAAAGGTGCATCATGTTAAAATCTCCGAAATCTAACTACGATGCACCTTTTCTATGTGAGAGCTGATGGAGCGAATTTTTTGACAATTTTTATATTTAAAATTATACTTGTTATTTGCGCAACACAAATATTTATAAAGTTACAACATGTCACTGGCCTGCAAATTGCAAAAAACGTAAAAAAATTTGAATTTCGCGGGCTACATCGAAGCAATCACCTTAATACGACCCGAAAACTCAAGTAGTTAAGGGTCTGTAGTACCTCAGCATAATCTTACTCGCTCGCACTTGCACGTACCACGCACTATTGCTTGCTCTTTCTTTTAGCTGTCTACACGCAAATCTATTTATTTTTCGGCGAAAAAAAGGAAATTCAAAAAAGTAAATAACATAAGACCTGCTTTATAGTTAGTTCAGTTAGTATAAAAAGTTTCATCATCTAATTTTAAGTATTATCTGATTGCCAGCGTTTTATTGTTCAATTTAGAGGTAACTTTGGGATTTTTTTCTATCGAGAAAATTTTATGGAATCATGTTTTCGCCAAACATAAGACCTAACATTAATCCTCAACTTTACCATATATTTATTTCAAAATGAATGCTGTAGTATTTTCGACGTATCGCAGGTTTCTGCTAAGCCATTTGAGGTAGTATAGGCTCTTAATAGTTTCAGTCAATCAAATTGAATCTAGTTATTGAGTGTTGAGTGACGTACTGTAATACGGGCCAAAAAACTTCAAAATACGGCGGCAATCAAATCCATTCAATGATTCAAATAACTAAACGTCATCCTGATAGATGTCTTACGAAACCTACCAAAATGTTCAAATGTTACAAACTTTTTTTAATTTTTCTACCAGGTTTCGGTAAATACAACGTGGGCATGTTGGTAACATGCTGCTTGCTGATTCTGGCGATGTACCTGGATATCTTCGGCTTCTCTGTGGCCCTACCAGCACTGGCCTGTGATATGGCACTCAGCACGTCGCAACAAGGCCTCCTGTCTGCTGTACCACTATTAAGTAAGAAGTGCTGGTGACCTACCATGACGTCTTAAAGCGAGGGAAGTTCCACTGTGCAAACGAGATGGCGCTAGACGACTTGTATAGTTCTGTCTCTTTGCCACAATGGAACTATGTACTATCATGTTATGTTAAATCCCCTGTAAGCTCACATTACTTTACAGTGTCTCATCCCTTGATGGTGTAATGGGGAAGGCCGGTCAAAGCTAATTGTAGATGGCGCCACCATAGCTAGGTCCTAATCCGACCAATGAGGTAGTACTATTTTGAAGCAACTATAAGATTTGAACCAATGACGATACTAGGAACTAGCTATGCTAGCGCCATTCAATTCAAAGAGAACGATTATATACAACGTGTAACGTTAGTAGCGCAAAATCTCTCGTGGGGTAACTCAGCCATGTTACTGAACTATGTTCTAAGACTTGGAAATTCGCAAAAAAAACAGATTTTTCATACCACGACTAATGACGGGCCCGATCAATTTCTCATTTTGTATGAAAAAGCAATTTTTTTTGCGAATTTGCATGAGCTGAGTTACCCCACGAGAGGTTTTGCGTTATTAACGTAACACGTTGTATAAGTGGTTAACTAACTTGTTTTTATACTGCCCAAATTATGTCACCTGTAACTGTTTGACATTATTATACAATTTCTATTTCTATTTTACAGGTGTTATATTTTTGTCCTACCCTTGGGGTCTTTGCGCTGATACTAGAGGTCGTCGGAAAACACTGCTAATAGCCATGCCAATCAGCTTCATCCTCAGCTTAGCATCAACCATGGCACCCAATTTCGTCTCGCTAGCCATTCTCAAGTTTCTTTCTGTATCTTTGTAAGTTTCACTATTTCAAATATAGAATCAATAAAAAAAAGTTGCCTAAAATGCTGATAAAAACTACCGTAGGCTAGAGGTTTTTCAGCATGGCAAAACTTATTATTAAAAGTTCCCGAAAAAAGGCAACTATAATCACCTTCATTTACTTTTTCAGCGCAACATCAGCAAATGCAGCGGGTTTTGTTTTGCTGGCGGAGAGTGTGCCCAGCAGGCATCGTAGCCGTCTCATGTTTTTGATGGCCAGCGCCACTATGATCACACAACTCATCATTAGCTGTAAGAACTTTGTATTGTACCACGATATTCGTATTGACAAAAATTCCGAAAATAAATCGTGTATAATGAACAAATAGGGGCATCCATTCTCTCATTTATTTGGGATTTTATTCTAACCATAATTATACATGATATTATTGGAATTCAAAAAGCGCTAGACAAACTTCAGACAACATTAAAATAAAAAACAATAATTAACTGCCATTTTGACATTCTTATTTTGAATTTACTTATTATTTTTTTCACAGCATTTGCTCTACCAATATTTTCACTAAGTTTCGGTTACGAGATAGCCTGGCTGGGCGTAGTGTACAGACCATGGCGGTTGCTGCTGCAAGTCATCTGTATACCAAACGGGCTAGCTATCTTGTTTATTATATTCCTGAAGGAAAGCCCAAAGTTTTTACTCAACAGGAATAGGCATGATGAAGCCTTGGAAGTTTTTAAGTCAATATACAAGAGCAACACCGGTTTTGCGAAGGATAGTTATACTGTGAGTATCTGAATGATTCAAGGAACATTTTTAACAGTTTTTGTTTCTTTTCTGTTGTAAAAGTATTGCCCCACACTGTGCCGACACTAGGAATTTCTCCTGTATCGTGTATGCGTTTACAAACATTAAAACTAACATATTCACTTAGAGAAATAACTACATGTGGAGAAAAGTAAAAAAAAAATGCTAAGAATAGCGTTTAGTGTAATAAAAAAAATCGTTTTACAGGTAAAGCATGTTTACCTCGAAGAACCGCCAGTGGACAGTTTGGAAACTTCAGTCCTAAAGAAGATGTGGAACCAAACAGCCCCTCTGTTCAAACCTCCCCTTTTGAAAAACTCTGCCATACTTTACTATATGTTATTGACTGCATACATGACGTAAGTTTTACTACTTAAACGTTTCATTTCAAAAAAATATTTACAATATTACTGTTCTATTTGATAAAGAGTTTCTGAACAAAACTCAGAGGCATTAAATAATTAGTAACCTGGCAACTTTGTTAATAATTATACGTTCATCTCAATGGGGATTTCCCACAAAATTTCGTAAACTACATTCATGTTTCTTTTTCAGGTCAACTGGCTACACAATGTGGGTGCCAACCATAGCAAATGAATATTTTTCTAGCGGCGAGGACCACCACGGTCGCACGTTTTGCGAAGTTGCGAGCCAGAGTATCAAGACTCATTCTAATGGCACTGTAAGTTCAAACAATATTTAAAATATCGATTTGTTTTTCTCTAAATACTGAGTCGACAGTACGATGAAATCATTGAACTTAAAGATCTACCAATGTTGGTATTGTTTAAACAGCAAGAAAATACTACATTATTTTCATTTATTCACAGGAAACCGCAGCCTGCACCGGCACTATTGAGCCAAAGGCGTTGTATACCACTATGGTATATTCCGCCGCAGCAGCACTCCTATTAGTGCTTCTGTCCTTCCTCGTCGGGCTCGGCAAAAAAACCTTAACAATTTTAGTGTTCACTATTTCGTCCCTCTGTGGCATTATGCTGTTCTTCATCAAAGTACCAATGCTTAGCATGGCATTGTTTTTCTTGTTTCTATACGTGACTCTAATTTTGGGCAACGTTAACACGTATTTGGTAGAGTTGAACCCCACACATTTGAGGTATTTTTATTTTCTTTTTACACATTATTTTGAGGGTTGTAATTGTCGAATAATTAAATTATATAAAGATATAATATATTTTCATAAAAAAGCGTTAATAATACTGACTTTTCCGTGATTGTTATTTCAGAGGTATGACAACATGCTTGTCGGTGGTCGTGGCCCGAGGTTCCGGCTTTTTCAGTGTACAAATCATCGCTAGTCTGCAAAAGGACTACTGCACGCCCTTGCTAGGCGCATACGTTGCCCTAGTCATCTGTAAGTATAAAATAATATTAACCAGCTTCTTAAAAAAATATGACTGTAAACTAAAAAATTGTTCGAAAAGATTTTTTATTGAAATCGAATAATGGTATTTCAAAATTTTAAATATATTGCACGTCTCCATTTTAAACATTATCAATTTTATTTTTGATTAGACAAGTATAATTGAGTAGCCCACTTGCAAAGTCCGATAATATGTTGAAATAAAATAATTTTGCAAAACGATAAAAACCTCTAGTGTTAAAATGGAGTTATAAAATTTCATACTACAACATATTACTGAAAATTATTGTCACAGAGAATTAAACCTTGTAAATTTCATTGTTTCAGCTGGACTACTTGTGGCATTTCTTTTACCAGCAGATCCAAAATCAAAAAGTGATGAGAAGGAAATTGAAAGAAGCGAAGAAGTTAATCCGTAGCACCAACATTTTCAATATTAGAATTATTTCACTAATTTATTGTTAAGTAAACAAATTCATCAATAAGAAGACTGTAAATATGTTAATTTAATCTGTAAACTTTCTCCGTGATTTTTTATTAAAAAAATTACTTTCGAAAGAAAATGATTTTTATTTTTAAATAATCCAATGAGAGGTTTTCTTTTTGGAGTTTAAAAAAAAAAAGTAGTTTCCAAGAACTCTATAGGTGGCGTTGAACTGACTATGTGACTAGGTGCCAAAGCAAAATCTTGGTTTAAAGTGTGCTGAGTATATGTACGAATGCTTTTTTATGGTACGTCCAGGCTTAAAATGTACGATGGCTTGTATCCATTGCGCTTTACGGCTTTCATCTTTGGTAAAAAGATGTGTGCCTTCATTTTTGCACAAATCCACGATGAGCAGACTTCTCTTCTTTTTCTCTTGGGACATTTTCTTTCTGGCGTGGCAAACTCATAAATTTTTTGTTATTTATTTTCATAGTGTCATTGATGTGATGTGACCATTGAGATTTAAATTGTTGTTTATGGATGTGTACGTTTCGTTTTTTAAGATCTCAAAATTAGGTACAAGCTTAGATCAAAAAATGACGTGACGTTCCGTTCATTGTAGTCACATGCCAAGTTCAGCGCCATCTATCATTGACTAGGGAAAACATAAAAAGAAAATCCCTCATTAAAAAAATCTGAATGTTCATTTTCGAAATTAAAAATTGAATTGATTTAAACAAACTACTAAATTAGGAGTATATCATGCGTTGTAACTGGCAACACCATTTTATGGCCGGGGTGATCTGTCAAAACTTTAACTGTCATTTTTGCTGAATTGCTGTCATTCATTTTAGTGAAACGGCTAAAGAAATGTCTGATTGTGCCGGTGATAATTCTAAACCACGAGTTGTGGTTTTAGGAGGTAATAATAAACTTTCTTACCTGGTATAAATATATGTTGGAAACAGCAAAGAATACAAGAGCATTGATATAGCTATTACTGGTGTAAAGTGATATTGTTTTTTTTTTTCTTTTCGTAACGGTCTTTGGTGTTAGTCATCCGGCCTGAGAAGATTCTTTTTCGTCAGTTTAAAGTGTGATTTTGATTTAGGGTGCGGTTTCATCGGCCGAAACCTAGTGGAGTACTTAATATCCAATGACCTGGTGAGCGGGTTGAGGGTTGTGGACAAAACTCCACCGCAACTGGCCTTTTTGAATCCGGCACATAGCAAGATTTTTGAAGATTCTCGAATAGAATACAAGAGCGCTAATCTTATAAATCCCAGTAAGTATAATTATATTCTTACACATTTTAGTCACAACTTTATCCCGTGACTGGAAGATAAATTCTTATCAGATAAATTAATTTATGAATTAAACATTTACCATACATCACTAACTAAAAGGTCACATATTTTTCTTTGATAGTGTACAAATAGCCGGTCTTGTTGCATGAGGCTATCTCTCACTTTTTCTTTACAACAATATTAACGTGCCAAATTCTATGTTGTAGAATTTTCATTGAAGATTGTTTAGCTAGTTTCATAAGTATGTAACAAAAATCCTCACAATTCTACATTGCTGTTTTGCATACTAAGTCAAGGATGGGGTAAACATCATTTATAAACTTTCTCACTATCTGTGTCACAGGCGCAGGCAGATAAGATAAAAACTCTTTTGTTTTTTCTTTTGAAACTACACATATTAAAATTATATTACTTAGATGCTTTGTTTTTTAAAATAATGTGTTGGTGGAGAAAATTTTTAGTAATGACAAGCAAAAGTTGATTGGGGATCACTTTTTGGTCAGTGCCTTAGTTTTTTTTTTAACTTCAAGTTGCAGTACCTACTGTAGGCAAGTACGTAATGGGTCGATTACACCTAACGAGTACAGTGGTGAGTCAGTAAATAAGCTCTCGGCCGGCTACTCAGCCTAGTAAACAAATTGGGATTCTAGTGACCCTCTCGCCTCTATTCTCGACCGAGTACTTGGCCGAGCACCCGTTAAAGTGTTTATACCAACCGAGCACTCGGCCGAGGACACTGACTCGCCGCTGTACTCGTTAGGTGTAATCGACCCTTAACATATGGCATGGTTCATACATCAGGTCGCGGAACTGTCTCATTATGTAAATGTAACCCATGAATGTATAGGCTCCCTGTGGATTTTAGTCAGTACAAGTCAGAAGGCCCCTACTGTTTCATCGTTGAGTTGAAGGAGTCATTTGATTATAGACCTTCCTAGCTAGACAATAACCTTATAATGTTATGAGACTAAATGGTTTTTCACAATAATTTCTGGGTCAACCAATCTGTTAGTTCATCTACCAGAAAGCTTTATTTTATAAGTGCAGGGTGCAGGTTAAATGTGAAAAACATTCTCTAATGCAGATAACATTGTGTTTTAAAAAAAACATGTAATGAAATACAATATAAATATAAATTGACAGACAAATTAAAGTCCAACACAATTAATCAACACCGTACAACATAAAATTAACTTTTATAGTAGCCACTGATTATTATTATCAATTCACTGGATGATTCATATCCATGATGTTGTATTTTGACACATTTATCTCTGTGACAGTTTCAATGCAGCGTACCATTTCTATTTAATTTCTTACAAACGTTTGCCAGCAACTTTACCCGCATGATAGTCTAAAATGATCCTACTGGAATGTAGTATCAGGATTAAAACTAGCCTGATGTGTTCTTTCACACTGTAATCTACTTTTTTATTGTGGTAAAATAATCAAATGATTTCTTGTCTTACCTGGGGCGGCACAGGAGGCACTGCCAGATTCAAACTGACTAAAATCCACAGTGTCCTTCAATAGCCCTTTACATTCCCGGGTCACAGTAATTCGTAAGTCCCACGACCCCGGCAGGCTTTGGCCCTCTAAAGGGACGCCCCGTCATGCTGACCTGACACTCTTTGAAGACATTCTATTCCTTAGTTTAAAGATCATATATTTTTTTTGTTATTGTGGACTACTCAGCGTAAGATCCTGGGTTCAAATCTCCAATTAGAGAATTATTATTATGGATTCCATCAATTTATCTAGGCTATCCAAATCGACCACAAACCGTGACAGCCCCTTTATCACTTAAAGCCACGTATTCACTGAGCAAAAATTGTTTATAAACTCTGTTTCAGAAACAAGATCTACGTGTTTCTGAAACAAATCACTTTGTTTCAGAAACATGTAATTTTGTTTCTGTAAACACTAAGTGTTTATCAGCATGTTTCGGTGACACTTGCGGCGGAGAACACAGAAACATATCAGTTGCGCAACAGGTGCATGCGAGTGTGGACGCGTCTAAACATTTGTTTATAAACATGGCTGTAGTGTGGGACGATGAAACTGTCTTTAAATTGATAGAACTGTTTGAGAAAAAACGAATATTATGGGATTGCGACATGACCTAAGCAACTGACTGTGTGGACGGCAGAGTTTCCGAAACATTGTTCCTGGAAACATTTAGGGTCAACTCACACCAAAAGAGCGGCGAAGGGGAGCGCAGTTTCAGTGTCATATGAATTTAAACTTTATTTACATTACTATAATACTTATTATCGCTGAAACTCGAACTAGTCGCGCGGAAGCCTGCGGCGCCGCGGGAATTCCGGCTAATTCCATAAACGGAGCCGTGCGACTCCGCGACTATAAGTATTATAGTAATGTAAATAAAGTTTAAATTCATATGACACTGAAACTGCGCTCCCCTTCGCCGCTCTTTTGGTGTGAGTTGACCCTTACGTGATGTTTCAGAAACTGTGTATCCGAAACACTGTTGCTCAGTGAATACATGGCTTTAGGACTTAGGTACAACTGGTCGAAATTAGCCAGATGTAAAATAAAAGACTTCACTGTGACGCACAGAGTACGTAATTATACCTAATTATGTGAATTCACACTAACTAGTTGCACTAATACATGATACGAAAAATGAATATGTTAACATCTTCATTACGATAGTTATGACGTGTACGTTTCGTAATAAATTACTAATTAGTCCATAGCTAATTACCTTCTAACTATTCTTTCATGCATGTTGCTGTTGCGTGAGCTATGTATTGTAACATACGGACGCCAGCTGGTAAAAAATCTATTAAAGAAAGACAAATTGTGTTAGGTTGATGTGTTGATTGGACGTCACCAATAAGTAAATTTATGAAGATTCACGCCTCTCTCCCATGGAAGTATGTAGGGTCCTACAGAACCACCTGCTACCTACATACTCATACTCCTTCGGCCTCAACCATATTCCTTTTCTAGTCCTATAATAACAAAAATTTATAAAATGTATGTTACCTACATACATTTTATATTTTTTTTTTTGTATAAATATGAGACTGAATTTGATACGCGCCATAATTAGCTGAAAATATATTGATGTGAAGACTGTTTACAAACTTATAATAACCAAGTCTGAATTGGTTGATAGTTGATAGCTTCAGAAAAAAAAAAAAAAATCGAGAACCAGAACTGATTCACTTATTCTATGCTAACTTGAGTGACGCTGCGTACAAAAGCTTGCGCAATCAATAAGATTTGTACTGAATTACTATATATTAAAAAAAATACAAACATCCGAATTGATAACCTCCTTTTGGAAGTCGGTTAAAAAATCGCCGTTAGTAAAACTGAAGCAACTAGCAGCTAAACCTGAGAGCGGGAATAGACCAGTTTAGAAGAATCATAATATCGATCGAATAATTAGTGAAATGTTCTATAACATCCTATTTCTTTTTAAGGCAAGCAAAGTACCCTCTTTACACCCCCGACCTTTACCTCGACATTTAACACAATATGGTGTAATTTCAAGTGAAAGGTCACATCATGGCTTTTAAATTTCACCCTTCTGAACTTTGGCCATCAATATTCTGTGGCCAATCAAGTTGAAAGCAATTTTAGTGGGAAGCTTTTACTTGGTATGTGTAACGTGCAGCGTGGCTTCGATTTTGTAACTTGAGAACGCTAAAACCATACAACTGCTATGCCAGCCAGCCAGCATACTTTAAAATCAATGAAGTCACTTTTTTTTAATAAACTTTTACCCAATCTAGGAATCGCTTCTGTATTGTGGGTGCGTCTCAGATGAAATAGGTAGATAGAGCGCTCAGAACACTCGAGTGGTTCCACCAAAGTTAATACAAAATCAAAATCGAATACAAAATCGCGACAGTACCAAGCTACGCGTCGTACCAAGCTGCGCGTTGTTGATGTTTGCCAAAATATGCCGTCACCTGTCTTTAATCATAGTAAAAGTTGTTCTCAAAAACAAAGAAAACATTATGGAATGTAATTCGATTTGATTTTGTATTAACTTTGGTGGACCCACTCGCGTGTTCTAAGCGTTCTATCTGCCTATTTCTTTGATCTGAGGGGTGCGTCTACAAAGATAGAAACCCACATACACAAACAACCATACCCGGAACAACCACTTGCAGATCATACAATATTTTGTTCCGCGCGCCAACCGTAACGTCATTTGTTACAAAGACAAGCTCTGAAAGCAACTGTTGCTCTTCTTCGTCGTCTTGATGATTTCTATTATTTAAAAAATTTCACTTCGCTTTTAAACAGCTGCACAGAACTATCCTTCGAGGTTAATCCGCGCTTGCCGAGGTTGGTCTGTCATAGCGAGTGTCCTCCGTGGCTCGGAAAGCATTTAAAGCCGGTGGTCCTGGCAGTCATTTATAGATCTTTGATAGTCATAACTGTAAGTCAGAATCTTTAGTCTGTCATACAGTATTAAGAAGGGGTATAGAATTACCCTGTGGGTTGTGGGAGTCAGATAAAGCAGTCTCTCCATGGGAAATACTTATATTCAGCTGAATTCAGTTCAACTAGAAGCCGACCCCAACTTAGTTTGTTATAAGTTTAGGTAAAGATGAAGATAAGGAAATTATGTTTGAACAGAATCCTGCAAAATCGACACCATTGGTAATTGACTACTTAAAAGTTCCTCAAAGTGGAGTTTTCTACTTTCCCACTTGAAATGCTTGATTATTTTCGATTTTAGGAATATTATTCTGTGCCTTCAAAACTTGCATCGTACACGTCCTCCATTTGACACTCGACAATCCGTCGCCAAATACGTCACTCTCAAATCGTTTTGTGTCATTCCACTCCTTGTTTACCTACCCATACGAGGTGAATTGTGTATCCGTTATCGTCTTTTCAACCCGTTGTTACAAATAATGCAAAAAGAATTATGTAAATGTGTGCATTAGACCACGAATAACGAACATCGGTCAAATCGTAGCTGTAACATGTTGAAGCCAGTTATTTCGGGTAGAAAGTCTTAATTTGGTAATCTAGAATATTTTTTCTCCAAATTTTATTACAGTTTCTAGTATTCACTCTCGATATCTACAACTTTCACTCACCTGAAATTCATCGATTATATGATTTAGTCAACGACTGATTTACCGTAACTGCATCGTATTATATCTGCTTATTTATACCTCAACCTTCGATTATTATTAATAAGAATTTCAACCTTTTTTTCTAACCAGAACATAGAAATTACCATCTGTCCGGTATATCCCCTGAAAAAAAAAGTTAGTTTATTACCAAAAAGTATATATAAAATATGTGATCCAACGGTTTGTCTATTCACGACCTTGTAGTTGTGAGCGCGGGGCGGCGAGCGATGAGACCAAATGTGCAGAAATGGTTGGAACACGTCTTATAGCACCGCCAGTGGCGAATTCGCTTACTTACAAAGTAATTAATGACTTATTCGCGCCACCCGCCGCTCCGCTCACCGCTTCTTAGACCGAAGTCGTGACCGGGCCGTAACTACAGTGAGTCACAACTTTAAGGCCTATTCAGACCTAAGCGATATTCGCTGCCGCTGTGGGTAGAGATACATACCGCGCGGGTTTCGCTCAGGTATTTAGTATCAAGTACCGCGACTAGAGCGACCTGAGCGATATTCGCTGCCGCTGTGGGTAGAGGAGGTACTACATACCGCGCATTATTCTACCCACAAGGATAGCGAAATCCGTTTTGGTGTGAACAGTAATATTACCGCATACCCACTGGGTTTTCTCTGCCGCAGACGGTAGCGAATACCGCTTAGGTCTGAATAGGCCTTTATAGTTGCTTGCGCAGCTTGATTTGTGGTTTAGATAACTGAAACTAAACAGGACTGAAGATAATATTTTTCAACGGTAAATCTATCTCATTATATTATAACTTTAGCGAACAGAACCATTGTGAAAATCGCTAGATGTACGATTGTGTGATAAAATCCAATAAATAAAGAGAGAAAAAACAAATTCTTATACAATTAATGTGAACAATCGCTAGACGGTTCCATAACTAGGCACCCTGGTCTGGCCATTTTTGCAACCCTGCGGGACCTGCTTGGACACCGTTGGCCGTTGGAATTTCGGCACTGACTCTCTGAAGAAATGCCTGGATATGGAAGTTTATAAAAAATTAAGTTCTTTTGCCCATGAACTTATATTTGCCCATGGTAACTTTTAAATTTCAAATCAGTGGAGATAAGACATTGAAACAGAACTACGTTCTCTAAGTAGTGTAGGAGCCACTAGATTTAAATGTAAATTAAAAAATTACCTCACTTACCATTACCTATACTTTATTGCATACCATTGTATTTATAACATTATATTTTATTGATTCATGTCCCGTCTAATCATAGGGAAAACAAAGTTTTCCTCATCAACAACTAAAGGTATGCTGAATTAAGATAACACAACTGTGGCAGAATTGCAATTGTCGTAAATAGTTAATTCATCAGGAAGTCGTCATGGAGATCCTTAGTCAGCAAAATGCGAAGAGGCAACTTAGACTCGCCTAAAACTACTGCATTATGCCCGGAAAATGGGTTCGCTCGGGCATTCCCCTTTCTGCGGAAGTCTCCGTTAAAAATGCCTGATGCAAGCCCGCTGCCATACATTTGGGTATATTTAACTAATAAAATGTAAATCTAAGATTCACACAAAACTGGATTTAAATCAGGATCTTTTAACTAACACACGAAATTCATGACTGAGTACCTTTATTTGTAGAAAAATCACCGTAGACTAAACCCTATCATACTATTGCTTCCTTAAACAAAAAATAAAATTGTTACTTCGTGCTTTGCCGCTTAAAATTCTACTCATCGATACCATAAGGGAAATCTCCCGGAACAAGATAAATAAGTTTGATTTACAAAGGTGTTTATTCGTAGTCTGTAGACTTCACGTGTTAATATTCAAACTGATTCGAAACAGTATAGATATAACCAGTAAACCAACTAGGATCTTTTTAGAAAATCGCAGATGTTAGGGTTACCAAAATCTGACGTGTTCGCAGGATAGTCCAAACAGGTAACTGTGACCTTGGAACGTAACGGCCCTTTGCAGCGGTGGTCGAGCCTTGATCATGATAAAATTAACAGTTTCATGCCTAAACCATGCTTAGAAATTCCTACGCTCACTGCAAATTCTGGTCCTTCGAGCTTCTTCAAGGAAGCTGGATCTCGTGTAAAAGATTTGCGCATGTAGGAGTCGATTCCACACACATTTCGTTCCTAGTTTAACTACTGCATCAACTGTTAGTTAGTTCCCATACCTATACAGTGACTCAGACACATGCACTGAATACTAACAAGTTCATAAACAGACCAATTGTTCGATTGCCTTTACCAACGAGGATATATAGGTAGGAAGGAACACGGAAAATAATAAAATGCAACGTTTCTATGTATTGTTTAAAATACGATCAATAGGTATGTCATTGTATGAAAGATTAAAAACAAAATGAATGCCGGTTTATTTAATAAAATATAAAAAGAATGAGTCACACACAGAGAAATGTATACGAGAACTTCTGGTTGCAACCGTGACAGCAACACTTACTGTGAAGTCAACTTCACAACATTTCTAGTAATAAATACTAAGTCCATGATATCTAATGAAGGGGCCCTAGAGGGCCAAGGCATGCCGGAGTCGCGGGACTTATCTCATTATCGTGATCCCGGAACATAAAGGACACCGTGGATTTTAGTCACTACAAGTCTGACAGTCCCTTCCGCCCTGCCCGGGGTGGGAGGACTCATTTGATGATTTTGACACATTAAAAAAAGTCCTTGTTGTCTCTACTATTTACTTAGTATTTATTACTAAAAATGTTGTAAAGTGAATTAGTAAGTCTGGCATTGAAATTTGAATTTTGAATACATTGTTACATTAAATTTTGTTCAATGTTGATGGATGGAGAGGAAGAGGAAGGCCAAATAAAAGATGGATGGATTGTCTAAGGAATGATGTGAAAGAAAAAAGAGATATACTGTGAGAGATACTGTGACGTCTGATAGGGGAAAATGGAAGAAAAAAACGTGTTGCGCTGATCACTAGTAAAACGGGATAAGGGTAGGAAGATGATGACTTTTTTTTCATTACGGCTAAACAATTTTGGTCTGCCATTCAGCAGTGGACTGCGCTAGACTGAGTTGATTGTTGATTGATTCAACAATTAACAAAAAAAAAAGAGGTAATGACTAATTTTACCAATTTTCAACCTAACTTCGATCGAGTAAATTAAAACGAATAGGCGTATAAGTTAAACGTTCAGTCCGTTTGTTTTTTTTTAATGTATGTTATATTAAGGCTGCTCTCTCGATATTTTAAATCAAGTGTAAATATTATTCAAAACTTGCTTTTACCTGCGTCTTCATTGCCAATGTCACTTGGACCAAAGCAGCTTTCAACTGGTGGATACATTTTTCAGTAGTTTCGGAGCCTATTCAATACAAACAAATAATCAAATCTTGCCTCTTTAAAATATTAGTGTAGATTCCACATCTGCTGAGTTTGTTATTTCCATAGGCGTAATATTTCATGCATAAATGTAACTTGAAGTAAATCGAAACCACGTGGCGCCGTGTCGTCCATATTCGGCACGTCCTCCTCATTATTGTGCATACAATACGCCATGCGCCTTGCGTTTCCAACCACTTATGAATATTATAAACATTATACTTGTATTGTTAACTGTTTTCATTGTTTTAACTTTTGTTCCATAGTTCCTTGAAGCTAGACTATTTGGAATGTTCATTTTTAGGGTTCTGTAACTAAAGGGTAAAATGGGGTCCTAGTACCCTATTACTAAGACTCCGTTGACCGTCTCTTACCAGGCCGTATCTTAGCTTCTTCCTGCCCTTATCCCATTCTAATACTTGGGTTCGTCGCAACACGTTTTCTGCTTCCGTTCTCCCCTATCAGACGTCATAGTATCATTAACTCCTTTTTCTTTTGTATCATTCCTTAGACTAACCATCCATCTTTTCTTTGGCCTTCCTTTCCCTCTCCATCCATCAACATTCATACTCACCACTCTCTTCGTCACATGAGTGTCATCCCTCCTCATCACATGTCCATACCAAGACATCGTCTGTCTTGTCCCCTTCAAAACCCTTCTTGTTTTCATCGCCATCTTCTTTCCAGCATCATGTGCCAATGCCTTGGACCCTGGCAACGGAGCCCCGTGGGGGTTGGTGGTGAACTGCGCTGGAGAGACCAGGGTGGGGCAAACGGAGGCGGTGTACTCCGAGGGAATCTTCACGCTCAGCACCAACGTGGCTAAGCAGTGTGCCAAGCTGAGGGTTGACAGGCTGGTCGAAATCTCGAGTGGACAGATGCATAGTAGTGATAAGGTTAGTAACTTATACAATATATTTTTTTCAGTGAGAACATCGTTTTACAGAGCTCGTGGCTAAATAATTACAGCCGCACAAGCCGATGTTCCTGGTTACGCCGTGCTTGCCGAGGTTGGTCTGTGGATGGATGACCCTCTGTTATGGCGAGTTTCCTCCGTGCATCGGAAAGCACGTAAAGCAATTGTACCCGGCTGTCATTAGTAGATCTTTGACAGTCGTTACTGTTAGTCAGAAGCTGTAAAGTCTTACCATGGGGTATCGTATTGCCCAGTTACTGGGTGGTGGCGGTCCGACAGACACTCGCTCCATGTAAATACTGATTCGATTGGAAGGTTCGATTGGAAGCCGACCCCAATATAGTTGGGAAAAGGCTGGGCAGATGATGAATATCGTTTTACGGTAGGTACCTGACTTTTAATCTGATTCAGTCTTTTTTTTCGCGTGGTAAATTCATCTAATGAGTCCTACCACTCAGGGCAGGGCAGGAGGAACTGTCAGACTTGTACTGACTAAAATCCACGGAGTCCTTCAATAGCCCTTTACGTTCCGAGATCAAGGTCTTTAGTCCCGCTACCTAATCTGATTGGAAAGTAGAGATTTTTGTTTTTCTTTATAAAACGTTGGACTAGGATTTTTTTCCTGTGTCACGTGTGCGTTAACAAACATAGAAACTCATATACACAAACACCCAGCCCCGGAACAACTACTTGCAGATCATATTGGCTGCTAGACTGGCCTGTTGGTCTAGTGGTTAGTGACCCTGACTGCTATGCCGGAGGTCGTGGGTTCGATTCCCACCCAGGACAAATGTTTGTGTGATGAGCACGATCATTTGTTCTGTGTCTGGGTGTAATTTATCTATAATATTTATGTATTTAGAAATATATAAGTATGTTTATCAGTTGTCTAGTACCCATAACACAAGCTCTGCTTAGCTTGGGACTAGATGGCGTTGTGTGATAGTTGTGGAATATTATTATTATTAGACAATTGTTCCGTGCGGGAATCGAACCCGCGACACCCTGCGCAGCAGTCGATCGCTCAGCCACTGCTGTAGTATTCCACATACTTAGTTCATCTAAAGTTTTCTTGAATAAATCCGGCATATGATCAAAAACTTTGATTTCATGTGGGTTGCGTTTCGTGACGAATTTAATTTAATAAGTATTACAATGGCATAACTTAATAACCACATTAAAGGCATCATAAATATAGATTGCACACTTTCAATACACTCTCAAATATAGGGGAAAGGTGTACGAGATGATCCGTTGAGGCAAGATGATCCTTTGATATTGCAACGAACCCAGTAGCGTCATCTAGTTGTTTTTAATGGCAAAACGTAGTCCCCGATATTCCTCCACCTCAGTCAAAAGTAGTGGTGTCGAGAGTGACAATTAAATTTTTTGAGAAAAAAAACAAATATTCTGTGACTTTGATCTAAGGTAAGGGTGAGTTGAAGTGTATATCTAATTTGTTCTAGGTACTTTATTACTAGGGTGTGGTATTAGTTAGCTTTGAATAATGCTCTATTTTGTTTTTTTAATAGCATGGTAACATTTGAAAGCACATAGTTTAAGTTATCGAACATTGAATAAAAAAGTTTATGTTGGGGCAAGATGATCATGTTATCGGTGTATAAGATGATCCCCACGGATCTTCTTGTAGACCGGTAACAAACCTACTATTACGGAGATATTTTAACCATTTGTATGTTATTATGTTTAAGTTTATATCTATGCCTCGTAATTATAAAAAAAAAAACTAAACGCGGATTGTGGTCGGAAGACTCCATGATCAAAGCACTGGATGCTGTTATAATGGCATGCCATATAGCACAGCAAGTAAACAGTTTGGGTTGCCTGTATTATCACTAAAAACGCGGGCTGAAATCAAAAATAAGGTGGCTGTCAGTACAATCAAATAAAGGTGAAAAAATAAACCCAGGTTATGGTTTTATATATGTTATTCTCTTCCTGGATCTTGGGTTCATCTTGCCCCTACCGCAAGGATCATCTTGAACACCGGGGTGTACAAGATGATCCTTTGACAAGGTTTTAAAAATGTGTTTTTTTAATAGTAAAGCATCTAAAAAATTAAAATGTTGAGAATGCCAAAAATAAGATAGATAAATTTGCTATGTATATACGTATTAACATTCGCGCTAAGTAGAATATCATTTGATCTACAAGCAATCTCCCTTAAGGGAATCATCTCGTACACCTTTCCCCTACGACCGAACCAATATTCACTTTAACGATATTAATAAAAGCATAAATACTCTCTGCGTACAACGACGAAATGGTTAATCAATTCGGTACTTATCGGAGAGTGATAATTACTGAGAGATCCGGTCGGGCAGGGCTCGTAAAACTCGTCCGCGGGTGACATTGATGGAGTGACGTCATCGATCAGCTCACTCAGTGACGTCAGACACTTCTCAACGTGATTGGAAACTGGTGACAATGTTTCAGTTTTATGAGTAAGCTAGTCTTCTGCTGGTGATGCGCCCTGACTTAGCGTAGGTGCAATTTGAAAATTTAGCCTACTATCAGCCCAGTTCGTGCTTCGCTACTTTGAAAGCAAAATCTCCATTAACAAAATGATCCGCCATGTATTGAATTCATTTGTTACAAAAAATGTGATAAATGAAGAACCGCTCTACCGATTTTGGGCAAACTTCACATAAACCATCTACAAAATAGTCCGAACAAAATCCGTTTGGTTTGGATAGGTGAGCCCGTCTTGAGTTATAAAATTACAACAAAAAGTAGCATTGATTTTTATATATTAGATGTCACCAAAGACTACTGGTAACTGAATTTTCAAAATTGGCTCAGTGGTCCCAGAGATTAATTCCTTCAAACTCGCAAACTATATAATTATTATATCTTTACATACTCGTACCTTTCATAGTCCTCCTGCAAGTTATGGCGGCCAATCCCAACGGATAAGCCATCGGTGCGGGAGATATTAAAATATATTTGACTCTCCTGGTCAGCCCAACACGTTGGACTGAGTAGATCCGCACCACTCTCGACACAACGGTCCACGAAGCTCTGCACTCGGCGGCAGGTCGGGATAGATGGCGTCGCGTGGTGCGCAACAAACTGCAGACCAGGAACTAGTCACGACCCTCAGCATTGAGGAAACCGATCCGAGGAGGAGGAGGACTCTCCTAGTCCAATGGGACGGCAATCCAACACGACCGGGGAAAGATCAGGCGCAGGACTAACGGCTTTCCGGTCTTCCCCGATGATCATAATATAATATATTATCATTGCTTACCATAGTGGTCAAATAATAAAAACAAAATCTACGTATAACTAGCACACCAGCTTTTAAAATTTTTGTACACTGTTGACATTGATGGAGCGGCGTCATTGATCACTTAATTTAGTAACACAGACAGATTTTTCAGTATGAAGTCAGTAAATGAAGAGTGATACTGCGAGAACATTACAGCCATTCTTTTAAAAACTCAGTTTTTGAAGTCTAGTTTTTTTGATACTTTATTTAGTTGTGACGGGAGGGACTCTCGTCGTCTCGTATTGACTCAAATCCACAGTGTTCCTTCAATGCCCCTTATTCGTTCCTGGGTCACGGTTTACTGAAACACGGTCCCGCGACCTTTGCTGCGTCTTCTGGTTCGTGGTTACCTTAACGTTCGCCGCGGTAACAGATAAGTTTAATAATGGGCATTTCCCTTTTGGTAAAAAGGGATATGCACATTATTAAACTAATCTGTTATCTACTACTATATCTGTTACTACTAATCTAAGGTGGTAACCTTAGCCTGCATTGTCTCACAGCTGGGCTATGGCCTATCACAATTCCACGACCCAAATATTTTGCAGTATTGGACCCCATCCAGTTATTCTGGCAACTCCTTGTGATGTGCAACTACCTTAGAAAAACCCTTACCGCCTTATTAATAAACGTGGACTAAAGTTACAACCATACATTATTTAAGGATTAACCTTGGCGTAAATTTAGTCCACGTTTATTAATAAGGGGTTTAGAAAGCAATTAGTAACAGCATAATTATTTGTTTTTCAGCCTCGAAAAGAAGATTGCCCAGTAGAACCATGGACCACCGAGGCCAAGATGAAGAGCAAGGTGGAGAAGGAGCTGAAGAACTTGGCAGGAGAGCTGAACTACACCATCATCAGACCAGCCATCGTGTATGGGATTGGGGACCGACGGAGTCTAAGTGAGTTATTAGCATAGGTCGGAATTAGGTAGAGTTATTTTGGTACTTGCATCGAAATGTTGATATTAATATGGATCTTCCCGAGATTTGTAATAGACAATCACGTGTGGAAAACACAAATAAATATCAATAAAAAAAAACATCAGAGATAGATTCCATAAATAAGTTGGGTTGAAAATCCTTTTTATTTATTAAATCACGGATTTTTTCTGCTCTTTTAAAGTAATTCCGGGGTTTTTGGCAAATCCAAGATTTTTATTTAATACTAGCACTTTGCCCGCGACTTCGTCTGCGCGTGTTTCCAACTTCGAATTCAGTGAATTTAATTCCCGCTCACCCTCCTTATCCTTCCCTTAAAACTTAATCAACCCTTTTCAAAATTTAGGGGGTGATTTTCGAAAAACCCAAAAATGGAGGGTAGTTCTAAAAAACGAATAATGACTATCTTTTTTATTTACTTATACTCATATTCGTACCGAGTTTCAAGTTTATAAACCCATGGAATAAGATTTTACATTCGTAGGTTTTCACCCCTTTTGACCCCCCCTTAGAGTTAGATTTTCGCAAAATCCTTTCTTAATGCTCACCTACATAATAAATTGCAACTTCCATCAAAAACTCAGAGTTCTACGTTTAGTGGTTTAATATCCTCCCTTTAAAACTTGAATACCCCTTTTCACCAACTTGGGGGGTGATTTTCGAAAAATCCAAAAACACGTGTTTCATTAATTCTTATCTAATATATAAATACTGATCTTCAAATTCATTGGCTCACGCGTTATGATTTTCCCATACAAACTTTAACATCGTATAGATTACAAATGGAGGGTAGTTTTTAAAAAAAAGTGGTACTAATCTTATTTATTTACTAATGTTCTTATTCGTGGTAAGTTTCAAGTTTATAAACCCAAGGAATAAGATTTTTCATACAAAAGTTTTCACCCCTTTTCACCCCCTTAGAGGAGGACTTTCGCAAAATCCCGTCTTATTGCCAATCTACATAGTAGACTGCAAATGCTGTCCAAAATTCAAGTTTCTGCGTTCAGCGGTTTCGGCTGTAGTCGTGTCAAAATAAAAACCCCTGTTCTTTTATATATATAGATTATATAGATAAGTATATAAAAGTTTTTGCTTTCACACAACTTATTTATGGAATCTATCTCGTGATGTTTTTTTGTTGTTATTTATTTGAATTTAAAGAGTAAAGTTACTCTTTCGCTGTAAAGTACGTGAAAAACTCTACCTACTTCCGACCTATTGTTAGGTTTGGTTAGGCAGAAGCCTTTATTAACATTTATCTCCCCCTGGCGTCGTGATTCCCTCGACGTGAAGTCACTTTTACCTTGACGATACATCGCCATCTGTTTCTGTCCTTCTTGGCAGATAGAAGCGCTTCTTGAAGTTTCAAGTCGAGCTCATTATTAAGAATTTGCGTGGTAGTCGCCTTAGGGTGCTCCCACATCTAACGACGCGGATTCGGATTTTTCCGTCGCCCTTTCTCTTTTTGTCGCTTAGAAATGCCATTTGCTAGACCGAGACAATGCGATAGCACGCGGCCGCCTTGAAGATTCCGTCGTATGCGATCGCATTATGCTTTCTGTCTTTGTCAGAAAGAGAAAGGGCGACGGAAAAATCCGAATCCGCGTCGTTAGATGTGGGAGCACCCTTAGCCGACAAAAGAACTGAAGTCTAACTACACGATTGCGAAGTTCTGTAGATGTGAGATAGTAGTGATAGAGAGTGAGAGTGGAAGAAACAAATAACATTTATTTAATACAGTGGGCCAAAATCCACCACACAGGCCCACTGCTGGTTGGTGGATGTCACATGTCTTCGAATTTTTGGTTCTAGGAGGTTAATGATGCTAGCCTATGTTGATTGCTAATTCAGTGTTTAAATCCGTCCGTTATAAAGTAAAGTGGATTATCACGGACAATTAAACATTCATCGCAGACCGTAATCCACTTTAGTACCTCGCGTACATCTGTAGGAATATATTTACGGTTCTTGGCGCTTGTCTAACTAGTTATTAACACTTTTGTATGGCTGCTTCATCTTTATCTTTATCTTTACATATAATAAAATCGTAGAGATGTCATTCCTGTACATTGAATATTTTTTTCTTTTTGTATTTTTTTCGAGATAAGGGATCGATTCTGATGCCAAATCAACTTTTCTTTTTTTTCGAAATATTTTATGTTTTTTTGATTTGATCTATCTCTTAAACTACTGTAAAGTTGTCGATCAAATTTTCCTCAAATATTCCTAATAATATCCTTCTGTTAATAGGCTATGTATTATTACGCTATTTTTCCTGGGAGATAAGCAATTTTGAATTTTGTTGTTTTTAGATGTTTGTTGATAGTTGGAAGCTAAACCACTGGATATTATTTAGTCAATTTTTCCTCAAATATTCCTTAAACTGCTCTTCAATTAATAGGATATGTATAATTACGCTATTCCCCTTGGGGGATTAGCAATTTTATAATACGTTGATTTTCAGTCATTGTTGACATTTGTATAAGAACCGCTATTTGAAAATGACTGTCAGCGTACTAGCCAGTCCGGACGGTAACCTGCTTGACTTTCGTGCCCCTTGCACGAAAGTCAAGCAGGTCTCTGGATCAAATCTCGCAGTTTTTTTTCACATTTTTGAGTTTTTTTTTATTTGTCCTGAGAGTTTCAAATAATAAAAAAAAAAATGTGCATACTTTTGTTTCAATATTATTCGCGATTTTAAATTATTACTATTTTTTTCAATAGTTCTCTAGGATACAAATCTACACTCATTTAAATTGTAGGTAGTAAGTTGGATATTTTTTTAAATTGTAATTGTTTTGAGGTGTGGCATTTTAAAGTTTAGAAAAAAATCAGGGTTAATTCAAAACATAAATAATTAATTTGTGTTTATTTATGTTTTGAATTGGTGCTCAAACCAGTGCATAGATTCTGTTTTAAACGACGACAAGTTGTACTCATCGAGTCAGATAATTAGTTATTTTTTAGGTATCACGCGGTATGCTAAAGGGAGAAGAGCAATGCTATCGTACGTTCAATTTGCAGCGATACTGTAAATCGACCCAAAAATGATAGTCTAATGTTTAAAATAAACACGGTTCTTTGAAATTAATGTCGCTCAAATAAGGACGTTTCCTATGCAAACTATGTACCTAGATATAACATTATTGATCTAAACTAATAATAAAAATGCAAGTAGGTATGTTTGTTTTTTACCTTTTCACGCATTACTACCTACTGAATCGATCGTCCCAAAATTTAGCATATACGTTGTCAGGAGTATAGACACGGCTATAAGGTATCTTACATCCCGAATAACAGGAGAGAGTTGTTGCCGAGAAAACAATTACGTTCATATTCCAGATGGCGCCACACGATCCGTATTGTTTCTCAAATTCTAAAATAACGCAAGCGAAGCCGCGGGCAAACACTAGTTTAAATAATATAACTCAAAGGTGACTGACTGACATAGTGATCTATCAACGCACAGCCCAAACCATTGGACGGATCGGGCTGAAATTTGGCATGCTGATAGATGTTATGACGTAGGCATCCGCTAAGAAAGGATTTTGATCAATTTTACCCCCAAGGGGATAAAATAGGGGATGGAAGTTTGTATGAAACTTTGTCAATTTTATAAAAAAATACATTGTTAAGTTCCGACATCCACGCGAACGAAGTCGCGGGCACAGCTAGTAGAATATATTTGTAATACTCAGGGTCAGTTGCTTGTAATTAAGTAAACTATTAGTCAAAATGCTATACACTTTATCCAGGATATACCTGGACATTATAATGCGTAGATAGGAAACTGAAAATAGGTCTTGGAAAGTACGGCTGTGACACGATCCGCTTGTCTCTGACTGTGTCTGAAACCATGACCGAATGTTATCCGCTCCGCATTGTTAGATTATTTTTTTAAAGAACGCATTCAAACGCGCACACTTTAAGTAGATGAAACAGCTTTTTATAAAACACTAGAAAACTCGCTTCCATCGTGAATGCTTTTACAAACCAAACCGACCCGGGGCCCGCGAAATTCAAATTTTCTTACGTTTTTTGCAATTTGCAAGCCAGTGACATGTTGTAACTTTGTCAAAATATGATTCGCGATGATGTAAGTTAGATTTCGGAGGTTTTAAAACAATATGCACCTTTTCTATGTGAGAGCTGATGGAGCGAATGTTTTGATATTTTTTTATATTTAAAATTATACTTGGTATTACCGCAGATCATATTTTGATAAAGTTACAACATGTTACTGGCCTGCAAATAGCAAAAAACGTAAGAAAATTTGAATTTTCGGGTTACATCGACGCAATCACCTTAAGTCATTCTTCAGTAATCAGTTCCTCAATAACACTTCCATTAAAAAATGCGTCCGCCCAATTACAATACTAACCAAAGTGTCCCCTCTACAGCGCCCCGCCTCCTATACGGCGGTATCTACAAACATCTGAACGAGACCATGAAGCTCTTATGGACAGCAGACCTCAAAATGAACACAGTCCACGTCCGGGATCTCTGCCGGGCAATATGGACGCTCGGCCGGAAACCGGAAGCCAACAAACAGACGTACAACGTAGTGGACGAGGCCAATAGCACTCAAGGAGCGTTGGCTGAGCTGGTGGCGGACATCTTCAAGATTAATCACGATTATTATGGGACTGCCATCTCTACGCTGGCTAAGGTAAGATATTTTGCTTATTTATAGCAGCTGTTGCCGCCTAATGTATCTTGCCGCTCCTACTGACCAAATCCACAAATGGTTTCATAATCAAATGAATCCTCTTGAGACATTTCCGCAACGCTGGCTGACTCGGACCACAAGGGTCAATTTATACTAGCGCAGAGTCAAAGCGCATCGAAGCGTCTCTCTAAAACTGAACATAACAATTTCAACCTTCCACAGCATAACACACACATTACTTCTAGGATTTTAAAAAGTCGCGCGTATTCTTCAGAATTCGCGAGTCTGCGCGTGAACAAAGCTGATCGTGCGGCTTCACTTTAGTTGTAAAGAATTTGACGCTTCAATGCGCTTCACCTCTGCGCTAGTATAAATTGACCCTAAAACTGCCGCTCTAAGCTCTTACCTACTTATCTTATTAGTCGGCCACTGTACACATTCATCAAAATTAGTTCAAGTATTTTCACAACACAAACAACCTCACTTTCATAGTATCACTTAAGATTCATCCCACATATCTACGTATTCCAGACGGACATAGCCTCAGTTGCCGAGGAAGCAAACGACAAGCACCTGACGGCGTGGGCGGAGATGTGCCGCAAGTACTCCCTGGAGCACACGCCACTGGAGCCCTCCGCCGGCGTGGAGCTGCTGCTCAACAAGCAGCTGTGTCTGGACGGGAGCAAGCTGCGGCAGGACTTCCAGCTCGACGTGCCGCAGCCTACCGCCGACAAGCTCCGCGAGGTATGCACTAGCTTTTACGACTTGAACATTATCCTTAGGGAAAGTAAAATCGTGATGAACTATACTGATAAAAAAACTATACAATGTTTGATCAAAATCTTTTGGGAAAAAAAAAAAGATTTTTCATACTGATGGGCTCGATTAATTTCTAATTTTTTATGTTTTTTTTTTCCAAAGTTTTTGATCAAACATTATTACATAACATGGGCTGAGTTACCCCACAAGCGGTTTTGCGCTATTAACGTTACACGTTGTTTATATTTTAAAACAAAAAACCTAAAAAGAAGAAGAGCTCATACATAGTTTATTTTTTCTCATAATTTTGATTTCGATTTTTCAATGATCGCAATTTTTTTCTGATGTGTGAATAATCTCCGGCACATGAGTATTATTGGGCATTTTTTTTTTTTTTTTAGCGTGGTAAAATCATCAAATGAGTCCTCCAACCCCGGGCAGGGCGGGAGGGACTGTCAGACTTCTACTGACTAAAATCCACGGTGTCCTTCATAGCCTGTTACGTTCCGGGGTTACGGTTAGGGAATAATCCCGCGACCCCGGCAGGCTTTGGCCCTCTGAGAGGGGGGCCCCGTCATTATGCTGACGCTCTTTGAGGCGCGCGTGGGACACAACGCGCCGTCGACCCGGGCATGGTCCTTGGTCGGGCAGCGAGTTGCCCTTTACTCGCTGCCCGCATGCCCGCGCCTACGGTGGCCGGAGATCGTCGCGCGACGTCCGTCGCCGTGGGCGTCCTACACCGCGGTTGGGGCGGAGGGAGGACTCTGTCCTCTCTCGCTCGCGGCGCGCCTCCTCCTTCGCGAGCATTACTGCTTCGCAGAAGGAGGCGACCGCTTCCCACTCCGTCTCGCCCCGCAGCATGGCCGAAACCAATGCCGGGCGCGAGAGGTGTCCGCCTATCGCAGCCGTGAGGACACGTCGGTGCGCCGCCCAAGCTGGGCAGTCCTGCACCGTATGCTCCACCGTGTCCTCCGGGCGATCTTCGCAGTGATGACACCCAGACGTATCCTCCTTCCGCATTAGACACAGGTACCTCCCGAAGCACCCGTGCCCGGTGAGGACCTGCGTCAGGCGGAAGGTAAGGACGCCATGACTTCTCTCCAACCACTCCTCAAAGAGGGGTCTTACCGCCGCAATTGCGGCGTGCCCGGCCGTCGGTCGCGACAGTCGTTCCTTCCATACTGCCCTGAGATCGCGCCGGAGGTCTTCCCGCCGCGCCTCGACTTCACGAGGCAGCGGGGTCACGCCCCGGCGCTGCGCCTCCACGCGCCACTCATAGACGCGCTGGAGGGCAGTCGCCTCCAGATCCCAAGGCAGGAGTATTATTGGGCATGGACGCAAATATTCAAGTTAATTCCTATTTGATAAAAAGTTATGGTCCCCACTTTCTTGATTTTGCGACTGTGGCCCTTACATACCCGTGCTTTAAAGCGTAGCTCTCGCGCCTGTTATTATTATGTTATACACATGTTCACACATATTTCCTTTTTTTTTCAGGTACTGGAGGACTACGCTTCCATGAACCTGTTCCCCAAGGAACTGCTCCTATGACCTAACAACTAATATAATCACAACAACAGGCATTTTGAAAAAAATGCACATTACCGCTTGCATCGATTGTTTTAGCGATATTACAGTCACAAAAGTTTCTCATTATAACTTAAACCTATAGATCAGTGTATTAGCTATTCAATGATGTTAGAAGAATAGTCAGTGTGTACCCCAAAATGTGTTTTCCTGATGAAAAGGGCTACCCCTTTTTCATTTTCAATGTTCTCAGTCAACTGCAAGGCAGTCCCAGTGTGTATTTTAATATTAGTGCTCAGTGTATTGATGTCAATAGCTCCCCACCACCTATGCGCATAACGCTTTCCAAAACAATTAAACATGATTTGTAGAGAATAATTCGTAAGTCTAGAATTCTGGATATACTGATGTCGGCCACATATACTGTCGGTGGCGTATTTTAGTGAGAAAAAGACAATTTATAGTACAGTCACGAGCAATAGTATGTATACACTAAGCAGTATTCAAAAGCAATGTTTTGCTACCATATTCATTAATTTTATTCCATTTTCATTAGACTTCTATTTTGGAAACCATACTATTACGAAAGCGGACTTATTTTAAAGTGGAAATCAGTATTACACGAGTAAATTGCGTTTGAATGTTTTTGAGTGTTTACATGTTATTGCTCGTGACTGTACATGCCGGTGACAGTAGCGTCGCAATATGGTGCTATGAAGAACGCATTGTTAGTTGGGTACGCGCGACGGAAGTATACTATCGCCATCAGCATAACAGGAATCCAGGCCTAAGCAATTTTCTATCTAACTCTTCCTCATCCATTATATTTTTAATGCAACACTGTGATAACAAGTGAGACGTTTCGAGATCAAAAGAAAACTTCACGAAAGTATTTTTATAAAAATTGTGACAATAACTTTTTAACGACGTTTGGAATCTAACCATAGTCTATTTTGTAAGGAATCGAAGACTGTGAATACCAAAAAGCAATTCTAACTTTTTGCTTTTCTTCAAAAACATCGTTCTTCAAAATTCTGCATTTACTATTCCATCCAGCGTGATTTGAAATAGTTTTTTTATGTCTTATATCTAACATATTGCGAGTAAAGGCTCAATCTAGCGTAGTACTTAAAAGTATTCCTTTTTATTCAACGATGGTGCAAAAGTATTTAGTTTTAAAGTATAATCTTTATACTCTCTTATGATTATTTTACGCCCAGATCAAAGAAATAGGCAGATAGAGCGCTGAAAACACGCGAGTGTGGCCTCCAAAGCAAATACAAAATCAAAAGCGAACACAACCTCGCGACAGTACCAAGCTACGCGTCGTTGTTGTCGTTTGCCAAAATATGCCGTCTCGTGTCTTCAAACATTGTAAAAGTTGTTCTCAAAAACAAACAAAACGATATGGAATGTAATTAGATTTGATTTTCTTTTTACTTATGTGGACACACTCGCTTGTTCTGAGCGTTCTATCTGCCTATTTCTTTGATCTGAGATTTTACGGATTATATTTTTTTGATACACATTTATCTTAAGAAGTTTAGGCGTTACCTTTAATTAAGAAAATTATTATAATGAAACTGTAAGATCTTAAAACGACGGGTTTACCTCGGCCTTCTCACTTACGCGGCCTAACTATAATTAAGTTTTAACGAAAAACCTTCGGCCTAATTGGTATTATGATAGTCTCTTTTCCGTGAAGACTGAAACCGGAATTATTAAGTCCTGTTAAAACGAAATTAGGGAACAAAAAACTTTTAAAAATTGACGTAAAAAATACAATTTAAACGTTAACAAAACAGTTCCAATTAAAGACGAAATGTGCGGTAGTCTGAATTTAGGAGTACCCATATGGCACACAGAGTTGCAACTGTCTTATTTTAAAAATATTCGTCTACCCGCTTTTAAATGTGCTTCAGTCCCGAAACAAGGTTCTATGTACAATCGACAAAGTTGAATCATGACCCACCATAAGCTTATTTTCTTACACATTTTCAACAACTAGGTTGTGGACCTAGTTGTTGACCTAGTTCGCGAAATATACATAGTCATGGTAACGATTTTGATCTTTGTCATATTGAAGGATTCAAACGATTTATTGTCAAAATGGGTCATGATTCAACTTAGTCGATTGTATATTGCGTTAGATAGACATAGTGTAAGAGAAAGTCAACATTTTAATGTTAAGAGCTTAATTATTGTATAATTCGGCCTATGAGTTCGGAAGTTCTGGAATTATTTTTTTGAGATATTCAGTTTGTTTTTAGGCTGAGTTCAAACGGCCGCGTCGCAGCAATACGCGTGCCAAACGCTCATCTGAACTCACCCTTAGTCATGTTATAGTCAAGTTGCTGTAAGTAATTTTGAGTATTTTTAAAACTATGGGTGTCATGAATGTAAACCATGCTTGTCAATAAATGTTAAATCGTTTATATTTTAATTACTATAGTAGTTACATTTTATTGCGAAGAAAATCGTGTATTCCTATTGCTTAGCATTTGAAAAATATTTTTCTCGAAGTATGGAATGATTTTTTAAAAATTATGAAAAGCTTTGTATTATTTTACGTATTACATGTATCGTCAATTGTGTAATAAATACTATACATAAAATAGAGACTTTTTTATTTTCTTTTTTCACTAATTTCATCACTGGAATCTGAATTCAATTATGAGTAATGATAATAGTGATAGTGATCAAACAACAAAAATTCCGGCACAACTGAATTTTGATGCACACCAGTAGTAATAACATGCCAAAAGTCCCTGTCGATCCCAAGTGTGCTAAAAAAGTTAATAAATGTTAAGTTAAGTTAGTAAATGTATAAAGACAAAATCCTCGTACCTGAACGATAAGTTTTCTCAAAAAAAAAAAGCCCCAAGTGCCGTGTAAAAATGTTTGTTCTATATTCTTTAGATTGTCTGCTGACAGAAGTTTCTACTGAAAAATGCAGTATCTTATGAAATATGTATTTTTTTTGTATTTATTTTTGTTTGTACATAATTAGTCAAATAAATATTAAAAACTTGAGAGGCATGGACCTAAAAAAAAGGCGGACGGAACTTCACTAAGAAACGATTGAAGCACCACAATGGCGGCGGCTTATATTTGTGTGCGTTTGTATAGGGATGCCAGATGAAGGAAAACATTACCCTTTTTTAAACAATATTTAATTAAGATCTCCCTTGAACTTAAGTTTAATTACATTTTTTTTGTGACGGATACCTATTTTTAAAGTAAAGGTAAAATAATTTAAGCACATTGGATATTAAAATATTTACAACTCGTTTAATGTTAATAAAGTTTTACAATCCCTTTTGGTGATTCAAATTTTTGTAGACTTGTCTTTTGCTATCGACACATCTAGAAATCCCTTCTAATTGGGTGCTAATTAAGGCAGCTTCTTTAAAATGTCATTCTCGTCTGCAAATATATTTAGTTGTCTAATGAATTAATAGGTCAGCGACAAACTTTTAGCGTCTAATAAATGGTTTATAAGCGACCATATATTGTAAAACAAGCTACTGTTAATATGACGCAACATGGTGATAATTCTTAAGCAACTAAATTTGTGATATGTCTACTCATTGCCAGCTTTTTTTTCTTCCTGGCAAGTAATCTAACACTGATGTACCTAGTAATAGTACCACCTGCCGTGAATCTTTGACGGAGCCCCGCTTCGCGGGGCTCCTATTTTTGCGTACAGGGTTTAAAGTAACCTAACACGAAGGGGATGGCGGGGTCTTTCAGACCCCGCCATCCCCTTCGAACCTAACCTGTCCGTGTCGGGGTGCCCCAAGTCCCGAGCTCGCTTCGCTTGCTCTTGCATCCTAGGTCAAGTAACTGATTACTACCTGTCATGCTGGCTTTACAAATAAAATAGTTGTTTGGTTTTAATTTTCCCTAAGGTGTGTCCAAACACAAACAACTGTTTTTTACGCTCGTAAATTGACGCTGGTTTCTTGATATTTTGTTGGAATAGTAAAGATGATGAATTAATATAATTGAAGCTGTTCTATTAACTCGTCGCTCACATATAAAAAAAGACGCTAGGTTGCAGGTGCTAAAGAAAACTTTTGTTGCCGCACATATAATTTCCCCTTCTAATTTACTGAAGTGGTGAAAACGTGTGTTTAAGTATTTTTCGGCTATAAATATTTAATTAAAGCTATTTTATGTTCCATTCCTACACGTCTACATTCCTATTCCATGTCTACACTCCCTTATTAATTTTATACAATCATTTTTCCATGCATCATTTGCCGTGGGGAAATCTGTAAAAATATAGAAGAATACAATAACGATAAATAGTAACATAAAATATAAATCTCCCAATTTTAAAATAATTTGAACCTTGAAATAGTTGCAACACTGATGGATTTCGAGATGTTTATTAAATTTATTGACGTAAAATCGATGATGATGACATAAAAACTTTTTGCAACACATGACGGCATACTTTGATTTTTATTAGACAAAATAACACCGTATGAAACCGCGAGTGTCGTTCGAAGCGTAATGGCCGACGGCTGACTTACTATGGTGTGAATGTGTGCGTGCTGGCTTGTCCACATTAGCGCACTGACTTACTATGGGTGCTTCAATTGTTTCTTAGTGAAGTTCCGTCCGCCTTTTAATTTAGGTCCATGTTGAGAGGTGTCAAGGGACACCCGGATGGAACGAAGTTACTGTATACACTCAACAAAAATAATCGTCGCGACTCTACTCCGCTCCGCTCCACTCCACTCTTTGAGCTCTAGCACCCTTTCGCAACGCGCGATAAGGAATTTCGTTCCAAAAAATTACTTTCCTCATGTCTATGCATCACTTACATGCGTGGACGTGCAGTGAATTACGCATATAAGACTAGCTAGATGTTTTCTTTTGCAATATTAAACCCAAGTTTTTTGATTGCCTGCCGTCAGGGTCGCGGGAATATCTCGTCAGGTAAAAGTGACACTAGAACGTAAAGGATAACCATGAATTTTACTCATTTGATGATTTTACCACGATGATAAAAAATATGTCTGGTGGAAGAAAAAAAGAAACAAAAACTTTCAACTTAATGTTTATATTCAAGTCCAAATTTTACAACAACTTATGAACAAATACACAGATAATACTGCAGCGAACAGTATACAAAGACAATTAATATTGCACATTATACCGTATTGACATGCGAAAAGAGCATTCAAACTGGGGCGTGTTTGTGACTAAGGCCCGTATTACAGAACGAAACTCAAGCAGTGATCTCTATTTATAGATTTCAACTAATCAAATGCCTTGAATCTAGTTTTAAGTAATACTTGAGTATTGAGTGACGTTCTGTAATACGGGCCTAAGATTATAAGAGATAACTTTAACACATGATTTTAGAATACCAACTCTTCTCTATAATACACAAACCTCAAATTGCATTGCAACTTACGCAAGTTAGTCGCGTTTCTATTATACAAGTTACTAATTGGCTATTTCACTGAAAAAATTGAATAAGTCCGAAATTACGAGAATCAAAAAAAAATTGACCCGATTTTGTTTTTTTTAACGATTAGGAAAAGGAAGATACTATTCGTCGCTCACGCAGGACACCGCGTAATGGAAACGCGGCTTTACTTTATTTAAAAAAAGAACATGTTATTGATATTATTCTTTGCTTCAAACAGCTTTGAACAAGGTCGTAAATATAAGGACAGATAGCAAAATTAAACAAGTTGGCATATTTATCATTTTGTGCGAATTTCCAGTTTCAATGCTCCAAACTAAGAAACATGAGCTGTAAGACAAATAATAAAGACTTATAATCAAATACAACCTGTTTGATTGGTTCTGTTTGGTATCACATTTATTATTAGAAGACAAAGGGCAATTATAGCTATACACGGATCTTTTGGCGCGTGGTCATAAACGGAACTAAAATCGCCATATTGATTTTTCCATACATTTTACAAAAACTTCATAAATTCATAAACAAAGCATTCAAACCTTACATGCTGACAACAAATGTAGATATTATTATTATTAGCTACCTAAATTGGTAATAAAATAATGGTGGCTGGTTATTAAGTTAACTTAACCCATCTTATCAATATGAGGAATTCAAATCATTAACAATGGTAGTTTATTTCAAAGTGCAGCATGGTTATTCGGTCGCATGCTTATTTCTTTTTTTAAATAGTCTTTTTACCCAATTGCGCCAGACGGAGACTGCAGTTTGGCAGATGTAATGTGAAAACAATCGCTGTATTCATTTTTTTCACCAAAAAAAAATTTGGTCCTAGTGGTCCTACAAATATTTGTTCCGCGCGGGAATCGAACCCGCAACGCGCCAATCGTGTCGTTTTCATTGCAAGTACTTTCTAACTCAAATTAATCTTCCTTACAATGTCATTCATGCGCCAAAACAACCATGCTACTCTATAAATCAACATTTGTCTGGCAGTTAAAGATTTACTCACATTTACAATCAATACTATTTACAGAAGTTTCTTCATCAAAAGCTAAGTAGAAGTTGATTGATATTTTTAAGGCCTATCCGCACACAACAGTACCGACACGTTCCGTACCGTACCGTTCCGTGACGTGCTTTTCATATATACGAGTGAACGAAAATCACTGAACGTCACTGACACTGATGAGTACGGATACATGATACATAAAAAACTTTAAAAAAAAAAGGTTGCACTCCAGGAGTGCCGGTAGAAGTGAAAACTTTTTTGTTACTATGTTTTATTTTTAATTTGAATGACGTCTTACTCATTTTCGATCAGGGTCACGTGACCCTGACGCGAGTTTTGGTCACGTGACCCTGACGCGAGTTTTAAATTTTTTACCCATTACAGAAAAAGTGTACAACGCCGCTAAAGAAGTTTTCACTTCAAAAAAAATTAACCGACTTCAAAAACAACCACAAAAAAGGGTAAAATAACCTACAAAATAACTTTTCTTTCGGAAGTCGGTGGCTTTATTTTTTATTTTGTTGTCTTATTTTACAAAGAGTAAAATAAAAAAAAATTTATAAAAAAAGTTTTTTATTTTACTCTTTGTAGTTTAAATATTCAACCCAAATTCTTGTCAAATACATCATTTCCTTACAAGTGCACTAGAATTTGTAATCCGTGGCACCGGTATTAACATCGCTCATGTACACATGCTAATAAAATTCCCTATCTCAAAAACTGCTGAACAGATTTTGATGAAACTTGCAGTATTCCCTAAGGTGAATGATGCCTAGTACAACAAAAAAAGAATTTTGAAAATCGGTCCACAATTGGCGGAGTAATCGCGTAACAAACACGCAAAAAGTAATGTCATCCAAGTAGCCGAAATCAACAAAAATGCTCACAAAATAAAAAGTACTGAACCAAATTGGATGAATTTTTTATGGGACCACACTGCAAGTATACTGCATCGAACAAAAAAGAATGATACTAATCAGACTAGAAACCTCGGAGTAATCGATGTACATACATAAAAAAAAAGAAAAAAAAAACATACCGACCGAATTGAAACCTCCTCCTTTTTTTGAAGTCGGTTAAAAATGTACAATATCATATTTCACTGACACTGATCGATACGGCACTGATCACGTCACGGAACGGTACGGTACGGAACGTGTCGGCACTGTTTTGTGTGCGGATAGGCCTTTACTATGCAAATCAATCATAAACATGTCAAAGAGACATTTTCCATACTCTATAGAAAGAGAGAAAAACAATCATGAGAGTCCATGGCTTCACTCATGACCTTTTAACGCGACGCTAGTGTTTAAGGCAGTTTTTCCCAACCTGTGGTCCGCGGACCCCTGGGGGTCCGCCAGTATATGTATGGGGCTCCGCGGTGTCATATCTAGACCATACGTCAAATGCCAATGTCCTATAATCGGTATGATTTTTAAAGAAATGGGAAGCAATCACAAGCAGTTGTTATTGCACGCTGAAGTGCGTTGGTCGTCTCATGGAAAACTTGTGTTGTCGAGCTGAGAGATGATGAGAAGCAACACCAACCTTTCATATTAATTTTTTCGTATTTTTGATAATAAACAGTTATGAGGACCTATTCTGTATATGTAATAAATAAAATAAATACCTAATCCGATTTTTTTTTTTTGCTGTTTATTTTATTAAGGGGATCCGTGAAAACTGTGCTTGATTTCCTAGGGGTCCGTGGCTGAAAAAGGTTGGGAAACGCTGGTTTAAGGCATTACAACAAATCGCGTTATAAAAATTGTAGTAGTAAATATAGTCCACGAAGTTTCATGTCATCAACGTTATTAGTGGTGGCGCGGACTTTGGGACCATGTTATCCTTTCTTTAATATTATCATCATACAGGAAAGAGATAGATGGTCCTTCAATGTTTTTCTCTTTCTAGAGAATGTGAGAATAAAATGTCCGGTACATGCTCTATGTGTATGGTTTCAACTGAGAATAGGTTGGCTTTGGCGCTGTGAAGATAATGACGTTTAGCAAAAATACTTGGTATAGTGCAAGTTATTTTTCAAGAATTTAATTTTGTTATTATCTTGTTACTGTTATTTTTATATGATAACTAGCTTCCGCCCGCGGCTTCGCCCGCGTGGTGTTTTGATAAAAAGTAGCCTATGTTCTTTCTCAGGGTCTAAAGATGTCTGTGCCAAATTTCATCAAAATCGGTTGAGAGATTTAAGCGGTAAAGCGTAACAGACAGACAGACAGACAGAGTTACTTTCGCATTTATAATATTAGTAGGGATTTGTGCGTGAATTTACAATATGGCTGTCTTATTATTTACAGGCCTTTACTGATGATAGAGCAAATGTGATTCTTGTACAAGACACAGCTTCATTATATACGAATTACCAACAGGCGTAGCATGGCGCCGTAGAAAGGGGTTTTGTCGATGGAAGAATAGACAAGATGACAGAACGTAGAAATATTTTTATCGTTTAAAGCAGGGTAATGTAAAAAATATGAAAAAAAACGTTATTTTCTTCAATAGTGTACGAATGGTGTCATATTTGTGCAAAAAAACAGTCGATTTGTGTAGAAATAACGATGAAATAACTTTGTCTTTTCTTCGTAGAATAGAGATAGATTCGCCATGCTACGCGTGCAGGTAGCTTATTTATTACAACAAAACGAAATCAACTTTATCTTGTGATGAAGAAACTGGCAATTAGAACGGCTTTGCACAGAATATTATAATATACACTTAAGTACAGTAAATATTTTTGTAACGTTTAATTGAGTCCAAATCCTCCTTTTACTTATTTTTTATTATGCAGTTTACTAAACACTATTTTTAAATTTACACCCAACTCTTCAATTCGACATCAAGCCTAAAACAGTAAAAGGTCAAACCATAGATCTTTTTTTAAAAAACAGGCGTTTTTTTCTAGCCTCATCAAATAAGATATATTTAAACTAAATTCTCTTTCTAAAAATAATGATTCTAGAATAAAAAATAGACTAAAAACTGGACGTAGTGTATCAACTAAGATCGCTAAAACTGATCAAAATTAACACCTTTATATAATCGAAATAAATTCGCAGTATATTGCCAACAGTTCGAAATAAACCAAGGTATAGTGCCCTACGATTCTTTTGGAGCAAAACCATAGTCGGAATTAACGCTGACAATTTGTGTTTTTTTATAACATACTAGCAAACCCGGCGAATTCCGTTCCGCCACATAAACCTCACGGAGCCCGAGACCTTTCCAACGAATGCAAAACCGTGGAAATCGGTTGCGTTCTGGAGTTATAGCGTCAGGAAGGGAAACCCGACTTATTTTTATATAGTAGATTTCTGTGGCATTATTATATGCCTGTAATATTTTATTTAATATTTGGCCACTATCTCGCCTGGTGGTAGATGTGGTCGATGGTGAACCACGCTTGCCTAGAAGTATCCTGTTCACTCTTGACTCAACACCCCAAGGTTGTACAGGCCCCATCAGGTTAACCTACCCCAATTTGTCAAATTTTACCAATCTCAAATTAACCTTCCGCTATTGTGATAAAGTTAAAAAAAGATTGAGGTAGATTGATGTGCTGGCGTCTACCTAATTTCCGAAGATTTACTGGGGCCACTCACATACGCATAATTATGAAGGGCCGTCAGACATTGATTCGCAAACTTAGCGGATTTACAAATGGGTTCGCATACTCTATTTGCGAAACTGTTTGCGCTTCCTCCTACACTTGTTTACGAATGTCTCAGTTAATTTTATCTTTACAAATCGATAGTTTTTCATGTACTGAATCGACCCTCCACGGGGTTAAAATGACCAAAATTTAACGGTGTGTGTATGCCTGTACTTAAACCAGCTGATCAGTAATTCGTCACACAAAATATAACAACGACACGGCCGTTTGCTTTGCAATCGTGTGCGGAACTGATCACTGGTCACACGAATGTGTAGGAGACTACGTGAAGGATCTAGGTTCACGCGCTTTGATGTGCGTTAAAAAACCGACACAGCTTGGAAAACCGCGAATGCAACGAAAACTTCGCACAATCATTTGCAAATGTCGTCCTACACTTGGGTTTGCGTATTCGTACGAATGTGTGTGGCCGGCATTACGATAAGGTGTACCTTATTTCACCATGTTTAAGTAGAATTTAATAAGGGCCTATCGCCATAGACTGCCTACTGCGTATTGTCAGGACTAGATTTGTAGCTATATATGATTATGATTGTGTTTTATTAAGATATGATGTAAAACTTGAATTTTTCTGTGCCAAATTTTTTTTTCTTGCCATAGAAAAAGAAATCACTGATGGAAAAACGCAACAACACTTTGCCGGGTAATCGTAACCAAGTCTTCTCTTTCAGCATTCGCGCTTGTCACCACTAGTCCAACAAAAGCAGTTCCACAAATCACCAAGACTTTTAACAATGCCATTCAAAAGTAAAAAGAACCTTACAGCACTATATTAAGGTTCAATTTCAAGAAAACAAGCTTCATCCACAAAATGATGCGATACCGTTTCACCAAAGAAATTTCGGGCGTGCAAAAACGCGGCGTATGCAGAGGGAAGTATAGGCGTCTCTTTCACACTGCAGCCTGGGGCCGCGTGCGAGAGGGACGCGCGACAGATCTCCGTCATCCCTGTGCATTGTCGGCCGCGCCCACGTGGCAGTAGTCCGTTAGTGGGACGATCACTACTTGTATCTGGGGAGAGAATAAATATTTGTTTATTTTAACAACAAGATATATAGACACGCCATGAACGAACATCGCGGCGCTTAAAAACGGCGACAATACTAGAACTACTTATACGCGTGAAGAAAGAGAAAGAAAATTTGACACCGTACGGCGGGAGGGAGACGCAACTAAGCACAATGTCAACGCAACGCAAGCCAATTGGCTTAATTTTTTTTGCCATTTTAGAGTGCGGACAACGTATCTATCCTACTACTATTATAAAGGCGAAAGTTTGTAAGTATGGATGTATGGATGTTTGTTACTCTTTCACGCAAAAACCACTGAACGGATTTGGCTAAAATTTGGTACACAGATAGTTTATAACCTGGATTAACACATAGGATAGCTTTTATCCCGATTTTATGTTCCCGTGGGATAATTTTCGAGTTGTAGCGGGTGAAGCCGCTGGCAACAGCTAGTAGTTTATAATATCATTGATACCCGCTGGGTATTTGTAGTACTGAAATATTAGTCCATAATATGTTATTCAGTAACGCAAAATTATTAAACTTTATTTTATTTACCTAATAATTACAAATACTAATTATAATAAATTAAAGACGTTTATTTTGTAACAAATTTTAACAGTCACGCGATGATGACGCGTAACATGACATCAAATCGGTTCTCCCGAATGTTAGGGACTTTACTCATGGCGCGATAGCGAAGCAATTCGAACGAATTCCAACTACAAGTGAAAATCAACCTTGCCGCTAAGAAATAAAGATGCAATTCGATTGACTTGATGATGTCGTGGCGATCGAGTTTTGTTTTTCATCTATGTATAGATTACAACGTGTGTAAAGTTGATTTTTACTTGTAGTTGGAATTCGTTCGAATCGCTTCGCATTGTGCCGCAACTGCAATGGAAAACTGAGCTAAAACTTAATTGAACTCACCCTCAATTGATCCTTGTTGGGTCCTAATAGGTGTCTCGGTTCAGGGATGTCACATGTCTCCGAACATTTTGAACAGCATTTACTGGGAATAGAACTAAACATTTGGTGAATAAAGGGCTAAGATCAAAGAAGGATCATCATCATCAGCCTATAATGTTCCCGCTGCTGGGACACAGGCCTCCTCTCTGTGAGAGGGCGTGGGCCATAATTCACCACGCGGACCCAGTGCGGGTTGGTAGATGTCACATGTCTTCGAATTTTTGGTTCTAGAACCAAAACAGACATACCGGTTTCCTCACGTAGTTTCCTTCACCGTTTTGAAAACAGTGGTGATGATAAAAGAAATAAATTACACCAAGTAATGCCCCTGGCTGGATTCGAACCCACGACCTACAATTCGTAAGTCTGAACCGATACCACTGGGCCACCACTGCTCTCAAAGATTAATAAACATTTATAATTTTAAAGTGTGTGCACGAAAAACAATAATACGAGTAATACTGAAATTGAGTAAATTTTCTGGCGACACGAATGAGTTTTTTTAATCTGTTTTTTTACCAAAGCTGGGCAAAGTCTCTTTTCTCCATATAAACGGTCCTGCTTTATGCAATTTAGAATCAAGTCTACCCCGCAATAAGATAAAATGTATAGAGCCTAGTATAAATTTATATTGACTCAGTGCAACAAAGAATACTATGTGTGCTGGGAGCGAGCATTTCCATAGCGACAATGTCCAACACGGAAACGCGCAACTAAGACCCTTCGCAGCGGTTTAGACGCGCGTACAGGCAGAGCGCTTTCGCCATTTTGTAGATAAAGTCCCTTAAAGGTGTGCGTCCACAGGTCGGCATCGCACGTATCGTACGTAAAGGATTTTAGTTTGCCTTGCATGAAAACTCATACAACTGCGTCCACTGATCCGCATCGTACGGACGGCTCATCGGCAATGCCTTAATGCGATGCGTACCGATGACGTCATACGGAATGCCGATCAGTGGAAGCGATGAAAGTGGCATCGGCAATCCGATTGCTGATACTCGCGTCGGCAATCCGATCGCTGCCGACACAGAAATCCGTTTGATGCGATGCGTCCGATTAGTGCGATGCGGACCTGTGGACATTTACCATAAGGATTCCACCTTCTGCCTACATTTCCTTAGTTGCAAATGTGGTTGCAGCTACCTGTTGCAGGGCGTGTACTTGTTGCTGGCCGGCATGGGCTGCGGCGACACATCCCGCGTGAAGGCGCTGGCGCCGGGCGCCGGCGAGTACAGCGGAGTGTTCAGCTCGTCGAAGTCCAGCGCACCGTCTATGTTCAGCACCCTGATCGAAACACACTCATTTCAATGTCTGGGCCTTTTGGTCTAGTGGTTAGTGACCCTGACTGCTATGCCGGGGGTCGTGGGTTCGATTCCCACCCAGGAAAAATATTTGAGTGAAGAGCATCATTTGTTCTGTGTCTGGGTGTAATTTATCTATAACTAGCAAACCCGGCGAACTCCGTTTCGCCACAAAAACCTCACGGAGCCCGAGACCTTTCCAACGAATGCAAAACCGTGGAAATCGGTTCGTGCTTTCTGGAGTTATAGCGTCAGGAAGGAAAACCCGACTTATTTTTATATAGTAGATTATGTATGTATTTAGAAAATATAATTGTATGTTTATCAGTTGTCTAGTACCCATAACACAAGCTCTGCTTAGCTTAGGACTAGATGGCGTTGTGTGATAGTTGTGGAATATTATTATTATTATTAACGTCGATCGTAATTTTCAATAGAACTAACCTGTTTTGAGGGGAGAACCGATGCACTCGTTCTACGACCGATGACACATGCTCGACACCTTTCTGCACCCCCCATACCAGAATACCGATCTAAAGGAAAAACATAATATCTATTATTTTTCCTCAATTAAAAGTCACTAAGTTGTCGTTACTGTTAGGGACTTTACTCATGGCACGATTCGAAAAAATTCCAACTACAAGTGAAAATCAACTTTGCCACTAAGAAATAAAGATGCAATTCGATTGACTTGACGTTGTCATGGCTATCGTGTTTTGTTTTTCATCTGTTGTCATAGATAACAACGTGTTTTATGTCTTATGTCATAGTGGTAAGATTGATTTTCACTTGGAGTTGAAGTTAGTTCTAATCGCCTCGGATCGCGCCATGAGTAAAGTCCCATAAGCGTCAGCTCCGACCGAGACGTGACGCTGCGCGCACATTTCAATAGAGTTATTCAAAATGTAACTCTATTTTAAAAAACAAAAGATACATCTTTCGCATCGCAGCGCGACGTAGAGCTTGATGCGATTCAAAATCTGACTTTGTTTACTACAAGAAAAGATACAAATTTGAAGTATCGTTGCGTCACGTCGCTTCGCGTCGCGTCTCGGTGTGAACTGACCGTAAGGTCTTATGTGAAAAAGCTCATTGTAGAAGAATAAGGCTAACCGTGGGAACAACGTATTTCTTCCTACTCCTCGTTAAATTCATTCTCCGGGACACGTCTAGCTTCATTGTCTAGGCGTATTTCTGGTGGTGGTGGATTCTGGCTTTCAGGAGTTGCAGTGGTTTGCGAATACTGTGCTGGGTTTGTCCCAAAAAAAGAGGCTTACCTTAACCCGGACGTCGGGCTCCAACTGCTCAGTCTCTCCGTACTGGTTCACGGTGTACTCGGGGCAGTTCTGACATGTTATGCTGATGCGGACCGTGCGCAGCACCACCTCGGGCACCTACGAGACATACACCAAGTTAGAATTGTTGGCAATTCTGCTTACAGACTTGAGCTATTATTATTTAGTCTCTACTGAACTGGATGACGGCGATAAATACTACACATCGGGTTTTAGAAAGAGTTTTAACGGCTAGTTTTGGCTTCGAAGAGTGTTATCTCTGTTGCACGAAGCATTAATCAAGCACAACGAACAATCAATCAGCGAAAAAAGAAACTGAAAATTCAGTTGCGAGCAGGGTCTTCTGGATAGGTACTCCAGACGCCTTAACCACTAGGCCATCGCAACCACTACTCACAAAGCTGAATTTCTCGTTCCCTTCCCTTTTTCGAACGCTGTTCACACGTTGCGCCATCTATTGATAGTGTATCAAACTACTTACCTGGCCTATATTATTGGCTACCCTATATTATTGGAGGTCATAAGATCTGCCTAAAAATACTCAAAAAATCTTTTAGTCCGAAACATGGATTATTTCAAAATATTAGACCCGTATTTTTTCTTTTGTTACGTAAACCAAAATTAACGAAGATACAACGCTTCTAAAAATCACAAAACGTCACTCGCTCGGTACAATTTTACAGGCGTTATGACGTCACAAGATCCTCTTCCGAATTTGGTAGCGTTATCTTTGTCAATATTCAAAGATTTAAATAAACAAAAAAATACGGGTTCTTATTTTTTAATACTCTAACAGCTAACTGACGGACTATTCAAATCAATTCATTTATGCAGTAAAATACTCTATTAATCCCAACTAGATAAACATTTACGGCACGACTTTTTTTTTTCACTAAATTAAATAAAACCTACAAAAGTAGTTATAAAGCTTGTGGTGCAAACTAGACACGTACTTCACTCCGCGTGTTGCGTCTATTGATTTACATCACTTTCACATCGCGCGCTGCGATCGATTTGAAACAGAACCTATAGCCAAATGGCAAGCGACATTCGCTAACGTTCAGCAGTCGCTAATACATTTTCAACTTTATACCCCATTGCATAAAGTTGAAAATCTAAGATTACAGATCGTTTTCGTTTGTTTCGTTCGCTATCGTTCAGCAGTCTTTACTAGATTTTCAACTTTATTCGATGGGATATAAAGTAGAAAATGTATTTAGCGACTCCTGAACGTTAACGATTGTCGCTTGCCATTTGGGTACAGGCTGTCCCGCCGACTTTGCACATAGCATGTAGGTAACAAATGAAAGAGATAACGCTCTATGAAGCCGAAACTAGCCTATTTTATCTTTCGAAAGGTCGATGTGCAATATTTGTCGCCGTTTTGCTGTAGGTATTTAAAAGATGAGATAAACTCAAACCAAAAGAAAACAAATTGGATAACTATTACTCTATCAGTCTTTTTATTTCGCTTTCATACTCTAGTAAGAGTTTTTTGTGGATACTGTAATACTTTTTCTCAATGTCTTTGGCATTTTTTACATATTAATTATAGTATTACCTATAAAAGCAATGTTGTAATAGGATTTTGAAATGAATCGTTTTTTTCTTATTTTTTTTTTTTCACCTATAATTTAAATCTGACATACATACATACAATCGAACCAAATAATCGTTTAGCCAACCAATCGTTATTTAAAAAAGTGAATTTATTTCTAGTACTAAAATATTTTCGAACAAAAAAATAAAGTGTCAAGTGAAAAGGATAAATGGAAACAAAAATATGAGTAACACACTGGCTTTTGCTGTTATCATTTTTTTTTGTTTATTGGGGGAGACCTTTGCCCAGCAGTGGGAAGTAAAGACAAAGGAAAAAAAATTGCCATAAAAATAAATTTCGCAAAAAGCTCAATTTGGTCTCGCGGCAAAAAAGTGTTATGGTGGCTGAACAATTACTTGTGGTGACCGTACGTACCCGCCCTGAGCCTCGACGCGTTCGGAGGGAAAAAGGCTAGGGCAAGAAAACGAAATAACCGGTTAATTCACACATACTACTCTAATATAACTGATAGAACGATGGAAATAAAATGCTTTAAATCATAAGTGTACGTGTAAGCGTATGCGCGGTTTCACATCAGGGCCTGTAGCCAAACGGCAAGCGACAATCATTAACGTTCAGCAGTCGCTAATACATTTTCAACTTTATACGCCATGGCATAAAGTTGAAAATCTAGTAAAGACTGCTGAGCGATAGCGAACGAAACAAACGAAAACGATCTGTAATCTTCAATTGATTTTCTACTTTGTGCAATAGGGTATAAAGTTTAAAATGTATTAGCCACTGCTGAACGTCAGCGATTGTCGATTGCCGTTTGGCTACTGACTCAGGGTCAATTAACGTCGAGACGCGCCGCTGCGAGCCACTCAAAATCTAACTTTATTTACTACACGAAAAGTGTTAGGTATAGGAGTAATGGACACAAGTGAAACGATCAGTGGCTGAGAGTACACTGATTTACTCGCTATGAGGCAAATACTCACACATGGACGCAGCCTTGCACACATACATACATATATAATAAAATGATACACACGCGTCTCGCTGTGAACTGACCCTTAGATGACAGCGAAAACGAGGTAGTTTCATACATTTTCTAGGAAACACTTTCACTTTTCAAATGCCTTTTTTTTTTTTTTTAGCGTGGTAAAATCATCAAATGAGTCCTCCAACCCCGGGCAGGGCGGGAGGGACTGTCAGACTTCTACTGACTAAAATCCACGGTGTCCTTCATAGCCTGTTATGTTCCGGGGTTACGGTAAGGGAATAATCCCGCGACCCCGGCAGGCTTTGGCCCTCTGAGAGGGGGGCCCCGTCATTATGCTGACGCTCTTTGAGGCGCGCGTGGGACACAACGCGCCGTCGACCCGGGCATGGTCCTTGGTCGGGCAGCGAGTTGCCCTTTACTCGCTGCCCGCATGCCCGCGCCTACGGTGGCCGGAGATCATCTAGCGACGTCCGTCGCCGTGGGCGCCTACCACTGCGGCTGGGGCGGAGGGAGGACGCTGTCCTCTCTCGCTCGCGGCCTGCCTCCTCCTTTACGAGCATTACTGCCTCGCAGAAGGAGCTGACCGCTTCCCACTCCGTCTCGCCCCGCAGCATGGCCGCAACCAATGCCGGGCGCGAGAGGTCTCCGCCTATCGCAGCCGTGAGGACACGTCGGTGCTCCGCCCAAGCTGGGCAGTCTTGCACCGTATGCTCCACCGTGTCCTCCGGGCGATCTTCGCAGTGGTGGCACCCAGGCGTCTCCTCCTTTCGCATCAGACACAGGTACCTCCCGAAACTTCCGTGTCCGGTGAGGACCTGCGTCAAGCGGTAGGTCAGGACGCCATGACTTCTCTCCAGCCACTCCTCAAAGAGGGGTCTTACCGCCGCAATTGCGGCGTGCCCGTTTCAAATGCCTAACGAACTTTATTTAGAGCTATATTGTGTCCCGTATCATTACCGACATCATCTAATGTGAAAGCGCCCAACGGATATGCAAAACTAACAAGCTCATAAATACAACAACAATCAGGTACTAGATCTATAGGGCGAGCTTAATCTTAACTCCGGGGTCGCGGGACTTATTCCATCACCGTGACCCCGGAACATAAAGGGCTATTGAAGGACACCGTGGATTTTAGTCAGGTACAAGTCTGACAGTCCCTCCCACCCGGGCAGAGCGACTCATTTGATTTTACCACGTTAAAAAAAACAGCCTTAAGGCTGGATTTGGTGATCGATGCTGTCGTTAGTGTATCAATAATAGCATATTTTTTCATGAAGCGGGAATGATCTATCTCGGTCAAGCAGATATTATACTTATAAGCAGAACACACAACAACAAAACGAGAAAAAGAAAACATTTCCACAAACAGAATTATCTCGCTACACAAACATGAATGCAATAAAAAAGCGCCACGGTAAGCAAAATTGAATTTTATTTAACGCCAGGCAGGACATACTCGCTTTTCCACTAATACCTTGAACGAATCCAAGAGAACCGAGTATTTAAGGATCTCTCAAAACCACAGACATAGATAGATCTAGATAACACAAAACAACAACTTAATTCGCACTTCTCGTCTCGACTCGTCATGGTAGGTTAACCTTAGTTTTCATAAAGCCAATGATACTTGCGTTATCTAGATGTCTATATCTATTCTCAAGACATTTCAAAACTTAAGAGCCTATGCACACCACGTTTTTTAAACGCGCCGGTGCTGCGCGTTTTAGAAACGCGCCGGTAGAGTGCGTTTTAGAAACGTGCTGCACCGGCGCGTAGACGTCGCGTTTTTATCAGGGTGGGTATAACAACTTTTTAAAACCAGGCTTGTTCCAGTGAGTGAACGAGATGGCGCTAGACGACTTGTATAGCTCAGTCACTTTCACTCGCCGGAACAAGCCTGGTTTTAAAACGTTGTAATACCCCCCCCCCCTCCAGAGCAGTTACTGTCATTTGTTCTAGGCTGCGTCTGACTTGCGTGCCGTATCGCGTCTGCATCCCGTCAAACTCGCTGCACCGGCGCGTTTAAAAAACGTGGTTTGCATAGAGCGTGCCCTCAAAAAAAGCCATCAATATCATCAGTGCACTACAAAAGCTCAATACTCACATCATAGGTCCCAGCCCACACGATCAGTAAACTCTTCCTGAACCACACTCCCTTCGGGTACAGGTCTACTGTCCACTCCGTGAGCTTGTCCTGCGGCGCCACGTCCGCTATCGAGGGTCTGGTGGAGAAGATGAAAGTCCTCGTGTGGTAGCAGGGCAGCGAGTGGAAGTTGTCCACGGCGAGGACTGAGCCCCACGTGTCTTCGGTGTAGAGGCGCGGAGTGAACAGCATGCGACCTGCTTCCGTCTGCTGGACTTCGGAGACACGCTCGTATTGACCTGGGAATGGGATTTATTTCTTTTATTACAACTGAACATAATTGCACCACAAAAAATCCCTTTATTTCGTTTGTACAATGGGTTCATCTGCCTATCCTTTTCCCAAGTCGAACCAGACCGGGCACACCGCAATCGCGGCGGTAAGACCCCTCTTTGAGGTGTGCGTCAGAATGGCTGGTTGCCTGTGGCGTTGGTCAATGAGAGTTGATTCGAAAATTGCTACATAATTGCTTATATTTGCTACATTTAATAAATCATTGCTACATGTGATATATACTTAGATATGAAATATTTTTTTTGACCAGCCATCCTGACGTCAGGATGGCTGGTCGCCTCCTCGTTTAAAGTCAAGCGTGTAGAGTTTCCCGAAATGTATTGCGTCAATAATTGCTTCATATTTACTTCATTTATCTCATTTATTTGTATCTTTAAAAATATGCTAAATAAAGGATGTAGCAGTAATTTAAATTATCCCAAGGAAAAGTTCCTGATAAAATAATAAAGGCAAATAGTTGCAGTGCGTCTTCACTCAACGGTATTGCTGCTTTAGGCGGCAGGCGTTCTAAATAAAATTGTTAAATGGCATGTTATGTATGAGTAGGTAAGTGGAGGAAAAAGTTTTTCCACTAAATACTGATCGATTTTAAGACTTATTTTTCCAAAAAAAAGGATTAATATCGGTCTGTGTTTTGGTGGCACAAAAACGTGCCATTGGGGATCGGGCGGTTAAAAGGATATCGTAAATAAAAAAAAATACGAAGAGTAAAAAGAAGCTAATTCCATATTGCATAATATAATTATGCGAAAAAATAATACGACAATAAGGTAAATTAATGCTGTGGTTATGGGACATATCGCCCACGAAAAAGGTGGCCCGCAAGCCAGATGTCCCCTTTTTAAAATGTGTATGGGTAGTTTCGCCCGAACCATGCCCGAACCAATTTTTTAGCTTATTTTCATATTCATCATCATCTCAGCCATAGGACGTCCACTGCTGAACATAGGCCTCCCCTTTTAATCTCCACATATACCGGTTGGAAGCGACCTGCATCCAGCGTATTCCAGCGACTTTTATAAGGTTGACTGGCCACCTTGTTGGTGGAAGTCCTACGCTGCGCTTGCTAGTCCGTGGTCTACACTCTAGCACTTTTCGACCGCATCGGCCATCTGCCCTACGAGCAATATGGCCTGCCCATGCCACTTCAGCTTGCTAATCCGGTGGACTATATCAGTGACTCGTATGTGATCACGTAGAGAAACACCGAGCATAGCGCTCTCCATAGCTCGTTGAGCGACTTTGAGCTTTGAGATGAGGCCGATAGTGATAGACCACGTTTTGGTGCCGTAACTCATCACTGGTAACACACATTGGTGGATGACTTTTTCTTGAGGCACTGGGGTAAGTCGGATAGAAAGACATTGCGTAGTTTCCCGAATGCTGCCCGACCGAGTTGGATTTGGTGGTTGACCTCTTTCTCGAAGTTGGACCTACCTAACTGGACTACTTGTCCTAAGTAGATATTATATGAGTCAACAACTTCGAGTATTTTCGTATTATTTTTACGCATACATATACAATGTGGATTAGCTTCTTTTTACTCTTCGTATTTTTAATAATTTACGATATCCTTCTAATATGCTTATTGTCCACTTACCTACTCATACATAACATGCCATTTAACAATTTTATTTAGAACGCCTGCCACCTAAAGTAGCAATACCGTTGAGTGAAGACGCACTGCAACTATTTGCCTTCATTATTTTATCAGGAACTTTTCCTTGGGATAATTTAAATTACTGCTACATCCTTTATTTATCATATTTTTAAAGATACAAATAAATGAGATAAATGAAGTAAATATGAAGCAATTATTGACGCAATACATTTCGGGAAACTCTACACGCTTGACTTTAAACGAGGAGGCGACCAGCCATCCTGACGTCAGGATGGCTGGTCAAAAAAAATATTTCATATCTAAGTATATATCATATGTAGCAATGATTTATTAAATGTAGCAAATATAAGCAATTATGAAGCAATTTTCGAATCAACTCTCATTGACCAACGCCACAGGCAACCAGCCATTCTGACGCACACCTCTTTGAGCAGTGGCTGGAGAGACGTCACGGCGTCCTGACCTATCGGATGACGCAGGTCCTCACCGGACACGGAAGTTTCGGGAGGTACCTGTGTCGGATAGGGAGGGAAGAAACGCCCGGGTGCCACCACTGCGAAGATCGCCCGGAGGACACAGACGTAGGTGCGGGCATGCTGACGAGTAAAGGGCAACTCGCTGTCCGACCATGGACCATGCCCGGATCGAAGGCGCGTCGTGTTCTACGCGCGCCTCAAAGACCGTCAGCAAAATGACGGGGCTCCCTCTCAGAGGGCCAAAGCCTCCCGGGGTCGCGGGACTTGTTTCCTTACCTTGACCCCGGAACATAAAGGGCTATTGTAATAACACCGTGGATTTTAGTCAGTACAAGTCTGACAGTCTCTCCCGCCCTACCTGGGGTGGGAGGACTCATTTCATGATTTTACCACGCTAAAAAAATAAAAAGTCGAACCAGATGCAGCTGAAAATTAGTATTTTACGTGCGGCTACCTATCTGATCTCGTTAACCCAGTGTGTTTCGAGCTTAACGACTGTCAGAGGTTTGCAGTCGACAGCTGGGACCCGACCTGAGCTGCTTTGTACTTTCCGAGACTCAGTGCCGACATACATGAATTTAGTTACCTGACTGATAGCTCATGGCAATGGCCATCCGCTCCATGAAGAAGTCTTTATGCTCCTGTGTGAGTGGACACAGCAGGAGCTTGGCCAGCTGGTTCGGACACATCATCGGGAACCTGGAAATTAAACAGAATATTAGCGAGGTGCACGTGGCTTCCTTACCGTGACCCCGGAACATAAAGGGCTATTGAAGGACACCGTGGATTTTAGTCAGTAGAAGTCTGACAGTCCCTCCGGCCCTGCCTGGGGTGGGAGGACTCCTTTGATTTCGCAAAAAAAAAGTAACGCAACGGAAAATTGAAGATTCCGTTTTTTAGTCATTTAAGTCCCTTGCACACGTCAAATTAGATGATTCTTCAAGTAAGATAAACCGACATTATAAAAGTTTGATATTTATGAATAAAATGAGTGACATCACTTTGGGCCCTATCAGAAAATCAGCGCATTGACTTTTTTAAATGTCACAGCACATGCTGAGATGGTGGCCTATAGCTGGTAGTAAGTGTAGCACACATTTTATAAACTATAAAAATATTCGGCGCAACCCTAACCACTTGTAAGGCAGCTTGGACCCTGTTCCTGATGCTGCTGGAAAACATTTTTTTTTTAACTTTTATTGAATGATAGTAACATTGACCTGACATGTGAGAAGACGGCTGCCACCAGAGACTCCCAGTGCGACTTGAACTCGGCCTCCGTGAGGTCACTCGCGGTCAGGCGCTCGCGCTGCTTGTTCAGCCACCGAACCACGAACCTGGAGGGAAAATGGTCGTTAATTTAGGAAACCTCACTCAGATTGCAATTAAGAGCCTATAATACCTCAAATGGCTTAGCAGAAACCTGTGATACGTCGAAAATACTACAGCATTAATTTTGAAATAAATATATGGTAATGTTGAGGATTAATGTTTGGCGAAAACATGATTCCATAAAATTTTCTCGATAGAAAAAAATCCCAAAGTTACCTCTAAATTGAACAATATAAAACGCTGGCAATCAGAAAATACTTAAAATTAGATCATGAAAGAAACTTTTTATACTAACTGAACTAACTATAAATCAGGTCTTATGTTGTTTACTTTTTTGAAATTCCTTTCTTTTCGCCGTAAAATAAATAGATTTGCGTGTAGACAGCTAAAAGAAAGAGCAAGCAATAGTGCGTGGTACGTGCAAGTGCGAGCGAGTAAGATTATGCTGAAGTACTATAGACCCTTAACTGGCGTTGGAATGTAAATTATGTGTATACAACAAAAAACTACGTACCTATACACACTCATCTCATTGTGCAGCACCAAGTCGCTCTGCTGCAGCAGCTGCACCAACGTCTCTCCCTCCAGCTCACTCAGGTCGCTGTCCGACCACACCCACTCCAGGTTCCACTTCACGAAGTTCTGACATTCCTGACAAATTCAAATGGGCCAATTATTTTGTAAAATCTCCGAAATCTAACTTACATGCAGCTTTTCTATGTGAGAGCTGATGAAGCGAATGTTTTGAGAATTTTTATATTTAAAATAATACTTGTTATTACCGCAATTCATATTTTGATAATGTTACAACATTGCAAAAAGGCCTGCAAATTGCAAAAAACGTAAGAAAATTTGAATTTCGCGGGCTACATCGACGCAATCACCTTAAATAAGGCTTAAGTTAGTAGAAATGCTTAAAGTCATAAGATTCGGAAGGATCAACACTCAACTCACTCCCAACAATCGGCATTGGGTTTACAAAGATAGAATAAAATAATTGAAATTTAATTTCTGGCCGCGGGACCGTCTGGGTCACAAAAAAGGGGGGCAGAGATAAGTCTAGTTAGTAAATAGTAGAAGATAATATTTTGTTAATAACAACACAAAATTATCGTAAAACTGTTTTATTATATTTTTTTTAACATCTCATTCCTAATTATCATTCGTTCTCTTTCTAAAGCATTCATTGCTTTTTTATGTTTTAATTCTTCTCTGAGTATTTCATTTCTTATTTTTCTTTCTTCTAATTCTTCTCTATGCGTTTCATTTCTTATTTTTCTTTCTTCTAATTCTTCTTCAATTAATTGTATTTGTAAATTATTTCTAGACAGTAATGGTCTTTTATCTATTGTTTCACCTGAAAATAATATTAACTTTAGACAGTCCATTAATCGTAAATTAGTTAAAAAGTCGTTACTCCCTAAACTGTCGAAATTACTTTACATTGGTTGGTTTGCCTTGTCCATTCAATAATAGTCTATGCATTAGAAAGCAAGCAATTTCTTAACATAAGGCAATTTATTTAAAAAAAACACTTATTGTTTGTAGGTGTGCATAGCAACATAGCAAAATCTTTTAAAGAAATTCTGTAATAGAATTTCAACTTTATTACAAAATTAAGGAGGTTCATGTTCTATTGGGAGAAATTGGGGAATTTGATGTACTTTTAAAATTGCCAGAAAAGGGCAGCTGTGTATGTTCTTTTGTTCGTCATTTTGTTGTTTTATTGTCTGGAAGTTTCTAAGAAATTTGTTCTTTTGTCTATTGTGATTACTTTGCACATGTTTTCGTCAGCTGTCTTTTGATATGCATTTACTACACTTAACTATATTGTAATTATGTTCTTTACTTACATGTTTCAGTGCCTACATCTTTCGATGTTTTGGGCAAACTATTTTGTTGTGGTAAACATCTTTTCTTAGGCAAGGGTTCTTCCACATATGTATCATGGTTACTGTTATTAGAACCTGAAAATATATAATAAATTATGATAAATGATTATGCTGAGCATTGGGCTTCTTGTCGCTGGTTTAATTCCCACCCAGATGTTATATTTGTATACCATACAGGTGGCTGTTTTTGTTTGTGACTTGAAGCATTCTTGGCTGCACCATGATACAGGACAATCTCCCAGCATAGGGAATAACTTAATAAAATATCAACTGAACTCTAATTTTTGTGTAGTAGAAGGCTATTTATTTTAGTAGTAAACTTCATGGTTTTGAACTCCAAATTTTCAATATTTTTGTAACATTATACTTACATTCAGACAAATCACAATCTGAATTGTTTTCTTCTTGTTTGATTGTGTCATTTATAGTTGAAACAATATCAGATTCTTTGTTCCCAGCTATGTCTGAAAGAAACAGTTAAACATAATATCTAAACATACATATATGTTTCCTAAAAGTTTAATTTGCTTTTTAACTTTTTGTCAATATTTAAATAGAAGTAGTTTAACTTGACCACTCATGATATTAGTGGTGAATTTAAACTCTTAAACCAAAACATTTAGGTATTGCATACATGTGGTATTTTACAATGTTTGAAAATTGAGCTCAAAACTAACATAAGTCTTGCAAAGGCACAGGAATTTTTCAGTTACTTATCAGGATCTGTGAAATAGTCTCTTATCTTACAGTCATACTACTAAGTTTGCAACATTGTAATAAAGCCTAATGTAAAACTTACCCAGTGGGTCTGGATCAAAGATCCCTTCCGAGGTCAACACAATCATTTCCTTAACCCTTCGTTCTACAGGCGTCAAGTCCTCCACACCAGAAACATTAATTACCCCTTCGGTACACAGAAGGTGGCATTTCTTACGAATGTTCGATTTGATAGATTCATATTTGCCCTTTAATTGCTTGGCATCCCGGAACACATTGTCGTCTCTTGTTCGGTTGAACTCTTCCTCTATCGCCTTCCAAACTCGATGCTTTTCGTCGACATGCTTAGCATCAGTTTTCTTATTTTCTATAATACGTATTTTTGGTTCTACTAAAGACAAAAGTTTTTCGCACTCCTTAGGAGTATAGTTCGAAGTTCGTGCACGTTTTGCTTTCACTCTATCTATTGTGGATTCCATGTTATTAATTTCAGAATATTTATAGCGATTTTATTCAAAAATTTGGTAAATAGCGTCAATATTTTGTACCAAACACGATTGACGTAATGATAACAACAACAACGAAATGTCACTGTCACTGTCATATTTGCGTTTCTTTACACGTAGGTAATCTTATCCTGTCCTTATCCATTTGTTTTTTAACACTTTTTAAAAGTATCATGAAATTACATTTTAGTTTTAAAAAATCAAAACCAGTCATATCAGTGAACTATCTCTAAACGTAGCTACCCGAAAAGTAATGGTACCTTAGCAACGTCATTGTGTCCACACGCCATGGTGTACTGCATCCAAGAGATGAGCTGCGCGCGCTTGGCGGCTTGCGCGATGTGCTGGGACATGTAGCTCAGGCACAGGGAGACTAGATCCTGAGGACAAGTCACAACCACTTTTAAAGTGCTGATAGACTTGGACATTCATTTCAATGATTTCAATCCATAGAGGTTCTTGGCTATTCTTCTACATAGTGACCTCCGCTTTGAACTGAGCAACTGATGAGTACTTTCACAAGTTGCTATGCTTTGTTATTACTGGGACTGTACCTATTTTTGGTACTTTGAAAAAATTGCTTATGAGGGTCAAATTGATTTAAATAAATTGAGTTACTCTACTAATAGCCCGATCAAAATAGCTTTTATGGAAAGAAAATGCGATGGCAAGCAGGAATAAAACCTGTCCCACGGGAATATATTACAAAATATAATATAAAAGTTACAATGATGCCCAGGACTGTCAGACTTTTGCTGACTAAAAACCTACATTATCCTTTGAGTAGCCCTCTGCGTTCCATGGTAACCTGCTTAGCCCTGTGACCCTTTGATCTATATGCGAGACATATTTAATCAAGATACATTCAGCATTTTATAATGTTACAAGTTAGATTAGTGTCTTACCTTAACATTATACTTATCAGCAAGAGACAGCACTGGTAACACAGTGTGGTGAGATATCCTAATCTGCCCGGTATAAAAATACCTGGAACAACATTAGATTTATGTTATTTTAAGTTTTTGACAATGTTTCCAGTAAACCAGAAGGAAGCTTCAAAGATGACAAGTTTAATAAACGAGACATATTTTTTGAGCCATTGTGTTAGTTTGACACAACATAGTACATTTTGCCTATATGAAAGTCCCAACGAAGGCTGAGGCAGATCAACATACGTTTGACTCAGTGGCCGCGTGATTGACTACTGTGTCGTGAGTTCTATTCTACTAAAACTACCAGTGTACTGGAATGCAGTAATTGCAGCGGTAAGTTTGAGGAGCGGCTGGAGAGGTAGCATCCTCGCCTTCCAACTGACGCACGTCCTCAACGGACACAGGTGTTTCCAATGTCGGAATGGGCGGAAAGTAACGCCTGGATGTCACTGCGAGGATCACCCATGCTTGGGCAGAGCACCGTGTTCTCACGGAGGTGATAGGCGGCGGCGGCCTCTCGCGCCTATTAATGGTCGAGACCATGCTGCGGGGAGGAACGGAATGGGAAGCAGTCGTCTCCTTCTGTGAAGCAATCATGCTAGCAAAGGAGGAGGACAGCGGACGGCGAGTAGTTAGTTCTTATAACTAGTGTACTTACTTTAGGAAGTGTGGGAACACTGAGGCTGCAGTGGGAGTCTCCTGCAGCACAATACGACTCTCCCGCCATTCACTCCACTCACGGTTCATCAACATCACCTACAAAAATTACAAACAAAATTAGATATTTAGTTTTTAAGAACTCTCATAACTATTAATAACTAACAATAAATTGGGCCTAATTTCTATTAAGAATTAAAAAAAAGGTTGCACTCCAGGAGTGCCGGTAGAAGTGAAAACTTTTTTGTTACTATGTTTTATTTTTAATTTGAATGACGTCTTACTCATTTTCGATCAGGGTCACGTGACCCTGACGCGAGTTTTAAATTTTTTACCCATTACAGAAAAAGTGTACAACGCCGCTAAAGAAGTTTTCACTTCAAAAACTTTATTTTTGTTTGTTTTTTGTTTTACTGTTCATCCATACCTGAAATACTTCACTGCTAGCACACAATATCAGCCTGTGCGCCGGGTAGCCATGACCTCCGACCTCCAGGACTAGATCACTCATCAACTGCTCGGCATACAGTGTTGCTATCTTTAGTAGCACACTCTTTGAATTGTCCACCTTAAAAATTATCATAAAAAGAAATTATATACTGCTTTTTGATTTATTTATTTAAAACTTCATGCAACACTAAAGGTACATAGGCGGACTTAATGCCTGAGGCATTCTCATTCAAGGGCAGGGGAGAAATAACATGGCAGGTGTATAAAAAGAAAGAGATTACATTTTTTTTTTTTTGTTGGTTTTTCATGTATATGATAGAAAAAACCATTTTGCCTACAGCTGCTCTGTGTGTCATGGACTGGATCCCACACGGAACAAATCACCAAACCGCTCCAGAAATAATTCTATGTATACCTACATCAAATTATTTCTACAGAGGTTTACTTCAATTCAATGTACACACAGAATTACATCTAGAGTGGTTTGAACTTTAAAAAATAAATGCATAAGAACCATCGAAACATTTGGACCATCAAGGTGGTAGTCGCGGGCACCAACTCATTATCAGGCATGGCCAAAACCATGATATTTCACCTGATATCGAGCCATACTATTCATATGTGCGTGAGTGTTATCCCCCCTGTACCACGCCCAGGAAAAACAATTATTCAGTGAGATGCAAGATCATTCAGAGAAAAAAGGTGCCCATAAAAAAATACAAAAAATCCTTTGGAAGGAGGGGTTTTAAGGAAAAACTACTGATAAAAATCGATTTTTTAATTTTTTTTTTTTTAATTCACGCACAGTACAAAACAAATTATTAGAGTGTGGCAACGAAAAAAAGCAGTATGCTTTACAGGACAACAAGGGTGCGAATGTGATGTTAATCTTGACACATCATGAATTCTCTATTGACAATGTTCACTGAGTAATGTACAAAAATAAACTAAACTTGGCAGTCATTGCAGTCTTCCTTTAATAGTTCCTGTTTGTGGGTTTATCTAGCAGGGAAAATAAACTGTCACTAACCAGTGATAATTTTTCAAGAAGATTATGAAAATATTGTTCTTGTGGTCATGGAGAGTTCTACATAATTATGTACCTAGTTGTATTCTAATTTATTTAAAGTTTGAATATATTTATTTATGACCAGCACTTAGAGGCCAATAACCATTAAAAATGAGTTCATGCAATGCATCAGTGAAAAAGGGTCAACCTTTATCATACTTAGTAAAAATATACATGCTTAGAAATCTTGAACAACATTTTATAGAAATTAAATTCTACATTTAAAACTAAATAATAAGGTTAGGTAAGAACAGTATACTAAAAGTATACACGTTCTTTATTATGAAACCCATAAGAATCTACCTCAAGATCTTCATTCGCTTCAGATCCGTCCCCCTTTTTATCAGAGGATGATACTTGACGGTCCACTGTCAAGAAATCCATGATAATTTTCTTATACCGCAGACATTGAATTGAAATCACAGGCACAGATTGTCAGAATTTCTAATACATTCCTTTGTAATTTATTTTTTCACACCAAGAGAAATAAATTCTCCATCAAAATCACTTTTATTTACCCGTTCATGACGTAAGTCGTAACCCAAAATGTCAATTATTTTGATTGACTTGACCAGACTTGACAGAACCATGACAGAACAGAACAATAGACAAAATATGTTGTTTGTGGCAGAAATCATTTCAAGCTATTCGTCTTACGACCTCTTTATTCTCTTTCAAACCGCAACGAGCGAAGTAAAAGCAAAGCAAACCCAGTTCTTTAGTAACATTTCTTTCTAAAGCTTCTGTAAAAAAAAGATTCAAAAACTAAAAGAAACTGTTTTAAAAATCGACAAAACCACTTTACAAGAGAAACGATAATTTCATAGATTGAAACGTATATTATGTCAATCTGCGACTGACTTTGCGATTGCGAGTGTTTTTCACTCAGTTTTTTGACTGTTCTACTCATAATCTATTTAACAATAGCATTATTTATTGTTTCTATCACGCCTTTTCATCACGAAAGCTGCCGAAAAGAAAAGAGTAGATAGTTATTGGGAGGTTGCAGTGATGTTTTTTCATGTTTTGTGTTACCGTTCTTAGTGTAAATATTCAGCAGTTTCCGATTTCCGTGTTTACTCAATAATATCGGTAAATTACTGTAGAAATCCTGAAACAAAAGTGCAGTGATTAAATTTGCTTCTGAATGAGTGGCATGATGGGTATTAAAAAAAAGAAGAACATCATAATTCTAACTCTGTTTATGGTGATATGTTTCATACTCTATCAACTATACTTTTTCTTGGCTATTACGTCAGAAGCCGGCAATAACAGACTTGCACCAGTATTTGATCTAGAACTAGATCATGCGAAAGTGGAAACATACACACACTTGCGTTCAGAAGCTGATAAGTTTATAAATACAAATGGCATAATACATGGTGTATTGTACTCACACATGTCAAAGTACAGACCAAATAATCAGAATGAATTCATTTGTTTACTATCAGACCAAAGAATACCTTTTGAACAAGTGAATGATGAGTACTGTGATTGTGAGGATGGCACCGACGAGCCCAGCACAAATGCATGTGTGAACGGAACTTTTTACTGTGAGACTCAATACAGAAGCAGGCCTGTGTCTATGAACAAAATACCATCAGGTCAAGTGAATGACGGTATTTGTGACTGTTGTGATGGTTCTGATGAGTGGAAAAATGACCCAGCCTTAAAATTATTATCTCAAAGCTCATCAAAGTTCTATAGATATTATGTAACTAAATGCCCTAACAATTGTTAATAGATGTTTTATTTATTTGTTATAACTATATCATTTAATGTTAAAATACTGATAGCAAGTCAAGGTCACCATCTCACCATGGATTCTGCAACTATATAATTTATGACTTGTAAAAAGTGCAGATGCAAGGGTAGCTTTTATTGAATTTTATTCTGGTGTAAATATTATTATATTTGTAAAATAAATACCATTTTAAAATAAGTGTAGTAAATGATGATGCTTGATAACATAAAACTTAAAATTGATCAGTCTAGATAGGGTTTAAATTTATATTATGTAAAATGTCTGGTACTTATCCGATTCTGAGTAAAAATTAACTTCTAAAGACTGAAATCTTTATAATAAAAAAATTGTAAATATGAATATTTGTTGTATTATTGACCCGTTTTCTTTCTAGAAGAACCATAGGTAGGTATGTCATATGTAGAGTGAGGTGGTTGTCTTGTAACTAGCTGTGCAATTGACCTGTAACTAGCTGTGCAATTGTTCTAAACAAAAGAAGCCTACAGCTTGGCCAGAACATCTTGAAACGGAACTTATCTTTCTGTTTGCCTGACAATGTTTTAAAATCTTTGATATTTGATGTAAACAAAGAATGCAGGTTTGTTAGATTTATTATTGTGCCATAAAACGAATGTAATAAGTGAAAAAAAAAAAACATTGAAAGTGCTGGTAGCGACAGTGGCGACTTCCGGTTTTCTACTCTCATTTGCCAAGCTGTACCTACGTTACTCCTTATTCATAATGACGGGGCCCCCCTCTCAGAGGGCCAAAGCCTGCCGGGTTCGCGGAATGTATTCCATCACCGTGACCCTGGAACATAAAGGGCTATTGAAAGACACCGTGGATTTTAGTCAGTACGAGTCTGACAGCCCCTCCCGCCCTGCCCGGGGTGGGAGGACTCAAAATAAAAAGTTACTCTTTATTACATCAGCTACCTGACAATAGAAGTCCCGTCAAAATCGGGCCAACCATTTCAGAGATGAGCCATTACAAACAGAAAGATATTGTAAAAAAAAAATTTTTACCCTCTTATTTTATTTATTTGTATAGATAAAAATAATTATGGTAAGCTAGACTAACAGTGCCAGTAACTAGCACACTACGTTGTTATTTCTCTGGATTGGATGTTACTTTTTTTTAAAAGGGATCCCATCCGGCGCAGGATGGGAGGGACTGTCAGAGTTTTACTGACTAAAATTAACATCGGTATCAACTACCACTACCTGTCACAGCTACCTGTGGTCTGATGAGGGTCATGTCTAGGACGTCTAGGACTGTCTAGGAATAAGGGCTGTTTTCATAGTGTAAACTAAACGAGATCCATGACTTCGTGTTCAATGGGGAAGGCAAGTGTCAAAGTGAAAATGACAGTTTGGTCCCCAAAGAACTGTAAAATCAAAGGAATTTTCAGAAAAAAAACCATTTATTGATGTAAAATGACTAGATGTTGTGTAATAAGATGTAAAAATGATGGAATACACTTTTCAAAATAATATCTACTTTTCTTTTGGAGGTTATGTACCAGTATTGCATCGCTCGAAAATCGAAGAATTATCACCTGGAACGAGTTTTGTAATAGTTGTGGTGTTAAGAAATTAAATATATTGTGATATTTCTCGAATCTAAATAGAAAAAAAGGTTAAAATTACTGACTTAAAACATTATGATATTTTATCAAAATAGAAAGTCGAAACCAGCATTATATTCTTGATAAAGGAGAGGACAGGTAAAACATACCTAAACTCAAAAATTGAAACCTCAACTACAAGTAATTGTGGATTTATTACGGTAAAATCAAATGTATAACCACTCAATTAAATCACTTTTTTCCTCTTGTAGATGCGCCGCGGCGTCTTAATTCTTCTTTTAGTATATAGTACTTGCATGGACGAATAATTTTCCATATTTGTTTTGTATTTATACTCAATTTTTATAACAAATAATCTTGTTTGTTTTTTTGTACAAGGTAGACGTGGGGACCAACTATCGCAGCGCCATCTACGATTAGCTTTGAGTTGCCATCCCCATTCTTTCTGCGTTGATCGAAACGAAGAGGACAACAGATAAAATATTAAATAAAAAAATCTTTTACAGTTATAATATAATTATAAGTGCAATTCGTTTTTAAAATAATTTAGTTTAAATACTATTTATTTAATTATTTGTTCTTTTAAGCGATTCATTCTAGTGCACAGACTTTTTGGTGTCTCTTTCTTTTCATTTCAAACGAAAGAGATAGACATATACATAGTAAATCTAGAAAATTCCAAAAACCACGCTTCCTCTTGTTGTATCTGTGGTGCGCAAATCATTAGTGTATACCAGTGTTGCCAACTCAGCACTTTGAGTGCTAGATCTAGCACTATTTTCATGTGCCTAGCACTGAAATTTAAGAAACAGCACCCAGCACTAAATCTAGCACTAATTTTGATGTTGCCTTCGCTCACAAAATGCAGCTGTGTCTGAAGTAATAAAACGCAAACTAGTGTAGTCCTTAATCTGCGGCACTTCGGTAGGAGATTCCCGTGAACATAAAAATAAAGGCGTGTACGACAGACGAGACGAAAAGTGCTATGTTTGTCTTTTTCTCTAAGATAACTTCTTATTTGTTTAGACTTGCTTGTTTTTCGTTCATTATTGTTTTTCATTTATCGTATTTTAATTTAGTATTTCCAATTTGTATGTTTTTTTATTTTCCTATTTAACTATAACTTTGTTTTTTTTTTTTAAATATAACTTTTAGATTTTAATGAATCAATAATTCGAAAATTAAAACATATTCTGTTACCTATATGTTCTTTTTTATTGAATTCATAAATTTAGCACTATTTTTGAAATTTTCTAGCAATCTAGCACTATTTGAGATGTTACTTAGCACCCAACCGTGGCATTGAGTTGGCAACCCTGGTGTATACTCTCTACTTAGTCTGTGAAATCATTCAAAAAGATTGACCGGCGCGGTACTCGTCCTGAGTTTTCGAGAAAAATAATCAATTTGTTTATAATAAGTCTTAGCGGCGTACGCGTTGCAGTTTCAGTTTAATTTAGCTAAGAATATAAAGTATAATCGTCCGACATGACTGTCGATGAAGGCGTTGATATCACCAAGTCCGGCGACCGCGGTGTGTTGAAGAGGATTATCAAGGAAGGCACAGGGACTGATACTCCTAATGCTGGATGTCAGGTCACGGTGCACTACACAGGGACACTCCTAGATGGCTCCAAGTTCGACTCAAGCAGAGACAGGAATGAGCCATTCGAGTTCGATTTGGGCAAAGGTAATATTTTATTCAATTTCTTGTAATTGTTTAGTTCTTGACCTCTTGATTAGCTGCCTTGATCGATTTATCTATAACCTAGTTAATTACTAAAGTCCGCATCTTCTAGGACACTACATAGGTTGTACACATGCCTTCAATTCAATTTATGGATTTCAGGTTTTTAACCATTAATTATTAGAAGAAAACCAGAAAAGAATGTTGTAAAAAAAGCGCTAAGACAGAAAATATATCAAAAACATGAAATAATGAGCAACAACTGAACAATGTTTGCTTATATGTTGTATTAAAAAATGTTGTGTCATTGTAATTCCTCATGACACCAGTAGAAGTCTTTTGGATAGCCCCTACAGATATACAACTATTTATCGGTTAATTAATGAATCATCAACATTTTTTGTAGTTGATGAAATTTTGTAGTTAATGTTCTAGTTTATCATTATTTTTTTCTCAGGCTCGGTAATTAAAGCATGGGACATTGGTGTGGCAACGATGAAGAAGGGGGAGGTGTGCGTCTTGACGTGTGCTCCACAGTACGCTTACGGTGCTGCCGGCAGTCCACCAAAGATTCCACCCAACTCCACACTGCAGTTTGAGGTAAGTTTACACACTAACAACCTAAAAGACTAGACTTATGATTTGCACTCATTATTTTGATCCATTTTTGTTAGTTTACAGCCAGTGATTGAGTGCGTGCCAATATCACTTCTAACTCAAATTTCTCTTATTTGTACAAAAAAAGTAATGTTAAATTTTATATTTATATGAACTAAAGACAGTTTGTGACTTTGTGGGACAAAAAAGATTGCCGATATACTTTTGAACTAGTGAAAGAATTTTTATACACTTTCACATTACATATTTGAACAAATGTGAGTTCGAGTTCTGTACCATAAAAAATCATGTCTGTTAGGTGTCCCCTAAAATGTTAATATTATTCTGTTTTAAGGAAATTTTAATAAAAAAAAAAATACATCATCTGTAAAAATTTCATCTGTCAACTATCATGGTTTATGAGAAAAAGCCTAGTGACAGACCGATAGACATATAAACAGTGGAGTCTTAGTAGTAGGGTCCAATTTTACCCTTTGAACCCTAAAAATACACAACTACATTTTGAGCTGATTTTGTTTTAGGCTTTTATTTATTGGAATGAACAGTTATTTACTGAAACATTGTCCTTGAATAAAAGGAAATGTGGTTTTGCAACACCACATGATAGGTTAGTTTTCAGGTTCCTGTTTTGACCACAATATCCTCTCTGACGGTTTTTGAGTAGCTGAACAAAAAATATTAAAATACTTAATAGTTATACAACATATTTTTTTTTTTTTTTTTATTATTATTATTTGCGATCAGTGCATAGCACTATAAGCAAATTTGGTGAGAGCGTTGTGGCGGTTAGAGTGCGTCCTCCAGCGAGCACGTCTCCTCATCGTCTGTGTATTTTATATGATGTCCTTCAGTTTGAGGCGCTTCGTGTAGCTACGTATCGTAAGCTGTGTTGCCAATATGTTGGGATGTTTCGTTAGCTTCTCCCGGTATTTCTTGGTGACATTTTGGATTTCATCCTTTATTGTGGGCATATTCAGATGTTCATGAATTTCTTGATTGGTGATATACCATGGGACGTCGCTGATTGTTCTCAGTATTATGTTTTGCATTCTCTGCAAGCATGAGATGTTAGAATTGCTGGCGCTACCCCAGAGTTGTATGCCGTACATCCATACCGGTTTCAAGATAACTTTATAGATGAGTAGCTTGTTATCCATTGATAATTTGCTGTTACGACCCAGAAGCCAGAGTAAGTTCTTGAAGCGAATGTTGAGTTCATCTCTTTTCTTTTTAACATGTTGGTTCCATGTCAGGCGCCGATCCAGATGTAATCCAAGATAACGGACACTGTTTTGGTGTGGTAAGGTGGTATCTTCTAGTTGGACAGGAGGACAGTTGCCTTTTCGAAGTGAGAAGGTAATGTGGACAGATTTTGAAGCGTTTGCTTTGATTCGCCAGTTCTGCAGCCACTTCGTAGTTTTGTTTAGAGCATTCTGTAGATACTTTGAAGCAGTGCTCGGGTCTTTATCGCTAGCGAGGAGAGCGGTATCGTCAGCGAACGTTGCAGTTGTGGTATTATCTGCTTCAGGTAAGTCGGCTGAGAAAATCATATACAGCACAGGGCCCAGAACAGAGCCCTGTGGAACACCAGCGCGTATCTCGCAGAATTTTGAGACTTTATCCTCTTCCTTGACCTGGAATAGTCTTTCGGTTAGGTATGACGCCAGAATTTGGTGATAGCTGTGTGGAAGGTGATTTTTGATTTTGCAGAGTAGGCCTTCATGCCATACTCGGTCAAAAGCTTGCTGAATGTCCAAAAATACAGCCGAGCAGTACTCTTTCTCTTCAAGAGTTTTTCTAACTCTTTCGTATACTCTATGAACCTGCTCCACTGTAGAGTGCTGCTGCCTAAAACCAAATTGGTGAGCCGGTATAACCTTATTTTCTTCTAAAATAGGAAGTATTCTGCGCAAGAGTAACTTTTCAAAGATCTTTGATAGTATTGGGAGTAAGCTAATAGGCCTGTATGAGCTGACTTCATTGTGAGGCTTGCCATCTTTGTGTACCATTGTTATTTGAGACACTTTCCATAATTTTGGAAAGTATTGCACCCTCAGGATACCATTATATAGCATTGTGAGGAAGGTGAATGCTTTTCTGGGTAGTTGTTTTATGATTTCCTTTGTGATTAGGTCGTATACAACATATAACATTAAAATAATGTTCAAAACCTCTTGTGGGGTTCAGCAAACTCAGCCCATGACTTTTGGAAATTCGCAAAAAATAAATTGATTTTTCATACAAAATGAGAAATTGATCGGGCCCATCAGTAACAAAAATCTTTTTTTTTTTTTGCGAATTTCTGAAACTCTTAGAACAAACATCTAATATCTTTAAACAAGCAATTCTTGTATATTTTTATTTATATATAATCAGGATCTCGAAAACGGCTCCAAGGATTTTCATGAAAGTTACAGATTAGGGGTTTTTCGGCTCAAGGAATCTATTTATCAAGGTCCCAGGTTAGAAAAAAGCTCGGTTCCCAAGATATAGACATTTTAAAAACCGAGCGAAGCTCGGTCAACTAGATGTTTTGTATAATACGCATATACACATAGATTAAAATGTGAGTTTCCCTGTCTGGCTCCTATTGGTCGTAGGGTGATGTTATAAAGCCTTCCTCGATAAATGGACTATCGAACAGAAAATATTTTTCTAAAAGAACCAGTAGTTCCCGAGATAAGCGCGTTCAACCAAACGAACTCTTCAGCTTTATAATATAGCTATACTGTCGAGACTCGGCTAAAAGCCATATGAAGATATTTACAGGAGTTTTTTGTAAATCAACTGAATTTTCGGTATGTGTCCCACAGCGCCAGCAATACTTTGAAACGCCGAATATACACAAAATTCATAACTATTCACAACGTTTCAAACAAAAGGCCCAGGTGGGTTTTTCGGCTCAAGGAATCAATTTATCAAAGTCCCAGGTTCGAGAAAAGCTCGGTTCCCAAGATATAGACATTTTAAAAACCGAGCGAAGCTCGGTCCACAGACTACTAAGAGATACTACGTATCAGACTGCCAACTCCAGAACAAAAATTTTCGGCGTAGCGCCATTTTGAGTTTTAATGTCATATGACGTTTCTTTTTTTTTAAATCAGTGTTGCTCGCGCAAAAAAAACGCCGTACTCGATATTGCTATACTACTGAAACTTTTCAAAGTTAATTTTGGGAAAAAATCAAATAAAAAAAAACTATTACATAGAGGTTAAAACATTTATTTTTCAATTTCCTTTTAAATAATGCTTATTTTTGCATCGCAGAGAAATGGCGAAAATCGAATTTTTATTGTAAAATTATCAAATTGCACCAGTTCATTATTGTAAACTATTTGACGCAACATTATTTTTATGAGCATTGTGTTCCAATATTATGCATTTGTTATTTATATCACTGTACCGAAACACGTCACTGCACCTTTGGATGGGAAATTTAGTCTTTTTTTTTGCTGCCGTATATTCTCGATGGTTTATCATTCGCCTCTTTCCAAAACGATGGTGAGGTGATTTTTCTACATCTGCTATCCTCAGGATTTTCACAGGTCTTCATTCATCTGCATAATGAGCTGGAAAAGAAGAAACATTATGTTTAGTACAAAGAAATATTGTGAACCTCGGAGTCGGTGGATGAGGGAGCTTTATGTAGTCAGGTAGTGCAAACCAGTTGAGTTTTAAGCAAACATTATGTTATTATGTATGTAGTAAAACATAATTATTATTTTAGCATGTAACTGTACAATGATTTCTCTTCAAAAGATCTATTAAACTAAAGGAAAAATATATCTCTGCCTCCTACCACACGGTCAAAATTTAGCAGCCCCCATAATATATAACAATTTGCATACTAGCCATCGCCAGCGGCTTCGCCCGCGTTAATAACAAAGAATTAACAGGAATTTAAGCCTGGGATAAAAGGTATCCTATTATTTTAAAATAATCTGAGTACTGTTACTCCGTTACTGTAATGGAATGGATGTGTGTACATCCATCTTGTCTCCTCCTTTGGTATTTTATAATATTAGTTAAAGTAAGGTTAAGAAAGCAAGAAGTAATGATAGCTGATGTTTCATCATAATACTTACCGGTATACTGCCAAGTTGTGTTGTTCCACTCAAAATCTCATCTTCAGTAAACAGGGAAGGATAGGTAATGCCAATGAGACGAGATTTAGACGTAATGAACTTCTTTTCGTGCTTTGACAAACAAAAAGCTTCGAAAGTTGTTCAGGTTACGAGGATTGCAGTCTTGCAGATCATCACGGTTTAGTTTAGACACTCTAACCACACAGCGAGTCTTTTCTACACGGGAAATGATGCCAAATCCACTCGTAATACATTTTGAAAGTATCAAAAGTAATAGTAGAGACACTGGGGCTTTAATAATACAGAAAAAGCGGGACAGGATAAACAATAAAGATCAATAGTAGCAACAGCAGTAATGTCAGACATACGTCAAATGACGCAAAAACAAATGGCGGCCTGCCAGCGTCTGCGACGGCCAATCACAGACGACCTGAAACGTCAGTCGACATTAAAACAATATGGCGCTACGTCGAGCGTTTCGTTGTACGAAGATTATCACCCGTGGCTCGGTCAACCAGATATTTGTTCAGTAATATGGGCTGAGTTGCCCCACGAGAGGTTTTGCGCATTTAACGTTACACTTTGTATAGTAAATCCATGGTATTATTCAAACTTTTCGTGGGTGATATGATTTACATAATTGTATTCATGAGTCATATTTTAAGCTTTTGAGCAGCCACAGGCTACTATGACTGTACGGTTGGCGGATGGCACAGTGGCTTAGCGATCGACTGCTGCACTGCATGTCGCGGGTTCGATCTCCGTTGACCTACATGTCATTGTTCCGGGTGCAAACAAAATTCATAAAAAAAAAGAAATTGAAATGGAATGTTCTATTCTGTTGCACAAGAAATACAGTAGATAATCTATATAATAACATACCGATTCATGTTAGTGTTTTGGTAAAGTGTCCATTTGAGTACCCTCTGTATTTTATAAACCACTTGGGAACTGCCTCAGACCTATGACCTTAATTATGTATTTTCGTTTCGTACTCCTGCAAACAATGGAGCATATTAAATACTTGTGTCGTTAAACTACCTCCTTTTTATAACATTTGATATGTTAAGCTCTGAACTTCAATAAATCAAGCCATTTTTCATGCTGGCTTATTATTGAAGATTGGTTAATATGGCTTGGCTATGCATTGACTGGCCTGTTGGTCTAGTGGTTAGTGACCCTGACTGCTATGCCGGAGGTCGTGGGTTCGATTCCCACCCAGGACAAATGTTTGTGTCATGAGCACAATCATTTGTTCTGTGTCTGGGTGTAATTTATCTATAATATGTATGTATTTAGAAATATATAAGTATGTTTATCAGTTGTCTAGTACCCATAATACAAGCTCTGCTTAGCTTGGGACTAGATGGCGTTTTGTGATAGTTGTGGAATATTTATTTATTATTTATTTATGCATATATGGATATGCTCTATGGATTATGGCCTGTTCACTTCAAAGGGAAGATACTTGCAGATCTAAAACAGTCACTTTGCAAAGTTCCTAAAATTTCATTCAATTCAATTACGAAGTGAATCATAAGAAATATTGTTAAATGGCTGCTGTACTTAGAGGTCCAATGTTCATTTGTTTAGATCGAAATGATAGACTGGAAGGTGGAGGACCTATCCCCTGGCAAGAACAAGGGTATCCTGCGTCACATCCTCGAGCAGGGCTCCGGAAGTGACGCCCCCAATGACGGTGCCATGGTCACAGGTAAACATCGCATGTTACTTTTATTAGCATTCGTATCTCTTACTACTTGTGTTATTCTCATATATTGTTTTGTATTAATAAAACACTAATGTGGCAACTCAACTGTTTTATTTAGTAGTTGTTGTTTTAGAGTTTTAATACACAACACAGCTGTAAACATTATTTGTGGTTTTAATATTGCTTGCTAATTATCAGTTATTGCTGTCTCGTTTTCATATTTGTTTAAAAATCAAGCAGAAAAACTATCTGGTTACACTAAAGTATTCGAAAATCAACCTTAAAGTAACATTATTTAGGGCTAATTCACACCGAGACGCGACGCTGCGCGCACGTTTGAATGGAGCGACTCAAGATCTAACTTTATTTACCTACTACACGAAAAGATACACATTCCATCGAGGCATGACACCTTGCGCGTGTTTATAGCTACTCAAAATCTAACTTTATATCCTCTCTACCCATAATTCCTGTATTGTCGCGGCGCGTCTCGATTGTGAAGGTAAAATCCTACAAACTTTGTCATTGCTTTATCCCCCTTTCATTTAAATCATATGTTTTCTTTTTAATTGTTCAGAAACAAAAGGTGCATCTCACTTCGCCGCCGTAATGCGATATTTTATTGTCAGGTTCGCATTTGCCGGTCTGAATAGAATGAAATGCGATACCCACGTAATATTATGATAAAGAAATGTTTTTGAATGCTGTGACAACTGGCTTGAATTTTGATATAGATAAAAAATAATAAAATGCCTCCGTTTTCTAGCACATGAGTCATGATAACCAGCTCCGAGTCTAAGTTTTTTCGAAACGGACCATAACTAGATCCAGTCTTTCAAATTAATTGCATAAAAACATCTAAACATTTTTTTCTGTTACTTACCAGTAGAATTTTATTGTATTTGACTTGTGAACGAGGCAATTGTCAAATATCAGAAGGGGGTGATGCCGCTTTTGACACTGCAGGGCTATGAATAATGCAACAGTGAGCGTAGCGAGCACGCGTTTTTTCATAATTTTGTTTGTAAGCAAGCAATCATGCTTATTATTTTAGCGGCCCCAGAACTTGGCGTCCGGGGTACGTGCCCCGTCTGACCCGTAGATCTGGCCCTGCCGATAATATGTGCACGAATATTCAGAAAGGAAATAATGACGGTCTTGATGTCTATCAAATTTTCATATTAAATTCAGTAAGCTAATGTAATAATTTCTTCAACAGTGGAACTCGAAGGCAGACTACAAGCCGACGGTAAAGTGTTCGACACCAGAACAGTAACGTTCCCTCTTGGAGAGGGCAGCGAGCACAAGGTCTGCGAGGGAATCGAAAGAGCCCTAGAAAAGTTCACCCAGGGCGAGAAGTCTCGGCTAACCATCCAACCGAAATACGCCTTCAAATCTGAAGGAAACGCCGAGCTAGGTGTACCACCAAACTCCCCAGTAGAATACACAGTGAAATTGAACAGCTTCGAGAAAACCAAAGAGTCATGGGCCATGGATGGAGCAGAGAAGATAGAACAAGCTAAGATGTTTAAAGAAAAGGGTACCAATTACTTCAAGAGCAGCAAGTTTCAGTTGGCTATCAAGATGTATAAGAGAGTTACGTCTCTACTAGAAGGTGAGTTTCTATTCATGTCATTATTTGGGAGAAAATTACCAGTCACTGTTGTCAGTTTATGAATTATCTCTAGCCTGTATCGTCAGCAACGCCTCTTATCCTATTTTAACTATTTTCTGTTGCATCATGTTTGTCTTAAATTAGGTACCCATATCAGATTTGCATCTAAAGTTTCGTAACAATAGAAAAATCATGCACAGCATAAACACAACTAATTTCCAGAATTCGTTGCATTTTTATTGTGATTTCATTCTCGAACGCTATAAAAAACTCCAATCTACGCCGGTATCCTATCTCGTGAGTTAAGTTTCGTCCTCAATACGCGCGAGGCCTCCAAAACCATTCAAAAATTTTATTTCAACCTTTTCAGATATGCCCGAAGACACAAGCGAAACAGAAGAAAGTCGAAACCTTGCGAAGGAGCTTCTATTATCAGCCCATCTGAACCTCTCCCTGGTCTACTTGAAGGTCACACCAGCTCACCACTTTGAGGCAAAGGAACACGCTCTCAAAGCCCTGAAGTTTGACGAGAACAATGTCAAGGGACTGTTCAGGAAAGGCCAGGCACTGCTGGGACTTGGAGAGGCTGAACAAGCTATGAAGGACTTCGAGAAAATCGTGCAGGCTGAACCACAGAATAAGGTGATATTTTATTTTATTATCGAGATATGTTTCTGCTTGTTTGCCCTTTGATCTCGTAGTTCTAAGTGCTGCCACTGAGTGTGGGTTCATGTGTTGGATTCTTGATGTGTTATTGGATTTTCCTTCTTAGTAACAGGCTATGTCTTGAAAAGTACATTTAGCCGTTGGTTTTGCGTCTGATCTCTCCAGTTGAGTCTTATAACTGTCCCTGAAGACTATAGCCTGCTCTACACTACTCGCGAAGTTACCTCGACGAAGTAATCGACGAAGTTGATCGAAGTCCCGAAGTATGTGACTACACTACTCGTGAAGTTGCCTGTGTCCGCCCTTTGATTCGGTCGCAAAAACTGACAACAAATGGAAGTGCCCGAAGTGAGCCGAAGTTGCAGGAAGCGAAGTGCCTTCTACACTATCGTATTCGGTCAACTTCGCGAGTAGTGTAGAGTAGGCTTATTAGAGTAAAGGAACAGAGAGCGTACTTGTGTCTGCACATCTCTCTCGCCGAAGACTAATCTCTGCTGAGATTGGCCGCCCTGATGACGTCTTAAAGTAGTTCCAGTGAGTGAACGAGGTAGCTAGACGACTTGTATAGCTCTGTCTCTTTTTCTCACTGAAACTACTCTGTCTTTAAGACGTCATAATACGGCCGCTGGTCATTACTTCAACAACCAAAATTCTGTACCCTTAGTGAAAAGTAATACAACTCGACTGCCAATAAATGATACCTAGTACAACAAAAAAAGAATTACTTAAATCGGACTTGTAGTTCCGGAGATATAAATCAATCTATGCCTACTCCTTACTATTAAGGAGTTGTACCTTCCATCATCAGGTCATCCACCTGAGATGATGATTATCAGATGCAGATACTTGAACAGCTTTAGAAAATATATGAAAATGGTACTATGTGCCTATAAAATTTGAAGGTTGCCCTCAATTTCCCTAGGATCCCATCATCAGATCCTGACCTGGTGATCATGGGACCAATTGGAAAGTATACCCTTTCAAACAAAAGAAAAAAATTCCAAATCGGTCCAGGCGTCTTCGAGAAATCGGGGAACATACATAAAAAAAAAAAAAGATTCCGACGAATTGAGAACCTCCTCCTTTTTTTGAAGTCGGTTAAAAAAGGCACACTTGCGCAAAAAAATGCAAAGAAAAATAAGCCTTACTACTACTACTTGAGGCTTATTTTTCTTTGCACTTTTTTACAGTCGAGTTGTATGACTTTTCACTAAAGGTACAGAATTTATAACCAACTCTAATTTGTTTCTCAGGCTGCCGCCAACCAGATCATCGTATGCAAGGCGACGATTGCCAAACAGAAGCAGAAGGAGAAGCAGCTCTACGCGAACATGTTCGACAAGTTCGCGAAGCACGACACGGAGGTAACAGGTTCGAGACATTATTATACACCGCTCATTCCCATTTCACTGTCATTTATTGTAGAATAGTCTGGAGCAGCGTTTCCCAACCTTTTTCAGCCACGGACCCCTAGGAAATCAAGCAATGTTTTCACGGACCCCCTAAATAAAGTAATTATTAATTTGTTATCTCAAATCAGATTCGACTTGTGATCTGTTTCTATATTTGTTTTTGTATCGTCCTTCGCACTTATTTCACTCACATCATTCATTCAGTCTTGCTCACCGCATGTTGGCGCACGTTCGCCGTTTAGCCATCAGCATTTATGTATGGTCCAGAGATGACACCGCGGACCCCCAAACATATACTCGCGGACCCCCAGGGGTCCGCGGACCACAGGTTGGGAAACACTGGTCTGGAGTAAGTCTGTCCTATCTATTTAGCCAGTATAATCTACATAGCATGTGGCTAAATAAAAGCGGCACAGGCCTATATTCTGGGTGACGAGCTTGCCGAGGTTGGTCTGTGGATGGGTGACCGTCAGTTATAGCGAATTTCCTCTGTGCCTCAGAAAGCACGTAAAACCGTTGGTCCCGGCTGTCATTTGTATATCTTTGACAGACGTTAATCACAGTCAGAAGCTCGAAAGTCTAACAAACAGTCTTACCATGGGGTATCGTATTACGCAGGTACTGGGTTGTGGAGGTCCGATGGTCAGTTGTTCCATGTAATATACTGATATTTAGCTGCATCTGGTTCAACTTGAAGTCGACCCTAATATAATTGGGAAAAGGCAGGCAGATGACAAATCTACATAGTTTGTTATTCAACTCCCTTGTTCAGGCGAGAAGACTAAAATTCTTGGATATTATAGAATATAAGCCAGAGCATTGAAGAAAGGATTCTAAAATGGCGGTTTGAATTTGCGTTGACAGATAGTACAATCAGCAAAGTTTTTTTCAAATTAAAAATAATAAAACAATACTGGGTCACAATAATTTCTCAAACTTAACCTAACAATAAAACAAAATCAAAACAACAATAATCAACAGGCAACAACGGAAAAATAACAGAAAACTAAAGTAAATATTCTTAAGGGGCAGGTCTTGTAAAATTCACGCGCGCCGAATTATTTGCGTAACTTTCTTTGTGATTTTTAAACAAAATAGTGCAATAGCTTGAAATATTATTATTGCACATAAATAACCATAATATAAGTAACAGCTAGTTATTTTTTTAAAGTTGATTTAAGTAGATTATATTAGGTAAATCAAGCGTTCAAAACAGCTCTTTCCTGCCCGACGTCATTTCGAGTTACGTTGGTGCACTCAATCTGAGACAATGAAGAATTCATTTAAAAATCTGATCAGCGCATAATGACCGCAATATCCTCGTCTTCAAACTGCGCTGATTAGTTTTTTATATTTATCTTTCATTTTCTAAATTAAGATGGCAGAACATCATCAAAATTCTCGGATTTCATCTCTTAATAAATGGTTTTTTTTCATAGGAACTATGCATCGTAGGTATGTAATATTACATTATTTTGATGTCAACAGATCAATAAAGCAAATTCAAAAAAAAATTGTACCTAAAGCGCTTTTTTTCAACAATAAAAAATATCTCAAATAACCTCTCAAAAAGTGTTTATAAACGAGAATTGCAAGAGAAATTCCTTAGTGGCCGGTGGACGGCCGGAGCGATCGGACGTGAGGTCCACGACGAATTTTTGTTGGTCCCTCTCGCTCGCACCTTCTCTCGCTCTAACGGTGATGACGCGCAGTTACGCATCTCAGGTTGCTCTACTTTATTATGTTAAAATATATTTTTTAACCGACGGAAAAAAAGGAGGAGGTTCTCAATTCGACATGTATATGTTTTTTATTTTTTTTTTATTTATGACCATTCTTTACTTTTTCTAAGGTGGTCCAATATCAAAAAATCTTTTTTTTTTGTTGGACAGAGTTTATCTGAAAGTTGGTCCCATTTAAATATCAAAATTAAACTCGGCCTATAGGGGTAGAAAAAGAGGAATTAATTGTCAAATTTCCTACAGAATTTTCAGTTGTGAACCGATTATTGTTAAAAGATATGGAGAAGTAACTAAACAAGTTGGAGCGAATTCCGACCTTATTGACATTTAAAATTTAGTTTGTTTTTTCTCACTTTCACGATCGCTAACATTGCTCCTTCATTAAAATCCGGTGTTTGCATAAATGTCAGTAAGGTCGAAAATAGTTTGAACATGTTTTTTAAATTGCTTAACGATAGCAAGTTAAAAAACAGCTTCAAGCGATTTTCGCCCTTATTGACATTTAAAATTTAGTTTGTTTTTTCTCACTTTCACGTTCGCTAACATTGCTCCTTCATTAAATTCCGGTTTTTGTATAAATGTCAATAAGGTCGAAAATCGTTTGAACCTGTTTTTAAATTGCTTAACGATAGCAAGTTAAAAAACAGCTTCAAGCGATTTTCGACCTTATTGACATTTATGCAAAAACCGGATTTTAATGAAGGAGCAATGTTAGAGAACGTGAAAGTGAGAAAAAACAAACTAAATTTTAAATGTCAATAAGGGCGAAAATCGCTTGAAGCTGTTTTTTTTAACTTGCTATCGTTAAGCAATTTAAAAAACATGTTCAAACTATTTTCGACCTTACTGACATTTATGCAAACACCGGATTTTAATGAAGGAGCAATGTTAGCGATCGTGAAAGTGAGAAAAAACAAACTAAATTTTAAATGTCAATAAGGTCGAAAATCGCTTGAAGCTGTTTTTTAACTTGCTATCGTTAAGCAATTTAAAAAACAGGTTCAAATGATTTTCGACCTTATTGACATTTAAAATTTACTTTGTTTTTTCTCACATTCACGTTCGCTAACATTGCTCCTTCATTAAAATCCAGCAAGTAACAAAACCGTTGGTTTCTCTGTCTCCCGGTGGTAATGGACTGTGCCTATGACAAGGTGTGCAGTCCTTGGATGGGACTGTCAGATTTGTACTGACTAAAATCCACGGTGTCCTTCAAATAGCACTTTATGTTCCGGGGTCACGGTAATGAGTACCAGGACGCCAGCAGGCTTTAGCCCTCATCATGCTGACGCTATTTGAGGCGCTCGTAGAACACAACGCGTTGTCGACCCGGGCATGGCCCATGCCTTTTTTTTCATGATAAAATCATCAAATGAGTCCTCCCCAGGCCAAGCGGGAGATACTGTCACACTTGTACTGACTTAAATTCACGGCGTTATTTAATAGCCTTTTACGTTCTGGGTTAACCACTGCGGCTGGGATGTAAGGTTTACGCTGTCCTCTCTCTCACGCGTCCCGCATCTTCCTTTGCCAACATGACTGCTGCACTGACCTTTTTTTAGGTTTAATTAGTTAAACACGATTGTGTTTAACAAATTAAACCTAACAGAATTTAACCTATGAGAGTATTTAAATAGTATTAAAACACTTGTGTGATACTCGTATTATTACAAACCAAGCAGGGTTGGCATAATTAAAACAAGTTGTTTTAAAACACCTGTTTAAAACAGTTTGAAATTAAACAGTGTTTTTTATTACCCGTTACAACTACTTTTTAAGGCAGATGAATGCATATTAAAATGAAAATAAATTAATATTCAGGAGTCTAAATAGTTTGACATAAAACCTTTCGAGTTTAATGCCATTGTTATGTCATATTTTTAACTTTTATTGACACTATAATAAATGAAATAATGCTTAAAATTTTTAGATCACATGTTATTCCATTGATCTTTTTTTGTAAAAAAAATCATTTCAAAGGGTAAATTTGAAAAAATATAGTCTTGAAATGAAACCTAACTGATTTATACGTTTAGACATCAACAAACAAGGTGGAATTAATTTTAAAAAATAACCAGAAACTAAAAAAAAAACTTATTTAAAACATTTTGAACTGTTTGTTTTATAAATTTGAAAAAAAAACTGTTTTTATTTCCAACCCTGAAACCAAGTCATATTAAAACTCCTTATTAAGCAAAAATTTCTATAACTCCTTTTCAATAATCCTTAGTTGAGCAATGTTCTTACCGTATCAAAATTGTTTTATAATAATTCAGTGGGCAGGATGTATGCGGGGGATTGCGGGAAGGGAGCCCGAAATTTGACGTACGATCGACTGGCCGAACGCGATTCAATTTTTTGCAAAAGAAGACGGAAGCCTTAATAAAGATCACTGAGCACGTCAAGATATCAAGACCAATTTTTTTCTGCTAACGCTACGCGCCAGAGTGAGTATAGACGGCACTAGTGTGCGAGCGAGAGAACACGATAAGCGCCGCCATTTAAGAATCCTTTCTTCAATGAACCAGGTTATATCTAGTTTTCATAAAACCTCATGTAACCTTGCTTTACCAACTGCTTCGCTTAAGAAATACTAAAACTCTCAATATCCCTTCAGGTGGAGAAGCAAAGAGCTAAAGACGAGATCGACGTGATCGGGGAGAAGGTGGGAGAGTGGGGCGCCGGCGAGGGAGAGTGGACCGACCAGCAGCGGCTGAGGAAACCAACTGAGTTTGAGAAGGAGAACCCGAACATACTGCTGCTAGACAAGGATGGACAGTTCGAGAACATGTGAGGTGTATGGACGTGAGTACAGTGGATGCTTATGTAGATATAATTTGGCTGAAATATGAATTAAGGCTGATTTTTCAATAGCCAGTTAACCTCTAAGGAATTTAAAAAAAAGATTCCGACGAATTGAGAACCTCCTTCTTTTTTGAAGTCGGTTAAAAATTACTGTTTTCTATAGATAAGCTGTCAAACCGCCATTTTTATTTCTCAGTTAGAGGTTATCTGGCTATTGAAAAATCAGTCCTTAATCTAATATAGGTACTGACTAGCTTAAATCTTGAGTCAGTAAGAATATAAAGGGGCATGCAATGAATTCAAAGTTTCAAACTGATATCTTCAATCAATTCTTTTATTGTATGTAATACGCCCCACCTGAAGCGAAAAATGTAGTGGTTGTAAAAATGTGTTAGAACTATCTATGTAAGCATCGATTTTGTAAAATTAAGCCTTCTGCCTCAAATGTGCATTATGTTAGTTATTCTTATTGTATATTATGATCAAATTGTATGTTGTTGATAGCCACTCCATCAACGACGATATAATACTAGACTCCGCATGCACGATCTAAGGAACAAAAATTATTCTATCAACTTGCTGAGGTACTACGTAAGCGAGGGGGACGGGGTACTGCGTTGTGATTGGCTAACTCAAGGTCTGTTCTGTCTCAACGTATGTTTACGGCTCACAGGATTGGTCGAAATGAGACGAATATAAGACTTTTTTGCCTAATATGTTGGCAGACATCGGTCGCCTGTTATTAGGAGTCTAGTATTATATCGTCGTTGCACTCCATAGATCTCTACACCCAATTAATGAAGTACATAGTTAACAATTATGATAATATCAAATGCCTGAACTTCATTGTCAGATGTTTCTTAGCCCCTTTGCGATGCAAGTCTCCGATACCTTACGACTTTGGTAGTCTTGTGCCTGTGTACGAACTTATATGGATTTGTATTGCGATTGTCGCCTGAATACCAAAGTGGTGTCCAGGCCCTATAGCCAAACGGCAAGCGACAATCGCTAACGTTCAGCAGTCGCTAATACATTTTCAACTTTATACCCCATCGCATAAAGTTGAAAATCTATCAAATATTACAGATCGTTTTCGTTTGTTTCGTTCGCTATCGCTCAGCAGTCTTTACTAGATTTTAAACTTTATGTGATGGGGTATACAATTGAAAATGTATTAGCGATTATCGCTTGCCGTTTGGCTACAGGCTCTTGTATCAGTCTTGCGTCACGTTGTGTAAGAAGGGCTTTTTACAGCACGCCTTCCAAAGATAATTCGTTCCAAATAAAAAAGAAAACATTACTGTCATTGTAATAAGATTCAAAACAGCTTGAACACTCAAGGAATAGTGAGTTTTCGACTTTATTGCCAGGTGATAAAGTTGATATTTTATTGATTTGGAATGGAACCTCTTTGTCATACGTGCAACAGCCCTATATCATCGTCGATGTGTAGATTAGTTTTTTCATATTATAAATAATAGTAGAACCACGAATTGTATAATTTTGTAAAGAAATCTCGGTGTAAATCAATGTTTTTCAAATCGATCGACTAATCATTCCTCTCTCTGTATGTATGTATAGGTCCGTAAAGCCTCATTTAGACGGAGCAAGGACTCGCATGCGAGTTTCATTGTATTGCGGTAGTTGTTTGATCAACTGAATTCGTAGTACTTATAAAGTCCGCAATGTACTAGCGTACGAGTTCTTGCATCGTCTAAATGCGGCTTTAGATTGTGGTCATCCACTCTTATCGCTGTGTGTTCGATATTGTATTATGTAATTAATATTGCTTGCAGTGTAACTGAGAAAGCCAGTGATACTTCTTATATAATTTAAAACTTACATGTGATTTAAACGTTACGCTCGATTTACATGTATTTTATATCAACTGCGATTCCCGCGATGACGAAAATTCCCTGGTAAACGTGCGGCATATTTTTCAGCTCGTTTCTTGTCTGCACCATATTGAGCGTGATGGTTTGTAAACTTTCGATACAATAAATTCTCTTCAACTCCATTTAGCGATAATGTAAATTGAGCCTTTCTGTCGTATTGTGAATGGTAGCTACTGAGGCTCATTTTTCTGTCAACCTGTGGGAACTGCAATGTGTGATTTAAAAAGAAAAAAAAAACTCCCGCGCTAAAGTTTCTCTTTTAACACTTTCACTGTTCGCGCAGCAGACACAATACCTAAACAATAGTCTTGGATCACATGTGGTTCATCAGACAGGGAATAGGTTAATTTTTAACCGACTTTCAAAAAGAGGAGGTTCTCATAATTACTAATGTGTGAAGCATTTTAAATTTAAGTTTCTAACCTTTTTAAAACGAGCTTGTAACATGTTCCACTGCAAGCAAGTTGCGTGTAACTTCCGAGTGTTAATTTGTAGCATAATGTTTGTTTTGAATACGAGCGGGCTTATCTTAGTACATTGGTTACTGTATTTAGTTATAAACGAATGAATTTACTTAATAAATAAACTGTTAAGGACGACTTGGTTTTATTTGAATATAAACTTTGCCAAACGACGATACCATTATTGAATTTTAACCCAAAAATCACACACAAGTTTGCTTTAAAAATAATTTTATTCCACAAATTGAGATCAATTTCATTCTATCCAAATAAATATAGATTTTTAAGCAATTTATTTACACTATACATTGCATTACACGTATTATTTGCATTGAATTATTTTTAGCCTAACGACGTTTTCGCCTTTGATAAAAAAAAAAATTGACGGTAGGCCCAGCCTAGCCTAAAGGCCTATCCGCACACAGCAGTGCTGACACGTTCCGTTCTGTGACGGTGGACGGCACTGTCACTGATAAGGACGGAAAGCGTCGTACAAAATGTATGGTACAATCTCAGATCAAATAAATAGGCAGATAGAGCGCTCAAACACGCGAGTGGGTCCACTAAAGTTAATACAAAATCAAAATCGAACACAAAGTCGCGACAGTACCAAGCTACGCGTCGTACCAAGCTGCGCGTCGTTGTTTTTTGCCAAAATATGCCGTCTCGTGTCTTTAACCATCGTAAAAGTTGTTCTCAAAAACAAAGAAAACATTATGGAATGTAATTCTATTTGATTTTGTATTAACTTTGGTGGAGACACTCGCGTGTTCTGAGCGTTCTATCTGCCTATTTCTTCGATCTGAGGGTACAATATCATATTTCACCAACACTAATCGGCACGTGTCGGTACCGTGCCGTACTGTTGTGTGCGGATAGGCCTTTATTAGGGGGGTCAATATGAATGTACAAGACAGTATAAATTCCAAAATAGAAATTAATTTTGTATTGCCAACCATTCAGTTCATAAAAGATGGAAGAACTACAAAAATACAATTTGGACAAGACAATAAAATCACCAGTTAGTGTCTAATTAGGTTCCTAAATACTTAAAATTGCTTTCTTGCAACTGGTGCAAGTCAATTACCAACACATTTTATTGCACAAATATTACAATTAAAGCTGAAGTCTCATAAAATGCATCATAGGAGAATGTTCTGCTATCGGACATCTAGATGCACAGGATGCACTGCATGTTACCAAGCTCCTAAATACCACGGCTTATGTAGGTACTGTAAAATGTACTTATTGGCAACTGTTATATGGCTTAAAATGAATTAACATAAATATTGACAAGACCAGGTACAAAGATCCACTTCTTACATAACTTGATCTCGCAATATAATGTAATATATAGGTAATAAAAAGTGAAGAATACATAAAATAATAATATTATTATTAAGTAAATAACGAAAACTTAGCTCTCGAGAGTCATTCTCGCAAAAAGAAAAACACCTTGAGTTTAGAACTCTTTTGTCATTTATATCTACCATTGTCAATGTATTAAAAGTATTAATACTATAAAAAAATAAATCTTAATTCTAGGCCTCTATGGCTTGCAAGGGCTAAAAAAAGTTTGCCTCCAAAAATTTAAGAAATAAATTATGTTTGATATTTCCTCAAGTCTTACAGTCTTGAGTTTTCACAATTTTGCCCACAACCTTCTTCATAAAACTATTCAATTTCGTTTGGAAATTGACCTTTAACTTATTACATTCCAAAATATAATCCTAGTATAAATATTTAATTACAGGTTGGGATTCCCGAATAAAAAGCAATTGCGGACTTGAGTCGATCACATAATAATAGTAGGGAGAGATCCCAGTGCCGGAGACATACGTCGTTAGCAAAGCTGAAACCTTTGAGGGTTTCTAGTCTACTATAGGCTAGAAACCCTTAAAGTTTCAGCTCTGGCAGCAACTAGGATCTTGGTCTATAACGTTTAGGTGCTCATAAGCTTATATTGAGCATTCTTGGGAATTTTAAATACAGAAAACAAATTAACGAAAGTTCAGGCGAGTATTTTGCCGAACCGTCTCGTGACAAGTCAAGAAATCTTTATGAAGAAAATATATTTGACACTAGGATGTTCAGATCGGCAAAATAAAAAACGACGAATGCTCGATGTTCTGTTACAAGCGAATGTTCAAATATTACAGGCTACAGACTCAGTATTACATTACCAGAAAAGTAGAATCAAACTCTTTGGTCGATCGGGTCAGTTTGCCGAGTTTCTCAATAAGATGTTATGAGAAGAAAAAAAATCTAATTTTGGAAGATTTTTGTATTGCTTTTGAATGTTCTATATCTAAAACTAACGCAAGACTTGGTCAGTGCTTACCTGCATTTGAAAATATGTATACACAAATCTTTTGACACAACGTCTATTGCTGCAGGGTGACATTTTCACCTTCATATCACGGTAAATAAACTAATATTGCCACCAACTTACTTCTTTACAAAAATACAACATTTATTCAGCATAAAATTATCAGCAAAATAATTAAATTCGTTGTCACTGTTTGGTTAAACTAAATGTATTAGCGAAACTAGGAAAATAGAATTTTATTTTTATACTTGATTGTTGAAAAAAAAAAGACATTTTTAATTGTCAAAAACAAAAAGTTTGTGACTAGACTGTAGCTTTATCATTTATATCTTTTTTTAATCTTTTTGTTTTTGACAATTTAAAAATGGCTGTACTGATACGAACTATAAATATTGCACAATAACCGTTGGAAAGAGATAATCGGCTAGTTTCAGCTTCATAGAGCGTTATCTGTTCGCACACCCTACCAAAAAGTTTTTTACTTTTTTCCTCACTAAAATTTCTTCCCGTATTGTGGGTGTATTTACAAACATTTAAATTCACACACCCATACCCGAAACAACTACCCGTGTGGGGCATACAAATAATGTATGTTAGGTTCGGGAAACGAATCCGCGAAACGCAGATCAGCCAATCGATCAACCGTCGAATCGATCCAACCGTGCCGTCAAATCTGTCGCCGGATCCACACGTTGGCCCTTTTGGCCGAACAGAAGGAGACGGCGCTATACCAGAAAGCAAGACGCAAATAATTCTATCTCGTTTCTTAGTATAGCGCCGTCTCCTTCTATTCGCCAAAAGGACCAACGTGTGGATCTGGCGTGAGTCATTTGTCGCTGGTTCGAGCTTCGTGCGATAGAAATAGCGCTCTAAAAAGTCAAAACCAGCCGACTATCTCTTTCTAAAGATCCATAATGAAATATTTATTGCCGTTTCCTATAGCTTCATCATCATCTGCCTAGCCTTTTCTCAACTATATTGGGGTCGGCTTGATCCAACGACGATATAATACTAGACTCCGCATGCACGACCTAAGGAACGAAAAGTATTCTGTCAGCTCGCTGAGGTACTACGTAAGCGAGGGGGACGGGGTACTGCGTTGTGATTGGCTAACTCAAGAACTCAAGGTCTGTGCTGTCTCAACGTATGTTTACGGCTCACAGGATTGGTCGAAATGAGACGAATATAAGACTTTTTTGCCTAATGTGTTGGCAGACATCGGTCGCTTGTTATTACGAGTCTAGTATTATATCGTCGTTGGCTTGATCCCAAAACTTGCATCTAATTAATTTCTTAGATCAAGTTTTGGGATCAAGCCATTTCAGTTTCGCTAGCTCATTTAATTTAACCAATAAATAAGTTAGCCACAATCTGCAAGTTACTAAGCGTCTTCATCCGAAGTGTCGGGCATGCCGGATGGTATGCAGTCCTGCATGCTCTTGAAGTTGGCGAGCACTTCGAAGTGCATGTTCAGGGATTGAGCCATGCCGGGCTGGTCGTGCATGTATCTGTGTACCTGGAACAGATATATTATCCTTGATAATATATACGCTATGTGCAAAGACGATGGTTGGGACTTTACAACGTGTAACGTTAATAGCGCAAAACCTCTTGTGGGGTAACTCAGCCCATGTTACTGATTAATATTTGTTCTAAAATTTTGGGGAAAAAAAAAGAAAAAAGTTTTTCATACAAAATGAGAAATTAATCGAGATAATCAATATGAAAAATCTTTTTTTTTCCAAAAGTTTTAGAACACACGTTGTTCAGTAACATGGGCTGGCTGAGTTACCCCACGAGAGGTTTCGTTACACGTTGTATAATAGATAAATCGATCGTAGCGCTCTCTGTGACAGAAATGTGAACTAACTGGGGACACCCGCAGAGTGTCGTGTCAAGTTTATAACGCATCACGATCTTTTAAGAACTTTTTTTAAGGTTTTATTATTTTATATTTACCTATTTAAAAACAAGAAATGTATATGAAACTATTATGTAGTTTGTAAGAGTTGGTAGATTTTATGTCCCGAAATATAGTCACTAAGAGACTGTGTTTTCACTAGAAGCACACAGCGTAGTCAGATTTAGTTGGGTCGATTTCAAACAGAGCTAAAAATGTTGTCATCTCTAATAACTTTGAATTTTGTTGCGATTGTTTTTTTTTTTTTAAATATTATTGTCTTCGTTTACCTTTATACGTTCCAAAACAATACCCAAAAGTGTACCATTTGCGAGAAAACTAAAACTATAACATTTAGTCCCTTAGGAAGATATTACTCATTTTCCGTTAACGTTGAAATAAAGTCAAATAAAAACGAAGTTACTCGTAGAAATTTTATTTATTTTATATTTCATATCATGATGATGTGCAAGCATTCGAAAGTAGTATAAATTTTTTATTTGAGAATAATAGAATACTCGTATCCTAGTGTTTAAAACATTGATCATGTTTTATCTATCATTAGTGTAGCGTAAGTTAATACCGTCATATTATTAAACCCACGGAGCTCCCGGGCCCCCGCCTCACCCCACTCGCCGGCACATCGTCAGTGGCCTTGCAGCGTTTATTCAGAGCGGTGGTGCGTTTAATGTTTTTTGCGAGATATTCACATTTCTACCGATTTCAGTGCCGTGGACGAAACTCGACTCATTCATCTCTTAACCATAATTGCAAAAGGTATTGTAATCGAATTTTTATAACACAGTGTTTCTTATAGCTAACAAGAACATGTATATTTTAAATGTATTCGATTGCCGTCTAGAAAGTTCCACAGCTTAAAAATTAGATATGCGTTCCAAATATCATTAATGTTACTGTCATTTGTGTCACTTTTTCAAGTAACACTAATGATATTGAACGTAACACTAATGAAATATTATAATAATGAATTATTAACAAAAAATTAAGGCTTTCCGCCTGATTAAGTTAGTAAGGCAGTTGGTTTTTCTTTTAATTCTCCTTTTTTGTGTGTCGTGATGAAAATGAATAGTTATATTTAAATGGTTACCTCCAAAATTTGCTATAATAATATAAATTATTATCGGTGTTTATATTTTAAATTTGAGTGTTGCTTTTTGGCTGTTATTTATGAAATTATTTTTTAGGACATGCCGAATAAAAAAAGGATGAGTGAAGATGAGTTAGAAAGAAGAAGAATAGCAAGGAGAAAAAAATATCAACAAATTAAAAACGACCCGGAAAAATATGCCGTTGAAAGAGCTAAAAAAAGAGAAGCTTATCTAAAACGAAAAGAGACTAAGAAAGTGAAAAGTATTAACCAAATGTCTCCAAGGGAGCGAAGATTACAACGGAAAAGGTGGAGGGAAAATTCCAAACGTTATCAGGAGAAAAAATTAAAAGAGAAACAGATACAAGAAGTGATTGAAATAGATTCTACAGCTGATGATAAAACTGGCGACCCGTTGGATGCACCTGATGCAGAAAGACAAAATAAGATAAAAAACAAAACTTTGTTGAACAAAATTAAAGCTTTAAAACGTAAGCACCTTTTAGAGAAGAAAGAAATGACATGTTTAGTAAGAAAATATCAATACAGGTGCAGAAGTCTATTGCGAAAAATTAATATTATGAAAAATAATCTTGAAAAAGAAAAAGTGGATAGTGAAAAAACAGGTGTAAATGAAACTACAGAAGATACTAAGTCGATAGGAGACACTACACTAAGTCGAATACTGTATGTCGCAGCCGTTTACAAAACACGATTATTGGAGGCAAAAGTATCCAAAAGCTAGTAGAGCGATTTTATGAAGATGACATTAATAGTCGTAATACCGCAGGTAAAAAACAATGCATTAAAAAATATGGAGTTACGAAACAAAAGCGATATTTACTGGACTCTGTAAAAAAATTGCACAAAAAGTTTATGGAAGAAAATCCAAACATACGAATAAGCTATGTTACATTCGCACGACTACGTCCGTTTTGGGTTTATCTTCCTAGAGATGACAGAGATACTTGTGGTTGTACAGTTCACACAAATATGGATCTTTTAATCTTGAGTTTGAAGAAAAAAGGGATAGTTGACATAACTAACTTCCAAAAGATGTTGGATATCTTGTGCTGTGACAAATATAATCTTAAATGTGTTTCTCGTACATGCCAAATTTGTAAAAATAAAGTTATACCATACAACGAATTTAGTAACGATCAAGAAATAGAATACTATGAGTGGGGTAAGGATAAGAAAAAAGTAGGTCAAAAAGAAATTAACATCACTAAGAAATTTAAACGCACAACTCGAATAAGAAATCTGATATTAAAACTAGAGGATTCTCTTCCTAAATTCTTCTCACATACTATGAATATTATCAACCAATACCAAATTATAACAGAGCTGAAAAAATCCCTAAATGATTACGAAACTTTAGTCCACATGGACTTTTCGGAAAATTATAGCTATAAATTCGCTGAAGAAGTACAAAGCTTGCACTTTGGAGGTAGTCGTGGCCAGGTTTCTTTGCACACAGTAGTAATTTATATTAAAAAGGGAAGAGAAATCATTAACTATTCTTTATGCACAGTTAGTGAATGTACTCGACACGATTCACCAGCAGTGTGGGCTCATTTGCAGAAAGCACTGGAGTTTGTATTTGAAAAATCTCCTAATATTACTACTGTGCATATACTAACAGATAGCCCTTCGAGTCAATATCGCAACAAGTATATATTTTACATTATGACACAGCTGCAAAATGTCTTCTCATCATTAAAGTCAGTAACTTGGAACTATCAGGAAGCCGGCCACGGTAAAGGTGCTCCAGATGGTGTTGGCGCCGTAGTTAAAAGGACGGCTGACTACCAAGTAAAATGCGGACGTGATGTGGGGGACTTCTCAACATTTGTTGGTATTGTGCGGGAAAACATAAAAAATATCGAGATTAGGGTTGTAGAAGAACATGAGATAAGAGAAAAAGAAATTCTTCTCCCCAAAAACATAGTTCCTTTTAAAGGAACTATGTTAGTCCATCAGGTGCTCTGGAACTCCGAATCGGAGTTCCTTGAGTTTAGAAAATTGAGTTGTTACGAGTGTGTTGGCACCATTTGTAAGCACGACAAGCACATGCAATTGCATAAAATTTACAAAAGTGCAATAGATTCAGAAGTCGGCAATGTTAAAATCATACCTCCTAGTAAGAAGATTAAAATATTGAGCGATATCACCATCAAACACGTCAATAAAGCTAATAAAGCTCCAACTTCTCGAATCCGCAAAGAGCAGAATGTTACACCACTTGCTAAAGTTAAAGGTACTTGGGAAAATCAGTCATTCATGGTAACTCAAACAGAAGCAATGGCGTCTGGATTTGGGCAACAACATCAACAAGAATTCCTTATGTTTTTGAATCAACATCAAGCAACCAAAGATTGATTCAACGATTAAGATAGAATATTTCTGTTGAAGATATGATTGAGGAAAGCAGCTAAGCAGAAACCAAGAAGAAAATTTTATTTATACATATGATTAAAACCAAAGAAAAACAAGATGAAAATCAGCAAAATTATGGATAGATAAATAAAACAAAAATATTGATTGTAAAATGGAAGACTTCAAAAAATCAATACTTGAGTACCATTAAGTTTAAAGAAAACTAATGTTTTTATTTATATATGGATAATTTTAGTTTATGTGTGTTTAGACTGTGATTAGTAATAATAATTACCTATATTTGTTTAAAGATTGTGCTTAAACGAATACATATTAAATAATCCTAAAGTTCCTCTAAGAAGACTGAAAAATTATATGCATCCAAATAATAATTATTTTTATGATTAAACTGATTTAAACCATTTGGGTTTGTTTTATTTTAATTTTCTGATAAAGAACATCGCAAAATTATTAAAATGAGTGGTTACACTTGTTTTTTTTTTTAAATTGTCATTAGTAGGCATCTAATCTCATTAGTGTTAGGATAATTTCATTAGTGGAACAACATCACTCATTCGTGTCACTCTGATTTTAATTTTTTTATAGTTTTCATTAAAAAATCTTTAATATTTTATTAATCTTGTATTAATATGACCTCATGTAGTAGGGATATACCATTATTAACCCAAAAAACGGGTATTTAAAAAATCAAACATAAAAGTGTCATTTTAATTCGAGATTTGAAATCGACCCAGTTATAATAGCAAAATGGGGAAGGCCGGTCAAAGCTAATTGTAGATGGCGCCACCATAGCTAAGTCCTAATCCGACCAATGAGGTAGTACTATTTGAAGTACACTATAAAATTTGAACCAATGACGATGCTTGGAACAAGCTATACTAGCGCCATTGGTTTCCTAGTTGCCATCCCCATTGGAATGTGTTACCTTAGCTCCAAGTTTCTTGAGTAGACCTGAGAAAGCCTTCTCCTCCCTGCCGATCCAGGGTCTACCTTCGTCCTGTACCTGGTAAGGACTCACGTGGACGAAGATGTTCACATCTGCGAAAGAATAATGCTATTGTTATTTTGTTTCATGATCATTTCAGCCAAAGGATGCCTATTTGTTGAGCTCCTTGATTATGAGTCGAGCTTCACGATAACTGACAAATGCTTGCACTGACTGGACAGGTCGACTCAAATCTGTTTGCTTCTTTCTTCAAAAGATCATCTCAGACATTGCCCTCGTATGACTGCCAATTTAATGTCTGGACTTTAAAAGAGACAGTGACCTCTGAGTTTGTTTCGGCTGTTTCTTCTCAGAGTAGTCAGGTACGAAACACCGGCTTCATCTAGTTTGTAAAAAGACGACGTCTTAAAGTGTTGATAAAACCTACTTGCATAAATAATTATCATATCATTTCATCATTATTGCTTAACATAGACCAAAGATTTCCAATAGAACCGGCTTACATCCAGCGCAATCCTAAGATTTTGATTGCTGAAATGTAAACAGACGAAATAATTCATCAAAGTTATTCCAAAAGTTATTGAAGGAGGGATAAACCAAATCTAATTTTAAAATGGTTTCCCCACAATGGTATTCTTTCTGTATGTTTCCTGCATAATTGGGGGTACGGTTACAAACATAAACTCACATACACAAACGGCCATATCCGGCTAGCTGCAGTCCATATAAAAATTTGTTGGTCCTAACGAGCCTGCGACACGCTAAAAAACAATGCTATCTGTGTAAATATTATGAATGGGGAAGGCAAGTCAAAGCTAATTGTAGATGGCGCCACCATAGCTAAGTCCTAATCCGACCAATGAGGTAGTACTATTTTGATGTACCTATAAGATTTGAACCAATGACAATGCTTGGAACAAGCTATACTAGCGCCATTAGTTCCCCAGTTGCCATCCCCATTGACTGTTTAAAATAAGAGTGCTATTAAAGTCACTGGGGCCCGTGGTATCGGCAGTGGTATCGGCTCTGAAGAGTTACGAGTTGCATCAATGCTGTGTCGTTTATTTCATCACCACTGCTCTCAAAACGGTAAATGAGATATTTATTTTGCAACTAAGTTGTTAAAAAAAACTTTGACACGTAAAATCAATTAATATTTTTAAAGCTAGATGAGGCCGGTGTTTCGTACCTGACTACTCTGAGAAGAAACATCTCAAACTCAGACGTCACTGTCTCTTTTAAAATCCAGACATACTCGAATCCTGTTCAAGTCATACGAAGACCATGCAGGTGTCTGAAATGGTCTTTCAAGGAAAGAACCACACTGATTTGAGTGGAGGTGAAGGAAAACATCCTGAAAAAACCGCCATGTAGAACCGAAGACCGTAGAACCAACAATTCGAAGACAAGTGACATCTATCAACAAACACTGGGCCCGCGTGCTTATGTATGCTATGAGCTATGCAGCTCACAATTTAGGACCCATTAATATTAGTAGTCATTTTTACCCGTGGTGCTAGGCAACTGGGCTTCTCCCAGTTGTAATGTCCCGTTGTGCCTGTTGGACTTGGTTTATTTGTTTCCACTTCCCTCCTTCCTGAAGTGGAAACAAATGTTTTCCTACTCCTCCACTATTCTTTTCTGATTAATTTCGTTTCAGGATCCAAGACAGGTAATTTCATTCGATAAATAAATTCATATGAGCTTCATTGTCTCGGCGCTTTTCTGGTGGTTGCCACTGTTGATTCTGGCTCTCAGGAGTTGCAGTGGTTTGGGAATAGTGCGGTAGGTTTGTCCCATAACAAAAAAGCTATGCTATGAAACTCACTGAGCCTGGTGAGTGTTTCTAGAAGACTTCGCGACGTGATCCAGGTGTTCTTGCCGCCCGCGTGGCCGCCGTCCAGCCAGTACATGTCCACTATGCGCGACATGAACCTGAGACATACAAAATATCCGTCAATCCAAGAAAAGCTACGGTAATATATATTTTTAACCTTTTAAGCGCCGACACCGTAATATTACGAGCTCTGAAATCTGTGCCCGAATCGCCACACACGTATAATTACGTTATTTTATTTAAAAAGTTCTCATATTGCACAAACTCCACATAAAATGTTTCAATTTTAAGATGTAGGGTATAATCTTTATTGTTATGGACATTTCTCAATCTTTTGAATGATAAATACAGTGAATTTTGACGTTTAAATACATTTGTGATCACTGTCTCCTTACCTGTATCGCCAACCACGTAATTTTACGAGTACTAGGGATGGGGCAAATTCGAAAAATACTTAATAGGTTGTCTAAGAATAAACAAGGCACTATATAAACTACTGTCACTATTTGCAATGAAAGTGGGTACTTTCATTACAAAATAACCATAGTGTTACTCTGATACAAGTATTTGTACACGATAAAATGTATTTAAAGTTTAAAATGATTTAATTTTTACGACAAAAATATAGAAATCTCATTACGCGGAACCTCACTAGTGCAGACAGTCGCCGGTCGCCGTCACCGTAATATTACGTGCGGCCAATGAGATTCAAGGTCAATTCGCGCTGTATTGTCAGATGCCTTAGCGCCGTCACCGTGAAATCATGGGAAAGATTTATCGCCCAATGCAACAAGTGTTGTACAGCCCTTTTTCGTGTTATTGTGTGAAAGTCTAAAAAAATGCTGGAAGACGAAGAGTTATTAAATATTTTGCAATCGAGTCATAAATTGACAAGCGAATATAGTTCTAACACAGATAGAGATGTTGATTTGGTAAGTTTAGTTTAGTGTTTAATTCGATAATTTAATTTGGCAAGAAATTGTGTTTGTGTTTAATATACCTACCTACTAAGGTAGGTACATCATGGATATTAACCAACATTGAAATAATACATTCATAGGCTGGAATTATTTCATATTAAAAAGGTGCCTAGGTAGGTAGGTAATTATTAAATAAATAAATTACCTTTATTACCATTAATAACAACAGATTTCGTAGTGTTATGACGTTATTACGTAGGCAAAAAATAAACCTTTGATTACAACTTAGTAAGTTTTATTTATTTAATTACTTTGTTTATCGATAACTATAATTTACAACACTATGCTAAATTGTACCTAAAGTTTGCTGGCGCTAGGTGCACTCCATGCAAATTATGACATGGCGGTTAAAGGGTTAATAGCTAATTCTGTGTCCCACTACTAGGCAAAGGCCTCTCCTTTTTTCCAAACCTTTCTACTAAATATAATTTCTGACTATGTTTAGCCCGCGAACATGATCAAAACACCACTCTGTAATATTATTAAAGTCAAAACAAATATTTTAAAAGTTACTCCTTTGTGTCTTGCAAGTTTTTCGTAATAGCAAAAGACCAAACGGGGTCGTACACGTATTTTTAAGTGCCTTTGTAAGCATATTTATGCTATTATTATCTTTGGAACGAATAACCTAATTTTTTTCAGGTATAAACCTATTTTATTCCTTATCCTGAGTGCCAAAAGGTATGTTTAATACAAGCATAATTATTTAATATTTGCTTAGTAAATCGGAAAAGTAATAGTGTGGCCTTCGCGGGCAGAGCTGGCTACTAAAAATAAAATATTTTGATTCAAATCAGTACGAAAAGACATCTTACACAAAGTGAGACTATAAGGATTAAAAAAAAAACCATTTCCTTGAATTGATTGGAAAATTTAGCTGGCTCCTACCCACCTCATCATATGCGCGTCTCCAGGAGTGAGGGTCTTCACGTAATGGAACTCGTAGATGAGCTGGTTCAGCACTACGCAGCCCTTGCTGAACCCCACCAGGGTCAGTTGTGACTCGTCCAGCGCGAACTTGTCGCGCCACCAGAGTGGGTCCGACTCACTGTGGGAGAACACTTGGATATTATGGCAGGTAGGTCAGTTGAGACTGGTCATCTCTTAGCTGCCACGGTGTACTTTAATAGTTTATTTTAATAATTATGATCATTTTGTTTTTGAATTGTCTTTGTTTTAATTGTTACTCTGGACACTTTTAATCAAAAACTTGCTACATCGTTCTCACATAATGTAACACCTCAAATGAATGATGTAACAAAGGTTCTGTAAAATAATTCTGGCGATCTAAAAAGAGTGTCCATGGAGTTTCTTGCACGTTCTTCTCCATAGAGATCTACTTCTTGGAACGGGCATCTACGGTACTTTCACAGTTTTTATGTCTTGTGACTGGGACTGTAGCACCATAACTTTTGTAGTGTTTAATAATATTCCTTTGATTGTCTATGACAATTCAAAAGTGCCTGTAACCGGCCTACTTGAAATAAATGCTTTGATTTTGATTTTGGAAGGTGGTTCATCATCACCCTATAATGTTCCCACTGTTGGGATACATGTGTCCTATCTGTGAGGTGCGCCATTATCACGCGGGAATAGTGCGGTTTAGATGTTGCGTGGCTTCGAATTGTTGGTTCTAGGGCATGCCGTGGCACAAAATAACGTGCTTGACTGGCTTCGAACCCACGATCTACAACTCGTAAGTCAGGCTGATATCACTGGGCCACCACAACTCTAACTGCTGCTTGAAGGTGGTTCGTTGGTTTGATATGTGTTTTTTTTTTTTGTACGGGATATCTAGATTGGAGTAAGCTATTGAAATTAAGAAACAGTTAATAGGAATCCAGAAGAAACGTGTCAAAAAGTTTTTAAAGAAATACTGAAAAAAGTTAGGATTAAATTTTTCAAAATATTATAGATTTAAAAAACATCCTAGAATTCATAAACTTTCGCGAGACTTTGTTAAAAACAACGACGATATACTCGTAATACTAGACTCGTAATAACAGGCGACCGATGTCTGCCAACACATTAGGCAAAAAAGTCTTATATTCGTCTCATTTCGACCAATCCCGTGAGCCGTAAACATACGTTGAGACAGCACAGACCTTGAGTTAGCCAATCACAACGCAGTACCCCGTCCCCCTCGCTGACGTAGTACCTCAGCGAGTTGGCAGAATAATTTTTGTTGCTTAGATCGTGCATGCGGAGTCTAGTATTATATCATCGTTGGTTAAAAATTACAACACGGCCTTAAAACGTCGCCAAAAGCAACGGAAGGAACAAGTTAGTTTTCAGTCAGACAGGACTTATCTGATGAATTGTCAACCTTTTAAAAACAGGGGAACAGGTTAGACATCAATGGCAAATAAAATCCTTAGGACTGAATTTTCAATAGTCAGATAACTTTTATCTGAGGAATTAAAATAACAGTTTGACAATTATTTTCTATATATTATGTGTATAAGCTGTCAAACCGCCATTTTTATTCCTCAGATAAAGTTATCTGAATATTGAAAAATCAGCCCTTAGACAAGTAAAAACAGAGCCTGTAGCCAAACGGCAAGCGACAATCGTTAACGTTCAGCAGTCGCTAATACATTTTCAACTTTATACACTATCGCATAAACTTGAAAATCTAGTAAAGACTGCTGAGCGATAGCGAATGAAACAAAAGAAAACGATCTGTAATCTTTGATAGATTTTCAACTTTAGGCAATGGAGTATAAAGTTGAAAATGTATTAGCGACTGCTGAACGTTAGCGAATGTCGCTTGCCATTTGGCTATAGGGCCAGTACAGAGACAATAAAATAAAAAGAAAGGTAGATAGTTATAGACATAACAACATCCATTGGAACTAAACCTACTCACGGCTTGTGCTCTGGCGCGGCGCGATGCGGCCCATCCGAGTCTTGCTCGTGGGACCCACTCGTTGTGGCTTTAGTGCCGTTAGACTTGGACTCGGTCTGGTGGATAGCTGAGTTCTGTACCAGAGGTGGAACATTTAGAACCAAAATAGAAGAAACTAGCATAAGCAAGTAGATGGTACTCGAAAATTGTCCTACGTGAACGTAAAATTGGGATAAAATTTTATCCAGATGCGTTCAGCCACTTTGGCATAATTAAGTAATAAACACCCTCCCTAATACAATTAAAATTTACACGTCAATAATATTTATGTTAATTATCTGTCATTTAGCGTGTATTTACATGACCACAACCACACCACGTCGCAGCGACAAAATGTGGTCAAGCTGTGGACGTGTGAATAGTGTCGCAGCGGCTCTTTGCAGTTGCGTTGTCGCTGTCGTTGCGATGTGGTAACCACGTGGTCATGTGCAGTTATACTCCGGCTTTCGTAGAGGAAACACTGGCTTGACTGAACGACGAACGTAGTCATGGAGGAAAGATTGTTGTTACGATGTGGCCGCGGTGCCGCCGCCGGTGGTAGCATTGCCGTCGCGATGTAGTCGTATTACACAGGTGGTCAAAAAAAAAAAATTTAACGAAAAACAAAAAACCCGACTGCTTTAAAAAAACTAAAAAGAAAGAAACAAGTCCAGTAGTTAAGAATTCACTCATTCACACTCACAGTCGGGGCCCGTTGGGAAGATTTGATTGGTATAATTTGAATAGGCCCCGACTGTGAGTGTGAATGAGTGAATTCTTAACTACTGGACTTGTTTCTTTCTTTTTAGTTTTTTTAAAGCAGTCGGGTTTTTTGTTTTTCGTTAAATATTTTTTTTATTTCAGACTTTTTAGTTACTATTCAGAGAATTTTTGTTTTGCTAAACAACTTTAAATCGTTAGATATCCTAAACTATTATTTAAAATGAAAAATGATAAAGGGAACCTAAAGATGATTTTAAAATACCTATTCAACGATACCCCACATGACATAGTTCATCGTCATTTTTTTTTTTCATTTTGACAATATGGCGTCTGGTTGTCGCTGTGGTGAATTTTGATTAATGTCATGTCTTTAGTGACACTCGCAAGATTAAGACGAATCGATTGACGTTAAAATTATCAAAATCGGCCTACGCATTTGGTCTCTAGAACGCCACATAGAAACAAACATACATACATACATACTTACATACATACATACATACATACATAGACTGATAAACACATTACCCTCCTTTGCGTCGCGCAGTCGGGTAAAAAGGGCAAAATGTGGTACAGTCAGCATCAAAAGTCGATGACCACATTCAGATTTTCAAAATCATTGTACATTATAATCACCCATAAATCGCTCAACAAGATACGCGACAGTATTGAATGAACATCATTAAAGTTCAAAATTAACTGAACACAAATGTTCAATGGTCACTGAACACCATTTTGCCAAAAATTTCTGATCGTTATAATATCCAAAAACATCATTACATTCAGTTTTACAAAAGTCACTGAACAATATAAAATATTTGTTTTGGTTATCTAGTATAATCACGGCAACGTCCTAAAATAACTAAACATCATAAATAACAAAAGTCACTGAAAAATATAAAATTCTTGTTTTAGTTACCTACTGCAAAACATCCATGGTGATATTCTGGTTATACACATAATTATATTCGCGGTTTTTTTTTTAGGTGGTAAAATCATCAAATGAATCCTCCCGCCCTGGGTGGGGTGGAAGAGACTGTCAGACTCTTACTGACTAAAATCCACCCGTGTTCCTCCCTATGCCCTTACGTTCCGGGGCCACGGTATCCTGGGTTAAGAAAAAAACCCGCGACCCCAGCAGGCATTTGGCGCGAACCACGACGCGCCACCGACTCGGGCTTGGTCCTTGGTCGGACGGCGAGCTACCCATGACTCACCGTCCGCAAGCCCGCTCCGCCGCTGTGCCCTCTGCTAATCAGAGGGACACGCGTTGGAGCGTCCACACGACAGACTTTACGTGGCAAAATCATCAAATGAGTCCTCCAACCCCGGGCAGGGCGGGAGGGACTGTCAGACTTGTACTGACTAAAATTCACGGTGTCCTTCGGTAGTCCTTTGAGTGCCGGAGTCGCGGTATACGTATGTCCCGCAACCCCGGCAGGACTGTGGCCCTCTATGGGGGGGGCCCGTCATTATGCTGACGCTCCTTGAGGCGCGCGTGGGACACAACGCGCCGTCGACCCGGGCATGGTCCATGGTCGCGCAGCGAGTTGCCCTTTACTCGCCGCCCGCATGCCCGCGCCTACGGTGGCCGGAGATCGTCCCGCGACATCCGTCGCCGTGGGCGTCTACCACTGCGTCTCGGGCGGAGGGAGGCCGGTATCCTTTCCCTCAAGCGGCCTGCCTCCTCCTTCGCGAGCATGACTGCTTCGCAGAAGGAGGCGACCGCCTACCACTCCGTCTCGCCCCGCAGCATGGCCGCAACCAATGCCGGGCGCAAGAGGTCTCCGCCTATCGCCGCAGTGAGGACACGGCGGTGGTCCGCCCAAGCTGGGCAGTCCTGCACCGTATGCTCCACCGTGTCCTCCGGGCAATCCTCGCAGTGGTGACACCCGGGCGTTTCCTCCTTTTTTATCATGCACAGGTACCTCCCGAAGCTGCCATGTCCGGTGAGGACCTGTGTCATGCGGTAGGTGAGGACGCCGTGGGACCTATCCAGCCACTCCTCAAAGAGGGGTCTTACAGCCACGATTGCGGCTAGCCCGTACCTCGGTTGCGGTAGTCGTTCTTTCCAAACTGCCCTGAGATCGCGCCGGAGCTCTTCCCGCCTCGTCTCGACTTCTCGAGGCAGCGGGGATACACCCCGACGCTGCGCCTCCACGCGCCACTCATAGACGCGCAGGAGGGCAGTCGCCTCCAGATCCCAAGGCAGGGCAAAGAGACCCCTTAGGCACACAGTGACTAAGGAAGAGTTATAGCCCGCATCCCAGGGTGCACCGGCCCGAAAAACTGGTCTTCCCCCCGGACGTATCAGAGAAGGAACTCCAGTCCACAGGCGCACGTGGAGGTTTCCTGTTAGCACCCCACATATATTCGCGGTTTTTTTTTTCTTTTTTTTTTGAAGGTGGTAAAATCATCAAATGAGTCCTCCCGCGCTGGGTGGGGCGGAAGGGACTGTCAGACTCTTACTGACTAAAATCCACCCGTGTTCCTTCCTATGCTCTTTACGTTCCGGGGCCACGGTAACCTGGGTTAAGAAAAAACCCGCGACCCCAGCAGGCATTTGGCGCGAAACACGACGCGCCACCGACCCGGGCTTGGTCCTTTGGTCGGACGGTGAGCTACCCATCACTCACCGTCCGCAAGCCCGCTCCGCCGCTGTGCCCTCTGCTAATCAAAGGGACACGCGTTGGAGCGTCCAGACGACAGGCTATTCGCATACGGGCAAAAAGACCACTTAGGCACAATGTGCTTAAGGAAGAGTTTTTGCCCGCATCCCAGGGTGCACCGGCTTGAAAAACTGGTCTTCCCCCCGGACGTATCCGAGAAGGAACTCCAGTCCACGGGCGCACGTGGAGGTTTCCTGTCATAGCACGCCCATAATATTCGCGGTAGGCGATAATTTTTTACTTGTTTTTTTTTTTTTTTTTATATAATTGCTATGCAATAGCTTTACCGTGGCAGTCCCCGAATGGCACAATGATTTAGTTTGGATAGGATAAGATTGAATTTATTTTATTTTTTTTTTTGATTGTAAAAGTTTACACGCTAGCGCTACGTATCCGAAACAAAGTAATGTTCAGTAACTTTTGCTTTTTATGATGTTCAGTTATTTTTGGACGTTTTGCATTAAGTAACTAAAATAAGCATTTTATATTGTTCAGTGACTTTTGTTATTTATGATGTTCAGTTATTTTTGGTCGTTTTGCAGTAGGTAACTAAAACCAGTATTTTATATTGTTCAGTCACTTTTGTTATTTATGATGTTCAGTTATTTTTGGACGTTTTGCAGTAGGTAACTAAAACCAGTATTTTATATTGTTCAGTCACTTTTGTTATTTATGATGTTCAGTTATTTTTGGACGTTTTGCAGTAGGTAACTAAAACAAGCATTTTATATTGTTCAGTGACTTTTGTTATTTATGATGTTCAGTTATTTTTGGACGTTTTGCAGTAGGTAACTAAAACCAGTATTTTATATTGTTCAGTCACTTTTGTTATTTATGATGTTCAGTTATTTTTGGACGTTTTGCAGTAGGTAACTGACTGGCCTGTTGGTCTAGTGGTTAGTGACCCTGACTGCTATGCCGGAGGTCGTGGGTTCGATTCCCACCCAGGACAAATGTTTATGTGATGAGCATGATCATTTGTTCTGTGTCTGGGTGTAATTTATCTATAATATGTATGTATTTAGAAATATATAAGTATGTTTATCAGTTGTCTAGTACCCATAACACAAGCTCTGCTTAGCTTGGGACTAGATGGCGTTGTGTGATAGTTGTGGAATATTTATTTATTTATTTATTATTATATTTATAACTAAAACAAGGATTTTATATTGTTCAGTGACTTTTGTTATTTATGATGTTCAGTTATTTTTGGACGTTTTGCAGTAGGTAACTAAAACAAGCATTTTATATTGTTCAGTGACTTTTGTTATTTATGATGTTGAGTCATTTTAGGACGTTGCCGTGATTATACTAGATAACCAAAACAAACATTTGATATTGTTCAGTGACTTTTGTAAAACTGAATGTAATGATGTTTTTGGATATTATAACGATCAGCAATTTTTGGCAAAATGGTGTTCAGTGATCATTGAACATTTGTGTTCAGTTAATTTTGAACTTTAATGATGTTCATTCAATACTGTCGCGACTCGCGTATCTTGTTGAGTGATTTATGGGTGATTATAATGTACAGTGGTTTTGAAAATCTGAATGTGGTCATCGACTTTTGATGCTGACTGTACGTGTAAATTGTAATGTTCATTTTCAATACAAAATACGCCCGACCACATGGCGTCGTTGTGGTGTGGTTGTGGTATGTGTGAATTGACCTTTAGACCTTGGTATGTCCATTCTGTGATTATTAGTCGATATAAATAGAGTCTAGAAGGTCCATATTCATATAAAAATTTCGATGCAAGTCCCATAATAACTCTAACTAATATCCGGCCTATGATGACAATGTAAAATAACTCACATGTAAATCTTCAATGTCGATATCTTCGGGTAGATTGACTGGTGTGAACGCCTCTATCATCTCTGTTGTAGAGAAGCTTTTTATCCTGTTGCTGACTCCCTGGAGAAGCCTACAACAAGAACAGAATTTTTATAACTGTCGTGGCAGAAAACATAGCTCACTGGCTGTTCAATCCTGTCGAACTGTTGCGCACTCTACATAACCTATTCATCATCATCATCCCACTGCTGGGACACAGGTCTCCTTTCTGTGAGAGGGAGTGGGCCATAATCCACCACGCGGGCCCAGTGCGGATTGGTGGATATGTCTTCGAATTTTCGGTTCTAGGACATGCCGGTTTCCTCACGATGTTTTCCTACACCGTTTTGAGAGCAGTGGTGATGAAATAAATTACACAAAGTAATGCGCCTGGCGGGGTTCGAACCCACGACCTACAACTCGTAAGTTGGGACCGTTACAACTGGGCCACCTCTACTCTCAACCTATTCCTCGAACATTAATACTGCGAGTTACGCTCTCCTGATCATAGGCATAGATCTTGATGCGTTTGTGGATGAAATAAAATTTATAAATAATTAATTAATTATTAATTACTATTTTACTTATTAACATAAATAAAATTAATAACTGAGCTATGGGTCGGCCGTAATTGCTAGTCACCGCAAGAGGCCCAAGAGCTACATGAATTTTTAGGGTTCCGTAGTCAACAAGGAACCCTTATAATTTCGCCATGTCCGTCCGTCCGTCCGTCCGTCCGTCCGTCCGTCCGTCCGTCCGTCCGTCCGTCCGTCCGTCCGTCCGTCCGTCCGTCTGTCCGCAGTTTAGCTCAGAGACGCACAGTGCTAGAGAGCTGTAATTTGGTGTAAATATACGGATTTGTTGTGCCGAAAAAGTGGTAAAATAAAATCTCATAAAATTTATTTTTTTAGGGTACCTCCAGTACTTACACGTAAAGTGAGGATTTTTTTTTTCTCGCGTACCCCTTAGTGTGGGGTATCATTAAATAGGCTTTTAAAAAATAATGATAGTTTCCATTAACAATTTTTTGATAAAAAAATGCGATTGTGAAATATTAAGCTTTAAAGTGCTAAATTTTGCTCGATTCGAGTGTCCCCCCCCTCTACCAGCTAAACGGTTACGTTTGGGGATGTGAAAAAATTCACAATAGTAGTACATATAACGAAGTTTAAAAGAAAATTATCATGACTAAGTAGGCTTTACAACTTTACGAGTAATAGTCGACCAACTTATAAAATGTACTTGATATCATATTTTCTTAAACAAAATGTATCGGAGACAACTGCAAATATAAGTTTGTCAACTTTATTTTTACAGCTTTTATAGGTATGTTTTTGGGGATAGGTAGGTTTTTATCGTCAACTATTTTAACTAAATTCAACAAAAAGGAGGAGGTTCTAAATTCGTTGTAATCTTTTTTCTTATGTATTTTCCCCGATTTCTCAAAGACTCCTGGACCAATTTTGAAAATTCTTCTTTTTAAAATTAAATTCAGCGAATCAGTTTAGTTAGTTCGCATAAGTATTTTGATGGGCAACTACGGAACCCTACACTGTGCGTGGCCCGACACGCACTTGGCCGGTTTTTTGGTTAAGACCCACTGAAAACTTGTTTAATACTTTTTTAATTTCTCCTATTTTAAAGCAAGTGAGGTCGCGATCCGAAAGACGCTGGATGCAGATCGCCTCAAATCGGTTTATGTGGAGATCAAAAGGGGAGGCCTATGTTCAGCAGTGGACGTCCTATGGCTGAAATGATGATGATGAGGTCGCGATACCGTCTTTTCAGGTAGACTTGAAAGAACACCGTGGATTTAAGTCAGACGATGAACTCATTTCATGATTATACCACGACAAAAAGAAACCCAGAGCCTCGACCTGCTCTTGGTTTTTTTCTGACAACTTTCCATATTATCGAAAAGATTTAAGGATAATACATAAAATTATTTATACAAATAAAATAAACAGGGGTTTCTTACCTTTCTAAATGCAGCAGGGCACCATGTGTGGGCGTATGTTCGGGCACGCCGGCGTTGTTGCTCGGCACGAAGTTGTCGTAGCAGCTAAAACTCTTGTACTCTATCCTAGAACCACCGATGTACCTACATCTATAATATGGAACATAAAAGAACAAAAGATTGTTCTTGAGGCCTCTTTGCTCACACTATCTACTTTACTCTATAAAATTCTAACTACTGGCAGTGTCTAGCTAGGGGATATCAAAGTTTAGTCAAACTATAAGTCTAGTCGTATAATTCAGGCATCTGCCACATAAGCCGAAGTTTTGATAAACTGAGGCTAAAACAAGAACATAAAGGTGGTCGTACATTTAGCAGCAGCAGACGCGCCGTAAGCGCCGCATTTTGGGAAAAGTTATCAGTACCCGAACATTAAAGGAAGGAATATAATTGGAAGGACAAAAAACAAGATACCTAATTATGATTTCAACGATGTGATTGGTTTTCTCTCTCTTTCCAGCTATGTCCATACCAAAAATTATCAAAATCTGTTTAGCGTGTTAGGGCCGGTATCCACCAAACCGGAGAGGAGAGGAGATGTGTTTTTTTTTTGTTTGTCAACATCTCAATTTATTTGTTAATACACACAACTCATATACTAAACCATAACCATACATACTCTTATACTAAACCATAAATAAAATGGAGATGTGTTTGAATAACCAATCAGATGTCCACACCACACCTCTCCATTTATTGACGGACGCTTATTACAGACATCTGATTGGTTATTCAAACACATCTCGTCTCCTCTCCGCTTTGATGGATACCGGGCCTAAGGCTTGAAAGCGTAACAGACTACCTTTCGAATCAGTCCTATAATATAAAATTTAGAATTACAAATCTATATACAATAACTATGACTTACCTAGAAGGTCTCACAACCAGTATATGTTTAGTTGGGAAGCTGTTTCCCAACATTCGCACCATGTTCTCTAAGTTCCATTTCATGTAGTTCCGGTTATCTCGATGCGCTTGCATCACTTCCGGATAGTCCTAGGCAGGAAGAAAATTGTTTAATACTAGCGACCCGCCCCGGCTTCGCACGGGTGCAATGCTGATATTAAATACACTACAGAAAAACTGTGAACGTTGTATATAAAAACATAGCGGCCCGCTCCGGCTTCGTACGGGTATAAATTATATAGCCTATGTGATTAAAATCGATCCAGTAGTTTTGATTATTTTATTCATTAATGCCCGTGGCCCGCACGCGTTAAATTTGGAGTGAAACAATCCCCTTTTCCCTATACCATGAAGATTTCCTGCTATCTTTGGAATATCTAAATTCATACACTACATTTCTACTTATTTACTTTTTACATTTTTAACTATTTATTTTATTTTTAAAACATATTACAGAATCACTACATAGTATAAAACAAAGTCGCTCTTGCCGCACCGGGCGGCCGGCCGGTACCGCCGCAAACGCTACGTCCTGCAATTTTTAAATCTGTAATATCTTCGAAAATATTCACTTAAATCATACGGTGTAAAGGGCCATAATTATAGATCTATATTAAATGAACAATGTATTCAAGGTATTTAATTGGTTAAGGATTAATGCTGTATTGGTTAAAATCGCTTCGAAAATTAGCCATTATTTGTCGTAAAAAGTAAATGACAAAAAAAGTTATTGTGGGTTATCCATAAGAGATAGACATATACCATCGCGGACTTTTCTGTAGACCTTTTCAATGTGTACAATACTTAGTACATTATTTTGATAAAACTCGTAGGGTTCAGCCTGCGTTTGCAATGTAAGCGGAAAAAATGCAATTATTTACGACATCACATTAGAAACCTCAAAAATAACAGTACTTCTCCACTATTTAATGGATGTTATTATACATATAAACCTTCCTCTTGAATCACTCTATCTATTTAAAAAAACCGCATCAAAATCCGTTGCGTAGTTTCAAAGATTTAAGCGCACAAAGGGACATAGGGAGAGAGAAAGCGACTTTGTTTTATACTATGTAGTGATAGTGAGTAGTGATGTAGTGATAGTGATGATGATGAGATGAGATAATATGACGAATTTACCGCACTCAGGGCTGGGTAGGAGGGACTGTCTGATCTGTACGGGGTTACAGTAGCCCCGGCAGGGTTAATATTATCAGCCGAAGATTTTTTTAAACTAAAACTTCCCTTTTAGATAATTCTCCTATATCGGTGGCGCGTCTACAAACATTTAAACTCATATACACAAACACCCAGAACATAACTACTAGTAGGTCATACAGATTTTGTTCCGAGCGGGAATCGATCCCGAGATACGATCGCACGCAGGAGTCAATCATCGCTCAGCCCCGCTGCGCTAACCGTGCCGTCAATATTAAAGAAGTGAGATTAGATTTTACTTTGACAAAGTGCTGATTTTAATAGATAAGAGATACTTTAGATTGTGACTTCTATTTGGTATACCGTATAGCTTTGTCTTGTCATACACATACCTGCACGTCTCCTCCGAAGAACACAAGCGTGTGTTGCGACAGAGGCGGCGCGCGCGCAGCTGGCTGGAACAGCGCGTCGTTGGCGCGTCCCTCATAGCCGGTCACGCGCCGCAGACGCACCGGCAGCATTATGCGACTTCTTACACTAATTGTTGCGGTGACACTGTCAGCAAATATCATTGGCGATAAGATTTGGGACTAAGCAGAGGTGTCCCTAATGGTTGTCTCACATTTGGCCAGTTAAGTAGTCCTGTGTGGACACAGGGGCCATGCCTATTCTGTGCTATTGCCGTCAACCTGGTACAAAACCAATGTCCTTCACAGCTACTATGGGACTTAATGTGAAAAAATTCAATGATACTTTGCTCAACATAGGAATTGAACCCAGGAACTCAAGCTGAGAAGTCGCATCTGCAGCAACCAACTATGCATAGGCATAATAGTTTACATATTATATTGATATACTGTATACTGCTAAGACCACCAAGTCACCAGTGCAGTGTAAGAGAGAAAGTTAATCTAGAGTAAAAAGGAATTTTTCAGGAGCTGTAGGATTATTACCTGATTCATATGTATAGAATAGGGGATGTGCTCCTATTACATGAGATTTCAAAAATTATGTAAAATGTTGTAGGTATTCTAAAGCCACAGTTCAACCAAACCCTTTACAGAATTTGAAAGAGAGTAATAAGCTATCCTGAATAGAATATTTTTTTATTTGCACAGTAATTAGGTACAAAATGATTGTTATATCTATTGTTCATAATTTTTATTATTAATGTATTGTAAAAGAAAAACACAAAATAATACTAAATGCATTTATTTAAAATAAAATATTACATTAAACTTATAATCTAGATTTAGGTACTCAGTAATCATATTTTTAAATAAATAGACAAACATAATTATCTATGGACAATGACATGTCATTTGACATGTCTGCTGTTTTTCTGATGGTAATACTTGGTATCGTTCATGCACACTGTTATCTTCAGAGTGATATCATCAAGACAGTTCCTCAGGTCTTCACGTAACTCCCTGACCTTGACCCTGACATCCTCGCACATCAGGTTGTAACACATGGCCACCAGCCCCATGCCCAGCAAGACATAAATAAAGTTAATGACCAGCTTCAAGTGAGAACCTCCAGCAGAATCAGCAATGTTAGCACCAGGCACAAAGTCACCAAACCCAATTTTACACAAACTTATCACACAAAAGTATGTTGAATCCAAGTAGTTCCATTTTTCCCATGCTCCAAACATAATTGTCCCAGTCAAGATATAAAATGATATCACCCACAAACAAGCAGTAGATGGCACAGTTATCTTCCGTTTCACGGGCTGAATTTCTCCATCTTCAAACAAAGCGTCATCTCTTCTGCTACATTCATGGGCAGTTATGTACAACCACTTAAAAGTCTGTGCTAACACTTTGCCCATATTACAGAAGTATAGAACATAGATTGGTATGCCGAAGCAGGCATATACTACTGTTGTTATCTTGCCCCAAGCTGTCTTGGGGACAATATTTCCATAGCCAATCATAGTGAACACTGAGAGAGAATACATCAGGGCGGCTGGGAAGGACCAGATATCCTCTGCTGACTGGCCATTGTAGCCAGTGTGGACAGCTGCACTGATGTTGTTTTGGAACACTTTGAGCACTGCATCCACTTTGATCACCCAAGCAGTTTCATTGAAGAGATTATCAGTTATAGTGATGTTCCACAGGGCCTCTGCACAGTTCCGTCGGAGCTGCCTCACTTGCTCCAGCTGCAAGTCTGGGTTGTCCTTCTCAATGTGCATGAAGCCCGCGGCGCCGAGAATCGCGTAACAAACAACGAGGGCGCCGACACCCACTTGTGTAAACATAAAAGCTATGAATTTTCTGAAACAGTCTTTTATTTTCTCTCTTGCATCACTGCCAACAGTAGATGAGGAGTCCCTGCTCCTCATGGAACCGTGAAAACTCGCGCTCAGTGGATGGTGACGGTCCATAGTAAATAACTGATATTAAATAAAACAGTCTGAGGAGTAATCAGAAAATATCTTCACGCCGGCGTAAACTATTTCGGGAGCAGTGCTGGCATTGTGCCAATAGAGTTGTTTGACATTGATTACAAAACATTACCTTTGGTTACTTTTTACAGTTATAACGTAAATTCAATTTTTGTATAAATACGTACGTCTTAGGAGACGTTCGTACAAAAATCTTTTCTTTTTACAGTCGAAGGGTGACATCAAAATAATAAGATTCATTTACCTATCCAACTTAGAAATCTATTCGCCGCAATAAAACTAAACCTAATCCTGTTCCTTAAATGAGAACATAATTGAAATTTTACATTTAAAGTAACATTTGAATTGAGAAAAGGGAAAAAAATCAATATTACATGGAAAATTCATTAAAAACTTACAAACACTGTTGCGAATCATCGTTTGCATACCGCTATTCTTTGATACACGGGATTAAATTATTGGAAATACCTAGTATGATAAAATTCACAAATAACTTGTCTGATTAAATACACTATCAGCTAACACTACACATAGAAATAAACTAAAATGATTACAATGATAAAATCTCCTCGGGTCACAATATTGGAATTTGACAACAGAGTATTTCAGCGTCAAAAACTCAAAACTGTCAAATTTTCTCAGTGATGAAAATCCATTTGAAAAATCAGAAAATTCAAGAAGATTTAAATAAATAATTATGTCATTACAACATTTTCCGTTCCAAAAATAAAATTGATCGATGGAATTTCAAAGATCTTCTGTTGTAAAATGTTTATAATAAATATGAAAATTGTTGAGTTTCACAAATAATTTCTAAAATAGTATTTAATTTTTGTTGGTAAACGTTTTTGAACGAATCTCTCCATTCATCGATTTTTTGGCAGTCTGTTGAATTTCGTTCCAGGGACCTAAGAAACTAAATAATAAAACGCATTACTATTGTTGTTTCACTTTTCCTTGCGTATTATAGATAAAGCTATCCTGTAGTAATGCTAAAAAATATAAACTGAATAATGGGAACGCGGAGAAAATCAAAAACCACACGTTTTCTTGGCGTTGTTTGTTATCCGGCGTTGCGTTTTTATTAAAGTTATCCTTTATTTCTGCTGTAACAATATAAAATGTAGTGTGGGGCAGCTGTCCAATGCTCATTTATATGTTTTAACCCAAAATTTGTGAGTATTGCATGATATTTTCATTGATATGATGATTCCCTATTCCTCGGTTCTAATAATGGCTGAACAACCTAGAATTCGTGGAAAGATGTAGACCCTGTGGAATTAATAGTTATGAATTATGTACATAATAGTTCAAATCTAGAAGGCGCTATTTGGTCCTTTGAATATTGTATTACTAAGATGTTCCCGTCACAAAGCCCAAGGTCATGGCGATCACTCATGCCGACATTTTTTTTCAGGTAATTTAAAGTACAATAAACATGTAGCCGCAAATTTAATTACAATACGATGTTTACAATAGCAGCGTTCCCAATACCCATTTGACACCGATGTAAACGTAATAGATGGATCATACTTAGCACGTAGAGGTAGTAATGGCTTCACCGATGCAGCCGGCCGGGGTGGCCGCCCCGGCGCCGGCGGAGGGAGCGGGCTGGCTGGAGCAGGCGGAGACCGTGCTGGGCCGCAAGCTCACGTCCATAGACTTGGTTGGCGGTATATTCTGCAGTATCTGTCAGTCGACGTTTGGTAACAAAAAGGAATACGACTCCCACTACGTGGACCACAACATAGGTCACGCAGAAATCGGTTACACTTGTGTTGTGTGCCGCAAACAATTCACCGGCTACCCAAGCTTCCGCAACCATTGCTACTTGATTCACGTGGCTAGAAACAAACACAAGTGAGTATTGATTTATTGAAGTTAGCGAGCTGGTAACAGGTGTGTGCAGAAACAAGTACTGGTATGCTGCAACTGTATCATAAAAATACAGTATTAGAAGAGATACAAGTACAAGTATTGTTGGCTACTTTCTAAAGTACCTAGTTGTTTTAATTGCTTTTTATTTATAAATTATTAGAAGAATTTAAGTTTTTTGTACTAAAGTTAGGCCACTTTAGTACAAACTAATTTTACCGCACTTCATATTGATTATTCCCATTATAATTTTATTATAAAAAAAAGTGTATTAGTAGTGGGAGAGAAGACAGAAAAAAAAACTTAAACTATGCATTAGAGTTCACATAAACATATAAAATAAAAAAGATTCACATGGCACATGAGTGGTGGTTTCAATATGTCATTGTGATTTTCTGTTTCAAGATAGTAGAGATTCAGCTAAATATAAATAGGCTCAATGTGAATCACCAAGTGATTCTAACAGTATGATTCATTCTTACCAGTTTAGTATCAATATAAATATTCTGTCCTCTCTAGAAATAGAAATATTCTATCACTACTTGTTGAAAAAAATCTATAGTCGCAAGAAAAAATGTTTTTGAATAAAATTGACACCATTTTAAAAAAAATTTCTCTCGCAAGCATTTAAAATAAGTTATTATTTAAAATGATCAAAAATTAGGAATAAGAGATGCACAAACTTATATAAACTTTTAGAAGTTTAATCAGAACGCTTTTAATTACTTACTTTCTTGTCTAAATTGGATTCTCTTTGTGCAAACAAAGATTCCTCAATGAAGTGTTGGATATTTACACTAACCTTTATTTCAGATGCATACATTGCTCCAAAACATTTTCAAAACAGTCAGTACTGAACAGTCACATTGACACAACTCACAATTTCAAATGTGAACCTTGCCAAAAACAGTAAGTTTACACTTAACTTTGTTTTGTTTTTATGAATTATTCAATACTTAATTTTCAAACTGATTTTTTGACTTGTAGCTTTCCATCTAAAAAGGAATTACACACTCATCAAGTTATCCACAGCAAGGACTACCCCCCTTACCATTGTCATGATTGTGGAGAGATCATCGAGAGCATTGACATGTGCGAGTATCACATTGATGAACACTGCACCGCTGTGTACGTGTGCCCCATCTGCAACCACGAGACCACTAATAACAAGCTGGATGCTGCCAAACATCTCACCGAACACTTTGGCGAAGTACTTATTGACCAATATGTTTCCGATTCCAAAATTGGTGAGGACTGCTCCATAGACATCCTTGGAGGGGTCCTCTGTAATTACTGCGACGAGTTATTCAAGAATAGAATAGAGTTTGACACACACTTTACTACAGAACATGGAGACCGCCCACTGGTATACTCTTGCAACATTTGTGGGAAACAGTATGACAAATATCATCTGTTTGGCGATCACTGCTACAATCATATGACCAAAGGTAGATTTGAGTGAGTATTCAATGAATATTTGGTTAATTAAAGAATCTAAATAGTCTATTTAACAATTAAATTTTTAATTAACAGTTTCTGTGGCTTATTCATGCGAAAATATTTTATGTTATTTTGTACTATCAATAAGTTCATTCAATGCACTGGCGAATTATTTAATTTTTATGTTTAAAAAATGTCTATATGAAGCTCCATTATCACCAAACTGATCATTAGAAGTCCCCATCTCATTGCTTCGCGTCTCAGCTGTGCTAAGTGGAATCTTTGACCTTGCTCATGTGACATGATCACCTCCTACAGATGCACCGACTGCGGTAAGACCTTCCCTCGCTTGTCTCTGCTGGTAACACACACGGAGGCCTACCACTCATCCATCACAACCGAAAAGCCGTTTTCTTGCGGCGAGTGCGGACGCGGCTTCAAGTCACCTAACCGGCTGCGCGAGCACACGCGCGTCGTGCATGAGACCAGCACCATGCGCTGCACTGAGGAAGGCTGCGATATGTTGTGAGTATGAACTAAGATCCTGTATAATATTCCATGCCGGTATTCTCCACTGTCTTTGATTGCTGGCCTTTTAGAGAGACTAAAAGTCACTCAAGCTCGGAGTTTCTTTGCGGGATAAAATCCGGAACATGGATAGCTGGACCGACGACATCGTGAGGGTCGCGGGCAACCGATGGATGCAAGTGGCGAATTGTCGTTCGGCGTGGCGGTCTAAGGGGGAGGCCTATGTTTAGCAGTGGACGTCTTCCGGCTGATGATAATGATTCTCCACTGTAGCTCGTGTTGTTTGTAGTTTTCGCTAAACTTGGGTAGGATTCCTTCTCCAGCTCTGACTGTTTCCTCAGAAAAGGCATCAGGCATCATACGATTTATGTAGACTTCCAGCAATTACAGAATTGCCATTAGCATTTAGTGTCGTAAGTCGTGTCTTGCGGACATGTAAAAACCCCAAATAAATTGGTATGTTTCATTGGTCTATCTCTAGATTGACTAAATTTTTTAGGCAGTACTAACCTGAACGTAATGCTGGTGGTTAACATAACTGAGGGCAAGCAAAGTAATATCAATTAGGCTTTTTTTAACGTCAAATCAATAAATGCGTCGTCCCACTCGGGGCACTGCGTTCCGGGGTCTCCTTTATTCGTTAATCCCGCGACCATAAATTAGGCTCTTAGCTGAAAACTGAACACTTGTTTTTAAGTTCTAAATATAAAGTAACCTTATACCTACCTTTAGCGCCTTCATCCGGATCTTAACAGTGAACTCTTTTCGCTAGATTCGAATCGCTAAAGGAGCTGCTGCTACACCAGCGCTCGCACCGCTCGTGCCTGGAGCACTGGTGCCGCCAGTGCGGGCTGCAGTTCGTGTCGCTGGCGGCCTGCGAGCGTCACCTGGACGTGCACCGCAAGAAGCACTACTCCTGTCCCGTCTGCCGGCGCAGCTACCGCGAGAAGTACCTCATACTCAAACACATACCCAACCACTTTGAGTCTGTGCTGCATGTTTGCAAAGTCTGCGGCAAGGTGAGGAGTCCTTACAGTCAGCATTATCATCAGCCTTTTTTTACATGCTTCTCTGCAGGACTATTGGATAACTTGATAGTCACTGACCAGCGGTTGTCCACTGAACTTGGATGGCTTGATGTTATGAGGCTAAGTTGAGGAGTGGAGTGCCTCAATAGCCTTAGAATAATTGATTTTAGGGTACTTACATTTATTTTATCAGTTTTATCACAAATGCAGAAGAAGCCAATACGAAATTTACCTTTTGACAGCTATTTGATGATCACCACACAGTCACCGAGATACGCTAAAGCCCCGCTGGTCGTGTACTTCTTTTATTATAATAGTTTCAAGTTCAGGGTCTGGGACCAGTTCATCACAAAATAGAGACAAGCAGATTATAGAAGTTCAAGATTTAAATTGAATCGAATGAAGTCAAATTTTGCTCGTCACCTCTCTAATTTCTCACGCGCTGTGTGTTCAGATTGGATTCTCTAATGTGACAATTTAACATACCATTATATTAGTAATTTATATAATATGGTGAGTGATCGTACAACATCATACAAAAATATAACTTTTCTATCTGTCCAGGTGTTCAACTTACGCAGTCGTCTGGTGCAGCACTCTAAGACCCACTCCGACCTCCGCGCACACAAGTGCACCGTCTGCAACAAGGGCTTCATGAAGGCCTCCATGCTCCAGCAACACCTCAACATACACACCGGCTTCAGACCTTACAAGTGCACCGAGTGCTCCAAAACATTCGCCAGCTACCCCAACTGGCACAAACACATGCGACGAATGCATAATCTTGAGAAACGAGACATAAAAGAAAAGACAAATATAGCCATCACCGCCCCTGAGCTACCATCTCCGCCCCCAGTTGCTGTAGTCGATAATCACGATGCCAAAATGAAAATCGAATCTGGAATCGATTCTACGAGTTCGGAAATCTCATTAGAAACATATTGTTTTGCCGAGTCTGACGACAGTACGATGGATAGTATTGATCCGACAGTCATCGAGAAAGATTGGTGCATCTCGAACGAAAACTCCATTATAGACGATAGTTTGAAATATGCAGATATGCTGCCAGTAAATAACACTACATTTGATTTTGGTGAGTTCAATTTAAATGATCTATAATTCAGTAATTTCTTAGTTAGGTGCGGACTAATGTTGGTCCTATTTTCAGAAGTATCTCAGTTGGAAAGCTTGGTGTCGGGCATCCCGGAGTCGCCGCTGACCGGGCCTGGGCCGGGCGACCCGCTGGGCGAGCTGCGCGAGTACGGGCCCGAGCTGGGCGGCGCCGTCGTGGACCTGGACGAGCACTACCTGCCGCACATCGACCCGCGCCTCACGGTGCGCGCGCCGCCCGCGCCCGCCTGGGAGCCTCTCATCACCAAGGTGTACAGCGCCTACGACGACGACCTCAACCGACTCTCCATCATCAACACCGACATATACTGATCGCCCGCGCACTCCTCCGCACCGCGCACCATAGCGGTACCGTACTAATAGTACATTTTAATAGTTAAATAGTATTTTGTTCCGGCCGGACGGGTTTGATCGCGTTGGACAGATAGTTTTCCTTTAAAAACACACACTGCTCTGTTCTTTTTGTGGCACCAGTGTACGATCACATTCGCTCGGCCACCACACAGCTACCTCAGGCAAACGACTATATACCTCAGTAATCCATAGGAAATATTTTAATGTAACTGTTGATATATACATTTATATAACATATTAGATCCCACCAAACATTAGTTCGTTAATGTTCTTTAATCATATTCATAATAATGCTACCTCATTTAGTTGTTTAAGTTTATCGCTATAGATTGTTGCTTAAACGTATGCCTCGTCGTTCAGATGTAGAACAGAATGTAGTTATATGTGCCATTTTATGAAGAGCCAGCGACCCTGGGACTGAGAGATGTACTGCGGATATGTTTCATGGTTTTTAGATCGAATATTGTAAAACAGAGGGAAGGTATCGATGTCGTAGATATTATTATTACCTTGTTACAATTATGTCAGAGCCACAAAGGAATCGTAAAATCTGGCTGAAATCCATCTCGAATATTAAAGTAATATTGAACATGGACCCGGTCCCGCGCCTCGCTGCTGCACGTCACTCAGTATTCCAGGTGTCGCCGCCTCTAGGTCGACAGACGCCAGTAAAATCTTTAAATTGCTGTAAACTATTCGGTTCCAATATTGTATTATATATTCGATGATTATGATCCAAAGTTAGGGTAAGATGATTTGGTGAACAAATTATTTGCATTTGTAAATATTTTGTAACTTGCGGCACTTGCATTTTCGACGCTTTTTGAGGCCGCCGTTGGTCGGGTCTAGGGGATAAGATGAGAAGAATATGAGGCAAGTAATATATCTCGACTGCTGGGTGGTTGTCAGCTGAATAGCTGGAGCTCGAGTATATAAAAGTGTGACTTCACTGAACATGATATTTGAAGTCATTTCTAGTCCAGATGAGTTAGTAGTCATCAGCACGTGTTGCCTAACGCCGAGAGATTCTTCTTCGACTGATGTTAGTATGTTGTATTGTATGTGATATTTCTCATGTACAGGGATTTGTGTAAGACCTAAAGTATGTTAGTAACTAACAGGCATTTACTGGAGTGAGACGTATCGGTGGCTGGTTCCAGAGGCGAGGAAGTACCGCGTAGAGACCAACGGCGGTGTGCTCATGCATTTGAATTTCGATTCCTTTATTATTATTGTTATTTTTTTATTCGAAGTCGCGACGCCAAGCGTCGTGGTTTTAGTGTAAGTGAATCGATAGTGCTGTGATATTTTTTATGTATATTTAGAGTTAAGATTAGAGAGTGTAACGTAACGAGTGAGTACAAACAATGTAATACATCGCGAATTAACGGCGATCGTAGAAAGAACACGCGGCCCGCCCGACGGAACGCGAACGCTCGCGCTCACACGACCGCAGACCGCCGCGCTCACACGACCGCAGACCGTAGACCGCCGCGCGGCAGGGCGGGCGGGCCGCACGCAGTACATTTGGAAACAGAAAAGTTGGTACAAAAAAAAAATAGATGCGCAAGCATTCTAATCAAATTGAAGGAAACAGGTGTTGCCACACCAAAAACAAAAAATAATAAAAAGAAACTTGACAATGTTTACTTAAGCAGAATCAAGCTGCAAACTTAAAATGTTGATGTAAATGTTAAAAAAGAGAAAAAATATTTAACTCCGAAATATATTTTGGAGAGAATTATTTACAAGTGGGAAGAAGAGGGGTCTTAGTGATAAAGATATCCAAAGACTGCTAGGTATTATGAGTTCTTTGAACTTGAAATTCGACTTATAAGTCAGGGATTTATGCGGAATAAAGTCAGACGTAACGAAAGCAAAATATGTAATAGTCAACGGCGTAGCTATCGGATAATCATAGGCTTTGACAAGAAAACGACAAAATTAACAAATGAATCAAGTATTTGGTGCCTCGAATCACCTGGAAAAGGTATAGGGCAGAGTTGCATTGATCACACACGATCTGAAGCGCCCGGCGAGTCCGGGCGTCGGCATGAGCGGATCGGACGATCCCATGCTTCGGAAAATTACAAAAATAAAAATTAAACGCGTGCACGCTGTCCGGACAAGGATCGGGAAAATTATTTTTGTTGGCATGTTCACTTGTAGTGGAGCTGTCCGGGCGGTGGTGGCGCGGCCAATAACCACGCTAGATTGGTTCCTCAATTGGCGGCTGCGCGGTGGACCAAACAAAAAAAAAACATAGTATAAATAATCTTCATGTGGCGTTAAATTGTACAAGTTTTGCCAAGTCGATGATAGCAGTATTCTATGTCTTTTTGTCGTGGTCGGTGTTTGTAAATCTGTATGTCTAAATTATAAATCTAAAAAAATGTATAAAAAATGACTCCACCGCGCGGTTCGTTCAACGCTGTCAGTTCAATGCGAGCTTGTGACAGATATAATATACATAGCATTAACTCACATACAATATAAGGATGTCTTAAACCTCTTCTGAGGCTTTCATTATTTCAATATAAATAGTACTTATTTCGAACTTCTGTAATCATGAAAAACCATTTTGATGTTAAAATTGTTGCAAAGGGGACAATTGTATATTTTCGGGAAACTATACCGTTACTACGTTATAAATTTAAAAATAAAAGGCTGGCTATCATAATAAAACAGTAAAGTACACTTTAATAAATGTTAGGGTCTATAAACACTGTAGAAAGTTACTTACATGAATAAGATGAGTTCCTTTATAAGACGCATGGAGTAGTGCTCGTTTTGCACTCCCGTGAATTGTCTGCAAGTATTTATGAGGCTTGTTACTGTTAGACGTTTCTAGATCCTAATATGTTCATGTTAATAGAAATAAGCAGAAAATCTCAAGGGTTCAATCCCACGATCCATATAAATTTTGAACTGTTGTTCATTCAACTTCCGATGGCTCAAAATGTATTGGCTTCAATACTTCTTTGCCATTGGTAGAACCGCCTCGGCTTATTCTTGCTCTTTTTACATAAAACATTCACTTTACATACTGGCAAACACTAAACCCTAGTCCAGCTAGTATCTGCAAGTGAATCAGATGGATAAAACATAGTGGTTCAGTAAGAGTAGGCCCCCAATGCGTGGGATCGTCGGAGCGAGCCCAGTGGTTCACCAGAATTACCCGAAATTGTCTCATTGTACCCTTTGCGACCGTATTTGTCCCTAGCTTTTAGGTGTTAGGTTATAGTCGAACACAGGGTATTGTGGTTCTATTTTAACGGAAGTGTTAAAAAACGATTAGTAAGCGACACATTGCACCCGAAACATGATGGCTACATAATACTACCCCAATACCCGACACGTGTACAATATAGGTACCATTCTAAATCTGTCTTTAAAGTTTAAGGTTTTCAGGCCGGGTTACGATTTTACTTACAGGGATTTATCTAAAACGAATTTTGAGAAATACGTATAAAATAAATATAAATATGTGTGTACAATGTAATACCAAACGTATTGCGATAAAGTAAAACGAATTCCTTAAACTTCGTTTTGTAATAAAATGGTAACAGATTTTGCAGTTTATGTTCATTTCAATTGTGGGAAGAAATGTAACGAATCGTATTGATAGGAGTTGTGAGTAGACGAAATATACGTGTTTCTGTCTACAGAAAGTGTTAAAGTTTGGCCAATTTTGATATGAACGTATTCACAGAAAGTTAAATAGAGATATTTTTCAAATAAATATTTTAATGAAAAAAATATATTATGTAGAAATGTTTGGAATTATATAAAGTAAGGCACAGTTGTGAAGTTTATCTAAACCCGGTCGATATTTCATGTAGTAAGCTAATAAAATTACGTTTTCATTCAAAATTCTTCATTTTAGAGATTTAAAAGAAGTAAAAAGGCATAATAAGTATACATAGTGTTACGTACCTACTGGTTTATTTCGCGGCGCATTTCGGTATTGTGAAAATATTTTGTACATAATTCTGTAATCAATTTTATCCTTGACACCTATATAAATGTTTTAAATATTTGTCAACTTAGTTTACCGGCAAGACTTTTTTATATCAATGGATTTTATATATAAATTATAATTATTTGTTTTTTTATGTATTCAATCAATTTTAATGGAATAATAACAATTTATGCCAGACGTGTTTCTTATAGTGTTTTGACACTTGTAAAGCTTTTACCCGTGTAGGGATGTTATAATGATGGCATATTAGGTTCAGAGCCAAGTCTTGTCGTCTAATTATGTAATCGGCCTAAAGCTCTCATATTGATGTTAGGCTATGAACTAGTCGGCCATGATTTCATCGAGCTTACGATGGCAAACTTCGGTATTCATGATTTCTATCCAAATCATGGCCTACTACACGTTTTAGGTGGAAAGGATAATCTTAACCAGCTTTTTTCGCTTTGATGTTTTTAGAATTTTGACATGATATGTATACTTTTAAGAAACTGTATTTTTTGTGCGTCAGCTTCTAATTGTAAATAAAAACGCTGTTACATTTTTTTCTACTATTCGATAACTGTACGGGATTTGTTTTAAGACGTAGGCTCATATATTTAGCATTAAAAACCTTAGCAGAGAATTGTAAAAGTTGGAGTGTACTACAAGAGCGGACGGCGGCCGCCAGACCTCTTACACTTTTCTGTTGAGGCTCAGTTTATAAGTAATGTACCGAACTACCTCTGCATGCCTCCATGGATAACAGTAATTATAGATTTCTTTTTTGTTATTATTGCGAAGTAACTTTACATTTACACATTGATATATTTTGTACGTTATATTAAACAGATAATAATTATAAGGGACATAGGTTTTACAGTTATAGAGTTGCTATATCAAGATGTACGATTTGATGTGTGCAAGATAATTTTCCGTTTTTATGTAGGACGCTACTCAAATCTGAATGGAATTATTGATTTTATTATATTACATAATACAATCTGACTAGTTCAAAATGATGTTTTATTTATTTTGTTAGGTACCCCTTTTTTCTTTTGTAAAACTTTAGTTGCTGTTTGGCCTGTGTTGGTGATACCACGGATAAATTATCTGAAGTATCCTTACAGTGAAGTCATCTGGGTAAGGTCGCTCCAACGTAGGCTTTATCTCCGTCACCTACAGCCAACCGTAAACCCCGTATAAAGTAAAAAAAAAACTGGGTGTGCTATGGGCCCGAGTTCAGGTCCTGGAGCACCTCCATGAGAGTCACTGACACTGGCTTGGCCCCCATCAGGGATTTTAATTTTGATTAAAACAAATTGAATGGCTTAATAGTCGTAAAATCTCAGAATTTATCGTTCACTGGGTCAAAAGTTATAAGTGGTAACTGGTGGCCGAGCTGGAGTCTGTATTTTTCGTTGGCCTCATGTGAATTAAAACAAACTAGGCCATCTAGGGAAGATCTGTTTTATCCCAGATTTTGTTTATGATAAATTGTCCTATTTTAATTCGCTTTTGACGGGTCTTTAGTTTGGCCACCAAAACACCCGGCAGGCAAGTCCCGCGACCCCGGCAGGCTTTGGCCCTCTGAGAGGGGGGCCCCGTCATTTTGCTGACGCACTTTGAGGCGCGCGTGGAACACGACGCGCGACGCGCCGTATCGTTGGTCTAGCTTTGGAAAAACTGGACGCAAGCAGGACGAAGGAATGAACATTGAAAGTGGTTCCAAAATAATACCAAGATTATGCGGTAAGTATCCTTTATTTACCATCAAATTACGCATCTTAAATCTATTTATTTAACTATATAAAACTGGCTTATTACATGAAATTGATGGCGCTACATCGTGTGATAGTATAAAGAAAATTATCTATGCGACTACTAAATCTATATAATAAAGGAATCAGTACTAATCATGATATTTCAACATGATTATTTAGGTAATAATGTAAATTACTATATTTATTGGTAGTTATATAACAGGTCGCGCTTCCACCGTGCCCGATGTAATGGAACAATTCTTCTGTGACCGCGGTAATGGAAACGAGCCCTTACATGCATTAAATATGTTTACTTGTAGGTACAAACTATTTATTGATAAAATGTTTTGAATGTAAGAAAAGCAACAGTTGGCGATTATAAACGTTTAATTACAAGAATTTAGGCTTATATAAATGGAGATCCGCATGTGTGACGTAAAATACGATTTTCCCGAAGAAATTATGCATATTTCTTAAGTAAAAATCCTTACTACAGGAAGCCAGTTAAATAATAACCTACAGTTAACTGTTACAATCGATGCGATCCACTTTCATGTGTAAAAATTACGTTTCTTACGCCAAATTTATTAATCCCGCTTATCTAACATTATAACTGACTAGACGTAAAACTGAGATGATGGTACACTGGGCTGCTGAGGACGAAGCCCGCGAAGAATCGGCGCCATCTTGTCTCAATATTTACTCCGAAGCGAACATGACATATCCGTTGTAAATTTTATGAAAAAATATACAAATTGAATAACTGTTAACCTTACCTATAATTTAACGGGGATATATTTACAATTACTTGTCATACACGATAGTATTTATAGTTAGAAAACATCATGTTTTTACTACAAATTCCAGTGTTATGACGAGAAAAGAATTTGAAGAAACGGCATTCATATACATAAGGTATATTGAACAATAGAATATGTTTTCGGGCAGTTAAAACGCGACGTATGATAAAAACATATCGAGATAAATATCAATAAACTAGATTTGAACAAAACTGACACATACTAGGGTCTGATTATATTCTATATTTATATGTTTAGTTTATCAAAGATCTCGACAATTTTACAGTAAATAAAAATATTTTGAAAAGTAGAAAAAGAATTGTGACTGTCTTTCAATACATATCCTTAAAAAACTAAAATTGCAGTCGAAATAGGGTTTATCCAAATATAGTCTCTAAAATATGAATAAATGCAACAAATATACAAAAGAAATTAATGAAAACAGGTCACTAACTGGTTTTTCACTCGGAAACAAATTCACAATCAAGAAATTAAGTATTTAATTCTAATGTCTATTTGATCAGTGGTACCCAAAGTGCATGCATTCCGTCGGAAATGTGAACTAACCCGTAGTATGGTTAATAATTTAGCTCTTAATCAATATTGCACTTATATTTCGATGAAATCATACCTCCCTAGGTTATGTTAGTACTATTAAGGGTTCTAGTGAGTACTACTGCATTACGCTCAAACCTTTGACAACATTTTTAAGTAAGCTAGTATAAGAATATTATTTGTCAAAAGTTTGTAGTAATGTTAATAATAATCTACAGTAACAAGGATTTTAAGATGTGGCGGTATCCGTGGGCTGTTATTGTTCTATTCAATTTTAATAACTCATAACTTAATCAGTAGATGTCAATTAGGCAACTGTGTATCGTCACAATTCAAAGATAATCAAGAAATAGACTGCGTTGTGTTAAGAAAGGGGAACTTTGTATATTTGCGAGTTTAACACCCGGTTACTCAACGACTACAACAACTATACAGGCTCTCAAACTAAGTGACTTACGCAGCCAATCAATTCACTGGACCTTATTTCGAGTCTGTTAGTTACTTAGTGACCTTCAGAAATCAGGTGTATGTTTATTCTTTTGTTTATTTATCTACTCACACACATTCAAAGTTCTAACTTCGTTCACAGAGTTGCAGTCGTATTTAATTACATGTTACAAAATCTCTTCGTATTGGTAATTGACCGGTGTTTACACAACAGTGTGTACTAGGCCTTACAATTGTAATATGTTTTCATAATTCGTCATTGGTGTTCAAGGCATGAGATCTAAGTGATTATTTATCAATTCGTAACATCTTATTAGTCCATGATTTATTTTATTACTGAATTTTGAAATGCACACAATTCTCTATTAAAGATAAGACCTCATTTCACCTTTAAAATCTCATAAAATTTCTTTAATTTGTTTACGACGTGATTTGTCCATTGGCGGGTTTCCTAGTAAATACTTGTGTTTGTCTTTTTAGCACTATTCACCGGCCCTGTTACCTTAGTAGGCACAGTCTTTGGCCTCAAACTGGGTATTTGTGACACTCTTATACCGATAGCAGTTTTCTGCTTAGGGGCTGAAGGTACTTGGGCCTTCGGTTGCCCTTCGAAAGTGGAACTTCTAATAAGTTTAGGAGGTTCCGTTTTATCAGGTTCTATCCAAACCTTCTTTTCAGCTTTGGCTGGCAACTTTTTCGCTTGTTCTACTTTCTTCCACAAACTTGCTATTTTACTTTCTATGTCTTTGGAGTTTGTTTTAGAAGACTGTATCGAGTTGACACTGGAGGTGCTACCTTGACGAGAATTTCTCGATGCTATTGTGATGGTCTTTCCACTCTCGTTGCTCTGCAAGCTGTGGTTTGACGGAGAGTTCTTCATGGCCGGCTCAGCCCTCTTAGTGATCCTTGAAGTGGACGGCTTGGGCTGACTTTGTTTGGCCGGCGGTGGCCGCGCACGATTGAACTGTGGAAGTCTTGAAGGAGACGTATTGTTTTTGTTCGGTGCGGGAGCCTTTGATGGCCGGGGGGCAGTCGTCTTTTTATCAGGAACGGAGACTGGTAAGTCCTTAGCCGGCACAGAACTCTCTTCCTTCGTGAACGTTCCTTGTCGCTCTAGCGGTAACGGTTTAGTGGCAACAGGAGGAATAACTATCGGTTTCTGTTGCAACTTCGTCGGAGATTTTGGAAGAGATTTCTTAGGGGAAGTGTTTGCGCTGGAAGCCTTGGCAACTGACGGTTTTGGCGTTTTGGCACTTGTGTGGGCTTTGACGGGGTTCGTGAGTTTCGGAGGAGCACTCTTAGGTGCTGCTTTAGTTTGAGGGGCCGCAGGTTTCTTGGTAGCGGCGGGTACATTCCTCCTATACGGCGACACATACATTGCCTTCTTTCTCCCTCTGATAGCTTTTGGAATATCATTTTCTTTTTCTAAAGAATCATTGGAGTCAAGACTTTCGTCGCGTCGTGCGGGCTTGATTATCTTGGGCTTGGGTCGAGGAGTCTCCGGATCTGATTCCGACTGAGCCTTATCTTCAGAATTACTGTCGCCCTCATAGCTCGCGAAGTCACTGCTGCTTGGATTCTGATTCTTATCGCACTGCACCTGCTGCATGGTGCGTTTGTACGAGGCAGTCATTTCGATGTTTTTAAGATTGTATACAACGCACATGTCGACCGCCGCAGGACTTTCGATTACAGGCAAATAGTTCCTGAAACTCTTCGTGTAAGTCTGCATCTGAGTGGAGTTCAGTTCGAAGTCGTCCTCGTTATGTCCGCTGTCGGTCTCGCGTGAGAACACGTCATCGTCCTGTCGGTCGTCTGATATCTGTTGGTGGTTCAGCTCGTTTGATGACAAGCTGTCGTAGCCCGTCGTAGTCTCGACGTTTTCGAAATTGGCGTCTTTAGTTACAAAGGTAGGCGAAGGAGGAATGTCTTCGCTTAACGTCCGTGTTCGGAACCTCTCGGCATCTTCTATCCGCTTTTGTTTCATCGTCTTTTTGGCCGCAAGCCGCTGTTTCAAGCTCTCTAAGTGTGGGTCGACGATTTTCTGCGGTTCTTGCGGCAAGATAGTGTGTATGTCAACAGTTTGAGTTTGGTACCTAGCTCTGTCTTCCAACCTCCTCTGTTTGGCGCTGAGCTTCCTCCTGGACTTGACCTCAGAGGTCGCCGTGACGTACTCCTCAGACCGGTCGCTCTCCGACTTGGTCCACGTCACGAATTCTTCCTCAACTTCAAGTACTACGTCACTCTCGGCGACTGTATCAGTGATGGTGTACGTTTGATATCTGTCTTTAGAGACATGTCTCTTTTCTTTGGGAGTTAAGTACTTCGGATCCCTCTGTCTCTTTGGCGTGGACTCCACGCTGCTGATATCCGAAGGTATTGGCGTGCAGTTCTCTGAACCTGACGGAATATCAGTGACTACATTCAAAGTATTAGACACGCAATCGTCATACATCTGCTGAGCAGTCGTTGGTTCAATTTCCGCCGTGGATTCGGCAATTTCATCGAACAAAGATGGCGGATTAACCTTGTCAAGGTCATGGAAGACGTTTGTGAAGGTACTGCAGTGAGGGAAGTCTTGTACGGGTTGCTTGAAGTCAAACACAATCGGAATGCGTTCCCTGACTTCTGCCACTTCCGACACTATACTGGAGACGGATATCATGCTGCTCTCCATGTCAATATGTTCCATCTCAGAAGGAGGTTTCACATTTTCAAGGAAGCTGACTGGATTGCTGTCCAGGTGTTCAGAGCTGCCCTGGTGCATAGAGTTGCTTAAAGCTCGTTTGACCATCAAGGCGACTGGAAGGGATTTCTTCCGACTCTTTTGTGATTTCTTCGAGACTTGGGATGTCTCGTCCCAGTGTCCTGATGCACTAAGCGATAGCAAGCTACCGAGGTTTGATGGAGGCTTCACATTGTCGAGGTCGAGAGATGTTAATGACGTCACACTAGTTTCCATAACGTAGGCTGAACTCTTTAGCTGAGCGGCAAGTCTAGCAGCTTCTTTCTCTATAGCATCTGAAATGATGGAGTCAAACTTGTGTTCTCCATCATCTACTAAAGATGTGAAGCTAGGTTCTGGGACACTGTCCAACATCAATCGTTCAGCTTCCAGTCTGCTATCCATCATCATCACCAATGGAGACTGAGGTATATCTCTATCAAGTTCCAACTTGTTCGTTAAATCTGGGCGTGAGAAGGACATAGTAGGTGCTTCGCTTTTTTCGAGCAAATCAGGTAATGTCATGGCATGATCGGCGATCTCGCTTCGGATTGAGGAAACCATGTGTACTGAACCACTAATAGTGGGGAACGTGACATCGTCAGGACATGTGTTATCGTTCCACGTGTCTGTGCTTCGTTTAGATACGTCCTCGATGTGTAAAGGAAGGTCTTCTAGTGGTTTTACGTCAGTGCACTTGATGTCGGTCCATTCGAGCTTGTTCTTGTTCTTGCTGTGTCTGGTGAGAGTGCCGCCGTCGAATGCGTCGCGAGGATGGTCGCCGTCGCTCCAGTCGCCGTCCATCACGTCGGCGTAGGATTCATTGGAGCGGTTCAGTTCGTCGGGCGGATCCGACTCTAACGTGGTGTTGGCCGACCGCGGCGCGAGGCACTCGTTGGAGCGGTGCAGCGCGGCGGGCGAGGACGTGACGTCACCGGCGGGCGGCGTGACGTCACAGCCAGGTGTGGCGCGGGTGGTGAGCTCCCCCCCGCCTGCGGGCGCGCGGGCCGCAGACGGCGGGGACTCGTTTTTTGTCGGCGCTCGTCGGGCGCGTCCCCCCGCCCCGCGCGCTATGACCTCCTCCAGCAGCGCCCGCGCGGGCCCCATGCGTGCCAGCGCCCCCCCCGCCCCCCCTCTCCTCCGTCGCGAGGCCTCCAGTCTGTCGTCGCTCCGTCCTCGTCTCCTCGCTCCCGAGCTGTGCGCACTGCCGCTTGCTCTGGACATGCCGATGCGCACGCTCCTCTCGAACACCTCCTGGTCGGTGGACCCGAAGGAGTCGTTGCTGAGTGACGATAAGGAGGTGCTCCGCTCGAGTCGCGGCGAGGCGTGCGACTGTGACGTGCGCACGTCGGGTGACCGTCGCCTGCGAGGACGACTGCTGCGGGCGGGCGGTGCGTCTGGTTCCAGTTCCCTCGCTCGCAGCGGCACGCGGTCGAGCGACCGAGGTACTCTCTCCCTTCTTATGTTATCAGCGAGTCCTTCAGCTGAGTGAGCTCTGGTCCTGTCATCGATGGTATACTTAGCTCTGGGATTAACGCTGGACAGTCCGGCCTTCACGGTTTCCTCGAAGATTTCACGATCAGTAGAACCGAATGAGTCGAGACTCAGTGATGAGAGAGAGTCATTGCGGGCCAGATTGTCTGTGGCAGCGGGACGTGGTTTGTCTCGGCGTTCGGCTTTGACGGGGAGACGACTTTCGTATCTTCGGCCTGTAAAAACACAAAATGATTTAAAATATTTTTCAACTTAATTTGATTATTTTCTAAAAGCTGTTTTGTTCCAACCTGAGCGAGCTATCTTCCCTCACTATAAAACATTGCATGTGACACGTCCACTTTCGCAGTGACATGCATGGCTATAATAAAGTACCGAATTCACCTCAATACAAGCGACTCGATCGCGATATCGTAGCCTGGTACAGACTGAATAATATTTTTTTATTCATAAAACTGTCTAGCTATGATAACCTTGGCCGTACTTAAAATCTTTATTTTATAAAGCAAATATTAAAGTAGAACAAGTGATTCAGACTGTTAGTTACTGAAAGTTAGTTTGGTTTCTAGGAAGATTCTAGACTGATATAAATGTGAGTTTTTCAAGTGAACGTGAATATTCAAATTCAATTTCATTTTGAAATTATTCCTTAAGGGGCAGGTCTTCTAAAATTCACGCGCGCCGAATTATTTGCGTAACTTTGTTTGTGATTTTTGAACAAAATAGTGCAATAGCTTGAAATATTATTATTGCACATAAATAACCATAATATAAGTAACAGCTAGTTATTTTTTTAAAGTTGATTTAAGTAGATTATATTAGGTAAATCAAGCGTTCAAAACAGCTCTTTCCTGCCCAACGTCATTTCGAGTTACGTTGGTGCACTCAATCTGAGACAATGAAGAATTCATTTAAAAATCTGATCAGCGCATAATGACCGCAATATCCTCGTCTTCAAACTGCGCTGATTAGTTTTTTATATTTATCTTCCATTTTCTTAATTAAGATGGCAGAATATCATCAAAATTCTCGGATTTCATCTCTTAATAAATGGTTTTTTTTCATAGGAACTATGCATCGTAGGTATGTAATATTACATTATCTTGATGTCAACAGATCAATAAAGCAAATTCAAAAAAAAAAATTGTACCTAAAGCGCTTTTTTTAACAATAAAAAATATCTCAAATAACCTCTCAAAAAGTGTTTATAAACGAGAATTGCAAGAGAAATTCCTTAGTGGCCGGTGGACGGCCGGAGCGATTGGACGTGAGGTCCACGACGAATTTTTGTTAGTCCCTCTCGCTCGCACCTTCTCTCGCTCTAACGGTGATGACGCGCAGTTACGCATCTCAGGTTGCTCTACTTTATTATGTTAAAATATATTTTTTAACCGACGGAAAAAAAGGAGGAGGTTCTCAATTCGACATGTATATATTTTTTTATTTATGACCATTCTTTACTTTCTCTAAGGTGGTCCAATATCAAAAAATCTTTTTTTTTTGTTGGACAGAGTTTATCAGAAAGTTGGTCCCATTTAAATATCAAAATTAAACTCGGCCTATAGGGGTAGAAAAAGAGGAATTAATTGTCAAATTTCCTACAGAATTTTCAGTTGTGAACCAATTATTGTTAAAAGATATGGAGAAGTAACTAAACAAGTTGGAGCGAATTCCGACCTTATTGACATTTAAAATTTAGTTTGTTTTTTCTCACTTTCACGATCGCTAACATTGCTCCTTCATTAAAATCCGGTGTTTGCATAAATGTCAGTAAGGTCGAAAATAGTTTGAACATGTTTTTTAAATTGCTTAACGATAGCAAGTTAAAAAACAGCTTCAAGCGATTTTCGCCCTTATTGACATTTAAAATTTAGTTTGTTTTTTCTCACTTTCACGTTCGCTAACATTGCTCCTTCATTAAAATCTGGTTTTTGCATAAATGTCAATAAGGTCGAAAATCGCTTGAAGCTGTTTTTTTAACTTGCTATTGTTAAGCAATTTAAAAAACATGTTCAAACTATTTTCGACCTTATTGACATTTAAAATTTAGTTTGTTTTTTCTCACTTTCACGTTCGCTAACATTGCTCCTTCATTAAAATCCGGTTTTTGCATAAATGTCAATAAGGTCGAAAATCGCTTGAAGCTGTTTTTTTAACTTGCTATCGTTAAGCAATTTAAAAAACATGTTCAAACTATTTTCGACCTTATTGACATTTAAAATTTAGTTTGTTTTTTCTCACTCTCACGTTCGCTAACATTGCTCGTCTGTCTGTCACTGTCTCCCGGTAGTAATGGACTGTGCCTACGACAAGGAGTGCAGTCCTTGGATGAGACTGTCAGATTTGTACTGACTAAAATCCACGGTGTCCTTCAAATAGCCCTTAATGTTCCGGGGTCACGGTAATGAGTACCGCGACGCCAGCAGGCTTTAGCCCTCTAGAGGGGGACCCCGTCATCATGCTGACGCTATTTGAGGCGCTCGTAGGACACAACGCGCTGTCGACCCGGGCATGGCCCATGACTTTTTTTTCATGATAAAATCATCAAATGAGTCCTCCCCAGGCCAAGCGGGAGATACTGTCAGACTTGTAGGTACTGACTTAAATTCACGGCGTTCTTTAATAGCCTTTTATGTTCTGGGTTTACCACTGCGGCTGGGATGTAAGGTTTACGCTGTCCTCTCTCTCACGCGTCCCGCCTCTTCCTTTGCCAACATGACTGCTGCACTGACCTTTTTTTAGGTTTAATTAGTTAAACACGATTGTGTTTAACAAATTAAACCTAACAGAATTTAACCTATGAGAATATTTAAATAGTATTAAAACACTTGTGTGATACTCGTATTATTACAAACCAAACAGGGTTGGCATGATTAAAACAAGTTGTTTTAAAACACCTGTTTAAAACAGTTTGAAATTAAACAGTGTTTTTTATTACCCGTTTCAACTACTTTTTAAGGCAGATGAATGCATATAAAATGAAAACAAATTAATATTCAGAAGTCTAAATAGTTTGACATAAAACCTTTTGAGTTTAATGCCATTGTTATGTCATATTTTTAACTTTTATTGACACTGTAATGAAATAATGCTTAAAATTTTTAGAAAAAAACATCACATGTTTTTATTCCATTGATCATTTTTCGTAAAAAAATCATTACAAAGGGTGAATTTGAAAAGATTTAATCTAGAAATGAAACATAATTGATATATATACGTTTAGACATCAACAAACAAGGTGGAATTAATTTTAAAAAAGAATCAGAAACTTAAAAAAAAAACACTTTTTTAAAACATTTTGAATTGTTACTGTTTGTTTTATAAATTAAAAAAAAAACTGTTTTTTTTTCCAACCCTGAAACCAAGTCATATTAAAACTCCTTATTAAGCAAAAATTCTATAACTCCTTTTAAATAATCCTTAGTAGAGCAATGTTCATACCGCATCAAAATTGTTTTATAATAATTCAGTGGGCAGGATGTATGCGGGGGATTGCGGGAAGGGAGCCCGAAATTTGACGTACGATCGACTGGCCGAACGCGATTCATTTTTTTGCAAAAGAAGACGGCAGCCTTAAGTTCATATATCATCACTGCTCAGAATTGAATTATTATTTTCAATACACATCCTTGAAAACTGGCACTTATTATTACGATTAGTTTCAATATGCTCAATGATATTCTAATATACAGATATGTTATACACTTTCAAAACAACAGAAAAAACTGTTCCGCGCCGAGCGGCAGCATACATACACACTTTTTTATTCACACATTACATTTCAGTACAAGTAAAAAGGATAGCATGATACAACGCAATAAGAAAAAAGTGACAGCTAGATAAACAAACAGCGCCACGTGTCATCAATACCCGGCACGTCGGCATCATAGACTTGCAATTGTCCCACGTAGGACATTTTCTGGTCTTCACGTTTTGCGCGGCCATAACATATCTGTTCACTAAATTATCATTAAATATGCTTAACTTTTTGCGATACATTTAACATTTGTAATTACTGTTCTCGACTTCTTATCAGCCTCGCCAAAAGCTCGGTTGAGTGTTATACAGTATTTCTTAGAAAAAAATCATATGTTGTAACTGACCGTCCGTGCTGGGCGCGTGCGGGCGGGGCGGCGCGGGCGGGGCGGCGGGGGGGCCCTTGGGGGGCAGCGGAGGGGGGGAGGGGGGGGCGCTGCCCGCGCTGCTGGAAACAAAGTATATATCAAAATGCTGCATAAAACTATTTTTTTTCACAAATATTTTACTCCAGTCACATGCTATTGCAAAGAACTAATTTGGCAGATTTACATAGAGTCAGTGGCTGTCGTGAGTGCTGGCGCCGAAAACTGACGCAGACTATTTATACGCAGTCAGTACGCGACGCGAAAGTACTGTACTGACTTGAAATCAATTTATACTATAGCAGTGCCAGCACTGACTCGTCAATGGACTGACGTCAGTTACTGACTCAATGTAAATCTACCTATGGTTTTTTCTATTTTTATTTTTACGTGGTAAAATTATTAAATGAGTCCCACCCAGGGAAAGGCAGGAGGGACTATCAGACTCGTACTGACTAAAATTCACGATGTCCTTCAATATCTCTTTATGTTGCGGGGTCACGGTAATGAGATAAGTCCCGCGACCCCGGCAGAGTTTGGTCCTCCAGAGGAAAAAGAATCGAATCGCGTGAGATGCAATCCTCCACCTCATGCTCCAGCCACTCATGGCATGGATTTTCGACCACTACGGACTTAGGGACGGAGAATGTATAATTCGCCGTCTTATAAAGCCCAAAGTTAACAGGGGGTTTGAAAAGGGATATCAATTTGGGCTTTCATCAATTTTTTTATGTATGAATTATGTAAACATGCAAAATAATGACAATTATAAGGTAATATTCATATATTTTTTATTTAATATGAGACTAATTTGCTCTTGACTCTAGTCCAGGGGGGGTATTACAACATCTTAAAACCAGGCTTGTTCAGGTGAGTGAATGAGATGGCGCTAGACGACTTGTATATCTCTGTCACTTTCCCTCGCTGGAACAAGACTGGTTTTAAGAAGTTGTAATATCCCCCCAGGTCAAATATAACCTGGGTAAATATCAATCGCTTGTCATCAAATAATGAACACAAAGCCACATACCTGTCACAGACGTTCCTCGCGAACTCGTGCGACATTCTGACTGTCTCAGTCGACGAACGCAAGTATGGTGGCAGTGATCTCTGTAAACATATAGTTTATATTATTATTGAGAGCCTATGCAAATACCACGTTTTAAAAACGCGCCGTCGACGGCGCGCTTTTGTCAAACAGCACGAATGTTCACTCTTTTACTTTACAGCGTCTTCTAGTATTTACAGCGTTTCTTGTATGAAAAAATAGAACAGCGCCTCTCGTGTGCGAAGAAGGAACTAATTTTTTCTTGACAATTGAAAATTTGAAATTGTCAAAGTAACAGTCACGATACAAAGCGTCAAACGCGCGTTTGAATCGCGTCTGTATCGCTACCAACACGCGTCAAAGGCGCGTTTAATTAACGTCGTGTGATGGCTCTAAGTAGGTACGGCTAAATATAGAAGCTGAGTCCTCATTCCTTAGCCTTTTCCCAATTATATTGGGGTCGGCTTCCAGTCGACCCATATTCTACTGAATATGGATTAGATTTTATCATTTTTGTAACCATAATTCGTAAAAATACTTAATGGTTTATTTTAAAAGTGTTTATTTTTAACGATATCGAGTCAAAAGGATTAATTCGACCTTAATATGATTTTTTTTACGTTACCCTCACTACATTTGATTATAAATTGTCAACGAGCTAATTGTGAATTTTAGGTCCAACAGTCAGTCTAGTTTGTGCCTCGAACCGAGCAGGTCGAATTAATCTCTGTTTCCCTGGTAGTCGCGTATAAAATTGTTAGATCCGAAAGAAGAATTATTATTGAAAGTGTGAATTAATTGTTTTAAAAGTGGAATAAAATTGTAATAATAACGATTGTGGACTTTACTTTATCGAACGAGCAGTAGTTACTGGATTGTGGAGGTCCGGTATGCAGTCGCTCCGGCAACCAGTCTTACCACCGTACCCAACTGGGTAATGCGATTCCTCACACATGGTAAGATTTGTTGACAGACTTGAGCTTCTGACTTATAGTAACGACTATGAAACATCTACAAATGACAGCCGGGACCAACGGCATAACGTGTTTTCCGAGGAACGGAGGAAACTCTCTATGACAGATGGTCACCCATCCAGAGACCAACCTCGGCAAGCGCAGCTTAACCTGGAAGGTCAACCTGTGCGGCTGTAATTATTTAGCCTCGAGCTCCCCAAATATAGAATCTGAGTGATTTATTAAACATAATTATTCAACTTACGTAAACTTCATCTCTGTATGGATTCATTGCGGATACATCTGAAGACGGACCCTTATTCTTCACCACCTGAAAACAATGAAAACCAAACCGTAAGTCTCCGGTGTTCATCCATCTGACTGTCACCAGGATGTATCTCATAAACAATGACACATAGCTTTTATTCTATCTAAGAAAAAGCATAAACATTCATGACGCAGGCGTCAATCATCATCATCATCAGCCCATAATGTTCCCACTGCTGGGACACAGGCCTCCTCTCTTGTTAGAGGGAGTGGGCCATAATCCACCACGCGGGCCCAGTGTGGGTTGGCACATGTCTTCGAATTTTTGGTTCTAGAACATGCCGGTTTCCTCACGATGTTTTCCTTCACCGTTTTGAGAGCAGTGGTGATGAAATAAATTACACAAAGTAATGTGCCTGGCGGGGTTCGATCCCACGAACTACAACTCGTAAGTCGGGACTGATACCCATGGGCCACCACTGCTCTAATGAGTCAATGCGTATAAATATTTAAAAACTTCGATATCAAAGCTGTTGCGCTGTTGCGTTTGTCATTAGCCAGAAGCCAGAAATTCGTTTATTTATGAACTTATTGAAGAAGTGTACTTACTACTACAGTAAAATGTACTACATACCTTAGCGATGCCCTTCTGTATGCATTCCTCTAGTAGATCACCCGCATCACTCAAGTTGGAACTGTCGGACGTGTCGTGTGTGTCGTTAAGGTCACGCGTGTCGTGTGCGTCACGTGTGTCGTGCGAGTCCCGCGTGTCGTGTGTGTCGATGGACAGCGCGGACAGGTTGGAGTTGCTGCCCGCCTTGGACAAGATGGCTGGTGTGTCCTCCGTGAAGTATACCTTGCACACCTCGCCGGGGGTTTGTGTTCCTGGAATGTTATGATTTTCGTTATTACTATTTTTTTAGCGTTTTAAAATCATCAAATGAGTCCTCCCACCCCGGGCAGGGCGGGAGGGACTGTCAGATCTATGGTGCCCTTCAATAGCCCTTTACGTTCCGGGGTCACGGTGATGAGATAAGTCCCGCGCCCTTCGTTACAGTTGTATTTATTTTTAAACTGTTTCATATGCGGTCACGCAAAGGCCTCAGAAGTTTATTTTAATTAACCCTACTTAAACATACTTAAACTCAGGCCTTCTTCTCATGGTGGTAGGCAGAACCTACAGAGCGCCACCTGCTAAGATACTCCTTTCACCTCATCCACATTTATACATCTGTACCCTTAGCACGAAGTTTCTTCTTCCAGTATTTACAGCGTTTCTTGTAAGAAAAATTTGAACAGCGCCTCTGGTGTGCGAAGCCAGAACTATTTTTTCCTTGAAAATTGTCAATTTGAAATCGTCAAAGTTCCAGTTTACTTTTCGCTGACTTTACGTGTTAAATACTGAAAATTCGTGCTAAGGGTACTGGTCATACAAGCATGCCGATTGCTTGTACTACGTACCCGGCTTTTCTGAAGCACTTTAACAATAAGGTTAGTGTAGATCTTCCTAGGGCGAAACCTATTTAAACTTAACGAAATATTTTAAATTATAATAATAAAGGTAATTGGCGAATTAGTAATAATTTTCTCGTTTGTATGACAAGTCAATTACAATGCACAATATGCACACAAACTTTCGAAAAATTATAACTGTTGGTAAAATCCACACCAAAATACGCCGATGCTCTAACCGTACAGACAAAATATGCAACATTATTTTATACTATCTAGATGGTACACGATTTTAAGACATAACATATCTAGAGATGTTTAAGTATAAAAAACCGTGTGAGGAACTGAATCTTCCTTTAAAGAAAGAAGTGGGGCACAATCGTAACCGTTGGAAGGAATGGAGGGAGGCCTTTGTCCAGCATTAGGACAAACTATATTAAGAATTAAGGATATAAGAATAAAACATTACCTTTCATAGGTTCATTAGCTACGAGATGCGATGACGGCAATGTCCGGAATTGGTCTCTGCAAAAATAAATACAAATTATGCGATAGCAAATTGTTTTAATGCATATCTTATCACCTTTGTGATAAAGTCCAAGTTTGTTAATCTACGTACCTATTTCTGTTTTCTTGTAACACGTCATCAGGGTTATTACTGGCTGATGAGTTGTTCAACTCTTGATGATTAAGTCTTGGTAACAACTTTAGTGATTGCTGAAAATAAATAAAAACTGGATGTTCAGAAAGGAGCATTGTGTGGAGACATTTTCAATAGAAGAATTATACAGTGTGTTTCTTTTAAATTGGCCAAAAGGGAGAAATCTGAATCCATTAAAGTTTTTTTTTAGCGTGGTAAAATCATCAAATGAGTCCTCCCACCCCTAACTGTCAGACTTGTACTGACTAAAATCCACGATGTCCTTCAGTAGCTATTAATGTTCCGGGGTCACGGTAAGGAAATAATCCGGCGACCCCGGCAGGCTTTGGCCCTCTGAGAGGGGGCCCCGTCATTATGCTGAAGCTGTTTGAGTCGCGCGTGGGACACAACGCGCCGTCGACCCGGGCATGGTCCATGGTCGGGCAGCGAGTTGCCCTTTACTCGCTGCCCGCATGCCCGATCCATAAGAGATACGGGAAAAAACTTTCTAAGGAACTTTTAGCTCTTTTTAGATGTTGACAATTTTGGCGTTTTTATTGTTGTCCACAGTAATTAGTGACATATTGGCCAAAATTTTTTTTAGTGCCTTTCGGCTATGTTTCATGTAAGGATAATTTCATTGCATCGCGGCATCGAGAAAAAGAAACACCCTGTATAGCAATTGCAGCAGAATTTATCAAAAATACTAAATGTCATGTCATATTTAAAATGTTGATAAGGTAAAACTTATTTAGGGTGTGTACTTTTAGATCTACACAAATCTACCTTTATCAATATTTTATTGAGCTAAAGTTTATGTTGTTTCTTGTAGCAATTAATCTATACAACTACTGTGCCGGTTTTTGACCAGTAGCAGGCTTCACTTTTCTTGGGTCATATATCATCATCTGACTGCCTTTTCCCAACAATATTGGGGTCGGCTTCCAGTCAAACAGCTGAATATCAGTATTTTACATGAAGCGACTACTGCCTATCGCACCTCCACAACCCAGTAACTGGGTTATAAGATACCCCATGGTAAGCCTGGTTGTCAGACTTTACAACTTCTGACTAACAGTAACGACTATTAAAGATCTACAAATGACAGTCGGGACCAACGGCTTTACGTGCTTCCGAGACACGGAGGAAATTCTTGGGTCATATAATTATGCTATACTCAATTTTTAAATTGCATCATGTGTACGTAAGCCACAGCGTTTACGTTTGTTTAGCAAGAGATGTTTACGATACCGTGTCATTAAAAAAAAAAGCTTACGGAATTTTGGAAGGAGATAGTCGCCTGTATATCTATCGCACACTACTATAATATTCCACAACTAACATACAACGCCATCTAGTCTCAAGCTAAGCAGAGCTTGTATTATGGGTACTAGACAACTGATAAACATACTTATATATTTCTAAATACATACATATTATAGATAAATTACACCCAGACACAGAACAAGTGATCGTGCTCATCACACAAACATTTGTCCTGGGTGGGAATCGAACCCACGACCTCCGGCATAGCAGTCAGGGTCACTAACCACTAGACCAACAGGCCAGTAAATTAAATTAGAAAGTAAATATTCATCAATCATCATAGAAACCTAGACTCCTTCTCTATTTACCTTAGGAAGCTTGGGTTCATCATCAATGGTCAGGCTGCTCAGGCTGGTGGCTGCTGAGAACTGCGCCGGAGTGTGCTCCACCAGGAACCGGGAGACACGCTCTTCGAACACTGAACCGACGCAGGCGGGCTCTGAGGAATAGTGCGAATTATGATTACAGATTGTTTTTTTTTGGCTAGCTTTTGAATTATTTAATTCAGCTAGTATAGGAGCTATACTATCGATACTACTATAAAGTATCTATATCCTACTAATAATATAAATGCGAAAGTTTGTGAGGATGTGTGTATGTAGGTTTGTTTGTTACTCATTAACACATAGGATAGATATTTTTATCCCGATTTCATATTCCCGTGGGATAATTTTCGAGTTGTAGCGGGTGAAGCCGCTGGCAACAGCTAGTCTAGAGTTTGTTTGTTAGTTTGGTAACGCTTATCTCAGGAAAAACTGGTAAGAAATGAAAAAATATTTTTGTGATTTCTTTATACTCGCTGGTTATGAAAAAAAAAAACAATTCTAACCATTTGTCTTGAGATTAGAGCGTTCAACCAAACAAATTCTTCAGTATTACATTTTTTTTTTAAATTTTAAAATTAATTATAACATGAAGAAAGGTAGGTTAGGATAGCGTACCTTGTGGTGGAGTGGACATCGCGGTGAGGTCGGTGAGGTCGCGTGCGGGCGCAGCCCGAGGGGACTGCGGCGCGCCGGGAGAGTCGGGGATCTCGCTCGGAGATATGCAACCTGAAGTCAGCCGGCTGGAACAACACAATATTCTTGAGACACAATTCTTCTTCGTCCCTGTCTTTTAGCCCCTTCCTACACTAGGCGACGCAAGTCTCCGATACCTTACGACTTTGGTATTCATTGACGCGTGCTTGTGTTCGAACCTCTATGGGTTTGTATTGCGATAGCCGCTTGGATACCGAAGTCGTAAGGTATTGGAAACTTGAGTCGCCTTGTGTACGAAGGGCCTTCGGGTTGCCATCCACGCGCACTGTGGTAACTGCGACTCATGTGGGTTTTCACAAGTCTTGTCCTGGTTTCCAAATTTTAGAGATGGCAACCATAGTGTCGTTGAACTAGTGTGGTATAGTGGTGCTGAGCTGGAAGCTCTGGGTTAGATTTCCAGTTTGGACAGTGTTTCAGTGTCTTACTCACAAGCCGTCACGGAGTCCAGCTGTTAAAACGTTTAACGGTGAAGATCGCCGGCAATGAGTAGGTGTGACGTCATCCTAGTTGGACACTTGTGTTAACCAATACGAAATTTACCTTTTGACAGCTATTTGATGCTCACTTTAGTAAGTGATCATCATTATGAACTGTCACCGCTGATCTGTTCTGGGTTGATGAATGGTAATAGGCTTGCCCCACATCGGACTTGAAACTTGTCGTAATGTGGGCGCTGCATTAGGAACACCATGCCTAGCTAACTTTTCAAGATTAACTCCGCCATCATTTTATGTAGATGGCGATTTCCATCTATGTAATTGATTTCCATATACCTACATAAAATTAAGCTTCTAAAAACAGTGTTAGTAAAACATAGGCAAACATAACTCTGCCAAGGTCAGGCCATAGGTCATTCGTCAGAAAAAAAGACCCCGGCAGGGGACTTAAAAGATAAAACAACAAACAACCAACACTGTCAGCAGTGTAGGCACTGTAGGCAGTGTTGGTTGTTTGTTGTTCAAGAGTGAATGGGTTCACTCAAGCATGTCTCACCATCGGCGACAAAATTATGGTCAAACGCGAGCCTCTCGCTAAACAAAAATTAATGAAGTAATATTAGGTAAAGTACAACTCACCTAACTTCAGACAGCACAGATCCCTGGTCATCTTGCTGCTCGCAGTCAGGCAGTGATCCCAGCGAGCTGGACCGTGAGAACATCAGAGGCGTGTCCTCCACGAAGCGCTGCGCCGGTGGCGAAGCCCGAGCGGACGTCGGCGACAAACCCGAGCACACGGACAACGGCTCAGTTGCAAATGTCACTGCTTTGGAACCTGGAGACATTCAGATAGGATTACTATATTATGTCTATATGAGCTTGCGAGGATTTGTGGCAAAAATATGTCATGATTCCGTGTATCCTCGAAGAAATTCCGTCGTTTTGTCTTTCAAACTCCTGTTAGATATAAATTTTCATTTTCGGCTAATGAATGATATCGGATATACAAAATCAGTCCTAAATAAGATTTGATGATAATTATGATTATGAAGATTAGAAGAATAAAGCATTGGATATGAGAGAAAGTTAAGAAGTTAGGATTCAGAAAAGTTTACAAGATTTGGAGGTATCCTGTTGGTCTTTATTTTCCTTATCATCATTTTTATATTGTAGCTGAAAATAAGCGATTACCTTCTTTGTCCTTAGCAGAACTGCTGGTACTTTGCTCTGGAGGGCTTGGGTCCACATTAATGGTCGCCATTGCGTTCCTCTTAGCCAGGCTGTCTTCCTCAGTTGGTTCGCCAAGGCTGCTCAAAGAGCTGACCCTCGAGAAGTACCCAGGAGTGCCTTCATCACAATAGTTCACCGGCTTCTCAGGACTTATCATCCCGGAACTGAACTTGGTGTCGAAAACCCCCCGTTTTTCTGGAATTGGTTCCGGTACTGACGATTGAGGAGTAGAAGCTGCCCTATCATTGTCGTGATTCGGCGGGTCTTCTATCGAGCACGTGTCTTTTTCGTCTGAATGCGTCATCGCCTCAGGGTTGGGTTTGGCAGTCGCTACTGCTTTCTTATTATCTTTGCCGATCACCCTCAGATCTGACATTGAGGTGGCTGTTGAGAAGATCGCTGGAGTTTCGTAGGGAGTGCCTTCTGTGGCGAAGTGTTTAATGGTGTCCTCGTGGACTGAAGGGCCAGCAGGTTCTGATAAATCTGAACCAGTCTCCGACTGATGTTCAGCGTAGCGTAAGGAATAGTCCGTCGGCTGGTCCAAATCAGTCTCTTGGTAGTCACCGTACGTAGAACTGTCCTTCTTCGAGTACTTCTTGTTATCAGTCTTTGGTTTCTCAACCTCAGACTCGGTGTTCTTGGTCTCTGAGTACTTCCTGCTGTAGTCTATGGGCTGGTCGCAAGAATCCTGGTCGACGTCAAAACCAGATTCTGTGTAATTTGTTCTCATTTCTGTGGTACTTCTTGGCGGAGGAATGGGAGGTTGCGTGGGGTACCGAAGGAAGGAGTTATCTTTGTGTTGCTTCGAGGACGCCTTGAACGATTCGCCTGACATTTCACTCTTCATCAGGTCTTTGTTCCTGGGCGTTGGTACTGGCACCTTTCCAGTGCGCGTAACTCGTTCAAACACTGAGTCTGAATGAGTGCTGGTGACTGAATCTTTGCTCTCCGATCTGTTTACGTTACCCGCACTGCCTGTGTTAGATCGAGTCACTAGAGCACCCTTCAACAAAGTGTTACTGCAGCTCAGATAACTCGCCAAATGTGCGCTGTGACTTAGAGATATTTGTGATGTTAATGTGCCCATAAGAGGTGAACTAGACGTCATCCTATGCCGTTCTAAATTCATGGCGATTTGTCTTTCCGTGGCTGTGAAAAGGTTCTTCTCTTCTCTATTACTTGTCGTAGGGGATGTTGCTGGCTCAATATTGTCGCAAGTTTCAGCCAAGTTTTGGTCCAACTCTTGCTCCAACGCCTTTTGTTTTCTAGCTCCTAATGTAGGTAAAGCTGGTAGATTCATGTTCCTAGCTGTCGTGTCCAGAGAAATTATGTGCGTTTTACCCGGTTTGGAATTGAGCAAATTTTTGAGGGCGGCACTTGAGCCCATCGCTATCATTTTATGTTTAGAGTGGATGAGACTTCGAAGCATCGGCACCGCGCCGTGGTCCCATAGGAACTGTTGGTCTTGCGGGCACCTCGCGGACAGGTTCCATAGCGTGCCGCACGAGTTGCTGACCACAGTGAGACTCGGAGATTTGAGGTGCTGCAGTAAGACACTCAAACAATTTCTCTCCCGGAGAATTTGCCTGTAATCTTCGCGGACGGCGATGTGACTCGACACGTTCCTCATGATGCCTCCTGCGTTCTCCACTATCGCTAATGTCTTTGTGGGTGAGTTGTAGCTCAACATATCAACAAGGAAGCCGAGTGCTCCTTCAACGGAACACAAGGCTACTTTGTTCATTGAACAGTGAGCTGTCAAGTTCCAAAGGGCAGAAAGGACCGACTTGAGTGTGGCCTCCTTTTGACACGTCATCGCGGCTTTAGTCAGGCCTTTGACGGCTCCCACTTCTCTCAGTACTTGTTTGCTGTTTGTATCTGCTCTCCAGGAAAGATTTCGCAGCACTGCTGCTGTTACCTGTAAATAAAAAAAAAAATGCGATTAGAAAACGTTCAAGTTACGTAATACGTAGAAATTAATTTGAAGAAAAAATACAAAAACAAATATTGTTTGCATACCTGTCGCATATCATCATTGGGCGACTCCAGCTGCTCAACCAGAGCTAACATGAAGTCCTTGAAAGAGCACAGCAACGACTTGTTGTTGCCATCGCCGAAGGTGAGGTTCGTCAACGTCATGCCGGCGTACTTCCTCATCGTCAAGCACGTGTTGTCATCAGTTCTGCTGCCGTGTGCCGCCTGGTCGCCGCTTACTAACGCTGCCAGCGCCTGCAGGCCTCCCAGTTGACACACCACATGCCTGTGCTCCTCGTCAAACGACAACTTCATGAGCGCAGCGACACTCTGACTTGGATGCTTAGTTGCATCGTCTTCTATTGCCTCCTTTCCTTCTTTTCTAGTTTCCACAAGATCTTCCAAAACGTAACAATATTCTCTAACTTGTTCCAACAACCTCCAGACTCTGGCTTCTCTTCGGCCGGCTTTGTCGTCAGTCTGTGTGTGGATTATGTTACGCAGTGCCTTCGCCGCGCGGTCTCGAGTTTCTCTAGGGACCTTCGAATGTATTAACTGAACTAGTAACGGAATGCACCCTGCTTGCCGCATGGCGATGCAACTTTCAACAGACCTGCTCATATCCAATAAGGGGCCGCTCAAGTCTGCGTTGTTTTCTGGTGATAAACTTAGAAGCGAAATTAAAGAACAAACGCATTCCATCTTATTTTCTAAATTAGACGAAGGTCTCGTTCCCTCTGCAGAACCGTTACTAGAGAAACTGCGAACGCTGGCGGAGTCATGACCTGTCCAGACATCGCGTTCTCCTGGCCAGGTCCCTCGGTAGAGTTGGGAAGCTCTTTTATCTCGTTCACTCGAACGTGCCGCACTTTCTAACCCATAATGTAGAGTGCTTCGGTAACTTGTTCGGTGTGGTCGATCTTCTGAACTGGAGTAACTGGAAGCCTGGTTTTTCTGTGGTCTCTTTGGCAGCGCTCCAGCCTTTTTTTGTGCTTGATTTTCATCGCCGTCGACATCATCGTCCAGGAAGTTCGGATTTGTGATGTCACTGCGTTCATCAAATTCATCGGGGGATGGCGAGTGGTCGAGGAAGTGCGGCTTCGGGATTCGGCATTCGATGTTCGATTTGGACGGCGGTTGGTAGTCTTCGTCAAGAAAATGCGGGCGGTGAGAGAGAAGGTCTATGGTTTCTAGTTCAAGGGTAAGGTCTACCGAACGCGCTTTGTCAGACGACTTTGGGGGAATATGTTTGGGGACGATCTTGGTTTTGTCTTTTGGGTCGGGTAAGCGGCGCGAGTCAGGTGAAATAGGGGAAGACGCATCTAGAGGCCCACGGGGGGGTTCGCTCGAAGTGGAGGGGGTGCAGTCTTCACTTGCCGAGGGTCCGGAGTCAGTTAACGGTGAATTCGAGGAGTCCATGCTGCTCCAGGGATCTACCATTACTTCGTTCTCCAACTGCAACAAATTAAAAATAGTGAGTTAAATGTCAGACCCTTTAAGTATAAGGAAGTCAAGGTTAAGAACTTTTTTGTGGTGAGGTAATCAGCTTAAGACGAATGTTACCCGAAATAAGCAGTACACTTAAATTACACATATGGTCAAGGGCAGTCGGTTGCAGCCGTGGTGTACTTGAGATTGTATTTATATGTGGACGGGTTAAAATACTGGTTAGGCCTGCCGGAAAAAAGTACGCAAGCGCGTGGTGAGACTATGCGTGCGTCCTTAATTACCTGAGTGACTAGGCAGGCGGAACTGCATGCCCAGTTATTAATTATAGTGTATATTCGTCATAGTGTTACAGTTACAACATTAACAGTCAACAAGGCGAGTTCTAACGGAGTTTGAATACGTTATGTGATACGTTTCAATAAACTTTAGTTAAGAGAAAAAATGAATCATTGATTTCAAGGAAAAAGATACATGTATTATTTGATTGCCACGTTTCATAACTTTTTCATCGGGCAGACAAATAAGGATGATTTTAGAAAATAAAAGGGTAATCCTAAGAGTATACATATTTATAACAAACTAGCAAACCAAGCGAACTCCGTTTCGGCATCAGATGGCTTCGTTTTTTTCTTTGCTATAAACCTCACGGAGCCCGAGACCTTTCCAACGAATGTAAAACCGTGGAAATCGGTTCGTGCGTTCTGGAGTTATAGCGTCAGGAAGGAAAACCCGAATTATTTTGATATAGTTACAAATATGGAGTCGCATTATGTCTGCCTGTCACGTCTGACCACCCGTATGGGGGCTAATGCGTATAACATTACAATGAGTCATGCACAATGTAATGGAGTTACAGTATTACTGCTTACGTCACGAGTCCTATCAACAAGTTCCCTTTGGTTCGTTAGTTTCATGAACCGTAAGATGTTTCTGATGGAATCAGGTCAGTTAAATGGGAATTTAACAAGTTCAGACGTGGAGTATGAATTTATAACACGCAAGTTTGGGATCGTTATAAATATGCCAGTTTGTTGTTTTGATTGGACTTCGTCTTTAAGAGGTTATTGTACCTTATTAGGTGTTTCGAGGAAGTTTTTAATAAACGGGGTAAGGTAAGAAGATACGGTTACCGCAGTAACGCAAGTTTTGTTATCAAATGTTTGTTACTTTTTTCTATTGTTTTTAGAGGAGATGAATCCGCACGCATAGTATTTGTTTTCGTACAGTAAAATCAAATCAAAACGTACCATTTTGCATTTATAAGTGAGTAACACACGTACTCAATCTTGCCTGTTCCTCGCAAAATGCGATCGATGAAGTCTTCAAACGAAAGTTTGTGTCCCGAAGACTCCAGTTTTCTAGCCATTTTTAGGGTTCCGCAGTCAACAAGGAACCCTTATAGTTTCGCCATGTCCGTCCGTCCGTCCGTCCGTCCGTCCGTCCGTCTGTCCGCAGTTTAGCTCAGAGACGCACAGTACTAGAGAGCTGTAATTTGGTGTAAATATACGGATTGGTTGTGCCGAAAAAGTGGTAAAATAAAATCTCGTAAAATATTTTTTTTTAGGGTACCTCCAGTACTTACACGTAAAGTGAGGATTTTTAGGGTTCCGTAGTCAACAAGGAACCCTTATAGTTTCGCCATGTCCGTCCGTCCGTCCGTCTGTCCGCAGTTTAGCTCAGAGACGCACAGTACTAGAGAGCTGTAATTTGGTGTAAATATACGGATTTGTTGTGCCGAAAAAGTGGTAAAATAAAATCTAGTAAAATATTTTTTTTTAGGGTACCTCCAGTACTTACACGTAAAGTGAGGATTTTTTTTTTCTCGCGTACCCCTTAGTGTGGGGTATCATTAAATAGGCCTTTAAAAAATAATGATAGTTTCCATTAACAATTTTTTGATAAAAAAATTCGTTTGTGAAATATTAAGCTTTAAAGTGCTAAATTTTGCTCGATTCGAGTGTCCCCCCCCTCTACCAGCTAAACGGTTATGTTTGGGGGTGTGAAAAAATTCACAATAGTAGTATATATAACGAAGTTTAAAAGAAAATTATCATGACTAAGTAGGCTTTACAACTTTACGAGTAATAGTCGACCAACTTATAAAATGTACTTGGATATCATATTTTCAAATGTATCGGAGACAACTGCAAATGTAAGTTTGTCAACTTTATTTTTATAGCTTTTATAGGTATGTTTTTTGGGGATAGGTAGGTTTTTATCGTCAACTATTTTTAACTGAATTCAAAAAAAGGAGGAGGTTCTAAAGTAGCTGTCATCTTTTTAGGGTTCCGTAGTCAACAAGGAACCCTTATAGTTTCGCCATGTCCGTCCGTCCGTCCGTCTGTCCGCAGTTTAGCTCAGAGACGCACAGTACTAGAGAGCTGTAATTTGGTGTAAATATACGGATTTGTTGTGCCAAAAAAGTGGTAAAATAAAATCTCGTAAAATATTTTTTTTAGGGTACCTCCAGTACTTACACGTAAAGTGAGGATTTTTTTTTGTCGCGTACCCCTTAGTGTGGGGTATCATTAAATAGGTCTTTAAAAAATAATGATAGTTTCCATTAACAATATTTTGATAAAAAAAAAAGTTTGTGAAATATTAAGCTTTAAACTGCTAAATTTTGCTCGATTCGAGTGTCCCCCCCCTCTACCAGCTAAACGGTTATGTTTGGGGGTGTGAAAAAAATCACAATAGTAGTATATACAGGGTGTCCCAAAACTCAACGTCGAGCCGAAACGGGGTGATAGGATAGATCATAACAATCACGAGAAAAATCTGAAAAAAATTCTATCCCATGCAGTTTGAAAATTATGGGCATTTTAAGAAAAACCTATAAATTTGATCAAACTGCACTATTTTTCGGTTATTGTGGTTATTCCTTTTTATTTTTGTTCAATTGAACTTTGGAAATGTAATCCTAAATAACATTTCTAGAATCCCAATAAAAAATAATGACACAATTGCCTCAAGTTTCCGAGAATTGAGACTATTTGTTTAACTACGAATTTAAAATTTTCAACATCCATCGACTTTGACAGGCCCTCCTTTAAAAAAAATGTACTAGAGTGCCTTGGCAAGTGGCATCAAAAGTTGGCGCATTTAATCAGGATTCTAAAATGGTACAATACTTGTTAGTTCTATACAATAAAAAAGAGTAAAAAAATTAAAACCTCAAGTAAGCCGATTTTTGCTATCTCAGTTAAAATGTTTTTGATTCGCACAAGCTCTAGATAGGTTCTTAATTTTAAGGCAAAATGATGAGAAAGATGGATAGTGGGTATGTTTGCCTTAAGTGAGCGAGATAGATAATGACGCCACTTTAACCGAAGTGAAAAAAGTTAGTAAAATTTCTAAAATAATGAAAAATCTTGATCTCGTTTAATTTAGGTTTGATGGAATAAAAGTCAGATAGAGAAATAACATTTTATAACAATAAAATTCAAATTGCTTACCAATACAAGCCCTACATCTTCTTAAAAAAGATCTACTTATTAGTCGAGCATATCTTCGAGAGTTAATCTCCTCAGCTGCTTGAGAAATGCATTAACGCAGGTCGGCTACGTTTTCAATGAGCTTTGAGATCATTTTGCCTTAAAATTACCAACCTACCTAGAGCTTGTGCGAATCAAAAACATTTTAACTGAGATAGCAAAAATCGGCTTACTTGAGGTTTTAATTTTTTTACTCTTTTTTATTGTATGGAACTAACAAGTATTGTACCATTTTAGAATCCTGATTAAATGCGCCAACTTTTGATGCTACTTGCCAAGGCACTCTAGTACATTTTTTTTAAAGGAGGGCCTGTCAAGGTCGACGAATGTTGAAAATTTTAAATTTGTAGTTTAACAAATAGTCTCAATTCTCGGAAACTTGAGGCAATTGTGTCATTATTTTTTATTGGGATTCTAGAAATGTTATTTAGGATTACGTTTCCAAAGTTCAATTGAACAAAAATAAAAAAGGAAAACCACAATAGCCGAAAAATGGTACAGTTTGATCAAGTTTCTAGGATTTTCTTAAAATGTCCATAATTTTCAAACTACATGGAATAGATTTTTTTTCAGATTTTTCTCGTGATGGTTATGATCAATCCTATCACCCCGTTTCGGCTTGACGTTGAGTTTTGGGACACCCTGTATAACGAAGTTTAAAAGAAAATTATCATGACTAAGTAAGCTTTACAATTTTACGAGTAATAGTCGACCAACTTATAAAATGTACTTGGACATCATATTTTCTAAACAAAATGTATCGGAGACAACTGCAAATGTAAGTTTGTCAACTTTATTTTTACAGCTTTTATAGGTATGTTTTTTGGGGATAGGTAGGTTTTTATCGTCAACTATTTTTAACTAAATTCAAAAAAAGGAGGAGGTTCTAAATTCGTCGTAATCTTTATTCTTATGTATTTTCCCCGATTTCTCAAAGACTCCTGGACCGATTTTGAAAATTCCTCTTTTTATAATTAAATTCAGCGAATCAGTTTAGTTAGTTCGCATAAGTATTTTGATGGGCAACTACGGAACCCTACACTGTGCGTGGCCCGACACGCACTTGGCCGGTTTTTTTTTTATCTCGCGTACCCCTTAGTGTGGGATATCATTAAATAGGCCTTTAAAAAATAATGATAGTTTCCATTAACAATTTTTTGATAAAAAAATTCGTTTGTGAAATATTAAGCTTTAAAGTGCTAAATTTTGCTCGATTCGAGTGTCCCCCCCCTCTACCAGCTAAACGGTTATATTTGGGGGTGTGAAAAAATTCACAATAGTAGTATATATAACGAAGTTTAAAAGAAAATTATCATGACTAAGTAGGCTTTACAACTTTACGAGTAATAGTCGACCAACTTATAAAATGTACTTGGATATCTTATTTCCTAAACAAAATGTATCGGAGACAACTGCAAATGTAAGTTTGTCAACTTTATTTTTACAGCTTTTATTGGTATGTTTTTTGGGGATAGGTAGGTTTTTATCGTCAACTATTTTTGACTAAATTCAAAAAAGGAGGAGGTTCTAAATTCGCCGTAATCTTTTTTCTTAGGTATTTTCCCCGATTTCTCAAAGACTCCTGGACCGATTTTGAAAATTCTTCTTTTCAAAGTTAAATTCAGCTAATCAGTTTAGTTAGTTCGCATAAGTATTTTGATGGGCAACTACGGAACCCTACACTGTGCGTGGCCCGACACGCACTTGGCCGGTTTTTGAATAACCTATCTAATAATAGACCCTAGAAACCATTGCCCTTTTCCTTGTGTCCAAATCAAGTGATTGTGTCATAGAGAGCATTGTCTCAAGTTACGAGGCCGGACAATGACTAGACGAGGCGCTACCGTCGCGTCCGGTGTGGACAATGGATGGCGCCCGCCATTGCTAATTTGTACTTTGTAGTATTCGATCGGACGCACGTTGCCCCGGACGACACAGATTTGCATTTTATGGGTACTTGCTGTTATATTCATCATTATATCTACTAGTTTTGTCGTAATAAACGCGATGTTTTGACAGATATACTTAGCAAAAAACATTTCAGTTTATACAAATCAATATTTATTTCGCACAGCATACTGAAAAAATATGCATATACTAAAGCTGAATTTTTTAAGCTATAAATTTTAAACATAAAATGAAAAGCACTCTATATTAACATATCGTGTTAAAAAATATTTCAGTCAGTAAGCTCGGGCCAATTGCAAAATTTTATATACCCATTTATTTCTGAAGCTAAACGAGATAAAGTAACCAGTTATACGAGAAACTTCACGCCGTATGATTTATAACGTATGGAGTGATTGCGTGAACATGTCGTTATAATATTCATCGAAATAATAATAACGCTTTGAATGGTTCAAATCAAATTTGAAGAAAACTATCAAAACTACCTATTACTACTAAACTAGACGACTCCTACGAATACTTACCAAGTCACTATCATTAGAAGTTGATACATCTTCAAGAGGGTTCCCATTTTCCATATCGACACCAGAATCGTTGGGGTCTCCCCTCCTCCTCATCATGTCAGTCCTGGTGATGTCGTGGAAGTTCCTCCTGAGAGGGTTGAAAGCGATGCGAAGGTCTGTAGTGAAGTCATCGTACAGTTTGAACTGGTTGGCATTGAATTCCGTGTCATTGTCCAAAACGTCATGGTCCATGGAGATCCTGGACCTCTCAGCCCCTTTACTCATGTAAGACACCTTGTAATAGTCCCGCGAACTCATTTTGACAGCACTTTGTTTTATCGTTTATTTCATAATGTTTAAAACCTCCTAAAATATCACGAAATTAGAGTATTTTGGCGTCGATAGGCGAAAATACCATGTATTGGATACCACCGTGTGCCGAATACGAAGTGTATTTTTCGCACAGAATATAGTACTCGTAAATCATAGTAGCGAACACTAAAAACCCATTATAAAAGCGTTGCCCTCGAATAAACAAACTAGCGCTGGGTCGTGCCAGATTGAAAACGAAATAGGTCAGCTGTATGGCGAATTTAGAAGGGCTCTCATGGGAGGCACAAGTTTTTAATTTTATTATAGTGGTCTGTAATTTTACCGCTTTTTTATTTGGACGAGAGCCAGATCGTGAAACATTGTATAGAGTACCTACAAATAAAAGTTGTGTCGATGTTTCTCACACATCTTCCTAAAATAAACTTGTGAATGAAAATTGTTGTAACAAAGAAAACTATCATTCCTCGCAGCGTATTAATTGGGTCACGGTGAAGTTAATTAGGAGCGCAGTAATCTGATTATTTGCCTACATTCTATTGTTGTGATGGTGAGCGGATGAAACTAAGCGTAGTATAAACATTTCACGTTAACATTGGACTAGTAAATTGGCTTTTGGCGTTCAGTTGGGAAGTACATGCCGCTCGTAAATGTCTCGTGGAAATAGCGCTATCTGTTTATATTGGGCTTACTCAAGGCTACATAGAACATACATTCAGAATTAAAGATGAACGAACCAATATTTATCCTATACGTTAAATTGTTTAGTATGATAAACTTTTTCAAAAATCATGTAATTTCTAAGACAGATGTTTGTATATCAACTGCAAGAAGCATTCAACTAATTACTGTACGATGCGAAGATATACTTCAAATAACGGGCCTTATTAATGCTTTTATTACCCACAGCAAGAATCAATTGTGCATGCAATTTGATAACCTTGCTAACCCAGGTTTAATTGTTGCAAGATTTATAATTGTTTAATGTTATGTATAATTTTTGTTCGCCATTAATTGGTCAGGTTCGGTTAATTAAAATAGAAATATCATGAGGTTTTGAATGTGATTTTGCAACAGATAGTCTCGAGCTTACACCACCAACACCATATGTAGGCGCTGAACCCATTTCCAGTGTTCATTTTAATAACAATAAAAAAAGAGCATCTGGCATCAATACTAGAAAACCTTGAGATGCCAAGCTATGTTACCGAATACAGACTCAATTATTCATAGGAATCTAATTCTTGCCAGGAAATTCTTTTTGACTGGACATTTTGATAAAAATCATTCTCTTCATAGACTGGTTTGATATTATCTTTATCTTTACTAATAAAATCGTAGAGCTGTCATTCCTGTACATTGAATATTTTTTTCTTTTTGTATTTTTTTCGAGATAAGGGATCGATTCTGATGACAAATCAACTTTTTTTTTCTTTCGAAATTTTTTATGTTTTTTTGATTTGATCTATCTCTTAAACTACTGTAAAGTTGTCGATCAAATTTTCCTCAAATATTCCTAATAATATGCTTCTGTTGATAGGCTATGTATCTTTACGCTATTTTTCCTGGGAGATAAGCAATTTTAAATTTTGTTGTTTTTATCTGTTTGTTTTTAGTTGGAAGCTAAACCACTGGATATTATTTAGTCAATTTTTCCCCAAATATTCCTTAAACTGCTCTTCTATTAATAGGATATGTATAATTACGCTATTCCCTTTGGGGGATTAACAATTTTATAATATGTTGATTTTCAGTCATTGTTGACATTTGTATAAGAACCGCTATTTGAAAACACTGTCAGCGTACTAGCCAGTCTGGTTGGTATCCTGCTTGACTTTCGTGCAAGGGGTCTCTGGATCAAATCTCGCTGTTTCTTTTTTTCACTTTTTGAGTTTTCTTATATTTGTCCTGAGAGTTTCAATTAATTAAAAAAAATGTGTATACTTTTATTTCAATATTATTCGCGATTTTAAATTATTACTACTTTTTTTCAATAGTTTTCTAGGATATAAATATACACTGATTTAAATTGTAGGTAGTAAGTTGGATATTTTTTTAAATTGTAATTGTTTCGAGGTGTGGAGTTTTAAAGATTAGAAATAAGGTGGGTGGACCATGGAAGGCCATGCTCCTTCGAAGGCCAATTATTAAAATTTCGTAGTTATTGCCATGTGATGACAAATTCCTTCCGTTTACAAAGATCCATCCAACTGAAAATCACAGACGCAGCCGCGAATCGCTCGCGCTATTGTTTTGGTAGTACGTAACAGGCCCTCGCTTCTTGGATATCGGGAATAGACAACGTAAAATTAAGGTGGTGTACCATGGAAGGCCACTCTCATAAATAAACAGTTATTATTAATTCATTTATTGCATAAATTAAACTAACAAATGTTAAAGTGATACTTTGTTTTATTATATAACAATCATATAAACCACTTCTTTTTAACGTAGATTTAATAACAGTAACTTTTAGTGTTAAATAACCTATTTATTACGATGGCCTTCATAGAAGCCCCTGTTCCTAGTTAGGCCATTTGGTAGAGTTCAATAAAACTTATGTCTAATTAATATTGATTAAATCTGCAATTCAAAAAAGTGGTCTTATGATAAGTAATAAAACAAAGTATTACTACAATATTTGTTAGTTTTATTTGTTTAGTAAATAAACGAATAATAACTGTTTATTTGTTAGTGTGGCCTTCCTTGGTTCACCTACCTTAAATGTGTTTATTTATGTTTTGAATTGGTGTTCAAACCAGTGCATAGATTCTGTTTTAAACGACGACAAGTTGTACTCATCGAGTCAGATAATTAGTTATTTTTTAGGTATCACGCGAAATGCAAGGGGGAAGAGCAATGCTATCGTACGTTCAATTTGCAGCGATACTGTAAATCAACCCAAAAATGATAGTCTAATGTTTAAAATAAACACGGTTCTTTGAAATTAATGTCGCTCAAATAAGGACGTTTCCTATGCAAGCTATGTACCTAGATATAACATTATTGATCTAAACTAATAATAAAAATGCAAGTATGTTTGTTTTTTACCTTTTCACGCATTACTACCTACTGAATCGATCGTCCCAAAATTTAGCATATACGTTGTCAGGAGTATAGACACGGATATAAGGTATCTTACATCCCGAATAACAGAAGAGAGTTGTTGCCGAGAAAACAATTACGTTCATATTCCAGATGGCGCCACACGATCCGTATTGTTTCTCAAATTCTAAAATAACGCAAGCGAAGCCGCGGGCAAACACTAGTTTGAGAATAAAACAGAAAACTGCAAAATCAATACTGAGCATATAGATGTAGAACTCGATTCTGGACGCATATGAGGATAGAAGATCCAACAGGCAGGCGATGACGTAAAACTCGAGATAGGTGACGAATTAGGGTGCTCCGACATCTAACGACGCGGATTCGGATTTTTCCGTCGCCCTTTCTCTTTCTGTCGCTTAGAAATGCCATTTGCCAGAGCGAGACAATGCGATAGCATGCGGCCGCCTTGAAGATTCCGTCGCATGCAATCGCATTATGCTTTCTGTCTCGGTCTAGCAAATGGCAGTTCTAAGCGACAGAAAGAGAAAGGGCGAGGGAAAAATCCGAATCCGCGTCGTTAGATGTGGGAGCACCCTTAGTAGAACCCGGCGAATGAGCTAACCAAAATTTTTACTTTGCTGTAACTATTCATGAATTAGCAAATTCATCAATGAAAAGTTTAGTATGAATTAAAAGTATACCTTGACACGGTTTGATAAGACTACTATCTTATTCATTCAGAAATTGAAGTTATACAAAAACAACTTGAGTATGTTCTGTGCGTTTAATTAAAAAAAATATTTATATTTTCGTTACAATGTTTTTATCCCTTTCTTCTGTTGCGTAAGTAAAAGCTTCTATCTCATCAAATATGTTTTATGTTAGTCTTTGGGAACCAGTGCGAAACACCAGTAAGTAATTTCTGTTTTCATAACAAATAAGGTTTCGTAGAACTACCAACTTCGTCAACTGTGTGAAGGGTCCAACCACCCTCGACCCAGTTCTCGAACGTTGCTTTGACGGTTTTTCAATGGCTCTACTAAGCTACTTCGCGATCTCAAGACCCTTCGGAGAATCAATGATGATTTTGCAATTTCTGGCTTAGCAAATGGTGTGGAAACGTTTTGTTTTTCTTCGGAAGTTGTGAGCTTAGTAGACTAACTTAAGCTTAAATATACGTAACAGTGAAAATAGTAGCAGGATGCTAGCTTATCTCTGAGTAAGAGTATTTTCGCTGAAAACATCAAGCACTTATAGAAGCAGTGCTGTGATTCAGAGAGGCAAACGGTTAGGTAGACATTGATCAAAGCTTCCAAGACAGACACTGATTCAACAGCTGTTAGCACATCTAATGGCACCGTCCAAATTGGCGATGGATGAGTCAAGCCAAGTCATAAACCTAACAAGGACATTACTAAATATACTATGTGGTATGGTGGGCGATGGATATCCATTTATTAAATTAAACCCATTGCTTTCCGATAAAGTTTTTACGCTAATAAGGCAGACAGACATAAAATTCAAGGTGAAAGACATAAAAAGCATAAACAAACTACATTACACCAAAAACGGTTCAGGTCGTCGAACTAGTGTTGCGCAAGTGAAAACATTAGCGAAGAACGCTCCGAGCGATTACGTCCACGAGGTTCTGTATACACGTGTGGGAGCAATAAAGTGGCCGCAAAACCCGAATCTGAGCAACAACAATGTACCCACTCGTGTAGTCATTACACATAAATAGGTTGGGAAGTTGGAATTTACCGGTAACTGCAGTTTTGCAACTCTTTATTGTACCTTGTGGTCGAATAATTTCACGTTTATGGAAACCTATCGCAATAAATTATGTTTTGAAACGAGATGTATTGAACAAGTAGCCATGTTTGTTTCTGACAAAACTGGGATTACAGTTTTTGATAGGTACTCTTTTTTCTTGTTGAGGAAATGCAATATTCTTCAACAGATGGCAAAAGACCGTGGTCACCGCGTAACCAGACACTTAAAACAAACATTGCAAAGCTGCAAATACAAATGATTAAACGACGATTTTATCGTTTTACTCATTTGCATTGATTAATCTGGCCAGTAAAGTAACACTGCGTGGATAAACACACTGGGAGCCGAACGAAGCCAAACATTTATAAATGCTAAATCCAATTATACAACAGCGAGGAAACAATCACGAATAGTTCAAAAATAATCATTAACGACTTAAATTGATAGCTTTTGTCATTCAAACCTCCAAGGTTTAACAAACAATCGTAAAATAAATCCTGCGGTGTTTCTAAACCCACATTGTGACAAAGAAAGATATATAGGAACAAATGACGGATTTGGATCTGTGACAACCGAACAGGAAGTGGGAATAGTAAAAATAGAACGCATATTAGTTTTAGAAGACGCAAAGTTAACTGCTAACGATTTGAACGAGGTAATAATAGCATTTAGGGAAGTAGTAAATAAACTGAATAACCGTCCTTTGAGCTTTGAGTATACAGATAGCTTTACTAGCAAAATGGATTCCTCATACTCATAAATAGAATTCAAAATCTTCCAAAATTGTATTGGGAACGTTATGAAACGAGCGATGAAATTAATACAAACGACGTGAGAAATCTTCGCATGTTACCACACAGTAATTATGGTTAGTGATGGGTTTTTATCCGGATAAATACTCAAAATGGATAAATACTCAATAAATATCCATTTTTACTCGAGTATTTATCCAAAACAGTGGATAAATACTACTTATAGTGTAAGTTACATTGTTCGTCATAAATTTTGTTCTTTTACAAGAAAAATGATTGAAATACATGAAATTCTGTAAATATAGATTTGTAACGTACTTTTTTAATCACTTTAATAATTACAATTACTTTATGCGTTGAAAAAAGGAGGTAATATTCACGTTTTTTTCATAATTCGTTGTTTTCTTTTTTTCAGTTTTTCAATGAAAACTTAAATAAAACATAATTTTCAGTTTCTAATTAATTATGAAGTAGGACTGACGCGGACAAGCAACCGCACATTTGTCTGATCAAATCTAACCGACTGAGTGTAACCGTCAGACTGACTCCGATTCACATGGAGTCTGACTCCGAGTCTGAGTCTGACCGAACCTAATACAGAGTATGACTGAGTCTTACCGAGTCTTACGGAGTCTTAACGAGCATGACTTCGAGTTCGAACAAGTTTGACCGAATCTTATAAAGTCTTACGGAGTCTTAGCGAGTATGATTTCGAGTCTGACCGAGTGTGACTGAGTCCGACTGATTCTTACTGAGTCTTAGCGAGTGTGATTTCGAGTCTGAACGAGTCGAGATGACTGACTCTGACCGTCTTACTGAGTCTGACCCAGTCTTACGGAGTCTTAACGAGCATGACTCCGAGTGTTCCGGCCCGCCGCATCACTAGTTAAGACGACGGAGGGGCAAGAGGAAGGGGGAAGGCACGGCAGTAGCGCCGCCGCCGGCGCTGACAAACACTACACCAAAACCACGGAACGTGCGCACGCACGCCACAGAGACTGTACGCGTTATTAATTTAAAACTATTGTAAAAACTAAAATTAAACGTTGTTCTAAATATTGCTATTCTCAACACCGAGTTCGAACAAGTCTGACCGAGTCTTACCGAGTCTGACGGAGTCGTAGCGAGTATGATTTCGAGTCTGAACGAGTCTGACTGACTCTGACCGATTCTTACTGAGTCTGAACGAGTCTTACGGAGTCTTATCGAGCATGACTCCGAGTTCGAACAAGTCTGACCGAGTCTTACCGAGTCTTACGGAGTCGTAGCGAGTATGATTTCGAGTCTGAACGAGTCTGACTGAGTCTGACAATTCTTACTGAGTCTGACCGAGTCTTACGGAGTCTTAAGGAGTATGATTCCGAGTCTGACCGAGTTTTACCAAGTCTGACTCCGAACCTGACTAAGTCTGACCGATTCTTACTGAGTCTTACCGAGTCTGACCGAGTCTTACCAAGTCCGACCGTGTCTTATCGAGTCTTACGGAGTCTTAGTGAGTATGATTCCGAGTCTGACTGAGTCCTACCAAGGCTGACCGAATCTGATTCCGAATCTGACTGAGTCCAACCGAGTCTTACCGAATCTTAGAATCTTACCGAGTCTTACTAAGTCTGACCGAGTCTTACCGAGTCTGCCCGAGTATGACTGAGTCTAAACAAGCCGTACCGAGTCTAACCGTATTCGACACCGGGTCTTACTCCGAGATTTGATCTATTTTTTCATATTAAACGGTTTACCTTACTAAAAAACATGTCAACCAAACTTGTTTTCAACCCTACTTAACATAGGGCTTTGGCCTTGTTGATGTCATCTCAAGGCCTAATTGCCGTATCTGTGGCAGGACCTATTCAACCCCTCCCCTGCAGACAGTTATCAGTAGTGACTAGTCACGGTACGTCCTCCCCACTTCGTTAAGAAGAAAGAAAATATATTTATTTTACAGTCAAACATGTCATCGGCGTAGCAGACAACGTCAATACCATGGAGGATTGTACCACGTAGTGCTCGGTCAAGCAGAAACAGTGTGCCAGGTACCAATTGCGACGGTGCACCGTAGATGGTTTGAATTCGAAACTTCATAATAGCAGAGCGCTTCCTTAATTTAACTCTAGGGCAAAGTCTGGAAGACGTTCGTCATGACAAGAGACACTGCCAAGATGTCTTCACCCCGAGCGATTGCTTCCTCAGCCAAAGCCCTTTTTTTTAACGAGGACAAACTGTCAAATGAGTCGTCCAGACTTGTACTGACTAAAATTCACGGTGTTTCTGCAATAGCCATTTACGTTTCAAGGTCACTGTTACCTGTTCAGACGGTCTCGCGACCCCGCCAGGCGTTTGGCCCACCATGGGGACCTCGTCAGTCAGTCAAATCACTCACATGCACGTTTGGCAGAAGCCAAACAGGATATCTACAGATCCAAGATGCGCAAACAAGATAAACTGCATATAAAATGAGGCAGAGTTAGGCTGCAGTGAGAAACACATTGCTTCTCTTTGACTGGAGAGACTTCTGAGACCTAATAATACAATAATATCATTTTTGGAGAGCCCAAGTAACAATACTTGTCATTGAATTTGTAAAAATAACCATTTTATTCGCAAAAAATATAAATATCCATCATTTTGAGTAAATATCCGATAAAAACGATAAAAAAAGAGTATTTATCCGTTTCGGATAAATACTCGAGTATTTATCTTCTGAGTATTTATCCTCCGCCCATCACTAATTATGGTATCACACCACACATAACAAATCTCGCATAAGGTAACGAAAAAAAGAAGATAATTTCATCAGCAGACGTAATACCAAGTAACAGAGCAGCGAAAAAAGATGGATCCATTAATCATAGCGAAGAATAAAACAAAACAAGAGCATACTCTCTAGCCATTAGGCACATGAAAGCAAAGCCACTTACAGCGGTGAAAGTGTTATGGAATTTCGCGATGCACCAGGCCATTATTGTAATTGGAGTGAGACGGTGTCTAGACTAGCATGGCAGAGACCGTAGAGTCTGCAAACACTGTGGTGGATGAGGTGCAACGCTCGAGGACATTCACCGTCATTGCAGGTGCTTAGAAATCAACGCGATTATAATTTCAGTCTATTGACATCTTAGATTTCATGCTTTATTACTTCTGATGAATTTATCATCTGTCAACTTCATTCGTGAAATATAAAGTTAGAGCTATATGCCTGTCTTCTAGATAATCTTTTTGTTCTTGAATCACAATTTCTTCTCATTAATCAGTTGTTATCTCGACGTAAATATGCGATAAAGTTATTTTCTCCACAATGTCAACGTTATGGACAAGTTATGCGACTGCAATGTCACCTACATAGATAACTTCTATAAAGACCACGCGAAATATTATCTACGAACACGAGTGAAAATCGATGCACGATGAATTTCTGTATTCCATTTTATGAAGCAATCTAGAGTTTATATTAGCGGAAGCGATGAATTGATTCATATCTTTTGAAAGTGCTGTCATTTATATCTTTGCTTTTATCTTCCTGAGTGTTTGATATTTACAAATGTGTTGGTCAGAGCTGAACCAGTAGTTAATTAAGCCAAACTAATACTTTTACATCATCAAATGAAAATTATTCTCAAAGCATTTTACCACGCTAATTAACCACGGGCAGTGCAACTGGTCAGGTGATATGTTCGGGTCAATCACCGAACAATATGAACATGTCAGCGTAATTGCGACACCGCGCCATATGCATTGAATATTTTATGTTACACCTAAGTCAAATAGTCAGTACGCTTTCGGATAGCATATCGGGCGCGACTCAATCTCATCTCATTCACCTCATTAGTTTTAGTTATTATCCCAATTACAGTACTGAAATATATCTTTACAATCTTCAACCTTAGTATTATCTTAATCTCACCCTAACCCCGAACATTGGTCCTTCGAGCCTATTAAGGCGGGACTGACGCGAGTGCATTAGTGTATTTCGTATCCAGTTATCCACTAACTGTACTGTACGTGTGTGTGTCTCGCTTGAAACCTGTAACCAGACCCTGGTGAACAGAATTGAGTGAATCAAAACTTTCATCATCCCGCTGATCCTGTTGTACCTGGTTCTACGAGAGCATCGCATCATCTCATCGCGCTGCTACTCCAGGTTTGTTCTTGCAGCCATCGCAAGGACATTTGATCTCCAAAGAAGCCTGCAGTACAAGTAAGGTCTCTTTTTATCCCTATAATGTCGAAAATCGAAGACATTTTATCAACCCAACATCAACTAATCGAAGCCATAAATGGGCTCTTCACCAATTTCAAGAAGGATGGTGCAGAGCGCAAGACCTCGGACTACATACGTCGTCGATTAGCTACCTTGGAACAATACTTTACAGAGTTCCATAATAATCATATGACTTTGTTATCTTTTGGTGATAAATCTCATACATATTTCAGTACTAATCAGTATGATCAAATGACTGAAAAATATAACAACATTAAATCAACTATTCAGAACTATATCCCTCACGCAAACAGACCGCAAACCTCTGAATTGAAACCTCCTACATTCCAACCTACTGTGGAATCTCAATCTTTAAACCTCGCATCCCAAGCTGCTGCTAAAACTCCTGCTCTTGAAGAGAGTAGAGCCGAAATGCTCTTAAAAAAGCAAGCCACAAACTTTAAGGCATTTTTAAGAACATCTTCCAACATCGACCTTGACCTCGTCACGGAAAAATGGGAGTTCGAAGACCTCCTGAAGACGATTCAATCCCGTTGGGCGGCTATTGACTCGCTTCATTGGGAGCTAGACAACGAGTGTGGCTCATCGAATCCCGAGTACGAAGAACAATTTACTCATTACGAGAAATATTATAACAAAATCAAGAAAGACATCAATAAGAAAATGTGGTCCGTAGCGCACATTGAAAAATCTACTCCTAAAATGGAGATAGCTGCCTTTGAAGGAAACTACAATAAGTGGATTTCGTTCAAAGATCTTTTTACCGAAGCAGTTCACAATAACCCCTCTTTGTCGAATGCACAAAAGATGCAGTTTTTAAAGAGTAAGGTGAAAGGTGAACCCGAAAAATTAATCCAACATCTCCAAATTAGCTCCGACAATTATCTAGTGTGCTGGAATATCCTTAATCATCGTTACAATAATAAACGACTGATCTTTACATCTCATCTTAACAACATCATGAATATCCCTGCAAACCAGCAACAGTCGGCAAATCATATAAAACGCATTCACGACACTACGTACGAAAGCGTAAATGCTATCAAAAACCTCGGAGTCGATGTGTCTTCCTGGGATCCCTTCCTCGTATGTATATTGTCCCAAAAACTGGACTCCGATACATATGAGGATTATCTACAAGCCTTAAAATCCCCGCGAGAGTTGCCCGTCTTAGAAGATTTCCTTAATTTTCTAGAAACTAAATTTATGATGCTGGAAACTTCAAGAAAGAAGCTCGAAAACTCCACGCAGAAATCATCCTTATCTCAATCCAACAACAATAGCAAACCATCTTTTTCAAAAGGTTCCAATTTTAGCCGAAATTATAACAATCCTAAAACGAATTACTCAACAAACCAAGTTTCGCAATCGTCAAAGTCCAAGCGCAAAAATAACTATCGCAAGCAATGCCCTATTTGCAGTTCCGACGATCATCGAATTCATGCATGTCAAAAGTTAATAGAAATGCAACCTCATGAACGGAAAAATATTATAGCTAAATTGAATCTTTGCATTAATTGTCTGCATTACCACGAAGGCAAAAAATGCCTCTCCGAAATAAAATGCAAAGAATGCAATAAAGACCATAATACCATTTTACATGAAGCATTTACGTCACATCGGTCTGGGTCAAATACAGCCACGATTACAAAATCGCCATCCCAACAGCAAGAACGAAACACAGTTGCATCGCTTCTCAAGGAACCCTCAGAAATTTTGCTTGCAACAGCAATAATTAACGTACAAGCAACGGACGGATCCTACCAAAAAATGAGAGTTCTTTTAGATCAAGGGTCACAGACATCCATTATTAGGGAAAGCGCAGCTCAGTTGCTAAGACTACCGCGACGAAAATGCAACGGTTATATCTCTGGAATAGGAAATAAGGAAAACAACTGTAAGGGCAGTATTACCATTAAATGTTCATCGTTAGTCAGCGATTTTACCTTTGAAACGGACGTATATATAATGAACAGACTAATAAATAACTTACCCAGCTGTACCTTACCTAAACCAGACTGGCCTACTCTTAACCAAATAACTCTAGCAGATCCCGAATTCTACAAAAGTAGGCCGATCGACATCTTATTTGGGGCAGATATCTATTCCACTATCCTTATGGACGGTATTTGTCGAGCAGAAGGTATGTTGCCCATAGCCCAACAAACTCAGTTGGGATGGATCCTTAGCGGCAACTACAAAACATACCATTGCAATGTCATCTTAAATAATATCGAAGAGATTCAGCAATTTTGGGAAGTGGAGGACATACATGAACCTCCAGCGTTATCAGAAGAAGATCAAAAATGCATCGAATTCTACCAATCTTCGACCTCAAGACGGCAAGATGGAAGCTACGTCGTGAAAATACCATTCAAAGAAAACTTTGAGGAAAATATTGGGGAATCGAAAACAAAATCGATTGCTCAATTCTTTCAATTAGAGCGGAAATTAAGTAAACAGCCGGCTGTGGCACGTGACTATAAAACGTTTATTTCTGAATACCTAGAGCTCGGACATATGACACGCGTTGCGCCACACTTACAGCCGGACTGCTACTTATCGCACCATTGCGTCCAACGATCTGAGTCAGCAACTACTAAACTGCGAGTTGTCTTCAATGCCTCGGCAAAAACCTCGAGCGGTTATAGCCTCAATGATCTTATGTGCCGAGGACCCAATTTACAACAAGATCTTCAGAGCCTTATCTTAAAATGGAGACAATTTAGATACGCTTTTACAGCAGATATAGAAAAGATGTTTCGTAAAATCTGGTTGCATCCCGATGATCAGAAATATCAGAAAATTATCTGGCGAAACAATCAATCACAACCTTTAAAAGAGTACCAGCTAGCGACAGTTACCTATGGCACAAAAGCCGCACCTTTTTTGGCCATGATGACACTGAAGCAACTGGCCAACGATGAAAGGCCAAACTATCCGCATAGCTGCGCTCCTGACATCTTAGAAGACTCATTTTATATGGATGATCTCATGCATGGAGAACATTCAGCGGAAGCAGCAAAACAGCTCAAAGCCGAGATGATTAACCTCCTCAAATCTGGAGGGTTTAATCTCAGAAAATGGCGATCAAACTTACCGGAAATATTAGATAGTTCTGATGCACCTCTGAAGGAAGACTTCGACTTCAAGCAACCGGAGTCAACCAAAACTTTAGGTCTTAGATGGGAACCAAAAAATGATCTATTTATCTTTCACCCTATAGAATTTATCTCACAGGACATCCTTACAAAAAGACAGTTCCTATCTCAGATATCGAAAATTTTTGACCCTTTGGGCTGGCTAGCACCAGTCACAATAAAGCTCAAGATCTTGTTTCAAGAATTATGGAAATCAGACCTGGGTTGGGACCACCCTGTCCCTCAAGACATTGCGTTAGAATGGAACATAATTAAAGCCGATCTATCTCACATATCTCAATTTAAAATTCCACGTTGGATTCAAACCCAGGATAAAGATACCATCGAACTACATGGTTTTTGTGACGCTAGCACAAAAGCATACGCTTGCGTCGTGTATAGCAAAATACAAAGAGATAATGAGACCCACGTAACTCTCATTGCAGGGAAGTCAAAAGTAATACCGCTGAAGAAACCACAGTCCATCCCACGCTTGGAACTTTGCGGCGCTCTCTTGCTGTCAAAGCTTATGCAAAAAATAATCTTAGCCCTGAGACACTACAAGGTGCATGTTTATGGGTGGATTGATTCAACGGCCGCACTAGGTTGGTTAAGTGGCGAACCGGAGAAATGGAAACCTTTTGTTGCAAACCGTGTGAGGAGCATCACAGAAATAATCCCTAAAGATAATTGGAATTACGTAAAATCAAAGGAAAACCCCGCAGATTGCGCTAGTCGTAGTTTACCTGCTGCACAATTAGCCAATCACTCTTTGTGGTGGCAAGGGCCCAACTGGTTGCCACAATATAACCCTAAAGAATCCCAAAAGGTGCCAATTGATACAAGTGTTACTAGCTGCGAAGAACTAAGGAAAAAAGAGAAAGTAAACACGATCATAATGAACCCCAAAAATTCAATAGTAATTCACCTTTTAACAAAATATAGCACTTTAAGGAAAGTGACTCGAGTATTAGCCTACATCAACAAATTCATCGACATTGTTGTTTACAAGAAACAACGCACTAGTTCCCTTACTCTGCAAAATATAAAGACAGCAAGAGAAATGTTAATTAAGCACGTTCAGAATGAATATTTCCACGACGAAATATCGCGGTTGAAAAACAAGGACCCACTAAATAAGAAAAGCCAGATTCTTAATCTCAATCCCATCCTGGACTCCAATCAAGTACTCCGCGTCGGAGGTAGACTTAAACATTCGAATCTTGACCCCGAAATGAAGCATCCCATCATAATACCGAATAAGTCGAAACTGGCAGATCTTATCATAGATGAATCCCACGAACTTGTATTTCACGGTGGAGCAAAAATGACAACTGGATTCATAAGGAGGAAATACTGGATTCTTGGAGGCAACAGAGTCACTAAGAAACGGTTAAGATTGTGTGTCAAGTGTATAAGGAATAATCCCACACCTCAACATCAAATCATGGGCGATCTACCTCCAGCGCGATTGATCCCTAACCGACCCTTTTACCACACTGGAGTAGATTATACCGGACACATCTTTATAAAAGCAAACAAAGGCCGTGGCATTAAAACCTGTAAAGGGTACGTCGCAGTTTTTGTTTGCATGGTGACTAAAGCTATACATTTAGAAATAGTCTCAGATCTCACTGCGTCAGCATTTATTGCCGCACTTCGACGAATGTCAGCTAGAAGAGGAGTTCCTGGGCACATCTACAGTGACCAGGGAACTAACTTCATAGGAGCCAACAAAATCTTAAAACAGGAGCTGTCTGAAATCTCAAGCATCATTTCTGATCAAGAAGTAAGCTCGACAATCTCTGAAATGAATATTGAGTGGCACTTTAATGCCCCATCATGGCCATCTGCTGGCGGACTCTGGGAAGCTGCAGTTAAGAGCCTTAAACATCATCTCAAGCGGGTCGTGGGAGAGCAAAGACTAACCTACGAAGAATATATTACCCTGCTATCCCAACTCGAAGCCTGTTTGAACTCCAGACCACTGTGCCCTCTGACAGAAGATCCTGAGGATTTGGACTTCCTGACCCCGGCTCACTTTCTTGCAAGTGGCCCCAACTTAACGATTTTCGAGACAGAGCATGATCTCAGAACACGATGGCACCTGACGCAAAAAATATACCAAGATATATGGGCCAAGTGGAAGACTGACTACCTCTCTCAGCTTTCTACTAGGGCCAAATGGCGGCAGCACCAAAACGATCTCAAACTTAACGATATCGTTATTATAAAAGACGACAACCTTCCACCAGGAAAATGGAGTCTAGGTCGCGTAGTAACGCTACACCCTGGAAGTGATGGACACGTAAGGGTCGTCACACTTAAAACCAAAAACGGGATCTTAAAACGCCCAGTTGTAAAACTATCCTTGCTGCCGACAAATAGTAATGATCAAAATGAGAATGCACCAAAAGTTGATAATAAACCACCAGCTACGAGGAATAAACGTCCCATCTCATTCTCAGCTATGGTTTTATCTTTGACATTATTTTTACTAACTCTAATAAGCACCGCTCAAGCATCCTACAACCTCACCATGCTGACAAACAATAGTGTCTACTTCGACAAAATATCTAATATGCACCTAATTAGAGATGATTGGCATTTAATAGTCTATTATGACACAAAACCTTATCAAGAAGGAACGGCGGCATTATTAAAATATATCAAGTATCTTGAAACCTTATGCTCTACGATCAGAACACAAACACCTTGCGACGGCGTCATGTTACAACTCGAGCACGAGTTCGAAGAAATTAAACATTACGATAATATTGTCACGATGAATGACTCATTTATGACTAATAACAAACGGCGGAGACGCGGCTTGCTAGACGGAGTAGGCTACGTTGCGAATAGTTTATTCGGAGTGTTAGACCAACGATTTGCAGAAAAATATGAGAAAGATATTGAGCTTTTAAAGCATAATGAAAACCATCTATACAACCTCTGGAAGAACCAAACGTCAGTCGTAGAAGCTGAATTTAATCTCATGAAAAGGATGGAGAATACTATAAACAAACATCATAAATTAATTAATCAAAAGCTTAATTATCTCCAAGATTCATATAAAAATCTCGCCCTGCAAGTGCAAAACGTAACTATGGTCACAGATTTTCTAACTTCGGCATTCACTGCCAACAACTTGCTGTATACCCTTCGAAGAATCCAAGACTCAATTTTGGATACAGTAACTGATATTTATAGTGGAAAATTAGATTTTCATTTAATATCTCCGAAGCAACTCAGATCAGAGCTAAGTATAATTTCCGCACAAATATCTGGAGACTTAGTAGTTCCTGTCGACAATTTTAACCTTAAAGATCTTTACAGCTTACTCAAAGTAAGAGCTAAATACTCTGGCAAATACCTAATTGTAGAAATAAAAATACCCCTAATTGAAAGGGATGTTTACGAGGTATTCAATCTTATCCCGGTTCCACGCATTGTGAAAGATAACTTGATCATGAAGGTGAAAACTATCTCTGAAATAGCAGCCATCAACATGAGAAAAGATTCGTATTTGACCGTCACAAACACGGATCTACAGTCCTGCATATTGCAAAACCCTGCGACAATTCTGTGCCACATCAGGAAGCCTATTCACCACATGAAAGATGATCATAGCCTTTGCGAGACAATCCCAGGAACAAGAACTTGTAAAACTAAAACCACTTCATGCAAAAATGACTGGAGAGAGTTAACATCAGAAAACAAATATTTTTATTTATGCTGCAATGAATGTAACGTCAAACTCTTGTGTGATAATCAAGTACAGGCAGTTAGGTTATCAGGTGCGGGTCTGTTGCGTGTAGGGGAAGGCTGTCTAGTAAAAACAGAAAATTTTATGGTGTATTCAAACAAAAGATTGTCTAGTATAATTAGCTCGACGACAAAGATTATCTCGCCAGAAATATCACCAATCAATCATATGATAAATATCACCATGCCTGAAACCTCATATGAGCTTAATCCCAATAACTCAGATAACCTCATGCAATTTGAAGCTATTAAGAGAAGTCTTGAGATCCTGAAGCAGAGTGAACCTTTGAGCACCGATATCTCCTTCCATGACGTTCACCAGTATGCTGCTATATATCTCGTCATATCGTTCATCTTGTTATTGGTGGCAGTCTACTGTTTCAAGTATTGGCGGCGACAACGACGTAACGGAAATCGTCCCACTTCTACAGTAGAGCGGTCAGCAGCATCTCCGGCGACTGGGTTGCCACCTCGACACACCGTTCCAGAAAGTGTTGTGATTGAGTGTAGTGAATTTAGGGAAAATGGGCAATCTAGTAGTAAATCAGTGAAAAGTGATCCTAAGAGACTAGCTCTTTCTAGTGAGTGCTTACAAAAAAAGGAAGATAGAGGTTCTTCTCCGATCTTTCGTGTGTTTTCTCTTCCTGATTTAAACTGTAGAGACTCTGTTTAAGTTGTGATGTTACCTTCATCTCATAGTTTAACATAACTAACCCTACATAACTACTTTATTATTTTAAGAACATTGTCTTCACCTTGTTAGTATTTATTCCATAACTAACTTCGCATACTAACCTCATCCTTTTCTCCCTCGGGAGCATGTTCGGGTCAATCACCGAACAATATGAACATGTCAGCGTAATTGCGACACCGCGCCATATGCATTGAATATTTTATGTTACACCTAAGTCAAATAGTCAGTACGCTTTCGGATAGCATATCGGGCGCGACTCAATCTCATCTCATTCACCTCATTAGTTTTAGTTATTATCCCAATTACAGTACTGAAATATATCTTTACAATCTTCAACCTTAGTATTATCTTAATCTCACCCTAACCCCGAACATTGGTCCTTCGAGCCTATTAAGGCGGGACTGACGCGAGTGCATTAGTGTATTTCGTATCCAGTTATCCACTAACTGTACTGTACGTGTGTGTGTCTCGCTTGAAACCTGTAACCAGACCCTGGTGAACAGAATTGAGTGAATCAAAACTTTCATCATCCCGCTGATCCTGTTGTACCTGGTTCTACGAGAGCATCGCATCATCTCATCGCGCTGCTACTCCAGGTTTGTTCTTGCAGCCATCGCAAGGACATTTGATCTCCAAAGAAGCCTGCAGTACAAGTAAGGTCTCTTTTTATCCCTATAATGTCGAAAATCGAAGACATTTTATCAACCCAACATCAACTAATCGAAGCCATAAATGGGCTCTTCACCAATTTCAAGAAGGATGGTGCAGAGCGCAAGACCTCGGACTACATACGTCGTCGATTAGCTACCTTGGAACAATACTTTACAGAGTTCCATAATAATCATATGACTTTGTTATCTTTTGGTGATAAATCTCATACATATTTCAGTACTAATCAGTATGATCAAATGACTGAAAAATATAACAACATTAAATCAACTATTCAGAACTATATCCCTCACGCAAACAGACCGCAAACCTCTGAATTGAAACCTCCTACATTCCAACCTACTGTGGAATCTCAATCTTTAAACCTCGCATCCCAAGCTGCTGCTAAAACTCCTGCTCTTGAAGAGAGTAGAGCCGAAATGCTCTTAAAAAAGCAAGCCACAAACTTTAAGGCATTTTTAAGAACATCTTCCAACATCGACCTTGACCTCGTCACGGAAAAATGGGAGTTCGAAGACCTCCTGAAGACGATTCAATCCCGTTGGGCGGCTATTGACTCGCTTCATTGGGAGCTAGACAACGAGTGTGGCTCATCGAATCCCGAGTACGAAGAACAATTTACTCATTACGAGAAATATTATAACAAAATCAAGAAAGACATCAATAAGAAAATGTGGTCCGTAGCGCACATTGAAAAATCTACTCCTAAAATGGAGATAGCTGCCTTTGAAGGAAACTACAATAAGTGGATTTCGTTCAAAGATCTTTTTACCGAAGCAGTTCACAATAACCCCTCTTTGTCGAATGCACAAAAGATGCAGTTTTTAAAGAGTAAGGTGAAAGGTGAACCCGAAAAATTAATCCAACATCTCCAAATTAGCTCCGACAATTATCTAGTGTGCTGGAATATCCTTAATCATCGTTACAATAATAAACGACTGATCTTTACATCTCATCTTAACAACATCATGAATATCCCTGCAAACCAGCAACAGTCGGCAAATCATATAAAACGCATTCACGACACTACGTACGAAAGCGTAAATGCTATCAAAAACCTCGGAGTCGATGTGTCTTCCTGGGATCCCTTCCTCGTATGTATATTGTCCCAAAAACTGGACTCCGATACATATGAGGATTATCTACAAGCCTTAAAATCCCCGCGAGAGTTGCCCGTCTTAGAAGATTTCCTTAATTTTCTAGAAACTAAATTTATGATGCTGGAAACTTCAAGAAAGAAGCTCGAAAACTCCACGCAGAAATCATCCTTATCTCAATCCAACAACAATAGCAAACCATCTTTTTCAAAAGGTTCCAATTTTAGCCGAAATTATAACAATCCTAAAACGAATTACTCAACAAACCAAGTTTCGCAATCGTCAAAGTCCAAGCGCAAAAATAACTATCGCAAGCAATGCCCTATTTGCAGTTCCGACGATCATCGAATTCATGCATGTCAAAAGTTAATAGAAATGCAACCTCATGAACGGAAAAATATTATAGCTAAATTGAATCTTTGCATTAATTGTCTGCATTACCACGAAGGCAAAAAATGCCTCTCCGAAATAAAATGCAAAGAATGCAATAAAGACCATAATACCATTTTACATGAAGCATTTACGTCACATCGGTCTGGGTCAAATACAGCCACGATTACAAAATCGCCATCCCAACAGCAAGAACGAAACACAGTTGCATCGCTTCTCAAGGAACCCTCAGAAATTTTGCTTGCAACAGCAATAATTAACGTACAAGCAACGGACGGATCCTACCAAAAAATGAGAGTTCTTTTAGATCAAGGGTCACAGACATCCATTATTAGGGAAAGCGCAGCTCAGTTGCTAAGACTACCGCGACGAAAATGCAACGGTTATATCTCTGGAATAGGAAATAAGGAAAACAACTGTAAGGGCAGTATTACCATTAAATGTTCATCGTTAGTCAGCGATTTTACCTTTGAAACGGACGTATATATAATGAACAGACTAATAAATAACTTACCCAGCTGTACCTTACCTAAACCAGACTGGCCTACTCTTAACCAAATAACTCTAGCAGATCCCGAATTCTACAAAAGTAGGCCGATCGACATCTTATTTGGGGCAGATATCTATTCCACTATCCTTATGGACGGTATTTGTCGAGCAGAAGGTATGTTGCCCATAGCCCAACAAACTCAGTTGGGATGGATCCTTAGCGGCAACTACAAAACATACCATTGCAATGTCATCTTAAATAATATCGAAGAGATTCAGCAATTTTGGGAAGTGGAGGACATACATGAACCTCCAGCGTTATCAGAAGAAGATCAAAAATGCATCGAATTCTACCAATCTTCGACCTCAAGACGGCAAGATGGAAGCTACGTCGTGAAAATACCATTCAAAGAAAACTTTGAGGAAAATATTGGGGAATCGAAAACAAAATCGATTGCTCAATTCTTTCAATTAGAGCGGAAATTAAGTAAACAGCCGGCTGTGGCACGTGACTATAAAACGTTTATTTCTGAATACCTAGAGCTCGGACATATGACACGCGTTGCGCCACACTTACAGCCGGACTGCTACTTATCGCACCATTGCGTCCAACGATCTGAGTCAGCAACTACTAAACTGCGAGTTGTCTTCAATGCCTCGGCAAAAACCTCGAGCGGTTATAGCCTCAATGATCTTATGTGCCGAGGACCCAATTTACAACAAGATCTTCAGAGCCTTATCTTAAAATGGAGACAATTTAGATACGCTTTTACAGCAGATATAGAAAAGATGTTTCGTAAAATCTGGTTGCATCCCGATGATCAGAAATATCAGAAAATTATCTGGCGAAACAATCAATCACAACCTTTAAAAGAGTACCAGCTAGCGACAGTTACCTATGGCACAAAAGCCGCACCTTTTTTGGCCATGATGACACTGAAGCAACTGGCCAACGATGAAAGGCCAAACTATCCGCATAGCTGCGCTCCTGACATCTTAGAAGACTCATTTTATATGGATGATCTCATGCATGGAGAACATTCAGCGGAAGCAGCAAAACAGCTCAAAGCCGAGATGATTAACCTCCTCAAATCTGGAGGGTTTAATCTCAGAAAATGGCGATCAAACTTACCGGAAATATTAGATAGTTCTGATGCACCTCTGAAGGAAGACTTCGACTTCAAGCAACCGGAGTCAACCAAAACTTTAGGTCTTAGATGGGAACCAAAAAATGATCTATTTATCTTTCACCCTATAGAATTTATCTCACAGGACATCCTTACAAAAAGACAGTTCCTATCTCAGATATCGAAAATTTTTGACCCTTTGGGCTGGCTAGCACCAGTCACAATAAAGCTCAAGATCTTGTTTCAAGAATTATGGAAATCAGACCTGGGTTGGGACCACCCTGTCCCTCAAGACATTGCGTTAGAATGGAACATAATTAAAGCCGATCTATCTCACATATCTCAATTTAAAATTCCACGTTGGATTCAAACCCAGGATAAAGATACCATCGAACTACATGGTTTTTGTGACGCTAGCACAAAAGCATACGCTTGCGTCGTGTATAGCAAAATACAAAGAGATAATGAGACCCACGTAACTCTCATTGCAGGGAAGTCAAAAGTAATACCGCTGAAGAAACCACAGTCCATCCCACGCTTGGAACTTTGCGGCGCTCTCTTGCTGTCAAAGCTTATGCAAAAAATAATCTTAGCCCTGAGACACTACAAGGTGCATGTTTATGGGTGGATTGATTCAACGGCCGCACTAGGTTGGTTAAGTGGCGAACCGGAGAAATGGAAACCTTTTGTTGCAAACCGTGTGAGGAGCATCACAGAAATAATCCCTAAAGATAATTGGAATTACGTAAAATCAAAGGAAAACCCCGCAGATTGCGCTAGTCGTAGTTTACCTGCTGCACAATTAGCCAATCACTCTTTGTGGTGGCAAGGGCCCAACTGGTTGCCACAATATAACCCTAAAGAATCCCAAAAGGTGCCAATTGATACAAGTGTTACTAGCTGCGAAGAACTAAGGAAAAAAGAGAAAGTAAACACGATCATAATGAACCCCAAAAATTCAATAGTAATTCACCTTTTAACAAAATATAGCACTTTAAGGAAAGTGACTCGAGTATTAGCCTACATCAACAAATTCATCGACATTGTTGTTTACAAGAAACAACGCACTAGTTCCCTTACTCTGCAAAATATAAAGACAGCAAGAGAAATGTTAATTAAGCACGTTCAGAATGAATATTTCCACGACGAAATATCGCGGTTGAAAAACAAGGACCCACTAAATAAGAAAAGCCAGATTCTTAATCTCAATCCCATCCTGGACTCCAATCAAGTACTCCGCGTCGGAGGTAGACTTAAACATTCGAATCTTGACCCCGAAATGAAGCATCCCATCATAATACCGAATAAGTCGAAACTGGCAGATCTTATCATAGATGAATCCCACGAACTTGTATTTCACGGTGGAGCAAAAATGACAACTGGATTCATAAGGAGGAAATACTGGATTCTTGGAGGCAACAGAGTCACTAAGAAACGGTTAAGATTGTGTGTCAAGTGTATAAGGAATAATCCCACACCTCAACATCAAATCATGGGCGATCTACCTCCAGCGCGATTGATCCCTAACCGACCCTTTTACCACACTGGAGTAGATTATACCGGACACATCTTTATAAAAGCAAACAAAGGCCGTGGCATTAAAACCTGTAAAGGGTACGTCGCAGTTTTTGTTTGCATGGTGACTAAAGCTATACATTTAGAAATAGTCTCAGATCTCACTGCGTCAGCATTTATTGCCGCACTTCGACGAATGTCAGCTAGAAGAGGAGTTCCTGGGCACATCTACAGTGACCAGGGAACTAACTTCATAGGAGCCAACAAAATCTTAAAACAGGAGCTGTCTGAAATCTCAAGCATCATTTCTGATCAAGAAGTAAGCTCGACAATCTCTGAAATGAATATTGAGTGGCACTTTAATGCCCCATCATGGCCATCTGCTGGCGGACTCTGGGAAGCTGCAGTTAAGAGCCTTAAACATCATCTCAAGCGGGTCGTGGGAGAGCAAAGACTAACCTACGAAGAATATATTACCCTGCTATCCCAACTCGAAGCCTGTTTGAACTCCAGACCACTGTGCCCTCTGACAGAAGATCCTGAGGATTTGGACTTCCTGACCCCGGCTCACTTTCTTGCAAGTGGCCCCAACTTAACGATTTTCGAGACAGAGCATGATCTCAGAACACGATGGCACCTGACGCAAAAAATATACCAAGATATATGGGCCAAGTGGAAGACTGACTACCTCTCTCAGCTTTCTACTAGGGCCAAATGGCGGCAGCACCAAAACGATCTCAAACTTAACGATATCGTTATTATAAAAGACGACAACCTTCCACCAGGAAAATGGAGTCTAGGTCGCGTAGTAACGCTACACCCTGGAAGTGATGGACACGTAAGGGTCGTCACACTTAAAACCAAAAACGGGATCTTAAAACGCCCAGTTGTAAAACTATCCTTGCTGCCGACAAATAGTAATGATCAAAATGAGAATGCACCAAAAGTTGATAATAAACCACCAGCTACGAGGAATAAACGTCCCATCTCATTCTCAGCTATGGTTTTATCTTTGACATTATTTTTACTAACTCTAATAAGCACCGCTCAAGCATCCTACAACCTCACCATGCTGACAAACAATAGTGTCTACTTCGACAAAATATCTAATATGCACCTAATTAGAGATGATTGGCATTTAATAGTCTATTATGACACAAAACCTTATCAAGAAGGAACGGCGGCATTATTAAAATATATCAAGTATCTTGAAACCTTATGCTCTACGATCAGAACACAAACACCTTGCGACGGCGTCATGTTACAACTCGAGCACGAGTTCGAAGAAATTAAACATTACGATAATATTGTCACGATGAATGACTCATTTATGACTAATAACAAACGGCGGAGACGCGGCTTGCTAGACGGAGTAGGCTACGTTGCGAATAGTTTATTCGGAGTGTTAGACCAACGATTTGCAGAAAAATATGAGAAAGATATTGAGCTTTTAAAGCATAATGAAAACCATCTATACAACCTCTGGAAGAACCAAACGTCAGTCGTAGAAGCTGAATTTAATCTCATGAAAAGGATGGAGAATACTATAAACAAACATCATAAATTAATTAATCAAAAGCTTAATTATCTCCAAGATTCATATAAAAATCTCGCCCTGCAAGTGCAAAACGTAACTATGGTCACAGATTTTCTAACTTCGGCATTCACTGCCAACAACTTGCTGTATACCCTTCGAAGAATCCAAGACTCAATTTTGGATACAGTAACTGATATTTATAGTGGAAAATTAGATTTTCATTTAATATCTCCGAAGCAACTCAGATCAGAGCTAAGTATAATTTCCGCACAAATATCTGGAGACTTAGTAGTTCCTGTCGACAATTTTAACCTTAAAGATCTTTACAGCTTACTCAAAGTAAGAGCTAAATACTCTGGCAAATACCTAATTGTAGAAATAAAAATACCCCTAATTGAAAGGGATGTTTACGAGGTATTCAATCTTATCCCGGTTCCACGCATTGTGAAAGATAACTTGATCATGAAGGTGAAAACTATCTCTGAAATAGCAGCCATCAACATGAGAAAAGATTCGTATTTGACCGTCACAAACACGGATCTACAGTCCTGCATATTGCAAAACCCTGCGACAATTCTGTGCCACATCAGGAAGCCTATTCACCACATGAAAGATGATCATAGCCTTTGCGAGACAATCCCAGGAACAAGAACTTGTAAAACTAAAACCACTTCATGCAAAAATGACTGGAGAGAGTTAACATCAGAAAACAAATATTTTTATTTATGCTGCAATGAATGTAACGTCAAACTCTTGTGTGATAATCAAGTACAGGCAGTTAGGTTATCAGGTGCGGGTCTGTTGCGTGTAGGGGAAGGCTGTCTAGTAAAAACAGAAAATTTTATGGTGTATTCAAACAAAAGATTGTCTAGTATAATTAGCTCGACGACAAAGATTATCTCGCCAGAAATATCACCAATCAATCATATGATAAATATCACCATGCCTGAAACCTCATATGAGCTTAATCCCAATAACTCAGATAACCTCATGCAATTTGAAGCTATTAAGAGAAGTCTTGAGATCCTGAAGCAGAGTGAACCTTTGAGCACCGATATCTCCTTCCATGACGTTCACCAGTATGCTGCTATATATCTCGTCATATCGTTCATCTTGTTATTGGTGGCAGTCTACTGTTTCAAGTATTGGCGGCGACAACGACGTAACGGAAATCGTCCCACTTCTACAGTAGAGCGGTCAGCAGCATCTCCGGCGACTGGGTTGCCACCTCGACACACCGTTCCAGAAAGTGTTGTGATTGAGTGTAGTGAATTTAGGGAAAATGGGCAATCTAGTAGTAAATCAGTGAAAAGTGATCCTAAGAGACTAGCTCTTTCTAGTGAGTGCTTACAAAAAAAGGAAGATAGAGGTTCTTCTCCGATCTTTCGTGTGTTTTCTCTTCCTGATTTAAACTGTAGAGACTCTGTTTAAGTTGTGATGTTACCTTCATCTCATAGTTTAACATAACTAACCCTACATAACTACTTTATTATTTTAAGAACATTGTCTTCACCTTGTTAGTATTTATTCCATAACTAACTTCGCATACTAACCTCATCCTTTTCTCCCTCGGGAGCATGTTCGGGTCAATCACCGAACAATATGAACATGTCAGCGTAATTGCGACACCGCGCCATATGCATTGAATATTTTATGTTACACCTAAGTCAAATAGTCAGTACGCTTTCGGATAGCATATCGGGCGCACGTGTGCCAGGTACCAATTGCGACGGTGCACCGTAGATGGTTTGAATTCGAAACTTCATAATAGCAGAGCGCTTCCTTAATTTAACTCTAGGGCAAAGTCTGGAAGACGTTCGTCATGACAAGAGACACTGCCAAGATGTCTTCACCCCGAGCGATTGCTTCCTCAGCCAAAGCCCTTTTTTTTAACGAGGACAAACTGTCAAATGAGTCGTCCAGACTTGTACTGACTAAAATTCACGGTGTTTCTGCAATAGCCATTTACGTTTCAAGGTCACTGTTACCTGTTCAGACGGTCTCGCGACCCCGCCAGGCGTTTGGCCCACCATGGGGACCTCGTCAGTCAGTCAAATCACTCACATGCACGTTTGGCAGAAGCCAAACAGGATATCTACAGATCCAAGATGCGCAAACAAGATAAACTGCATATAAAATGAGGCAGAGTTAGGCTGCAGTGAGAAACACATTGCTTCTCTTTGACTGGAGAGACTTCTGAGACCTAATAATACAATAATATCATTTTTGGAGAGCCCAAGTAACAATACTTGTCATTGAATTTGTAAAAATAACCATTTTATTCGCAAAAAATATAAATATCCATCATTTTGAGTAAATATCCGATAAAAACGATAAAAAAAGAGTATTTATCCGTTTCGGATAAATACTCGAGTATTTATCTTCTGAGTATTTATCCTCCGCCCATCACTAATTATGGTATCACACCACACATAACAAATCTCGCATAAGGTAACGAAAAAAAGAAGATAATTTCATCAGCAGACGTAATACCAAGTAACAGAGCAGCGAAAAAAGATGGATCCATTAATCATAGCGAAGAATAAAACAAAACAAGAGCATACTCTCTAGCCATTAGGCACATGAAAGCAAAGCCACTTACAGCGGTGAAAGTGTTATGGAATTTCGCGATGCACCAGGCCATTATTGTAATTGGAGTGAGACGGTGTCTAGACTAGCATGGCAGAGACCGTAGAGTCTGCAAACACTGTGGTGGATGAGGTGCAACGCTCGAGGACATTCACCGTCATTGCAGGTGCTTAGAAATCAACGCGATTATAATTTCAGTCTATTGACATCTTAGATTTCATGCTTTATTACTTCTGATGAATTTATCATCTGTCAACTTCATTCGTGAAATATAAAGTTAGAGCTATATGCCTGTCTTCTAGATAATCTTTTTGTTCTTGAATCACAATTTCTTCTCATTAATCAGTTGTTATCTCGACGTAAATATGCGATAAAGTTATTTTCTCCACAATGTCAACGTTATGGACAAGTTATGCGACTGCAATGTCACCTACATAGATAACTTCTATAAAGACCACGCGAAATATTATCTACGAACACGAGTGAAAATCGATGCACGATGAATTTCTGTATTCCATTTTATGAAGCAATCTAGAGTTTATATTAGCGGAAGCGATGAATTGATTCATATCTTTTGAAAGTGCTGTCATTTATATCTTTGCTTTTATCTTCCTGAGTGTTTGATATTTACAAATGTGTTGGTCAGAGCTGAACCAGTAGTTAATTAAGCCAAACTAATACTTTTACATCATCAAATGAAAATTATTCTCAAAGCATTTTACCACGCTAATTAACCACGGGCAGTGCAACTGGTCAGGTGATAGGAAAGTGAAAGTGTAAGAATAGTGGCAGAAGTATATCTAGATTGGAGAGCACAAGATGAAGTTCAAGAACATTTCTTATCTAGTTCGCCCTGCAAATAAATTATGTTCCTTATGAGGATCCTCCATTTATATTGAAAGACACATATAGATGAGCCGTCTGACTAATGGCATGTTTAGAAAAAGGGGTGATTACTGGGGTATAAATTGGAATGAAAGCAGGAGAATCATATGACTCCAGCAAATAAACCCACAATTACTTGACAAACAATGTGCACAACGGCGAAGTATTGAATTAATTTTAATTAAAGAAGATAACGATAAAGAATGACAAACAAAGGTCCATTCAATACCTATTTAGGTAAGTGCTAGCCCAGTACCGTATTGTACCATTACAATAAGTTAAAAGATAGCAATAGTCCTAAGTGCATTGTCTTTCTGTATAAACATTTTACAGACAATGCAATAGATAGTTTCCTTGGAGCTATATGTTCGTCGGACTCCATACAGTACGGCCTTGAGGTAAAATCGAATGCAGAATAGATAATATGCGTTATAGGTTTCTGGTGAAATGAGGTGCATGTCTTTCTAGGAAAGATGTTTGAGAATAAGTCGATCGGCTTATGTCTTGCCTATTTGATTCGTCCCGAAAATTGTTAGTTGCCGGACAGGGTATATCGATCGGCACCAGTTTAGTTTAGGAATTGTTTCGGGTCATTTCATCCACAAAATCTTCGAAGCGAATGTATCAACCCGTACAAGTGTAAAACAGGTCTAAGCCCAACTTTGTAAAGTTATGACTCGATAAACGTTTTAGCAATATTTTTCAACGATTAACAGAGGAAAGTGGAATGGAAACTAAGTGATGTTATATAACTAAATATACCATCGCAGTATTTCAAACAGAACCAATATTATTTCTTGTTAATAGGCGGCAATAAGGAAAATTGTCTATTTATTGTGTAACAGAAATGTTGTAATAATTTTCTCCTTTTGTTAAGACTTATGAATACTACTACTGTGGGAATGAGGCATAAAATCAAGCCTATAAGCCTCTGTTCAGACACGGCGGGAACCGCGCGATTTCAGAATCGCATGGAAATCGCATGAGTCTTATTTGTATGAGTTATTAAGTAATCGTTCAGACATAACCGCGCGATTCCCGCGCGGGAAACGCGCGGTTCCCGCCGTGTCTGAACAGAGGCTTAGGAGTATAGGTCTACCTAGAGTACATCTGACAGTAAAAAACACATTCCAGCCAGCAACATTTTATATGAAGAATTACGTGTATGAACTATGACCAGATGTATGAATGTGAACGAGGGAGAAGGAGTACGTAAGTACTAGAAAAGGCGTAAAGTCAAATGAAATAAAATAGCTTGTATTTTAACACACTATCTAAAGATAGAAATACCTTTGAAGATGCTGTGGCTAAGAAGGACCACAGTGAAGGGTAGAACTCATCACTCAACCACTTGAGACTATATTTAGTTACCTAAAACGTTGAAAGTGTCAATGACTGGAACCAGCTTCTTTTTAAGCGTTTTTCGATTCGAGTTCAGATTTGAAGTCCACTGTGCTATCACACATGTTACTACAACAATAATGCTTTTGTGTGACGCACGTCTCTGCGTGATTTCAAATAGATAAACATTTGAATATTATGATTTGAGCTGCGTTGGTATTAAACCAATACAGCTCAAATCATAATGTCCAAATGTTAATTTTAATTCATAACAATGCTGAAATATCAGAAATTCAAAGTTAATAAAAAACATCCGGCTCGAAGGACCAACAATTATGGAGTAAAATAACAAAGTTCAGTAATGGAAATGTTGGTAAAATTGGAATAAACATATCAAAACTTTGGGCACAAATCCTACTTGTTTCAAAACTCAATTGCGTCACAGTTACACGGGTAATCGAGATTTAACCTATATATAATTCTGGGAATGTACCGGCTGGGTCAGTGCATCTAGGCTGCAATGCGGTACTCGTATTCTTGGCTCCGGCAGACGACCTTCAAAACGAATGATATCTCCATTTTATACTGGGAAACGTTTCGCAATAACAGTACAATTTTATACTTTATTCAAACTGACGGAAAGAATGTTATAGCATGTCATTTTATGAACATTTATTTGGCATTAGAATTTAGAACTTCAAAGTTATTTGGTGGTGGGATAGTATATTACATTTTATGGTCATTCCAGTAACAGCAGATATAAAGTCATGTTCAGAGCAGGCGAAGAAAATTCTTAAATTAGTATTTTATATATTTACGATCTAGTTTTGCCAATAGTACAAGATTGTCTCGTGAAACTTACATACAAATTAAGACATAGGAGTGTTGATAGAATTTAAAATACTAATGATCCAGTGGTAAACATTCTACTACAACATTCATAAAAGTTGAAAAAATAACAGTTACAGTCCGCGGTTTTTTTAGGATATGAAATATTTTGCTATCAATGTACGGCTATATTTAGCTAATATTAATGTTTCTCACAACAAACAGTTCGAAGCTATAAGCATTAATTTAGAAGAGTTAGACCACACATTGAGAAAGATTCATAGGAGCGTGTGGTCGCAACAAAGATGGCGGGGACAGATCTAATACAACCAACCGCTAGATAAATGTGGGTAAGTATATTATTTTTCGAGATTAATATCCTCGTCCTTGTTTAGTGGTCTAAAGCGTTACTCCCGAGCAAAGGGTACTGGGGTGTCGATTCACAGGTCCATAAAGGACAATTTCATAAGAAATGCCCAAAGATATCTACGAGTTCTTGTATATGTGACATATCTGGTGAAATGTGGGTGATTCCACTAGTAGGTACAATTCTGCCAGACCTTTCCAGAATTAAAATACTACGCTATAGGTGTGATGTTATTAACATCTGTTGTCTTATTTTTGTTATGTACAGAAAATACAAAGTCCAAAAAGGAAGCACAACGTAATATTCACGTAACATGAAGCCCTAAATGTCCCCTGGGTCCTTTCTACCTCCGCAACGAGCCATCGTGGCGTTATAACCGTCATAACTAGGTTACGCAGATGGTGACCGCATGAAATACTAGTCACCTGTGTTACATAAGCCAAATGTGAAGAGAGAATTCTCCATTTAGGCTACAGTTATGAAAAATAGTGTTCGGAGCAAGACCGACAAATCGTGTTCGAATACACGTGAAATGATATTAATCATAGAATTTTTACGCATTCGTCGTGAACATTAAAGCTTGTTTGATATAAAGAAAAAGTAGACTGCGCTTAGGACGCAAACCTGCATCTTGCTGGACGCAGTCCCGCTTGGCGAGGTCGGATCATTCATTCTCGTCATTTGCTTTGTTGATTGAACGTTTTCATGTATCGTTTTCTACTTGTGTAGGCTAATAGTTAGGCTGCGGTTCTACTGAAGAGGAGCGGAGACGAGCTGCGCCGCTTTACCAATCACATGTGTATTCAACAACGTGACACATGTGTATTCAAGCCATGGGATTGATAAATCGTGGCACAGCTAGTCTCCGCTCTACTCCGCTCCGCCTCAGTCGAACCGCAGCCTTAATGGTGACCGCACATCTAGCCGCACCGCAGTCTCCGCAGTCCGTTTTGTTACCGATTAGGCTACTGCGATGCGGGTAAGTGTGCGAGGTTTCATAGAACTTCATACAAAGAATTCGTAATGCGGGGACTGCTGAGACTGCGGTGCGGCTAGGTGTGCGTTCACCATAAGGCGGAATTTATCCAGCTCAATGCTTGCATGTACCACGTACAATGAACCCCCAAAGAATATGCAGGTTTAGAAAATAAAAATGTAAAAACAAAGCATATTACAGTAAAAATTACAATGTTTAAATATTAAAATGACACAGTATTCAGCAAATTACTTCTTCTTACGGCTGCAAAATTCTCAATGACATTGAACTCACTTGTAGTGGTCTATAACGCATTGCCGTCCCCGTCTGTCATAGTTGGAGGAATTTTAAACAGCTTTGTATCATCCACATGGCACGCTATCCAACATTCTTGGACATATACAACAAGATGCAGCTAATTAGGTACGAATTGTGATCAGATAATAGAATTTTGTTTAGTTGAATTGGGGAATTCAAGTGTTTGAGTTATTGTGTGTTTGCAATATCGTTTTTACTGTAACGGTTTGATTTATTTTTATTTGATTGAGTTTATATTTGTGCATGTCCCACTTTTATATCGTAACTAGCAAACCCGGCGAACTCCGTTTCGCCACCAATTTTTCCTGAATTTTCTTTGCTATAAACCTCACAGAGCCCGAGACCTTGACTGGCCTGTTGGTATAGTGGTTAGTGACCCTGACTGCTATGCCGGAGGTCGTGGGTTCGATTCCCACTCAGGACAAATGTTTGTGTGATGAGCACGATTATTTGTTCTGTGTCTGGGTGTAATTTATCTATAATATGTATGTATTTAGAAATATATAAGTATGTTTATCAGTTGTCTAGTACCCATAACACAAGCTCTGCTTAGCTTGGGACTAGATGGCGTTGTGTGATAGTTGTGGAATATTATATTTATATATATTATACCTTTCCAACGATTGCAAAACCGTGGAAATCGGTTCGTGCGTTCTGGAGTTATAGCGTCAGGAAGGAAAACCCGACTTATTTTTATATAGTAGACTAGTATTTGCGCGTTGCGCGAGCTGCAAGCAGCTCGCGGGGTCTTGTTTTGAGAAATAAACCTTTGTTAGAATTTTTTGCAGTCACCATTTTAGATTTTGACCTCACTATCGGCTTTGTATCCTCGAAAACTATGAAAACGACACCCATGATGAAAACTTTGAATTTTTTGCAGTCACCATCTTGGATTTTGGTTTTACCTCACTATTGGCTTTAGCATCCTAGAAAACCATAAAAACAACTCCCATTATGAATATTTCGAAAATTAGGTATCGCAGGCGGCATCTTGGATTTTAATTTTGACCACACTATCGGCTTTAGCATCCTCGAAAACCATGAAAACGACTCCCATGATGAACAATTCAAAAAATATCGCAACCGCCATCTTGGATTTTGATTATGACCTCTCTATCGGCTTTAGCATCCTCAAAAAAAAAGGAAACGACTCCCATGATGAAAATTTCGAAAATATCGCAGCCGCCATCTTGGATTTTGATTTTGACCTCACTATCGGCTTTATATCATCATTAGCCTATTGCCGTCCACTTCTGGACATAAGCCTCCCCCAAACCATCCCGGTCCTGGGCAGCCTGAATCCATCCACTGCCAGCCACCTTCCTTAAATCATCCACCCATCTTGCAGCAGGGCGTCCTACACTACGTTTGCCCATTCTCCACTCAAGCACATGTTTGCTCCATCTGCCGTCTCTCCGTCTACAGACGTGCCCGGCCCGCTTCCACTTCAGCATGCTGATTCTAAGCGCAATGTCGGTTACTTTGGTTCTCTGGCGAATGACTTCATTACGAATTCTATCAACCAGAGAAACCCCGAGCATTGCTCTCTCCATCGCACGCTGAGCAACCTTAAATTTGTGGACCAGGCCGATGGTAAGCGTCCACGTTTCGGCTCCGTAAGTCATGACGGGTAGGACACACTGGTTGTAAACCCTGGTTTTAAGGGATTATGGGATCGATGATTCAAAGATATGACGCTGCGTCCCGAATGCCGCCCAGCCCAAGCGTATTCTTCTAGCTGCCACCTTCTCAAAGTTGTATACTTTGGCCTAGATAAATGTATTCTTGCACAACCTCGAGGGCGCATCGTTCACGATTATAGGGTGTCGAGTCTGCTAATTATTAGTCAGAATGGCGCCACAATGGCGTTTCAATTGTAGTGCTTATTCGAACCATTTTTTACTGCTGAGTAAAAAATGGTTCGAAAATTGAAACGCCATTGTGGCGCCATTCTGACTAATAATTAGCAGACTCGACACCCAGGTCTCGGGGTGACATGACCATAAAACATGACTTGATGAATCGCTCAAGCTGTTCAGCATTTCTTCCAGCTCCTGCAGAGACTCTGCTATGATGACAATGTCATCCAAAAATCGGAGGTGTGAGATGCACTGACCGTTGAAATTAACACCCCGTCTTTTCCAATCACGCGTCTTGAAAACGTCATCCAACGCGTTTGTACAACAGTTTCGGAGAGATGACATCTCCTTGTCTTACCCTCGACGCAGTTGGATTGGTTTTGTGCTCTGTTCTTGTACTTGGACGGTAATTGTTGCGGCCTTATACATACATCTCATCAACTCAACGTAGCGAAGGTCGATGAGGCATCTCTGCATGGACTCCAGACCAGCCCAGGTCTCGACGGTATCGAAAGCCTTCTCGTATTCCACATACGCTAGGCACAGAGGCTGGTTATACTCCTCGGTCTTTTGAATCACCTAAGGGTCACCTAAGGGTGTGTATGTGGTCTATGGTGCGGTAACCTTTTTGAGACCCGGCCTGCTCCGGTGGTTGAAAATCATCGAACTTTTGGGCGAGACGATTTAAAATAACCCTCGAGAACAGTTTATAGATATGGCTCAGAAGTGAGATGGGGCGGTAGTTTTTAAGGAGCGCTTTATCGCCTTTTTTGAAGAATAATACTACCACACTCCCATGCCATGCCTCCGGTGTTATGCCAGCGTGGATGACGGAATTGAAGAGCTTTACAAGCTCTGTCAAGATAGGTATTCCTCCTGCCTTGAGCAGCTCTATGGTTATTCCGTCATCCCCTGGAGTTTTGTTGTGAAGAAGCTGCCTGAGAGCCATTCCAACCTCACCCATGTCAATGTGGGGAGTCTCGTCTGTGAGATGTCGTGTTAGTTTGGCCGTTGGTCATCCGCGCCGTGGGTCTGAGGTGGGCAAGTTTATGAGCATATAAGTCTCCGTAGAACTTTTCGACTTCAGCGAAAATCTCTGGCTTTGAGGTGACGGTGGTGCCTTGTGATGTTCTGAGCTTTGAAAGGCGACAGCGGGAGGTATTGGGCTTGGCAAATACCTTCGAGCCATAATTCCGAGCTAAAGCTTACTCTATGATTTGGGTATTTGCACTCCGAGTGTCGCGTCTGAACTGCTTTTTGACCTCCCTGTTAAGAACCTGACTCTCACAGCCTGTGTGGTAATTGCGAGCTCTCGTCGTTTCCTCATCAGTGTCAGAGTCTAGCTGGTAAGTACCGACTTACGTCCATTTGATTCCTGATCGGTCGAAAATGTTTACAGCCAACCTCGCGGACAACACGCAGCAGGCCTTCGGTGACGTCGTTTATGTCCTCCGTGGTTTCCAACATATCGACTTAAGGTTCCTCGAAAACCATGAAAACGACTCCCATGATGAACAATTCGAAAATTATCACAGCCGCCATCTTGAATTTTGTTTTTGACCTCACTATAGCTTAAGCATCCTCGAAAACCATGAAAACGACTCCCATGATGAAAATTTCGAAAGTTATCGCAAACTCCATCTTGGATTTTGATTTTACCTCACTATAGCTTTAGCATCCTCGAAAACCATGAAAACGACTCCCATGATGAACAATTCGAAAATTATCGCAGCCGCCATCTTGGATTTTGTTTTTGACCTCACTATAGCTTAAGCATCCTCGAAAACCATGAAAATGACTCCCATGATGAACATTTCGAAAGTTATCGCAAACTCCATCTTGGATTTTGATTTTACCTCACTATAGCTTTAGCATCCTCGAAAACCATGAAAACGACTCCCATGATGAACATTTCGAAAGTTATCGCAAACTCCATCTTGGATTTTGATTTTACCTCACTATAGCTTTAGCATCCTCGAAAACCATGAAAACGACACCCATGATGAACAATTCGAAAATTATCGCAGCCGCCATCTTGGATTCTCATTTTGACCTCACTATCGGCTTTAGCATCCTCGAAAACCATGAAAACGACTCCCATGATGAACATTTCGAAAGTTGTCGCAGCCGCCATCTTGTATTTTGATTTTGACCTCACTATCGGCTTTGCATCCTCGAAAACCATGAAAACGACACCCATGATGAAAACTTTGAATTTTTTGCAGTCACCATCTTGGATTGTAGTTTTACCTCACTATAGGCTTTAGCATCCTCGAAAACCATAAAAACAACTCCCATTATGAATATTTCGAAAATCATCGCAGCCGCCATCTTGGATTCTCATTTTGACCTCACTTTAGCTTTAGCATCCTCGAAAACCATGAAAACGACTCCCATGATGAAAATTTCGAAAGTTGTCGCAGCCGCCATCTTGTATTTTGATTTTGACCTCACTATCGGCTTTGCATCCTCGAAAACCATGAAAACGACACCCATGATGAATACTTTGAATTTTTTGCAGTCACCATCTTGGATTGTAGTTTTACCTCACTATAGGCTTTAGCATCCTCGAAAACCATAAAAACAACTCCCATTACGAATATTTCGAAAATCATCGCAGCCGCCATCTTGGATTCTCATTTTGACCTCACTATCGGGTTTAGCATCCTCGAAAACCATGAATTCAACTCCCATGTTGAATATTTCGAAAATTATCGCAGACGCCATCTTGGATTTCGATTTTGACCTCACTATCGGTTTTAGCATCCTCGAAAACCAAGAAAACGATTCCCATGATGAACATTTCGAAAATTCTCGCAGCCGCCATCTTGGATTCTCATTTTGACCTCGCAATAGGTATTAGCACCCTCGAAAACCATAAAAACGACATCCATGATAAAAACTTTGAATTTTTGCAGTCACCATCTTGGATTTTGATTTTACCTCACTATCGGCTTTAGCATCCTCGAAAACCATGAAAGCAACTCCCATGATAACAATTCGAAAATGATCGCAGCCGCCATCTTGGTCTTTGATTTTGACCTCACTATCGGGTTTAGCATCCTCGAAAACCATGAATACAACTCCCATTATGAATATTTCGAAAATTATCGCAGCCTCCATCTTGGATTTTAGTATTGACCACACTTTCGGCTTTAGCATACCCGAAAACCATGAAAACGACATCCATGATGATATCTTAGAATTTTTTGCTGTCGCCATCTTGGATTTTGATTTTGACTTCACTATCATCTTTATTACCCTCAAAAACCATGAAAACGACATCCATGATGATATCTTTGAATTTATTGCTGTCGCCATCTTGGATCCTGATTTTGACCTCACCATCGGCTACAGCATCCTCGAAAACCATAAGAATGACTCCCATGATGAACAATTCGAAAATGATCGCAGCCGCCATCTTGGATTTTGTTTTTGACTTCACTATCATCTTTATTACCCTCGAAAACCATGAAAACGACATCCATGATGATATCTTTGATTTTTTTGCTGTCGCCATCTTTGATTTTGATTTTGACCTCACTATCGGCTTTAGCATCCTCGAAAACCATGAAAACGACTCCCATGATGAACATTTCGAAAATCATCGCAGCCGCCATCTTGGATTCTCATTTTGACCTCGCAATCGGTTTTAGCATCCTCGAAAACTATGAAAACGACTCCCATGATGAACATTTCAAAAATGATCGCAGCCGCCATCTTGGATTTTGATTTTGACTTCACTATCATCTTTATTACCCTCGAAAACCATGAAAACGACATCCATGATGATATCTTTGAATTTTTTGCTGTCGCCATCTTGGATTTTGATTTTGACCTCACTATCGGCTTTAGCATCCTCGAAAACCATGAAAACGACTCTCATGATGAACAATTCGAGAATGATCGCAGTCGCCATCTTGGATTTTGATTTTGACTTCACTATCAGCTTTATTACCCTCGAAAACCATGAAAACGACATCCATGATGATATCTTTGAATTTTTTGGTGTCGCCATCTTGGATTTTGATTTTGACCTCACCATCGGCTTTAGCAGCCTCGAAAACCATGACAATGACTCCCATGATGAACAATTCGAAAATGATCGCAGCCGCCATCTTGGATTTTATGACTTCACTATCATCTTTATTACCCTCGAAAACCATGAAAACGACATCCATGATGATATCTTTGAATTTTTTGCTGTCGCCATCTTGGATTTTGATTTTGACCTCACTATCGGCTTTGGCATCCTCGAAAACCATGAAAACGACTCCCATGATGAACAATTCGAAAATGATCACAGCCGCCATCTTGGATTTTGACTTCACTATCATCTTTATTACCCTCGAAAACCATGAAAACGACATCCATGATGATATCTTTGATTTTTTGCTGTCGCCATCTTTGATTTTGATTTTGACCTCACTATCGGCTTTAGCATCCTCGAAAACCATGAAAACGACTCCCATGATGAACATTTCGATAATTATCGCAGCCGCCATCTTGGATTTTGATTTTGACCACGCTATCGGCTAAAGCATCCTCGAAAACCATGAAAACGACTCCCATGATGAACATTTTGAAAATGATTGCATCCGCCATCTTAGATTTTGATTTTGATCCCACCATCGGCTTTAGCATACCCGAAAACCATGAAAACGACTCCCATGATGAACATTTCGATAATTATCGCAGCCGCCATATTGGATTTTGATTTTGACCACGCTATCGGCTAAAGCATCCTCGAAAACCATGAAAACGACTCCCATGATGAACATTTTGAAAATGATTGCATCCGCCATCTTAGATTTTGATTTTGATCCCACCATCGGCTTTAGCATACCCGAAAACCATGAAAACGACATCCATGATGAAAAAATCGAAAATTGTCGCAGCCGTTATCTTGGATTTGGATTTTGACCTTACTATCGGCTTTAGCATCCTCGAAAACCATGAAAACGACTCCCATGATAAAATTGATGAACAGTTCGAAAATTATAGCAGCCGCCATCTTGGATTCTCATTTTGATTTTGAAAAATGATTTTGACATACTCTGGGCCCCAAGAGAAAATAAAGGAAATAGATCCACTTAAAGGGGGGAGAAAGGGGTGAAGAGGGGAGATTTTGAAAAAAATGTTTTTTCCTTTTCCGATCCTCCTCTATACGAATCCGTAAAAAAACACCAAACACACCTCGTAGTTTCTGAGATACGATAGGGAAGGGGGGGGGGGAGGCCAAAAAGCGGAGGCTTGGTACTTTTGCCTTACCTAAGAGAGTTATTAATTTGTAAGTTTGCTTGTCGTCACCCGCGAGTTACGCTTCACCCGCTCAACCTTCGTTACGCTACGGAGGTCGCCGGCTCGCTTCGCTCGCCACCTCCCGCCTTCGCTCCACTCGGTCTCGCAGGTTCGCTCCACTCAGGACCTACCTACCACCGGAAAGCTATCGTGACCTCATTCCTACGCTTCGCTTTACCGCTACATAGTTTTTGCGATATACGATGCCGATGGGTGAAGAGACGGAAATGGGGGAGTTTAGAAAAATCATTTTGACCAATTCCGGGTACCTTGATGTGAATCTGAAAAAAAAAATGTTCCAAGTCTCTTCTGAGATCCGCCTTAAGGGGGGGGAAAGGTTCAAGAGGGGCAACTTTGAAAAAATGGGTTTTTCTTTTCCGAGCCTTCTCTATAAGAATCCGTAAAAAAATAAAACCTGGGTTTCTTAGTTTCTGAGATACGATTGGGAGGGGGGGGGGGAGACGCCAAAAAGGGGAAGCTTGGTACTTTTGCCCTACTCATGAGAGTTACTTGTAAGTTTGCTTGTCGTCACCCCTGAGTTACGCTTCACCCACTCAACCTTCGTTACGCCACGGAGGTCGCCGGCTCGATTCGCTCGCCACCTCCCCCCTTCGTTCCACTCGGTCTCGCAGGTTCGCTCCACTCAGAACCTACCTACCACCAGAAAGGTATCGTGACCTTATCCCTACGCTACCTAGTTTCCGAGATACGATGGAGGGAGGGGTGAAGGGGGAGAGGGGGGAGTTTTGTAAAATTATTTTGAAATACTCTGGGCCCCTTGATATGAATCTGAAAAAAAATATGTTCCAACTCTCTTCTGAGATACCTACGCCTAAAGGGGGGAGAACGGGGTCAAGAGGGGGGGACTTTGAAAAATGGTTTTTACTTTTCCGAGCCTCCTCTATACCAATCCATAAAAAAACAAAACACGGGTCTCATAGTTTCTGAGATACGATTGGGAGGGGGGGGGAGCAAAAAGGGGAGGCTTGGTAGTTTTGCCCTACTAATGAGAGTTACTTGTAAGTTTGCTTGTCGTCACCGCTGAGTTACGCTTCACCCACTCAACCTTCGTTACGCTACGGAGGTCGCCGGCTCGCTTCGCTCGCCACCTCCCCCCTTCGCTCCACTCGGTCTCGCAGGTTCGCTCCACTCAGGACCTACCTACCACCGGAAAGCTTTCGTGACCTTATTCCTACGCTACGCTGCGCTTCGCTTTACCGCTATGGGGGGAGGGGTGAAGAGGGGGAGAGGGCCAGTTTTGAAAAATGATTTTGACTAACTCTGCGTTCCTTGATATGAATCTGAAAAAAAAATGTTGCAAGTCTGTTAACTTCCGAGATCCGCCTAAAGGGGGGAGAAGGGGATCAAGAGGGGGAACTTTGAAAGTGATTTTTACTATTTCGAGCCTCCTCTATACGAATCCGTAAACAAACAAAACACGGGTCTCTTAGTTTCCGAGATACGACGGGGGGAGGGGTGAAGGGGGGGAGAGGGGAGAGTTTTGAAAAATGATTTTGACCAACTATGGGGCCCTTGACATGAATCTGAAAAAAAAACTGTTGCAAGTCTGTTAACTTCCGAGATCCTCCTAAAGGGGGGAGAAGGGGAAAAGGGGAGGGGGGACTCTAAAAAATGATTTTTACGTTTCCGAGCCCCCTCTATACGAATTCGTAAAAAAACAAAACACGGGTCTCTTAGTTTCCGAGATACGATGGGGAGAGGGGAGAGGGGGGGCGAAAAGGGGAGGTTTGGGATCTTTCCCATACTCACGAGAGTGACTTGTATACGAATCTGTCAAAATATACCCACCTCCCCCTTCACCATCTGGGAGAACAATTCTGTCAGTCAGTGAGTGGTAATCGAGCTTTATATAGTATAAAGATAAATGTTTTATTTATTGCATGACTAAAATTAGGTTCAATTTTCCTTTTATTTGCTAAACCACAGATAACAAATTACATTTTAAGTAATAGCATTTCTGTTATAATTACAAACAGATCTACTGAATCATAAAATCACAACATTAAATTGTTATATTTTATGACTATGTAGGCAACCAATGTATAATCAAAGACGTCACTATATTCATCGTCATTCATGAATATTCATTTCAAGATCAAATTGAAATAGCGTGGATGTCCAATCCAATAAACATTTCATCTAGATAGACGGGAATACACGGAATTTTACGACATCGTACGTCATTGAACCACCCGGATATTATGTTTTCGGCTCAACGGAGAAAATAATTAAAGTTTACGAGTTTCCGATAGCGCTGGTCTTAACTATGGTAGTGAAACATGTGTTTATGTTCAATCGACCTCGGGAAGCTGGCCTGTTTCAAAAGTCAAGGGTTTTTTAGTCCCCAGTAAGTCACGGTCAGCTTGTACTGCAACTTTTTTTGATCTTGTAACACTTATTTTGCCTTTTACCACTTAACTCTGTAAATTTTAGTAATTTGAAAGAAGAAATGCATTGGTTACTGGCCAAAATGTTTATTGAAAACTTGATAAACGTTGATTTCTAGCTCATAAATATTGCTAATATTAATTCATAGCTCAATTAAATGAGATGTTTAAAAAATCTACAGAAGCTTTGGACACTACTAGCATTTTAGTAAAGAAAGAAATGGAGTAAAGAAAAATGTTAAATGGCTCACGCCACAAGCACACTTAGGGCAACTTTCACCAAAAGTTAAACATGTTTAAAATTTTATTTAAGGACAAAGAAAATTTTATAAGAAACAAAAACTCAACAAAAACTGTGTGACTCCCGTGTAGTATAGAAATGAATACCTACTGCTTTTGATTTTTTATTTATTTATTGAAGACACTACAACGAACCGACGGAAGTACGTAATACAATTTTCTCAAAACCAAAATTCAACTTCTGAATAGCACTCAGGCAAACATTTCCACGCAAACGAGTCATTAGTACTAATCAGCTTAGCAATAGAACCTGAAAACAGGAATGCTGTTAGAATTAATAACCTAATTGAATCAAATGCTTCACAGGAATACCTAAAAACAAAATAAGGTTAAAAAGACGATGGACATAATTCTCTAATACAATTTGATACAGTGAATAAAAATAGTGTTATAATTAATGGTACTATAGAGTTATGGTGAAGATCGTGAAGAAAACTACTCTAGAAGACTAGAAAGTCATCAAGCTGGTATCATCATCATCAACATCCTCATGAAATAACTCGGGATATACCTATCACCTTTGGAACAGACAGAAAAGCATGATGACTGTCAGTCGAAACACGAAGAAGCACATCGTAGTCGTAGAACTGATTTATACTTAGGTGATATCATTAGTATTGTTTAAGAAAAGGCAGATGTTGATAGTATATTGGGACCAGACGATGGATGAAGACGGATTGATGAAGAATCTGTTTACAAAGCATTTGAGAAAAGAAATGAAATTAAGAATATTACTATGAAATCCACATTGGTACATTTTTTAAGTAGGCACTCATTTGTTATAACAAATCCTTAGGTTACATGAACATTATAATCTAGAAATGCATGAAAATGTACAAACACGTAAGCGAAGCCAAACAAAAGCACATAAAAACCAAAATGGAGACGAAAAAAGATAGCAGGAAAACAATGAATGATCTAATAAGACATAACAATGACGACATTACGAAATGTTCTGTATAGGAACTTGTCATACACACAAGAAATATAACAATGATACTGTAACATGTAATTTATCTGTGTGAATGTGAATCTTGTGTGACAACCGATTCTTTGAATATTACTAGTTCCGTGATTCCGTTTCAAATTCAAATTTTTTGTGTGGAAGAGAAGGTAGACTGGCTCAGATAAATTTTAGAATAGAATAATGCATTGTTTCTTTTAAATTTTCTATTAAATCCTTTGGTTCTGGCCACAGTAATAAGGGACTCTTATTTTACTAGATTGAGACAGAACGAGGGTTTGATTTTCGACTACGTAGAACGCATCAATTGATGACCGACAAAATTAAGGCAGTCGCAATGATTTATTTCCATTGAATCCCAGTTTTTGATCCCCATTTTTTAGATTTTCCCGATTGTTTTCTATGTTATTATTATGGATGGGCACGCCGCAATTGCGGCGGTAAGACCCCTCTTTGAGGAGTGGTTGGAGAGAAGTCATGGCGTCCTTACCTTCCGCCTGACGCAGGTCCTCACGGGGCACGGGTGCTTCGGGAGGTACCTGTGTCTAATGCGGAAGGAGGAAACGTCTGGGTGTCATCACTGCGAAGATCGCCCGGAGGACACGGTGGAGCATACGGTGCAGGACTGCCCAGCTTGGGCAGTGCACCGACGTGTCCTCACGGCTGCGATAGGCGGAGACCTCTCGCGCCCGGCATTGGTTTCGGCCATGCTGCGGGGCGAGACGGAGTGGGAAGCGGTCGCCTCCTTCTGCGAAGCAGTAATGCTCGCGAAGGAGGAGGCGCGCCGCGAGCGAGAGAGGACAGAGTCCTCCCTCCGCCCCAACCGCGGTGTAGGACGCCCACGGCGACGGACGTCGCGCGACGATCTCCGGCCACCGTAGGCGCGGGCATGCGGGCAGCGAGTAAAGGGCAACTCGCTGCCCGACCAAGGACCATGCCCGGGTCGACGGCGCGTTGTGTCCCACGCGCGCCTCAAAGAGCGTCAGCATAATGACGGGGCCCCCCTGTCAGAGGGCCAAAGCCTGCCGGGGTCGCGGGATTATTCCCTTACCGTAACCCCGGAACGTAACAGGCTATGAAGGACACCGTGGATTTTAGTCAGTAGAAGTCTGACAGTCCCTCCCGCCCTGCCCGGGGTTGGAGGACTCATTTGATGATTTTACCACGCTAAAAAAAAAAAAAAAATGTTATTATTATGGATGCTCGTAAAATATACTTCAGTTTCATGATGTCTTTCGACCATTGAAAAAAAAGCATTTGGAACTCTGCCAAACTAATCATGATTTATTTTAATTGCGTACATAAACATATATAAATGATAACCGGTAAAAACTGTTGAATTTTTGAAAAATCCGATGACTAATATTGGTCGCCTTGTTTCCATCCACATCTACAGTAGTCGCTGGGTATAATTAAACAGTAAGTATAATTTTTTCCACAATGGGAAATGTTTCTTTCACGAAGACACGTTGTTTTCGTTTTAAATTCAAAATATTTCATTCAATCGATTTCTACACTTTACCATGTTAACTTCGTGACGAGAATTTTGTTTTCATCGACGTTCCGTATACCCTTCTTTTTAAGTAATTTCTTGTTGTGATTCTGTTACATAATACACGTCAAATATTAATGTTAAAAAAAGTGTTAAAATTTATCACTCCATTTCATTTGCCAACACAATTAATTAACACTAGCAAGAGAAAACTCATAATGAGAAATGACAAAGTATCTCGCGACGAACGACGTAAGCGTTGCCATTAAGAATGAAAGTAAATAAACACATTACCCTCCTTTGCGTCGCGCAGTCGGGTAAAAATACCAGAAGTATTACGTATGTATAACAAGTAGATAAGTACTCCCACACTAAACACAGTGTAAAAGCAATGTTCATTGAATTAGTTTTGACGCGACGATCATTCATAAAACTAACGTAATACAGATTTAGAATGAACATTCATTTTCTGTAAAAGATAAGATGAAAAATGTTTTAAAAGCTAGCCAGCTATTATGTTTTGGTAGTAATCAATTTGTGGCAATGAAGTACATCACCAGCCGGAAGACGTCCAGTGCTGAACAAAGGCCTCCTTCTTAAACCATCAGGCTGAACATCAATCCGCTACTTGATGATGAATGAAAATAGCACCAGGAAAAGGCAAAAATCCATGTTGGCACAGAACTTCAAACAAATTAAGATAACGATAGATATGAAAATGACAATTTCACAGGTTTCTATTTCCAAGTTGTACGATGACGATACGATACGATACGACGATATTTGTTGTTGTTGTACTTTTCACTTTGAAGACAAAATTAAAGATATCAGTAAAATGTATGATGTTGATGATGATAAAATTGGTATAAAAGTAAGGCTCAAAAGTGAGAGGGAATAAGACAGTAAAGTACACAATTTAACTGATACCATAGAGTAGATTGGAAACCTCAGTAATAGCTGCAATTACCATGAACCAGTGATGAAGAGTGAAGACGTATAATACAGATGATTGTATATGTATAATTTATTTGAATGTTTGTTTGATTTATAAGCGTAATCATTGCTTATGTAAAGGTCGTCGGAGATGCGACTTTTTTGCGTGGATAATCAATGAGTTCCACTATGGGTGGATGGGAAAGGACTGCCAGACTTCAGTTTGAGATTTTGGAAAAAAAAAAGAAACACCAAAAAACCGGATCTGGACAAGTTTCGAAGGAACAATAGCACTGTTGTATATCTCGCAACGAAATTAATCTGATAAACATAGTTGAGGAGTAAAACAATAGTTTTTGGCAATTCCCTTGGAGAAATAACCCGAGTTTAACAATGTTACTATTTTCAGTAGCATTATTTCAGTATACGTGTACGTGTTCAACCACCCTTACGACTGTCGGCTAAAAGGGAAGGGGTTGAAAAGGGTTGAACCGTGGGGAAAAATCAAATTAAGCCAAAGCAATTTAAACATTTTGTCGCATTAAAAGGCGAACAGTCATATGTGGTGCACTGGCTCTTTTGCACACTTGAATTTTTAAATTAAAAATTACGGCAGTGTAAAATTTGAGAAAAGTATGACTGGAAACGTAAAATGAAAGTTAATGAAATCAACAGAATATTTATTTTATAAAAGCGCGCTCAGTAGGCGTTTCAATTAATTACCAACATTATACAAACTTCAAGCACGTCTTACATAATCCCGTTCCAAACAATATATTAGACCTTGAAGTTGGAACAACCAATGTTACAAAAATTCGACAGCCAAAGACTCATTAATAACCATAAAAGGTTGGCAGTTCCTAACTTCCTATGGAAGTACTTGCAATTTCCGTGGCGGACGGGGTCAAGTACCTTAGGGACAATCACGGTGATGTGGCGCGAAGATTGAAAGGAAACCACGGCCTGAATTTTGAAGTCGAGACTTCGGAAGTCGCTGATCAATGGGAGGAGATAAGATGGTGTTTTGCTGTGTAATGCTCGAAACTAAACTTAAAATTAAAAGTATTTGTCCTGTTGTAGATTAGAGAAGAACGCTGCTTGATTATGTTTGCCAAAATAAGGCATATTGAGGAATACAAAAATTGCGAAGGCACATGTGTGTCGTGGAAAGAAATGAAATAGCTGATGAGTTTAATGAAATATGTAACAATAGCGATCACATTTATTATGAAGAATTTCCAATTAGGTACCTCTTTAGCACATTTTCTTTAAATACAAAGAGCATTCAGACTTAAATCTTAAAAACTATGACATCGTTGAAATTTACATCACTAAGCCAATAAAAACGGTATAATACTGTTTTTCTTCTACACTTAGTAACGACAGTGGTAGCGGAAAAATTAAAACTTAACGTTTTTGTATGCAAATATTAATATGAGTGACCGCAGACCTTCATATACAACCCGTAAAAGGCAATGAGAGGTTTGGTAGCATACAAATTGCTGGAGTGGGATGACGAAGACAGTGTTTAGTTAGCGCTAGCGTAGACAAGGCTCCGTGGGCGAATCACAAAGGACCATACTCTTACTGCAATAAAGCTAATAGGACAAAATTATACTGGAAGGACCAGTATTTTGTTACAAAATGCAGTGAGTGCCTAAGTGGCGTTGTTTTGGTCGAGATTGCGATTGGATCTCGCCTTCAGGTCAATTGGTTTATTCCTCAACTATAATTTGTTTGACTGTTGACAATGTTTCGTAGAAGTGAGTATTCATATCATTGCTATGACAGTCATTTGTTGCATTACTTGAATTGGTGAGGGAATTTTAGGTTTTTTTTTTCGATTACTGTCAAAACATAACTAATGATCTACTCACTTAACAGCGTCAATTCTTATCAGACGATATTATCACTGCATCAATGCTGTCAAACATCAACTTTTCCTAATATGTAATAATTTGTAGTCCGTAAACGTTTTCATTAGTGTGCCAGGTCGTTAGACCATCATTACAAACAACTTAGTAGCTAACTTTATCTATTTCCTTTTCGTAATAATCTTCGTCTGTTTCATAATGGATACTGCAACGACTGTCGCATCTTATATGGTAATTTTTATTTGAGCAACGTTTATCTGGTGTTACAAATTCCTTTTCTGTATTAACGATTACGATTCAAAAGAATTGCGGCTACGGTTTCAATTTAATGTTGTCCCTTTTCAGCACTGTAAGAGAATATAAGGGATAGTAAATGAAGATACAAGAGGAAGAATAATGGCAAGTTACACAATTCCAGAAACACTTAACGGAGATACCATTAATCATAGAATACTGACAAACCTTCGCGAGCATTTCGTTCCGAATAATTGATTGCCTAGTGAAAGTAAAGTAGAATCAGAACGGAATCTGAAATAATTACAGATGTAATCTTAGATACACAGACAATACGCGAAGGTAGACAATACTGAAGTTATTTGTCACGGTACAAATATCAGTTTCTATTGCACAATCGAAATCAGCTAAGATAATTTAGGCATAAAATTAGACCGTGAATACTTATCAGCATGAAAAGTTTAGAAATCTAGACAAAAATTTTTTGGTGCGGTTTGGACTTGAAGAAACGGAAAAAGAAACCGAAGACGTTTAGAAAGTAAATGCTGCACAAAGAATTCGCATGAATCATGAGCGGTATATGGATTGGATACGTCTTGAAGCGACGACCTTACCAAACGTGGATAAGTCATAATTATTATACTTATGTAAGGACAGGGTTGCACATTATGTTCTAGAGACAACCTAATAAAAATAAGTACCTATTGAACTTTAACTCAAGTCTTTTGGTCAAGGTGAAGAGGCGTTGCAAGTGCTGTGTTCATAATATAATTAATTTGGAAGATCCACTGCAGACATGCTCAAACAAGACTCCCGAAACAGAATTAAATTTTTTTCACTTAAAATATCCATGTTAAACAATTTTGATGACACAACTTTGATTGATCAACGCTACAAATAAGGGCACAAACTTCCAAACAAGTTACTTTTTAGTGAGTTGCAAATTACAAAACTTGCAGAATATTTTCCCAATAGGGCCAGTAAAAACGGGCTACATTCTACCTGGGACCGGTTACCATCGCCCACTGGCTGAGTCATCCAGGTTGGATCGCGTGATGTAATAATGATAGGCGGAGGTGCATGCTATGTTGGAACGTAGGTGTACGGTGATGCATTTAGTATTCAATAAATACATCGAATTTGACATTCAGATGACACACGTGATTGCATTAGATGTCTTGTTATACAAAGATTTGTTTGTTGCAGAGTATAATAGACCAATAAATATAGTTAAAACGCCTCTGTCGCAATCTGCACTAATTTAAATTGGCAACAATTCACTGTTCCTTTTCTCAGAATGATGCATATCTGTTGTTCGAGTCAGTAATAGTTTTGTAACGAAAATCTCAATCAAACTTAATAAATTATTCTCTTCGTGGGGCACAATTCCGCCCAATACTAGAGTCGATGAACTCATAACGAGTAGGACAGTAGTTTAAAAGTTTGACGAACAGTCTAATTACGGAGTATTGTGTCACTAGGTAAAGGTCGTAAAGTTCAGATATGCAGTGCGAGGCCGAGGGACTTTGGTTGGATCCTAAAAAAGATATAACGCTCTACTGAATCACGACTTCGAAAACCTAAGAAAAAGCAAGTAAAACAATTAATGAAAAGAAAAAAACTAAAGGCAATCATTAGTTCATTGTTGGTGCCGCTTCGCCTCACTCATAAATAATAATGTAGTGGTGTACTTAAAACAATACCCGACATAGTTCGGGCATGACGTGTAGAACATTGAGCTGAATTTTGAGAAGAGGTGTCAGATTCAACACGAAATGCTTATTGTTATTGGGAAAATTCGTTAGTCAGCTAAGAGTTGTCGTTCAGCTTATTCACTTTACAGTAAATCTGGGACATATGAAAGAAATCTGGGTTCTCTCAAAATGAAATTAGATTTTTTTGTTTTAGAATCAAATATTACAGAACTAAAATCTTTTGAACAATCTACTAAGGGCAAAATGTTGCCTGCCATTTTCAAGTGCTCTTTTAGAACAGCGGAAATAAGAAATTAATTGCTCACTTTTTATTAAGATTCTCGGAAAAACTATTGGATTACACGATTCTACCACGGAAATCGTATCAAACGCCAGAAACCGAATCCTAAATCCTAAACCTTCTTTAATCTTCTTGTAAACGTTGTAAAGTAAAAATGGGTCACCATATAAAAGCAGTGTAAGGTTTCCATTACAGTTTGTTCGGTCGCCTGATCGGTGTCGCATGCGGCTAATGTTGCTTAGTTGACCTAATATTATGTTTCTTGGGTTGCAGTTATATGGGAACGGACTTAGCCGTTGTTTTACAGTAATTGGTAGAATTGAATGGCCCAGTCGGGTTTTTTTCAGGCCAGTGTAGTGATATTTTATCTAAAATATAAGCACTAAGAAGGACCCAAAAAGGTGTACACGAACCAAAACTGTCATGAAGTGAGACAAATACAATGAAGGATCTTTAAGGAAAGTAATTGGAAACCTAAAGTTTTTTACCTAAGCATCTCATTTTTCTAAGTCACGTAGCATTAGAAGCACTTAAAGTTAACACAAGATATCTACACAAAGATGCCTATCGTCAGTCGACAACCTGACACTAGCACTTACCAACAGATACCTATCCACGAACTAGATTATACCCTGCTTCCATTCTCTATTGCTGATGTAGGTCTAACAGGTTCTAGAAGCCGGTCGAAGCTCGGAGCGATTCGCTCAATGATAGTCAATCAAGCTAACGACACGGTCACGATACCCTGTGGTTATCGATACCCGAGATATGTCTCGATTTCAACATCGACTGGGCGGAACGGCTACTACAAGATGGTCCTTTGCGAATAGTTGTGACAGATAATTAAGTACTACAAATGGAAACAAGCTGAATTGCTGTTTAGTGACTGCAAGTACAACTGCTCATGATGAGGTCTTAGGTTTGATTTCCAGGTCTAAGAGGTTTTTGGGTAATTCCATCAGACTGGATTTTCACTAGATTAGTGGCAATACACGACACATATGATATACAATATGCATCGATCGTACCCTATAAAATGCATTTGTCTATTGTTAATCGGGAAGCCAACTAACTTCCTAAGGAAACGTTTAATAGTGGGCGATGCATCGATTCCGAATCGATATTTAGAATAAGCACTTATGCTATAAATGGGACCGTAAAGCCTTTTAAGGGATTAAGTGAAGTGCCGTGGGCTTCTTCATACGACAGGGTTTAACTGTCTAAGTAATCACGATTAAAGTGTTAATAGAAGCTAATTCCTTACCTATTAAACGCTTTTGCAATTCGAATGAGTTCGAATTTACAGTATCCATTTATTTCTTGTTGCTATTTCTGATACTGGTAATAGGTGCGACTATTCTGTTAATTGAGAATGTTAGCAAGACAATTAATTTAGGTCCTTAGTCTTATCTGGTATCTAAAGTAAATAGTAACAATTGTTCGATTGTCCACAAAGTCGCAAATCGTTGTAAAATAGACCAAATAGATAAATTCTCGCAAATAGGCTTCCAATTCAATGTAATCCTAGGTCCTTGGCTTAGTTGGTTAATATGTATGGTTCATAGAAATACGCCTACATGCAAGGTAGATTAAGACAGAGGGCTTGACGTCAAAATATTTAAATACTGGGTTTATGCAAAGAATATTTCTTATGACTTAGCGTTCGTAAAAGACGTTGTGCGTGATTATGGTGGGCGGCACGACAATGATGTGTCAGTCAATGTAACAAATACCTTGTAGCGAATGCATTTAGAATAATTCACATCGATTATAACAATAGTGGTAACAGACGTTATTAACTCATATTTGACGCCTTTAGCACTAAGACCATTAAGTAGTATTGCCATGATGTATAACATTTGGTTTACTGTAAATAAAGAACAATAGAGACTGGGGCATTGACGATAACAAGAGAAAAGGTAGAGGTTGCAGTAGAACCTGAAAGAAAAACGAATGCAAATAAGTATCAAGCAAAATCTATGGACGCACCATCTATTAATATCGACGAAATATACGCCATATCGCTTATCAATGCATTAGTGATAGCTGAATTTAGATCACAATAGTAGTAGTGACTAATTACGACAGCATACCATGGACTTGCCAACTATTTGACCGCTCATGACGTACAGCAATGGGATAAGAGGACTGATCACTGGATTCTGCTAAAAGCCTAAACGAGTCTCCGATTAGGCAATCTGATGACATGTTTCAAGTGAAAATCTTAACAAAGAAATAAAAAATATAAAAAAACATAACAAAAAGGAAGAAAGAAAATAATGTTATGGTGACTATGTGAAGAGAAATACAAACACAAAAGCAGAATTTAAGGATAGATACAAAAAGCAGACTTTTGCAATCCAAAAATTTTGTTTAAATCCAAAATACTTATGCACCTAATAACCACAATTAAATAAACTTGGCGGTGGAATAATCTAAACACTTTGTAACTGACCTGAATTTTGAACTAGTTTTCATTCTCAGACAGATTGAGGGCAAATCTGTTCTGATCTTGCAAGAGTTATTGTTAAAGATTTCAGTAGTACTGGCTGCTGGCTCTAGCATACCTAGGACTAAAGTAATAATAGATCTTGATCATCTGCTATTTGTTTAAGAATCACCCCGTTTACACGTGGTTATAAACTGGTTCGTAAGAGACAGAAGGCAGTGAACTATATGCCAAGGGTGAATTGCGTAGGCGGAGTTTCATTTATCTTGTTCTGATCAGCAGTGTTATTTTTGTATTATCTGTATCTTGTCCTATGGGAAGCCAACCTTTGAAAATTCAACGCCCACGGCTTTCTTGGTGACGTCCATTGAAAGCGCCATTCATGTTTTTGTATTGGTAAACGAAAAATATTGTACCTGGTCTAATGGACTCCCTTGACTTGCGTCGTACATTCCGAGACCAATATGCTGCACTTTTGTCACAGTTAATTGCTTCTGATCCTGCCACTGGATGACAAGAAGAACATTCATTCTACCGTCTTCTACAAAGATGCCAGTACCTAAATGAATGAGTTACGAGCGCCAAGAACAAATTCAAATGCCAGTTGATCACCTAGGAATGTTTGGAATGAACGCGCAGGATCTCAGAGATGTAGAAACGAAGATTGATTTATTGGAATACCGGTAAAGTTTAGTTAAACGATGCTTGTTGTTACCTGTTTTGAAGTATTGTACCTAATGTTAAATCTTAGTTTATTAGATTTTATATGGTAAATGGAATAGTGTTGCAACCGATTATGGGATAATTGGTTAAAACACTAATTTCGCAAGACCTATACTATTTTTTGTATCTTGGAAAAATTCAACAGTAAAATATTGCGGGTTCATATACCATTTTTCATATTTATGTGGCTGGTGGCAAAAGTAAGAATAAAGCTGAGTTAATTCACCAAATCTTGGTGGCAGTTGCCGACTCAGAGAATCTTTAGTGGGTCAAAATTGCAGTTTTGTTTATGTGCCTGTAATGTATTCGACATTACAGGCACATAAACAAAACTGCACGTTGAACACACTACAGACACCGTAAAACAAATTCAAGAATTAAAGACAGCCATGAACCACTTTAAAATGTAAAAAAAAGTAAGGTTACTTTTCTACATGATTTTAATGTAGGTATGATTATACTGGAAGACGTATGTTTTGCATAATTGGGTATAGCGGGGTGTTCGTCCTCTTTAACAATGGACTACTCTCTCTTTTATACGGTATCAAACTAAGTAAGAGTTTATCATGGTTATCAATCCTATTTGCCCATGTACGCAATTAATCATGCTGCAGCTTATCCCCAGAAATTAGCGTCTGTCTTCCTACATTGTCTAGTATTCGAGAAAGAAGAGTTTTCTAAACACGTTTTACAATTTGCTGTTTCTGGCTTCAGCAGTTTTGATTTTCAATTTACAGGTATTAATTTTTCAGATTCTTATATTCATCTAATAAAACGTGACCCTGAAAAGCATGGCGCTAGAGTAAAGACTAGGTCACTGATGATGTTCGTTGACACGATAGTGTGTCATCGATCTGCGCAGACGCACCGACGCTACACTCACCTGCGTGTGAGTCATCCTCAGTGCTTTAGCTTTATTTTTTTGCATCCATAATGTATTTTAATCCTTTTATGAGTTGTGATTGCTGCCTGATATATTTAGAGCGTTTCATTAACATGTAATTAAACAGTGAATACACCTGTTTGTCGATGGTTCAAATATGACTCATCGGGGTTTGTATATGTGTGAGAAAAGTCAGATTGTATCTGCATATTTAGCTCTACAAGCACCGTTAGAGCCATGATAGATGCTATAATAGCCTTTAGATATAAAGACAGGTAACCAAAGTGAATACATAAAGCGAAAAATTTCACATGCGGGTGTGACACAGGAACACGAGGTTTCAAATTAAAACGCATTAACCGCAGAAAGAAAGCGCAAAATCGCAAATGGCACCTACATCCAGCTGTAATCAAAGAAACGGTAAATCCAATAGTTTTCTAATCAGTAGAAAGCAAATAGACGGAATTAAAAGTTACAAGTACAATACAAAACTGATTTACATATTTAACATGTTCCGTGATCAGCCGATGGTAATGTTGAAGTCATTGATTCCGGGCTTTCATTGCCAATGTCGGTTTTATGTTTTATCGATTCAACAACTTAACAGTAGTTATTCGCAGTTATGCAAATTCTAGAAAGTTCTGCATAGTAATTCTAAAATATATACCTGAAGGAAAAATTCAAAGACTTATGGAAGAACTGGGGTTGAAAATAATACAACAGAAAGCCTCTACTCCGCAAAGGACTAGGCAGAGATAGCATTGGTAATTAAAGACAGAACAGATGAAGATGAACAGATGAAGGTTGATGAACAGATGAAGGTTGTCTTGAAGAAATCGCTTTTAGCGATAAGACCGCCCATTGTGTCACCCTTTGTATAAGATACTCTGTACCAATGATTTGTATGGTGTGCATAATAAAGTGTATTCTATTCTATTCTATTCAGATGTATGTTCAGCGTTCAAATAACCAATTTATAATTGATAGTGTTCCCATTAAACCCAGCCACCTGTTACTATTTCTGCACCAGTGCAAACTATCAATCACGCAGTTGATAATCAAAATGCAAATGTATGCATTGGTGGGTTCTGCATGAACTCGATCTAAATGAAGTACAGAACGATCTGGAGGCAACCAATTCAAAGTAATATGAAATATAAAACAGTAAGCTTCCTTTGTCCATACGAGATGAAGCAAGACTAGCGACAAGTCCCATTTCTCATACATCGGATTAGCAGAAACAGGGAAGCTAATATGCTTCTTCTAAAATCCTAATTGAAATATAGCACACGAAAACAATACGTATTTCCAAAGACGATATTCTAGAGAATTCTATTTAAAGGTGTGATTCTCTTTGCTTTTGAGGAAGACGTTGATGATGGATGTCCCCGGCTTAATTTAGATGACACATTTCAGTGAAAATTGGAAACAGATGGACTACTGTACACGACGGCGAAGCGACTATTGCTATCATTTATAAAAAATATTTTGGTCAATATTTCCTTAAAATAAAACAGTTGAAACTTGTCCAGTAATTGCACATGAACAGTAAACTCTCTGCGGGCTGTCGATCCGCATAGATACGGTGAATTTCGAAAGATAACAACATATAATTAAGGTAACTCCTGTACTTAAACATTGGAATCATAATTATGGTGTTTAAGCCTGTTTGTTTTCTTTCACATATCGGGGTAATTTAAATGGTAACAATATGCGTTTACACAGAAAGCAAAGTAGCGGTAACTAATAGATGAGACTCAGCTCTGGCTCATTGTCAACAATAACCCACTTTCTTCCTACACTTGCGTGTCATTCTAACTAGCTCACAAGAGATTTTCTTTGGATCTAAGAACAAAGAAAGTACGTAGCAATATTCCATTGTGATGCGGATATAAATATAGCTATGACTGTGGTTTTAACAACCACTTATTTTAAATCTTAGTTTATATCTTGAGGTGTAATCGTAATGAATCGTTTAACGAAAAAAACAACAGTTCTAAAGAAATCAACAAAACTCTCGGGCGATATAAATTAATTAAAGCCACATGTTAAACGGAAAAGGCACAACTCCTAAAGATAAAACGCGAACGTTTGAGTTAAAAGACGCATTATTAAAAGTGTAGCACAAAAACAATTGCCGCACAGATGCGCACTCTCCCAAGTGATCACTCCTTGTTCACTAGCGTTGACCCGTTTACTGTAGCGCCACGCTTCTATTCCCGAGGCTGACTCACTCTCTCACTGTACTAATTATAAGCAAAATTACTCGACCACGGTCGTTACTCCACCGACCGGTTGTAACAAGTTAGGTAATACAGTATTTATTTTTAGGAGAACGTAGGTCAAGAACGCAGCGAATTTTGGTATTGATGAAATTTGGGACATTGTATTAATCGATGATAATATAGAAGAAGACGCTAATGTTTCATTAGAGCCTATAATGTAATCATTGAACTGACTTCAGTAAACCCCTCTAATTTAGAGGGGTTCAATGATTATGATGATACGGATATTGATGATAATCATTGAACTTATATTTTGTATCAAATATTTTGCGGCATCTCTCTTGATAACCACTCCAAACGACGAAGATTGCATTAATAATGCTCATGCGCGCAGTAATACTGAGAACTGTACAAGTTGAGAAACTAAGTGATCATGATGCAAGTAGGCTCTATGCTCTAATAGATGTATGAATAGAAATGAATATATGACGCCAATATTACTTAAATAAAACAATGGCTATATTACCCATTATTGATGATATACAGTGTGTCCGGGCACGAGTTAGCGATATTTGAAGGGGATATTCTAGGCTCATTTTCATCGACAAAAATGCTGTAAAAAAATTCTTACTCCAAAACTTCGCGAATGGCAGCCATTTTAATTTTTTGATCCGTGTGTACAACAAAATGCAAATATCTTTAAATCCAAGAGCCCTACATTCATGCAAATGACTTTATTGAAAAGTTAAACGTTGAGGCTTATCAAAAACTTACGAAAGTTTTTAAAATAATATGTAAAAATAACCAAAAAACATGGGCAAACACGAAATTGTACACAAAAATTACTGAATAATTTCATATTTTTAACTCTAGCTCGATAAGTACCCCTGAATTTTGCTAGGGTTTTTGAATTAAATCAAAAGTATTTGAGTCAGGCTATAAAATGATGCCAAAATTATCACTCTTCATTAAGTATCTTAGGAGTTATTCTCACTTCAACATCACCCTTCCTTAGCGCATGTACCCCAATATTACAGGTGTCGCATTCTTTGGGTCAGCTAAATCGTTCCAACGAATATTTATGAGCTGGCATTATTGACCACTGCATAAATGATCCCCAATTAACCACCCTTAAACTGAAATAGTACAGTTTCTTGGATTTATTGCTGCGGGGCGAGACGGAAGGGTGATGTTCAATTGAGAATAGCTCCTTAGGTACTTATTGTAGAGTGATAATTTTGATATCATTTTATAGCCTAACTCAAACACTTTTAAATTAATGCAAAAACCTTACCAAAATTCAGGGGTACTCATCGAGCTAGAGTTAAAAATATGAAATTATTCAGTAATTTTTGTGTACAATTTCATGTTTGCCCATGTTATTTGGCTATTTTTACATATTATTTAGAAAACTTTCGTAAGTTTCTGATAAGCCTCAACCTTTAACTTTACAGTGAAGTCTTTTGCATGAATCTAGGTCTCTTGGATTGAAAGATATTTGTATTTTATTGTACACACCCCAGTTCGACAGATCAAAAATTTGAAATGGCTGCCATTCGCGAAGTTTTGGAGTAAGAATTTTTTTACAGCATTTTTGTCGATGAAAATGAGCCTAGAATATCCTCTTCAAATATCGCTAACTCGTGCCCGGACACACTGTATAATAAAGTATGTGGACCACTTGATAAGGTTGATATTCGAAAAGATTTATATTTTTCATCATAAAGTAAAATTTGCTGTAAATCAACCTCTTGCAAAGCCTGACTTCTACCTTTTTCAACACTGCCTAAGTGAGTTAATTAAGGGTTTTGTAAAAAGTTATAAATTAAGTCCTAATTTCATTCATATTATTATGCAAATAGAATTACCATCGACCATCTGACTGTCTTGCATATTGTTTAGATAACACGTTTCCGTATCGCCAAATGTTTTCATTCACTCTCTTCGCTACTATAATCCAAAATATTTACAATCCTTTACTATCCGTGCTTAAGTAGATAGCAACTTGGTGTTACAACTGTGATTAACCAATTCTGGTAATCATCTTCATTTCCTTTCCGTGTCAAAGGATTTCGGTCTCCATTCACTTTCTGACATTGTTTTACCGGTAGAAAGAACTGTGATATGCAGCTGTCTTCATTTTCACTTAGATTATACCGACCTTTTTAATTTCATCGAGGGATCATCTTTTGACCGTATTTTAGCCTTGTAATCAAATATAGTATTTACCGTTACAAAATAGGCATTCGATTTAACGATCACTTTAAATTTTGATGCCGATATTTACTGTTATACAGTTTTAGGCGTATTTCTTTCATTTATTTAATTGACCCATAGGTCTAGAAACTTTATCGTTAGATTCAACAACAGCTTTATTATCGTGATTTACGTCTTTAGCGTCACCTTTAGAATTGGTTGAAGCCTAAAACAAATTTTATCGATCATCAAAAATCATTGTAAGACGTTCTTTGTTTGATTTAGAATTCATGACAGTGATTTAGACTTAATGTTCTCATAATTTGTTCCAACTATGGCGGAGCCGTGGGCAGGTGTGATGTTCGAAGGTTGTCCTCCTCACCCGTTAACTCTTCAATCTGAAGGCGTTGTATTACATTGTTACATCAAAATTGTATTTTAAACATTATGTTAGGTACTAACGTTGTCAGTTGAACCTTGTAGGATTTACATGTTTTAGTTATACGAAGATTGGCTAAGATTTTTCAGATTCGTTATAGAAGGAAAAATACGACAGTTGACTCATGGGCGCCAAAGATATGTGGGTGATATTATTACGTAGTTGAAAAAAATAAGGTTCGTTTTTTTTAGTTCTAGAGATTACCTAGAAGTTACAGGAAGATCATTGAACAAGACGTTCAGTGATCTACATTTACGCAATTATTTTTTCAGCGATTTCATTCAAAACATCAGCTTCACGCTTCTACCCACAATAAGGGACTCATTAACACTTCTGAACGAAACATAAATATAGATCCTAACTACCGAATTTCCAGCTCCTGAAGACGGATTTAGAAGTCAGTAGATCGACGTACCATAAACAGTGTAGCTAGTGAGTTATACACCGTATTGTTAATGTGTTAAGGTACAAGGTGAACGCAAATGGAAAGTGGTGTGTCAAGATGCACCCCCACAGTAAACATCCGGTACTTAAACTCGTGTTCGAGATGCCTTCATTCTATAAATAGTCCGGTCAATTTAGACAAAAAAATGTGAGTGAAATTACATAAAGTCCCAGCAAGCTGATTTTTTGTGAAGTTGTTCAAAACATAATTATAAACAATGTCTAGAAGTTCCCCATCATTCCCCTGTAAGGAAAAAAAAAAATTCAAGGTCAAAGGTAAAAAAAATGAGTTTTTCGCGATTTTCAGCTAAACGGTAAGTTTTATCATACAAGTACCTCAGACAAAAATTGTAGATCATAAAATTATCTATAAAAATGTGTTAATACTTTTTTTCTTACGAGCCACCGTTTCAGAGACATAACGATTCAAAAAGTTATAAAAGTTGTTATCGTCGTATGCATCTAATGAGGTAGTGTACTTAGCGCGTTTTTTTTAACGTGGTTTCCCCAGTAGGCCTACTCCACGGGTCAGTTGTGATCCTGTTTATTGTAAAACTATTGCAAAATAACGGAAATTTTCAAAGATTGTGAAAGATAAATGCGATGTAAATGAAATAAAAAGTGTTGAAGTTTATTCGTCTCATTCGTAAGTTTCAAATTCTTGTTCTTCTTCTTGATCTTCTTTTCCTGCTTCTTCTTCATCTTCATTTTCGATGCAAGTAAATTGAACACAGGGACAGGCACGCTTTTATCTTTCCCAATCTTTGAAAATTTCCGTTATTTGCAATAGTTTTACAATAGACAGGATCACAACTGACCCGTGGAGTAGGCCTACTGGGGAAACCACGTTAAAAAAAACGCGCTAAGTACACTACCTCATTAGATGCATATGACGATAACAACTTTTATAATGCCACGTTTTAAGTAATTATTATTATCACTTATTCCATACAGATCTTTCTTACTTTCAAGTAAATATCTGCTTTTTAAACTTCGATTATTTTTTATTTTTATTTCAGTGATGGCTGAATACGACTGTACTTGAATTTTTTTAAACCTTAAAATGAAATGTGTGCGAATAGCCTACTACATATTTGTGAGGGTGTCGATTCGCACGCCAATAAATGAAATTCGTGCGAATCGACTACAGAAAAAATAATATGTTTTAAAGGAGTCGATTCGCACGTTTTGTGCGAGTTAAATTCGTGCGAATCGTCCAATAAGCCAACTTTTTGAATCGTTATATCTCTGAAACGGTGGCTCGTAAGAAAAAAAGTATTAACACATTTTTATAGATAATTTTATGATCTACAATTTTTGTCTGAGGTACTTGTATGATAAAACTTACCGTTTTGCTGAAAATAGCGAAAAACTATTTTTTTTTACCTTTGACCTTGAATTTTTTTTTTTCCTTACAGGGGAATGATGGGGAACTTTTAGACATTGTTAATAATTATGTTTTGAACAACTTCACAGAAATTCAGCTTGCTGGGACTTTATGTAACCTCGAATGTCTAAATTGACCGGACTAAAAGTGCTTTTTCTTGTTAGAAAATTGTCGTGAATTTTCCGAAAAGACATTTTTGTGGATATTTAAGTGTTCGCTACTTTGATGAGTGATCAAATGAGTTAAATAACGACGGTTAAACATTAATATGGTAATATGGACCGGTGGACCATTACAATAATTGTTAGTAAACACGAGTGCATGGTAAAAAATAAGAGAAGTGTACTAACGGCTGCCGACGCACCAGCCATGAACAATAGCCAGCGATGCCTGAAATCGCCGAAGGTACACTAGTACACTATCCGATGGTTACCTCCATGATAGGTCTTCTATTGGATCGTTCATGCGGAACGATTTCTACGCATTCAGCTGATAACGTTGCGTTCAGTGCCCGTTTACTATTCAATTAAATCCTAGGGCTTTGTTTTCGAAAATTATAAGAGAAAAAAAAATCACTGAAGAATAAATCACAAAGCTAGTCACTTTCCATGTTCACAAAAAAAAACAACAGTTTCGTATTCGCGAACGCACATTAAAATTCGAATGTAGAAAGTAGCGTCGCGGGTAGTGCGCCCATTGGTCGCGTGGAGCGCAGACTGAGCGCGGCGCGGCGCGTACGCAGCGTGCGTGTGCAACCGATATGGTGGGATATTGTTTCAGCCGATATAATTATGTTTACTTAACGCGGGTTCGTTTACCAGTGCATCTGTGCAGTGTTAAATTGAAATAGAAACAGAAGACAGAGGAGGTTACTTGGAACCCGTAACATCACATAGCTGACAGTAACCCTTTCATCCTGGCCGGTGTAAATATAAAATAATACTGTTCATATAAGACAGTACGACAGTACTTTCATGTTCCATGGTTTTATATTTATTACAATGATAATAAAATTCTTTCAGAAGATGAAAAAACAGCAAATATTAAAAATAAACGTTTAGTCTATAATTAGTATCTGTGAAAACATAATCAATCACGTAACGTGAGGTAACACAAGAAAGCGATGGACATAAATTAAAATCAAGTGTAATTGTCATGCTATCGGCGATCGCTGATAAAAAGTGATTCGATTAAACATGAGATTTATATAGATAGGCTTGGTTTTCACCAAAGCGGAGAAGAGCGCAAACGAGAGATGTGTTGCGAAGCTGATCCTGGTGATGTGAGCTGTGTGTAGCGGAGATCCAATCACAAGTAACAAAGAAAGCGTCGGTTCAAGATTTGTATTAAGATACAATAATAATTTCGGACCAGGGCCCCCGCTACCATATGTGCAAAGTGTGCAATGCACACGGGCGCCATCCTTTAGGGGCGCCAAAGCCAAGGGACCAGAAAAAAATTGAAAAAAAAAAACAAATATATTTTTTAAAATAAAGGTTTATAATTTAAATAGGATTAAGTTTAAGTACCTACTAAAGACTTCAAATATTTGATCCCACTTTTAGATTATTTAACTTGAAGTCCGAAACGTTAAACATTTAGAGCTCACTGCGTTCGCTCTTCTATGAAGAATTGCCTTATCCTATTCAAAAACGCAAAAAAGGAACACATGGAAAGCTACCGCTGAAGTTAATAACTAAAACTAACAGAAAGTTAAAGATAATGGAATTAGGCAAGCGATTTATTATTCCTTTTTTACAATTTACACACCGAGTAAAGTAATTTCTGTCATTCTATCAAAGCTTTCGCTCAATCAAATCCAAAAGCAAAAATCGAATACTACAGCTTTCTAAAACGGAGAACGGAAACGGTTTTGAAAATTCGTACAGAACAGGGAGTTAGCAATAAAGATAGTTAAAACCTTTCTTAGAAGTTCATATCTTTATATTCATTAAAACCATTTGTCATTCTGAGACTTTGTGGCAGTCGTAAGCGGTTTCATAAGTGGGAAAGTCTGGCAACCATTAGTACCAAGAGCTATCGTGTCAATTAGCAGCAATTAGTAGCTGGGTTGTGATGATCAGTACCCTTAGCATGAATTTTCAGTATTTGAGACGTAAAGTAAACTGGAACTTTGACAATTTCAAATTGTCAATTTTCAATGAAAAAACTAGTTCCGTCTTCGCGCATCGGAGGCGCTGTTCCATTTTTTCATACAAGAAACGCTGTAAATACTGTAAAGTAAAAGAGTGAAAATTCGTGCTAAGGGTACAGAAAGGCAATCTTTCCATGTAAAATAAACCCCTTCGTACACTAGGCGATGCAAGTCTCCGATACCTTACGACTTTTGGGCCTACCACACGCGCAAGCTTCCCCATAGTTCTGCCTGCGCCTTGCATGAAAAAACTGTACACGGACGCCTTTACCACATTCTTGTCAAAATCGTCTTTTCGTGTACAAACCGGCTTGCGCAGGCTGTGGTGAAGCTTGTGCGTCTGACAGGCTCATTTGGTATCCATTGACGCCTCCCCGTGTACGAACATCTATGGATTTGTATTGCGATAGTCTCCTGGATACGAGACTAGTAAGGTATCGGAGACTTTTGTCGCCTTGTGTACGAAGGGGCTAAAGATTTGGTAAGGTGTCTGGTTCAATAATTAAACCAGACACCCAGAGCTATGCTTGATATGGGCTTCCAATTATTGGAACCCATATCAACATACCTGGGTAAAGTCGAGGCGGATGTAGTTATATTATTACTTAATGTTTTTTCTTTCTTTTCTAGTTCCTTTTGGTTTGTCTGTCCTTACTTCTACATTATACATTCTCTATCTCTTTTTTTGAGCGGTATGTTTCTTCCGTAATTGGATCTCATTACCATAGCAAGTCGATTGCAGTGCAGGTGCAAAGTGGAGCGCGTATCGAGGTTGTGCGACATCGTCATGCTCTGTATCTTACGACTATTGGTAAACATTCATCATCTGATCTCCGTGTGTGTGGTGTAGGCGTAGAAAACCTTTTTACCCGACTGCGCGACGCAAAGGAGGGTAATGTGTTTATCAGTCTATGTATGTATGTTTGTTTCTATGTGGCGTTCTAGAGACCAAATGCGTAGGCTGATTTTGATAATTTTTACATCAATCGATTCGTCACAACCTTGCGAGTGTCACTAAAGATATGACAGTAATCAAAATTCACCACAGCGACAAGCAGACGCCATATTGTCAAAATGAAAAAAAAAAATGTCGTATCGTTGAATAGGTATTTGAAAATCATCTTTAGGTTCCCTTTATTTATTTATTTTAAATAATAGTTTAGGATATATAACGATTTAAAGTTGTTTATCAAAACAATAATTCTCTGAATAGTAACTAAAAAGTATGAAATAAAAAAAATATTTAACGAAAATCAAAAAACCAGAATGCGTTAAAAAAAAATATTTTAATATATACACGCTGTTTTTTTGCATTTTCGTCAAACTTCAGGTGGTTGTCACAAAAGTCATAAATAATCAATTGAAAGTACAGTACCGGGCAAAACTAATAAGGGCTGCTTTTTTTTTGTTGTTGAAATTTTACAGTATTTCAGAATTACACCCTTAATTCAATACAAATGAAAGAGAATCACCCGACTATGCAGTCCGCGCGTACGCACACAGCGATGAGCTGCTGGTGTGCGTGAATTGAATCTACTACTCTTGAAGAAACTAGTTCACACTTACGGATTTCAGAAAAAGGAAAAATAAAATAAAAAAATACCTACCTATTTTATTGTTGATTTGGGTCGAGAATCATGAGTATAATCACGTCCTTGAATTTGACTAGGTTGCAGATCAACACATTGTATATAATAATTAATTATTTTCGTTAAATTTTTTTTTATCGTGGTAACAACATCAAACGAGTCCTCTCACCAAGGGCGAGTCAAGAGCGACTGTCCGACTTGTGCTGACTACTATCCACGGCGATCCTTCAATGGCCCTTCTACGTTCCAGGATCACGGTTACCTGATGAGACAGTCCCGCGACACTGGAGGGCTGTGTGTGTGGTTTAGGTATAGAAAGCCAATTCGCAAAATGGCGCCCGAGTCGCAAAAGGAGAAGTTTTCAAAATGGCATGTAATTTGCCATTTTGGTAATTAGGCCTATAAAGAATTTGCCATTTTAAGAACTTGTGTATTTTCTGGCTCTTCTACTGTGTGTGTGTGAGTGAGTGTTATATGTTTATCATGTTTCAATGAGAAAGGTATTTAATAAATACGGGTGTTTTATATAAACTCGGTCATGTTTGAAATAGCTATCTCATTACCTAGTCAGTATTTGTAAAGAGCAAGACACTGGATCGTCATGGTTGGATGGTTACCAAAATTATGACCCGAAGACGCAGGCATAGATTTTTAACTCCGTGCTGTCAATCTATTTTCTGTTTCTTTCTATATCGCGGAGTTGCATGCCTGAAGCCTATGCCCATAAGCCTATCAGACTGGTGTTGGTACGGAAAAACTTTAGTTCGTGGATCAAACTCGATCTCAATGTTTGAAAAAGGTGGACCTATTGTGTTCCCTAGGGGTACTCTTCATTCACCCGAGTATATACGTACCTATATGTATATCTAGATTAAAGAGAAAGTGAGGAAGTATTAGAGCATTCTAATAATGCAAAAAAATTGTTTGCATGATGTTATGGCAAAATTAACTAATGGCTGAATTTTAGATATCTAATGTAGCATATCTTTTTATCATTCAGTAGTTCGTGCGAAAATCTAATCTAACATTTTTGGCATGGAAAGCCTAAATGGAAATCGTATAGTTTTCTTTTCGGTATATAAGTTTTGGTTGTGTCAGCCACAGGTAACTGAATTTGTAGACAGTTTGCTGCCATTTAACTTTTTTAATAGTTTGTTAAAATGGCGGACTTATTATCAAGCGATTATTGAATGTTTAAGGAGAGGTGTATGGACATGGCAAACCTAGATTTCGTCAGTTATTATTCACATTAAATTAGCAGCTAGATTATTGCCACCAAGCGCACAAATCCACCTTCTGGTTGCTATGTGTATTGAGGCAAGACAAGCCTAGAGAAACTTAAAGAAAAAAAAAATTCAGTAGATAAACTTTCACCGTAGCAAAGGACGATCATAATGACATTAGGCACTTTTAATTACGACAAGCCGCGGGTGCGCCTGGCGCGGCTAGGGGCGTTGAACTAATAGCCATTAAACGTAAAGTATTACCGCGGCTGCAGAAAAAAATACAGAACGACGCGACGATTCACATAAAGAGGGGGGCTTTTATGAGGAAACAAAGTCTAGCCAAGTCTAGTCTAAGAAAGCAGAAATTTATTTGAGCTTGATTACGACTGAGCTGAGATATATTCGACGATGGAGGGAGTTACCCAGAACAAGCCTGGGGGGGTATTATAACGTCTTAAAACCAGGCTTATTCCGGCGAGTGAAAGTGACAGAGATAAATACTAGTCGTCTAGCGCCATCTCGTTCACTCACTGGAACAAGCCTGGTTTTAAGACGTTGTAATACCCCCCAGGTCACTTTGAGAAGATTCAGATTCTATGCGTTCGGAAACAGATCACAGACGCAAGTAGTAAGGTTCCGGTCTCATGCTGCGAACATTTTGGAACATGTTTAGAACTCAAAAAAGTAAGGTGAGGCCTGATTATCACCAACAGAGGCAACAGATTTAATCTATGATCGAGTTCCATGTAAAGTGATAAAGGGCGAACTTATTATCGTAAATCGTGTAAAATATTCTTTTACCAAGTTTCTTCTAAAACTTTGTTAAACCCAGGTCCTAAACTACAGTAGTACCACTACACTTGAAAAGACGATTAAATAGAAAATTGATGGATGTAAACGGTAGGGAACTACAAAATGTATAATAAAGTCATGCTGGTTAGAAAGTAGCCATAAGCAGTTAACACTAAACAGCGCTTCGAACGCAATGATTCAGTGATCACAGAGAAAGGAGGAAGAAGTCGAGATAGTAATCAGTTTTCAGTTCCCAATCAATGATTCTGCAAGATTTTCTCGATTTTATATGTTTTAATATTATTCATATCAGTGCTAAGGCTGCTTTTCCACCAGAGATGCGCTATGCTACGTTGCTAAGGATGCGTTTGATATCCACCAATCATACTCATTATGTGTGTGTGCGTTATGAAAACAAATGAATATGACTGGTGGATATCAAACGCATCCTTAGCAACGTAGCATAGCACATCTCTGGTGGAAAAGCAGCCTTAGAACTGTTTTTCCAAATTCTAATAATCCAACGTCAATAACCACCACTATGGTTATAAAAATTCCACGTCGGCACCGGAGTCCAAATCAGCTGATATTCTGGCGCCCAGCCAGGGTCGCCGACAGACTTGCGCATTGCGTCGGTAAACAGACGCGTATTGACAAACCTGGAACCTCGACGACGTTCAACAAGCGTATTTTCTTTATAGGCAACATCGGATGGATAGCGGAGTCTTAGTACTTATAGGGTTCCGTTTTATACTTTGGGTACTAGCTTATAAAAGCTTAATCGTAAATTGTTCTCATCCTGAAATAAAATCGTTACTTCGACGCCGAGCGACCCCAGGAAGTCCTAAGGGTTTAAAATGGGCACTTAGCAATATTCTTAATGATTCACTTGAATTTTCATCAAACTTCATAAGCTATTTATTGATCTAACATTCATTCACGAAGTGACACCCTCTTACTGAAATAAAATTGTGTAAACAACTACGACTTGTTAGTAATAAATAATGAAACTTTGACAAATTAAACAGAGGCATGATATTGAATTTAATTTGTACGTGGTAGCAGTAGTTAACATGTTGCTCGTACCAAAGGAGTTAACGAAAAATCTTGGGGAACGTGCCATTTGCCACCGTACATTCGAAGAACCCTCGTGGATGAATTTTGCCCCTCATAGAGCTCCGTGTCCCAATCTGAATAGACTTGTACATGTAAAGGGCGTGCCAACCACACTTATAGTGCCAGAATAGGAAAAAGAAACACATAATAACTAATTTAATTGGGTGTAATCAACGTACACAGTGGTTAAGTGCCGCTTGCATCGTGCAGGGGTTATGTAATGTTACTACTAGTCGAACTATCCAGATTATTGGGACCAACCATTCATATTGGAAACATTTTAAAGTCTGTACATTGTCATAAAAATTGGAATTTGATCTATTCTCATTGAATCGTCACCATGATAAGAGGCAAGAAATTATTTTACAATTACACCAAGGTTCCATAACGTTTTGCCAAATCACTGAATCGCGTGTACATGAAATTCCATCTTTGTTTAAAAATCTTAGTTTCAACCTTAGTGCATGTCTAGAACAAATATTTGCTCATACCAAGAAAAGTAGGCATTGACTTTTCGGTGCTGTACCATTCACCGTTATTCGTACGCTTATCAAAATAAACCTCATGACGTCATATCTTGACAATGCCATTAGACAGTGATTACGTCATCGATTTACAACGCCAACTTTCATAACTGAATCTATTACTGATCCATTAATTTTGGTTTAACGGTTAAGCCTCGGTTATATTCAATCCACGGTGCAATTGACTCTTGATGTGATTTAATTTGGGAAATGATTCTCTGCAAGCGTTTTGTATCAGGATTTAAAGAATTTACTGTGTTTAGTTCTATGTCAATTCAATTGTATGCAATCAATTTAGTGCATCATATTGTCATCCTGTAAACTATTGTAGTCATTTGCAATACCGAAGCGTATTTGTCCCACAAAGACAAAAGCATTGTCACATGATGCGTTCCTAACTACAAGCGGACACAGGACGATATCCAATACATGAAAATCACCAAACAATACCTCTTGTAAAAGACTCCTCAATCAAAAAATAATACTGTTTTCCTAATGACTAAGCTTGTTAAACTAAGCTCGAATATAATTGCAGAAAATTCGCGAACATCACCGTCGTCGTCACTGTAATTTATTTTATTTTCTTTCAGCACTATCAGACACATCACATCCTTCGTGTGTAAGTATATCACTTCCACGGCGGTTTATTTCACTATAGTTTTCATCGCCAACACAAAAATACACCAAAAAAAGATAACGTTTTCTACGATATTAACTGCGCGAGTTAAAAACGCGAAATAATTATACTGTATAGAAATCCGACATGTTTCCTTGCACGGGGAAGGAAAGAGTGGATTGTTTTGTTACTGTTGTTTAATTATGAAAATAAAAGTGTTGAGCGCCGGGACACGTCCGGACGGAGCCGGCGACGCGACTGCAAGGATCGACCGTGCCAACCCTAGGGGAGGCTGCGTAAGTGCGCGCGACAGTCTAACTATTTTCTACCTCCAATCTAGTCGCTTATGGTCGTAATTCCAACACACTGGTTTTATTCAATAAACACGTGCCGTTCATTTGTAAAACGTCGCAAGAAGTAAAGGCGCACGTAGAATAATGAAGCTTATGGTCAAAGACTAAAAGTGGAGATTAGTTTGACGATAAATTCTAGGGAAACGCTAGGGATGAGGCGCGGTCGCAGTGAACTTGAATGGGGGTATAAATGCTGGGTGGGCGTTGTTTCGTTTAGAGGGCTGTTACCGGGCGCTTCCATTAAACTCACTTTGTTTTCATGTCAATATCACCATCCGGTTGTATTATATCCCTCTTTTCAGTCATATTATATGTTGCTTTAAAATATTCAAACACAGGCTCTTTTTTCCATTAGAGCACAACAATTTCGGATTTTGACTGTCAAGTAAGGAAAAATCGTAGCATTTAGATTTTTTCGTACACTTCATCACCAAATTAATTAAAAACGTATTGCTGTTATTTTGGAAGACTGATAATCTTTTAATTACTCTCTCTGTACAAGTTTATCTGTAGCGTTAGTGATTTCGCTGTTCAGTATTCGGTCACCTCTTAGGAGGCAATTTCCACCCCACTGCGTGCTCACAGATTTCGTGTCAAACCCCCTCTGTACACGTGAGGCCGTCAGATGCAGCATCAACGTGATTGAGGTATATGTTATTCCCAATCAATTGCTATTTTATTATTATTTCTTGTAATACAATGGCGCATGGCGGTCTTAACACTAATGGCTACTTAAACAGGGTGACCAGTAAAGGATACCTTTAATTATGTTTTTCTCTGAAAATAAATAAATTAGCAGCACCATTATTGTTTTTTTTTTTAGCTTTGTAAAATCTTCAAATGAGTCCGACCCCGGGCAATAGCCCTTTATATTCCGGGGTCACGATAAGGAAATAAGTCCCGCGACCCCGGCAGGCTTTGGCCCTCTGAGAGGGGGCCCCGTCATTTGCTGACGCTCTTTGAGGCGCGCGTGGAACACGACGCGCTGTCGACCCGGGTATGGTCCATGGTCGGACAGCGAGTCCCCTTTACTCGCTGTCCGCATAGTCCAGTCATTAAAGCCAAAACCCGAAAATAATTAGTAACTTGCTGAAATTTTAGGGGGTTCTTAAGGAAGGTAAAATAACATACCGGGTGATTTTGCAGCGTTCTGGGGTGTACGGAAAGGGTTGAAAAGGGGTGAAAAGGTGTTTTTTGCTAATAACTTTGCCAAAAAAATTAGTAACACGCTGCAAATTTGGAATAAGGTTGTTCTTACGGTTTTGTAACGTGTATTAAATTTGCAGCGTTTTGCAACATACGGAACATTGTTTTTTTTTTAAAACAGTGCAATTAGTTAAAAACAGGGGTAAGAAAATTAGTAACACGCTGCAAATTTGGAATTAGGTTGTTCTTACCGGTTTGTAACGTGTATCAAATTTGCAGCGTTTTGCAACATACGGAACATTGTCTATTATTAAAAAAAATGAAATTATTTAATCACACGGGTGAAAAAAATTTGTAACTCGCTGTAAATTCGTAATTAAGTTGTTTTTACCGTTTCGTAACGTACACACATCAAAAGTGTCTAGGGATCAAGCATTTTTATGCGGATTTCTTGAGATTGAGATGTGGCTTTGTAATAAATTTATGATTTTATAAATTTATATGGATCCTTTTTGGTGCATTTCATAATTTGAATCAGGAACTGTAAATCAAATTCGAGTAAAAGATGAAAATCAGCTGTCAATATTTTCCCTATAAAAACATACAACGCATTGAAGACATTATTAGTGCTACTGTTTCCCTACTACTGATTAAAACCAACGTTATTATGGAGCGGCGACGTCATTTAAGCAGGGAAGAAATGCTCAGAGCCGTGGGAATGATAGAAGCTGGTTCCCGGCAACGTACTGTGGCTTTAGCTCTGAATACAAGTCAGAGTGTTATCAGTCGACTTTGGACACGTTACCGAAGCACTGGTACCGTGGCTGAGCGCCATGGAGGACGGTATCGCTGCACCACACGGAGACAAGACCGATACATTCAAATCTTAACTCGAAGAGCTCCAACAATAACCGCCATGATGTTAGCCGTGAGGCTTCATCACTCTTCAGGGAACTTAATTAGCGACCAAACAGTCAGAAACCGCTTGCATGAAGTGAACCTTCATTCCCGAAGACCGCTAAGGGTACCACCTATAGCAATGCACAATCGTAGGATTCGATATCAATGGGCTCTTGAACACAGAAATTGGGCAGAAGAACAATGGCGTTTCGTGTGCTTTTCTGATGAGTCTCGTTTTGGTATGAGACCGGATATAAGACGTATACGACACTGGAGAACCCCTGGACGCCAACAGCGATTAAAATCCTGCCAGGAAGTCCATCCTTATAGTGGTGGAACCATCATGGTATGGGCGGGTATTTGGATCAGCGGAAGAACTGAGTTGATTTGGATCAGAGGCAACCTCAACGCTCAAATTTATGCTGAGACGATTGTATCAGACGTCATCGGTCCTCTACAAGTGCAAATCGGTCCCTTATTTCAGTTAATGCATGATAATGCACGACCGCACACCGCAAGAGTTGTAAGACAGACTCTCGCCGCAGCTAACATCAATGTCCTGCCCTGGCCTGCTCAGTCGCCAGACTTGAACCCGATTGAGCATGCATGGGATATGCTACAGAGAAGAGCTCTGCCGAATATGGAGGGTATCCAGTCGCAAGAAGACCTTTTTTTGTTGTTGCAACGAACATGGGCGGCCATTCCACAGCGTGATTTGGATGAACTCATTTTGAGTATGCCAAACCGATGTTCTTGTGTTGTTAGTGTTCGCGGTAGAAACACGGATTATTAATTGTTTAAGTTACCCAATAAAATTTTAAAGAAAACTGTTATTTCAGTCTTTTTTTCGAACTTTAATGTTAGTGGTTCAAATGTCAAAAATCCCTTTATTAGGAAAATGGCAAATTTCTTTATGAATGCAAAGGTGACTTGGTTTATCGTTACTGTGACAAACGATAACACTTTATTTGATGAATCCTTAAAGAACATTTTAATTAATATCAATCAGGAGAAAAGTTATTGCAAAAATATATGTTGATCCCTAGACACTTTTGATGTGTGTATATCGCACTGTTTTTTTAATAATAAACAATGTTCAATTTGTTGTAAAACGCTGCAAATTTGATATACCTTACGAAACGGTAAAAACAACTTATTTACAGCGAGTTACAATTTTTTTTCACCAGTGTGATTAAATAATTTCATTTTTTTTTAATAATAGACAATGTTCCGTATGTTGCAAAACGCTGCAAATTTGATACACGTTACAAACCGGTAAGAACAACCTAATTCCAAATTTGCAGCGTGTTACTAATTTTCTTACCCCTATTTTTAACTAATTGCACTGTTTTGAAAAAAAACAATGTTCCGTATGTTGCAAAACGCTGCAAATTTAATACACGTTACAAAACCGTAAGAACAACCTTATTCCAAATTTGCAGCGTGTTACAAATTTTTTTGGCAATGTTATTAGCAAAAAACCCTTTTCACCCCTTTTCAACCCTTTCCGTACACCCCAGAACGCTGCAAAATCACCCGGTATGTTATTTTACCTTCCTTAAGAACCCCTTAAAATTTCAGCGTGTTACTAATTATTTTCGGGTTTAGGCTTTAATGACTGGACTAGCATGCCCACGCCTACAATGGCCGGCCAACGTCTGACGCCGTGGGCGTCTACTACTGCGGTTGGGGTTACCCGCGCGATTAACATGTGCAAGCTACTTGATTAAGTACTTGTTCACGTTGGAACGCGCGGGCGCGGTGGCGGGTGCGGTCGCGAAGACGTGGCGGGTTCGTGTTCACATTGGCCGCCAGGCGTTTGCGCGGGTGGCTGAGATTTAGATTCTAGCGATAAGTTCAAACTGGTTGAACTTACCTGACGTCGCGAGTGAATCGCGCGCTCCGCCGCTAGTTCGACGTGAACACACACAAACATCTCACGCGTTTGATCTAGACGCGAGCGGCGCGCGCGCGCCAGTCGCTAGCTTGCCCGCTACTTACACCGCACGTGCGTTTCATACGTGAACACTTGGATATTACGCCATATGTTTGATATTTCGTGACCGCGCCCGCCACCGCACCCGCGAGTCAACGTGAACAAGTACTAAGTTACCTGCGGGGTGCGTTTACACGGCGCATGTAACTCGCGCAAGTAAAGGTACGGGCTTGCGGTTTACCCGCGCGAGTAACATGCGCAAGCTACTTGATCAAGCTACCCGCGGGGTGCGTTTACACGGCGCATGTAGCTTGAGCATGTTGAGGCACTCGCGCGGGTTACAAACGCTGTGTATAAGCACCCTAAGCAACGATAATCTTCTTCTTGGTATGAAAATTCATGCGTGTCCGGCACACCTCCAGATAAAACGCTACTGAGCCGCATTTGGCCGATATCTTGCCCGGTGGTTTTGCCGTGTCATGTAGTACAAGCTCTCACGTTTTTTGAACCGTATGGCTAACACGCGTTAGAAAAACCGTGACGTGTACAAGAGGCCTAAGTGTATTCATTTTAGCTCGATATCTCGAATAATTAGTGTTTTCAAAATATGTTTATGAATCACACTCAGTTTACTGGGAGTATACGAGTATACAGACAGAGTGATTTATCAGCGTTACGGGTGTTATTTGCAAACTTACTCGTACGTCCCTCGATAATGGAAATTAATGATCGCAAAAAAATTACTTTATCAAAAAAAAATTGTTGTGTGTTTTCTTTAGACAGAAGAAGATAAAGAAATCATAATAGAATCTACCGTAAAAAAATATTTCAATTTTTCAATGTGATCCTGATCGCTAATAATTTTACGGTATTTTACGTTCCAGAACGGTCTTTAGCCACGGCCGCCTCAAATTACTCAAGTTACTAGATTTACATGATTTTTCTCATATCAATTTTATTGTTTTGTGGCTCAAAATTTCAACTGAGTGACCTATTTAATTTATGACTGTTTCCAAAAATAATAACTATAGATACAGATAGATCCCTAAATTACACCATATCTAGGTAAGTGGAACCTAAGTTGTAACCAAAATAACTAAGTTCTAACCAAATTTTTTTTTATTTTGTTAACTGATCTTCAGTTCTTATTTTCAATAGTATTTTCGCTTACCTACTACATGTTTGTATTAGATTTGGAAGTCCATAATTATTATTTTTATACTAGCTGATCCGCAAGGGCGGATCCAGCTTTTATATCAGGGGGGGGTCACCATGTCTCAAACAGCTTATCTCCGTAGTTTAGTTCAGATAGATTTGAAAGAAAGACCTCCCGAATACGGTGACCCTGGAACGTAAAGGGCTATTGAAGGACACCGTGGATTTTAGTCAGTACAAGTCTGACAGTCCCTTCTGCCCTGGCCTGGGAGGACTTATTTGAAGATTTTACCACGCTAAAAAATGAAAATAAAGTGGTGGCCAACGGGTCGATCACGACTTAGTCCAGTCGTCGTGTCAAGGAAAAACATTTATAAATAATAGTATAGGACCCTATACCAAACCTATACAAGATTTTTCTTTTAAATTGGTCAAATGGGAGAAATCTGCTTCCATAAGAGATACGGGAAAACTTTCTTAGGAAGCTTTAGCTATTTTTTGATGTTGATAATTTTGGCGTTTTTAGGGTTCCGTTGTCAACAAGGAACCCTTATAGTTTCGCCATGTCCGTCCGTCCGTCCGTCCGTCCGTCCGTCCGTCTGTCCGCAGTTTAGCTCAGAGACGCACAGTACTAGAGAGCTGTAATTTGGTGTAAATATACGGATTTGTTGTGCCAAAAAAGTGGTAAAATAAAATCTCGAAAAATATTTTTTTTTAGGGTACCTCCTGTACACGTAAAGTGAAAATGTTTTTTTTCTTTCTCGCGTACCCCTTAGTGTGGGATATCATTAAATAGGTCTTTAAAAAATAATGTGAGTTTCCATTAACAATGTTTTGATAAAAAAATTCGTTTGTGAAATATTAAGCTTTAAAGTGCTAAATTTTGCTCGACTCGAGTGTCCCCCCCCTCTACCAGCTAAACTGTTATGTTTAGGGGTGTGAAAAAATTCACAATAGTAGTATATATAACGAAGTTTAAAAGAAAATTATCATGACTAAGTAGGCTTTACAACTTTACGAGTAATAGTCGACCAACTTATAAAATGTACTTGGTTATCATATTTTCTTAAACAAAATGTATCGGAGAACATGCTCTTCAATTGCAAATGTAAGTTTGTCAACTTTATTTTTACAGCTTTAAGTGCCATACCTCACCAAGATGCCATGGCGACGTAGCCAGCAACGTCGCCAACTATATTCTATGGGCCGCCAGAGTCGCCAGTTGGTCGCCAAGTGAGTTAACCGTCATACATCTCTATAAGAACTAGTTGGCGACGTTGCTAGCTACGTCGCCATGGCATCCCGGTGAGGCATGGCCCATATAGGTATGTTTTTATGGTATGTTTTTTGGGGATAGGTAGGTTTTATCGTCAACTATTTTTAACTAACTTTAAAAAAGGAGGAGGTTCTAAATTCGTCGTAATCTTTTTTTAGGGTTCCGTAGTCAACAAGGAACCCTTATAGTTTCGCCATGTCCGTCCGTCCGTCTGTCCGCAGTATAGCTCAGAGACGCACAGTACTAGAGAGCTGTAATTTGGTGTTAATATACGGATTTGTTGTGCCAAAAAAGTGGTAAAATAAAATCTCGTAAAATAATTTTTTTTAGGGTACCTCCAGTACTTACACGTAAAGTGAGGATTTTTTTTTTCTCGCGTACCCCTTAGTGTGGGGTATCATTAAATAGGCCTTTAAAAAATAATGATAGTTTCCATTAACACTTTTTTGATAAAAAATTCGTTTGTGAAATATTAAGCTTTAAAGTGCTAAATTTTGCTCGATTCGAGTGTCCCCCCCCTCTACCAGCTAAATGGTTATGTTTAGGGGTGTGAAAAAATTCACAATAGTAGTATATATAACGAAGTTTAAAAGAAAATTATCATGACTAAGTAGGCTTTACAACTTTACGAGTAATAGTTGACCAACTTATAAAATGTACTTGGATATATATTTTCTTAAACAAAATGTATCGGAGACAACTGCAAATGTAAGTTTGTCAATTTTATTTTTACAGCTTTAATAGGTATGTTTTTTGGGGATAGGTAGGTTTTAACGTCAACTATTTTTAACTAACTTCAAAAAAGGAGGAGGTTCTAAATTCGTCGTAATCTTTTTTCTTATGTATTTTCCCCGATTTCTCAAAGACTCCTGGACCGATTTTGAAAATTCTTCTTTTTAAAATTAAATTCAGCGAATCAGTTTAGTTAGTTCGCATAAGTATTTTGATGGGCAACTACGGAACCCTACACTGTGCGTGGCCCGACACGCACTTGGCCGGTTTTTAATGTATTTTTTCCGATTTCGCAAAGACTCCTGGACCGATTTTGAAAATTCTTCTTTTTAAAATTAAATTCAGCGAATCAGTTTAGTTAGTTCGCAGAAGTATTTTGATGGGCAACTACGGAACCCTACACTGTGCGTGGCCCGACACGCACTTGGCCGGTTTTTTTGTTTTTTTTGTTCAAGTGTGAGTGGTTCACAAAAATGAGTGACGTTGGGCAATTTTTTTAGTGCCATTCGACTTTGTTTCATGGAAAAAATCGGGACAAAAGAAGTTGGTCTAATAGAAAATGTTCCTTCTAACAGCGTAAAGTCGTACTTACTTAGTATTTCATTAGTTTTGACCACAGATTTGACCCATTTCTGTTTCCCAGATGGTTTCTTTCCGATACAATGAAATGGTCCTTATACAGTGTGTCCGGGCACGAGTTAGCGATATTTGAATAGGATATTCTAGGCTCATTTTCATCGACAAAAATGCTTTAAAAAAAATTCTTACTCCAATACTTCGCAAATGGCAGCCATTTAAATTTTTTGATCTGTCGAACTGGGATGTGTACAATAAAATGCAAATATCTTTGAATCCAAGAGACCTACATTCATGCAAATTAAATGCAAAGTTAAATGTTGAGGCTTATCAAAAACTTACGAAAGTTTTCTAAATAATATGTAAAAATAACCAAAAAACATGGGCAAACACGAAATTGTACACAAAAATGACTGAAAAATTTCACATTTTTGACTTTAGTTCGATGAGTACCCCTGAATTTTGCTAGGGTTTTTGTATTAAATTAAAAGTGTTTAAGTCAGGCTATAAAACGATATCAAAATTAGTACGATACGTTAAGTATCCTAGGAGTTATTCTCATTTGAACATCACACTTCCGTCTCGCCCCACAGCAATAAATCCAAGAAACTGTACTATTTCAGTTTAAGGATGGTTACTTGGGGATCATTTACATGGTAGTCAATAATACCAGCTCATAAATATTTGTTGGAACGATTTAGCTCACCCAAAGAATGCGACACCTGTAATATTGGAGTACATGCGCTAAGAAAGGGTGATGTTCAAGTGAGAATAACTCCTGAGATACTTAATGTAGAGTGATAATTTTGTATAATTTAATATCATTTTATAGCCTGACTCAAATACTTTTAATTTAATGCAAAAACCCTAGCAAAATACAGGGGTACTTATCGAGCTACAGTTAAAAATGTGAAATCATTTAGTAATTTTTGTGTACAATTTCGTGTTTGCCCATGTTTTTTGGTTATTTTTACATATTATTTTAAAAACTTTCGTACATTTTTGATAAGCCTCAACGTTTAACTTTGCAACAAAGTCATTTTCATGAATGTAGGTCTCTTGGATTCAAAGATATTTGTATTTCCTCAGTTCGACAGATCAAAAAATTAAAATGGCTGGCAATCGCGAAGTTTTGGAGTAAGAATTTTTTTTAAAGCATTTTTGTCGATGAAAATGAGCCTAGAATATCCCCTTCAAATATCGCTAACTCGTGCCCGGACACACTGTATAACATTACATCAAATCATAAAAATGGGTAACTTTTTCGTTCCCTACAATTTTTATTAAAAAAATATTTTGCTCAAGACCAATTCCGCCGTCCCGATTTTTTTCTTCGAATAAAAAATGCCAAAATTCACTAATTTTTGTGGGAAACTCACACTTGACCAAAAATATAAAAACGCCAAAATTATAAACTCCAAAAAAGAGCTAATGTTCCTAAGAAACTTTTTCCGTATCTCTTATTCAGATTTCTACCTTTTGGCCAATCCCTGTACCTATACGAGTATGTTGATTTAACATCACCGGCTCAGACTTCCAATGCAAAGTATTTAGGTAAATCTAAGGAGACAATCTCAAATGTGATATGAATAAATAAACTTAGATAATATGCAGTGGCCACCTATGACCCAGCCTGTCGCCCAGGGGGGGGTCATGACCCCCATGACCCCCCCCTTGTATCCGCCGTTGCTGATCCGGCAAACTTCGTACCGCCACAAAATAACCTTTTAAACCTTCTCTGGACTTCCCAAAATAATTCAAATCCAAAATCAGCCAAATCGGTCCAGCCGTTCTCGAGTTTTAGCGAGACTAACGAACAGCAATTGATTTTTATTTATAAGAGAAGAAGAAGAGAAGAAGATTAAGGGTTGAACCACATCTGACAGCACAGAATCGCCCTGACCGAGACAGAAAGCATAATGCAATAGCACGCGGCGGAATCCTCGAGGCGGCCGCGTGCTATCGCAATGTCTCGGTCTAGCAAATGGCAGTTCTAAGCGACAGAAAGAGAAAGGGCGACGGAAAAAGGGCGATTCCGTGCCGCCAGATGTAGTTCAACCCTATAACGACCTGAGTCCTTACCACGAGGTCTTAATGTGATCCAGTTTAGGCTGTGGGAAAGAGATGGCGGCGACTAGAGAAGGGATTAAAAATTTTAAGTTGTTTTCGACGCGAATAATGAACAAAGAGACTTATATTCTTGTTTACTCGATTTTTTTTCAGGATACTTTACGTACTTCTTGTGGAATTCTCCATCTGTACCTCGATTCCTATTCAATCATGTACTCCACAATCGCTTCCAAATATTATGTCTTGAACCAAAAAACTATTCATTTCTAAGCATTATCGAAATAACTTTGATTAAACAACATTCCTCTCTCGGACTTCGTTACTAGTCGCGGCGGCGAACGTGCTCCCCGTGGCCAGCAAAGGTCGCGCGTCGCCGCATGAGCCGCGACGCCCGTTGCACCGCCATTCGCACCGCCGCGGCCAGGCCGTAAGACTACTAAAAAGTCACGGTGTATAAGAACCGTCCTTTCGCCACTAACTAGTATTAATAACTTGGTTTCTATTATTTTCAGATCGTTTACACCCTGATCAAAATGGCTTCCTACTCTATCTGGAAGCATGCCGATAAACCGAATTATTGCACCAATGTTGACCTAGTGTACCCTTACTCTGAGATTCCCCACCAAGGCGATCAAACTTACTTGAAAATACCTGTTTCCCCTACTGGCATTGTTAAACATGTTGATTACTGGGGTGAAGGAAGGGTTGTAAGTGAAGGAGGTATTCGTGGCTTCCCAGGAAGCTATAATGCTAATCATCAGTTCAGACTGGTGAGCAGTGGCCCGGACAAGGACAAGAAGATACCGAACAGGATTCCCCTCGTCAGCTACGACGACTGCGACACCAGCGCGTTCATCAGAGACAACTCAGTCCTCACTGTAACCGTCCCTGGAGCAAACATCAACAGCAACTGCGCCAAGGACATCGCGCGCATGGTCAACGATGAACGTGGAAAGGTGGTCGTGTACAGCAAGCATGGAGACTCGGATGACATATCAGAGCTCACTGCTGCATTGGAGACAAAAGGACTGTTACGTTCAGAAAATGCTGAACTGGACAGCGAACTTCTAAGATTGACATACTTTGATAGTCACGTGGCTTTTATAAAAATTGGCAAGAATGAAAAAGATATGACTCCGCTTCAGGAAGCTTTGTACAATTATGTCACAAAAGGTAACTACGAAGCTGCCGTTCACTTAAGTAAAACTATTGGCGACGGCGTCAGCGAAGTTGTAACTAAACTTATTCGCTATATGCCAACAAGAGTCTTGCCCTATGCGTACGAATTGTGGTACGGCGACGGTCAAGACGTTGTTCGTAAACATTTCCCCAAGCCATTCCAATTAATTGTAAATAAACAAACGGTAAAGATAAATAATAAGAAAAACAACCAGACTGTGAGATTTATTACGATTAAGGGAGAGGACTATTTTGTTGGAGTTAACTTAATAAAACCAGAGGAGTTTTATAAGAGATTTAAAACACCTTTCTTTCAATTCAGCCCTGTATATGACAGACATGAACTCGCCTTTGTATGTAAGAGTGTTGTAGTAGATTTTTACGTAAGAATAGCTGAAGACAGCTTCAAGGGAAAGGGAGAGTTACTTTGTAGAGCGACGCGTATTGAAGACGACTCAATTCTCACTGATGATAGATATAGGTTTTTATTGAAGCCTTTAATTGACGACGATGGTCAAGTGGTGTTCTTAATATTAACTGCTCGGAATAAATATCACCTTAAAATGGACGAACACGATACAGATTTTGATCCTTGGGGAAAAACGAAACTAGTTAGAGGCTACAGAGGTACAATTGACAAAGTAACTAATATGTTTAAATGGATTATAGAAGAAGTCTTATTAGATCCAGAAGTTCAAAGTAGAACTGACGCAGATTCGCCTGATTACTTTTGAACTATGTCGTCCACCTGGTAAAATAAAATTCACTGAGGTTCTAATATCATCTTTTGAAAAAATTACATTTTTAAAATTCTTGTAAGTTTTATTGGAAATAAAGATTACAGTCTGCAGTTAATCTGCACTAAAGAAGGCGGTCTAGTTTTTTGTTGTTGCTTGTTTACTGCTCCTGAAATATGTAAGATTACATACTCCAGGGATGTCTGCGTTAGCCGCAATCTTCAATTAAAGTGGCTAAAGTTTGTTCTATTTTAACCGCCTTCAAAAAAAGGAGGAGGTTCTCAATTCCGTTGGTATGTTTTTTTTTTATGTATGTACATCGATTACTTCGAGGTTTCTAGTCCGATTAGTGTGATTCTCATTTTTTGTTCGATGCAGTATACTTGCAGTTTGGTCCCATAAAAATTGCATCCAATTCGGTTGAGTATACGTTTTATTTTATGAGCATTTTTATTGATTTCAGCTAGGATGACATGATGATTTCTTTACGTTTTGCGTCTTTGTTACGCTATAACTCCGCCAATTGTGGACCGATTATCAAAATTATTTTTTGTTGTAGTTGTACTAGGGATCGTTTACCTTATGGAATACTACAAGTTTCATCAAAATCTGTTCAGCAGTTTTTGAGATAGGGAATTTTATTAGCTTATTGTGTACATGAGCGATATTAATACCGGTGCCACGGATTACAAAATTCTGTTGCACATATAAGAAAATGATGTAGGCAACAAAATAACTTTTCTTTAAGAAGTCGGTGGCAAAAATGACAACGAAATAAAAAAAAAAACAAACCGACTTCCGAAAGAAAAGTTATTTTGTAGGGTTATTTTACCCTTTTTTGTGGTTGATTTTTTTTCAACAGTTGATTTTGAGAGATATACTTAAAGAAAATTTTTCACAACAAAATGGTCTTATAGAAAAAAGTTACAAATAGGATTTTTTTTTAATATTTTACAATTAAACGTCTTTATAGTTAAAGGCCTACGCAGACCGGGACGCGTATCTCCAAAGGCCCATCACAATACAAACTAGCAGCCTTCCGCAGCTATGTCCATCGTTTAATGTCAGTCCCACTGTCCACACCACAGATAATTACGTCAAAAAACTTAAAATAACCTATCAAATCGCGATTTCAAACGGGTATACAAAACAAGTTATCGAATATAATTCAAAAAAGCAAAATGACAGGGTTCGCTCACTACTTTATGCATGTACCCCCGAATGAATTGACAAGTATGTCGGTAGGGTAGTCTGTCTTACATAGGCCCCATTTCCGATAAAATCGCGAATATTCTTAAAAATCACAATGTTTTCGTTACCTTTCGATCAGATCACAACTTACGTAATCTTCGTAACGGTAAAGATAAATTATAAAATAAAAAAAAAACCGGTAGGTATTTAAAAATTAGTATGCAATGATTGCAACGGGGTCTATGTAGGTCAGACAGGCCGAAATTTCGACGTTAGGTATAGGATGCATGTTGCCGCTTATAGGAATGGCCATCCAGACAAATCACATTTTGCAAAACATTTAATCGATACCGGCCATTCCTTAAGCGACAATAACACGAATAGGATTCTCCATGTTTGTGATAAAAATTTCCAGTTGTGTTTGTACAACAAAACAAAATAAAAAACAAACAAAAGAATAAAAAGAAAATAACCACGAAAGTTATTTTCTTTTTACCCACCCAGAAGTAGGAGCACCGGCAAGCGGTGCTCCGTCGACCTATTCTGACATTTTACTTAGTTTAGTGAAATGACATGATCTCTGACTTTATAATATTAGTATTTTTTTAACCGACGAAAAAAAAGGAGGAGGTTCTCAATTCGACATGTATATTTGTTTTTTTTTTTTTATGTTACCACGCATAACTTTTCCTAACGTGGTCCGATTTCAAAAATTCTTTTTTTGTTGTAAAGAATATATCTCAAAGTTGGTCCCATTTTAAGTTCAAAACTGAAATCAGTCTCCAAGGGTAGAAAAAAAGGAATTAATTGTCAATTTTCCTACAGAATTTTCGATTATGAACCGATTCTGTTGAAATAAGGTTAACAATTGTAGTTCTGAGGACATTATAATATAGCAGAGATGTGGAGAACATTCCATGATGGCGTCACCATCATCAGATCAATTTTGTGAAATCAGTCCCAAGAGTTCCTTAACAGCTAACAACAGCTATATCGTGTTGGGGCTCATTTCACTCAGCTTGATGAGAACTTTAGACCTTGCTGAGGTATCATTGCCATCGAGGGTTTGAGGATGGTGACGGACAGCAGGGTCCTCAACAATTAACAGCACCTTTATCGTGTTTGGGCTCATTTCACTAGTCTTGATGAAAACTTTATACCTAGCTGGGGTATAATTCTCATCGAGGGTCTGAGGATGATGACAGAGGGCAGTAGCAAGAGATCCTTAACTGTTAACTATATCGTATTTGGGCTCATTTCACTCATCTTGATGGGAACTTTAGACGTAGCTGGGGTATGACAATCGTTGAGAGTTTGAGAATGAAGACAGAAAGCAGGTCGTCAATAGTTAACAAAAAGAAATCATATTAAAAAACTTGTTTTTCTTTTTAGTTACAGAAATTGACACGAGATAGGAAACTCAAAAGTAAAAAATAAAACCTTTTTAAAAAAAAATCAAACCGACGAAACATCGAACTGAAAAGCAAAAAATAAATTTTGAGGCGGCGCCAAAGAAACTATCAACGAATAGCTACGACGAGCTAATCAACCACTACAAGCTATACAACGAGCTATTCTGCTCTTCAAATAGTTAATTTATCTTAATTCGTCGGCTAAGAGTGTAAACCTGCTAACTCCACTTTTGACCAAAAATGACATTTTGATGCAGTCTGTAAGAGAAAGTTAAGCCACACAGTCTGTAAAAGCAGCTACACCCACATTCTCAACGTAAAATCGGTAAAAAAGTGTGATGCGTAAAACAGCCAAATAAACTTAAGTCAAATTGCGCTGCTAACTCCATGATTGATGCCATTTTGTATTGAGTTTTCGGCGTGACAACGTTCCGTGCAATTAAAATTTAGTTTTCGGTCAATTAACTCGATTTTTTCAAGGTTTCTTTGTTGGAATATAGTAGAGGCAAGCCTTTATTATTACTATTCATTTTTCGTTTTACGTCTAGTATTCAATAAATAAGTGTTTTTTTGGATTATCCACTTGTTATCCTCTAAAAAAGTTGGCCGTAATCCACCACACAGGCCCAGTGCGGGTTGGCAGATGTCACATGTCTTCGAATTTTTGGTTCTAGGACATGTCGGTTTCCTCACGATGTTTTCCTTCATTTTGAGATCAGTGATAATGAAATAAATTACACAAAGTAATGCACCTGGCGGGGTTCAAACCCATGACTTACAACTCGTAAGTCGGGACCGATACCATTGGACCACCACTGCACTGCTGTAAACTGTGTACTTATCGTAATAAATTACAATAGTACATTTTTATTCAAGGGGTGAAAATTACTTATTTAGTCCCGAGAGCAAACGAGGTGCTAATAGTTTGTCCGTGTTTAACGATGCAAAGGTGCCAAAGCCGTATCTGAGCACGGTAACCGATTGGCCCGTGAACCCGTTTTCCCAGAGACAGTGGGATAAGTGCTGTGCAAGTTGACCGGAATAATTTCATTAATACGTCCACCAATACTGCGGAGCGTGCCCGCCTGCTAGCTGTGGGTGAGTGGTAGTTGGGCCTTTGGCTTCAGGCGCTACCGTCCCCCAACACAGGTACTATGCTGGGTGACACAACCATCCGGGTCGCTACTTGTGTTTGAGCGCTCCTTGTGGGGATACACCGCTATCAATGTGATGAAATAGTTGACTGCCTCGGACACCGTGGCCACTTAGAACCCAGAGGCTTGGCACGCGACGATAGGGACAGACCAAATGGTATGACCATAATGCCATGGAAACTAAGTAGGTAGGTGTGGTGTGGTGTGGGATGCAACATGTGTCGACACCCTTGCGTCATCCCATCTTTCTAGTACAGCGTGTAGTGCTGGCGCTGCTGATTCAGGTGCTGAAAATTCCAAGCAGCGCAAATACATTGGTGTAGCTAGTAGCTATTTGTTGAGTCATTATGGGTTGAAATTCTAGAGCCATTGGGTCCGAGTGCTCACGTTTTTAAGGACATCGACAGGCTATTAGTCGACTCTTCAGGTGATCAGAGGGCTGGCCTATTCCTATGCCAACGAATCAGCATTGCCATACATCGTGGAAATGTGGCCAGCGTTCTTGGTACTGTTCCCATTGCAGCGATGTGGACGTATTCTTTAACGCCCTTTGAATTTATATAAAAAGAAAAACTTTTTTGTACATATTAACAATCAGTTTTTATTTATAGTTTATATATAATATTAATATAGTAAATTATACTATAGTTATGTTTTGTAAATAAAGTAAAATTAACTTAACAATTAAATTAATTTTACTCTGGATATTTTTCGAAAAACCTGCTATGTCCCCAAAATTAAACAATTGCTACCAAAAAAAAAATCCAGCTAAGTCACAAAAACACTAATAACTTATTAAAAACCAAATTTTACTATTTTAATAATTTCTAGTAATGTAGAATATCCAAAAATACACCAACTGTATTTTTGGTTTTAACCTAAAATTGTAAAATTCAAATTTATTAAGTTTTATCTGTCTCCTGTAAAATTGGGTAAAAGTGAGTTAGCAGGTTTACACTCTTAGCCGACGTTATGTTTGTTTGTTTGGCGCCGCCTCAAAATTTATTTTTTGCTTTTCAGTTCGATGTTTCGTCGGTTTGATTTTTTTTTAAAAAGGTTTTATGTCATAATTATCACTAGATTCTTTTCTTGATAATCTTTTTATTAATTTAATTAGATTAGCTTTTTATTAGATTAATTGGATTTCGTGAAATCCCTGATTTCCTCATTTCACTGCGACATGTATAAACAAAACCTCGTCTTATTTTTTTTTAGAGTTTGACTCGTGCGTGACTAAAATGGTACTAGATTTTGTCCGTGCATTTTCTTTGAAAATATCAAACAACAAAAAGCTAATCTATTTGAGTCAACTTTTTTAGGCGACGCTTACACGTAAGGTATTTACTGTGATCCGTCAGTATAGTATTTATTGATGGATTTCAGTTTTTACTGATGGATCAATACACCAGCCTACACGTTCAATATTTATTACGTCAGTATTGTGTTCGGTCTCCTGCTGTTTAAACGTCTAAAATGGCAACAGAGCTGAAAATTAAAGGTTGCGTGGCTATTATTTTAGCACTTAGTTTAAATAAAAAGGTCAAGCGAAAGCGATGGGCAAAGAATTGGTTACAACAAAGGGAAAGGTACACACATTTGAATTTAATGGCAGAAATTAGATTACATGGTGAAATGGATGATTACGAGAATTATTTTCGAATGCCTGAACCTGAAGAACTATCCCATATCTCGGGCAATACTTCTAAATTTAGGATAAATTCTTTTAAAACTTCCTGATCTTTAGTAAGTTTCGAGAGGGTGCGGGGCGGCGACAACGACGGTGCGTCCGTCGCCGCCACAAGATCCAAAAAGTCGTCCTCCTCCATTGCTAGCGTAACGCGTACGTACGTACTGACGTGATAAATATTGACGCGAGGCTACACGATCAATATTTATCATAATCCGACGGATCATCAATACAGAATCAAGAAATCTAGAAATCCATGAATAAATAATGACATACCTGAAGACGTACATACCTGAAGTCGTACCTGAAGACGTGATAAGAATAATTAAATTACTAAAAAATAAAAAGAGCTTTGGTTATGATGGGATTTCCACTCAAGTCATAAAATTTGTTGCTAATAATATATAGCTGGCCCTATAGCTCATATTATTAACGTTAGCATATCATCAGGAATATTTCCAGACAGCTTAAAAACTACAATTGTAAAACCAATTCATAAAAAGAACGATAAAGAGGATATGTCGAACTATAGACCGATAGCTTTAATTCCGGTCTTTTCTAAAATAATAGAAAAAGTAATATATGAGGCAATATCATCTTTCTTAAATAAATTTAATATACTTTGCCATGAGCAATATGGGTTCAGGAAAAACAAAAATATAAACATGGCAATTTTTGACTTGCTGAATGTCATTATGCCAAATGTTGATAAAAAAACGCCTATATGTGCTATTTTTACAGATATGTCGAAAGCCTTCGATTTTGTCGACCATAACATACTCCTACAAAAACTAAATGCCTATGGTATTCGAGGTAATATCCTAAACTTAATAAAAACATATTTATCCGGGCGCAAACAAATAACAGAAATAAATAAAGTATGTGCTAAGTCTAAATTAGAAAAAAGATACGTGTCTACAAGTAGAGAAATTAAAGGAGGTGTTAATTTGTTCCCTACATTTAAGGCCAAGCCGTGTACCTCAAGGACAAAAATACGAAATTGTAGGAAAAAAATCGTAGATTTTGAAAAAAAATATGTTGTATTTATTTGGGCATTTGTACCATATGAAATTGTCGATCCAAAATGTTAAAACTTGCAACCCAAGAATTGATTTTCAATCTAGCAATGTCATACGTCTCCGACATGATGCGTTTCGTTACTTCATTTATAAACGTGTGAAAACCCAAAAATGTACTTTACAGAATTTATTTATGTATTTCAAATAAGTTATAATTACTAGTACACATATTTTGTGAATAATCATGGGAATAAGAACTTTAAAAAATGCATTTATTTCACATTTCGTATTATTTTTTGCGTTTGGTTATCTGCCGGCCAAAAGCCAGGGTTCCCGACCTAGTTCGATAGTTTTTTTCTATTGTTGTTGATATTCATTACTGTCAAAAAGCTGTCAAATAATGAAACATCGACGTCATATTTTGACGTGATTTTGACAGATGAAACAGATTGAAGCTGTCATAAACGTTTCTTTGAACGCAGTTCCGTTGCGAAGTAGTGTTTTTTCATATACTTTTATTTCTTTTTCTATCTAGTATTGAAGGATTTTAAATACTGCTAAAAATACTAATTATTGGAAGGGATTTTAATAATAATTTGTACCTCGGTACATGGTTGGGCCGAAAAATTAACACCTCCTTTGGTGTACCTCAAGGAACCGTTCTTGGTCCATCGTTTTTCTCAATCTACATTAACGACCTCCCACGCCAAATCCAACATCCTATGGTACTTTTTGCGGACGACAGTACAGTAGTCATAAAATGTGATAATAATGAAAATTACGAAAACGATATAAACGACACCATTAAAGTTATAATAAATTGGCTAAATAAAAATAATTTACAAATTAACATACAAAAAACAAAAATCATGCATTTTTACCAAAGAATCCGTATTAACGACCTTAACATCAATTACAATAGCCAAGACGTTGACAGAGTGGAGGTTACAAAGTTTCTGGGAATTTTAATTGATAGTCAGCTGACGTGGAAGCCACAGGCTGAAGCAATATGTAATAAACTCAGCGCATCTGCATATGCACTTTATAATCTTAGGAAAAAAGTTAATACCAAAACAGTATTATTAGCATATCATGGTCTTGTTGTTTCCATTCTAAGGTTTGGTATTATGTTCTGGGGCAATTGTACTGAGAGGGAGAGTATTTTTAAAGCCCAAAAACGATGTTTGCGAGCAATATTTGGTTTGAAAGTTACTGACAGCTGTGTTCCAATCTTTAAAAATTATAGTCTTTTGACTTTCCCGTGCCTTTACATTTTGGAAATTGCTTTTTTTGTTAAGTGTAATAGAAACCTATTTTTACCGTTATCGGAAGGCAGATACCGAGATGTAACTTTGCGTTCTCAATACCGAAACTTGTTACACACTGGAAGATATAAGACTGCTTTGTTGAGGAATAATGTTCTTGGAATGGCACCCTCTATCTTTAACCACATTCCTGATTCCATAAAAGAGGAACCTTTAAAAAGTTTCAAAAATAAATTAACTGCACTTTTATTAAATAAATGTTATTACTCCGTATCTGAGTTTCTAACTGATAAGTTTTAGCAAGAGTTGTATGTGTGATGATGAACTGCATCAATATTTGCATGCCAAAATGGTAGAATGTACAAGGATTCTTCAACATTTCTGTAAACACCTTATTGTAAATACCTACATTCTGAGCAAATAAATGAATATTATTATTATTATTATTATTATCATACATCAATACATTAGGTTACACGTTAATTAAATACCACGATACAACATTATTTACTGATGGATCACAGTAAATACCTTACGTGTAATCGTCGCCTTACTGAGATAGATTAGGTATTGTTGAGAAATATCCACAAACAAAAGCTCATCGATTAGAGTCCGACTCATGACTAAAATAGTATAGCTGCCATGGCCATCCTAAATCAACCGAGTTACTAGATTTAAGTTGTTTTTGTCACATTACTAATTAAATGCAAAATTCTTGTGTTTTTATTAAAGTTTCAAACTCATAACTTGGCTACATAAATTACTCTTAAAGGCAACTTTGACACACTAGAAACGGTCAAGTTGGTAAGTTATACATAATTTTCATTTCATTGGTGTTGTTATTCAGAATTGTATTAGGCTACCATTTTAACTTAAGCAGGGAATCCAATCCCCTACCTTTTTTGCTAGTTCTGTAATGCCGAATTGCTATTGCGGTTAAACTCCATCCTCAGACCCCGAGATGACAGGGACACCTCAGAAATGAGCCCAAACACGTATTAGTGCCGACCTCTTGGAAGTGACTTCATAACATAACGAGGATCTGCAAGTTCATCTTATCATCAAAACGCCATCATCATAATAATCATATCCAATAAACTGCTATACAGGGTGTCCCAAAACTCAACGTCAAGCCGAAAGGGCGGGATAGGATTAATCATAACCATCATGAAAAAAATCTGTAAAAAAATCTATCCCATGCAGTTTGAAAATTATGGGCATTTTAAGAAAAACTTAGAAATTTGATCAAACTGTACCATTTTTCGGTTATAGTGGCTATTCTTTTTTAATTCTATTCAATTGAACTTTGGAAACGTAATCCTTAAGAGGAAACAGCACGGTCGTTTTTCCATACAAACGTAGTCCCCTGTTTTCTTCCTGGATAATGCCAGTAGAGCAATAATTTTTTTACAAAAAATCTATGACCACTATTGGCATGTCTCTATGTTTTCCTTTTTTCCATAAATTAATTATTAAAAGAGATATGAACATTCAAAATCCTAAAAAAATAGCCAGATTTTCCGCTGTGTTCTAATATCCAGAAAACAAATTTGACGAGATTATATAAAAAAAGGAAAACATAGTAACACGGTCAATGCCTTTCTTTATTTTTTAAAGAAAAAAGTAGTGAAATCGGTTAAGTTTTGGAGGAGTAATCAGGGGACTACGAATCGTTGATTTTGTGCCATTTAATAAGGTATTTTCGGTCCAAGCTGCTGTTGTCTCTATCGCGCTCTGTAGCTCTGTTGTGGGCACTGCGCGACAGCAATAGATTTTACAAATACCTATTTTTCAATTCTCCAGCCCTTGCTGTTTCCTCTTAATAACAGTTCTAGAATCCCAATAAAAAATAATGAAACAATTGCCTCAAGTTTCCGAGAATTAAGACTGTTTGTTTAACTACGAATTTAAAATTTTCAACGTCCGTCGAGTTTGAAAGGCCCTCCTTTAAAAAAAATGTACTAGAGTGCCTTGGCAAGTGGCATTAAATATTTCTCGTTTTTTGGTAAGGTTTTATTGTTTCAGACTCATGGAAGACGCAATAGAATGTGACAAGGATCACAGTACCTGGACGCTTGCCAAAGGACCTAACTACAGCACCAACATTGACCTATTGTATCCTTACTCTGAGATTCCCTACACAGGCCAGTACAACTTGGTGAAAATACCTGTTTCACTGAACGACTTTATTCAACATGTTGACTACTTTGGTGAAGGTAGGGTTGACAATGGAGGAAAAATTATCGGCTTTCCCAACAGTTACAATGTCCATGAAGAGTATAGACTGGTGAACAGCGGCCCAGACGTGGGCAAAAGAATACCGAACAGGATCCCTCTCAACAGAACCACAACCGACACCTGCGCCTACATCAAAGACAACTCTGTCCTCATTGTGACCATCACGGAATCACGCTTCCGGAGCGAATTTGCCAAGGACATTGCGCGCATCATCAACAGTGATCATGGCAAAGTGGTGGTTTTTGGCGAATGTTTCAACTCAGTCGACAAAATCAAACCACTCGCCGATGAATTGAAGAAAAAAGGTCTGTCGCTTATGAAAGATATCACCCTGCCCAGCGAACTTCAAGAAATAACATTCTATCAAAGTTACATGGTTTTTGTAAAAAGTGATGACAATAATCAGGAACAAATTGAAACTGTGGATGAATTGTACAAACAAATTTTGTCTGAGAACTGGTCTGGGGCAATGAATGCAAGTGAACGTCTTGGCGGCGCCGTCAGTGAAGTTGTGACTCGACTTATCAAAGAAAAACCAAACCTAGTACTTCCCTACGCATACAGACTGTGGTACCATGGACCGTCACGTGTAGTCCGAAATTATTTCCCCAAGCCCTACCAACACATCCTTGACAACGACGCCGTAACATTAGTTGATAAAGTATATGGCATGGTTATGAAAGTGGACAACGGCACTAATCCAGAGAGCAAAGATGCAGCCATTTACGGCGACGGGAGTAAAACACCCAAGATTACTACAAGTATGACCTGGAGGTTCTTTCCCTGGTGTACCAAAGGTAATATAGATATTGCATTTAGATTACGCAATGATGCTGACAAGAATTTGTACCTGAGAATGGATGACGAAAGGCTTACGAAGAACGTATATTGTTGGGGAACGCCGTTGAATGAAAAAGAGCCTGATGATAATAGATTCTTATTTTGGTTAGAATCTTGGATTGAGGATAATGGCGAAGTGGTGTTCTCAATTAATAATGTTCTTAATCATCTTCGAGTCACATTGGATTCAAAAACGGTGGACTCGGAAGACAGAAGAGTTTTGGGCCTCGCAAATAAACAACCGCCAATGGCAGATAGATTCAGGTGGTACATAGCACCATGGTCACCTTCCCAATGATTAGGTCATATCCAGTAATAACAATGAACAAAAATCCTTGCAAGTTTTGTTTGAAAATAAATTTGTACGAAAGACAATATCTGTTTTTGTTGTAAGTATAATTATATATACAGGGTGGAATTTTGTAATGCCACTTGGAGGGAAAGTACCTACTCTTAATACTGCAGATAGAAAATTTTACTCAAAGGAAACATTCCTTTATTTTTGAATAGAAAGTGCAAACTGCATTCAAAGATTTTCGAAAATTCTCTTCTCCTACCCGGGAATCGAACCAAGAAACCATGTTACATGTTACGAGAGCTTAATATATCTATATTTCGGAGATAGTTGTTAATCTGTAGACAGATTTATAAAATCTTAACCTAACCTACGGTTTTATAAACTGACGAGTTAGATAATAAACATACGGTTGTTTCAATTTTACGCTGACATATACATTATTTAGCTTGTACTAGCTACTTTGCATGTTTTTAACAGGTCAACATGGGTACTCGTATCAAATGAAAAGGCTTAATGACTAAATTTGAAATTCACTCGCTACTTTGCTTTTATTATTATACTTATCAAATAATTAATAATATAACCCCAAAATAGTGTAAATTAAAAACAAGTTAAAAATAACTAAAACCCGACAACGAAAAAAACGCGCACTGAAAAGTAGTACAATCTTCATTACTAGTATGTGGCACACGACCACGGCTAGTACAATATCGGTCAATTGAATATTTATCTTGTTTTATATTTTTCAGTGCGCGTTTTTTTCGTAGTCGGGTTTTAGTCATTTTTATGAGTCGCTCTATTGAAATTTGCGTGCAGATTCGCGTCTCGGTGAGAATTAACCTTTAGGTATTCATCTATTGAAGCAGGGAAAAAAATAAACTTCTAAGTAAAAAAAATCAAAATATATTAAAGAAGGCGATATGGCGTGGAGTTCAAAATGTATAGAAAACGAGTGAAGCCACAATAGCCCCTCCATCACGCCAATATTCAGTGTTGGGCAAATTTTAATTTAATTAACAATTAAAAACTAACAATTAAAAAATACAACTAACAATTAATTAATTGTTAACTGTAGCAGTAACAATTAACAATTAATTGTTAGTTGTGGTTTACTACAATTAACAATTAATTAATTGTTAGTTGTGGTTTACGACAATTAACAATTAAAAAATGCTACTGTATAATATATTAGGTTTATATAAATATTTAATATACCCATGTGCAGTGTGAGGCGTAGTTAACTACTTTTTTTGTAATCTGATAACTAACTAGGATTAAAAGTAGTCTAACCACCTTTTTCTTTTTTATCGATATAAAATCAAATGAGTTCTCCGACCCAGGACAGGGCAGGAGGACTGTCTGACTAAAATCCACGGCGTCCGGAACGTAAAGGGCTATTGAGCCCTTTACGTTCCGGGGTCAAAGTTGCTGTTTAGACCCGCGACCCCAGCAGGGTATAGCCCTCTAAAGGGGGTCCTGTCATAGTGCTGACACACTTTAGAGCATGCGTGGACCACAACGGGCCCTCGACCCGGGCATGGTCCATGTTCGGACAGCGAATTGCCCATTACTCGCCGTCAGAATTAAAAGTCAAATAAAGTCCGACTCTGGGTTAAGTACAGAGACAGATTTGGTTAGACAGACCCTGTCAGACTCGGTCAAACTCTGTCAGACTCGATCAGACTCTGTCAGACTGTCAGATTCTGTTAAAATGTTACTCTAACTCCGTGAGACTATATCAGACTCCGTCATACTTTTTCAGACTGTCAGACTAATAAACTGTCAGACTCTATCAGACTGTCAAATTATCGGACTGATAAACTGTCAGACTCTGCCAGACTACGTCAGATTCTGTGAGACTGTCAAATTCTGTCAGGCTCCGTCAGACTATATCAGTCTCTGATACTTTTTCAGACTGTCAGACTGATAAACTATCGGACTCTGTCAGATTGACAGACTGATCTACACTGTCAGACTGTCAACTTATATCAGTTTGTCAGCCTCTTTCAGATAGTTCGGCTGATAAACTGACAAACTCGGTCTGACTGTCAGACTGATAAACTCTCAGACTCCGTCAGACTCTCGGACTGTCATACTCAGTCATCATAGTGCCCCCCCAACTATTCCTGTAGTAATACACATGTTGGCAACAAATAAAAGACAGATTAGACTAATTTCGTTTTGATACATAAAGTTAATTGTTAGTTTTAATTGTTTCAAAAAACAACTAAAAAAAGTTAATTGCAATTATTTTAATTGCGAGTTACAATTGACATACATTAATCAAATTAATTTAATTGAAAGGTGCTATTAAAGTTAAATTGCAATTAAATTTAATTGTAATTAATTTAATTGCAATTACTTTTTTAATCAATTAACAAGACAATTGACAAATTAATTGATTAATGCCCAACACTGCCATTATTACGCACACAGTTCTGAGCGAAATCTCAGCCCCACGTGGTGACCGACACGCCCCCTTGCCACTTCTCCTATTTTTAATATTTCTTTATGCTCCGCTTTCCCGCACATTTTGACGACTTGCCATTCAATTAAAATCAAAAAAAGGGTGCATTCCGTTAACCTGGAATAATAAAAAAACTTTTTGAAAAAAAGATAACCGACTTAAAACCAAACACAAAAAAATGTAAAATAACTTTTCTTTCAGAAGTCGGTGGCCACAGTCAATGAAATAAAAAACAAAGCCACCGACTTCCGAAAGAAAAGTTTTATTTTTCCCTTTTTAGTTGAGATAATCAAAAAATCTTCATAAAATTGGCGTCTTTGAAAATCTACAATCCTATTAAGCAAAGCGGATTCATGTGAGCAACTTCACGAGATATCCATTATTGCTATATACCAAATCTCCTGTAAAATATAATGAACATAAATGTAATGAACACTTTTCTGAAAACTGCATCTAAATCCATTAGCCAAACGCGAGATAATTGCGGACAAACATGCAATCGTCTCTGAAAATCCACAAACTAAGTAAACAAAAACGGGTCCACGCGGGCAACGTCACGGGATATCTATTAGTGTTATATACTAAAACCTTCTCCTAAATGTAATGAACACTTTTCTGAAAACCGCATCAAAATCCGTTCAGCCAAACGCGAGATAATTGCGGACAAACATGCAATCGTCTCTGAAAATCCACAACCTAAGTAAACCAAAACGGGTCCACGCGGGCAACGTCACGGGATATTTATTAGCGCTCATGTACACGACGCCGCCGCCGCGCCGCCGCCGCGCTGCTACCGCGCCTCTAGGCTGTGTACACGGTCGCTACCGCGCCGCCGCCGCTCCGCTGCCGCGCCGCCACCGCGATGCCATTCGCTAGTGTTTTATTTATCTAACAAAGGAGATGTTTCATTGCGGCCATATAATGTTTTTTTTTTGATAATTCAAGGATAACTTCTTCGTTTATGAATCGGTTTTGATGATTCTTTTTTTGTTGGAAAGAAGGTATTTCAAAGGCGGTTCCATGATATGGAGATTAGGGTTTGATGATGGAAGACCAGAGAAATCGAGTGGAGCTAAATAGTAAGAAATATCTGCTTTCCAACAAAAAAAGAATCATCAAAACCGGTTCATGAACAAAGAAGTAATCCGCGAATAAACATTAAAAAAAACATTATGGCCGAAATGAGAAACCTCCTTTTTCAGATAAATAAAACACTATCGAATTGGATTGCCGTGCCAGCGCGGCGGCGGCGCGGCGGCGGCGCGGTAGCGACCGTGTACACAGCCTAGAGGCGCGGTAGCGGCGCGGCGGCGGCGCGGCGGCGGCGTCGTGTACATGAGCCCTTAGTGTTATATACTAAAACCTTCTCCAGAATGTAATGAACACTTTTCTGAAAACCGCATCAAAATCCGTTCAGCCAAACGCGAGATAATCGCGGACAAACATACATACATACATACAGGTCGAACTGAGAACCTACTTTTTTTTTTGAAGTCGGTTAATAAAAAATACCTAGCAATAGCATTCGACTGGTCCATCAAACCACATCCCCATCCAACATCTCGATCTCGATCATTACACAGTCGGGTTTTAATGTTGAGGAGAGTTTCAACAAACAAAATGATAAAGTATTTATGCACACTCTAGTGAAGAAGCGAGCAGACGTGTGCCACCTGTTTAGCATGGTCATCATCCTTCGGCATTCATGATTTGGATTGGGGTGTCTTCTTGGGGACCCAAGAGGACACCCCAAGCCAGCGAACAGAGGTGTTTATTTTGTGAAAAAGGAGTGAAAATCAGTGCCCTCGTATATCAAAACACAGTCCTAACAAACATTGTGGAACCTCTGTCACAAACAATATTCGAAAACAGGCACTGGGTATTCCAACAGGATTCTGCGCCCGCTCATAAGGTGAAAAGTACCCAAGACTGGCTCACGACCCGTGAAATCGACTTTATCAGGCATGAGGATTGGCCTTCCTCCAGCCCAGAATCCCTTGGATTACAAAATATGGCCGCACTTAGAGGAGAAGGTTTGCACTAAACCCCATCGCAATTTGGAGTCACTTAAAGCATTCCTAATTAAAGCAGTCACCGATATTGACATGAACGTCGTGCGTGCTTCGATTGATGACTGGCCTTGCAGATTGAAGAGTTGTATCGAAGCAAGAGGAGGACATTTCGAATAATTTTAATGTAGGTAGTTTAAATGTGTATTCTATACCCTTTCATTCGATATATAAATGGTTGTACTACGTAACTTATTGTGTCATTTATTTAACTTTCCATATGTGACAAAACTTATGACCAGGCTGTGTACTTTACTGTTGTGCTCAGTTTGAATTCTTCCTTCATATTTAAGATTATTTTTACACACGTAAGGCAATCATGACAGCAATTACCCTCCAGTGCTTAACATCCACCATATTTAAGTTATTGGGTGCGTTTAGCCGACACAGAGGCTGGACAGAAATGGACGAAAATGTCGGCTGAAACCATGCTGAGTTCAGAGTCAGACGAGAGTGTTAACTTTAGCCTATGCTACTCAGCAATCACCATTTTTCTTTTAGTGCTGCCGAGATGTTGTGTCGGCTAAACGCCTCCATTGAGTGTATCAGAGCGTGTACGCGGTCTCCAGTCTAGCACAGTTATGTCTGCTCCATCAACCGTCTGTCCGTTTGCAGATAGGGCAGGCCCTTTTCCACTTCAGCATGGTGATTCTACGTGCAATGACGGTGACTTTAATTCTAGAGAAACCCCGATTATTGATCTCTTTGAGCAGCCTTGAACTTGTGTACCAGGCCAAGCCTCCACGTCTAGATCATGTCAATGTAACGTTAATTTTTGTAGTACATTTAAACAGTCAAAAGAAATCCTAACGTAGGTATCATAGACAGTGCCCCTTTTATATAAAGCACCCAAGGCTTCCAAAACTGTCTTTAACCTGTTGGAATTCATGAGCACCATGAGCACTTTAATCCTTAAATGAATAATAAGTTATACTGTTCCCACAGCTGGGACGCAAGCCTGAGAGAAGGAGTGGGTTATAATACTTGTAATCCACCATGCGGGCCCAATGCGAGTTGGTAGATGCAATATTGTCTTCGAAATTTTGGTCCACGACTTGACGATCCTAATGATGTTTCTCTTAATAATTGACACAAATTAATGCGCCCGTCTGGGTTCGAATTTACGACATTACAGTATAAACAAGTTGCCTCGCGTATGGACAGCCATTGGAATAGCCCTGAGACTTTCTGAGCGATCTTTCTTCCTTAAAGACAGTAAATATTCACACGTAACACAGAAAGTAATAAATAAGATTGATACACAGTTATTGATTTTACAATATTTTTAATTATGGGATAGGTACAACAGCGGTTTTATCGCTGATAGCAATAATATAATCTGCCAAACACATTTTAAAGTAAAAAGATACATAGATGTATGGTATTAATGACTTACCTATATGTTAAAGCTGGTGTGTGATCCATTTGACTGCCTTAGCAATGCGTAACGCACTAACAACACCTCCTTGCGGCGAACCTGTTGCATAACAAGGGACTTATTTTTTATCTGGCAACTGAGTAAATACTACAAGTAATCCGCCATAACAATGCGTGATGACAGGTCTCATTTAAAAGATTTTAAGGACTTTCCTGCATTAAAGCTACTTTACAAGATGTTCCTATGTCGCACTGGTGTAATTTGCTTGAAAAACAAGTCATTGCATTTTTTTTTTACGGAAATCTGCCTAAGTTTTTGAGTTTTCACACTATTATGTATTCTGTGGTTTTTGTTAAACTAACGTTTGTTTTAATTTCAAGTAACATCGTCCGCTATGGTTGACGCAACCTAGATAGAACTTCAAGGCTACGCCAGAAGCCTGCGAGGTTACCAAAGGTTTTAATTAAGTCTGAGCCCAAAGGATCACATCTTCAAACTTTCGGAATCAATTTATTCTACCATAAAATGTATGCCAAGATATGTTTTACGCACCTGAAGTTTTGTATGACGGGAGGGGGCGCGGAGCGGGGCGCGCTCAGCGAGCCGCACCGACGCCTTCAGCCCCCGCCTGAAAATTACCATACTCTTAGAAACCACACTAACTACTGCTCACCCTAAGCGAGCTGGCTGATGACCCCCCACCCCCCAGATATTATTTAATTGGGCATATTTTTGTTTTCTCGCATATCTCGTACCAGGGACCGAAGCCGGTATGATCAATACGGGCAATGATATTATAAGTAAAAAAGGTGTAGATACGTCATACGCGCTCAATAACGTATACGCTCAAATGAGGCTGATTCACACATCTTGATTTCAGTGCGACGTTGCCAGCGGCACTTCACGTACCACAGACTGAATTAAAAGTAAAAATGACTCAAAACTACCGAAAATGCCGTCGTGTGTGATGAGATATTGTACAAATTAAACATGCAAGACTTCTAAAAGTCAAGGAATCACATAACATTCGTAAATATACTATTTATCTTTAATATTTTCACAAATAAAACATTACGTTTCTATAAATATGGCGTCGTAAAAGAAAGAGTGCGAGCACGGGTGCGAGTGAGAGGAGACGCTGACGTGCGGGGGGATTGATGACGCGTGGCGCTGTTTGTTTATCTAGCTGTCACTTTTTTTCTTATTGCGTTGTATCAAGCTATCCTTTTTACTTGTAGTGAAATGTAATGTGTGAATAAAAAAGTGTGTATGTGTGCTGCCGCTCGGCGCGGAACAGTTTTTTCCGTCGTTTTGTACGCGTATAACATATCTATGACTTTATAATATCATTGAATACGGGTATTTTTTTCGGTAACAACCTTTTTTTCTTTTACAGGTAATTTTATAGTTTACCTTTATTATTAAAGTGAATACATAACCAGTATTAATACCGGTTACCGAAATAAAAATTACCCCTATCTTATACGTGCCGTCGGCAATTAAAGGGCGTGCATCGCCTGTGTGTGTGACAAAGAGTCGTCATCTTTAAGAAGTCGGTATTAAAACGGTAACCTGAATAGAGGTTACATTTTTCTTCGGTCTGGTTACCCAGATAGCGGTAACCTAAGTCTGAAAAATAACCAAAATTCTTCAATACCTGTACCGTAATTTATAAAGGTTTTCGGCCCCTGCCTCGTAATACCTCGTAGGGTGTCGTTGGATAGGTTTTTAAAAAACATTGAGGGGTTGTGAAAACATTTTTTTTTATTAAGGGATCCAACATCCAACTAAGGCTATACAGGTTTACGAGTTTTAACCAATTTATAAGACTGTACCTACTTGAATTAATGTTAACATAATGTTGGGAGTTGATTTTTTTCAATGCAGTAAGTACTCTAAAATTAGATAAATGTAAAACTACGGTTCTTGTCTGGTTTTTTTGTAGTTTCATTGAAAGACAACTACTGGCCGCACGGTTGTTTGTTTCTCATTGGGCATTAAAAAAGCGCATTGAGTACTTAGGTACTGCAAAACCGCTACAGACTATTTAGTATGCAGCTAGCAGTCTGCCACATCGGTAGGTTTGTAAATCCAACCTTTGATTTTTAACGTTATTTTATTTTCACTAGATTTTTAATAAACCATCAGTAAAAGACAGCGCTCTTCAGCTTTGATCTCTAACAAATCCTTTCCATTCATACTCAATTAACTACCTACATCATTAGAAAAAAGTGGGAAACCTTCCAAATTCTTCATCTGTTGACAATCACAGCTTCTTTCATTAATTAACTGGCCCTTCGCATCCATCTTCCATCAAAGTTTTAGCAAGAAGTTATGTCAACAAACTATAAATAAAAAGTTACGGAATAGACTCACGGGCTATTTTCGATGGCAGAATGACGCACGACCTGATGGATATGAATTAGCCCTTTGATTAACTGATGCTGTTATTTTTATTTATTTATGTTGGCAATACAGGCATCCTGGCTTTTGTCAGTGGATTATACCACTCCCAAAAATTATCCTACGGGACGATAAAAACTATCCTATGTGGTATGTGTTTTTCCAGGTTATAAACTATCTGTTTACTATTTTTCATTTGAATTGTTTCTGTAGATTTTGTATGAAATGAAATGATGAAATGATATGATATTTATTTTTGCAAGTAGGTTTTATCAGGGGTCCTATGACAGGAAACCTCCACGTGCACCCGTGGACTGGAGTTCCCTCTCGGATACGTCCGGGGGGAAGACCAATTTTTCGGGCCGGTGCACCCTGGGATGCGGGCAAAAACTCTTTCTTAGGCACTGTGTGCCTAAGTGGTCTCTTTGCCCGTATGCGAATAGCCTGTCGTATGGATGCTCCAACGCGTGTCCCTCTGATCAGCAGAGGGCACAGCGGCGGAGCGGGCTTGCGGACGGTAAGTGATGG